>CAXIVR010000001.1:250731822-252122614 GCA_964035755.1 Teleogryllus oceanicus
GGCATTTGTAGTTGTGTGGTGCATGTTAGTGTATGTGTAACGAAATGACAAGGAAGGGAAGGAAAGATCGCGTGCGGTCCGTGGCCCTTTTGTCAGGGTACTGCTACAGCATTCGCCTGATGTTGGTCTGAGAAACCACGGAATACTACCGATCAGAGAAGCCGGTCGCTAGAATTCTCCACCAGACAGCGACTGAATTCGACCTAGCTGACAAGTTAGAGTCGAAATCCATGCCACTGTCGACACTCGAACCTAGATCCTCCCTGTCAGAGGCCCTGCAGTGACATCAGTGGATGCACTGAGCCACTTCTCCCGGTTCCAGGGATCTGATTTATTGATTACAGACGCGTTAATTTCCACGGCGTTTAATCCCGTAAGTAAAGGGAATGTCATATCGCGGGAAATGGCAGCGCTCCTTCTCCGCTAGAACGCGAGATCTGGCGCTGGTTGACACGTCAGGAAGACTGCGATCCCACGATTCATAAGGTAGTGAAGTGCATGCAAGTGTGTATGCATATGTATATTCATATTTGTGTGCGAGTAGAAGGGAAGAGGAGACAAGACTGAGGAAAGATCACGGTCGCATGCGGTCCGTAATCCGTTTGTTAATGTATTGCTTCGGCATTTGCCTGGTATTAATTTGAGAAACCACAGAAAACCACCGATCAGAGCAGCGGCCGCTAGAATTATTTTCCAGAGCGTGACAGATCTCGACCTAGCTATCGACCTAGAGTCGAAAATTCTGCCACTGTCGGGACTCGAACCTAGGACCACTTGGGCAGAAGCACTGCAGTGAGTTCAGTTGAAGCCCTGAGCCACTTCTCCCGTAGGACGTGGATCATACACACACTTAGGACTTCGTTTTATTGTGCCATTGCATTGGTCAAAGACAAAATGTAGCGATCTTATGGGAAAAGTCCCTGGAAAAGGCCGCCGATTCCACTGCGACGATTCGCAATACGGGACGGCGAATTGCGATGAACTGAGAAGAGTTGTCTGATTACTCCTTGCCGTTCAATACACGAAACGCACTAAGTAGCAGCACGACGGGGATGAATAAAAGTGCATGTAAGTGAGAGCATTTTTTTTAAATTTATTTTATTTAAAGTCGCATCAACGACAAGTTTATTAGCGACTGCAAATATACATGTTATACTATAATTAAAACAGGATTGAAATTACATAGTGAAAATGCAGTTTAAAAAAGAATGAAACAGTAATTTACAATTAACAGTCACAGTTATAAATCGTTATACACTTTTAATAATTTACATAAAGTTAATATTTTATCCTGAAAGTCACTGGAGTATAAAATATTTTCAAGATTATCAGTCTGTAGGATTGATTGGCGTTCATTGATATATTTTGTACATGACTGAAGGATATGGACATTGACAGCTGTTCGTTGCATGATTCACATTATAAGGGAGCTGAGTGATATAACAAATGTGAGCGAGTTAGCGTGGTGTGTTCAGATCTGATTCAAGAAAGTATCACTTGATCTTTGCGATTGATTTTATTTTATTAACTTTATTTTGTTCGGTGACGGCAATGCAAAAGTGATCAACTGCGTTTAAGAATTAAAGAGATTGCTCGGCAATGCAGCAAGGTGCAGATCATTGCACTAACACAGCATTACCAAGGGAAGAGGAAGCGTCAGAATCCCACAGGTGATGCGTTTTTTTAATTTCAATTTTCTTAGGAATCTGAAAAACATAGATCCTGCTTGTGACGTGTTTTATGTTAAAAATATACAATTTATCATAATTATTTGCTAGAATTTGAGTCATTACAGTTTCTACAGTTATTAAAGCATTTGAGTTATTCGCTGAAAATAAAACTTATTAGAGACCATTCACTCTAAAATTGAACACTCAAAATATTCTTTGGAAATATTATAAGTGTTTGGTCTCCGTAAAATACAGTTAAGTATATTCCTGTGACAAATATGATCGACTTTTATTTGACATTAAAAATTTAATGCATATTTTTCATTAAATACAAATATTGACGGGAGAAAATGTATCTTCATTTTATTTGTAGAGCCTGAAGTTGAATAATATTTTTGTTTAAGGGGAGTCATAAAGCCTATCTCTCTCATGCTAATTTGGCTGTAAATTTGACCCATTATCTCAGAAACTATGTATACTGGTGCTGTGATTTTTAGGACCAGTTTGTTGAATTGATGCCAATTTTCTTTTAAAGCTCTTTCAGGCGAATTACTGGTAGTTTTTAATAGTTTTTTATTATACTTGTTCGACAATATTATGTCTGTCAAGGGTTTTTAAGTTACATAGTATACATAATCGGTTTTTGTACTACATTTCATCGTACACGTACAACGTTTGAAAGCAAATATTAGAAACTAACTACTAAGGATACCGAGGACGGGTCCTTCAGAAAAATACATAGAATTTTTTAAGTACAAAATACATTTCGAATTTAGGAATGTTTGAACCTGTTTTATAGCTAATTAAGAAGAATGTAGTAGGTCTTTAAAATATATTTATTTGATTCGTGGAAAACGGCTGACTGATTTACCTACAGTGTATAAACAAGTGGCTGGGCATGATCAAAGAGAAGAATAGAAATTGGAAGAAAGTTTAAGAATCCAAGTTTTTTGAGGGTCTATCGATAATTCTTATAAAATTTTGTTATTTCTGATATACCATAAATCTTTTAATACACCTCTTAAGAATTTGTTTTGCAGTACTTCCAGTTTTCGAAGGTAGCTTTTAGCGGAACCTCCCCATATTGGATAGGCGTAGTGAGAGTCGTATAATGTATTTAAATAGTATTAACGCAGAGTCTATTGATAATTTTGATTTTCTATTTATGAATGGATACAATTTTAGTATTTTTTGTATGCGTGTTATTAGATATGTATGTTATGTGTTTTGTCATGTTCATTTAATATGTATTTGAAGTTCAAGATATTTAACAGGGATGTCATTTGGAAGCCATTTAACTACATGAGTATTAATTATTAAGGGATAATTAGGAAGAATCATTTGAAGGAGAAAATTTTAGCTTGACATTTTAATGATTTATTTTTATTTGCCAATCATTGAACCAAGAAATGACATTTAGGTCATCTTCGAGATTGTCTCTACCTGAAAGAAGATCGGTATGAGTGGTAAGTATTGCAGTGTCGTCCGCAAATATGGCAATATCACAAATGTAAGAGATAAGGCATATATAACATTGCAATGCGTATGTGATAAAAGATATCCTTAGGTAAGTCCAGCTTGTATATACTGGTCAGTTGCGAGAGTGCTATTTATATATACTTTGAATCTTTGATTAACTAAAAAGGATTTTATTGTATTTTGTAGGTAATTTGGGAAAACAATATTTCTCAATTTAAAAAGTAATCCATCACGGCAGAGTTTATCAAATGCTTTTTTACATCTAGAACTAAGCAAGAATATGTCGTAATTATTGGAAATCGGTGGCAATAGAGTCTGTTAAACGTAGCAATTGGTACGTAGTAGAATGATTATCTCTAAAACCAAATTTACTTCTAAGAAGAATATTATTTTGATTTACAAATTTATTAATCCTGTTTAAAATTGTTCTTTCAAAGATTTTTGACAAATTTGGCAGTAAACTAATTGGCTTAAAATTTTCAGGTTTAATTTGATCTGTGTTTGGAAATTTGGAAATTATGTACTACTTGATTTCAAAGGGGGAAATAAATTTAATTATTTCAGGAACTATATGAAGTGGTTTGGTTAATGATTGAACTATGTTTTGTGCAATAGAAATATTTATTTTATTTATTTATTTATTTATTTAATTTACGTCATAAACATTTAGAAACTGTTTGTGACGTGCTATGGGGAGAAATGGATTCTGTGGACGTTTTCATAATTCTGTGATCACTAAGCTAAGCCATATACTACTTGAATTTTGAACACAGAAAGAAAATTAACGTTTTTTCCAAGGATTATTTACAAAAAAATTCGCTCCGATGTAATAAAATAAATTCTCAAGGGTAAATCAGGTAAAATAAATTTGCGCTCTTATCCCTTATTCTGTTCTTTGTCAATGAATAATACTTCCTGCCGCGACAAAATGGAGAACGATCATTTGAATAACTAGATTTACCACTGCATTCTAGAAGACGTGCACAAATAGTGAAGTTACATTTAAGAACAGATGCAAAACAAGGGACCATCTCAGCATTTACTCAAAGGATCAGGGAAACTGGACGGAAAACCTGATCGAGATGGGGGTCATTGACCCCAAGAGGCTGCGGTACAAGACTTGTTACAGGTTGTTAAGAATTATACAGTCCAAATGGTAAATTATACATTAAACATCACTGTTAAAATTAATGACCATTTGATGCTCAGTATAGTCTCTAAATGTATAGAAACAGTTATGCAGCACAAACGATTTTACTAGAGATTTAAACTTTTCTATCGAATTTAATCGTTTAATGCAATCTGACAAAGCGTTCTAAAATAATGTGCATGTATTGTATGTTAATTTTTTGTAGTGAGCTGTTGGAACTGTCACCTGATGAATTTGATTACTACGTCGAGTGTTATAGTTATAGACATCGGCGTTTTCAGAAAATATATTCCCGCCCTTAAGCAAGTCATTATTTAGAAAAGCTACTAATTCGTAAACCAACAGACAAGGTAATGGTAGATTAATCAAGAAAGGCTTACAAGAATCATGCGGGTGGGATTTGGTTAATATTCGTACAATTCTTTTTTGTAATCTAAAAGTCTGGGAGCTATAAGATGTATTTCCCAGAATATTATGCCATATCTCTTCCGGAAATGAACTTTTGCGAAATATACACGAGCAGCATGAAGACTTACTGAATTTGAAAGAATTCTGAAAGCGTAGCATAATGAGCTTAATTTTGTGTTCAATTCATTTAAATAGACGTTCCGTTTGAGGTTTGATTGAATTGAGAGACCTAAAATTCTTTTTGCCTTAACATAAGTCAATGGCACAACATTTTCAATGGAGTACAGAATTGTTTATTTGAAATAAAAAGCTGCATTGAAACGGTTTTCTTTTCGTTTACTATTGATTTGTTATTACGGAACCAATTTGAAAACCTGATATTGTACTATTGAAAGTTTATTTATTGCAAAGAATATTTGTATTATTCGCAAAAAGAACTGTTCTTCCGTTTCGAATCGTCGAGGGCATATCGTTTTCGTAGAGTAGTAAGAGAATAGGACCTAAAATCCATCCCTGAGGAACTCCACGTGCAATTGGCAGAGTCGGAAAGGTGTGTACATAATATACCATCATTCCAATATGGTATTCTTTATCTCTTAGATCGTTGTTTAAGAACATACCCAATCAAGGGCAATACCACGGATTCCATATGAAGGTAATTTTGGGAGTAAAATGTCACGATTAATGACTTCAAAGGCTTTTGAAAGGTCTAAAAATAATCCAATAGGTGCTCTATTTTGATCTAATTATGAGGACACATCTTTAAGAAAAGAAAATATGGCTGTTTCCGTTGATTTTGATTTTCTAAATCCATGTAGGCAATCTGTTTTCGTTTTTACTGAGAAAGGTTTCCATTCGTACGTAAAAAAAGTCTCTCTAATATTTTTGAAAACAGTGAAAGAGGAGAATAGGCCGATAACTTTGAATTTCATTTTTGTTGCCGTCTTTGAAGAGCGGCTTAATCTTAATATTATAAGAAAGATTACACTGGCCAACGATCATAAAACGTTTTGAGTTTGTTCATCTAATGCTTATAATCTTAAAAGTTCTATAACAAAAAATAACATTAAAAGTCTTATCACCCACCATTTGTTCACATTTTAACATTTTATCTGTATAGCTAGGTAAATGCAGCTCTGAGTATCTAGAATATGATATGCAGAACTTTACAATGAGAAAGTATTAGGACGACAAAGAGAGTAGTATATTCTTTAGTAAAATATTTGGGAAGCAGTACCATGTTTGTTTTATTGGACGTGCACGTGTTTGCATTGTTGCTATCAAGATAACACATTTGTTGAGCAGTTACTGTTCAGACATGGCTAGTCATGGTTGTAAGAACAGTCCTGAACAGTCCAGTCCAGATTTTGTTATATTTATGATTAAAAACACTAATGGAACATCACTTATTATTTGATGTTTCCGGGATTGTAGAACGTCGTCCAATCACAGATAGTTAGAAATATATATTTTTCATAATTTGGAATTAAACTTGGTGATCAGGACAAATCTTTGGTGCCACATAAAGTATGGTATATTTGCGTAGAGAACCTTAGAAAATGGTCGAAAAAGGAGAAAGCATCCTTTAGTTTCGCCATTCCAATAGTACGGAGGGAGCCAAGGAATCGTTCAGATGATTGCTACTTTATTTCCATTGATGTCACTGGTTACAACTCAAACAACAAAAAAGGATATCAGTACCCTAACCTATCATCTGCAATTTGGTCAATATGCCATAGTCCGGATCTGCTTGTCCCTGAACCACAAGTGGCTATTGCAATTGTTAAGCTGTATAATATGTCAAGTGATGAATCTCCCTGTGATAAAGATGAACCAACTGACAATGTTTCAGGGTCCCGTAAACAGTGTGGTACCTCGGTTGTTTACTCAAACTGAGATAAATGATTTGGTCAGGGATTTCAACTTAACAATGGAGAAAGCTGAACTGCTTGTCTCCAAACACAAGAAAAAGAACTTGCCAGCAGCTGGAACATGTGTACATGAGAAGAGATCAGCCGCGATCGAATGAAATATTGCAGGTCTGATGAATGAGTTCGAAATTCAATACGAAAAATAAGAATGGAGGCTGATTATCGATTCCTATAAAACTAGTTTAAAAGCAGTTCTATTAAACAACGGTAACACCTACGTATCATTAGTTGTTGCTTATTCTCTACACATGAAGGAAAGTTACGAAACCCTCAGTGTAGTTTAAGATCAAATAAAATACTCCTCTTATTGATGGATGATAGGCGATGACTTAAAAATAACATACATGCTAAAGATGGGTAGTGTTTTAAATACCATTGTGAAAAGGTTCCGCAATTGTCTGAAGCAAAATTAAGAGGGCATCGTCATTGGGCCTGATATTAGATTCCCAATGATGTTTGATCCCCAATTTGAACTACATATGACAGTAAATGTAAAAGCGTGTTTACAATTAAATACACTTAAATTTACACTTAAATTACCATTTAAGTATGTTGTAAATAAGTTCTTAGACAACAAAAAAACACAGACTATCAAGCAATTGTCGGACAGCCGGACAATTTAGTTGATGGAGTAAGAACTTTTATCAAGATCAGAAAGTGAAAAAAACAACATTATCAGCGTTATCAAGGACGGCTAGAACACTAACGTAATAGGAGATTACTGTTGGTCACTTCGCCGAGAGAGTCAGAAAATGGTGCATAGGATAAAAAGCTATATTAGGGGCTTTAAAGAAAAAAGGCAAAGAAAATGTACGTCAATGATCACGTAAAGTCGTTGTAAAATATAATGTTAAGAATATAAAAATATCTTCTATGTTTAAATAAAATTCTGTTGGTATTTTAAAAGTCGTTTTCTTTTCATTTTTATTGCATATATAGCATGCTTTCCTTTATCTTAATATATCAAATTGTGACTGAACTGTGGGTGACGGAAACAAATATAGTTCAGATGAAGATTCAGCACCACTTATCAATACTGTTTTAAGTATGAGTAAACACACGTAGAGGTGGCCCGTGATTCAAAGGCGTAGCCAGAGACAACTCAAAGTCGGTGAAGTGAAAATGCCAGCGTCCAGAGGAAGACGCAGAGGAAGACGCAGAGGAAGACGCAGAGGAAGACGCAGAGGAAGACGCAGAGGAAGACGCAGAGGAAGACGCAGAGGAAGACGCAGAGGAAGACGGAATGAAAGACGGAATGAAAGACGGAATGAAAGACGGAATGAAAGACGGAATGAAAGACGGAATGAAAGACGGAATGAAAGACGGAATGAAAGACGGAATAGACGGAATGAAAGACGGAATGAAAGACGCAGAGAAAGACGCAGAGAAAGATTCAGAGGAAGGCGCAGAGAAGGACGCACGGGACGATGCTGAAGAATACGCAGAAGAAAACAGAAGAAGTCTTAGAAGAAAAAATACGAGAATACAAAAACTAAGAATCTCCTTTCCCGGAAAATGAACTAAATAAGTGGAAGGTCTATTGAGCTGCGTGGATCAGACGACCGTGGGTGCCCGACTCCGAGAAGAGCAAAGCGGAGTCATCGAGCCGGTCGCTGCGTCTGCGCTGCGGGGATCAGCGTATGTCTTCAAAGAATATCGACAAGACGATAATTTTCATATGATAAATCAGGATAAGCCAAATGACCCGGAGGTGCAACAGATAAATACGTGTTTACCGACAACGACGTGTGGTTTTCAAATTGATTTTAAAAATAAGTACGACAAATTGAAAGAAAAACCTTTCGAAATAACTCTTGAAGGAGTCAACTTAATGAAACAACTCCATTACCTAAGTTCAGGAAAGCCAAAGGTAGAAATCGAGCTCAATATCACTGAAAAATTTCAAAATTTAAGTGATTAGTTTGCAACGCTGACAAAACATCTAAACTGAATAAAGAGGACACTGAACCGAAGAAAAAAGAGAAAATTCAAGCAACCGAACAAAGTTTTAAGCGTCGGCGACGCCACATTCAGCTAGAATGTGACGTAACTCGATGATCTACTTTGGCTAGGCGAGCACGTAAATATAAACACGACAAGCTCGCCATTTGCAATGCTGTTACTGTTGACTGAGGAAAAAGCTGTTTCGTATCTGTTTCCCTGTCGGCTTCTTGGTAGTGGAACTCCGGTACTGCCACCATAAGTTTTGCTGCCAGGTTCAAATAGTTGGCCGAATTGCGTATCCACAATAAAAATTCCTCATCTGTACAATTGAGTTGTGAAATAATTGGCAGTGCGTCCTAGATTATTATTGATTTTCTTCGTCTTTCCCTTTCCTTCTTTCATTTTTCTTCCTTTCCTTTTTGTCTATTTCTTTCATTTCTTTCGCTTTTCCTTTGCTTCTTCAAATTTTCTCAATACTAACGAATATTCCTCTTTCCTATCTGTCGATTCCTTTTTAGATATACGTCATTCCTCCTCTTCTTTTAATTAAATGTCTCCTCTACAAGTAATTAAACCCATGCCTCTTCATGTTGATGTTCTGCTCTACAATACCATTAGCTCTTATGTCTATAGTAAGAAACAAATTCCATACCCGTAGACTTACAAGCCATATAACTGGTTGCCAACGTAATTAACATTCTAATGACTTCTTTAATACAGTGCGTCTACTCCACAACTGCGCGAAATTTGGACAGTTGTCTCCCGGGCGATCTAGCCAATAATCGTCCAGCACGGCCTCCACCATCCCCTCACCCGACTGAGTGAAACGTTGCCGTGGGGCTGTTTTGTTTACTTTCGACACAAATGTTTCCGTTCTCTTTAAATGCTGATTACTCGTTTTTCCTCTTCTCCCACAGTAATAACAAAGAACGAAAACAATACGCTCGTATTGAATTTGCAATATGCTTCATAACTTAGAAAGTGCATCACTTCGAAACAGACTTTTTATGACGTTTCGTGAACTAGCAGCGATTCAAGAGAGAGTCATGGTCAGTGTGATCTCCCGATACTGCGCCGACCTGTGATGTTTTTGTCGGAGGTGTTGAAGTTCATGGTATGCAAAAACAACGCATTTACAATAACGGTACCGCGAGCGGTAGCTCAGTGCATCAACTGATGTCATTGCAGCGCCTCTGACCGGGAGGTCCTAGGTTCGAGTCCTGACGGTGGCAGGATTTTCAACACTAGCTTTTCAGCTAGGTCGAATTCAGTCGCTGTCTGGAAGAGAATTCTAGCGGCCGGTTGCTCTGATCGGTAGTTTGCCGTGGTTTCTCCGATCAACACCAGGCGAATGCCGGAGCAGTACCCTATCAAACTGGCCACGGACCGCGCGCGTTCTGTCCTACCTCTTCCTTGTCCTATCCTCACCCCTTACACACACACTTACACTAACATGCGTTACACTACCACATATACCGGGAGACCGATCGGGAGCTTGTTCAGGCTGGGGTGTTGCCCCGCTGGTGGAAGAGTCCTGGTTAAGGGGAAACCCCACTAGTCGACGGTAGGTCGGCACCGGATCTCGCCATCCAGCGGGGAAGATCATCTCCCGATCTCTCGGGAGAAAACATGCACTATACTCAGGGGACCAATGACCAAAGCAGTTGACGTGCCCGGAAACACGAAAAAATCAATCAATCAATACAATAACGGTTATTCATAAACGGTGGAACATACTTCATTGTAAAAAAGTAACGTAGGACGATTTTAATAAATGAGTGTGAACGTGTTTTGTATAAGCCTGGATTGTGGGCGTAGACGGAGAGCATTTCCAACATCACACGTGCGAAGGAAGTTGTGAACATGTCAAGTGGGAGCCCTTGCGGGAGTTGTTGCAGGAAATCGAGGGCCTATCACCAGGGAGCCCGGAGAGTCGCGTCCGCACAGTACTCGAGAAGACACCTACTGTACGCCATGATTTCAAAGTTCGGGTTTAGAATCATATCACTTACTGCTTTGCTACACAGCACTCTCCTCAAATGTTTTATTCCATGAGAGAAACTGGAATGTCTCTATTGTCCCAACGATAAAGCAAAAATGAAATTAATGTTCAAGCGGGCCCGTAAGAGTAAACCAGCATCTCTGGAGACGACAGCAATCAGGCCTTTATTTCCAAGAAGTTCAATATCTGCTTTCGTTCAGGCTCTCGGGGGAAAAGTGAAAACAAACCCCACTCCACAGCAAACCTCTGTACATGATAAAAGCGACAGCAGCCGCTCTAACAAACAGTGAGCCCTTCTGTAGATGGGCGGAAAAGACGTATCGTTAGTATAGTGTTTCCTCTGTGATAAACCGATATTTTAAATATTTTTTATTAATTTTGATTTATTGTAATCAAAGAACAGTAAAATCTGAATGTGAGATATGGGGAGAAGTACCATCCGCACACGTTTTCATGAGCTCCAAGTCCCTTTCCAACATTTTAACTATAAATAGTTGAAAGATGAACAAAAGTTTAATAAATAATAATAATAATAATAATAATAATAAAAATTACAAAACGCGAGATTAACAACATTTGAAAAACTAGAACTTTTTGTTTCCGAGTTATAGAAAACTTACATGCATTGGCAAAGGAACCGTAGATTTGATTTTTTTAAATTGCTAACAAAATAATAACACACCCCCAGCTCTACTCCTACCACTACAAGCAAAAGGAGAGCTCAACAAAATGTGTGCACAAAGAAGCTATATTTATAAAGGTCTGCATTTTCCGCGATTTTTATCGGACAGCGCTCGCTCTTTCTCTCGAGATCAGGTACTTGACCGTCCTTCGCAGCCCGTTGGGGACTCCCGTCGCCGGTGACCGGCCCAGACTGCCGAGACTCGGTCGGTTGTCGATAACCGGTGGACGGCGCCCCGCAGGACTCGGCCGAGTAAATATCAGATGCTAAGTTCCAGGAAAAGGAAGGAATATTGATTGGTTTTTAAAATAAACGAATATAATAAAAATTAATTTTAAAAAAAAAACTCCAAAATTACACACTCCGACGCACTGGAGAACCTGAAGTGGATCTACTGAAGTTCTACCTGTGAATTCAAAGAAAGGGTATTCACTTGTTCGAGATAAATTCCTTTCTTTGTAATGACTAGACACGGGATATTTAGGAAATTGCCTGTTTTATTCTAATGAACAGTTGTACATGCATTTGATATAAACGCAAGAATTATGAAAAATTAAGAAATCTGATGAATAATTATTAATTAATTAATTCACAATTCTGAAGAATTTTGCTTTATTTCACATAAATGTATTTTAAGGCATATTTAATTTCCTATGCTTTTTTCTTGAAATTTATTTCAATTTTCTCGTAGTCTTAATTAAAAATTTGTGTTTAAGTCATTTTGACTTGTGCTAATCCTAGTAGATAGGTCTCAATGTTCTCTAGAATGTACCTACAGACTATAAAATTCTATAGAATCTATTTTTTGTCTAGATCTACACAGATGATGTTATTTGTATTTGAATTTCATATTCTATATTTTTAGAGGACAAGAGCTTGCTTTTTTCTCACTTCTTCACTCAAAGAAAAGAAGCGATAGATCGCAGGTGATCGGTGGGTCATGGGAGAGCGCTGCGTCAGATTCGCGATGCAAACATATTACTCGCTTCCTAAGGGGCAACTCGATAACCTCGACTTCCGACATTGATATCTCATTCCCAGATGTTCGTCCAGGAAAGTAATGGAAGGGAAGGAAGGCTCTGTTAATTCAAAGAGGTGCATGTTAGATCTCTTTCTTATGCCAGTTATGAACATTAAATACACACATTTTACAATATACTGATGTAATTATGAACAAATGTTAATTGTGTTTAATAAATATGCCTTATATTCAGATTTGTACGAAATTTCAATGACATTACAATTGGTACGAAACGAATTGTTTTCCCTGAACCAACATTTTTGTGCTTTCATTCCGGAATGTAAACTTTTTGCCTTATATAGTATTTTCTTTGCTTATTTGGAAATATACTGCAGGTACACATTTACATTATTAGAGATTTCAATTAATAAACATTTTTCAATAATGTTTAATAACATAAAATGTAAAAGGAATTGATGAAAATTATTTTAGTTTCTTTTTATTATTATTCCATTGTATTGATATTGTATATTATATTTAGTAGTATTGATTGTAATTACAGTAAATAGTTCTTGTTTGTTTGTTTGTTAGTTTGTAAAAAGTTAATTTGAAATTTCTTTTCGGACTCTTTAATTGCCTTTAATGTTTCAAAAATTATTATTTTGCCTCTCTAAAATTATTACCAATTAATCAATAAATTCTTTCTTTTCAACCAATTAATCCTTTTATTGAAATTGTATTTTATTTCGATTATAATTAATTAATTACAAATAACTGAAAGAATTTTGCGATCACCATGCGCGGCGACTTTAAATCCCGTACATGCTTTGAGCTACCGAGCGTCCGACGACGGCCGACCGGTCGTGCGTTCGACGACGCTCGACTGTTCTGCAGATCACCGGGAGCCGAAAGACGGCCGGTCGAAATGTCCGTTAAACAGCTATTTCCCTCCCACCGAGCAAGGTCCCCCGTTCCGCCGAGCGTCGGCGGGGTAACTCGCGAGTCTCGAGCGGTTGTTTTCGCCCGAATGCAGGCCTCTAATATTAAAGACCGAAGAAGAACAAGGAGCCATCTCAGCATTTGCCCAATGGATGAAGGAAAGTAGACAAAAACCACATCGCGATGGTGATCGTTTGTCTGGAAGCTGAAGTACATTACTTGTTACAGGAATATTACGTCTTTTTTAATTATACAATACAAATGTCAACTAATGCATTATATCACAATTAAATGAACATTGTTTTTTTCTTTTGAAGGTCAGTATAGTCTCTAATTGTATAGAAACAATTACACGACAACAAAGTTTACTTTTAACTTAAATAGATGTATATATTTGAATTTTTAATGTTATCTGGCAATATTCTGTAACGTAACTTACATGTTCTATATGTGGATTTCCTGTAGTGAACTGTAGATCCTGACACCTAATAAATGTGATTTCTACGACGTATGTTGTAATTATAAATATCGGAATTGCATGAAAATATGATTCCACCGTTCAGTTAGTGTCGACAAAAACTGCAGATTCGTAAATAAATAGGCAAGTCAATGATAATATTCCAAACTCAGTGAACACATTCCTTAGTCTCCTTTTTTTCATTTATATATTTTACGTCAAAAAAGCAGTTAAAAACTGCGTATGACGTGCTATGGGGAAAATGAATTGTGTGCACATTTTCAAACTTCTGTGATCCCTACATTAAGTCATGTACTACTTAAAATTGAAGAAAAAGAGTCCCATGTAATAAAATCTATTTTCAAGGATACAAAGGCAATAAATTTTGGCTCTTATCCATGTTGTCCTTCGGAATAATACTTCCTGCCGCGACAACATGGAAACGATAATTTGAATAATTGTATTTCCCACTGAATTATAGAAGACGTGCACAGAAAATGAAGTTACATTTATGTCCAGAAGCAAAACAAGGGGCGATCTCAGCATTTGCTCAATGGATCAGGGAAACTAGACGAAAAACCTTATCGAGATGGGGGTCATTGACCCGGAGTAAAATTCATCTATTCATGGCGTTCTCATGGACACAAGATTAGATTAGTACAGTCACATCTTATCCAAAATAATGTTGAAATTAATGATTTGAATCCAATAGAATTTTTCAGCTGCCCCAATCACATTAAAAAAGTTACAAATCTTTCACAAGCAACACAATCTTCAAAATAACAATAAATGCCCTCTGGTTTGTTAGCAATAAGACACTTCACAACGTTCTTGCAATAGAACCAATTACATCTTTTGTTACGAATCTGGCACATAATTTCTTCAAAATTTAAATCATGTACAAAAAGCACTCACTAACGAAAAAGGAACTGATCAACCCCCACTATCCCACCTAAGATACAGACTCCCATTTCACATTTTCCTTCAATACCTCTCCAACATTTCTTGCATTTACAAGTCTCTCCCATTCGTAGTTCCTTTCCAAACCCTGTCTTGATTTTCTAACAAAATCTCTTCGCAATAACCTTGGTTGAAGTTATAACCTAATAAAATCATTATCAAGGAGGTGACAAGAAGTTAACCCCTTCACACTTTGCTGATATAATGTTACTTGTTCAATCAACTGGAGAGCCTCACTTCTGAATGTTGTACTGGCTGTGAATGTAAAATAAAACTTGATAAAAAAAGCTCAATGGAGAGAGGCTTACAGGAATCGCGTGGGTGTCATTTTCTTATTTTCGGATCATTTTTTCTGCAATCTAAATGTTTGGGTGCTATATGATAAGATTCTCTGGAATATTACGTCATATCTCAGCCGTATGTACATTTGCAAAAAAACAAATGCAAAGAGCTGCATAAAAGCTGACGGAAATTGAAAGAATTTTGAATGCGTAACATCATGAACTTAATGAATCGGTTTCGGATTTCGAGATTTCGATCGGAGATCATATGTGCGTCCGTCCGTCCGTCCGTTTGTGAACACCACTAGCGCCTAAACAACACGTACGATCTTTTCCAAAATGAAGAAATGTCCCCGTCCATCTGCCTCTAGTTGAAACTTTGAAATTTTCAAAAACATTTTTTAAAATTTGGGGATGTTTTACATGAAGTCTCCCAAACTATTTCAAAATTTTCTCCAAAACGGCACAAAATAATAGAGAAAAATACGGTTATAAAGGTGGTATAGAACCGATTTTCACGGTTAACTTTAAATTTCCGAAAATTGCAAAAGTTTGAATTTTTCGGCGCCATCCTACGACTATAAAATTCAAGACACAACTTCTTCCTTCAAATGAAATTTGTTGCCCATAAATAGTTCTTTCATTGAGATCAGATACACCTTTTTGAAAATTTTAGTATTTTTCGTGCAATAGACCGTGAAATATTTGCAATATTAAAAAATTACAAACACAAGATTGTCTCAAAAACGGCTCCATTTTTTTAAATTTTGGTAAGAGTAGTACCCAATGCACCCTATCCGTTGACATAAACGCCACATTGCTCAATCTTTTGTTTTTTCAAAAAAAGTTTGACTTGTCTCTACCGTCTGTAAATTTACATTAGAAACGATTTTTTCACATTATTTAAAGCACATATCATAATATAATAATGTTCAATAATGTTTCTCGAAAACTCAAATTTTCTGTAAAAATGAGCTCGGAATTCCGAATTTTCAGAAACGCCCAAAGGCCTTTTCAAAAATGTTTCCAATTTTTTCTTCAAATTTTACCAATGTATAGTGCTAATTTTTAAAATTTTTTGGTTTCTTCTTCAAACATTAGACAAATGTAATGTTTTGAAATATCTCTCACGCCATTACTACGCACATTTCCATCGATTTGTAAACATTATTATATTTGTGAGTAGAATGCTTCAAATGACTTCAAATGAAGTTTTTCGAAAACTCAATAGATTCCTCTGAAAAAGAGCTACAAATTTCGCATTTACAGTCATGTTTAATCGCGATTTTCTTAAAAACAGCTTAAAAATGTTCAATAAAAATTTATATTTTGGACGAGGTTTTACTCTTCTTAAATATTCTTGAAGTCATATTTCGGTTCCGGTATTAAGAAATCGAAAAGTTGAGAAAATGTCGAGAAAGTGTACTTTCGGTGACAATAGATGGCGGCTGGCCAGAGAATGGAGCAAGGATTTTAAAGCTAGTCCACACCAAAGAAATTTAAAAAAATTGCTATGAGAAAGTATGTGCCATTCTATAGCATCTCTAGTTAATTGTGCAATTAACACTACCCGTTGGAAAAGTTTGAAGAAAATATTTGGATCCATTTTTGAAAGAATGGTGTTTAACGTCTCCGAAAATACAGAATTTTGGAGATCATTTTTCCAGAAAACGGCTGAGTTTTGGAGAAACTTTATATGACTTCATTTATAGAATATGTGATCATAAATGCAATAATTTGAACTTCTCGCCTCCAATATAAATATTACCGACATGAGAGAAAATAAAAAATATATTTTTGTAACTTTTGGAAAAACAAAAGAAAGCAATATATTGTATACATTTAGTACTACCATTACAAAAAATTTAAAGAAAAATTTGGAGCAGTTTTTGATAAAATTTTGTTTTTGTATTTTTTAAATTGCAAATATTGCACGCAATATTGTGCAAACACTACTAAAATTTTCAAAAAATGTACATAACGTTAATGACAGAACTAATTATGGACAACAAATTTTATTTGAAGGGAAAATCTTTATCTTCAATTTTGTAGTTGTCGGAAGATGCCGAAAAACCTTCAAACTTTTGCAATTTTCGAAATTTCAGAGTTAACAGTGAAAATTGGACCTATGCCACCTTTATAAATGTATTTTACTCTAATCTGACAATAAATTTAAAGAAAAAATTCGGAGCCGTTTTTGAGAAATTTTTGAAAATGTTCCTGTGGTCTCATGTAAAGTGCTCCCAAATTTTAAAGAATGTTTTTCAAAATCTCAAAGCTTCGACTCAAGCCATAAGGACAGGGGTTTCTTCAATTTGTAAAATATCGTACGTATAGTTTAGGCGCTAGTGGTGTTCACAGACGAACGGATAGACGGAGGACGGTGTGACAAAAGGACTGACGGACGGACGGACGAACGGACGGACGGACGGATAGACGGACATTTTCAAACTAGTGGTACTTCCAAAGCACACACTTTCTCGCATTGTTTTTAAATGCTGCACAATATTATACTGCCACATAAACTAATAAAAGTGTTTTAAACCAGGAATTTTTTATTCAGCTCCGAGATCCGATTTCAGATCTTCAGATTTAACTTGCCGGCACTCATATCACTACGCCATACACGAGCCGTGTGAATCAAACTCGGGCAGAGGCATAAAAAGGTAAATGCCTGATTCATGCAAAACCCCTCAACAAACAAAATATCCGTTAGAAACTCCCAAAGCCTCCTGTCCGTTCAGTATCAATTTTGGAGAAAATTCGCGGAACGGTTTAGGAGCTACAGACGCCGTCTGTCCCCAGACGGACTGACAGTTTGTTAGGTTCATACGTTGATTGTTAGTGATTCCGTGCGCGCCAAAGCCTAAGATCGTGTATCCCGTAAGTGTAGAAAATGTTTTTGCTCGGGAGGTAGCGGTGATCTTCCCGCTCTGGATGGCTAAAACCGACGCCGACCTACCGTCGGCTAACGGGATTTTCTCCAATCAGGTGCCCCCCGCCAAAGGGGTATCCCCCTAGTCGGAACAAGCTCTAAGATCCCGACCGGTCTCCCGGCATGTGTGATAGTGTGGTCACCTAAGTATAAGTAAATAAAGGATGGGATAGGATAAGGAATGGAAAGAAAAGATGGCGCGCGGTCCGTTTGGTAGGGTACTGCCCGGCTATTCGCCTGATGTTGATCAGAGAAACCACGGAAAGCTACCGATCAGAGCAGCCAACCTGTAGAATTCTTATCCACACAGTCACAGGACTCGACCAAGCTATCCGTCTAGTGCCCCATATACTGCCATCGTCAAGACTGGAATCAAGCACCTCTCGGTCAGAGGCACAACAATATTAGTTGATGCCCTGAGCCATCTCTCCCGGTCAGCTGTTAAGGATACTTAAGTCGGTCCCAAGGGTAGTGTATATAATAAATTTAAATTTCATGTTGATAGATTGATTAGTTTACTTATATCGGTTCATACAGATGCACAAAAAGACAACAATCGATTTGATGTGACGTATGTTTTACAAATCGTACAAGAGAGCTGAAAACTTGTTTAAAAGTTCAAAATATGAAAATCGAAAAGACTAATGAAACACAGTTTAATTAGTATCTTAATTGATTATATATGCAAGTAGAATTGTTTCAAATGATTTTCAATAAAGTTTCTGGAATTCTCAATAGTTTTCTACGGCAACAGACAAACCTACCATATAAATACCCTGAAGCCGGACTCGAAGCAGTGTTCCTTCGCACCACAACCTTACCCGACATTTAATAACTTCGGCCATCCGGGTTATACAGAGAATTGGAACTTCTATAATAGTCAGGAGCGCAGAAAGAAAATTGATTTGATGGTACGTAAGTTTTACAAAACCAACAAGAAATGTAAAAAATTGTTTAAAATTTGAAAATTCGAAAATAACACTCTTCCAATTTATTTGTCTTGATTAATGTATTTGTCAATAAAGTTTCTGAAATTCTCAGTTAATGTCTGCGGCAACAGAGATTTGTGACAAATATGAAAACACGACAAAGAATCGAACCGTTAGGAGTATCAAAGTTAGTCGCACGGGTAGGGTTTACAAAGTATTTAAATTTAATGTTGATTGATTCGTTTACTTACATCGGTTCATGCAGATGCACAGAAAGACAACAATTGATTGGACGTGACATACGTTCTAGAAATCAAATAACAGTTGAAAAAATGTTTAGAAGTTGCAAATTGGGAAGCAGATACAAACTCGTTCGATATATTTATCTATATTGACCCTATTTGTGAGTAGAAGTACTTCAAATGATTTTGTATAAAGTTTCTGGAATCCTCAATAGTTTCCTGCAATAACACATTCATCAAATTAAAATCCCTGAGTGGAATTCGAACCCGGTTCCTTTCGCCCTGAAGCACCCAATGCATTAACGCCTTAACCAGCTCGGTCATTCGGGTTGGATATGGGCTGCATAATTCTATATTAATCAAAAGGTAATCAGTTCTAGCATTGTATCAGTTCTACCATTAGAAAGCTGATAAGGAGGAAATATGAAAAAAATGTCTTTTCGGGCGACAAAAGAAGGCAACCCTGAAGGACATAAGGCGAACTCGAAGCTAGTCAAGACTAAAGGGATTAGAAAACTAACTACTGCGAGAAAATCTGTGTCATTCTATAGCACCACTAGCTTATCTATTTGCCATACGCTGTTACATGCGAGGAGAAACTTTAATGAAAATATTTGGTGCGGGTTTTGAGAAAATGATATTTTTAGAAATTGAATACATTTAAGACACGAAATAAGCAAAATCAGTTCATTTTTTCAAAACATTGGACATGACCTTTATTGAAGAGCTGATTTTTTACAACAGACTTCGTTTAAAGCAAAAATCGCTATCTCTAATTTGGTAGTTTTCAAAAGGTTCAGTTTTGGCAATTTCCAAAAAACAGAGCGAAAAACGAAAATGAGATCAGCATCATACTTTTTACCGACTCTTATTACTAGGGTTCGGATAGTTATGCATAAAAAATGTAAAATATGTATGTAATTATGAATTTAAAAAGTATAATGCATTAACAGCAGAAAATATGTACTTTACAAAACTTCATAAAATGATGAAATTTTCATAATTTGTTATTTTCATCCATTATACTTATTACTGAAGGTCTAAGTAACATATAGTCTACCAAAACAATGCAAATTATGAAAAAACTCACCTGAATTATGGACTGTAACTGTTGCTGAAGGTCACTTAATTTGTTTCATTACAGTCTGTAACAGTCAACGTTTTAAGGTTTGAAAACACAAACTATTCTCTGTTGCTTCTCAAAATTGATTTGTACTGGGAAGAACGACGTTCAAATACCACAGATGTTATTAGTGCATATTTAAAGTTTTCTATTTCACCAGCGACAAGATTTCTTCAATGTCAAACAATTTGCTCTCGGTTTTACCGGACTGATATTGGCCATATGTTATAATGAAAGGCAACTCGGAATTTTTTTTAGAACAAAGTTACATTTATCTACTACAATCTCTGCATTTTTTCCTGTCGCAGATTTAAGCTCTAGTAAGAGACTTTCTCTTAAATTTATGTTGTTTTTTTTAGTTGGTTATTTAAGGTCGCATCAACATCTAGGTCATTAGCGACCACTATTGGTGTTTAACGGTATGGTCACAATGAAGATGAAACGATACCAGGATGATAAAGGGTGAAAGGACGAACACAAATACAACCATGCCCGAGGCGGGACTCGAACCCGCGACCCTTCGGTCCGAGATCACCACGACACTACTGCCTTAGCGATCTCGGCCACCGGGCCGACTAAATTAATGTTTGTGACAGGTGGCACGTCATTTAGTTCGAGCGCTGTATGATTTAAATGCAGGAAGTGTGTCTTAATAATTGCATTTTTAGACATTTTTCTGAGAAAATATCAAAATATTTATCATTTTAACGATATTCTCTAAATATTATGCAAATTATAAAGATTCCCAAAATATGTCAAAACATACACTACACATATTGCATTTCACAACCGTAAAACATTATTCGGTACACATATTACAAAATGCATATGTTTATGTGTAATATAAAAAAGGTGTTATTACATAACTATCCTACCCCTACTTATTCCATAAGAGCAGCAAATTTAAAGAAAACTCTTGATACAAAGATTGCCTATATTTCACTTAAAATAACACGGAAACTACTCATATTTTTGAAAAATTGAACATGAACTTAATTAAAGATCCCTCTTTAAGGAACAGATTTTACCTCTTTAAGGAAAAAAATTATTTTCAATATTATAGTTGTAGGAAGACGTCCAAAACAATTTGCGCTTCTTCAAATTTCAAAAAATCTTTAAAAGAACATGATATTACCACCTTTCTCTTAAGCGTTCTTTACGCTATCTGAAGAAAAAGTTTCAACAAATTTCGTGCTATTTTTTAGAAAAACTTGAAAATTTTTTGAGAGTTCATGTGAAGTACCATCAAAAATCAAAGTATCCGTTTGAAATTACTGAAGCCACGAGATCATTCTGATCGAGTGGTTAATATCAATTTTAAAGAAAATCGGCGCTAACGTTGACCACAGACGGACGTTTTGCCGTCAATCGATTTTTCGGTATTAAAGAACCAACAAAACGGATTCTGGCTACACCACGTGTTAGAGGATTTTTTCTAAATATAACTATAGGATTTATCCACTATTTCGTTACCAGAGCCCTGCAAAAATAGTTTTTTGCAGAAAATTCGCCGTTTACATAACGCACACACAAAATTCGCACGATTGCATACCTTTCTCTTCTTACGAAGAACTTTGTAAGGCGAGAAAGTAAAAATACTTTTTCGGTATCAAGGGAACCCAAAACGTGTGTTCCCGTTTAAATCTCGAAATCGACTTTCCGCAGCATTACATAACATTACGTAACTAACCGTTACTTCGAAAACAATTTAAAATACCTTCAATCGTACTACGTATTGTTTCTATTTTGCACAGAACATTGCTGTCATCGACAGCTGTTCTTCCATTTTAATGGGCGAGGGTACATCGTTTAAGTATAACAGAAAGAGAACCTAAGATCGAATCTTGTGGGATCCCATGCTGATACATCGCCGTTGATTAATCTCCGACTTGCGAAGCGAGGAAAATTTCCAATCTTAGAATTTTTCTAGTTTCTATCTGAGAATTTCCAAAGCACTAGTGGTATTTAATAGGACTATTCCACTCGTGAAATTAAAACCAATAGTATTTAACTATATATACAAAATGCCCCAATCAAGGTGGTGTATATGAAAAAGTTTATCGCTTTTTCTATCCGATTTTTCTTACGGTTTCTTTCTACTGGCCAATCACAAACTGTGACTCATCTATCTTAGGTGCAATTGCTTTGTCGATGTCCAATAAACCAACTGTGAACTGTAACCTAACCTCTTTGATTTTAACATACCTTTCAGTTATTTTCAATATTTGGCGCAATTAGGAACTCTGTAATATAATAACATTCGACATAATTTCATTCGTGGTATAGTCCTATTAAATACCACTCGCGCCTTGGAAATTCTCAGATTAATCCCCTCCTTCCTTCGCGAGTCCAGGATTTATTGACAATTTCCAAAGCACTCATGGTATTACTGATGACTTCCACGAATGAAATTACGTCCAACAGAGTTCCAAAATGCGCCAGATATTGAAAACACTGAAAGAATGTTAAAAATAAAGAGGTTATGTTATATTACATACGCTGTTTATTACACATCAACACAGCGGTTGATGGATACCGCCTCCTAAGTTAAGTGAGTCACAGCTTAGATTTAGCCAGCAGGTAGGGCCGGTAAGAAAAATCGAACAGAAAAGCGATAAATGTTTTGAAATACACCGCCCTGATTTGGGCATTTTATATGTATAGTTAAATACTATCAGAAATATGTATTTCGCAAGTCTCATATTTTGCTCAATTGTTTTAGAAATGCAATGTAAATGATAACCAATTGGTTTGAAGTTATCATTTTTCTTGTAATTTTCATCAAATAAAGTAGAAAAAACTGTTAGTTAAAAAGAGGGTGTTTCGACCAAATTTGAACTTACAATGTTGAGCATCTACATATTTTTGTAAAATATTGAAGAAACTCACTAACAGCTAATAAGAATACTAATTAAATCTCTTGTAAAACTGTACGTGTAATTAAATGGAATAAAAATCATTTGAGTCATTATTTTCGTTTAATGTTATTTCAAAATTCATTATGCAAATATTTAAAAAAAACTTCAAACTAATTGGTTTTTATTTAGATAGTATTTCCAAAATAATTTGGGCAAAATGTGGGACAAACGAAGTAATTATTTCTCATGATAAAGTTGTTTTTCATTAAAATACATTGAAAATTCATTTTTGACATAAATTGCTAGAAGTCCATTATTTCACTGTCACCAAGGCTTATCATGCATGTCAATCTTCATTTTCATACAAGTAGCACCTTTGAAAATGATTATCTAGAAAAAATTACAAATGCTTTTCTTAATAAATGAACTTCCTATTTCTCATATACCAAATCAATCCTTCGGTCCTTTAATGCTGCAAACTCGCCAATGTGATCTTCATAGACCGGCTGTTTCTTCATGAACTGCAGAAAAAAGTTCTTCTGAATTGTAATATTCCCCGAAGAAGAAAGTCTCTCTTCTACAATTGCGCTTCTGAGGTACTCGTATGCTTTATGTGTTTCAGACAAGAAAAGATCATTTCCACAGAGGAGATGAACGGAATGAGGAAGGATATTTTTTTAACGTCCGAAAAAATGCCCTTATCCTCATCAAGAGAAAGACGCAAAAAGTCGTGCCGTATTCCATTATGAAGACAGGCCGTCATGTTATAAAAACCGAAGTATACGGATATGGTTGCGTCATGCCAGGGGTCTGTGAAGTGGTGAATCCCAGAAACATATAGTGTATTACAAACACTAAGGATTTATCCTGAGCATAACCATGTTCCAAGGGGAGACTACTGGATAGATTGGCACCCAGGCGTACATGAAAAGAATTATTGGAAAAAAACTTCTGAGTAACAGGGGATCCGCCTCCTAAAATCCCCGATTTATGCCTGTGCCTGTACGCATTATGCCTTTCCTTCCGGTGGTATCGTTGGCTTCTTCTATGTCAAAGAAGATAGCTACTAAATGTTGTTTCAATGCAATAGAGGATGAGATCTAAGTGACTGAATGATTCAGGGTTTATCGGTGTTTTCTGAATCCACATTGGATTGGAGTTAGTAAGCCCCTTGAATTTCGGGACCAGTCCAGACGATGGTTTACCATACGTTCGAAGATTTTACCGACGCATTTCGTTAAGGAGACTGGGAGTTAAATTGTCGGTAAAGATCAATATTTTCCTTTCTCAACGAGCGGGATGATTGTTGCTTCCCACCATATTTTTGGAATAGTAAGCTCGTTGAAAAGTTTAAAAAGGAATTTACATGTGTTACTTAAGATCGCTTTTCAACTGCTATGGCGACCACTTAAATTCAGTATTGGTTTTATAACTTCGGTAATTAATGGTAACTAATGGTAGAGGAACACGCACACAGACACACACAAACATCCATGGACGGGATTCGAACCCACGACCCTTCCAGACAAGGAAAACACGGCCCTTCAGCCTTAGCGACCTCGCCTATCGAGGCTGACAATTGTTTAGGTTGTTATGGCAAAGGTTTTAACACCACGGTGTGTAACACGTTGGGTCCAGAAGTGTTTTTGATAACGATATGGTGGAGGCAAGTTCGTCCATAGAAAAAGCAGAATTATAGCGTTCTTCTGCCCCATTCTAATAATCAAGGGTAGAGTTCTCCATTCTTCTTTTTGTGGAAAGTAAAGATGGGATGTAGCCAAATGTGCTCGACACCTTTTTAGAGTGGGAAGTAAGTTCCTCGGTTATTAGATCTGGCGATATTGCCATTCCATTCATGAGAGTGCATTCACTAAATTCCTAGGCTCTGAAATTAAAGAGACGGTTCCTTCAATTTCTCGTATTTTCATCCAGATGGCATTCGGAGGCGTGCAACACGTATCCGAAGATATGTAGGCTCTCCAAGTAGCGGTCTTGCTTTCATGCATGATTCTTGTCGCTCGAACATGTGAGCGTTTACATTTTACAAGATTTTCAACGGTTCGATAATGGTTCAGTCAGGATAGTACCTTCTTGAGGCCTTTTATCGCATATGCACAATATGAATTCCACCATGATATTAGGTAACGTCTCAATTCCGGCAGAAGATATAGGAATGGCAACTGTGGCAGTGGCGATGATATGGGAGGTCATCAGTTATGCAGAGGTATCGCTGAAACTCCGGCGAGTCCACTCGCAAGAATATCCAGTAAGGGATAGAGCGCGTATATTGTAGCTCATGATCAGGGCACTCTGTAAATGGGATATTCTAAAACTGAAAATGTAGCTGAACAGTTTTGGGAGAATGATGTAGTGTCTCTGATTAATCGATTCAGTGGTGCGTGCAAGGAACACCGAAGTATGTTTGGAGTTTTTTATATGTATGCTGTGTGTGTTACTGAGGCCGTGGCGAAGTCCACAATGAAATTTTTGCATGAATAACTCCACTGCTTTATTTACAAAAGGGAAGTACTTAATCTCGTATTTTTTAAGTGATCCAAATACTACCCCAAGCAAGGTGCCATGACCTTTCATCACAGTTCAACAACAGTTCTTTAATACCAAGAAAACCAAAGAAGGTTGGTGTTCCACACGTAAATAAGTATTAACGGTGAGTTGCCTCTTCCTTGTAGCCTTGCCATCACGTGACCTCAGCTGTTACGTAAGCAGATGTGTACTATGATAATTCAGTCGGTACGCGGAAAACACTAATGTTTGCATATTTCAGACAAATTCGAAACTCTTTCATTACTATATGAATTTTCCAATTTTCTTGTGTATCTAACAAAATAAGAACCTCTCACATGGCGGAAGGCTGCTTCTGCTTCTTCTTCTTCCTCCAATTTTTACTCACATTCAATATTAACAATGTAGATGTTTTTGTATTTTTCTCGACTTCTTGGAAATTTAGTAATTCTATAGATACCTCTCACACAGACGGAAGTTGCATATTGTTCTTCCAATTTCAGCACGCTTTGGGAATTAGGAATATAGACATGTGAATAAAGGCAATTTTTACATGCTACTTAATTGCACAAAGACATGGTTGGGAACTATGACGATACAGAGGTAATGTCAAATGAAAATAAATTATAAGATGAACATGTTTCTATTCTTTCATAAATTACATGTTCTAAATTTCCAGTTTTCGGACTGTACTCATCGATCACTAAGTCATCATTCTTCAGTATTCTCGTTAATCCATAAAATCTTATTTTGAGCACACGAATGCAATAAATAAGTCGCATCATTTGAATACGAACCATGTCTGCAGGGTGTTAAAATCGATGTTATCCCACTGAAATGGAAATGCTGTGTATATCTTCGACGCCCATAAACACGAAACTGCACATGCATTTTCAGCCGCTGTGCGCCTGTGTTATGTGTGTGTGTGTGTAATCTTCTCGTTCTCATACTTCCTTGATTTATAGTACGTATTCTATTTTATGGTTTTCGGAAATTGTATTGTAGATTTAGAGAGCATGGGGGATGGTGCAGGCAAGCGGACAATCGCGCGAAAGAGCGGCCAGGAGTTTGTTCAGGAGGAGCAGAGTGGGCGGGCGCGCTGGTCCGTTTGAGCGGAAGACGATGGCAGTAGACACATGGCCCAAGAACGAGCGCACTGCGAACTCGGATGGCAGAGCGAAGTATAGTCTGTATGAGCTAATCCTGTAAACCAATTTTGAAATAAGGCCCTCGATGTTTTTAGAAAAAGGCAATAGAATGTGTTGCTAAACAAAGTTACGTTCGGTGACATGATTTTCATTACTATATGGGGTATTACAAATAGCATTTGGCCCTTACTGAGATGTAAAACAAAAAATGTCTGCAAACATTACTTTAGTTCATTTGTAGAGGAAATGATCAGGAAATGTTATGATTAAACTCTTGAGTGAATATTATTTTAACTCAAAGAATAATTATTTTCATGTTTATAATTATTTTGATGTATTGTATTGGCGTGGCATAAATTGTTAACATGAATTATAAACCATACATTATTGAAATACTTTTATTTTTACTTTCTCGCCTTACTAGGTACTAACGTAGTAAATATAAGTTATTGTAATCCTGCAACTGAAAGTTGCTTTTCGACAGAAACACTCTCATATCTCTGATCTCGAAAAAGTAGCTAAATCTTGCTTCAATATGTAATAAATTACTTCTTCTAATACATGTCGTAGTCAGAATCGCGACAACTATTTCTGTTTACTAAAAAAGTACTACATAGTAGAAGTTGAACGTAAAATTGGTTTACGGCTAAACATCAGTGTGTCTGTCTCACACTGTTTGAAATTGAACCAAAACCTGGCCATAATAACAAATGCGAGTAAACTTGCGTAGAAATAGGCATCAAGAGGTTTTTCAGCTCACTGTGTTTTCAGCTCATGGTGAAATTCCAAAATTCGAAATGGTGGATCAACTTATTTAAAAATAAACAAAAGTGCATAAAAATATACATTTATATGGTTATTGAGTCATTGATTTAGAATATTAAAAAAATTTAAAAATAAAAGCAGGCTGCTTTAAAATGATAAACCGACTCCTAAAACTTAAGCGGATATGGGTAGAAATATGGATACACAGTAAGTATTTTCGAGGTCGCTGTATACAAATATTGTTAGAAAATTCAAATTGTGTATTCTGACCTTCGTTTTACTGTTCCGTAAGCGAGGCGATCGCATGAAGCCTTGAGATAATTTGTGAAACAATTCTGGACGAAAATTGGTGCCGATTGGGAAAATTGCTCTTTTCTGACTATTACTCTTCCACTGCATATAGTAGCTAAGTACATAAAATTCAAGACCTTTTTAGAAAAATGAACACGTGTGCGGTGGTGTCAGGTCCAAATGTCTGTCTACGGCACAATACAAACTTCGCCGTGACCGAGCAACAGGTGTATAAAAAATAAGTTTTTTCCATAGTTGCTTTTACTCTTTGGCACCAAATCCTTATTATCAAGGTTGTGTTTACATGAGAGGAGTTGAGGTAACACGAAAAGCGTCATAAACCTAAGAATCTGAGTTCGAATCCCAGCGTGAAAAAATTGCGCGTTGAAAAAAATGTTGCTGGTTAATTGAGTACTATAATATTGTATAGCCGTAACAAATAATGCGAGAAAGTATGTAGTTTTATCATCACTATGTTTTATGATTGTGAATATCTTAATATTGTAAGAATTTGAAATATCATACTCTTGTGACGTAATAGTAATTGAAGAAAAATTCCCTGATTTTAAATCTATCAAGAAAGTAAAACCTTGGTAAAAAGATAAATCAGTTCTAAAGAAGTAATTTTCTTAAGTATAACTTATCTGCCTTAAATTATAGTTTCTTCTAACCCATTATTATAATTTGAATTTTTTCCAAAATCTATTAAAAAAGTATCCTCTGAAACTTCAAAATGATTGATTACTAGTGATTCCGGGGGCGTCAAGGGCTAAGGTCATTATTCCCGTAAGTGTAGTGCATGTTGCTTTTCTCTGGAGGCGGCGGTGATCTTCCCCCGCTGGATGGCGAGATCCGGCGCCGACCTACCGTCGGCTAGCGGGGTTTAAGTGATGTTAAGTGGGGTTAAATGATGATTCCACATTTTTATTTTCTCGACTTCTCTTCCTAAAAAAAAGAAAGTATTATAATTGTCCAAAAACACCGAATTTTCGACAGTAAAACTCTTATTCCCGGGACGTGGCAATGAAAAAAATGGATAAATGTTGTTCCTATGTGCAAGATCAGAAGTTACCGCAACAAAATAAAACAGATTCTGTGTTGAGATTCATGCAGAACTGCAGATCCAGTTTATTCAGAATTCCATTTTGCCCATGAAAGTATCGAATTGTCCCCTACGATTGACTGTCGTTCGTTCGCATTCTTGATGGTCCCCGAAATAATCGAAAACATCCGTGAGCATGCGATGTTGTTGATTTCAGTGATATCAAGATCTTTACTTAAGATCTCTACCGCCGCATTTAAGACAACATTCGCGCTGTCTCTTTCACTTGGTAGGAAAGCAGGTAATCATGGCACTTTCCTATATTCTCATCAGGGATGAACGATATTCGAATGGTAGGAAAGGGTCTCGTTCTATCTCGCGTCAAAGCATAATCCTTCTTTTTTCATAAAAATGTAGTTTTATACCGATCTTCATGAAATTGTATACATGCGACCCTGAAATGAAGAGAAATTTATTGTCTACTTGTACTAAAAACAGTTCTCGCTCAGCAGCGATCGTGAACAGACGTGTCCGTCCAGTGCGACCAAAGCAATCCGTTGAGTGCGTGCAGTGGAAGTGAATGGCGTACGATGTCAACCCATCAACCGGCCGGGCAATAAACCAGGCCTTACAAACCCTCATCAATTCTTATTTCGCCGATGAAATCAACAGCGAAGTAAATTCTGCGCATCAAAATACTTCATCATCAGAAGAAGAAAAAATGGATCAAACCGTGAACCCAGCCTCAAACCAGCAACGGAACGAGCACACGCGGCGCCCATCAACCCAACTCTATAAGGTCTCAGCGCGCAGCAACCCCTGATTCAACACGGAAGCAACTCAAAAAAGAGGTCAGTCAGTGACAACATAAACTCTCAAGATCCCAAATGTTTCAATTCCGATCCTAGTGCAGACAGTGTCAATCCAACTAGTGATATAGAATATAGTTACGGAGTTCCAATCGGAAACAGATTTACTGAACTTCAAAGATTAGGCCGACATTTCGAGGAAAAACGTTTTGAATATACAAAGGTTACGTCGGGTGAACAGCAAGCTCCAATGGAAAAATATCCTCCTTTCTATGTAGTAGAAATAAGTAACCTCAATCAATTTATAATAGAACTCTGAACCAATGTCACCAACAATTTCGTAACAGATGTAAAGTACAAAAAGAGTGCAAAAAAAAACCCTACTGACTTTATTATTTTCCGAAAGTATCTCATACACACACAACGGAAATTCCACTCATACAAGGACCCCGCCAACAAAAATTTCTCCGTTGTGTTCAAACACCTTCATCAATCTATATTTGAACAGGACATTTTGCAGACCTTAAACAGCGTCACCCTTCAGTGTTAAATATCACTAGACTACAAAAAGAAGGCAATCCAGTACCAGTTGTCGCAGCCGAATTCAACGGCACAGAGACACCCGAAACTACTCTACAAATAAACCAAATATTCAACCATCGAGTGATTACAGAAAAAAGGAAAAAACACAACGGTCCCATTCAATGTCAACGGTGTTTGGACTACGGACATACAAAAATAACTGTAACTAGCCAATCAAGTGTGCTTTTTATGCCACACTATTCAGTGCAGTGTCAAAAGAAAAATGAAAATCCCGTGTGTGCGAACTGTTTCTGTAGCCACAAGCCCGATGTAAGAACTCAATTGTAGTTACTACAAGGAAGTAACAACAAAAAACCAAGGCTATAAAAAAATTAATAAAATACTGGCAACCCTCGTCTCCTCCCCCCCTTCCAATCAATCACAATCCACTTCCCGGGTCTACCGCAACCAACCACCAGAAAATTTCACTCATATCTCCGACTCAAATTCCCCTTTCACCACCTCGACAAAATTCCCTGACGGAAATAATCAAGGTCTCGCATACCCATCCTCAATCAAATAATCTCATTCTCTCCACAATCTTTAATTCCATTACACTTGTATCATCAATTTCATAAATTCATTAATACCTTCAATCATTAGTACGTTCAAGCTCGGTGACGAATATTTACAACGCCATGCAAATAATAGTAATAATAATATTATTAATAACAATAATAATAAAATAAATCAATAATAATAAAATGGTCTTACTAAACTGGGACGCGAACTCTATCACAAATAAAAAAACTGAACTAATTCACTTTTTACATCACTATTATGTCGACATAGCCAGCCGAAACACACTTAAACAAAAATAACAAACTAATTATTCCTAATTGCACAATATAGGGGAGGCAGGCAAGAAACCAAAGGAGGCGGTGTTCTCATATCAGTAAAATCTAATTACCAACAGAATTTAACAATACTTCCAAACACACCGGGATTGGAAACCGTTGCAATAGAAGTAATCTTTAACAATAACGTATGGAAAGTAATATCTACTTACAAACCCCCAACTGTCAAAATAGCCAACACAAACATACAAAATTTATTCAACCCAACAGAAAAAGCTATACTCATAGGAGATATCAACGCCAAACAACCAAACTGGGGATGCCAAAATAAAAATCGTGACGGTAAAATATTAGCACAAATAATAAACAATCACAACCTTAAAATAATATCCCCCAGTGAACGAACTTTTTTTTCACTAGATCGAACATGCAAACCTGATATACTAGACATTGGAATAACCAATACCAACAAGAACTTTTTCTCATCAGTAATATTTGAATTAGATTCTGATCACATACCTGTTCTTGTTTCATCACAACAACTAACACCCAACACCCCCAAACCACACCAAATCACTTAAAATAAACTGGAAAAAGTTCGCAGAGATAATCAAACAATAATACCCAGAATAAAAATCTTAAAAATCCTCTCGAAATAGATAAGTCCGTAACAACATTAATCGACCTTGTCAAAAAATCTATATTAGAAAAAACCAATAAAAAAGAACTTAACGTAATAACCAATATTGTTAAAAGACTTATAAAAACCCACAATAATCAGCAATTCCACAATTTTATAATCTCATTAAGCAGCAGTAATACTCTATATGGCAATTCACAAGGAAAATTCTAAAGAATAAAAAACAAATTCCCCTACTAAATATACCCACTGGAAAAGCACTCACATCAATTCACAAAGCAGAAGAACTGGTCAAATATTTCGAAACAAAATTCGCACTTAATAACACCAAATTCCACCCCTAACATAACAAAATCATTGAAAGTAGCAAAACATACCCATGCGGCACACGCCATAATATTCATTACTCTTCTCCCACCAAAATTTTAAAAAAAGTATAAGAAACCTCCCCAATAAAAAACCACGAGGACATGACAACATCTTTAACATGGCAATACAAAACCTACCCATATCTGCAATAGCCTACTTAAATAATATATTTAACTCTTGCTTCAGAACTGGCTATTTCCCCCATTAATGGAAACATATTTAATACATAACAATAGTCATTCCCAAAGCCAAACCAAAAAAAATGCAACAGAGATAAATAGCTATCGTCCTATTAGCTTGCTAACTTCCTTCTCAAAAAATTTTCAAAAAGAATTCACTTAGACTTAAAAATCAAAACGGTTTCACAGAGAAAATATTTACGCAACATCAACTGTTAAACTATCAAACATCTACTCAGTCTTGCAATCAAAACACTATACCATAGCACTCTTTCCAGATGCAGCACAGGCATTTGATCGAACATGGCACCAAGCTCTCAGTTTTAAACTCACCCAAATATGCACACATTATCTACACACAATTATTAACAATTTTTTAAGCAATAGAACCTTCTCCGTCAATGCCAACAGCCACCTCTCTAACCCTTGATGCATCAAAGCAAGATTACCCCAAGGATCCCCCTTATCGCCAACGTCGTTTAATCTGTAGGTAGCAGACAATCCCAAATCAAAAAACATCCATTTAGCGCGTCCATTTATCCCATTCGCGGACGACACGGCATTATATATCTCTGGCAACTCACTAGCAGACTGAAGAGCAAAAACACAATTATACATACACACACTTGATAGCTGGGCCGCGAAATACAAAATTCTGCAAAACCCCACCAAAACACAGCAAAAATATTCTCCTTAGACCATATACCCCCCCCCCCGCTAACAATTAACAACATCCCAATAGAATGGTACCCTCCCAACACACCAATTAAATACCTAGGACTATATCTCGACTCAAAATTAAATTGGCACGATCATATTGAAACAAAGATAATACAAGCCAAGGCAAGATTACATCAGCTAAAATCAATAATAAACAGTCACGATTCACTACAACAAAATATCGCCATAGCAACATACAAAACCATAATAAGATCTTTAATCACTTGCGCCTGTCCCGTATGGATTAAAGCCGCCAAAACTTCGCAAAATCCAAGTAATCCAAAACCGATTCCTGAGGACCATAACTAACGTCTCTTGTTTCATTACAAATCAACTCCACAAGGAATTTAACATTGTATCATTAGGTCATTACATCACATACCTTGCTACAAACTTCTATCATAACATACACCGAATTCAGACTCGCAAAAAATCCAACCCATAAAACCAGAATTCAAAATAAATACCCTTTCCATATTTTTCAAATGAAATTCGCTTACATAGAACCAGATTAGAGGACCCATAGTGGGCAACCTCCTCACTCTACAGTATGTAAGTTTACAATAAGTTAGTCAGTAAGTAATAAAAATTACATATGTAAAGTTGAAATAACTACCTATGTATTTACCTTAAAAAATAAATAGCGTTTGCTCTCACCAAAGGAGGAGTGGATGGAAGTCCTTTCCTCCGCCCCTTTCCTTTCCTTCTCCTTCTACCTCGTAACAATGTCTGAAACCTCGTTACTTCCATTCAGCTGAGACTGATTAATTTGCTATACATGTGACTAGAAGATCCCATTACCAATAAATATTCCCAGATTTTATGTTGATTTTCATGAAGAATGAAAGACACAGTTTTCTTCTAGAAAATTTATTTGTTACTACCGGGCGCGAAATTCAAACTGGCTGCCGTGACGACACCGCGCATGGCAACGCCAACGGGTCAGGCGTAGTGTCGTTTTTTTTAATTTATCATTTTAAGAACTGTTACATGAACATATGACAATGGAACATAAGGTTCAGGGAATTCAAATGTTACTTCCCGACCAGTCAATTTCTTGTAAACTGATGCAAATGTATCGACCTTATGTTCTATATTTGTTTGTTGGTTTTTGTCTAAATGCACCTTTATCAACTGGCTGCCATCAAGTTTCACACGAATTCTTTTACCCCATTATTTCAGCTGGGAAAACAAGATCTTCTAAAATGGCATCATATACTGCAGTAAGTGTTCGATTTCTTGGTCGTTTTTGCTTATTCTTTGTACGGGTCTTCCTTGTAGGTTTGGGAAGAATCTTTCTTTCTCCAATGAAAACAACATGCTTTCCACTAAATTTCTTTTCCAATTCCCGTACAACACGAACCTGAATTTTCTGGTTCAGTTGGGGGATAGGCACATTTCTGTTCAGTTTGGGGATAGGCACATATATTCACATAGGTTCATTTTCTGTTCAGTTCGGGGATAGGCACATATATAATAATGGACTTCTTGCCATTAAGCTCGATTTCGCGAGCTTTGGTAATGTACAGTTCCCTAAGCTGAGCTTTAAGGTCACTGCTCATTTCCAAATCCCATAAAGCTTGGCATATTGAGCTTTCGAATGCGTCAGGCTCTGCGCCCCCGCTTTTCCGAATCTTCTCATTTGACGTGAACATCTTGGCTCCCTTGCCTAGTGGGGAAAGAACGTCATGGGAAGCCTCGTTTCTTCGCGTTTTCGGTGAATCAGTTCAGTGAGACAAACATCGCTTGCCGCACACGAGAGGACTTAAATATTATCAAATGTTTATGGGTACTATTCATTTAATGTATTAAATTAACATTTTAAAATACATTATTAATATGTTACAACCACGGCATTTAGTGGCGTAAAAATGAACGCCGAACACGAATCAAGCCATATGAAAATTTATAAAATTCTTGGAATGCTCGAATTATTTCTTGCATATCTCCAGTGTGAACTAATGTCTTGTGCTTTAGAATGCTACGTACGATAAATTATATTTCTTTGCCAGTTCTTTTCTTCATATGATCACACTTGCTAACAGCGATTTGGAACTGGAGATAATTCGAATAAATCAGGATTTTTAAAAACATTCATAAGGCTTGATTCATGTTATGGCCCTAAAACCTGAGGTTAGAGCATTAAAACCTGATGTTCGTGTCCCCGAGAGTTTGTTTTCTTTATCCTAATCTAAAAATAATGCATTTTGAGATGTTTTATTCCAAGCTTAACTTTCAAGAGAAAGATTCAAGAACTTCACTTTATATTTACATTTGTATAGGTAAAGAATATTATTAATAATAATGATAATTTTCGCATGTGAACGATATTACTTTTTACAAAAGTTCGTAGTAATGTTATTTTTTCACTTAACATAACACACATAAACAAGTTGTATTGGAGACAGTATATTTGACTTCGTAGGACTTTCATCTGTTGATGATTGAGGTAAATGAACAGTTGCCGTTGTATTTTTTCATACATGCGGGAGAGGCGCGAAGTCCAGAGTTTTCGCTGCTTTTATAGGTAGGCTTTCAAATTTTATGGGTATTGTAGGTAATTAAGGTAAACAATACACGCTAATTGCGTATTTGTACACGCTCACACAGATGATGTAATAGAACAAACTTCAAAACATTATATGTAATAATTTGTAATCTTTGAAAAAGAAACTCAATAATGTTAAAAATTAAAAATTTAAATAATCATGATTGAATTTCGACCACAGGGCGATCACTAATTTATATTAATCCCTTGTGCAACAACAGAAGTCGGTAAGATAAAAGTTGAGAATTTGGAAATGAAAAGTTCATTACGAGATAATTAATGTTCTGTAACGCAAATTTTATGTAAACTAGAACATCTATTAGACTAAAATCTCTCTGTAATACAGCATCAATAAATTTCATTTATTTAAAAGGGATCGTACGTTGTGGCGTGTTATGTAAATTGTTTGCAAGTATCTACACAGAGTTTTCTCCTGCATCCGACAGTAGTCGCTACATATTAACTCCATTTTGCGTAGTCGAAGGAAGTAGCGTATCCCAGCAGCGATATGTTCTTTCGAAACTGAAGCATCAGGACAGGAGTAATTGGTAATGAGAATGGGAGAATCAGGATTATTTTCAAACGAGAAGATAAGTGGGTTCGAAATTGGGATGGAAGATGGAGAAATTAGGGTTAGAAAATTAGGTAGATGGGGTTTTTACAGGAGACTCCATGGGATTCGAGTGCATGATGTGTCGTACCAGTTCGTTAGTGTGTGTTTTCCCAAGGTTTCCGTGGAAGGCTGCCGGCTGAAGTATTTGCTAAGAGGAAATTAAGTTCAGAATGTGTGATTTTGTTCTCAGATGCTGTTTAAATTCTTTGTATGCTTGATTTATCTTGCGGCCTTGTCTGTTGTACCAGAAGTGCAAAGTCGAGACAACTATATTAACGTTCTGAGTAGCACATTAATAGCTGCTTATTCATAATCAAAAGTGGCGCAGGTCTGATTTTCGTTGAATACTCTGAAATTTCGAAAAATATAAAAGTTAGAAATAGTGCTGGAAAGTATGTGTTGTTGCAGCATCACTAGTTCTTATTAGTTTTATGAAAGATATATTAATAATAAAGTTATCTCAATGCCAGGGATTCCCAACCTTTTTTCTTAATCGAACATTTTTAAAAGAATTGTTTGCTTCGTCGACCCCTCTGCGTTTTCTGTGTATACAGGACACAACATAAATAACGGTACATAAAAGGCTTTAAATTTTTTTCGTGAAGGATATGAACTAAAGCTTTATAAAATGTTTTATATTTATGTTTTAACATTTTCAGTACAATCATTTTTAATTTCGAAAAAATAAACACCATTTCAAAAGAAAATCCCACAAACTACATACCCATTAGTCGATTTTCATTCACGTGAATGACGTAAAATTCCAAAAGAGGAGAACATTTCTAATTTATTAGTAGATCAAAACATAATAGAAACAAATAATAAATATCAGAAGACAATTATTACATTTACGAATAGGTTTTGTACTTAATATGATCTTGATATACATTATGCGGATGAGTCGTCCGTGTAAACTGGACTCTCGACCCTCAATGTACCCCTTGATCATCATTGACTCCTTTAAAATAGCATCGACCCTAGGAGGGGTCGATACCGACCCAGTTGGGATACCCTGTTCTAGACGAATACTTGATAGACATTTCGGGCGAAATACATAATACGATGATGAAAATTGAGAACTTAAAAATCTCTTTGATGGGAAATTAATTCCCCACTCTACCACTCTCGTTATAAATGGCTCTTCAATGTTCAAAAGGTACAAGTTACTAATAGCCCTCTCTAACTCGTTTTGAAAAACTGTTTTGTAAACAATACATATATACGACAGAAAGTCGAGCTTGCATATCTATGTAAAAAGGTCGCATGTTGCATGCTGAGGCAGGACATGTCTTTGAGAAACATCCCTGTCATAGAGTAACACACAAATAAAGCTAGTACAAATCAAAGGCAGGGACGGAGTAGGGGAAATGAAAACGCTGATGTAATCGGACGTCACACGCAAGCTTTTGTCTCTAGAAGACAAAAGTCATTGTTTTTCCTGTTCATTAAGATGATGCTCTGCGAATACAGACGGGAGTACAATAGAGACATGCAAAGATTACACAAAAGTGAAAATGAAAGAAACAGCAGGCGAGGAAGAGCGGGTCAAGACAGAGGACGCATGATGGTTTCGTCAAGCTCTCCTTCTCGTTGAATGTATTTGTTTACTTATTTTTGTTCTTATTGTTGCAATTTTTGCGTACGTCGCAGAGGCGACCGGTGGGTTGCGAATTAAAAGAGGCAGCGTGCATGCCCCAATAATCGAATTCATTTTGTATCTTTAGAGTATTTCCTCAACAAGGGCAAACTATAGCATGTAATGTACGACCGATTTCCAAACCGAAATAATTGTCTAAGGTACCTTTACGTTGATAAATGAAGACACAATTGGGTTCACGAAAATAGAGATTTCAAAAATATTTGCAGCTAATAAAACAGTTCTGAAATCAGATAAAGGAGTGTATTCTTAGCTTACTTAATAGTCATAGTCTCTGCCCTACGAAATCCTACTAGCAACACGTGGCCCCCGCCCAGCGTTTCCTCATGCATCCACTGCCTAGCTTATGATAGCTGAGAAGGCAAAGTGAGAAAGCAAGAGTGGCCCATTCTAAAAATATTGCTCATTTGCTTACGCGGGCGTATAAAGTTATGTTCGTCCTGAAAACGTGACTGATGGTGTGCACAAATTAAATGACTCCACTTCCTGCAAGTTTAGTACTTTTTGGAAGTTTCCCTGTGATTGATTTTTTGGGAAGGGAGCTGTCCTAGAATCATCAAGAAGCGGCCGCTACTGGGTACGGAGGGTACCTCTTAAGTAGTAGGGGCTAGGCGAAAAAGATTCTCATTCCATGTTATCGCATTTTTAATACATTTCCAGTTCTACAATTGGAAGAAATGTATGCAGTTGAGTGCGTAAGTACCAACAGTAAACTTCTAGTTGCTCATTGAAAAAAATATTTTGAAGAAATCGATCAATAATGCTTCCACTAAACCTTATATATTTTTCGTTCAATTACGTGTTTAATTACATGCATGTATTTGATATGCATATGATTTTAGGAGAAAGTAATCTCCACACAATAATTTATAAAAACATAAGTAGACTCCAACCTCCCCAAAAATTCGTTAAAAACCCGTACAAGGGCATAAGGAAAAATATTCTATCGAAGATGTGACGTACACGTACTAGTCGAATATATACAGAATGTTCAATATATCTGAAGACTGAAATATCTCGAGAACCACACATCGGATCAAAAAAACAGTGAAATGAAAAATGTTTTTCTCGAAGGGGAACATCTAATGATAACAAATAACACACACCCCGGGGGTGAGGGGAAGAAAGAGCTAAAAAAACGTAAATGGCAACCCCCATTTTTATCGTACATTCGGGTTCTCCAGAAAAAAATACTTCAATTTGATTCTAGTAATTTCGGTCACAGAATCGACAAAAATCAAAATCGGTAAAAAAAAATCGTTGAAAATGGGGATATTTCAAGAAATAGGCAGATCAGCAAAATAAAATTAAATGCTTGATATTCTTACAAATGCTACTTAATGACACCATAACTGTCCACCCACCCCCACTCCCGAGGGGTGGGGAAGTGAATTATGTCAAACTTTTCAATGGGAAACCGCAAGCTGTACCCAATACGTCCCTGTCACCATCGTGACATTGTATTTTTTTAATTGGTTATTTAAGGCCGCATCAACATCTAGGTCATTAGCGACCAATTGTATATTTTGTTTTCGGATGTTGTTGTCAGACCCACAATCTTAACAAATGTTTCTCTTGTATTTCGACGCGCTGAATCAAAATCTGAAGTCAGAATTGCGCCACCATCCTCCATTTTCTTTTTTAAATCGCGAAAAAACGAGAAATTGTATTTTTTCTTTTCGGGACTTGATGTCAGAACAAAAAGGATTGACACATGTTCATCTATGAATCGACGCGCTGAATCCGAATCCGAAGACAGAATATCGCCCTCACCTTACAACTCTTTTTAATCGCAAAAAATATCGTGAAATTGTTTGTTTTGTTGTTGGTTCTTTTCGATGAATGTTGTCAGACCCAAAGACTTGACATATGTTTCTCTATGTTGACGCGCTGAATCCGAATCTGAAGCCAGGATTGCGTAACCACCCTCGATATTTTTTTTTTAAATCACAATAAACACCTTCAAATTTCCTACCTAGAATTACACGGCGGTTTTTCGCGGTTTAAAAAATTGGAAGGTGGTGGCGCAATTCTGGCTTCAAATTCGGGTTCAGGCCTCGACATACATAGAGAAACCTATGTTAAGTCTTTGGGTCTAACAACAATCCCCAAAAACAAAAATACAATTTCACTGTGTTTTTTCGCGATTTAAAAAAATCTGGAGGATGGTGGCGGAATTCTGGATTCAGATTCTTATGCATCAAATCTTTGAGAAACATGCGTCATGTCTTTGGGTTTGACACCTTTTTTTTGTGTGCCTGGGTAATTGGTCGCGTATTAGCACGATCATCCAATCACAATCATATACTTTCATATATTACATTACATTATATCATTACTCTCATATTTTACATACGCTTGTTTCTATTGTTACTTTACTATAAAAATTAAAGCATTTACCTCTTATTAGAGCTTTTTTAGGTCTTCTGTGCGTAGTGATTTCCTCCAAATCCAATTGCTTGCGTAACGTATTATTCCTCCACTATTTCAGAAGTGTTACCTACGCAGCTGTCCAGACGAAAATGAGGTTCCGGTGAGGTATACGTGCCACGGGCTCGACTCTGTCACCCCTCAAATTCTCCTACCTACCCCATTCGTTACCCCGCTCGCGCCAAGGCCACCGGCAACACCGTTCTTCGAGCGCTGTCGCGCCGTGAACATTCTACGGGTGCTATTTTGTCTTAGAAAGTGCGTTCACGTTTCTTTACGTCAGTGAATGTGGATCGCTCCAGAATACTCGGGCTCAGCGGTCACAATATATATATATATATATATATATATATATATATATATATATATATATATATATATATATATATAAACGAGGTCATGTCAACTATTTTATGTATTCCGAATAACCCCATATGCGGTTACGGGGTGGGCACCAGATGACGTGTGAGTGCATTGGTGTCAAGTAGACAACAAATGCAAACGTCAGTATCCTAGAGACTGTTCCGAGATGGATGTCACTAAAGTTGAACAGCGAGCATATGTAAAATTGCATTTCTGTGTGGCAGAAATGCTCGTGAATGCCATGCCAAGCTACGAAAAACCATTGAAAGATAGGGCGTTGCCGTATCGAACTGTTGCACGTTGGGTGGAGGCCTTCCAACGTGGACGCTTAGCAACCAAGGATGACAACAGAAGCGAAACTAAGTGAAATTAGGCATTTCGTTACTGTTTCTTGTGCTCAGAAACCAAAGTACGTAACGAAACTAAAGTCTGAAGCGCGGCGAAGAAATCTATTAATAGTAACGAAACTGCCTCTGAAACGAAACTTGACTGCGGCTGAGAATTTAGTTTCGTTACAGGAAAGAAACTATATAATCATGAGAGATAAGTTTCTATCTAGGTGTTTTATGCAAGATGCAGTTTCGTTATTTATAATTCGTGACGTCACAAAAAAGGTTTAGTTCGCTCCCAGTGACACAACTTGCAAGTGTTTTGGCGACCACTTGAGACCTTTCATGACCTCACAGCCTTCGAAAAGCGGAAATCGCCGCGCGGCCGTTACTCCTACGCGGTGCCGCCGCTATCAGCCGATCTGTCGGCAGTGTCCATTGCCTCGGAGGGCAGGCGAGGCGGCAGAAACGTATGTTTACGTCCCGGGTTCGGACAGACGAGGAGGTCGAACACATGCTTCAATAATACAATTACAATTTTTGCAAAGATATGGATCCCTTAAAATGTAACCTCGATATACGACAAATAAACGAGAAACATACTTTGCATTTTGGAAACAAAATGTTCATAATAATGGGGTCTAATAAAAATGTCAAGACTTAAAATGAAACACAATGTCATCAGCTGCACCGTATGTTTCTTTTTCACTTTCCTTGCTAATCTCTTTGGTTTACGATATCCTTACAACTGACGGCAACAGAATTATTAAGAACGCGTGTCACTGCACTACAAAAAAACCAATGAATATGGTCTTTGCCATCAGTCGTGAAAGTCGCGCTAGAAATTGACACCGGTTGACAGACGTTGCAAACGTTTCACGTTCTGCCAAAGATACAGTTTTCAAAATGCAACGAAAATTTGAACCCATTTTTTTTTCAAAATAGATATTCCCAGGTCGATCAGGGCTCAACTGGAAGCGCCGAGATTTTGAAAAACTAGCTATAAAATTTGGAGGTACAAGCCAGGGGCACATGAAGCCCTGGGACAAAATTTTCTCAAAAATTACTCCAATTTTTTTATTTATTGTACAAATAGAGTAAAATACACATATAAAAATGGCGTTTTTCTCCGTGTAAACTCTGAATTTTCGAAAATCGCAAAAGATTGAAATTTTTTCGGTGTCTTCCTACAACTACAAAATAGAAGATTCAGGTTTTCACTTCAAATGAAATTTCTCCTCCATCAGTAGTTCTTTTGTTAAGGTCTTGTCCAGGTTTTGAATTTTTTGTCGTGTTCGCGGAATATTGCGTACAAAATGTGCCATATGAAAAATAAAACAAGAATTTCTCAAAAAGGGTCCAAATATTTTCTTTAAACATTTTAGGTATAGTGCTAAATGTATCCTATAATATGACATAAACGTCATATTGCTCTGTTTTTTTGTTTTGTTTTTTTGATTACAAAAATTTAATTTCTTGACTTGCCTTTTACGTCGTTAATATTTACATTAGCGGCGATTTGTTCACATGATTACATTAATGATTACATGTGCTTTAAATGATGTCTTATAGTGTTTCTCGAAATCAAAAGTTTTCTGTGAAAATGGGCTCAAAATTCTGCATTTTAAGAAACGCTCAAACGCCATTTTCTTAAAGGGACTCCGAATTTTTCAACAAAAACTTCTATATAGCAAGAGCTTTTACTCTTCTTTAATATTCCTATAGTTATATTTCAGTTCTGCCATTAGGAAGCCGAAAAAATACTTTTTTAAATGCTCTCTGGGGGGCACGAGAATGGGCAAGACTTAAAAGCTAGCCCAGACCAAAGACGTTAGAGAAGTAACTAGAGAATGTCTGTGCCATTCTGTAACACCACTAGTTAACGGGTTTCAATAACCAAAACATAAAGGAATTTATGAACAAAGTATAAGATTTTTCTGAGAAGGTGAGGCGACTAAACTATTTTAATCTGGAGCTCTTGAAAGGCAATGACCCCAAAAGGACAAGAGATTTGTTTTTTATCGCTACATGCTCATTTGCTCAACATTTGTCTTGTCTATTTCTTCAACGCTGTATAAAATGTGTTTCTTTCTACCGGATACCGAAATTATAGCGGTAAAGATATTTAAGCGGTATAGAAATATCTTTACCTTTTATTATTCCTTTATCCACAATCCTCTTGAAAATACCGGTATACGACGTCAAATACCAGTATTTTTAGAGTTGTTTCACCTTTTTGGACGTTTACACCTGTAAAATACCTCTATTTAAAAGTATTTTACTATTGAAATACCGGTATTTTATCGTGAAAATACCGGTACTTCAGTAAATTCTTACCAACATTTGGGAGGAAAGCATCGTGATTTTTTCCACTGAGATGGCTCAGAGAAACAACTGTAGAACCTGCAGAGTTTCTGCCCGGAAAGTCCTACGATTGCAGTCTCGACAGTGACGGATTTTCCACACTAGCTGGGTCGAATTCTACTGTTGTCTGGCAAAGAATTCTAGTGGTCGCTAAATAGTAGTTTTCCATGATTTCTCTGATCACTACTAGTAGAATGCCGGAGTAGTACTTCAACAAACGGCCACTGATCGCGCGTTCTCTTTTTTTGCTCATCCTTTCGCCTTAAATACACTCTTTCACGCACTGCATTACTAGACATCCTAGGAGACCACTCGGAGCCTAGAGATTGTTCTGATGGTGATTGGTATATTGGTGGTATATGGTATATTGGGATGGAGGATCGCCCAAGAAGCCCACATATTTCGACGCCGCATTTAACATACGTGCGGGCGAGAAACACCTTCTTCACCGGATGTATTGATTTATTTATTGAGGTTTCCGACAGTTTCTACGTCGATGATTAGCGTCATTCCACGTCTGTAATTAGCCCGGTTTGTGTAGTTAATGCTTTATCCAGAGAGATAGCGGTGCTCCTCCGGCGCTGTCCTACGTGTCGACTTGTGGGAGATTTTTCCCTCCAAGAATCCCAGTGGGGCACAGCCCCAGGCGGAACCAATTTTAAGATCTCGACTGGTTTCCAGACAAGTGTGATAGTGTAGTACATGTGTGTGTAAGGATAGATATTAGGACGAAGACGAGGAATCGAATGGAAATAATAAATCCATCAACTATGATTTTCTTAATTGTTGTACATCAGTACATCTTACGCCAATCCCCCCCCATTACAGAATGTCTTTTCTCTGCCTGCCAGGTCAGCCTAATACTGACAAGCAAAACTCACTCACTGGATACTCTGAGATGAAATTTTACCAGCTTGTTCAGCACTTTTCAGAACTCATAAATATAAATACTCGTAAAGTGCTATATTTTAAGTGTTATAAAGAATTACAAATGGAGTTTGTGCACAATTAGTGTTGGGACATTTCACGACCTGCCGCTTATCGAAATGCGGAAATCGTCACGCGCCGCCGTCTTGCAGCCGTATGTTTTGAAGCTGCGTCGCCACTCTCAGCCTATCCGTCGGCAGGGTGTACATTGACTCGAAGGGCAATGCAGGTCACCGACGTCCCAGACTCCCGAACCCTCCCCATTCCACGGCGTGAGGTGGTGCGGTCGTGGTGCGCGGCGGAGGCGGCGTGGGAAGGGCTCTGCCGCTTCTCGGAAGCGCGAGGCGCCGTCAGAGGTGACCCGGACAAAGCCCTCCCCCTTCTTATTTGATTAATTTCCGTTGTAATCTGTACGAAACAATAGTAAAATGTCATGTCAAACCGCGTATCCGGCATGGTGAGTATTGCGAGTAAGAATCGATCAAGACCCATGAATCATTTGAAGAGTAATGAAATTATCGATAGAGGGTAGAGAAAAATAGAGGGTAAGATAGAGGGTACAGATAATCACTGGTGTTTAGGTAGTTCTGAAACAAAATAGTATTTACAGAAATGTAATACGGGGTCCAAATCTTCTTAATGGACCTCTCCCGATTTTCTTCACTTGTCTATCAACAAACATATCAAAACTAAATAAGGCAATAACGTTTCTTACCGACTGCAAGAAAATTCACTTTCGTTTCGTTTCAGTAAAGAAACGAGACGAAACTCAACGATCTGTTCATTTGGTAACAAAACTAAATTCGCGCAACTTTCATTTCGTTACTTGTAACGAAATTAAACTTACGAGAAAATAATGTTGTTACAGCGGCGCGGAAACAAAACGTTTAGTTTCGTTTCTGTTGCCATTCTTGGTAGCAACTTGATCTGCCGCGCAGTGGACGTCCAGCGTCTGCTCACACAGAGTTCCAATCGCTGTAATCGAACACTGTTTAGCAAATGAAAGGCGTTGGGCTAGGGCGAAATTATCAGCATATACGGGCATATCTGCATCGACAGTGTTCCGCATTTTACGGAATGACTTCAAGTCGCAAGGTTTGTGCAAAGTGGGTGCGACATGGTTTAACTGAGGTGCAAAAATGGATTCGATACGAGACATGCCTCATCAATCTGGAGCGGTTCCAATGCGGAGTAAATGAGATGCTGAATCGCATTATTACAATTGATGAAACGTGGGCACGAACGTATTAATCAGGACTAAATAGGCAAATAAATGAATGGCGTCATCGTGGTTCACCACGAAAACAAGTTTCGACAAGATACATCACCCACGAACATCATGTTTATTTTGGCTTTTGAAAGCCAAGGTATTCTCGTGTGTCAGCCTTTCGTGAGGGCCAAACTGTCATTCCTTCTACACACTCTGCGTCGTACACTACGGAGGAAACGTCTAGGGCGTCTCGACAGTACAATATTCCTCCATGACAATGCGACAAGTCACACTACACCCTGTGTCCAAAATATTGTGCGGCGGTGGGGGTGGGAGATCTTGGAATACCCTTCGTACTCTCCCGATTTCAGTCCTTATAACTTTGATTTCATTCCAAAAATGAAGTCGCCGCTGCGTGGAAGGCGGTTTCCAAACAGGGAAGACATCCTAATAGCTTATCGACGAAAGATGGCGCGCATAGACGCATCCCACACAGTTGATGGTATTCAGCGTCTTCCCCATCATTGGCAAAGATGTGTGAACGCCTTCGGGATTATTGTGAAGGTTATTAGCTCGTAAGAGTATGAGTATTATGTGCTGTTTTGTTCTGTGCATATGTACTACGAATAAAACAATGGTTTCTATTCACGCATTTTCAAAGCTCTTTCCCCGTATCGCCTTGTACCCGGATCCCAGCTTAATACCAGCATCGCGACATTCCAGCGACTTTCAGTCTCGTATACCCTGATTTTTGTTACCTGCTTTATAAATATATATTATGACGTTTGGTCCATTCGCCAAAACGCCACAGCCACTCACGCAGTGGCGGCGTAAGCGCAACGCATGATTAAGAGGGAAGCTTGTCACTGCAAGGAGGGCGCAATCTAGTATCCGCTGACCACGATTCCGTGCGGTATTTGCCGGAGAGGGTACACGCGAGGGGTCAGCCCTGAACGGGTATGACACGCTACCTCCCCTCCGCGGAAGGGCCGTCCCTGAAATACACCAGGAGACTGACCTGCACATTCTTCTTGGTTGCGTCGGCAGTGTTAGGTAGTTGGTCGTCTGAATTCGTGAAGTGATCAGGAAGAAAACCGACATCTTGAAAGATTATGGAAGTAATTAACGCAGTTAAGTACTGGAGAATTAGCGTGAGACCGCATTACAGGACATTAATTAACAGTGAAATTTACGAGTTCGAGCAGAACATTGTGAAATTTGAAGCTACATTGTAAGGAGTAGAGGTGGAATTTCCGAGAGCAGAGTTTACGTGGAAAAGGTAGTGAGAACTGCAACATTTTCGTTGAAGTTGTCAAACGAATGTGTTCCGAGAGCGACCCCAAGAAAAAATAAGAACGCCGTTAGTTATTCATTACGTGCGAGGATTGTGGAGACGTCCCGATATGGTCGGCGCAGCAAGCGAGGAAGCGGCGCGTAACCAAGTCTATGAAGGTGACAACGCGACGGAGGCGACGTTATTTATTTATTTATTTAGTTAGTCAAAAACAGACAAAAAACTGTATGTGACGTATGGGGGAGAAAATCATCTGCGCACGATTTAATTGAGTTCATTGAGTTCAAGAATATATGCACCAAGTTTCATTGATTTACGTGTCTTGGATTTCTCTCACACCCGAAAGATCCCATCACCCTGAGATAAATAGAAAGCTCGCATTCAGCAATTGGTCTGCGACGCCCGATTAGGTGCTTGTTAGTCATATTAGGCGGGGGTGATGTTAGAATATATATTTTATTGGGCCTGAGATCGCCCACTGACTTTACGCCCGCGGCAGCGGTGCATTCGGGGCGTCGCGCACGCGGTTCAACCTTCGCTGGCGAACGAGGGGCGGCCGGCCTCAGAAGACTGCAGAACAAAGTATTACGAGCTTTTGTTTCTGAGCGTCGAGTGAGAAACAGTGAATTCCTTTTTGGGAAGTTCATAAAAACAGAACTGAAAAGGGAATAAACTTGAGACGTGTTTAGTGTAATTGAACAGGCCTTTCAGACTCATATTAACGAACCAAGAGAAAGAAAAACCAATAGTCAAATTCTTAGCAATGTATAGTTTTCTGTTTTATATTGAAAAGGTTTTATAAAGTACAATTAATATATTTTGGAAAGGGAATTAAATAAACTGCTTTATTATTAAAATGGAATGTGTTTTGTAAATACGATATTGAAAGAAGTCCATGAGGTTCATTGTATAAAATCGCAATTTTTTTACCCAGAGTAAAACACTCATAGTGAAATTTACATATAGGATGCCATCTCATGAGTTGAGAAAGATTTTCACGGAATGATTTTCCGAAGGTAATAGATACGGGGCTGATTAAACGAGTGTATTACGCTATCTTTGCTTTTCATTTGAGGAATGAATAAATCCCAATTTTACCAGAATTGTGCTATCGTTTACTTCACATGCGATCTCCATCCAAAGTTTCTCCCTACCAGTGTCCAGATATTAGTTCTTTACACTAATTGAAATGTACGGGCCACTCCCAGGAATACTTTATTTTCAGTAAAAGCTGAAAAATTCGAAATCTTAATCATTTAGTTTTTCGTTCAGCACCTAATGCATTCTTTTGCGATGCTAACATCAATTTTCTCCCTGTGCTTTTATAGAGGTAGGCATTATTGTTGCGTATGTTGGACACCAAAAATTTTAACATGCAGAATTTTTCCTTGATTTTCCAGAAATTTTCGCCATAACACAAACATTTAAACTTCTGTTTACTCCCTCGCCTTACTTCGTATAACGAGCAAATGCAACAGAAAACCTCTTATTGACGGGCCCTGGTAACGAAAAAGTTAATAAATATTCTTCCTATGTACAAAACATTACTTCCTCTAACACGCTGCGTAGTCAAACTTAATTTTTTGGGGTCATTGATATCGAAAAATCGATTGATAATCAAACGGCTGGCCGTCGTCAATGCTAGCGCCTAATCGTACTCGTGGCAAAATTGTAAACATGGTAAGAGTTATTTGTGAATCAAAACCGATAATACATATCTTTGCAAAAGGTTTTTTCTAACGATAAATATTTCATATAATCTAACTTTTGCAAAAACAATAAGTTACCATGTTTCATTGGTGTTTTGATTCCTCAATACTACATTGCCAATCTAGCATTTGCTCCAATCGTTTTGCTATCCGTAGGATAAATCAGTCATTAATAGGGAAAAGGCTATTCCAAAATTCCTTGGAAACATTACGGGAATCATAACTACAATGTTTTACTTTTATTAATTAAACATTAATACAATCAATTCATATGGAGGTTCAGAGCAAAAAGGTCAAAACATATGAACTAACCATGTGAATAATACAGATTGCATGGATTTCTTTTAACAATTTTCGCGAAAATAAAGATTTTAGTCATATGTTAAAAATTCGTTTTTGCACTGTAAAACTACGAAGAAAACTACTATTTAACGAAAATGTGGTCTCTCACTCTCCTTATTTTATGTATTTTATTCGTTCTTCCATCATTTCCATTAAGAGATTGAAAGAGAGATTAAAAGATGTTTCATAATATTGTCTAAAAAAGATATTTCTTGCTAATCGCATTGGCGAGTCGCGATTGCAGAGGCAGAGTACTACTGGGCACATCACTAGGCCATGGAGGTCTAGACCCTGACTAATCACAGTCAGGGTAGCCACCCTTTATGAATGAGCGATGCGCTAACGCGTAGGCCGGGACATTAGCCTCGGCGTCATTGCCTGCCACCGCTCTGCCCGCCGCCGACTGGCACCGCGCCGGCCGCACGCCACGTTAATATTGCGTCTGTTAACGCGACGCTTATAAAAAAATCATTACGCTTTAAAGACCGCGTTGCGTCGATAATTATCGCTAAATAGCAAAACTCTCTGAGGCGAGGTTTTCAAATAACGAAACGAAAAAGCGCGGTTAGTCATTAGCACTTGTTTAACCGTTAGATGGAAGCTTAAATTAAAACCTTCCATGACGACCGAGCGTAATGAAGCCCAGGAGGTGCCCGTCGCTTGATGCTTCGATTCCTTGGATGCTTTGGCGACACCTCACTGGTGATTTTTACTTCTCCGGAATGGAAAGATATAAGAATTGCAGGCAGTAGTGTATAGTGGTGAGGTGTTTTAGAAGTAGCTTCAATCAGGAATGTACCATTAAGATAAGCGGGCTACAATGTAGCACCTCACAACTATAATATCTTGATTTTATTTAATTTATCTTTGTCAAAGAACAGTAAAAACTGCATTGACGTATAGGAAAGATGTACAATCGTTTATCGTTACACAGGTTTTCTTGAGCTTCAAATTGTGAGTCCAATTTTAAAATTAAAAAATACAACACGAATGATTCTTCGTGCATCCTTAAGGAGAAAGGAAGAGAAACGTTTTTAAGAACGAGTTTTTCAAAAACGATTTCTCGATTTGAATTTTATTTCATTCATAAGCTCAGACTAGCAGAGAGAGAGAGAGAGCGAGACAGAGAGAGCAAGCGAGAGAGCGCGAGACAGAGAGAGCAAGCGAGAGCGAGAGAGGGAGCGAGAAGAGAGCGAGAGAGAGTGAGCGAGAGCGAGAGAAGAGAGAAAGCGAGAGTGAGAGCGAGAGAGAGCGAGAGGAAGAGAGAGAGGAAGAGAGATTTATTTATTTATTTATTTTACGTCAAAAACAGTTAAAAACTGCGTATGACGTGCTATGGGGAAAAGTGAATTGTGTGCACATTTTCAAAATTCTGTGATCCCTACACTAAGTCATATACTACTTAAATTTTGAATTTTGAAAGGGAGAAAAAATATTTTCAAAGATAAATAAGCAATAAATTTTGGCTCTTATTACTTCATGCCGCGACAACATGGAAACGATAATTTGAATAATTGTATTTGAGAGGAAGAGAGAGGGGGAGAGAGGGGAGAGAGGGGAGAGAGGGGAGAGAGGGGAGAGAGGGGAGGAGGGGGGAGGGGAGAGAGGGGGGGAGAGAGAGAGAGAAAGAGAGAGAGAGAGAGAGAGTTTTGATGAGACATATGATGAAAATATTATTTTCATGAAAAATTTGTAATTAAAGAAAATGAGCGTTATCCTGTCCAGAAGATGTAATATGTACGTAAATGTTATGTTTATGTAATATTAGTAAATAGTCATCATCAATTCCATAAATTAAAATATTCGTTTTTTATTATAATATTAAGTAAATATGTTATTTCAGTAAAAAAATTCAAAATTTCTTCACTAGGAACTGCGTTGTAAAAGCAATTCCCGATCTCAGGATGGATCTCGACGAGTCATATTCGGCGGTCACGCGCGCTCGACGAAAAGTTAATTCTTTGTAGTTACTAATGGTATAAGTTGAGGCATGATTTTACAACTGGATTCGAAAGAGGATGGACTCAGCTAGTAAATGAAATTAGAAACATTGCGGAATTCCTTAAAGTGAAAATAACAAATAGAAAATTAGGGAAAAACCAACCTCTGCCAAAAAAAGCGAGATACTTTTTTAGGAAATGCCTACAGAGTAGTAGGTACTAATAATAAGAGTCATAATACTGACCTCACATATTCTTCCAAGAACACATACCTTTTTTCAATCTTCAAACATTCAGAACAAAGACCAGGCAAGTGCATTCATGTTGCATTCACTGAGAAAACAATGTTGTGAAATTAAAATGTGTTTTATAATACTAGGTCTATTTGTATACAAAATTAAATATTTAGGCTACTGAGAAAAACAAATCTGCAATAAATGTAAATAAGTTGATGAATTTCAAGCACCACTCATTGTAATCATATGAAAGAATATTGTTTTCATTAATAGTTTTCTCATGGGTCAGGGTTTTTCCAGCTAGTTCTCTCTTGTTTGTCAGTGAGTAATATTAAAAAAAATGGTGAACAGGGTGAATAAACTCATCCAGTTGCTGCATATTTTTATTCTTTGCTGGTTTTATTTCCATTCCCCTTTGAAGATATTAGATAATCTACCTGCTTCAAATTTAGTTAAATTTACTTTCCGGAAAGTATTTCCTCTTTCAGTATTTCTGTCAACAGAATTGTGAAGGGTTTTGGTTTTTCAATGTGCATCCTTTGAATCTTCCGCTAAGAAAAATAGTTCCCTTCTTCACCGTTTGGAAGAATTGTTTTCATTTTGTTTGCATCCAGTGAATTAACTGATAAAAAATCATTAGTAGTCATTTCGTGAATAGTGAGTTGTTTTGAATCATGTTTTACATTAATAGTCCATAACTCAGCTCCATATGTAAAATGAAAGAACAATAATGTAACAGGTTAGAACTGTGAACAAGAGAGTAATAATAATAGAGAAGGATGAAGGATTTGTGAAGTCAATTAAATCTTAAAATCATGAATGGATTCAGACACAAAGAACTTAAAAACACACTCCTCTCAGGAAAAACAAAATTTCCAAAATTAACTAAAAAAAATTAAATAATTGCTTTAACAGCATTGAGAAATACTGAGTCGCAGTTCCAAGAGGGACACTAGTTGAACTGTTGAAACTCACATGACTAAATGAACAATAGTAAAGATATTTAATACATGTCTCTTTGATCAAAATGCAATTCTTGAGAAAATATACTAATTTATTAAAAAGGAAATAAAGCAAAATGTTAAAACTATAAGAGTTTTAAGTTCGGTTAGAAGACTGCATTCATGAAGTGTGTGGAAATTCGACTGAAAGATATGGAAGAACACTTACATTGAAAATTAAAAAGTAGAATTATGCAATAATTTCAAGTGTTTAGACTTCACAATTAGATAAGAGGGCACAACTGATAAAATATTACCAATAAAATAATTCACCGAAAAGTCATAAATATGGTTATCCTTCAACATAGAATGCTGTCTTGAGATGGCTTTCATCTCTGTGTTGTGGGTATGTGGGTACACATACTTAGTCATCACGAGATTTTCCTCCTTGGGGGATTGTGCATCCTTGAGGTCTCCACATGGGGATGCCATGTGAAGACCACGAATTCACAGAGGTGTCATGAGGCTACCTGTTGCCACTATAATGTACACTGCCCCTTCTCCTTCACCTGCATTGGAATACTACCACACACAACCTAGGCTCTGCACTGAAGGTCAAAATCCTATTCTTTAGAACTTTCAACCAGGATATTAGCAAACGGACACTACTGTGTAAAAGGCAACACAAACAAGGAATTCAACAGTACAATATGGAGAACAGATTACACACAAACCACTTGAAAAAAGAGAAAAGAATCATTATAATAAAAGAATTAAAAGAGTTGACCTTGGTATCCAAGAACATTAAGGCAAGCGTTCTCTAACTCCCTAACCCCTTCAGTTCATAGAGTCATATCTTTGAGTCCATCTTCACGAAGGGTGTTTGAGGTGTACTTGTGTTCTTGTACTCTAGAACTAAAAATCCTAATACTTAAAAATTTGGTTATTTCCAAAAACAAAACTTTCCATTATACAATGATTAGTATATTACACTATATAAATATGATGACTTGAAAACGGATGCTGGGACAAGAACCTTCCTGATCCAAAGAAGTCAAAATGAAAGAAAAGAAAGAGAAAGAATTGCTTTTCATTTGATACGCAATACAGATATCATTCTAATACTAATTACCATATTTTGTTTTGCTGTAGAAAAATTTCTTCAGAATTCTTTAAGATGTCAATAATCAAGTTCAGTCACATTTCATTCTCTTAGCGTAATTTCATGTTCTGAAACTGGTTTAACTTATTTTTAATAAAGAATTTGGCCCCATTGTTTTCATTCAAAGAACTTACCGGAAGATTAGGCTTGAGATATGTGAAGAAGAATATTGTGCAAATTACACTTGATTAAGTTCACATTTCCTTCAAATGAAAAAATAAATTTAAAATAGTGCATTAGTATATTTGTAATTTTACTAAAAATAGAGCTTGAAAGCTCCTATGTTTTTATAATTTTATTATAGTAACATTTCCTCTTCCAATCACACATTTTATCAATAGGCGGGACATCAATAGACATTTCTATCATTTTTTATATTCTGCTTGAAAAGTACTTTTTTCAAGGAAAAATACTTAAACATTGCATAGGCTCTTATATAACCATAATTATTACTCACACATACATTATTTTTCCATTATTTTATGGGCTTCAACAATGATATAAAAATATACATATTTTGAGACATGATAAGGGTTAAGGCTGTATAATTTTGCCAGTTTGCTTCAGTCGTCTTCCAACTGCATCCCTCAGCATTTTCAGGTCCAAGAATAACATGTAAATAAACATCTCTTGGTAGGTGATGTAATGTGGTGGATTTTTCTCTAAATACTTGAAACATTACTGCCACCCGACAAATAGATGGCGCTCAATTCCCCTCCATTTCCTTAGCATGAGCCTTGGAACATGAAAATGAGTGGTGCTCAGGCTTCATTGGCCCAGGATGGCACACTTGCCTAAACAGCGCTTGGACATAATCCGGAAAGTGTTTAACTTTAAGTCTACCTTTGAGATATTACATGCCATCTTGAGGAAGTGTGTTCTTTTTTAAAAAGTGAATTAATGAATATTGATTTTCAAAAATCTTACTTCTTTGCTTATTACTGTCATTGTTTTAGCATCATAATATAAATAAACATAAGTTATTAAAAAAATACTTGGTGAGTTGAAAACATTTTCAATTCAATTTTTCAATGTGCTAATTCTTTAGCATATATTATTTTGTTTAAATTTAATAGTCATTCCTATCAACTATAGATTGGGGATTGAGCAGTTATTATATTTGCTTATAAATTAAAATATGTCATAATTTTACATTAATATGTAGTAAATAATTAAAGCAATTTTAATTAAAGTAAATTTTATTATGTTTTCATAAATAAGAGCACAAATTCATTGCTTATTAATGGTGCCAATTTAAGTAAAAAAAAAAAGAAAGAGAGAGAGAGAACAGTGTACCATTGACTGATGTTAAGGCAACAAAATTTTTAGTTCTCTCAATTCAGTCAAACCTTCAATGGAATGTCCATTTAAATGAATTGGAGATAAAATTAACTTCATTATGCTATGCGTTCAGAATTCTTGCAAATTCATTCAGCCTTCATGCTGCTCGTTGTGTATATTTCACGAATGTTCATTCCTGCGTGAGATATGGCATAATATTCTGGGGAAATATATCTTATAGCTCCCAGACTTGTATATTACAAAAAAGAATTGTACGAATAATAATCAAGTCCCACCCACGTGATTCTTGTAAGCCTCTCTTCATTAATCTAGGAATTTTACCATTACCTTGCCTGTTGATTTATGAATCAATGGTTTTTGTCAAAAATGACTTGTTTAAGGACGGGTATATATTTTCAAAAAATGCCAATGTCTATTACTATAACCATAACCACTCGATGTAGAAATCATATTCAGCTAACAGTATCAACAGCTCATTACAAAAAATTCACATACAATACATATGCATTATTTTACAACACTTTGCCAGATGACATTAAATGATTGAATTTGATAGAAAAGTTTAAAACCCAAGTGAAATCGTTTCTTCTGCATAACTGTTTCTATACAATTAGAGACTATACTGAGCACCACAAGGAAAGTAACCTTAATTTTAACTGTGATATTTAATGTATTATTTACCATTGGACTGTATAATTCTAAACAATATGTAACAAGTATTGTATCACAGCTTCTGGGTCAATGAACCCCATCTCGATCAGATTTTTCATTCAGTTTCCCTGATCCATTGAGCAAATGCTGAGATGACCCCTTGTTTTGCTTCTGGACATAAATGTAACTTTATTATCTGTGTACGTCTTCTATAATTCAGTGGGAAATATAGTTATTCAAATTATCATTTCCATGTTGTCGCGGCAGGAAGTATTATTCCTTGACGAAGGACATCATGGACAAGAGCCCAAAATTTATTGCTTATTTATCCTTGAAAATAGATTTTATTAAATGGGAGATTTTTTTAAATTCAAAATTCAAGTAGTATGTGACTTAGTGTAGGGATCACAGAATTTTGAAAATGTGCACAGAATTATTTCCCTGTAGCACGTCATACGCAGTTTTAACTGTTTTTTGACGTAAAATAAATAAAAATAATAAAATAAATAAAGTAGTTACATCTTTGCAGCCTGAATCTTTCAGTACATACTAGATTGTCCAAAGAGAAAAGTGAGGCATCAAAGTCATACTGTATGTATTTACAATTAATTACAGCAAGTTCAATATTAGACATGTTCTTTGATAGTAGTATAAACCATAAACTTCTGCATACAGCATTCTCAATAACTGCCTGAAACATTTCCTGTAACAAATCTTCAGTTTTAGAAGGGAGAAAGAAAACAATTAAAAGACCTTTTCAACTATTCAGACAAAATATATATATTTTTTGTATTTCTACTATTCATTGCACCTTATCCAAGGATTTCAGAAGTACTTTCAAACTTGCTGCATCTGACACAGCAATGGCTTAACCATTAGGTAGGCCTGAACCACTGGCCCAAGTCTTTTCTTGAGGAGGGGTGTTGTGAATTTTTGAAAAATTTTGAAAAAATATTTAAATGTTTTTTGTAATTAAAATAAAGTAAATAATGTATCTGATGTAATTCAACATAACAATTAAAAAGATTTGTTTGTTAATCACAAAAAATTATACTGTAAATGAAAGGAAAAACAAGTGCTTCAGGGCCTAGGGTATGAGTTATCCTTAAAACGGCTCTGATCTAACATTTAACTTGCAATTGCAATTTAGAAAATTAACAATAATGAAATAGTCAAAAAGATGACTTTTTCAAAATCAGGGTATCGTTAGTTTGGATGAAAGCATAAGAACAAATTGGAAAAGTGTGAGGATTGACGTATTAACAAAACATGGTTGAAAAGGAAGGAATGTGTTGGTAAAATTTGATATGAGAATAAAGTATTCAGAAAATAACATTAGGAAAGAAATAATTAGCATGAAGAAACAACAAATGCAAAAGTAGATTTGGAAAAAGTATGCAAATCTAAATTGGGTGCTAAAAATATACTCCAAATACATTCACAAAATGCCATTTATTCAACTCATTGTCAATAAAACAGCCACTAATCATTGGATCCCCCTCACATATATCATGGAACATCATGAGTTAGATTCAAAAGAAATGTACTTGAAAACTTTAATGGAAATGTACACAGAAGTTTTGATAAAAACTTTATTTCTTCACCAAAGGCTATACACACTCTTTTCAATAAAATTTATAAAAGTGTTACAGATAACATTTTATAAAATAAATTTCTTTTACAGCCTTAAGGATCTTCCTGCAACTCTCCAAGAGTAAATAACTTTGTTTTCTCCTAAGTATTTATTGAGCAAACTCACTAATAGAATACAATACAGTAAAAAAAAGTTGTAAAAACTTCTGGGCAAATAATTTTATTTTGATTATATCACTTATTAATCTTTATTGATTGTCTAAAGGTAGTTGTTATTTATTTTCTGTATCTTCAAATTTGAGACAATCATTGGTACGGTATAAATTAAAACTGAAGCACATTGATTAAAATACATATATTTGGATTTTTAATCAATCCATAAACTAAATTTACATTAACATAAAACCCAAAAATGGAAAGATTATGGCAAATTGATACATGAAAAGTAGTGCTACTAACTGCACTATAAATTATTTTTCAAAACACCTCATACAACATAAAATAGGTATTGTATATATCCTAGTAGATAAAGCCATAAAGCTAGCCCATCATACTTACCATGAACTTAATATAACAATAGCCCATAACATTCTAATTGAAAATAATTATCTGACTACATTCATAAGTAAATATATAAAAAAGAGGAGAGCAATGTTACAAGATATGAATAATAGCATACTTAATCAATTAAACCCTAGGACCTCAGAGGACAACAAATCTATAGTTTTACCATTTATTCCAAAAATCACAAATAAAATTAAGAAAACCTAACAGAAGCAAAGTAAAATATAAAAGCTACACACATACTAACGAATACACAAAACCTCATCAAGAATGTCAAAGATGTAAGTCCAAAATCAGAAGTAGAGAATATAGGGAAAAACTGAGAAAGCTTATATTAGCCAAAGTAAGCATAAAATGAAATTAAGAATGAGGGAACATAAGAGAAACTAAGAAAAGGTTGAACACAATTTCAAAACATGTAATAAATTTGTCATATAATTTTGACTTTGACAACCCTTCTATATTAGAGAACCATGCTCATATACCTGATTAATTTCTAAAACTCTAAACAAAATTAATAATACATTGTGACGTACTAGAAAATAATAATACAGACGACTGTTTCTGTTCGATATTTACAATATATTTACAATTAATGTATAAATATTACAATACAAAATTTACCCCTTGGCAACCTTTGAATTCTCTTAGCCGCGAAACCCCGCGACCGTCCCTAGGCCTAGCCCAGAACCACTGCTCGGAAGCAGCAAAAAGCAACGCGAGGTGCGAAGCTGTCGGACATAGAGTCCCGTAACTACCGAAGTTACATGGCCTCAGGGTGCCCAGTAAAATTGTTGACGTAGTCGCCACCTGTAGGAAATAATTCCGCCAATCCCGCCATATTTGGTCTTTGAAATCGCCAATTATCCCGCCAAGTATTTAAAAGCGAGTATTCAATAAAACTAATAATAAAAAGAACAATATACCCTTTAATTGTATAAACTTTATTAAAAATTGTATAATTTGAACATTTACTACTTATTACTCTGGAATGTGTACGCAAGGTAAATTGTCGCTTACAAAGTGATTTTCAAATGCGTTCAGAGTATTTTCTGTTTCTGTTTCGTCATCTTTAACTTTAGCATACATATCCTTATAATTGAATCTTTTAAACATTTCCTCGGTGAATTTAAACTTTTCGCATCAAATTCCGTCAGCGTACATGCGAATTCTAATTCGCATGAGCGCTTCCAAAAGTGGGAAATGCATTTTGTTTCGTGTTTTTGTCTTAATCGTGTTCATAATTGAAAATGATCTTTCGACCACAGCATTGCTGGATGGAAGGGACAGTAATTTTAGTGCAAGAAGCGCGAGTTCTCTAAAAGCATATCTGCCACCAGCATCTTTGTGTTTGTAAACTAATGGCCAAAAATCATTGCTGTTTTTCAACTGAGGTGATGGGTAACATGTCCAATCAACGGTAACCAACTTGTTCCACTGATTTTCCAGAAGACCAATGTCCATTTTCGGTGATTCTACAATGAACTTGAATATCAGCAGTTTTGAAAAAGTTGGTCGTGTTTGATTTAAACAAATCTCTGGGGACAACACTTGTAAACTTTTCATCAAATCTAAATTATCAGGTAAACGATCAGACAATTCTATACAGAGTTTTCGAATATAATGAAAAGCTCTCGTTTCCAAAGTTTTCTTTTGATCGCCTAACAACTTACATTTTGACAGCTCTCTAAAATACTCAACACCAAAATCCATTTTGTCCACGGATAGAAAGGCTAAATCATTGTCTAATGCCGAAATCAGAGTTTTGAAATCTTTGTGAACAAACGATGGTTTGAGTATTTTATTAGCTAAACGTCTAATTAGAGCACATAAATCTTCGTAAGATTTTCCAATGTCAATGTCATTCTTTTAAAAAATCAGGTTCACACAACTAACTTCTGCAAGAATTGGTTTTATAATTAACAAATATAAGTAATTAGTATCGTCTTGTAACGTTTCATTCAACATTCGTGCCTTGTAACACTTTTCTTTCGGCACACATGAATGAAAATGTCGTTTCAGTTCTAGCCATTGATCCAAAATTACTTTCACTACCTCATACCTCAACAACCATCGCGTATCTGATAGCTGTACGAATTGATGAATTTGTTTTTCTGACACTCCCTGATTAAGCAAATCAAAAACACGACGATATTCCATTTTTCTCAATGAACTAGAATGAAACCAATCGAAAATTTCTCGGCACAAAAATTCAACATTCGAAGGCATTTCTTTTGCAGCTTGAGAACTAGTATTGTTCAGAGAATGACAAACACATCGGACTATTATCAAGTCAGGGTTTTCTTCTTTCAATAGCGTATACAAGGAATGATTTTTTCCGCACAAATTGTTGGCACCATCAGTTCCCAAACCGATCTTGTTGGATTTAAGCCAACGGTGCTTAAAAATTCAGTCAGTGCTTCATGTAGTGATTTCGCTGTAGCTCTTTCCAAAGTAATCAAGCCTATACAAAAAATGAAATTATTTACACTTAGTATATATGTGTATAGACAATAAACATAAGTATTAATTTGAAAAATAATATTTGAATTACCTAAAACGTCTGTTACAAGTCGACACCGTGTTTCACTAAAATATTTAATGCAGACACTCATATATTTTACTGTAGAAACATCCGTTGATTCGTCAACTATAAGTGAGTATGGCATACTCCCAACATCTTCAACCAGATCTTTGAGTAAACATGGCGCAATAACATTTTTAACAATGCTTGCACACTTAGTTTCATGTAATTTGATTTTTTCAAACCAAGTTCCTGTACCCAATGTTTTGAGAGCATCACATAAGTGATTCACACTTTTGTTCATTGCAGTATAGAGTGCTAAACGCATATCTCTTTCTTTTTCAGCTTGAGAAATTGATGGCACAAAAGAAAGTCGTGACTGTTGTCTTGAAGGATTCAAATTACTCATATTCTTCGTATGTTTTGCAGTCTTTCCATGATCCTGAAGATCCCGTTTGTGACTTCTTAAGCCAATTTACAAACTGAACAATAAGAATCCTTGCTTTCTTCATTCTGCTTGACATTCCGTTCAAGGCACCCTTTAAAAAATATAATATTGAAATATAATGTCAGATTTATGTAGAAGAAAGATAATTTAATTTACAATCACTGTACTTTTCATAGAAAAATCTACTTATTTTATCTAACGATCAAACAACTTCAATACCTGGTTGTTTATGTTTATAAAAGACACATTATTTTTTAATCGTTAATTACCTTTTGCCCAAGATTCCTCTTCCCAATTTTTCAAACGTTTTCTACTATCATCTTTTGGCATTGTAAAACATAAATGTAACACAATTATTACAATTTGTGAAAAATACGCTATATAAACGCTTGCAAACTGCGTAGACTCGATCCTCTATGACTGAATACAAAGAAGTGATAAGGATCGAAGTTAGAGAAATTGAACAATTACTAAATATGTGTGGTAAGCCTTAAGCCGAATGGCCCAATTAAATTCATTTTACGCTAGGGTCACTAAAGAAAACGCATGCAATGGGTAAGTTTTCAACGACAAAAATTGCTAGAGATATTTGGACACAAATCTCTATGCATTTCATTCCTTCAATTTTTTCATTCTATCCCATTTGATAGTAAGGGATAGAGAAACATGTTTTAGTGACATTTTTTATAACCCTCATTATAAAAATGTTAGATTTGTTTATAGTAATTTTAATCTTCGAATGCCTGGAATTTTCGACACATATTTGCATCTTTGTGTGACATTTCTGAAACCCATACTTATTATCGCCAATAATCTCGCCACCCGCCAATTTAAGTTTTATTTCCGCCAGTGCTTCCGAAAAAGCGCCAAAATGGCGGGAAACCGCCAATACTGGGAACCCTGCATGGCCTATTATTATTATTGTTGTTTATTTAGGTCATTTCAAATATACAGAGGGTGGCTGCAAGCGGCAGCCGAGCTGGTGAGAAGGAGGAGGCAGCACCTAGGCTTTCGCCCCTATCCGCCTCCACTTCCACCTTACATGCGCTGTGTTCATAGTCCTGATATTTTACGTACAATGAATTTGTCTTCTATTGCTCCTATGCCTTACTTTATTGCCGTCACCTAACCTTCACCTTTTACATGCTAAATAACTATATCTGTTTACATTTTAATTCTTATTGCTACCTGTATTTATAAAATCAATATCAATATCCCTAACCCTATTTACATTTTACTTCTTAAAGCTACCTACATTTATAAAATCAATAACTATATCCTTTTACCATCTTTAGCCTATCAGTTTACATTTAATTCTTATAATTACCTTTATCTACCAAACAATATATATATCCCTTAACCATTAACCTAATTATTTATTTCTTTTGCCTATTTACATTTAGTATTATGAAATACGTTCAATCACCATAAGCCAAGAGGCTGACTCCTTTCGGAGTTACGGTGAGTACTGGGGGGTGCAGGCTCTTCCCCAATTCGGGGATGTCCCGCGTTGTCGAATTTGGGTATGTAGCTGAGAGACGTTCGCCCCGTAGATGCTCCCCATAAGGAGGGCGTTTGGCAGCCGGATGTGTCGACAAAGCCTTGGCCTGGTTGATAGCAAAGCTGCAACGCAGGACCAATTAAGGGGTTGGGCAGCACCCCCCAGTTTCAGATGAGGGTATACTGCCGCCCCAGAGCGAGCCGACTTGTCCACTCGGCCAGTCCCCGCCCTCCTCGACGACCATCCATGGGGTTTCCGCCCTCAATGTCATAATCGGTAGTTTATTCAGGGGGGAACCCCCGTCTGCTGCCTTGGACGTGGTGACCCCCCGACATGGCGCCTCAGCGACAGCCGTATGTGTCGACACAGCCTTGGCCTGGTTGATAGCAAAGCTGCAACGCAGGTCCAATTAAGGGGTTGGGCAGCACCCACCAGTTTCAGATGATGGTGTACCACCGCCCCAGAGCGAGCCGACTTGTCCACACGGCTCCCTGTGCTGTTTCGCCTTGCGGGGTCGCCCTCCACGCCTTCCGGTGCCCGACGGGGGAGGACAAGCTGGCCTAGCCCACCTCTTAGCCGAGCTGCGATTTCTCGCAGCCCGTTACCGTCCCTCGGGGCGTGGACCCGGGTGGGATCCACTATCTAGCGAACCACTGCCGTTCTCTTGGTATCCTATAATCTTGCCCGTCTCGTGAGAGTTTGTTGTATATGCTTGTAGTTTACTATGGCGCTTGCAAGTGATTCTAGCAGAGTGTACGTCCGATTGTTTTTGACGAGTAGCTGGAGGTTACCCAAGTCCTCGTTAAGTCTGTGTCCAATGTACGATTCGATATACCCACGCTTCGATGCCCATTGCGGGCAGTCGACGAGTAGGTGAACCGATGTCTCCTCCTCCTCGCAGACGCAGCGGGAGGTATCCGCAGACCCAGCCGATGAAGCTGCGCCTTGAACGGGCCGTGCCCCAGAAGCATCTGTGCAAGTTGAGGTCCAGGTTGAAAGTGGGTATGTATCCTTTTGGCTCTTACATCCGGAAGGAAGGTTCTAGTTGTGGCCGCCTGGGTGCAGGAGTCCCAGCGCCTTTGCCATCTTAGGAGCAGCTCCGCCGTGAGACCGGCTCGGCCCTCCTCTAGTGTGAAGGTTAGACCTTCAATCGTGACCTCTGGGACGTCTTTTCTTATATTGTACCTTCCTGCCGCCCGGGCCGCCATGAGATCCAGAGGCATATGCCCCGTGATCACCTGGAGGCCGGCCGTGGCCGATGTTCTGTACGCCCTGGTAATGCTTACCAGGGCTGCTCTTTGAGCCTTGTCTAATTCCCTTTTGATGTGCGTGGTGTGGGCTCTGTCCGCCCATGCCGACGCACAGTACATTATTATAGGAATGAAAGCACCTGTGTAAATTTTGTTGAGGGCGGACGGGTGTATATGCCCGCGCGCACCTGCAACTCTGCGCAGTTTATAGTAGAGTGACCTGGCCTTACTGCATGACATTTTGACATGCTGCACAAAAGTCAATGCAGGGTCCAGGACCACTCCAAGATACGTATGTTTGGTCACCGTTGGTATGGCCACCCCTTGGTATCTAACGCAGGGGGGCCTACCCTTGCAAGGTTTGGACACGCCGGGGGCGGTCCGTATATGGTGCGTGATCACCATATTGGCAGATTTGTTTGCCGCTATGGTTAACTTCGATTCTACGCTCCAATCGCTGACTATGCTGAGAGCCGCCTCTGCTGCAGTCTCCAGCTCTCGTCTGGAATGCCCACGCGAGACGATTACCAAGTCGTCCGCGTAGGCTATGGCCGTTATCCCCTCGGCGGCTAGCCGCTCGAGGAGAGGGTTTATTATTAGGTTCCACAAGAAGGGGCCCGTGGACCCCTGTGGACAACCTTTGGTCAACTCATGTCGGACTTCGTCCCCGGCACAAGCCATGAGGGCGACTCTATCCGACAGAAAGCTCCTGTACAAGTTGTACAATTCCTTGCCCACCCGCCATCTCCTGAGCTGGGCAAGGATGTACGGCCACCATGCATTGTCGAACGCCCCGGCGATGTCCAGGAATGTTGCCAAAACGTATCGATGTGTATTCATTTTACACGCCGTCAGAAGGGCGTTTACTGCATCCTCCGTGGAACGGTGCGGGCGGAACCCAACTGAGAGAGGTTCAGGTCCCCCGCCTCCTGCACTATCTTCCCTACCCGGGTCACTGCCAGCTTGTCCAGTATTTTACCCAGGATGGGAAGCAGGCACACTGGTCGGTAGGCCTTCGCCTCGTCCGGTCCCTTGTCGTTGTCCTTCCTCAGGAGGACCATCCGAGCGACCTTCCACGCCTTTGGAAAAAGTCCTGTGTGCAGGCACTGATTGTAAAGTTCCAAAAGTTCCCCGCGAATAAGGGGTAGAGCCTTTTTCAGCATCTCAGGGTGAATTGCATCCACGCCGGGGGCCCTGCCCGCCTTGAGCGTCGCCACAGCACGCTCCAACTCGCCGAATTCAAAATCCTGCGACTCGTCCGGGAGGTTTTCCGTCTGCGTCACGTTGAGCCGGAGGCTCGTATGCTCTTCACTTTCTCCCTCCATGGTGTCTGGGGGAAGCAGCTCGCCCAGCAGCGCCCGCGCGGTTTCCTCCCACGTGCCCGTGTGCGTCTGCCCCACTCGAATTGACGAGAGGTTTCAGCACTCTTTGTTTCCCTGAGGCGATCTTTAAGGGTTGCCCCAGGGGTTTTGTTCCGTGACTTCGCCACGTATTCTTCCCAGGATCTAGCCTTGCATTCCACTATGGCTCGTGCCAGAGTTGTCTTCGACAGGGTGTACGCTGTCCAAAGGGTCTCCATCTCTGGGAGCCCCCGTTTCCTGCTTCTTTGATACGCCTTACGGGCACGTCTCTTGGCCCGCACGAGCGCCGTGAGCTCCCCGCTCCACCAGGGCACGGTCTTCGCTCTTCCAGGTGGGCCGTGCGGGATGCTTCCCATCGCCGCATCCTGTATGGTCCTCGTTAGACGGTGGACTTTTCCCTCTATGTCGAGTGCTTGCCAATCCCTTCGAGTCTCGAGCATGCCTGCAGCTAGTCTCTCCGCGAACAAGTCCCAGCGGGCGCTCCTCACCCTGAATTTGATTTGTGAGTTTTCTATGTCTGGAGTGGTCCCGTCCTGTTGGGGCTCCGACTGGTAGGCGAAGAAAATCGCTCGGTGGTCGCTGAGTACTATCCCGTCCACGACCCGCCACCCCGAGATACGGGAGACAGCGGCGTCGTTGACGAGCGTCAGGTCAATGTTGGAGCACACCTCCCTTCCTCCCAGGGACCGCACAAAAGTGGCCGGTTGGTCGGGCTCGTTGGCTATATGAAAGCCTGTCTTAGTACAGTCTCTACCTCTTCTCCTCGCTCGTCCGTTGACTCGCCATGCCAGAGGACGGAGTGCGAGTTGGAGTCGACCCCTAGAAGGAAGGGGGTGCGCCTGTCCATTGAGTAAAGTGATTTGTCAAGTAGGTCTATCTTGTCAGTCAGTGCCTCGCCCGGCGACCAGTATGCTGATGCCACGATCAAGGGCTTTGCGTCCCGCACACGGATCTCCGCACATACTAGATCTTGATTGGATAGGTGGGTCAGGTGTAAGACCCGTAAGTCCTGGCTGTTTACCAGGATCGCCGCGCGGGCAGGCAAGCTGGCCGAATGGTTTTGTAGTATTTTTACTGAGGTGGTGATTCCCGCTACACGGTTGTTAACCGTGTAGGGTTCCTGGAGAAGCACCAGGTCTGGAGGTGCTGCTGATTTTAGTAATTTTTCAATGCTTGCCATACCCGCGCGCGATCTTCTGGCGTTATTTGTAGGATTTTAACATCCATAGTCCGTGCGCGCCAGCTCTGCCTCCACGGCCCTGACGTACTCCGGGCACTTAGGGCTGTTTGCGTCGTGTTTTAGATCTGCTCTTTTGGCTTTAACGCAGTTGATACATTTAGGCTCCTCTGCTTGACAGTCTTTCCCGTCGTGGGCCTCAGCACACTTGTGGCACGCCACCTCGTGCTTACAATGTTTTTGCGTGTGGCCAAACGCGTTGCATTTGTAGCAGCGCGTTGGTACGCTGTAATTTTCTGCTGCGTACGCAACCCAGTGAGCAAACAGCCTACCCTCCGCCCTGGCAGCACGCCAGACCCGCGGAGAGACCTGGAGCACCCAACTCCGGTGTGACCGCTCCGCCCTCTCACGTCCCATCCTGAATAGTACCCTGAGTTCGTTCTTTTCTAAAGTACCTTCAAAGGTATTCTTGTTGATCTCCGCTAGGAGCTCCTCCTCGTTCCTGTCTGTGGGAATCCCGTGTACCACGAGCTTTGGCCACCTCAGTTGCCTCTCGTGTACTTGCACCGTGTTTGATTTCTCCACACATTTCTTAAGTTTAGTGGCCCCCTCTGGGGTGGCCACGTTTACAAAGTATAGTCCGTTGTGATACGAAGTTCGTAGGACTCGGACATTTTCTCCCTGTGCTAGTTTCTGTACCGTCTGTTCCGCTTCGCTCTTTCCGCGGAAGGTTTTCCCCTCTTTTGCCTTGATCACCACCATATTGTTGTGCTGGCTCGTGGGGGCTTGCGGCTTTTTCTTTTTGATTATCTCTACAGCCGTGGGTCGATCGGCAAGAGCCGCTGCCCTTGCGGCTAGTCTGTCGGCCTGCCATGAGGCCGCCACCTTTTCGGCCGCCTGCACCACCGGGGTGACGGCCTTTCCATCGCACAGGCCTGTGCCTGTGCCATCTCTTCGAGGGGGGCCTGACGTAGAGGCGCAATTGTGCGCTCTACCGTGTCCTCGATTTGGGTCGCAATCTGGGTCTTTGTCATTTCCTGATTTATTTCTATGGCCTCTTGGATGAGGCCCATATTCTTTTCCTGGTCCGCGTAAAGCCTTGCTTTCGCAGCCAGCTTCTTCCACATTTTCCGCATTTCCTTCAGCAATACTTGCTGCGCGGCCAGCTCCTTCTTTAGAGTGGATGATTGCCTCATGGCTACCATCCCCTCTAGCCCCTTATCCATCTTGGCCAGGAGCTCCATACCGGCCTCCTCTTCGGGGGTCGGGGGAAGGGCCCTGGCCGTTTCACCTCTCAGCCGGCCGGAGTGCTGCTCTCCGGCCGCCCAGCCCGAGCCGACGTGGACGGGGGTGAGGCCAAGGTATCTAGCATTTACCGGCGGCGCCGGGTCCATTTCGCAGTCTGAGGACATGATCCTCCCAGCACGCTCAGCGGGCCCGTTCGTCGCCATTTTGTCCCCGGGAAAGGAACGTCACTTAGCCCGGGTCCAACTCGAGGAGCACGCACGCTTCGTACAAAGCTCAGAAAATCGCTATAACACACTGTGGCACTCGGGCCACCCTGCATGGCCTGTCGCCAAACCGATCTTCGACCTGAAGATCACGTGCAAAGATTGCACTGGAGATACCTGTCGTCTTTCGACACTCTGCGTATCCCGCCAGGCGTTAGTATACTTGTGCAGTTTTGTGAACGCACGTAAGGTGCGCATGTACGTTCACGCCACTGCGGTGCGACCATTCCTACCCTTACGGGCATCTATGGCCAATCCTGCAACATGAAAAGAAAAAACAGATCAGTTAGATTTTAGCCAACTGGCGCGCGCATTGCGTGTGCTGAAATTCAAAGCTTATATTTCAAGTCTCATTTCGCTGTTTCAGATTTCTCATACTCCAGAAATTGTTTCGGTCGCTTATACTTCGCCCATTGATCGGGTTCGTATGAAGCGACCTCGGAAATGAGAGTGTTTTCCGAGTCAGCGGCTTTTTTGAAAAATTTAGTACTAATTATTTTAAGGTGCTCTTTTAGCAGTGGCATTGAAACATCGCGATGCAAATTTTGCATTAAAGTGTATTTAGGGGCGCAGAGGGCGGCCCTAAGGCATTCATTTTGAACTACCTGCAGTTTATTTAAATGACTTTCTGCAGCAATCGCCCAGCTAGGGCATGCGTAGTCCATTTGTGGCCTGATAATAGCTTTAAAAAGCGTGAGGCAGTTTGCCGTTGACAGTTTGCTCCGCTTGTGAAATAAGCATCGCAAGCGGCCTCTGGTCTGCCGCGCTTTCTTCCGCACTTCCGTTATTTATGTGCAGGCTGAAAGTGAGTGAGCTATCTAATGTCACTCCTAGGTACTTGACACTTTTGGCCCAGTTAATTACGTCTCCACTAAGCGCGAGCGGCTTCGGCTGCGTGAATCGCAGTCGCCGTGTGAAGAGCACGGCCGTGCTCTTACTCACATTGACTTTAACCCGCCACAGCTTCATCCACTCCTGGATCTGAAGTAGATGTTGATCCAAATACTTCTGGAGAAGCTTGATCTTTTTCGACGTGGCTATTACAGCCGTATCGTCGGCGTACAGGGCGAGTTCCGTCTGAGGGTGCGAGGGAATATCACGCACATAGAGGCTGAAGAGCGTAGGAGCTAGCACGCTCCCTTGTGGCACTCCGGCCCGTATGGCGCGGCGGGTAGATTTAGCATTCAGAAGCGTTACTTGGAACGTTCTGTTTGCTAGGAAAGAGTGGTCAAGGTGTACTAGGTAACTAGGAAGGTTCAAGGTGTGGAGTTTGTAAAGGAGACCGACGTGCCAAACCTTGTCAAATGCGCTGGCAACGTTTAGGAACACTCCGCCTGTGAATCGGCTCTCGTTGAAGTTGCGTCTTATGAGGTCTGTAATTCGCACAAGCTGATGCGTTGTGCTGTGGCCTGCGCGAAAGCCAAACTGCTCCTTATTCATTAATGAATTATCTGTAACATATTTTACAAGACTTTTTAATATTTGCTTTTCACACAATTTTCCGAGTGTATTTAATAGGCTGATAGACCTATACGACTCGGGCAGTTCAGGATTTTTTTCCCTGCTATGAAAAGTTAGTACATGAGCATGCTTCCACTGACTCGGAAAGTGCTGAAACATAAATATTGAATTAAACAGTGCGACAAGAAATACTATGGCTTGTTGCGGCAGCTTCCTCAGGACGTCGTTACTGATGCCGTCTGGGCAGGGAGCTTTTTTAGCTTTCAGCTCTGCAATGGCCGCTTTGACTTCTGCTTCATCTGTAAAACTCGGCTCATCGGCGGGCGCGTGCAGTGCCGCCATTGCCGTTTGTTGCACTTCGACAACGTGGGATTGGCGGCGCCTCCTCTACCGGCTGAAACTGAGATTCTAAAGCATTAGCGAGGATTCCGCTTTCGCCTCTTGACTCGGCGAATTCTCTGGGCTGATTTGCAGCGGCGGCACCGTCACTGGATTCCTAGAAAGCATGCGGGAAATTCTCCATAATGAATTATCCTCAGGTTTAAGGCCTGATAGAATTTTTTCCCACTTCTGATTGCGAAATTCGGCTAGTTCGATTTCAACTTTAGGCTTCAATCGATTTAGCTCTCGCTTATCAGCGGGGTGTCGCGTGCTCTGCCACACTCTGCGCGCTCTGTTTTTCCTGGAAATTAAATTAATGAGAAAGGGAGTTAATGGCTGCTCCTTCTTAGAGGAGCGTTGCTTCTCAGCTGCGGTGTTGAGGCTGTCAGTCACAGCTTCGGCGAATTTAGCTGCTCCAGTTTCTATCTGCTGCGGATCTGAAAGAGCGGTTGCGTCTGGAATGCGCTGCTGCAGCTCCGTTTGAAATTGTTGCCAATTTGTGCGCCGCTTCTGCGTCGTAGGTGCAATAGACAGTGAAGCGCCGCCGCGTCTCATCTCTGCGATTAGTGGGAAGTGGTCTGAGGAAAGTTCATAGGTGGTGGTTAGAATAGGCGAATAGTGGAGTTTATGGCAAAGCGCGATATCTAAAACATCGGGCCTACCATTCGTCGTGTTAGGATAAAAGGTAGGTGAGGCGGGAGCAAAAATCTCGCAGCCGTTTGCGTCGGCAACTGCTTTCAGCTTACGGCCGCGAGGGCAAGTGATGCGGGAACTCCAGGCCGTGTGTTTGGCATTAAAATCGCCAGCCACAATTGTTGGAGTTGAGTGCGCCTCGACTAGTTTAGCAATATCTGCAGCTAGTTGGGCGCACGTTTCCGCGGAGCGGTCGGAACTAGCGTAAAGAGAGACAAGCCGCAACGGCACACGCTCCGTCTGCACGACAACAGCAGTGGCCTCGGCGTGCTGCAGCTGCGGGAGAACTGAAACATAATGATTTATGTTGCGTCCAATTAATATTGCTGTTCCGCCTCTATTATTGGCGGCCGTCGTGTTAGCTGCTTGCTCCGCTCTGTCGTTCCGGTAGCAGATATATCCTGGAATATTTAGAGAAAGATGCGGGCTTAGCCATGTTTCACCCAGCATCATGACAGAAATATTGTGCCGAGCGAGAAAGCTGTGTAGTTCTGACTGCTTCACTCGCGCGCAGATGCCGTTGCAATTCCAGAAGGCAACGGTGCAGCTATTCCTATAAAAAGAAGGAGAAGCAGCCATTATTTAAGGTGCAGAGGTACGAGGTGCGAGCGAGGACGAGGAAGAGCGTGCCTCGTCCGCCGCTTCCGCCGCAGCGGCCGCCGTCACCTCATGGGAGTGCACAAGTAATTGTGTCACTACCACTTTGAGGATGGTCGCCGGCCACTCAGCTGGATCGCAGCCGGACACTTCTCGCATGAGCGCCTGCGTCACTCGCACCAAGTCGATCCCGTTGCGGGCGAGATCGTCAATGGTGCGGTGCAGCACGCGCTCCTACTCGCTCAGAGAGGAGGGAACGGGGATTGCCTCCGCCGACCTCCTTCGCCGCTCCACGCGAGCGGCACGCTCCTCGCGGGCCGCGTTGGCGGCCGGCGGCTGCTCCCGGGGTTGGCGGGTGCGTGGGACCAGGGCGTCCGTGTACGTCCGCTCCTGGCGTCGCGCTGCCGCTGGGCTCGTGGGCGTTCGCGTCTCTGCGGTGGCTGCGGTGGTGGCTGCGGCGGAGGCGTAGAGGTGCGGCGGCGCGAAGGTTCTCCCCCGTGAGGGAGAACGCGACGCCTCCGACCGCGCGTCGGCCGCTCACCTCTCTTCGATGCCAGCACGCCGCTGGCGGTCCCGCTGCTGCCGCTCATGAGGCTGCTGCTGGGCCTGGTTACCCCATCCCGCCAGGCGCATGTCGGCGCAGCGTTAAGTATCCGCCGGCTCGCCCCCACTCTACAAGCGGCGGGCGTCATTCGGCTCGCTGGCCAGCCCTTCCAGGGCTGCAACCGACATCACTAAGACTCGCGCCCGCGCGCGTCCATTTCTCCCAGTTATTTGCGTACTGGGATTTTTCGGCCGGCGTGGCGCCGCCGCCTTCACCCCATTCCACCTCCGGCTTAGGAGCGGATTTCCCCGAAGCGGCCCGCCGCAGCGCCGTACCGCGACGCCACATCATCATCATCATGAATAGCAGGATAGCAGGTCTGATGCCTGTTCCTGTTAGCAGACAGAAATCTGGTGATTATTCCTCCAGATGTTCCTGAATAATCCATCTTTTGTTGGGACTTCCTATATTTCTTCACTTTATGGGTTTACATTTTAAAACTACTTTACGAAATCCTTCCGCTTGCATTCTAATACAATTAACACTAATGTAGAATGTACTGGTTTCACATCGGTATATGACCATATATTAAATAAGATAAAAGACCAAAGGTTTTGAGGTGATCTTGTCCCTTCCTTTACTATTTCTCTAATTTATTCAACAAGATTCAAATGATAAGCCATTATTCCCCCTTATTCCTTTTCGTTTTCTTTTATCTGAACATTTGTATACACTCTACATCCCTGTTCTTTCCTAGATCCTCTAATCTCCACCTTCCCCCCTTCCTCCCCTCATTTTCCAACCCCCACACTGCCCTTACATGTCCTTGTTCCTCTACAGCACTGCTACCACATTTTGGTCCCATCCACCACCAACTGAAGGCCTCAATAATCCAGGCCAGAAGTGCACAAGCGCCCCATTTGAGCCCCTTTTTGGGGCGCTGGAAAGCCCGCGCCCCACGAGAACCAGGAAAGTTGGCATAATCCCCGACGGCTGAGCTGTCCCTCCACTTTTCTGCTCTTTAGATTTTTCTTTCAGACAATGTTTCTATTTTATTCCTTATATAAATAAAATTACCTGCATTGGAACATTTAGAGAAGTATGGTGAAGTGTATTACAACCAGATATTCCTGAATTAAATTTATGAAGAGCGTGTAATTATTAACAATGATACATCGTTAAAGATTCTGTTCTTGTTATTTAAATTACAAATATTTTAAAAATCAGTTGCAAAACTAACAATTGAACATGAAATTTGTGGGAGTTGTTGAGCAATTTAATCTGAAATAATAGTATACAAAATGAAACCTTCCCTCTCCAGAAATTACAGCTGTTACTTCAAGTCTTTAGTTGTCAAATTCAACTGATTCAACATATTTCTGTATAAAGAACCGTAGGGCTTTCCTCCCACTGAGGGCTCATGCTGTGGGTCACTTGCCCCAAAAGTGAAAGTCAGTAGAAGCCAGTGGGGCGCGGAAGAGCTGCCACCGCCATAGTGGGGTGCGTCGCTGGGGCCCTTGTGCAAGCCTGATCTAGGCCAGCCAACCTAAGATGTTTGTCATAATGTCGTGACCGGCCGCACAGATTTGAATGTGCCGCCACAGTAGGGCGTTACCGCCCCTGGCGGCAGCGGCCAGCGACAAGCGCAGGCCAGCGAGGCTCGACGGTGTGCGGCCGCCACGCCTGAGCGAGCGGGGGAGGCCCAACCCCGCCCCTACTACGCCTGTCAGTCAGCGGCCTACGGCCCGGGCAATATAGCCGGCCGTAGCCGGACAGAGGACAGAGAGTGAGCGGCGGAGTAAGAGTGACGAGTTGGTGATACGAGATAGTACGGTGTGAAGATTGTGATTACGACGACAGTGCTGCGACAACGGACTTCCCTTTACGGAGATTTAGCGACTCGGCAATTTTGTGGTGCATCTTCTGGTTACGATAACTCGGCTACGTTTCACTGTACATTCTCCTGGATTTTCGGCACTGTAGCTCTGTACCTGTTTTCAACCAATAAATTGTTTATTGAATTTTGTGTGTGTTGAATTTGGATACATCAAATTGGCGACGAGGAGAAAACAACGATATGGAGCCCGAGCAAATAGCAACTTTAATTACACTGATGCAACAACAGATGCAATTACAACAACAACAGATGCAGCAGCAGCGGCAACAGGCGGATGCACAGATGGCTGCATTGTTGGAGGCAGTCAGTGCCCGCTCCCCTCCACAGTTCCCTGGTTTCCGGCCGGACGCAGAAGAATGGGACGAGTACATACACAGGTTGGAGCAGCACCTACTGTGTTACAAGGTAGGAGACGCAAAAATGAAAAAGGCGTTCTTTTTGAGCTGCGTAGGCAACAGAGTGACCAACCTAATAAAAAAGCTGTTCCCAGAGAGAGAAATATCGAGTGTCAAATGGGCGGAAATGCTAGACAAACTCAACAATTACTTTAACAAAGTACCTCATGTGGTTGCAGCCTGATTCAATTTTTTTCAATGCAGAAAAGCGAGGGGCAAACACACAGCGAGTGGATTACGGAATTGTCCGGGCTGGCGCGGCATTGTCAGTTCAGGTACCCGCCATCAGATAAGGAAGTATCATACGCGGAGACTTTAATAGGGACATGTAGTGCTAACACACACCGGAAGAGAAAATTAGGTTTCAAGCCTTACAAAGTGATAACCCGTCATTAGAGGAGGTCACAACCTATGTAACACATACGAAATGACGTGAGACAGCTCGCCAGATCGCAGCAGAGTCGCATTTGCACCATATCAAGAACAGTGGGTCGGTACACTGTGGAAAGACGGCAAAGAACACGAGACCGACAGTGACACCAGTGAGTGTAGTGACAGTGCTGAGAGTGGTTACCGCAACAGAGGCGGCAACTGCAGTGAGTGGAGGCGTAACCGCCGACCCAGCGGCAAACCAGTGTTCAAGAGAGCCAGTAACAGTGACAGTGACAGTGGCAGAGTGCAAATCAAGAAATCGTGTAAAAACTGTGTGAGGTTACATACAAGAGAACTGTGTAGTTCCGTAATGCGCAATGTTTTTGGTGCAAGAAAGTGGGGCACATTAGGAAGTGTGCGGAAGAAAGAGGCACACGGAACGGTACAAAAACACGAGCAAGACATGGAAATCGATATGATCAGTCAGTGCTCGACACTACAAGCAGGAGAAACTAATGGTTAAAGTTGAGCTGGAAAAGTGCCGGTGAGTTTTCTGTTGGATACTGGGGCCGCGGTAACACTCATCAATTTAGAAACTTACTGGCGATTAGGGCACCCAGGTTGCAGAGGGTGCAAAAGGCTTGTACGCTTTCGGCAGGGCCCCTGATTAAGGTGCTGGGGAAAGTGTCGTAGGCAGCTTACAAGAAAAGACAGGCAGATATTGAGTGATCGTGGTGGACCGTTATGACGTCACGAACATCTTAGGCCTCGACTCATTTGATAAGCTAGGGTTTGGAGTGGTAGACTCAGTGAACCAGATCGACGAGAAAGAAGAGACACAGGTCATCGGAAACTGGAACAGGAGTTTCCAGAAGTGCTCACCGGACTCGAGAGTGTAGGCACTTCGAGCAAGCATCCAGTTGAAGGAGGGGCACAAACCACGCTTTTTCAAAGCAAGACAGTCCGTGGGCCCTTAGGAAAAGTGGCCGAGGAGCTGAAACGATTGCAGGCTGATGGTGCTTATATCCAGTGTCAACAAGCCAGTGGGCCACACATTTGGTCATAGTAAAGAAAGCCAATGGTTCGATTAGATTGTGCGGGGATTTAAAGTACAGTGAACCAACAGCTGGAAGTAGAACAATATCCAATCCGCCGGAAGATTTGTTCTACAAATTGTCCGGCGGACGAACATTTTCGAAAATTGACCTGCGGGACGCATACCTACAGCTACCACTCGACCAGGACGCCAAGGAAGTTTTGGTGATTAACACCCCGTTAGGACTCTTCAGGTACAACAGGCTGCCATTCGGCGTGAATTCCGCAGCCGCACTGTTCCAGCGCTGCCTAGAACAGTTGACAGCGGAGTTGAGGGGTTGCTGGAACTACCTGGACGATATTATAGTCACGGGGAGCACGGAGAAGAAGCACAAGGAAAACTTGAGAGTTTATTTAAGGTGCTCCACCACAATGGGTTAAAGGTGAATAAGGACAAGTGCGAATTCTTTAAGGACCAGGTAGTGTTCTTGGGGCACGTGCTGGACAGCATCGGCATTTCACCCACTAGCCAGCACGTAGAAGACATCCTGCGACTGCCACCTCCGGCAGACGTGAAGCAGCTACAGGCATTATTGGGAAAAGTAAATTATTATAATAAGTTAATTAGAACTTTCTACTATCGCAGCCCCACTCAACAAGCTGAGGAAGAAAGGAGTGAGATTTGTTTGGTCACAAGACTGCGAAGGAGCACTGAGCCAGTTAAAGGAGGCACTGGTGAAACAGCTGGTTAAACAATTTTGTGCCGGGTCGGCTCACCACAGTAGCAGCTGACGCCTCGGAGTATGGTCTCGGGGCGGTATTATCGCAGAAGGACGACAATGGTGTGGAGAGGCCAATTGCGTTTGCGTCTAAATCCCTCAACAAACATCAGAGGAATTACTCACAAATTGAAAAGGAGGCATTGGGAATAATCTCGCGGTGAGAAAATTCAACGATTATTTATATGATAGTAAGTTCCATATAATTACGGATCACAAGCCGCTAGTACAGTTATTCCACCCGGGAAAACGGATCCCAGAAAGCACAGCGAAGAAGCTGCAAAGGTGGGCGCTATTCTTGTCGGACTACAATTACAGATTCACTTCAGAAGCACGACTCAGCATGCCAATGCAGACGCTTTATCCAGGTTGCCAGGAGGCCCGGACCTGGAGTTCGACAAGTTGGAGGAAGAATGCCTACAGATCGACTCGGAAGAGTGCTTAGTACTGTCAGAATGTCCATTGGAAGCCAAGAAGATCGCACAGGAGACGGACAAGGATCCAGAGCTACGGACAGTGAGGAATATGTAAGGGAAGGCTGGCCACTCAGGTGCTTGAGGAGCAATGCTTCTTGGTATAGCAAGAAGGGCAGATTAACTTGCAAGGCGTGGGTGTTGCTCTTAGCCGGAGAGGAATTCACGAGAGTCGTCATCCCGAAGGTTCTGAGGAAGACAGTATTGGACCTCCTCCATGAGGGACACTGGGGGTGGTCCGCACGAAGCAACTGGCGCGTCGTCACTGCTTCTAGGAGGGAATGAACACAGACATCAACCAGTTACTTAAGAGGTGCGAGACCTGCCAATTAAATCAGAGTGCACCTAGGAAGGATTTGGTTCCCTGGCCGGAACCTAGTGAGCCGTGGGAACGGGTGCACATAGACTTCGTGGGTCCATTTTGGGACAAGATGTGGTTGGTAGTAGTAGACGCCAAATCCAATTACCCATACGTGGTGGAAATGGCCAACACCACGTCGGCGCAGACCATCAATGCCCTAGAGAGGATTTTTGTGACCGAGGGGCTCCCGGTCACGTTGGTGTCGTATAACGGAACCCAGTTCACGTCCCAAGAGTTTGCCAACTTCTGCGCGAGCAACGGGATCCAGCATGTCTGCGCACCGCCGTTTCACCCGCAATGGAACGGGGAAGCGGAAAGGCTTGTGAGAACCTTCAAGACGGCTATGTCAAAAGCGCGCGCAGCAGGTACGCACAGGTCCAGAGCGTTGATGCGGGTCTTGGCCGCCTTCCGCACCTTGCCAGGCGCGGACGGCAGGAGCCCTGCCGAGGTACTACACGGGAGGCAACCGAGAACGTTGTTGTCTTTGCTGAGCCCAGGGGATCCTTACAGGTCGGTAGGAACGCAACAAGATTCCAGGTGGGTGATATGGTCTATTGTACCTCTTTTAAAAATGCCCAGCGTGGCTTCCGGGCATTGTAACGGCGGCAAAAGGGAACAGGACATACTTAGTCCGCACGGAGGGTAGGGTGGTGACACGCCACCAGGGACAGTTGAGACCCCGGGTGAACCCCAGCAGGGTGGACTCACTCCCCAATGTGTCCCAACAGGAGTTTTTTTAAAAAAGTGATGAGGGAAACCATTTACATCCCGCAGCAAGCAGCCGCCGCGGGGACGAGCGAGCAGAGCGCAGCAGAACCCCCAGCAGCGGACGTCGGCGAGCCAGTAGAGGAAGACGCCGTGGAGACACCCAGGACGAGGTTGCGCCCCCGGAGGAGCACCAGGAGGGTGCGTTTCGCGCCGTATACGACGCAATTGGGCGCGGAGGGTGTCGTGATCGGCCGCACAGATTTGAATGTGCCGCCACAGTAGGGCGTTACCGCCCCTGGCGGCAGCGGCCAGCGACAAGCGCAGGCCAGCGAGGCTCGACGGTGTGCGGCCGCCACGCCTGAGCGAGCGGGGCGAGGCCCAACCCCCGCCCCCTACTACGCTGCCAGTCAGCGGGCCTACGGTCCGGGGCAAATATAAGCCGGCCGTGGCCCGGAGAGAGGACAGAGAGTGAACGGCGGAATAAGAGTGACGAGTTGGTGATACGAGATAGTACGGTGTGAAGATTGTGATTACGACGACAGTGCTGCGACAACGGACTTCCCTTTACGGAGATTTAGCGACTCGGCAATTTTGTGGTGCATCTTCTGGTTACGATAACTCGGCTACGTTTCACTGTACATTCTCCTGGATTTTCGGCACTGTAGCTCTGTACCTGTTTTCAACCAATAAATTGTTTATTGAATTTTGTGTGTGTTGAATTTGGACACATCACATAACAATGTGTTTCATGTAGCACATCTATCCATTGAATATGGCATATTAAATTATTATTTTAAAATATTGACATGGTGTGTCACTCTCTGCATTTTGCTTTGTACTTGTATGTTTTGTTTGTAAAATGTTGAATAATTGATTTTAATTTAGAATAATTTGACTATTTCAGAGATATACCTGAAGATGCAAAAAAAAATGATTTCATACATGTTACGCAAGCATTTTAAAATCCGTATATGTATTTTAATTGATGTGTTTCTGTTTTTATCCATACCAATGATTGCCTCAAATTTCAAGATACAGAAAATAAATAATAATTTTATTTTGATCATTTCTAGCCCAGAAAATAGGTCACACAAATGCAATTTTTTTCAACATATCTCCAATATGTACAACATTAAACCTTAGACTGTTTGGGGTCTTTTCTGATCCCAGGCAACTTGCCCTTGCAACTCTTGCAACTCTCTTAAAATTATGAACTTCTCCTTTTCAATATGCTATTTATGTCCAGTTTTTCATGTTTGTAAACTTTTCAGTTTTTTAAGTTTTCTTGATTTGAAGTAATTTGATTTTTATATGGCTGGGCTCAGAAATGCTAGTAGCTTCGTATAAGAGATTCTCATGCTGATATGGTAGGCACCTATGGATAATTATAGGGATATGTTTTTCTGGAAATATTATTCTGTTTTTTAAGAGAGATATAGTAAATGAAGCAAATAAATACCATCATTTTCTTAATTAATAATTCCAAATAGCTTCCGTGCATGATGTGCAGGTAAACTACAGGGTAAAATGTGTGGGGTCAAATCTCACCCCAAACAGAGTCCACGTAAGTAATGGAGAAACAGAGTCAAAGGGTTAAATAACATAAATAATTGAATTCTGATAATTTCCAGCACAGAAAATACATGTTTTATTTTACAATTATGTACAGTATTTAAGATGAAATATACAAATAATTTTATTTCAATAGTTTTCAGCATAAAAAATAGATCATTCAAATGCCTTTATTTTTAGATTATTCAATGTATATGATACATCCTCGGGGAAGCCTGTAACCCCTAGAGGACGTGTCCCTAGGTGGCGGATAGGGGAATGCCTCCCAGTTATGGGTGGTAGGAGGGAAATGAAATACCTCCCTTGGACCAACAGGTACTGCTGCCTTGCAGTTGAGCATTGCTACTAAAAGCTAGAGGAAGACAACGTTGAAAATAAATTACCTGGCCCTCCAGGTTCGAGGTTGGGCAAAGGGCCAACAACCCATTCCCAGAAAAATGTATTATTAGGAAACAAAAATAATTATAAAGACACAATGGATCAAATATTTGTGGTAAGACAAATTATTGAAAAATTTCAACAACATGATATATTCACCTATTGTTTGTGCATTGTAAACAAGCATTTGACAAGCATTCATATAAACAGGAAGATCCTTTATGAAACACTCTATGACATAGGAATGCCAGAAAAATTAATAAAGCTGATTAACATCACAATGAAAAATACAAAAGCAGTAATTAAATGTGGTAACAAACAGAGCAAACATATTACAATAGAGGCAGGAGTAAAGCAAGGAGACAATTTATCAGCTACTCTCTTTATTATAGCACTACATAGTATAATAAATAAATTAACACATAACAGTACAATATTTTATAAAGCAGTACAAATAAGTGCACATGCAGATGATATTTGCATAATAGCTAGAAACAAAAGAAGTTCAATAACATGTTATGAAGAAATGGAAAGAAAAGCGAAAAGGACAGACCTAATAGTAAATGAGAATAAAACAATGTGCATGGTACTTTCCACATCAGACAAAAAAGAAGCCTCCAAAATATTAAAATACTGAATTAAACCTTTGAAAGAGTTACCAACTTCAAGTATTTAGGAACCCCTATTAGTAATCAAAATGATATTCGGGAGAGCATCAAAGAACATCTAATGGCAGGGAATAAAGCATATTATATAAATTAAAAATAGAAACAAATAAATGGGGCAGAGGCATTAACAACAAAATTTGAACGTAAAATAACACACAAAATATATGGACCTATCAAAGACCAAGAGATATGGAGATATAGCCATAGTGAAGAAATCAATTTAACATTGGAAGTAAAAGATGTCAGATTTATTAAGGCCCAAAGGATTAGATGGTTAGAACATATAGAAAGATGGAACAATCAAGAATGCCTAATAAGATATTAGAAGGTAACCTCTTCTCAAAATAGAGGAGAGGTTGTCCCAATAAAAGATGGAAAGATGATGTGTTGAAAGACCTTAACATCATGAAGGTGAAGAATTGGAAGAAAACAGTGGAAGACAAAAAAAAAATAGAAAGCTGTTGTGCATGAAGCCGAGGCCTACAAAGGGCAGTAGAGCTAGAGAAGAAGAAGATAAAACACATATAAATAATTTTCTTTTGCTAACTTCTAATTAAAAACCTACAAGTACATTAATTCTTTCAACATTTAATCAGAAAAATAACAATATTTCATTTCTTATTTATTTTTCCTATAATCTTCAGTCTCACATTCAATTCTTCGGAAAATACTCAAACCCTATTTTTATACTTTAAACTTTTTTTTTCTCCATTAAAATTTAATTCTTACATAAAAACATTTTCACAAAATAGTAGCCTCCAGTGTGGAGTTTCTTTGTTTAGTTAAAGGTGCATGTTAAAATTATGCAAGATTATCATTCTTAAAGTAATACTTTCTAAACTTTAGACATTGGCAACAGGTCACTCAGAAAGTATCACTGATTTTTTTTCCTGGAAAAGCAACACTACTGCATGCATCAGTGTTATTTTCTGGAAAAATGTCACTTTATTTGTCACTTTTGCTCATAACGTTTAGTCATTGGTGTAGTATGATTTTTTACTTTTGTTATAACTAAAATGTAGTTTTTTCTGAGTCTCAAAAAGTTAAGGGCTCATGTCCCCAAGAAAGACATCTCTGGATATTATATTTCTCAATAAATCTCTGTAAAAATGTCTTATATTTCGTGGCTCTTCTTTTTGACTGATATATAATACTAGTTAGCCAACAAAACAGATCATTAATGTCCAGGAAGAGATTTCCTGACAAAATTATAGACAATCAGTACACAATTCAGTTTCCCAATTCAGTACCCAATTATAGACTATCAGTACCCAATTCACTACCCAATAGTTTCCCAATTCAGAAAATTTATTCTTCAATTTTTAATCATAACATCATGGTCAGATTGAACCACATCTTTGAGTAGAAAAGTTCTGGAAAAAACATGCACAGGTTTATCTAAAGGCCTTCATGGTTTATTTTATTGTCTTAACATTATATGATGTTCAAACTGCAACTTTCACATAGCATTACATTCAATAGAGCATTACTTTTCCGTTATTTATATTTTTCCTACTCTTAATTATTAATCATTTTTTGATAAACTTATGTAATTTCCAAAACTTTTGTGTGAAATATATTTTCTCTATATTGAGAAACTGTAAATTAATGAATACTGATTGAGTAGAACTTCATCAGGAAACCTCTTCCTTGTCATTAATTAATACATTGAAAAATAATTTAAAATAGATCATTACTACAAGAATTGTAAAGGACACTTAAGATCCAATCTCTATACATTCAAGCATGAATAGTATTAACATTTCATTTTTTAATAGATACATAAAAGTAATTTATTATACTTCGATGAAAATGTACTCATGATAAAATTCAAAGATGGAGAAATGTTACACATTAATTAAACAAGAAAGCTAATGTTTCAGCTAATCTCTCATTATTGTGCTCTGAGAAAATTAACTCCTTAAGCTTCTTCAACTCACAGTAATCCTTTCTCAGAGATGGATGATTGAATTGCATGTAAGTTACACCAGTTGCAAACTGAATATTAGGATCCAAATTTCTATCAAGCCTAGAAATTCCAGTAAGTCTAATTTGCAAGGTAATTGCTAAAGGTGTGAGTACTGCTAATTTACAGAATAATTTTCTGGGGATTTTTCCATGTTCTCTGTATGTATCAGAAGAATGTCTTAACAAAATGGTAGATATTTCCTCAGAAGAAGGAAAGTCTTCATTTTTATCATTCAGATCTTTAAGCAAGATATATAATGATTCCAGAGTTTTATATTCATTTCTTCCATCTAGTACCTCTAATAAATAAACAAAATCACTGGCAAATTCCTTACAATTATCTCGAATGTTGGGAAATACTGGTGGATCCAAATTTCTTTGACTTGCATATATAGAGCCAGCTATTAAACTTATCAGGCGCCGAAAATGATTGGGATAATCTGTTTCCTGGCATAACTGACATATTTTGAAGTACAATTTTATAATGTGTCTTATTTTGGCATTCATTGTCCCAACATTGCTACCTTTCTCCCAGAATGCCACAGCTATGAGTGGCTTTTGATTTCCACAAGCGTAATGACTAAGATTAGTTATGCCTTTCAGTAATCCCATTGTGAGATCAGCCTCCATAACCTTAAGAAGGAAATCCAAAATGCAGAATAAGTGTGCCAATTTGGCTAAGTTTTTATCAATACTATTTTCATTTGATCTATGAGCAGATTTAGATAGTTTCTCTACAAAACATTTGGTTGATAAAAGGCTACCAGAATCATTAGAAGTTAATTTCTCTTTCTCTTCTGTAAGCAACACCAGGCAGTCTTCAATTTTGTAGATGCACCACCAGAACACACCATCAGGTGCTTTCAAATATCTTACAGAGCCAAAAAGAATCTTCTTATAATAATTGACCTTACTGTTATCACATGGCGCACATACTTCAAGCAACTTGTTTAAATAAAAAATATCAGTTTTCACACTTTCTTCACATTGGCACAAATTTTTTAGCAAGATGTATTGTACAACATGAGCTGAAGGATATGACCCTTCTGAGAGTGCACTGCATAGAAACTGACCAGCTGTAGTTGGGCTCATTTTTTTGAGCAATTTTGTTACACATTCTTCATCAAGTTCTTCTTCTTTCAGATTGCATGAATATTTCCTATGAAAAGTTTCACATTCATCTGGACCTTTTGCACAACATGTAGATACATAACAAGTTCCTAAGTCGGCCCATGGCTGATACAATGTGGTCAGAACCACTTTACCTGATATTTTTTTAACTTGTTTTACATCTGGATTCAAATTGACAGTATTTCTCTCTTTGTCATTATCATCTTGTCTTGATTTTTTTGTCACAGGGCTTGAATCTGTAGCCTCGTCATCTGAGTCATCACAGATGAGAATAAATGTTCGCTTCTCAAGTGACAGGCCGACATAAGCTTCTCCATCATGGAATATACTTTTCAGATAATTGGTATATTTTTTCTTAGAGCTTGTTCTTAAAGCCTCTAAATCAGTAGGATTTTCCATTTCAAAAGTTATGTTTGAAATTAACAAATATGGAATAGAAATCCTCTCTTCAAATGGATCAATGATAATATGATAATTATTTTATTTACAAACAGCAGCTTTGTGAGAGAATATTGTAACAAAATTCAACATTTCCTGAAACAAAGAAATGATAAAATTGACTAATTATCATATATTTTTTCATATTGTAATATTGGGTATATAAAACAAAAAATTTCAAAAAGGATATCTGACTTCAGTTCCATTAATTTTATCACCCAGCACTTACCAGAATTATGATTAGATCTGATCAGGGTTGTTTATCCTCTGCAAAGATACCATGCGTTTCTGAAGCTGGAAATTCACCTCTGAAGAGACAAAACAGAAATGTATCATGTGAATGTCCCAAACACAAACAAATAATTTTGAATGCAAACATTGTCTTTATAAATTAATTTAGTTTTACAACATAAAAGAACTAATAGAACTTCTCCAACTGATTACAATGAATTCTTTACTGAATTCATTTTTCCTTCAATTTCAGTTTCATTCTCATTACATTGTTTGTTTTTGTTTTGTTTCTTTGTTCTAAAATAACTCACTGTGGAAAAATGACATGCAAATTACAATAATATTTTTTTAGTAATTAGATATGACCATTTGAAGTTTATACTACTCATTGTCATGGCACCTTTCTTTATTTCATGTTCTGGGTGCAGATCAATTTTGAAATGGTTAAATTCAAGGTTATACAAATAACTCAATACAGTGTTTATTGAAAAACAATTCATTTGTTTATAATATTTGGAAGCTATTATTTGTTCTCATTTTCAAGTACTATAAAAACTGTATAAAAATTATAACAATTACATAGAATAAAACTCACAGTCCACACTATTACAATGTACATTTTTATGTTAAACTTTTTATTTTAAAATAAATATCTTTAAACAGTTTTTAGGCTTATTAAACATTAAAATTATTATTAAAATAAAAGTGTAAGAACTAGATGCAAAGTTTGCTCACCTTGGTTAGTGGTCGTTCATAAAGTACAAAACTCTAAAGAAGAGGGAAGGGGATTTATGGTTGTGTTATTCTGAGTAAATAGGGGTAGGAGAATATTAGCTTGGTGTTGTGTAACATTGTTATTTATGATAACAAAATAAGTTAACAAAATCATAGAATTCCTATTAAATATCACTTACGCAAATCAAGTTCTTGTTTGAAGTTAGCAAATGAAAGGAAAATACTTGAGATTTGTTTGATTAATCAAAAAGTTAAGTTTTGTTCACGTAAAAGCTCTTGTATTACTTTCTTCTTTATTTTATTTGAAAACTTTAACATCATTTTAGATAACACTAGCAATACCAAGGCATAAATAGTCCCAAGATTTATGTGGTAAGGAGGGGGGAGGGAGTCTTAGGAACCCACAGCTTAAATTTTCACTGCATTGAAATATTAGGCAATTTTATTAAATTAAATTAATAAACATGTTTACTCATTTAAACAAAACATGTTTTAATTTCAAGTTCTACAATTGGAAGAGAAAAAAAGCCTTTTCAAAATTTGTATTTAAAATGACAAAATCTATTACATTTTTATGTCAAATAAAGGTTGATATGTCTTCATAACAGCAATGTTTTAAACTATATTACACTAAAATTTAAAACATTACAAATATTTCAAAAATCTATACTGAATTTTCAGTTTTCAAGTGAATAGACCTGAATTTCTTTTTTATCCATAGCCAAAAACTTTGTATTTACTAAAATTCTAACAAACACTCGTGAAAATTTTCATAATATTTTGAACAAAAATCAAGATAAATAATAGCAATGATTTTCAAAAAATTTAAACTATTAAAAAAAATTATCAGAAGGCCTCTGCAAAGCCCCCTCCTGTTAATGATTGGATTAATGGAAACGTTTTGCTGTTTTCATGAAATGATAACTAAAATTCACTTGAGAAATATAGTTAATAAATAAAATGAATCAAAACTGTGGAAACGATTCATATTATCATGATAGGTTTTCTTAAATTAATTGTTTAATAACTCAACTTTTATTTTAGATTTTTTCAATATAAACATTAGTTAGTTTATCATTTGTTGCATGAAAAATTAATCAACAATATATGATTACTTGGTTAATTCAGAACAATTATTAATCAATACACATTATTTAGGAAATGAAATTAATTGATTATTATCTAATATTCACCCATCCCTATCGAGTAGTTTGATGAAGTGTAGTGCAATGTAGTTGTGTTAAAATATAGAAAACAGAAAAAATAGAATAATCATGTTTAAGATTTTTAAGAAATTACATAGGATAGTTAATAATATTTAGATAGTGTTAAAGTTACTATTATTGCTGTTATCATTATATAATTTTTATGATTTTTAAATAAATTAATAAAAAGTTATTCACACACTATGAATGGTAATGCATAAAAATGTCAGTGTTACAAATTATTCACATCAGAATATAGTTTGGCCACATAGTTTTCTTGATAGACCTAGTCACTTAAAAATTTAAAAATAAAATCTTAGAATCTTACAATTTAAAGTTTTTATTCTTCTTAAACAAAGTTTTAGTGTGATGGTTTGAGAAATCATCTTTTTTTCCCCATCTTCAGAATACAAGGAATATGACAAGAAAACTTTAGGGAACAATAAACTAATTGAAATATTGAGTGAAGTCATAGGCTTCCACAGCCGGAGTCATGTAAATGATCTTGGCTGTCCGAGTGACACCACATCGAAGGCTGGGTTGCCGATGTTTTGACCATCTTTTTCGTGGTTTCCTCAGAGCTGGTCTGCCCTGAGGAAAACCACGAGAAAGATGGTCGAAACGTCAGCAACACAACCTTTGACACGGCATCACCCGGACAGCCAAGATCATTTAATTGAAATGTCGCTGCCGTTAAAATACATTAAAAAGAAATAATACAATCATAATAATGTAGTAGCATGTGATATAAAACTACTAGTTGTCTCAATATACACAGGTTGAATAGAATACCTTCACTTATCTTTATGATTCTGGCTGGTTGAAATTTTCAGAAAAATAAGTTTTTGTGTGGAAGCTCTTTTCTTTGTTCCTTTTAGCTAAGTTGAAAGATAATCTCTGTTGTAATTTTAAAAATAAAAGTTTCTTCTGATGCATTTTGGGAACACATGAGAATTAGTCATTTTGTGTCCCTTTTCATTTAATGGTATTTTGAAGACTTTTGCCTCCTTCCCCTTCCTTTCCTTCACCATCTCCTTCTGCCTCATAACGGTCTCAGCCGATTATTTCTTCCATTCGGTCTCAGTCGTTTGATATTCTTATAGGACCGCCATGGTAAAAGTGCTTTTGCACTGGCTGGCATTTATATTTATTTTACACTATTAATTATCTTTTGTTGTTTTAGAATGATGAGTCTCCATATATTGTTTTATATTGAGTGCTAGTATTTTATATAATGTTTCTTCAGTGTGTTTTAACATCAGTAACATTTCAATTAGTAGTTCAATGTTCACAAAAATTTTTCTGTTGTAATCCTTGTAGCATGAAGATGGGGAAAAACAATGATTCCTCAAAATTTTGCAATAAAACTTTGTTAAAGAAGAATAAAAACTTTAAATTGTATGTTTCTAAGATTTTCAATCTATATTTTTAAGAGACTCGGTCTGTCAAGGAAACTGTGGCCAAACTATCTTCTGATGTAATACACCTCTTTTTATACTGGTTCTACAACTACAATTTCTTCAGTAAATTTTGTACTTGGTACATTTAAATTAATCCTCACTGAGTAACTCCCAATAATATTTCATCTTTATCTGTAATATCAGACATTTTTGTGATTAGCTGATTATACACATGAAAAAAATCTACAATAAAACGTTTTCCATAAATTTTAAGTTGATCAGGCGCTGCTCATCATTATAGGCTGTAAGGCAAAGCCCCTCCTATAGAAATTGCCTCTAAAATAAATTTTAAAATAAATTTATAAATATATTTATTTATTCATCATGGATTTTTAAGTTATATTATGTGACAATCATATCAAAATTTTCTTTGACAGTTTGATAACAGCATGAAAGAAGAGAAAAGCATTAGGGTCCCACTTCATTCTGCCATAAGGCCTGTGTAAAACAAAAAGGCAGGATGTCATGCATTCACTGCACAGGCTTCATGGCAGACTAAGGCAGCGGTCAGGCTGCCTTCAAGGGTCTGAGGGCTAGGGTCTGAAGAAGAAGTGTGCTCACCAGATACCATTACTATGCAATTCAGCAAGTAGCATTGAGCATCAACTAGTTTTCACAGTATGTGGTATGACTGTTACTCTCTTATACCTGAATTGGAAGAGATTATATATAGAAATACAATGCATGCAATGCATTGCAATGCAACGCCTTTGCAGCCTTCCCCATTTAGAAAACCACAAGTCATGAGTGAAGTAGATTAAACTATCTAAAAATAGGACATGAGAATTTTTACTTGAAATGCAATATTTATACAATTTTATCAACATCTTATCATTTTTCAATATGACCATTATATCTTATTAGAGAAATTTTACTCCTTTCACACCTGATAAACTATTTTGAATCAATATCTGGCATTGAATCTTCAAACTCTACAATGTAACTAACAATCTTAATTTATTAACACTAAAACTTATAGATAATAATTACTAACAATGAAAAACATCATAAATATTTCTTTAACTACATTTAGAATATTACCAATTTTATATTACAAAAGTATGTGTTAAATTAAAAATTTTTTTAGAAAAATATTTGAAAATGTCAAAGAAACAACATTCCGATTTAAAAAAATAAAATTAACATTCTTCCTTTCCAAAAAATTTTAGTACTATATCAAGAAGAAAACAACAATAAACAACAACAATATATAATAATAATAATAATAATAATAATAATAATAATAATAATAATAATAAACAATTAAATATTAACAGAAATTTACTTCATCTTATTATACATCATTATTTTACATCATTTTATTTTGAAGAAAGTGTTTCTAAAATTCTACTGTGGTTCCCAAACCAGACAACACTTTATAAATGTAAAACAATACTGAATACATGGGGAGGGAGAAATAAACATTTATAGCTGTCATGTAATTTCTACAAAAATTAAGAATAAAGATTTCCTAATACTGATGATTTGTAAAAATGAAAATAATTCATTGGACACCAAATTAATGCTGACTACTTTTTTTAGGAAAATGAAATTTGATATTTTTTAATGCATGAAAAAATAATTAGGAATTGTAAAAAAAAAAGTACATATATTAAGAGAATAAATTATCGTTTATAGAAAATATTTTGCTATTTAAACCTTCGAATCTCTGGGAAATAACATTTATTTGGAAACGTCAGTGTAGTTGTCAAGATGTTTCTTAATTTCCTCAAAAACGGAGTTGCAATTCAGCAATTATTTAGTAGACAGGCCAATATGAAATAACTGATAAGAAAATGTTACTCACTGCAGTTAAAGCTGTCAGAAAGTGTAACGCCGGAATTTTCCCCGTCGCTGCGACAAGAACCCGTGCTGACAGGCAGCTCTCCGAGGACGAAATGCCTCTTCCCCTCACAGCTCTCGATGCGCCAATGTTTCCACGCCGTCCTACGTTGCCTAATGCTCGCATAGAGACGGCACTTCTTCGCTCTTCTTTCAACCCATTCTACTGTATGCAAGACTCATTGTCACTGTTCCAAAATAAACAATCCGCATTTGTATTTTTCCACCTCTCGCCTCTTTCGTTAAAATGTCTTGTAATAAAAAAAAATGTTCCGTGATCAGCTTAAAGATTTGGGACCTCTCGAATCTCCGATTACGAAGCCCCCTGCTGAATCTCAAGAAATATTTGTCGTACGAGTCAGAATTACAAGTGAGAGTATTTAATAATTTACGCTAATCATTCTCAAAGGTACCGTAAGTACAATTCAGATAAATACTTTGAATTAATATATTTTGAAATGTAATGTCTCTCGTGCATTTCTTTCACTTTCCCCATTTTACTGTGAATACTGTTCTGCACATTAATGTAGTACATTATTGATACAAATTACGTTTCTCACTTTTCTAGCCAAAAATATTTTATCCCAGTTATAAAAAAGAGATATTTGATTTTCTCCTCTTAAAAAAATGTTTCTTTCGCTTTAGAAATATCACAAATACCCCAAAACCTCTCCATGATTTTTAGCTGTATGATTCAACGTACAATTCTTACGGGTTCCCTTCTTAAGTTTGAAAATTTGACGTAATGAAGTTAGAAGACACATGTGAAATATGCTCTGATTTGAGTAGAAACTGCATTCAAAGACGTCATCAAAGAGGTCGAAAATAAAATTACTGTTACATATTAGTGAAATCTAATTTGAATTCTGAAAATTAATGGATTTTTTGTTTGTTTAAAATACTTCTTCATAATTTAATGATGAAATATTTCAACAATCACGCAACATTCAATAGTAGTTCGTACACGTTAACTCATATCGTAGGAAAATAAATAATTGTATTTATTAGGATTACAGGAAGAATGGTAGTCAATGAAAGGAGATACTGTTAATTCGATGCGTTTATATCTATATATGTAAACAATTTAATTGGTATTCCGGTCACAATGTTTTAACACATCATCCTGATACCCATTTTATTAGATAGTGCATTCCATAACATGTATGTGTGTATTTAGCATTTTGGATGGACTGTCCGACTTTGCCGGTCAGCTAACGTTGTCCCCTATGCTTGGGCCTAGTTTAATTTCCACGCTTGGGGGGGGAGACATGTGGCGAAGATGACGTATTCCCTTCACCGTAACTAGCAAACTCCGCCTATCAGAGATTTTCTTCATCACACAGCTACAGAAACTGAGACGATTTTAAAGGAAAGCAACAATTACATTTTTGCTTCGATCGGGAATCGAACCCGGTATCATACAGGATGCCCAGGAAGCTAGTACGCTTCCATGAGCCATTCTAGAGGCGTTTAATAACATCCCTTTAAATATTATCCGTGCACGTTTTCTGGTGCCCTCATTTCGCGAGAGATGAGGGGAGTAGGTTTGGCTATTTCGATGACAAGACTATTATATGAAACACGTAGCTCGTTCTTTGACGCAAAACTGTTTCTGTTAGACGGGAGCGAACATTTCGTGTAATCAGATATTGTCTACAATGCTCATTGTTGTTTTTTTTTTATTTTTAGTTCAACTAATGTTAGCAAAAGAGTGGGGATAGGTAAAAGTACAAGGAAAGGGCTAAAGAAAACGTGCGTGAGTAATATGTATGTCACATAATTTGCAACAAAGTATGAACAAAACTTCGTATTGATTTCAGGAAACCAGACGTTTCCAAAATAGATTAATAGGGATAAAACTATAATTTTCAACCATCATACCAGACAAATATTTATTATATAGTTTTTAGAAATCAATATAGAAGAGATCATAAAATTAAGAACAATATACAAATCAAAACATCTAACCTAATTTAAATCTAAAACTTATAGTACTACAATTCAACTAATTTTATTGTTTACTTTTTATCGATTTCTCAAAACTAAATAAAAAATATTTGTCTGGTATACTCCTATTTACTGAAAATTATAGTTTGATCTATATCAAATCTTACACTAGTTTTGGTTTTAGATTTAAGTTAGGTTATATCTTTTGATTTTTAAAGTGCTCTGAATTGTATGATTTCTTTTCCATTGATTTCTAAAACCTGAACGATAAATATTTGTCAGGTATATTGGTCGAAAATCTTAATTTTACGTGTACCAATTTATTCAGACTTTAACTATAATTATTTTCAAATTAACACGGATTTTTATGTCCATTAAGTTACATAATTTACCAGTCGTGTATCGTTTAAACGTGTACAATAACCGTATGTGAATTCTATGGACTAAACCAGCTGAGAAGCGAAGACACGTACTTCTTTATTCTTCTCTTTCTCCAATTGATCGTACAATGTTTTTCTAAAATAATTTGTTCCAACGCAAAAGGTGAAAATCAAAACTTTATTGAAAATTTTTAATCCTGGGGCATGTAATCTATGAGGTCTGCATGAAATGATGCAAAAAGAAATGTGTATTTTCCACTCTTGCCCAGGCAACACCTGGACCGCGACAGTACGGCACATTGCCTAACTTCCAGGCGATACCTTCGCATTTGCGCATTTTAATTCTCGGTCGGTCGCATGGATATTAGAGCTCGCATTACAAGCTCGCTTTTAATTAACAAATGTTTAATATCCCATTGTTGAGAAATTTTCGTCACAGGACCGCGCCCTCTCCATAGTTCCTGCAATGCATTGTCGTGCTAAAGCCTCTTCCAAACCTTTTCCAGTGAGGAATACATTGAATCAATTCGCATTTTTCACTCTTATTCTATCATTTGATGGCTCAAAAACAGTATTAAATCATATTTAATAGTATTCGCAAGTTATAATCTTAAGTAAAAAATGAATGATTAGTATTAGCATTGTGATAATAAATAACTTTTTTTTACTAAACATCAGCGTTTGTCTATAAGTTTATGATCTATGATGTAAAACGATTTTTGATTAATTTGATTAAATGTTTTAATGAAGTAATTGCAAGTTCATACCAAATTTCAGCAAAAATGTTAATTTAACTTCAAAGAAAGTGCAATAAAGTGTGTAAAGTAAATTATCATAATAAAATGACGCAAAAATCAAGATACCTGGTTGAGGACAAACCCCGCTAGCCGAAGGGAAGGTCGGTACCAGATCTCGCCATCCGACGGGGGAAGATCATCTCCCCCTCCCGCGATAAAACATGTACTACGGGACTAATGACCTTAGCAGTTGACGCGCTCGAAACCATTAATTAATCAATCAATGACTACAACATTTATTTTCAGGAAAACATTCTCTTATATTTCACGAAAACAGTGCCTGGGGGCACTGAATCTCCTTGGCCCTGCACAAAAGAGCTTTGCTTTAATTGTCACTTCAAACAGGTGTCTCGAAATGGATCGATACATCAGGGAGTCGCCAGGGATATGCTCAGGGTGCGCATCAAGCGGGCAGGAGAGCAATTGCTTAGAGTGCCTAGGCTAGGGGTGAGCACGTGGACCTTACTCGCACGGAACAACCTTTCGCAGGAAAGGAAAACGGACTGAACGGCGTATCGACTTGGCAGCGTCGCATCATGAATTCAGAAGTAAAGTGTATTAAGTGCCATTTTTTAACGTACCATTCTAATGTCAATGATTTTTCGATAATTGATTTGTAAACGTAAATTACTTGCTATTAGGTATTTGCGTAATTTTTAAATTTTCAAGGATTACCCCGCATTACAAAGTAAATATGTTTGTAAATTCATTAGTCATGGAGATAAATATTCTCAGACTGAGATGGAAAATGTATGGCAACCTTCCTTTTCTGAACAAGTATGGACTTGCTGATGTAGTATAATTGTTTTGGAAAGAAACAAATTATCTAATATTTTGATAATAATATGTATGCATTCCGTATACAATAATAATAATAATAATAATAATAATAATAATAATAATAATAATAATAATAATAATAATAATAATAATAATAATATACAAGGTTACGACTAAAGGATCTGAATACCCTGCGCCGTTAATATATGAAACACCTTTTATTTTAAACATTTAATTAAGAAAATTGCATTAATTTGAATAATCTCAAAAAGTAACTATAATTCCTTTCCTGATATTTCAGAAATTACAACTCGAATATGAAAATAAATTCCTTCACTAAAACAATATTCTTTCTGGCATCCGCTTCAATCCAAAATCTAGTTCAACTGATCGCGCTCACCCCACTTTTAACCGCTCTTCATTACAAGGACTCTGAGTCGCCCGCTATTTTTCTGACTGCGTAAAGCCGCTCGATAATATTTAAAAATTTCACATTTCATTAGAATTCCTTTAAACCTTCGAATATCGCATTGTTTTAGATTTCACAAAAGTTGCGATCGTTTAGAGTTTTTCATTAACACAAGACCGAACTCACACTTGTATTTCTCTTGTAATCGCCAGAGGTCTGCGTACTACACGTATTTCCGGTCTTTGTAGTGAGATTCTACTCGGACTCCTGGAATGCAACGCCACCATATGTCCTTGGAACGGGGTGCCTAAGCCGGGCTGTAGATAAGACGTTTATGAGAGTCTCTGGAGCATTTCACAACTAAACGATTTATGTTTTAATTACATTTTCACGCCAAGACACGCCAAAGACACCGCGAATTCAAGAAACCGAGCGGTCCTATTGGTCGGATTTTGTGCTTTCCTCGCATAATTTCATCGGTTTAGGCGACTCAGGGCATCAGTTGATGTCACTGCAATGCCTTTGTCCGGAAGGTCCTAGGGTTCCAGTCCCGACGGTGGAGGATTTTCGACACTAGTTCCATAGGTTGAATTCAGCCGCTGTTCCGATTGTAGTTCAAGAGAATTCTAGCGGCTGACTGTTCCGATAGGTAGTTTTCCTTGGTTTCTCCGATCAACACCAGGCGAATGCCGGACCACAATCCTAAGAAACGGGCCACGGATCGCGCGCGATCTTTCCATGCTCTTCCTTGTCCTTTCCTCACCCCTCCTTACACACCATTACACTCACATGGACTAAACTACCACACATTTCGAGATATCATTTGGGAGCTTAGAGCTTGTCCCGTCTCGGACGGTGCTCTGCTGGTGGGAGATACCAGGTTGAGAAAATACTGCAAGCCGACGGTGACGTGTAGGTCTGCGCCATATCTCGTCATCCAGCGGGTTAAGTTCACCGCCACCTCCTGCGATAAAAACATGCAGAACATAAAAGCATTTACGAACCTATGACTTAGCAGTTGACGCGCCTGGAAACACCAATTAATAAAAAAAATCGGATAATTTCCAGATGAATGCCGGAGCAATGTTTAAACAATGCGTCGCGGACGACGCACAAGCTACTTTTATCCGTCCTGTCGCCACTCCCCTTCTTAAGGCCCCGTCACCCAAGGAGTAATATGTCCTTATGGCTCTTACAACCGTATGACGACGGAGGGTGTTACTTTGTCAAAAATACTCTAACATAAAATCAGGTAATTTTACGGATACAAATATGTGAGTAAACATTTTTATTACTCGTAAGCGATGATTTAAAATTTTCAAATGTTGCCAACCATGCACATTGTTACCTTTATTCATAATTCAACTATGTGTAATAAAATAAATGAGTAGTAGTTGAAGAAAACTTAGATTTTATTTCATTGCCATACGTCACACAGTTTTATTGCCTGTGATGTGTATTATTGTTATAAATAAATGAAGTAAAAATAATAGGCTTAATTTGATTTGATTTATTTAGTCATAAAAGCAGTAAAAACGGTATATGACGTATGGGCGAGAAGATCACCTATGCACGTTTTCTTGAGCTCCAAAATCTCCTCCCAACATTTAACTCTAAATATTTAAAAGATGAGCAAAAGTTTAAAAAATAAAACAAAAGACTGAGAGAAAGAGAAGTGAGGAAAGAAAGATCCGTGGCCTGTTCGTTAAAGCACCGCACCAGATTTCCCCTGGTACTGATAAAAAGCACAGAAAACTACAGATCAAGGCGACAGGGCGGTAGATTTCTCTCAAGCAGCGGATGAATTCCACCTTGTAATTATGTAGTTAGTGTCGAAAATCCTCCAACGTCGGGATTCGAGCGTTGAAACCTCCTGGTCAAAAACGCTGCTCTGGAACATTGTCGCCCTGAGCCATCTCAGCCAATCTAGATACCAGAGGGTGAGGGACGCAGCTACCTCACGGAATACAACATGCACTTCAATTGCGACGACTACAGCTGTTGACGCGCCCCGAAGCACAAAATAATTAATCAATCGATTTCGTTTATAATGTCAGATACAATTATTTTCACCTGATTATAAGGTAAGGTGATATTAAAGTAGCCATATTTTGTTATTCAGTCTCATTCCTTCGTTATATTTAAAATAAAACCAGTCGTTCTACTTTAGCATATACTTCCTCGTGCTTTGTCAATCGTTCTTATTTTTAAATTGTCAATGAAATATTATACTGGCAATTCCAGGAGTCGAAGGCTTAACCTCTTACACTTATCGCAGGATATGAGGCATTGTCCGTATTAACATTCTGAAATTTTGTTGCCGAACGATGCTGTATGCATAAGGTATGACGACGATGATACTTCAGACTCCAAGCGCACGGTAATGTAGACGGGATTATGAAACACTGAGTGGAGTCACTTTCGTTGTTCCCCGAGGGTCATCGCTTTAGTTCGGCTTGTTTCCTCCTAGCGTGGAGCTGACAGTCTTTGGCGATGTATATAGATAGTTTTTTCAACATGGAACGGGTCTTTGTTGGGTCATTGTGGAGGGTATATGCTCACAATTTTGCAAGAACAAGATATCACAATTTAACATATAAACAATGGCACAGTCACCCTACAGAGACCCGAAGGCAATTTTGAATCATCCTGTATATTCTGTTAGTTAAACTAGATATGCGAAAGTAAAAAATAAGAAATTTTTTTTTTTTAAGATACATCCGCGCCAACGAACACTTGAATTTGTTACTTTTACAATTATTTCATGTGTTCATAGAAGCAAAGAATGTGTGAGTAAACGTGAATGTATGTAAAAGGAGCTCAATGTGAACTACATTGGAAAATTTTTCACATATAAATGTATATAGTTTTTAATAAAAACATTACACCGAAAAAATATAAAGAAGTTCTAAGTCCATTAAAACTCTTGAAAATAAAGGAAAACTTTAAAAAATGTTGAAACTCAATTCATATTTTGACCATTTGAAAACACAGTTAGAAATAATATTAGCTTTCCTTGAAAAAACCGCTTCAATTTAAATGTAATTATGAGGATACTTTTTAATAAGTTCTGAGACAATGCCTCCCTTTTAATTCGAATTTTACAAAAGAAATATTTGTGGCTCCCATGGTCACTCTATGGTTGCACGAAATTCTCCGAAGCCTTGTAGTCGACGAATTCTGAAGGAAGTGAGAAGCAGGCTGATGAAGTGTCTTTTGAATTCGTCATGAGTGTCGTATAACACGATTCATTGTTCCAATTTCATTCCTGCTTCCTCTTACTCATCGTTGGTAATTCAATACATCAACTACTAGAAGACATTTGATCTTTAGTTGAGTTTAAATGGAATGTTAGAAAGTACAAAAACATATTCAAAGAGTAAAGTAGATATTACATATATATTTTATATTTTCAGAATTATATTTTCAGAATATATTTTCAGAAAATGCCAATGTCTATTACTATAACACTCGACGTAGAAATCATATTCATCAGGTGACAGTATCAACAGCTCATTACAAAAAATTCACACAGAATACATGTACATTATTTTACAACACTTTGCCAGATGACATTAAACGATTAAATTCGATAGAAAAGTTTAAATCCCAAGTGAAATCGGTTCTGCTGCATAACTGTTTCTATACAATTTTTTCTGAGCATCACAAGAAAAGTAACATTAATTTTAACAATGATACATAATGCATTATTTACCATTTGAACTATATAAATGTGTATAAACAACCTGTAACAAGTATAGTATTGCAGCCTCCGGGTCAATGACCCCCATCTCGATCAGGTTTTTCGTCCAGTTCTCCTGATCTATTGAGCAAATGCTGAGATGGCCCCTTGTTTTGCTTCTGGACATAAATGTAACTTCATTTTCTGTGCACGTCTTCTAGAATTCAGTGGGAAATACAATTATTCAATTTATCGTTTCCATGTTGTCGCGGCAGGAAGTATTATTCCGGAGGACAACATGGATAAGAGCCAAAATTTATTGCTTTTTAATCCTTGAAAATAGATTTTATTACATGGGAGCTGCTTTTTTTCAAAATTTAAGTAGTATACGACTTAGTGTAGGGATCACAGAATTTTGAAAATGTGCACACAATTCACTTTTCCCCATAGCACGTCATACGCAGTTTTAACTGTTTTTTGTCGTAAAATAAAAAAAAAACAACTGGAGGTCACAATATAGAACCACTTACTTTTATAAAATACCACTTACTTTCTCGCGTTCTTTGTAATGCTTTCGTAATATTATACTACACCTTCAAGCAGCAAAAGTGTTTCAATCCATCAAAAATATTTGACATCGCTAACATTCGAACTCAAGTACTTGGAATTAGCAAGTAATTAGCATAACTAGAATTCCAGTCACCTGAGTCGGCATAAGAACCTTCATTGATTAGAGATTCCGGGAACATAAACTATTAAAGTCATTAGTTCCGTTAGTATAGTGCATGTTTTTTCTTAGGAGGGGAAGGTGATCTTCCCCGGCGGATGGAATGATCCGGCGTCGACCCAACCGTCGGCTCGCAGGGTTTTCCCTAGCGTGGTATCTCCCACCAACCGGGACAAGCTCTAAGGGGTGAAGTTAGGACAAGGAAGGAAAAATTGCGCGCGTCCCATGGCCCATTTGTTAAAGTACTGTTCTGATATTCGCCTGGTATTAATCGGAGAAACCACGGAAAACTACTGTTCAGAGCAGCCGGCAGGTAGAATTCTCCTCCAGACAGCGACTGAATTCGGCATAGCTATTTGGCTAGTGTCGAAAATCCTGTCAACATCGGGACTCTATCTAGGACCTCCCGGTCAGAGGCATCAGTGACATCAGTTGTTGCCCTGAGCCACCTTTCCCGGTGCATAAGAACATTCCCGACGCTTTAAGAAAAGAATACTTGCAATTTTCGACAATTCGGAGGTTTTGATGAAAATCATTCCAGGTCAAGTAAAACTAGAGGTGCTACAGAAGGGCACAGACTTTCTCCTAGAAATTTTTTCCAATTTCTTTGGTGTAGTCTAGCTTTAAGGTCTGGCTCCATTCTCTGGCTAGCTGCCATTTATCGTCGCCTAAAGTTAATGTTTTTTTACATTTTCTCACCTTTTTGATTTCCTAATAGTACAACCAAAATATTACTTCACGAATATTAAAGAAGAGTAAAACCTCGTTCTAAATAGAAATTTCCAATGAAAAATTTGAAGCCGTTTTTAAGAAAATGGCGATTAAGCATTACTGTAAGAGCGAAATTTAAAGCTCATTTTGGCAGGAATTTTTGAGTTTCGTAAAACTTCATTTGAAGTACTTCTACTCGCAAATGCATCTGTTCGTTCGTTCAGTATGACGTTTTTCTTGTTTTTGTACTTTTTTTAAATTAACGGACAGGCCGACAGACAGACAGACGGACGGACGGACGGAAACACACTTTTCGTCAGGGAACCCCAAAACTTGTATTTCCGTTGAAATTTCGAAATCTATTTTCCGCAGCATTACAGAACTTTCTCTATACCACGTATATTACTCCGTAGATACGTATGTATACGAGAAAGTAACTAGAAGTACTAGGGAATAGCACAGAATTTCACGTAGCAAATTTTTCTAATTTCCCTGGTGTGGTCTGGCTTTATGTCTGGTGTCGCCTTGCTCCATTTTTTTGGCCAGCTGATATCTATCGTCGCCAAAGTACATTTTTTTCACATTTTCTAAACTTTTTGCTTTCCTGCTATTACAACCAAAACATTACTTTAAAATTATTAAAGAAGAGTAAAACTTCGATCTGAATAAAAAATGTCATTGAAAAATTTGAAGCCGTTTTTAGGAAATTTGGCAATAAGCATTTTTGTAAATGGGCCATTTGAAGCTCATTTTTCGCAGGAATCTATGGAGTTTTCGAAATACTTCATTTTAAGTCATTTGAAGCACTTCCACTCACGAATTAAATAATGTACACAAATCGATGGAAATGTGCATATTTACGGTGTAAGATATATTTAAAAAACATTACATTTGTGTAATTTAAAAAAAACAAAAGAATATACCACAATCAATTTTCCGTCATATTAAATAGTGCAACTAATATAGTGCATTATCCATCGGAAAAAATAGAAGTAAAAATTTAGTCCCATATTTGAGAAAATGGCGTCTGAGCGTTTCTGAATCTGCGGAATTTTGAGCTCATTTTCACAAAAAATTGTTGAAAACTTTTATTTGATATTATTTTAGCACATGTACTCATAAATATAACAATCTGAAGAAATTACCTGTAATATAAATATTACTGACGTGACAAGTCAAAAGCCAAGTAAAAAATACATTTTTGTAATTTTTGAAAGAAACAAAAAATAGAGCAATATGGCGTTTTGGTCAGAGGATAGGGTGCATTTTGTACTACCCCTAACAATAATTTAAAGAAAAAATTTGGAACCGTTTTTGATAAAATTTTGTTTTTGTAATTTTTTTAAATTGCAAATATTTCACACTCTATTGCACGAAAACTACTAAAATTTCCAAGAAAGACTTCATAGCCTTAATGAAAGAACTATTAATTAGCAACAAATTTCATTCAAAGCAAAAATCTGTCGTCAATTTTATAGTTGTAGGAAGACGCCGAAAAAAATCAAAGTTTTGCAATTTTCAAGAATTCAGAGTTAACCGTGAAAATCGGATCTATGCCTCCTTTATAAGTGTATTTTACTCCATTATTACAAGAAATTTAGAGAAAAATATGGATCCGTTTTTGAGAAAATTTTGAAAATGGTCGGGGCGATTTATGTAAAGTACTCCAAATTTTAAAGAATGTTTTTCAAAATGTTAAAGCTTCAACTAGAGCCAGATGGATAGGGACTTCAATTAGGAAATGATCGTACGCGTGGTTAATGTGCTAGTAGTGTTCACAGACGGACGGACAGACGGACACGCTGACAGACGGACAGACAGGTGGGCGGACGTTTTGAAAAAAAAACAACACTTTTTCTGTATCAGGGAACCCCAAAACGTGTATTTCCGTTGAAATCTCGAAATCGATTTTTCGCAGCATTACATAACTTTCTCTATACTACATATATTACTCCCTATATGCGTATGTAGACGAGAACATAACTTTTAACTTTTCTCGTAGAAAGTTTTTCTAGTTTCCTTGGCGTGAACTGGCTTTAAGGTCTTCCTCCATTCTCTGGCCAGCTGCCATCTGTCGTCACTGAAAGTACAGTTTCTTGACGTTTTCTTCGCTTTTCGGTAACTTAATAGTAGAACCGAAATATTATTTCAAGCATACTAAAAGAAGAGTAAAAACCTCTTCGAAAATAGAAATTTTCATCGAAAATTTTTAAGCCGTTTTTAAGAAAATTGCGATTAAGCATTACTGATAGACGGACGGACAGACGGACGGGCAGACAGACAGACAGACGGACAGACGGACAGACGGACAGACGGACAGACGGACAGACGGACAGACGGACAGACGGACAGACGGACAGACGGACAGACGGACAGACGGACCGACGGACAGACGGACGACGACGGACAGACGGACAGACGGACAGACGGACAGACGGACAGACGGACAGACGGACAGACGGACAGACGGACGAGACGGACAGACGGACAGACGGACAGACGGACAGACGGACAGACGGACAGACGGACAGACGGACAGACGGACAGACGGACAGACGGACAGACGGACAGACGGACAGACGGACAGACGGACAGACGGACAGACGGACAGACGGACAGACGGACATTTTGAAAAACAACTACTTTTTCAGTATCAGGGAACCCCACAACGTGTATTTCCTTTGAAATCTCGAAATCTATTTTCTGCAGCATTACTATACTTCGTATATTACTCCAGTATATACTACTCCCGTATATGAGGAAGTAAAAAGTTTGCCAATTTTGTTAACGTAATTCTTTATAGTTGTCATTATTTCCCTCAAAATTACGCAAAAACTATTGATATTTTCAAAAATTTTACATGACATTATTTAAAGAATTTATTTTGAAACATGTTTTATTAAAACACTAGTGATGAGACAACTGCTCATACTTTCTCGCATTATTTCTAAACTTGTAATTTTCGAAATTTAGAGAGTTCAACGAAAATGAGACATGCGCCATTCTTTTAAATGCTCTTTGTTTTATCCGTGGAAAATACTTAAAGAAAAAATTTGGAGCTGCTTTTGAGAAAATGTGTTTTTTTAATTTCATTAATTTCCAGGGCAAGTTACGCAATAAATACAGTTGTTTTTTGTTTTTCAAAAAAATGACAGAACCTTCTTTAAGGAGCTGAATTTTTAGAGCAGATTTTAAGGCAAACATCTCTATCTTCACTTTTGAAATTTTGAAAGGTACAAATTTTGCAGTGTTGGAAAACCGAGATTGCCGGAAATTATACTACAATTACCTTTTTTAAAGAAAAACCATCCTTTAAGTTATTCTTTGCAGAATTAAAAATTGCATAAGTTACACACTGTAATGTCAGAGTGTGCAAAAATTGTGTTGTAGTAGCAGAACTAGTTGGAACCTTGAAAAATTTAATGATTAAATGCAACTGATTATTTCAATAGAAAACAAAACTTTTCTTATCGTACATAATATAGTTTCTTTCCTTCCAATTATTTGGAAAGAGTTCTTCATATATAAATTCCCTTTCGATTACACAAGATCACAACGGAATCTCGAAATCTGTATACATTGAAATACGTGTGCAGATATTAATACTATATCTGTAAGGAATGTTAATATACATTTCTCTATGTTTTTGGAATATTAATGACATTCTGAAGATTGGGATCAGAAATGAAATACATGCATACAAGTGGATAGGAATGGAACGAAATAGTTATAATGCCCTAATCTATGCTTATTCATTGCTGCAGCTGATACATTGCAATGGAAAGTACAAACTTTTTCATGGTATTCTTATAGAAACGAAATATAGTTGATAACTGGATATTGTTGAAAGGATAAAGATAATAGGGGAGGGATTGAAATCTGGAGTAGTATGGAGTGTTTATCAACACGAAAAGAATTTTGTGGAAATGAAAAGTAACGAAGAAACTGTTTAAGGAAATGGAAGTAGGGAAAAAAGTTAAACACAAGAAAATAATTTGCATTCACAGACTTTATTTTCTACAATTGTAATTGTTCAACTTTCGCAAAATAAACTAAGAGTACATAAAATTGTCCATTATCAAATCCAAATTCATGCAGTTGTCATCAAATGTGACTGAGGATTTCCTATAAGATGTTTAAGCCGAAACAGACTCGGTTGTTCCTGTAGTAGTGGTGCGATCAGTCGTCACAGAGCCGACATCAGATGGATTGATTTCCTTGACTCCAAACCAAGGCGCACGTCGCAGCAGCTCTCCCCTGAAAGGTAAATAGGCCAAATTGAATCACGTTCTAACGCTAACGAGTTAAGCTCAAATACTCATCATGATCTCTAAATTGTTTAGGAGTACGTTATTCGTATGTTACCTGAATCTGGGGTGGTTGATGGCATATACCCATGGGTCAATACAAGAAACGATCTTTGCAGTTAAAGCAGGAATCATTGTTGACATAGGCGTCAGCAAAGCCCTGAGCGTAATAATTAATACATTACACCATTTTGAATATTAATTAAAATCGAAATATTCAATATCATCATTGATTCAGTATTTTATTTGTTTATAGATACAAAACTAATCCTATTGCTTATATAGAAAACATGTATACCTGTTACCAAAAGCTCCAATCATTGCCACGGTAGCATAAGGAGTCCACGAACACAAGAAGAGGAAGAAAATTGTAAATGCTACCTTGGCAATTCGGATTTCAACAGATTTTTGCTCAGCATCTTGATTGGTCTGCAGAGATTTTACGTTCATTTTCCTTGCCTGTGAACATATAAGTCAAAGTATAAGTGTTATAAATGATGCTCGTGAATGGATTTCAACGTACTTAATTTTCATTACCTGTTCTTTGAGCATCTTCTCGTGGAAGCGAACTTGATTAAAAAGCTTGCAGTAGAAGAAGATAATGAGACACAGAGGAAAAGCATAAGACCAAACAAAGATGGATGCAGTGAATACACGAGTGTCTTCATCGTCGGTCAAATAATCAAAGGAACACGTGGTAAGGAAACCCTCTGAAATGGAAACCAAATGTATGCATGAAACGCTATACTAAATTTAAACGCGATATCTCCATAGAAGTGTGAGCGAATTCTAATCGGAGGTCACTCAATACATTGCAACTCACCAGGAACATATCTGCCCCAAACGCGAAGTAGTGGCAGGAGGGAGAAGGGCATCGCCCAAACCCAGGTGCCAAGAATGAATGCCATTGCATGACCAAACTGCAGCCTCCCATCCAGGGGGAATGAGATGGTGCTGGAAAAGTTTTTTATACAAGAATTGCTCAACAAAATAAGTAATACATTGTCTCAAAAAATGTTCGACATGTTAAATAATTGCGCAGTGCTGAAAATTGTAGATAATTTTGTTTTGTTAAGTGAAAATGTTTTGAAAGTTAAAATTTCACTTCAACAAATTACCGAAAATTATTTATTAAACACTACTCTTGGACAATGAATGGTACAGACAGCGATATAGTTTCTTGTAAATATGTAATATATTTTATCGTGATTATTTCCTTACCGATATCTGTCATAAGCAATTGCAGCATTGTTAATGGCAGAACCAATACCAGAGACAGATCCTAGCAGGGCGTAGACATCACAGCCAACTTCCCAACCAATTGGTCGTTGGTAGAAGAGTGAGTTTAAGACAAACAATGGCATTTCAATCATCATAAGCATATCAAGCAAGGCCTGGTTTACCACAAACATGTTGGATGGTGTTCGCAATGATTTAGTGCTGAAAATTGTCAAGAAAATTCTTTTCATGAGTATATTAGATAATACAAACTTTGGATCCTACATTCTGTATAACTCCAGTTATATTCTCAAAAACTGATATAAAAAACGTACGTTCCAAAGATCCAAAGGACGATTCCATTGCCTAGGCATGACATGACCATAATGCAGAAGTACATGAAAGCGAATCCAAAATGCCAAAATTTGCTTGGTGTTTCATATCCCCGCCAGTGAGGATGGACAAGTTCGATGTGTTCCGCTGGAATATTCCATCCCAGCAGTTGCACCACGTAGCTACGGTAACAGAGAAATATTTGTCCGTTCTCATAAGAAGTTACGTTCATTTAATCCGGTTACTATGAAATTACTCTTGAGAGAACACAAAGCTACAAAGAAAATATCTGCTTAAAAGATCCGGTAATAATACAATAAGGTATTGATCTTTATCCTTATTTTGATATATCATCTCTTCAATGTATAATTACATTTTTAGATGACTATTAATATGTGGTTTTTAGATTTATAGATTACTGCATTATGTGTTACTTCAAAGTGCACGGCTCCATCTCGGTTGAAAGGAAACATGGCTGAAGATAAAAATGTGCGCCAATAATATAAAATGCACGTATTCGTATAACCCAGCAAATTCTAGGCCTTCATAAAAATTTTTGTTATGTTTTGTGTTATTATCAGCGTTCACGAAGTCCAGTGTTTAATTTTCAGATTGGTAATTATATTCCGAGGAGTAACTTATTAATAACCAAGAGAAAACAGCAATATTGAGATTTTTTCAGAAAGAAAATATATTTTCTAATGACACCCTCAGATAGCAAAACAGTAATATCGACAATGCTTATCAGAGATTATCAGTGCAATTGCAATTCATTTTTAAGAAAGTTTATTCAATTCGCAGTTTCCGACAGTACGAGCAAAAGCCGCAGCAATCTTCACACATAAACAAGCAACTGTTCATCCATCAATTTTCTAAAATAATCGCGGATCTGTTAAGTTATTAGTTAATTAATTTCAAAAGTGTAAATTCTATTTCCAAATAGTAAATGCGTTTTTACGAATACATTCTACAAAGATGGCAAAATATATGATTTCCATCTAATTGATGTTATAAACCAATATCACATGTATGTATTCGAAATAAAATCATAGTTTTTTTTCTTTAAAGAATGTAATGGTTCAAGAAAAATATACTATAAATGTATAAGCCAAGGATATTTCAAGAATTGCAAGTCCAGGTTCACCCTAAATATCCATTTTGACGAATACTCACCTCTCGTAGGGGAGAGCGATCGGGGCTCCGAGACTGGTAGTGGCGTTCATGATGGCTGGGGGCACCTCTCACCGGCGTGCTATGCTGGTCTCGAGGGCAGAGCCACTTCTCACCTGGTTTCCGTCGGCTCCAGGCACACCTTATATACCGCAAACTCTGCCAGTTTAATTCAACTTACGTACATCGGGCTTCTTCGGTATCTGATTATGAGGCCACTACGGAAGCCCGCCGGTCAGATACACGACAGATTTGATACGGCTGCGACCTACAGTTTTGCACGCGAGTTTTCGTGTTGTTTCGTCTTAATGAATTTGAGGACACGTTCTTTACGCTCACGCATACGACCCGGTACACGTTAGAGTTGGCAAAAAGTGTTCCTTTGTCGTTTATATTATGTTTACATTAAAATGTTATTTTCTGATATCTCGAACACAAATTACGTTCTTGAAAATTTACGATCTCTTCTGGGATTTTTTTAAATTTATAGAAGTCGGGTAATACCTGAACGATTCAATGAGTATTTGATTTATCTAGCACAAGTTTTTATCTTCTGGATATTATGTTTAGGAATGGTACTTAATGCATAGGCAATCGTGTTCCATTCAAAAAAGGATGAAACTGACGTTCACAATCAACAACACACCAGCCCACCCCGCTCACGCTAAGATAGCCGAACTGTGATGTACCACAAAGGATACAATTCATTTTTCTAAAAATACTATAAAATCATAGCAATCTAGAAAATTAAAAAACCTGGCAAAATTAAGATTAATACTACAAATCATTCTTTCCCCACTACAGCCTACAAAATAATATTTTAATTCAATAAAAAATAAGATACTATCAAACATAATATAATTCAATGACAAGAATAAGATACTATTAAACAATATAATTCATTAATACGAACCTTAATAACCACGCTTTCAAAAATTCTAGAAAAAAGTTTACCTAAAAAGACTAAATATCCTTTACATCAGTTTGGTTTAATTAATCATGTGAAACTCTTAAAATAAACAACATACATTAGTCACATTTCTAGGGAATATCAAATTACACAGGCAAACAAAATGTCAGACCCAAAGACTTGACATAGCGAAATTCGCCGACGATATTAATTTCTATATATTTCAACACACGCTGAATACGAATGTGAAGCCAGAATTGAAGTCAAAATACAAAGTTAACATTTGAACTGTATAATTCTAAAAGATGCCTCTGATCTATGCCTCAAACAAGTATTGTACTTAAGCTTCTGAGTCAATGACCCTCGATCCTGTTTTTTGTTCCATTTTTTAACCAATGAGCACAAACTGAAATGGACCCTTGTTTTGTCTCTGGACATCAATGTAGCTTCAGTATGAGCCTATTTTGTTGATATCTCCTTTTGCTAGTTGTGGTAGGTTGTTATTTTGTCAGAAATTCTATAAAATCTATACTGTAGATCGTTTACCGATGCAAATAAGTTTTCTATTACTAGAGAAAGGAAAATTTCTAATTTTCAAATGTTGCTATCCTCGAATTATTGGTACATCGTTCAATAAGGTTTAATAAAAAGGGTAGGGATAAGGATTCTGGAGCTCAGGAAAACGTACGCAGATTATACTTCTCCCTCATTTCATTCACATTCAATTTTTTGTGCTTTTGACGAAAATAAATTAAATTGTGAGACAAAGTATGACACCAAGTTTTTTTACACACTCCACACAATAGGAATGCTATTTCCTAGGCTACTTCAAGAATTTCAACTCTCACTTACTTTAATTAACATATACATACACTACCAAAGTACCCACCACAATATAGCACAAATAGCGAAATTCGCAGACGATATCGTAATCTGTATGTAGAGAAATTCAATGAAAAAACGAGCAGAACACGTCATCAAAATAAAATAGATAACTGATCAACAATATGGAAAATTAAACTGAACCCAATTAAATCTAAAAAGTATCATTTTAACACCTTTCGTCACCCCCTCCATTCCATATAAATAACAATGGAATTTCATAAAGACCAAAATATCAATCAATTAAATTGTTTTTGGCCTTGTTTGGTGAACTTTGATACAAGCTCAACTAGAAATCAGACATTGCTTTAAAAATATTCATTCACTAGTATATTGATTGCTTGTAATATGGGCAATCAATACTGAACACTGCATAACGTTTCGGGTCCTGTCAGGGACCGCTCTTCAGATATGTTGCGAAAATTAACACTATAATATCCTGGACAGCCGAGGTCGTTAAGGCTGAGGCTGAAGAACCGTAGCTGCTTCGTGCGTGAAGGGTAGAGGCTTCGAATTCCGCCCGAGGCATGGATGTTTGTGTGTATGTGCCTCTACCGTCACCGTTACCCCCAACATTACTTACATATGACTTCAGCAGTTAAAAAGCGACCTTAAATACGTAAGAAATAAAAAAGTCCACGCTAATACTATTCTATACAATTATTATAATATTACGCAACCCCTACAACTAATTCAACAAAGTATGTGCTGTTGTAGCACCACTAGTGTCTCAAGGATCAAACCGAATCCGTATTTATAAATATTGAAGCGAAGGGGAGACAGTTGTACATTTTACCCAGAATAACCTTAACCATACTCATTCTTAGGCCGTGTAAGCGCCGTCTTATGCTTACTATTCATCTCAGCTTGCCAGATAGGAGAAACTCCGGAGTTTTGACCATAGAGGAGGTCTGACTCACCCTGCTGAAAATCATCATCGACTGCAAGGATTAGAACTCTTGATCTGTTCCGTCTCGAAATTGTTCGTGGCCTCTTCAAGGGACATCCAACACTTCTTTTTCCTTTAGCTGCATATTGAAAGATAATTTTACATATTCAATGTTCTGTCATTCTCAGGACATGACCTTTCCAGTTTTCTCTATATTTATTTATTATGTCAATAACAGACTCGATATTTAATTCTTGTCTGATATCTACACTTCTTTTGTGGTCTCATAGTGCATATCCTGCCACAAAACGAAGAAACTTCATTTCTGCAGATTCAATTCTTCGCAGCTGATCTGATGTTAATGTCCAACTCTCGCTTCCATCAACCAGTAATGTCAAGACAATAACTTTCTAAAATCTAAGTAAAATTTCTTTTTACACATTACGCTTTAGTGTACGTTGTAATGTTCCACAGAAGTATGCGAAATTGTTCAGCTTTATTTCCATAGCTCTTGATTTAATATAATTAAAATGATATCCAAGACATTGAAGTTCATTCATTTGTTCAATTATTTAACCATTTATAACCATCTTTGTTCTGAAAGGCTCATGTCCTTTGAATGCCATCACTTTTGTTTTTTTGTCATCACCGACGCTATTAGGTTTCGAGGGCTAGGGTGTCATTCATTTCTTAGTCTAATCTGTTCTCGACTTTCAATTCTTCTTCTTCTTCTCCTCTTCTCTACAATTTATCTGTTTGTTCTCCTTCACTCTCCTGGAATAGTATCCCAACACAGCACAGGGTGTGTGTGAAGAGTACAACGGTCCAAGAGGCATTGTGGAACCAGGCGAATATGTGGCTCAAGGAGCGGAAGTTGCAATCGAGCGGAGGAAGCTGCAGGAAAGGGAAGCTTTAAATTGGCACCCTATTACTATCCTTACCCTGCGCAGCACTTGCAACGCGGCCAGGGGACATCACCCCGCTAAATGTCTCAAAAATTCATGCCGAACTGATGCTTCTGTACCAACATATCCAAAGAAAAATGGAACCCTGCTGAAACTTCTATATATTGGTATGTGCTGCCACATGGTATTAGATAAGGAGGCTCCACTAGGCTACACACCAGATCACTAATTTTGTGCACTTTCTGGAGTCATGCTAAGGAAATTAAAAGCATTCCAGTGTCTGGCGCCAGAAAATGTTTTTATTTCATTTTCTTTAGGGGGATAAAAGTTACACAATTGTAAAATATGAAATAATACCCACAAATAGGTACTGCAAACATATATAGTGAAGACAAAGCATTATAATATAACATAACATAACATAACATTAATTTGTTGACTGATTAGTGTTTCCGCGCGCGTCAGCTATCATTAGTTCCATAGGTGTAGTGCATGTTTTTATCGCGGGGGATGGCGGTGGTCTTCCCCCGCTGGATGGCGCGATCTACACGTCGGCTTGTGGGGTTTGCCTAACCGGTCTCTCCCACCAGCGGCACCGCCCCAGCCGGCACAGGTTTTAAGCTCCCGGAATATGTATAGAGCATATAAGTGTGTGTGTCTTGCACTAGTTTGTCAACACAGAACGTAATGAAGCTTGTAGAGGCTTGTATGCATGCAGGTCCGCTAAGTTAATGGTTTGATCGTAGCCATACTGTTAGCAACAATTACGATGAAATTTTGCATGTATATGCCAAAATTGATAACAATGTTTCTTTTGAAGAGATTACATGTTTCTGGAAAGCAAAAGGCATTGAAAGAACTACTAAAATCTATAGGTGGACTGTTGCCTAAAGATTAATTTGTATTATAATTGATTAATATTAAAATCTGATTTCGATTTTTCACAATTAAATGTGCGTTATCGTTGGTTGCGAAATTGAGCTGTGTGCCGGACTGGCGTTGTGGGAGTGTCCTTGAAATGTTAAAAAACCTGGCATATTCCTACAACCATTTCTCACTGAGTTCCATTTTTACTAAGTTTAAAATCTTTATTATTATCTTTGTTATGATGCCGAGTTTTTACTTTCTCGCCCTTCGTAAGAAGAGAAAGTACTGTAATCGTGCGCCGAAAAATGACGAATTTTTAGCAAACAAACTTTTATGGCCAAGCCCTGCTAACGAAACAGTGGATAAATCGTGTTCCCATGTAAAGAAAATTACTTCATACAATACTTTTTGTAGTCAGAATTTATTTTTTGTGGGTCCTTAATACCGAAAAATTGATAGACGACAAAACGTTGGTCTGTCCGACTGCTATCTATCCGGCCGCCAATGCTGGAACCAAGCGCCTAAATCGTTCAGCCGATTTTCTCCAAAATTGATATTCCGGGATCAATTTATATGAATTCAAGACCCTTTGAATTTGAAAGGTATATTTTTATTTTTTAGGGCACTTTACATGTAGCTTCAACCCCTTTTTCAAAGTTTTCTCATATACATGAGGAAAAATGTGGAGCAACTTTTGAGAAATCTTTGATGTGGTTGAGACTTCATGTAAGCTGTTAAGGAAACGTGTTTATTTGTTTAAAAAATTAAGCTAATTTCCAATATACTTACGCATTTAAAATAAAAATAATGAAATTGATGTTTGAAACAAATTTTGAATAAAGGTTTATTCAGTATTATAACGTTCTTGGAACAATTCACAACTTTCTTAAAATTAACATTTGAAGTAATTATACAGTCTTCCTTGACAGTTAGCATTTCGTTTTCCTTAGCAGTCACAAAAATATTACAAAAGCTTTTTACTCTCGAGAAAGCTACTTAATCTCGTCCATCAGAAAGTACAGAATCGGGCAAGCATTATCCTACTTTTTGGAATATTATTTAACTTCATTACCAAACTGAGAGATACATCCGTGCAATTTAATCGCCTAGAATATCAAGTAATTAGTTTCATTTCACATACAATAGCAGATTCTGCACGTCTCTGAACAGGTGGGGTTACTAACAATGATGGTCATCGAGAAGTGCCGGACCAGCAAAATGTAATAGAATTTCACTCGGCTTCAAACTTCCAGATTTGAAGGCCCTAGAACGCTTCTTCTAGTTTTCAAAAACCAGCAAAATGAATGAATGCAGAAGCTCTCTCCTATAGATTACTTGAGAAATTTCTTGTGCCTTCGGCTTCAAACTTCCAGATTTGAAGGCCCTAGAACGCTTCTTCTAGTTTTCAACTAAAAAATTTTAATAATGCTGCCCGAATGTTGCATGATGCATTTGACATAAATATTTAGATTATTTTTTTCAACAAAATCTTCATTTTTTTCAAAGCTAAAGTGCAAAACGTGACGTCTCCGTGAAGTTCTCTTTCTTTAGAGACCTCATTTATGAAGATCGGTTGCGTGTACGCGAAACTCATCTATCTACTGAAATAATATAGGAAGGATTTTATATAATATAAACAATAAAGCATGAGATGAAGCTGCAGTATCTGAACTATCATATGCTGTACTTAATATATTTCCACATATTTTTATTTATTTATTTTTTATTTACGTCAAAAATAGTTAAACACTGTGTATGACGTGCTAAGGGGAGAAGTGAATACTGTGCACGTTTTCAAAATTCTGCGATCCCTACACTAAGCCACATAGTACTTGAATTTTGAATACAGAAGAAAAACCGCTCCGATGTAATAAAATCTATTTCCAAGGATAAATCAGCAATAAATTTTGGTAATCGTATTTTCAATGATCAATATTTAATCAATATTTTCAATGATCTTTTATGATTCAATGATTTTCAATTAATTTCAATGATTTTTTACTAACGTGCTCAAAAGAGTACTGTACTAAATGTACTAAGAGAATAGTCCTCGCAGTTTTCTTACAAATGCTTCAACTTGTCCAAGATTAATTTCTTGAAATTGCGAACCACTCTAGGGAAATTATTATTTCCCAGCTTTTTCAATGCAATATCACGACCGAACACGCTGACTTGAAAATTTCACCGAACCACTACTGATAAAGAAAATACTGACACAAGTAAAACAATCCAATCCTAACAAGACATAGTGTTCACTCTTTGCTGTACACAATCGTGCATTCTTTGCCAGTATTGTTTCTTTCTTCTTTCTGACGAAGAACATTAAAAAATGTAAAAGCTCTCATTCCATCGTAGTTTGATTTAGTTTCTAAGCTCTCTGATAACGCTCTTCTCAAATTTTCTTTAACCTTCTGCCTTATCTTTTTAATTCACACGCAGATCACCTGACAATTTCGTGAAGATGGTTCCTTCCTTGAATTTCGTTCGTCCCGTAGTACCAATGTAGCTCCTTTCGTGACTTTTCATCATAGTATAAGGACTTGCAACGAATTTCCCTTTTATGAAAGTGAAGCGCACCCACCTTCTATGAAATGAAATCGAATAAACAAGATAAAACAATCATATCTCTTAAATGACGTTGGTCTTTCGAATCAACCAAAAAAGTGAACAATATTTGGAAAGAAATATAGGCTTTTGCTTTCATCAAATTTATTTTTAATTCATGTTTTCAAAAAAATATTTCCCCCTCTTGAACTGCCCTGTCCATGAATGTATATTGAATAAAATTAGCAGAGTTTCAAATTTGAGGGGTGAGCGATACGGACAAAAATTTTGAATAAGAATGAAATGAGCACAATTTAGTTTATTAATTTTTAGTGATTAGTAGACATGATGTGTTACCATACCAAGTGCATGAGTACAGTAGTTCTGTCAAAGTTTTTACGAAAAGAAAAGACTGTCAATACTTACATTCGATAAATGAACGGTTGCACTAGACACATAAAATGCAATCTTCATCAGTCTCAAGCTTCTAATTGTTGCTGCGAGAGTATTTAGGCTTATTTGCATGATCTTTAATTAATGATTATGCAAATAAACTCCATCAATTGACGTTAATATCTGTGTCCGCAGAAAGCATACATATAAGCTGGAGAAATCCAAGCCTTCTAAACGTGTCGTCACAAAGATCGCCTCTAGCACAGAGTAACATAGTTGGTTTGGATAACATCGATAAGCGCTGGACTAGCAAAAATGTAATACACTGTCCAAAACTATCTTATCCTGTAGATTACGGTGATAAAATTATTTATTTGAGGCCTTTGGCCTCAAAATATTATGTTTTAAGACCCTCGAATGCTTCGTTTAGAAGTTATTTAACAATATATCTGGCCGTGTTTTGCGGGTTGCATTTAACACGAATATTTAACTGCATTTTTTCTAAACAAATCCTTCATATTTTTAAAATCAAAGTGCAATTCGTCACGTCTCCGTGACATTCTCTTTCTTTAGATGTCTCATTTATAAAGATAGGTTGCCTGTGAGCTTTATAAGTGTATTTTACTCTCTTCTTACAAGAAATTTAAAGAAAAAAATTGAAGGCATTTTTGAGAAAAAAATTGAAAAAGTCCAATAGTTTAGTCGCTAATGTTGATCACACACTACAGTCGGACGAACTGACAGATGGACGGACAGACGGACCTTTTGAAAAAAACACGTTTGCGATATCAGGAGACACCAAAAGGTTTTGTTGTTTTTTTTTCGTTGAAATCTCATCTTCCACTTTGGCACAAATTTCAATTTTTAAACTGATAAAATTGCTTTTAATTTTTTTCACTGTCGTCCACATTGTCGAAAAATCTGAAAGAAATATATGTTATGCAATATTATAATACACCTTCTAGAGAAAAAACGTTATCACGTCGAAAATCAATTTCAAAAAAATGTTCTTTTCTATTTGAATTTGGCGTGAAAATTGATTAACAAAAATACTTTCAAATTTAAATATTTTTCCGTCTGTGCAATTTTTTTCAGCCTGATACACGCAATAAAAGCTGAGAAAAATATAAAATATGAAAAACACGTTTCTCGTTGTATCTCTAAAACAGATTGCTCTAGGATGCTGATTGTTTGGGGAATCTACGGCGTATTTTATTCTTTCATGCGAGCATCGCGATTATCGGTTTGGTTTGGAAGCAATTTTCACCGCCTCTTATAGCCTTTGAAGCTTCTTTTCACAGAAAATGTTTGAGTTTTCGAAAAACTTCGTTGAAGGTCATTTGAAGCACTTACACTCACAAATGTAATAATATATACAAATTGTTGGAAGTGTGCATATTAACGGAAAGAGAGATATTTCAAGAAATACATTTCCGTAATTTAAAAAAAAATACAGCGGAAAAGTTTTTTTATGTCATCTTATTCAGGGCAATTTGCACTCTCTGTACCAAAAGTTTGAACAAAAATTAGGAGCTGTTTTAGCTGCAAAACGCTATTAGTAAATGACATGATATTATGGATAAAACCTACAGGGCACTCTCAGTTATCGTATCTGGCTATCTAAAGTACAAAACACTAGTTCACACGGAAGATATACTAAAAAATATTTCGAAAACTTCAGTCATTTGTCAATTTCCAATAAGGCTTGGTTCCTGTTCAGCTTTCATTATTATGCCGCCGCTAAATACCGTGGTTATCATTAAAACCAAATATGGATTTTAAGTAGATGTAAAGGGTTAAATGAATGCTACATATGAAACACTTGATACTAATAAAGTATTCAAGTGTGTGTGAAACGATGTTTTCCTCACTCAATAGTTGCAACGAAATGTGGAGAAACGATACATTGCCTAGAGCCGTCGCAGCTGTACTCGTGGCTCATTGCAAAGTCGCAAACCCTTCACAACTGAGATCCGTGTTCGATTCCCGTCGAATCTCATGTGAAATTTGTTCCAACAAAACCAGTTCTGCTGCTTCACAAGGGCTAGTCCAACCCCTGTGAAGTGTCCTAAACCCTACCCCTATCCTTATTCCTTCCTAATTCTGGCCGCTGGGTAGTGACGCAGGAGCGCGCGGTAGGAGGCGCGTACGCGGAGATGTTACCTGGCGGTCCTCTTGACAACCGACTGCGACAAGACGCGACAGACAATATTAACGGAGGATTACTCCAGCGCTGTTAGTAATGGGAGGATTACTCCAGAAAGCGCAAAGCGCTCAACGCCCCCCAAGGGGCTTGGAGACGCGTTGCGTCAAACGAGACGCAACAAATTTTAAAAAAAGCAGCGGTGGAACTGGATTTCGCCGTCTAGCATAGAAACTGGGATATTATTTGAAAGCGAGAAAGTAGTCTTGGAAGTTAGCAGGACCATTTCACCCAATCACAAAACTGTATAGCTGATAATTTGTCGCTTTTTTGCCGTTATTAAGATGTGAAAAAAAATTTTCCGCGGGTCGTTTTCTCAAAAAACGATGTTCCTGCTAACTTTCATAGGAAGTTAGCAGGAACATCGATTTTAGCAGAAACTTCCATTGGAAGTTAGCAGGACCACACATCTAAATCCGCCAATAATGTAAGCATATACACCAAACAGTACTCCAAATTTGCCGCTTTTTATTTATAAACGATTAGTGAAGAAATCATATTGATATCTCCATTTTTTCAAAAGATATTTACAAAAAACGAAAAATAACACCTACGTTCCTAGGCGAGCACCCTCAAGAAGGAAAAGACACGTTTCGTCCAAGACCAATTGCCGTAACATTCATACTCTACGCCAAAATTTGCCCTTACCCGTTGCAAACTGTAATCTGTAATAAAAAAATTTGCCGCGGACCGGTTAGTTTAAAATACCGAGGTTCGAACCCCGAAATTGAAGTCTTGGAAGCTCCGTGCGCAAAGAAAAGACACGTTAGCTCCTGAACCAATTGCCATAACACTTCATACTCATTTGCCCAACATTTGCCCTTAACCGTTGCAAACTGTAATATGCAATAAAAAAATTTGCCGCGGACCTGTTACTTTTAAATACCAAGGTTCGAACCCCAGAAATTGAAGTCTGGAAGCTCCCTGCGCAAAGAAAAGACACGTTTCCTCCTGAACCAATTGCCGTAACAATTCATACTCTATGCCAAAATTTTCCCTTAACCGTTGCAAACTGTAATCTGCAATAAAAAATTTGCCGCGGACCGGTTAGTATCTAATACTCAGGTTCGAACCCCAGGAATTGAAGTCTTGGAAGCTCCCTGCGCAAGGAAAGGACACGTTTCCTCCTGAACCAATGGCCGTAAAAATTCATTATATATATATATATATATATATATATATATATATATATATATATATATATATATATATCCAATTGATTCAGCAAATTTCATTAAAAATAACACCTTATTAGCAAAAAGACGCTGGTTGCAATGGTACCTGAGTGCAACATATAAACTATGCCCATTAGTTCAAAAGCGGACGATAAGTAGCATCCGTGGTTTCGCTTACGAAGAAAGATGAACAAACTTACGAGAATTGAAACAAAAACAATCTTACTTTCGAATCTCCATAAATGTTTTTGCGAAGTATTGTGTCCATTCTGGATTCTTTAGGAGGTCCTCCAACGTTCCGATTTTTACCCTGACTTGTACGGTTGTACAATTTTTCAGTGAGCAAATTTTGTAAAATCTCTTCTTGTATTGTTAGAGTAAAATATTCTTCATTGCTACTTGTATTACATGAGCTCTCGGAACTTTCTGCAGATTCTTTTTGAGACGGTGATGGACCAAGCAATTGGGTTTTTATATCGAACCTATAATTCGTCATGTACGAATGCAAAGTCGTTGGCTTAATTTTCCGCCATATGCTATTTGAAATCCGTTCCCAAACATAATTAGTAGCAGTTACAATTTTTCCTTTTTATCTACGACTAACTCTTTATATTCAAATTTTTATTTACCTATTATATACTTATATATACTTATTATATACTACATATTATATACTTATAAACTATCTAATGATGATCTAAATATGAAGGTTTCCCCCGTTTCTCATACAATGTTCTTCTAAAATACCTTAAACAATCACATCAAATGTTTCCCCACAAGTTACACGTCCACTCACAGCCCCGTGGAAACAGCTAGTGAAACTCCTACTCAGCAGTTATAGTTGTCGTAACAATTTCAGGAAATTGAACCGTTATTGTTTGAAATATTGGAAGTGAGGATTAGACAAAATATCTGGGAAATATGGACATTGTTTCTCTCGAGCGGCAGGGGAAAATCCGCAGGTCCAAGGAACCCCAACCCATCGGGACCCAAAACAGGAAGTATGCCAATGCTTTCTGAAACCTAAGGTTTGGAAATACCTTCCTTTTTATACATCTTTGTTAATAATAGAAATAAAGTGTATGTATTTTTTCATCTAAATACACAGTTAATGACTCATTTGCTACTGACATGTAAATAACAATAAAACAAGCACTGCGAGGTGTTATTTGAACGATCATACTTAAAACATTTATAAACAATATTTGTAGTTTTTCTCCCATATTTTCCTTGGAAACACCACGTGAAAAAAAATTACTAAACTCATGACAAAGTTCCGACCGTTCACAAGGAATAAGAATTACTTTAGTTGGTATTTAGACCTCAAAATAATCGGAAACCACCAGAATCTCTTGCATTAACCCTTCAACATGGGATGCCGTCCACAGATGTACCGGGGCTTTTAACTTCTACCTGCGGGATGCCATCTGAAGACGTCATGACGCACCTTTTCCGCGTGCGAGATGTCCTGAGACGGCGTGGCCGTTTCTCTCCTCGGCGAGGGGGCCGAGCGGATACAACCGCATTCGTAAAGGTATTTGGCGAAGGGAGTTTCTCTTCATGCAGCGGGCGCGCCAGGGCAGCTGTTCTAACGCTGCGGCGGAAGTGTTTTAGAGCGAAAGAGGAAAATTGTCAAGCATTCGGCGCTTTGCATATGAGTGAGGAACTCTGTTACCAAAAACTACTCTTTACAAGGTACTGACCGGAGAAACCATAGAAAACTACCGTTCATGAAACCCGACGTCTAGAATTCTTTCCCAGTCAAGGGCAGAACTCGACCGAGCTAGAATATGTCGAAAATCCGCCACCCTCGGGACTCGAACCCTAGGACCTCCCAGTCAGAAACTCTGCCGTGTAAATAGTTCTTTCCTCTGAAAGGAAAAAATTCCCCAAAACCCCGGTATTTTGATGAGAGAATACCGGTATATTACCTTTAAATAAAGGTTTTTTCCGGTATAAACGTCAGATCAAGGTAAAATACCTCTAAAAAATTTTTAAAGGTATTTTGAATAAAGGTATAATGGAGGTAAAGGTATTTCTATACTGTTATAAATAATTTTACCGCTATTATTTCAGTATTCGGTCCAAAAAATAGACACAATTTAAGAACATTTTTCTTAAATTTCAAATATATTTTTAAATATTTGCATTATTAACAAATAATTATAAATAAGTGTAAAAACATAAAACTACTTATCTACACAGAATGATACGAAAAATTCTGAAAAGTCTCTAATTCCAAGAAACTCATTATAAACTTTTCTCGAACACGCCACCCACGTCTGACAAAGCGCCGTGTGAGAGCGAGGCGCGCTGCCGCTCCGAAATCGAGCTGAGATCAGCGTCATATCCGTTGCCGGCGACAGGTCGACCCAAGCGGCACGTCCGGCGTATCGTATTCCTTTCAATGTACGCAACGACTGATAAGTGGATGTTAATCGACTCCTTCTCAGCGGTGAACGAGCACGCTGTCTCCTGTTCTACCGCAGTGACCTGACCAAAGAGGTTGTGAAAAAAATTATTATTTATATCATGAATAACCAATCTCCAAAATAATACTTTAATTTTTCGTTTATTGCTATATATTAATTTTGACCTTTACGCTTCTGTACGTTGCCTCCATGTTCAACAGTTTATTAGGCAACAATCGGAACAAAACATTTATTAACAATTTTACCAATCTACCCAAAAAGAAGAAATTATAAACTTCCTTGTTTACTTGAAATGAAAATCCATCGCCGATTTTTCAGATCACAAATTTCTCTATCACTAATTCATTAAAGTTGGTTTCTCGAAGTTTCTACTCTATTGATAGCATTGTTATGTTGTCATTGTATTTCTAAGAAGAGTTTTTATCCGCTTCATTGTTGAAATCGAGCGTTCGGCTTCTGAAGTGAGAAGAATCAAAGAAGTTTACAGACTTCTGGAAAAATTTCTTTTATTTCATTTTGTAGCATTACTTGAAATAATGGTACCGCTCCTGTTGCATTTCTAAATTCGCTTCTTTTGTACATAACTTGCAACTCGTTTCTCCAAAAATATGTGTACAAATAAAAATATTTGTAACAAAATAATCAATCTATAATAAATATTTTTCTTCTTCTTCTTCTTCTTCTTCTTCTTCTTATTATTATTATTATTATTATTATTAGTTACAATTATATATCTCTTTATCGGTGTAAACATTGTCTCATGAATGTACCCATTGTCCAAAATGTAGATATATATAAAAAAATGATGGTTGTGTATATGTGAATGTTCATGTTTCAGCTTCACTCTTCGATGCAAAGAACAAGTGATATACATTATTAATGGGGAATTACAAAGTGGAAAATAATACTGTGGATATCTCTAGAGAATAAGACACCTCTAGAGATGTTTGTGAGAAGGGAGTGGCGTTTAAAATAATCATGATGCACCCGCAATGCCTATATCCCGTGTAATGCACACTGAACGGGCACAGTGGACAAGTAGGGTGAGGCACTTTAATAGATGATTATAATGAATAATCCCCGGGCAACGCCGGATATTCTCTCGGTAAAATATAAGTAAATGGCGACTATGTACTTTGCCTATCAATGCGATGTATTAATTCTAGAATTAGCCTGTTAATGTTTTAGTTGTTGAACAGAGGTGGATAAAGTCCACTGTAGGAAATGTTTCGAATCATACTTCAGGCTAAGGCCGGATGAAGTTCACATTAGCCAACACGAAGTGGCTGGGGTATGTAACGTACGTTACGATGACGAGAAATAAGAGATATGTGATAAACAGGAATCAGAATGCCGATGAAAAGTGTCTAAGGCTAGTGAGATGCAAGATGTGTAGTTTCGAAAATTTTGTTTCAAACAGACACGCAATGTGAGAAAGGTTGACTGGAATCTATAGAGAGTTCAGAACTCTCTTGGATAGAACATCACGAACAAAATAAACATACAAATGTATTTTACGATCTATTTATCATTACTAATTTTCTTTTTAATAAGAAAGTATAATTACTTAGAGAAGGGTACAATAGAGAATACATTAAAGTGGTATATAATTGAATTGAAATATAATGCATTAGAAAATGAAATAACGTTGTAGATTCAGAACAAATCTTGATATTTCTTATTCAAGCACCACATTAAATTAATTATTCTTCAACCTTATTTCATATAATATGAAGATTTAGACTGCTTTCTCTTCAGCAAAATTTTGTTCGGCGAATGAAATGCCCAGCATCGTCAGTTTCAGGGGAATTGTCCAAACGCATGTGTTGTCGGTAATATTTGAATGATTTTAATGGGACTTGTCCTATCTTCTAAACAATAAATGCCTTGATAAAATAGGTCTGTTAGGATAATCAGTACATCCATAACTTCATGATGGCAACACTATCAGACATTGTAGTAGTATGCCGGAGTATTGGAGTCTACAGTGTACAGTCTTTATGGTAATTGTTGAAAGGCAAATTTTGTTATTATTGATTTTCAAATATGGGATCTTGTTTGTATTTACACGTTGATTATATTATCATATATGTGAGTGTGCGTGCGTGTGCGTATGCGCGCGCGCGTGTGTGTGTATTTTTGCACACATTTTGGAGAAACTAAAAAAAAATCTTTCGTTTTTAGCTCGCTTGTTAATCGGTTTCAAAAAAAGTCTATGCAAAAGTTGTAGGAAATGTTATCCTCTTTAAAATTGAATTGAATTTTTTTTCTGTAGAACTGAAGAGTTTTAGAGAAAATCCTAAAAACGTTAAGAAATACCGCTTTTCGGGCCTCCCAGTGTTGGCACAGGTTCTAGGAGGTCGAAAACGTGGGCTTTTAACTACAGCCTGGGTACATACAACATCCGGAAAGAAAAAGTTTTATGGCCTTTTACCAGGTAACCCTCCAATTTCTGTACATACCGATTGAACTATATGAGCTATTACACATTTTACGTCGGTTGAATTCAATCGCTTGAGGAACGTCAAACCGCCAAATGTAGGTGCCTATTTACCTTTCTCTGTTTACTCTCCCTCTCTGTGTACGATACATTCATTTCAGATAAATATATAATTATCTTTGAAATTCTTTTATCATCTAGTATATTAATTTTTTACAAAACTAAGAAAGAAAAATTTAATTTCAACGCTTATGATGTAGTTCACATTTCACAAGTATGATGGTTGCTACCACTTTTACACTTTGATTTCTTGAACTATTTCGTAATACCTACTCTTCTGATATTGCGCCTTTAATTATTTATTATGTATTTATCTATCTTATCCACATTTCGCGTTGCTCATCCGCTATGCACAACCTCTTAACAAGCGCTGAAGAGTTTCTTTTCATCCTCGCATGCACGACTAATGTCATTTGGCTTAATTTTTCTTTCGTTTTTCTCCTCGTTTAGTGCATTATTTTCTTTTCTCATTGTTTTTATCTTTTCTCTTCTCATAAATCTTTCACCACATGCCCTTCCCCTTCCACCCTACCTCCCCTTCGCCTCTGAGATCAAGCCAAGTGCATCTATCAGCGGCCGCCCATTTGGGGAGAGCAGAGAATCGATTTTCACACGGTTCACTCGCGGTTGTTAGGTTACTATGACAACAATGGCGTCCAGTCTAGCAGAGAACAGAAAGCAAGGGACCACGAATGGCTTGATCTACGGCAGGTATGACCCATTTTACTACTTTATTTGTATATGTTCAATTATTGTTAATGCCAAGTTTTTGTATCAGGCACGAATTTACAAAAATAGAACATTTAATGGTGTATTAAGATGTTCATCAATATTGTAATATTCAAAACAGTGCATACAAAAAATAGTAAATAAAATAAATAAAAATTATTATCAATGTTTTAATGATTATTGTAATGATGGAAGTGGTACGGTGCGCACGAAAAATTTAGTGGCATCAGTGAAAATGAGATTTGAAAATGATTTCTGCCCAAATCCAATATTTTAAAGGCATAGGGTGAATATTTCTTATAGTCTACATAGTTTACTTGCGTTATTTGTATTTGGCGATTCTTGTATCTATGAGTAAGTGTGATGATAAATTGACAATGATACACAGGTAAAATACTATTCACAAACTTCGAAATTCAAGTGCAGCTCGCATGGGCTTGCACGCCCGTTCGGGTATGCTTACTGTCTATAGGCTTCAAGAAGGGTGTAGTATTGCGAGGATATGCACACGTAGGTCTTCCCCCTTCCAGATTCAATCGAAGGCCACGTGGTGATGGTCCCTCGATTCCAGGGGATGTGACCGCGCGATAGCTCATTAAATATCGAAAGTGTAGGAGAATGCCTGTCCTTTTCTAATGAACATATTTCAGGTTTTTAGTATATATGCACCAATAATGAAAAATGAAACTTTCTGATAAAGTTTTATTTTGCATTTTTTATGTAAATATATTTTTATTCATATTTACATTTTTAAATGCCTTTTAATTTTTTTCATATTTCTATCTGTTCTTGGTTGAAAATTTAAGTTTTAATCATTTTAATTTCTCCAAGCCTGATAGTTGCTACCGGTAACGAATTTCGATTTTACAGTGAGGACTTCATTATTTTCTTTTCTACAATTGAAGTTTGGCGCCGAAAATATGGCTTTACTTGTACGTGCGATATTATTCTACTACATGAACCTGCAAAAGTTTTTCCAAGAAGCAAAACTTTTTCTCTGCCCCAAGATTCCCGATCAGGTTCATGGAGTTAACTTGATATGCGTTTACCGCTACATCACGCAGTCGCTCGGCCACACTCGCTTTTGTCAACGCTAAAACATTAACAGTCTCTTCAAACTCATGCAATTTTCCAAAATTCCGAGTGCTCAAAGAAAATTAGACTTGTGCCATTCCGTGACTTGATCTTTCCGCGGAAAATCAGTGGAAAAAATTAAAGTAAACCTTCAAGCCGTTATTTGAGAAAATGCTATTACTTTCTTGTATACCTACGTATATACAGAGATATATACGAACTATAGAGAAAGTTATGTAATGCTGCGGAAAATCGATTTCGAGATTTCAACGGAAATACACGTTTTGGGGCCCCCTGATACCAAAAAAGTTCGTCTGTCCGTCTGTGTACACCACTTGCGCCTAAACGATGCGTAGGATTTTTTCCCAATTGAAGAAACCGCTGTCCATCTGACTCTAGTTGAAGCTTTGAAATTTTGAAAAACATTCTTAAAAATTTGGGGGTACTTTACATAGAGCCCCCGGACTGTTTCAAATTTTTCTCAAAAACGGCTCCAAATTCTTTCTTAATATTTCTTGTAAGATTAGAGTAAAATACACTTATAAAATGGCAAAGATCAGATTTTCATGGTTAACACTGAATTTTTGAAAATTTTGAAAGTTTGATTTTTTTTCGGCGTTATCCTATAACTAGAAAATTGAAGATAGAGGTTTTTCCTTCAAATGAAATTTGTTGTCCATAAATCAATTTTTTTATTAAGATCATGTACGTTATTAAAAACAATTATTCTTCTTCGCGCAATTTTGTGTATAATTATTGCAATTTTAAAAAGTTACAAAACACGATTTTCTCAAAAACGGCTCCAACTTTTTTGTTTCAAGTTTTGGTAGGGATAGTGCTAAATGAGCTCTATAAGATGACATGAAATCCATATTGCTATATTCTTTTGTTTTTCCAAAAATTACAAAAATATAACATTTTTAATTCTCTTATGTCGGTAATATTTACATTAGATGCGATTTGTTCAAATTATTACATTTATGAGCAAATATGCTTAAAATGGTGTCATTTAAAGTTTCTCGAAAACTCAACAGTTTTCTGAAAAAATGAGCTCAAACTTCCGCATTTCCAGAAACGTTCAAACGCCATTTTTCAATAATGGATCCAAATTTGTTTATCAAACGCTTCTGACCGGTAGTGTTAATTGCACTGTTAAAAATGACGTAAGGTTCATTTTGGTATATTCTTTTGTTGTTGTTTTTTTTCAAAAATTACACTAATGTAATTTTTTTTAAATATCTCTCTCAGCGTTAATGTATACAGTTCCATAAATTTCTATACACTATTGCATTTGCGAGATAAAGTGCTTCAAATAACTTTAAATGAAGTTTTCGAAAACTCAAATATTTTCACTGAAAAGGACCATCAAATTTCGCATTTACACTAACGCTTAAACGCCATTTTCATTAAAACGGCCTAAATTTTGAAATGAAAATTGCTATTTATGACGAGGTTATACACTTCTTTATACTCATAAAGCAGCATTTCGGCTCCACTATTAGGAAACCGAAAATTTTACAATTCCTTTTTAAAAAAGCTGTTTGGGCGACGATAGACTGCAGCTGGCAAGAGGACAGGGCAAGACCGTAAAGTTAGTCCACACGATGGAAATTAGAAAACCTTACTACGAGAAAGTCTGTGCCATTCCGTAGCACCATTAATTACTCTCTCTCACATACTTCCTGAGAAGAGGAAGTAGGAGTGTTGTAATAGTGTGTCGGAAAACTGCGAATCTTCGACAGCAAACTATTATTCTCGAGCTCTGGTAACACATATATAGATAAATATGCCTCCTATATGCAGAAAAAGACTTCTCCTAATGCATCGTGTAGTCAAAATCCATGCCTTGTGGGCCCTTGATATTGAAAAATCGAATGACGGCAAAACGTACGTCCGCTCCCCCTCCCCCGGTGTGTTGTCAACGCTAGCGCAGAAACCGTTCAGTTGATTTTATCCAAAATTGATATTTCACGCTTAATTTAATTGAAGTCAAGACCTTCGGAATTTGTAACGATTATTTTCAATTTTAGGGAGGGGGAGTACTTTGTATGATACATCAACAACATTTTCAATTCTTTTCAAAAAAGGCTCCAAGTTTTTGATTAAGTTTTGTTCTCGTATAGCATAAAGAATGCTTAAAAGAATGATAAAGATCTCATTTTCGTTGAAATAAATTCGTCGAAAATTGCAACAGTTCATTTTTTTCGTTGTCTACCGACAACTACTTTATCGAAGATAGATGTTTCTTTTCTAAATGAAATAGATTCTTTATAGAAATCTTCAAATAAGGACAAGTACAATATTTCGAGAATATGACTTTTTTTACGTAATATTGCGTGAAATATAGGCAATTTGTAAAGAATTATTTTCTCAGAAATTGCTCAGAATTTTCCTCCGCAAGTCGATATGTAGGTGGTCGCCGGATCCAGTGGGGGAGAAACACCGCCACCTCCAGACATAAAACATTCATTAAACTTACGGGACTAATGACCGTAACTGTTGACACGTCCGTAAACATCAATTGATCAGTTAATCGATCCTCGTCCGTCTGTGGTGAACACCTAAACCAATATTTTTTCCCCAATATATACGATATTCCCCAATTCATCAATAATGAGTTGTAGGAAGACGCCCATTTTTTTATTTTTTTCAGTTTTCATAAATTCAGAGTTTAGCGAAAATGAGTCCAGCGATCATTTTTAAACATCTATTGCCATACTCTTAAAAGTTGGAGAGAGAGAGAGAGAGAGAGGGAGAGAGAGAGAGAGAGAGAGAGAGAGAGAGAGAGAGAGAGAAAGAGATTTTTTGAAAGAATTTTGAAAATGTTACAGCTTTATGAAAATTACTCCCAAGAACAAAGATATCCGTTTAAAATTTGCAGGGCCTCAAGTTCGGACAGATCGTTTGGGGAATATCGATTTTGGAGAAAATCGCCTGGCGAAAGGCCATAGCGCTTTTCACAGACGGATAGACTCAGGCAGACAGACATAGATGCGCGGACGGACAGACGTTTTACCGTAAACTAAATTTGTTGGTATCAAGGACCCACAAAACGTGTATTCTGCACAAAGTTTTAGAGAAAGAAATTTAGATGAAGTAAGTTCATGAAGAATATAGGAACAAAATGTTCCACTTTTTCAATATCAGAGTCCAACATTACGAGTTTTTCTGACGAAAATCTCCTTCTTCCGCTACATTACAACACTTTCTCCTTACCACGTAAGTACGTAGTGGGCGAGAAAGTACAAAATGTGTCTAGCTTCTTTGTTCCTAAAAAAACACCAACATATAGATAGATTGATAGATAGATAGATAGATAGATAGATGAGAGAGAGAGAGAGAGAGAGAGAGAGAGAGATAGGTATATATATATATATATAATAATAATAATAATAATAATAATAATAATAATAATAATAATAATAATAATAATAATAATAATAATAATAATAATAATAATAATAATAATAATAATAATAATAATAATAATAATAATAATGCTAACAATAATAGCATTAACTACATTTTATGGTTGACCTGCACAGTTATTTTAAACTATTAAATACAAGATTACACGACTTTTTAATTACACTTCACTTCACTTCACAACATTTGAAATTCATTTCTCTTTCTACTTCTATACTGCACAACACGTCACCACACTTCAATACGATACTACTTTGAATATAATTATATATTTGGAACATATTTAGATAAAAATAATGGCTCAATTTTCTATTTAAGAATAAGTCGAAGAGATTTTACTCTCATGTAATGTAAATGAAAGTCATACACTTGCGGAAAAGTATCTGAATATCACATGTGCATCGCTATCTTTTGCAGGGTGAACACGGCCCAGCCGGAGAAAATTAAAGTCACATTTTGCACTGACCTAGAGAAATCCGTGCTTGTTTGCAATTTTGAAAAACGAGGATGGACGCAAGTAGCGCCGGATTACGAGTGGAACTTCTACTGGGCAGGCACTCAATCAACAAGAAACCTATTTAGCGTTGAGAGTGGCTATCGACTCAATGATAATCAGTAAGTAACTTTTTGAAGGTGTGTCTGGTCTTAATCTCGCACAACAGCTATGCAGGATTCATCTAAATTCAAAATGCATGAATGTAGAAAGATTCTCTCCTGAAACTATTAGTTTTGCACATCCAGATTTACCATGCACATATTGCACATCTCCTCATAGTACGTCACCCAGTTTTAAACTGTTTTTTGACGATAAATATCTTTGTTGTAAATTGTTAAGATTGTATTTAAAAATTAACAAAATGAATTAACTTTGGCTTATAAATCTGGACGGTTTTCTTTCGGAGGGGCCTCAACATGATATTGTGTAAGGCTGCCCCACAGTACTTAAATCCGGCCTTGCTTGGGGTTGAGTGACGGAAATCTACCAATCAGAGCACCCGGCCGCTATAATTCTCCTTTAGACAGCGCCTGAATTCGAACTGGCTTTTAGCTAGTGTCAAAAATCCTGCCAGCATCGGGAGTCGAACCCTAGGATCTCCTGGCCAGGGACACTACAATGACATGCTCTGAACGATTTCGACAACCCCCGAAAGACTAGGATCAAATATGATAATTGCAGAATTCTGTCAACGCATATGGGAAGTGTATGCTGCACAGTAGCTGAAAACTCAACTATCATACGAAGCAGTTTATTTTGTATTGTTTCCAAATCTTGTTTTCTAAACTATTTTTGGATACAGATGGTCTAAATATCACGTGGCATCCACTAATTTTAAAAACAAAATTCGAAGTAAGCAATCGAGTAATTCATGAATATGTTGTCACGGTGATCCATAGCTTTTGTCCAGAAGTCGATGGGTCACTTCTCCCCATAGCACGTCACATACAGTTTTTAACTGTTTTTGACCATAAATATAATTTAAAAAAATAAAAATACCTGGGTTTCCATGCATCGACTAAAAGGTCCCATTAATTTAAAAATAAGTTCAGGCACACAATGAATTTTGTAATATATTTGGCATTAAATCCAGGGGATTCGAACTGGCTCTCTCCACACAACCAGACGAATTTTTTTCAGCGAAGTTGATACTTTTTCTCGAAATCCTACATTAACTTTTTTAACAACGCGTCTAAAGAATCGGGAGATGTTTCTTTGTAATAAAGTTCTAGAAAAGTTCATGATTTCAAAATCGCGCAGACATCGTAAAAATAAATTTTAATTTTATTTGATGAGTTTGGACACATATTTTCTGACAGACAGTAATTTAAAAAAACTATTTGAAATAACTCAGAATAACATAATAACAAAATTCATATACTCGAAATGTCGGAGGACAAATTTTGCCTACCTAATGAAAAATTAAACTTAAAATTATGTGATTCTGAGTCTGAATTCAATAGTGACAGACAATTTCCTGGTTTTGTGTATAAAAGAAATTTTACATTTAATGTTCTTAATATCAATTTACAATACATTAAACACAAAAGTCCCGAGACTGTGCACAAAAAGTATGTCCCAAAATGAGACATTATTACTAGATATAAATGGTGTCTATAGCTGTGTAGGAGCAATACAATATCTCCGCAGGCGTTAACTGGGCTTCCATATTCTTTGAGGTTCAAAAGTTTTATTTTTTACAGATCAATATATAACTGAACTGAATTATTGAAAAGACTGGGCCTCTTTGATGTTCCGTCTAATGTTCCGCAAAATATTCCTAGCTGCGGGTAAAACGCGCATGTCAATCACATATGCAATGGTTTTTCGTAATCTATTTTTATTAAAAGTGCTCTGAAAATAAATGTTTCATAGCACAAAAAACCTTTGAAAAATTTCAGGAGCATTGTATCTAGAGTCACTAATCATATTTTACGCATCATTTTTGCTCTGGCAGTAGGACACGCTCAACAACAAAGATAGGACGGAAACGTAAAAGAAACAAGCGCATAATATGTGTTTCCCACGAAGAGTCTTTTCCTTTCCGACAAGCCAAATTGTACTTCAACATCATTCACTTCTACATTGCCTTATTCATTTTACAGGGCTATCAACCATTTCCCTAATCATTATGAACTGACACGTAAGGATCTTTTGGTAAAGAACATTAAACGATATCGAAAAGAATTAGAAAGAGAAAAAGATCCTTTAGCAGAGCGAGGCGACAATCCCCCGCGTTATCTTCACCTGGATTTTATACCAGTGACATTTGTGCTGCCAGCGGGTAAGTAATAATTTAAAGGTTACCATTTTTGTGGGGTTCCAAATGTAAAAGTTTATTCTTCCACCTAGACAGGCCACGTCTGAAAGTGTCATCTATGTTAATGCAATGAAAAATGTCTCTATTTTTCATGACCAAAAAGTCTTTAATTTGCTTATTCTAATTGAATTTGCTAAGTCTTTATTACTAATATCAATTGGAAGAGGATCTTGCACGTCAATCAATTGCATTCCTTAATGGCTTTCCAATATGGTCCTTTAGACCACCATTGTTTAAGATTAGAAGTGCCTGGTTTTATATTATATCTGTACATTATGGTGTAACATAACCTAGGAAATTTACGGGTACCACGTCCTTGTCTCATTGTTTTTTTTTTATACTAATAATATTAATGTAATATGTAAGATTGTAACTGATTGGTTGATGTTGACCTTTCAGACACTGAAGAGGGCGTTTCAATTTAGGCCGAAACGTCTGCTTCGAATATATTTAAATTGACTGGAATAATCGGTTTTTTCTTGTAATCTTTAATTTGCCTTTGCAAATAGTATTTATTACTCTGGAGCGAATTATTCTTATTAATTCTTACCAAAAATGCTCATTTCTTCTGTATTCAGAATTCAACTTGTATATGGGTTAGGGTAGGAATACCAGAATTTCAGAAAACGTGCACAGAATACACGTCTCCCCATTGCACGTCACATACATTTTTATCTGTTTTTGACGTTAAATAAAAAAATTCCTTCCCTGAAATAACTGAACGGTTGAATTAAAGAAAAATATGACATTTAATGTCTGTTTTACAATCTAAATAAAACAAATTTATATATTTTGACAAAAACATTAGAAGTAATAAAGAGAAGTATAATAACGTACGATTAATTAGAAACGAAATTGCATATACCAAGTAATTTCTTCACAGAAAGTAACATACCATCTTTCCATATGTAGGTTTTTCTGGATACTTTTTCGTTTTAATTTTTTTTGTACTCGTACACCAATGGAGTCATGAAGACTGACAATGAAATTTGCTCTGATAAATACAATACGTCAAAGTGATATCTACATTTTTTCTATGCTGCTTTCGAAACTGTTGAATCAATCATTTATTAAAATTTCAGTTATTTTTTGACGAAGAAATTTTGTAGAATTTCTATGATTACATTTTAAATGATTTACGTATTATAATTTAATATGAATTATGGGAAAATACTCATCATTTTCTTTTATTTAAAAATTGATGTTTAAATTTTCTTCCGAGCATTAATTAGCGTTTGGTTTGAATTACAAGTAAATGCATTTTTTGTTTTGAATTTAAAAAAATCGGGACCCCAATTACGAAGGATCCTGGGGCAAGTTTGATTGTACAGTTTGGTGTACAATTTGATGTACATTTGACCCCTCCCCTTCTGGTCGCCATCGTTTGGACGACCCGCCGTGTATTTGGTCCAATCCTCTGCACTACCACACTGCACAATCCTCTCCACTCCCACTCCTGTCTGCCAGAGATGTCATAGGGCACTCCAAGTAGTACTCAAGGGTCCCTGGGGGAGGGATTAGGAAGACACAATAGCAAAATCGAAGCTACGATTTATCTATTGTTTATTCGAAGTCGATTTCATACAATATTTATTAAAGGTTTGATTCGAGATCGTTTTAAGCTTTGTAACATATTTTGTTTGTAATGCTCTCGAGTAAACGTCCTCGAGCCTCATCCCTGTACAACTTTATTATTTAAAATAAAAAAGATGTACATATAAGGCTTCCAGCCAACATTCTCAATTTCTCTTTCTGATCTGGCGCCGATTCAATAGCCCGTGAGTCGTGGTGACACATCTGACAAGCGTTTTGGTGAGCAATAGAACACTTGTACATGACACAAAAAGGATATGTAGAAAATGATGGACTCGGTAACTACTTCTGTTTGAGCTGTAATGGGTGTATTTGTTTGAAAGTAGAGCGTCTGTAGGTAGAAATATAAAGTTTATGTGGCGGTAGGTAATGATACTTTTAATACGAGTACATTTTTGCTATATCCACCAAACTTGAATGTTTATTTTAAGTATACAGATAAGTTCATTGATTCCTCGTCAGACACTGTTAACTATTTAAGTCGTCCACTTACCTCTTGCTATTTAAATTTGCGCTGTGAATGTCACAATATACCTTACCAGCTCTCATTATGCACAAAATCGCAATAACATTCTGTTTAATCTCAACTTGAACACATGTAACAGAGTTGAATGGTGCTTATGGGGGAAATTCGAAAAAAAAGTTGCAACCCCAATAATGTCACAAATAAGCGCTAAATTGAATAAAAAAGAGAATCAAAATTTTTATAAATCAAAGTAGAGTAGAGTATAATTATATGTAGTGATATGAGTAGTATGTAAAACATCAAACTTTTTAACACCAACTGTATTTATTCCATTTTTGTTAACAGATTATAATATGTTTGTCGAAGAATACAGAAAAAGTCCCCAAAGTACGTGGATCATGAAGCCTTGTGGAAAATCACAAGGCGCCGGAATATTTTTAATTAATAAGTTGTCGAAACTTAAACGATGGTCCAGCAAAACTCCATTCAATCCCACACTAGTAAAAGAATCGTATGTGATATCCAGGTATGTAAATACCTTATCATATAACAGATTTAATAATACCAATAACACAGGCACACAAAAATAAAAGTTGTCAGAACCAAAGACTTGGCTCATGTTTCTCTACGTATGTCGACGCGTTGAATCCGAACCCGAAGCCAGAGTTGCACTATCACTCTCCAGTTTCTTTGTTAGTTTTTTTTTATTTTCTCGCTATCGCTTACGCAGTAGAGAGAAAGTTATGCATTGCTGCGCGAAAAAACGGCGAATTTTCAGCAGAAAACTCTTATTACAGGGCGCTGGTAACGAAAAAGTGGATAAATCCATTTGCTAAATTTAGAAAAACTAATGGCGCTAAAAGAGCACGTAATTTCTTGTCCGCATTTTCACGCAAAATTACGCGAAAAGTACTCAAAGATTCGAAAACTTGTAGCCTTATTTCAAAATCTATCTTTAAAGAACAGATTCATCAAGGGAAAAATCATTATCTTTAATATTTTAGTTGTAGAAGACTCCTAAAAAATTTTGAACTTTTGCAATTTTCGAAAAATTACGGTTTCTCCACGAACATGGGAACTGTACCATCCTCTTAAACATCATTCACACAATCCAGCAAGAAAATTTAATCAAAAACGATGCAGCCATTTTTTCAAGTTTTGGAAAATGTCCCAAAGGGCGTCATGTAAAGTACCTCCCAAAATTAAAACATCGGTTTCGAATTCAAACGGTCGCAACATCAGCCAGATCGATTGCGGGAATAACAGCTTTGGAGAAAATCGGATGAACGGTTTAGCCGCCAGCGTTCCTCACGTTCGAACAGACGTTTTATTGTCATTCGATTTTTCGGAATCAAGTGCCCACAAAACATGAATTCTGGCTACATCACGTGTTAAAGGATTTTTCTTAAATTTAGCAACAGAATGTGTCCACTTTTTCGTTACCACGACTCTGTAATAGTTTTTCTGCCGAAAATTCGCCGTTTTTTCGCGCAACAATACACAACTTTCTCTCTACTCCGTAGCAAGAAAGTAAAATTTCTCTAAAACATATCCTCGTATAGACAGAATCCATATTTTGTGAGTCCTTAAAACCGAAAAATCGAAAGACGGCAAAACGTCTGTCCGTCTGTGAACAATGCTAGTGGCTAAACCGTCCACCCCATTTTCTCCAAAATTCATATTTCCCAATCGATGTGGCTGATGATGCGGCCTCTTGAATTTGAAATCGATATTTTAATTTTGAGAGGTACTTTACATTGATTGATTGATTTTTTCGTGTTTCCGGGCGCGTCAACTGCTTTGGTCATTAGTCCCGTGAGTGTAGTGCATGTTTTTTCTCGGGATATTGCGGTGACCTTTCCCCGCAGGATGGCGAGATTCGGCGCCGACCTACCGTCGGCTAGTGGGGTTTCCCCCTAACCAGGACTCTCCCACCAAGGAGGAACCGCCCCAGCCGGGACAAGCTCTAAGCTCCCAACCGGTCTCCCGGAATATGTGGTAGTGTAGTGCATGTTAGTGTAAATGTGTGTGTAAGGGGAGAGGATAGGACAAGGAAGAGGAAGGAAAGATCGCGCGCGTCCGTGGCCCGTTTGTTGGGGTACTGCTCCGGCATTCGCCTGGTGTTGATCGGAAGAAAACACGGAACTACTTTACCTGAAGCCCCTGGGATGCCTTTAAAATTTTTAAAAAATGGTTCCATTGTTTTTAATTAAATTTTGTTGTTGGATAGTGTGAACGTTTAAGAGAATAACGCAGGTCTCATGTTCGTTGAACACTAATTTTTCAAAAATTCCAAAAATTCAAAATTTTTTCGATGTCTTTCTACAACTAGAATTATGAAGCTAGATTTTTTTAGTAATGAAATTTGTTCCTTAAAGATAGATTTTGAAATAAGCATAATTTTTCGAAAATGTGAGTACTTTTCGCGTTAACGTATGGGCGAGAATGTACTTGGCATATGTTTCTCTATGTTTGTCGACGAGTTAAATCCGAATCTGAAGCCAAAGCTGCGCCACTACCTAGCAGTGTTTGGCGATTTTAAAACTGGAGGGTGGTGGCGCAATTCGGGCTTCAGATTCGGATGCAGCGCTTTGACATTCATAAAGATATATGCCAAGTCTTTGGGTCTGACCCTTTCTTTTGTGTATGCCTGGTAATTAATACCAATATAACACAATTAATAATAATAATAAAAATTATTATTATATTATAAAAATTAATGGTCACGTTGAACATATGATTATTAAGTTAATAATATACCTTATTGCTCAATAAAATATTTTTGACTTTACTTCCATTACCAAGGTACATCGATAATCCATTACTTATTGGAGGGAAAAAATTTGATCTGAGATTGTATGTCTTAATTACATCATTCCGGCCTTTAAAAGCGTATCTCTTCAAACTTGGATTTTGTCGATTTTGCACGGTTAAGTACGACACCAGTATTCAAGAGCTCGACAATATGTCGTCCATCTGCAAACGTTCAGTGCAGAAGCCGGGGTAAGTAACACACTAATCTTAATTCAGATTTCAAAGCCACCCATTGCGCGTTTGAAATTTCGCCCGATTGTCAAGGGACCAGCAGCAGTGACAGTTTTCCTAAAGCACGACATTGTCTAAACGTTCTTGAGCCATTCACAATTTAATGTACTATTGACAAGCCGCGTATATTTAGATAATTCCATTTCATTTCCATGTGTAGAGATTGGTCTTATACTATTACGCAAAACTAGCGGTAACTCATCAAAAATGACGAGAGGATATCAAGCTCGTATATTACTAATTCACAATCGTGAATAGCAGAAGGCAATTTAATTCTTTAAACTAAATTTAAGGATATTTTCATTTCACAATTTCCCTTGTTATAATAATCTGTTCCTTTAGTGTAGTAATAGGTACTCCAAGTATGTCCTGCACGCGCGGTCTCCTAGGGAACAACGAAGCTATTTTAAGGAGATCGTTATGGGTACACAAGGTAAAATTTTGGGCTATTCACTATTGTTGCTACTCGTTACCACGTCCCGTGAAAGAATCAAACACAATTTCTCTCATTTTTGCATCTTCCTTCCTCTTCCTCGGCAGCAGGTGCACTGTTTCTCTTCTTCTCCGTCGGTCATATTTTTATTATATCTCTTCCTCATTTGTTAGTTTTTACAAATAAGTTTGTACCATGACATACATTCTTTGTAATTAATCTGCATATTTGTTGTTTCTTCCCCTAATTGATAGTGGATTTAGTTGAACTTTGCCATTACAATTCAGCTTTTCCCTGATCACCAATATTGAACGTCCCTAGCGCATGTCGAGTCGCGATCTGGGATATTTAACCCTTATCGGACGCAGAAGTGTTCTGTCCCAAAGCTTCCCTCCTCCTCCTTCAGTCTCCGAAGAAATGTGAATACTAACACAATAAATAATACAATTGTTCACACACAAAATTATTCATAAACTACTTGCTGCAGGAATCATGGGACGCAGATTACAATGACGTTGATACAAACCATAAATATAATTCATTTGATTCTACGCATTCATTTCACTTTATTACGTGCTTTCCTCTAACGCAGGTGCACACGAAAAGAAAATTAAACTGTTCACGACAAATCAAACCTTGGTTAAAACGAGGTATTAGAATATCATGCAAAACCAAACGTGTACTTTATTTCATTTCTAAGCATCATAATGTATCTCATGATTTCCACCTCCACTTCCAAAAATACGAATCATTGTTAAGAAATGTCATTAGGCAGGCTAAAATCATGAAACGTGATCAACTCAAATAATAAAATAAAAACAATGTGGAATACTGTAAAAATACGACCGCGCCTACTATAAACCTTGTAGAGAATGCTACTTTAAAAGATACTGATAGAGAAGTTAACGATTCGGCCAGCATCTGGTACCTTCAACCAATATTTTTCGAGAATAGCAGCCCATCTCACTAGGGAACTTAAGCCATAAAATTCAACATCAGACGTTTTCCCAAAAAATTTCGACACGATCTTTGTTTCCGAAACTTCTTTCTATGAAATTCGCAAAATAATAAGTAAACTAAAAAAAAAAATATTCGGCCGATTTCGATGATTTTTCCGGATTGTCTGTTGCAACTGTCATTTTACACCCGTTAACTCACATATTTAATGCATTCTTATGCACCGGTACTTTTCCAGGTGTTTTCAAAATAGCTAAGATTAAGTCGCTCTTCAAAAAAGGGAATAAAATTAAATTTTAAATTATAGACCAATTTCTCTTTTGTCAGTTTTTCAAAAAATATTAGAGAAACTTTTTTACGTAGGACTGGAAACCTTTCTCAGTAAATACGAAGCGTTTTCAAATTGCCAATATGGATCTAAAAAAACAAAATCTACGAAAACGGCTGTATTTTCTTTTCTTAAAGATGTCGCTTGATCCATGGATAAAATGAAGCACGAATTGAAATATTCTTAGAACGGTCAAAATCTTTTGTGCTGCATAACTGTTTTATACAAACAGAGAACATACCAAACATCAGAAAGGAAAATAATATTGATTTTAACAATAATATTTAAAGAATTAGTTCCCATTTTCTCTGTATAATTTTAAAGACTAAATATGCCTGCAAAAAGTATTTACTATCTCAGCTTTTTTTTTTAATTTGTTGCGTCTACTTCGACGCAACGCGTCTCCAAGCCCCTTGGGGGGCGTTGAGCGCTTTGCGCTTTTAGTAGTAATCCTCCCATTACTGCGCTTGTTTTATGGAGTAATTCTCCGTTAACATTGTCACGTCTCGTCGTAGTCGGTTGTCAAGAGGACCGCCAGGTAGCATCTCCGCGTACGCGCCTCCTACCGCGCGCTCCTGCGTCACTACCCAGCGGTCAGAATTAGGAAGGAATAAGGATAGGGGTAGGGTTTAGGACACTTCATAGGGGTTGGACTAGCCCTTGTAAAACAGCAGAACTCGTTTTGTTGGAACAAATTTTACATGAGATTCGACGGGAATCGAACCTGGATCTCAGTGGTGAAAGGCTTGCGACTTTGCAATGAGCCACGAGTATAGCTTCTGGGTCAATGACTCCCATCTCAATCAGGTTTTGTCCAATTTTCCTGATCCATCCATCCCAAAATGCTGAGATGATCCCTTGTTTTGCTTCATAAATGTAACTTCACTATCTGAGCACATTTTCTAGAGTTCAGTAACTAATACAGTTATTCAAATTAACGTTCTTCACGTACTCGTGCCAGTAGTGGATTCATTCAGGAAGGGCACGATGAGGGATAATAGTCAATCTCTATAGTTGTTTTTTTTTTCTCGCTACCGCTTACGCAGTAGAAAGATAGTTATGTAATGCTACGGCAAAAAGTGCACAAAAACTATTATTGCCAGGCTCTCGTAACGAAAAAGATAATAAAGCCAGTTGCTAAATACAGAAACGAAATTCTCTAACCCGTAGTGCAGCCAGGATCCATGTTTTCTGGCTCCTTGATACCGAAATATCGATTGACGGCAGGACGGCTGTCCGTCTGTGTGTGAAAAACGCTAGCGGATAAACCATTCAGCCAATACTCACCAAAATTTATATTCTGCGCAGAATTTTGTATCAAACAGGCAATTTTTATTTTCTTTAAACCATTTTTTTTAACCGGCACAATACGTTTTGATTCAATTTGGACATTAGCGTAACATTATTTCAAAATGTAGTTTTAAAGAACAGATTTCATTAAGAACAAATCTCTCATCAACATTGTAGTTTTACAGTTTTAATTTATTGTTTGCAATTTTTCGAAAACCAAGAGTTGGCCGAAATTGGAACGTGCGCCATTTTTTTGAGCACCTTTTACTTTATCCTAGGAAATGTTTTTAAAATTGAACAAGTTTAGAGAAAAAAATTTAAGTTGCGTTTTCTTCAATCAAAAATTACGCGAATACCACTCATTCTTTCAGAAAATTGTACATGGCCTTATTTAAAGATCTGATTTTTATGAATATTTCATTTAACAAACACAACTCTATCATCAGTGTTGAACGTTTGCAATGTTAATGTTTTGCAATTTTCAAAAATACAGAGAGCCCGCCGAAAATGAGAAAAGCACCACATTCTATCTCGTACTTCCCTATATGTGAGGCAAAATTTGAAGCAGTTTTTGAGAAAATATTTGTTTTAAAATTCCTATATTTCACCCAAAAATATGAAAAAATTATTCAAATTTCGAAAAAAGTGTACATGACTTTATTTAAAGATTTTTTTAGGAATAAATTTCATATAGTAAAAAATCATTTTCTTCAATATTGTAGTTGTAGGAAGATGTCGAAAAAAATGTGAACTTTTTCAATTTTAGAAAATTCAGAGTTCAACAAAAAATAGACCTGCCCGAAGTATTGCTCTATCCTAGGAAAACATTTAATTCAAATATTTGGAGCCATTCTTGAGAAAAAATTCGAAATTATTAAGGCTGCATGTCAAGTACCCCAAGATGCAAACAGTTGATTGATTATTCCAAATATTCCGAAATATTTGTAGTGGGAAAAACATATTTTTATTGTATTTAGTATTATAATTCAACATTGAATTATTTTAATTAAAAAATAACAAAGTATAAATACGGTAAAACTAAAATAAAAACGCTACGATTTTCATAGATGAATAGGGTAGGAACATATGAAAATATATTTTCGAACAAAATAACTGTAAAAATGTACTTTATTTGAATTTTTAACTGTCTTATCCGGCTACAAAAATTTTTAAAGATGAACAATGCATGAATAACTAATGATACTTTTTGCTTTTTTTTACATGTAAATTAATAGTAAACAGTTTGTATAAGTAAGAAATTGACTGTTTGAAATACCAAAGCGTTTGTTCCGCCCAATTCGCAGCTTCCCTTCACAGCGACCCGTTCTGAAGGTCACTCGATTACCCTTTCATCAAAGGGCGCTGCCTACCCAGTACTCACTACCTTCCTTCCCCACCACAAGTGACCATCTCCCCGCGATAACACCCGTCGCAGCTCGGAGCTCCTCTCGGAGACAGCTCGAAAACTCGTTTGAAATGAGTATGGCAGGTCTAGTTTAAACACTAGCATATTCTACAAACGGACGGGCAGACAAACCTACAGACGTTTTGTTGTAAAAAGGAAACCAAATTTTTAGTATCAAGAACTCACCAAACGCGGATTTGAACTAAACAACGTGTTAAGAGAAGTAATTTGCTACATATTCTAACAAGATTTATCCACTTTTAATTTCTCGTTTAACTACGAACGTAGTAAAGAGAAAGTATTGTAATGCTCTGGCGGAAATCGGCGATTATTCGGCAGGAAAAAACTCGTAATGTGAGGTCCAGGTATCGAAAAGTGGGTAAATCTTGTTCCTACATGTAGTAAATTACTTCCTCTAGCACATGAAAAAAAATTTTCTTTGCGTAGCATAAACCTTAAAAATTGGACAGGTTTGAGTTTTCTTGAAATCTCGAAATTTTACAATTACAATATTGAAAATAAAGATTTTTTTCTTGAAAAATTTTTTGTAGAATGTTTGGAAAATATGAGTAGATTTGTATCGATTGACGTAATTTTGCATGAAATATAGGTAATAATTTTCTAAAAAAATCTCCAAATTTTCTCATTAAATGTTTCCTCGATTAGAGCAAAGAACGCTTAAAATATGCGACAAGTTCTATTTTGGGCCAAAGCTTTAACATTGCAAAAGTACTATACTGATAATAGGGATTTCTTTCCTGAATGGAACCTGTTGTTTAAAATTAGAGCTTGAAATTTTCAGTGAAAATCTCTGAATTTTTAAAAATTGTCAATGCAAATGTTAAACTTTTTCAAGTGTCCGGAGGTAGATTTTAGCTTAGAGGTAGGTGATGTTAGGCCGAGAGCCAGCAAGGAAAACCACGTATGATAAGCTCAAAGCTAAAACGTTTTGAGAAGTAAGCTAGTTATGAATAATAGGGAAACGCAAGTATGGTGGCTTGTTGGTATCGGCGTTGCGCAGCAGAAATTTTTGAGTGTGTCGAAAAAAACTATGCCATTGGGGAATGAGTACACAGTTAATTCTTGTTGAATATTGTTCATTAGATGGCCAAAGTGTAAAGAAATTGCGTGCCATACTGACGTGGCGTCTCAAACTGTCCGCCATATTGAATTCAACATGTCTCTTGGATTACGAGTTCAAAGCTAATATTTTGTCTAATGATACAAATTTTTCACGTCCGCAGAGTTTACACGTCTGCAGTAACGCCAAGATGCTAAAAAATACATACTATATTGCATGGTGTTCATATTATTTTGTTCAGCTCTTGCACATCCACAGAAATGTAATTGAAAATAAGTTTCGCCTATATTTTTGAACAAGAATTTTTTTTTAAAAATGAATTTTGTTTTATTTCAAATGTGAAGCAATGTTTTTGAATAGTTAATAAAAATAATTAAAATTATTTTTCCATATTTACAAAACAATACAAAAATTAGGTCTAATCCCTTATCGTAACGTATCGACTCCGACGACGCGAGATCGGCGAATGAATTTAAGGGGGAGTGATGGGATCGAGAGCATTCAATTTCGTAGTTCAAATGAGAATGACACATTTTAGTTAATTTAAAAGAAATCTGGCATATAATGCGTCGAAACTTATATACAGGCTCAAGGATGTTTTATATTAATCACGTAGGCCGAAGTTCGGTCCTTCGTCAAGATTTTAGACACACGGAGCGAAGTGTCAAGTTAAAAGGGTTGGACAAAAATGTCTTTAAAATAAAGCGCGTTGGACTTGAGAATCTTCTATTTTAATCACGTAAGCCTTCTCATGATATTGGGCACACTCGCGGGTCCGTGTTGTTGTTCGCCATGTACTCGTGGAAGTGAGCCTTTTCCCTCCCTTCATTATGAAGAAGACCCAAAATGTTGTTCAAATTATTACTGGTAGTCCATATCCAGCGGAAGGCTAAAAAAGTGCTTAATATACTGCTGTATGTACTCCCTGACCTTATCCAATGTTTCAGGGCGAATATAATGTCATGCATGGAGGAAAATTAAGCGTCCAAAATCTTCGCTTATATCTTGAAAGTACTCGAGGAAAAGAAGTAACAGAACGTCTCTTTACAAATATCTCCTGGCTCATTGTACATTCATTAAAAGCTGTGGCGCCTGTTATGGCAAATGATCGTCACTGTTTTGAATGTTACGGATATGATATTATCATCGATAACAAGTTAAAACCTTGGCTGGTCGAGGTAAGATATTAGTAAATAATTTGTTCATGAAAGTAATTCGTAATCTGCCAAATGTTTGTAAAGCAAGAGCAATCGAATCATTTAAGATTACATCATACATTTTGTTTATTGAAGGAAACTTTCTGAACTTCGATGCAAAGACCATTAAATGGGATCGAAACCCAATATTTGAAGTTTTTTGTTAATGTAATTTGTAAAAAGAACAAAATGACAAGATTGGAGCAAGAATGGGATCACTGCGCCTCCTGGAAGCGAAGATGTAGCGATTTCAGCATGAGCAGAGATGATCAATTTTTAAAACAAAATTCAATTAGGTCACTCTTTCTTATGGTCCTCCCCAGTAATTTTACAATCCTAACTAAAACAAATAATTTTACAATCGTTGACTATAGTCATATAATGCAATAAATTATCACTTTTCTCCGAAATTGGTGGTATGTCATTCTGAATGTTTTTCGTCCTAAACTTCCAAATTTTGATAGGTGACCATCGTGATTGTAACTTAGGGTGTGTTGCAATTACCATTACACACGTGTTTCGAAATAAACAGTTAAATAGGTTTGCATACTTGCTTATTGATGGATTGATTGATTTTTTCATGATTCCGGGAGCGTCAACTGCTTTGGTCATTATTCCCGTTAGTGGAGTGCATGTTTTTTCTCGGGGGATGGTAGTGATCTTCCCCCGCTGGATGGCGAGATCTGGCGCCGAACTACCGTCGGCTATTGGGGTTTCCCCTAACCAGGACTCTCCCACCAGCGGGATACCGCCCCAGACGGGACAAGCTTTAAGCTCCCGACCGGTCTCCCGGAATGTGTGGTAGTGTAGTGCATGTTAGTGTACGTGTATGTGTGTAAGGGGAGAGGATAGGACAAGGAAGAGGAAGGACAGACCGCGCGCGGTCCGTGACCCGTTTGGTAGGGTCCGGCATTCGCCTGGTGTTGATCGGAGAAACCACGGAAAACTACCGATCAGAGCAGCCTGCCGCTAGAATTCTCCTCCAGATAGCGACTGAATTCGACCTATCTGAAAAGCTAGTGTCAAAAATCCTGCCGCCGTCAGAACTCTAACCTAGGACCTCCCGGTCAGAGGCGCCGCAGTGACATCAGTTGATGTACTGAGCTACCGCTCCCGGTGACTTATTGATGGAAATCAAAATTCATGAGACAGTCTTTTTTTACAAAAGTCGGTAATCTCCCTTGACTCCTTGCGGCAGGCAATGCGTAAAGGTGCCTAGCCTGCAAAATACGAACTACTTCAATACTGTTTATACCAAATTCAGTTTAAAATACTCTGGCAGCTTTTGTAAATATTTTTCATCTAGAAATAGAAAATAAACATTTCATTATCGTGGAACGTGGATTCCTCACGGCTTCCCCAATATTACCTAAAATTTTTATGGTATTTTTTATACTCGCGCACGAATTTTATTTCGGTATAATTTAGTGAATATGAAAACCTATATTAGTCATTATTCGAAAAGGTTAGAAATTACTTTACGGGGGATTTGAATACTTGCATAACACCTTAAATCAGTTTCGTTCACTCTTGTCTTTTGGAGGCGGATATCTCAAATTCCTAAAGCGCCCGGGGCTAAAATTTCGACAGCACTCATGACAATAAATGCAGGTAGTCATGTAGATCATAATCCACGTAGTTCATTATTCCGCAAATGATGACATGCACATTATCGACGTCAACGATTGACTGGCAAGCAGATGCAACACACGATTTCACACGGCCACAAGTTAAACTACCATAGGACATCAGCGAAAGTTCGATTTCTGCATAAATTAAAATACTACAAAAAACCTTCAAAAGGAGGTAAGCTGCATGCTGCAGCGCCAAAGCATATTAAAACGAGCTGTGTCTGGAAACGAAGCGAACGTTACGCTGTTTGGACTACCTTATTGTGCAGACCATCTCTCTCCGGAGAGATGACCCTGATGGGGTATTTCACGCGCTGAAAGACAGGTAGGCAGCGCATACGTCATAGGACATCCCCCCTGCCCATGCCTTGTTGCGGTATCGTTCCAGGAAACTGTCAGCTAGAGATGTCCCTCCGCTGATTCTGCGCACATAGGCTCTTAAATTCGCATGTCGCTGTAGCACTCGTATTTTCACTTTCCAATATGCGTCCACATTTTCCTACGACATATATTCTTGCTGAATGAAGACTATTAAAAACAAGTGGATCAGCTCATTTTCCTGATTCCCCTGAATAAACGCCCCTGCGTTAATAGTTAATTTTTTTTTAATTTGGTTATTTAAGGTCGCATCAACATCTTAGGTCATTAGCGACCACTATTGCTGTTAACGGTATGGTAACTATGTGGATGAAAAGATATGATGATGATAAGGGGTGAAAGGACAAACACAAATACAACCATGCCCGAGGCGGGACTCGAACCCGCGACCCTTCGGTCCGAGATCACTACGACACTACTGCCTTAGCGATCTCGGCCACCGAGCCGACTAATAGTTAATTGTTAAGAATGTATGTACCTAGTATCTACCTAACACAGGGTATTTCGAGCTGATAATATAACAGATTCATGTACTTCAATGTTCCGATATTCCTTTGCAACTTTTAATGTCACTCTTCATTTTAGGTAAACGCGTCACCGTCACTTACGTCCACAACAGTTAATGACAGAATCCTGAAATACAAACTTATAGACAATATACTGTCTGTAGTTCTTCCTCCTGATGGTGTTCCCGAGTAAGTATGAATTTTTTTGATCTGTGAAAGTAAGAGTAAAGGCAAACATTTTTAGACATCTTAATTTCCTACTCTAATCTTTTCTGTTTTTTTTTTTTTTTTTTTTTAGTATACGTTGGAATAAAGTGCCATCGCCTGAAGCTCTGGGAAATTTCGAGCTACTTCTGGACGAAGATCTAGCTAATCACGCAGATGACCATGGCTCGCATTTGCCAGGGAGAGGAGGTCGCTCAGAAATGAGAAGTACAAGTCGATGGAAATGAGTTTAAATGTTTCTTTAAAAAAACACTTGTTCTCTAAACAGCGTTCTACGAAACCTAGGAGTTCCGCAAGGACGCTATTAATGTTCAGCGGATTTTGACATGTAAATATGAATTTTAAAACAAAAGTAAGATTCAAAGGAGACATCGTGGATGAAAAACAATATCGCATAACCGACTCCCTTGACACAATTTTACCATTTGATAGCGTGGGAAATGTAACTTAATTATTTTTGTTAATTAAATTTCATCTCCCACACTATCAAATGGTACCCGCTGTGTCAGGGATACCAACATATCTGAAACCAAAACAAAATTTAAAATATGTCAGTGACGTGGTATTGTTTCTTCACCGACGATACGATTATTTTGGCATTCTTGCAACGAACAACAAATTCAACACATTTCGTTTCCGTTACTAAAACAAAGTACATTGATCATGGAATTTTCCAAGCATCTCTAAATAACTCCGCATACACGCTGACACGTTTATCTATTTTAACAAAAGAGCTCTTTTGGTTCTTTTGGATATCTTGATGCCAATTTCTCAAAACCCTTTTAAAGCATTTTCTGTACACGTTTGTAATTCAGAGAACACAAAAGAACTTAATAAATTTAAATTGTTTCAATTATATCTTCTCAAAAGGTAATTTATACATTTTTTTAATTTCAACACTAGTGCAAGAAAAATAATTTATAATTAATAAACTTTTGAATTCTTATTTTGTTTTTCCCTCTGCCCCCTTCAATGTCAGTTGGCAACAAGGATCCACATCAGTCACGTCATTTATTAGGTTCAGGAATGATGCAACTAGGTATCTGAGCCATCTAATGAGATGATAGGTATAATGATGTTAAGAGCAATGATGAGAAAATGGTAGAATGAAAGGCAAGAGAAATAACCTCGACGAAATCTGCCATACGATTACTTTGCACATCACAAATTCCACATGGTTTGGGTGCCTTTGCCCGAAAGGTCCTAGAATTCCGATTGGTATCGAGTTCTGATAGTGGCAGAATATCAATTTATTAACTGATTGATTAGTGATTCCGGGCGCGTCAACAGCTAGACATTAGTTCCATACGTGTAATGCATGGATTTATCGCGAGAGCAGGCCGTAATCTTCCTCCAATAAATGGAAAGAGATCCGGCGCCGACCTACGTCGGTTTGCTGATTTCCCCAACCAGGTATCTCCCATCAGCGAAACAACGCCCCAGCCCGGACAAGCAAAAAAAAAGTCTGAAAAAATATAAATCACAGCATTTTCCTTGTCTCTGGAAGAATACTTCGTGCAATTTCCAATTCCCAATTTCCTTCCAGAGTGCAGAGAATTATTCTTTCAATGTGCAATTGGGTTACCAAATACAATAATTGTAATTGGTAACGCAAATGCACATAGTAAATAGTAGAAACTCAGCTTTGGTTTTTGGGTACATTGAATATATGGACTGCGTTACCATCAAAACCAACCATGGTACTACAAAATAGACCAGGGTTGTAAAAGGGCCCCAGCTACGCACCCCACAATGGCGCCCCATTGGTTCTAGTGAAAGACTTTCACTTGTGGGGCAAGTGACCGCTGCCCGAGCCCTTGGTGGAAGGAAAACCCTGTGGCTCTTAAGACGTTGAATCATGTTGAAAATGACAACTAAAGACTTGATATAACAGCTGTTGTTTCTGGAGAGGGAAGGTTTCGTTTTGTATACTATTATATCAGGTTAAGTTGCACAACTCCCACAAATTTCATGTTCAATCTTTAGTGTTGCAAATGATTTTGATACTATTTGTAATTTAAATAACAAGAACAGAATGTTTAATGACCTATCATTGTTAATAATTATACGCACTTCATAAATTTAATTCTGGTTGTAATACACTTGACCATATTTTCCTAAGGTTTCAATGCTGGTTATTTAATTTATCTAAGGAAGAAAATAGAAACATAGTTTGAGGTGATAATAAGGAGAACAAAGTATTTCTAGAAACACAATCATATAGTTTCTATTAAACAAAAATTACACAAGTTACAATTTTTTTAAAGAAATGATAGAATTAATATTTGGCGAGAGTGTTCGTGCCACTGCCAATCGCATTGTCGACAGCAGATGTGAGAGTGTCATTCGGCCTCTGGACTTGTTTTTTGTAAGTTCATGCAGGAGAAAAATTGCTCACAGGTATAAGTAGAACCGAACATTGACAATACCCATGCAATTGCGACGATTTCCAAATACTGAAAGAAAAATTGAATGCGCAGTCAAGTGAAGGGACAGTTCGGCCGTCGGGGATTATACGTCTTGGAAATTAGCAGAACCAATTCACCCAATCACAAAATTGTATAGCTCATAATTTGCCGCTTTTTTCCCGTTCTTAAGATGTGAAAACAAAAAAATTGCCGCGGGTGATTTTTTCCAAAAAATCGATGTTCATGCTAACTTCCATTGGAAGCTAGAAGGACGATACATCTAAATCCGCTAATAATGTAAGTATACACACCAAACAGTACTCCAAATTTGTCGCTTTTTATTTATAAACGATTAGTGAAGAATTCATATTAATATCTCTATTTTTGCGAAAGATATTTACAAAAAAACAAACAAAAAATAACACCTACGTTCCTATGGTGAGCGCCGTCAAAGAAGAAACGAAACGATCCCTGTAAGCAATCACACGAAACAATTCATACTCTACACCATAATTGAAACAAAACGCGTACTAAAAGTAATCAGTAATAAACAAATTTTCTTCGGAAGGGTTTGTTTAAATTATATGGGTTTGAATCCCAAAAATGCACCTCGGTCGAACGCTCTGCGCATGAAAATGAAACGTTCCTTTTCAAACATCGCCTAAAAATATTCATATTATACCCCATAATTTACACAAAACGCGTGCTAAAAATAATCTGTAATTAAACACTTCGCCGCGGACCAGTTAGTTTAAAATACCCAGGTTCAAACTCCAGAAATTGAAGGCTTGGAAGCTCCCTGCGCAAGGAAATGACACGTTTCGTCCTAAACCAATAGCCGTAACAATTCATATTCTATGCCAAAATTTGCCCTTAACCGTTGCAAACTGTAATCTGCAATAAAAAAAATGTACCGCAGACCGGCTAGTTTAGAATACCCAGGTACGAACCCAAGAAATATAAGGCTTGGAAGCCCCCTGCGCAAGGCAAAGACACGTTTCCTCCTGAACCAATGGCCGTTAAAATTCATATATATATATATATATATATATATATATATATATATATATATATATATATACATACATACATACATACATACATACATAAAATAAAAATAAATTAATATAAATATTGTTTTTATTAAAAAATATTTCCTTTGTTGGGAAAAATTTTTTGCAAAGTTATCATTTTCTTAATAAATAACATTAATAAATATAGGAAATATTATCCTATTGGGATATAGGTTATTATTATTATTATTATTATTATTATTATTATTATTATTATTTCATATTTTAAAATTTCACGCTCTTCCGGAGTTTTCAAGAACTCAAGGACAGAACGTCAACACATATGGTGAGACAGATGGTGAGAAGTTCTTGCTCCATTGCACTCAGGTTCCGCTTCAATGATTTAGGGAGAGAACCTTGCGCACTATGTTGGTGGTTGCCAGCAACACGGCCTTCTGCATGGTTCTGAGGTGCCACTCATTTAGATGGAGTTTTTCTTTCACAATCCTCCAATCTTCAGCCACAAGCCCATTAGTTGAAATAACCACGGGTACAATATCTACCTCTATTAGTTTGTACAAGTTTTTCAGCTCAACTGAGAGTGGCTGATATTTTCTCCGAGTAGTTTTGTCGAATACGACAAAATCAGGCTTATTTGCTTCCACTGTTCTATCTGTAACAATGGGAGTATCTCACAAGATTTTTGTTCTCTCATTAGATAAAACTTGTTCTGGTAGATATTTGTAGTATGGCAGGCTTTCCTTTATCAGGTCCGATCTTTTAGCAAGAGCTTGGTGGATGATTTTGGCTACATTATTATGACGTTGTAAATAATCTGTTTGTGCCAACTGAGAGCATCCACTGCAGATATGTTGGATAGATTCGGTGGCCTTCTTACATAGGCGACACTTGTCACTGATGTTCTCTTTCATAATATATCGCCTGTAGTTATTAGTGGCTACTACCTGATCTTGAATGGCCAGTACAAATCCTTCCGTCTCGCCAAAAAGCCCAGCTGTTCTCAGCCATTCAGTCGATCTCTTCATATCTATGGAGTTACTTTGAAGAGCAGTAGCAAACCTGCCATGGAGTTCCTTTGATCTCCACTGCTCAACTCGGTCCACAGGTTTCGAAACTCTTGGATTGTGATCTTCCTGGAGCAGCTTCAGAGGTGTATAGCCGTGATCTTGTGCACAAATGGCCGTCATGGATTCGTTGTTGGTGAAATAATTTCTGAGCTGTTTTTCTTGCTGGCGACACATAACTTCAAGACTTAACAGTCCACGGCCCCCATGATGTCTTGAAAGACACAGCCTTTCGGTGGAACTTCGAGGATGATGCATCCGATATTTTGATAGAAGTGTTCTGACTTTTCTATCGAAAGCTTGCAAAGATGTCTCAGACCACTTGACAACTCCAAATGTATGTGATGCTGCTGAAAGAGCCCAGGTGTTAATTCCTGTAAATTTGTTTCTTGAATTAATACAGGACTTGCAGATTTTCGTCACACGAGAGAGAACCTTTCTTTCCACTTGTTTTCTTATTTTTTCATCCGCAGTTCCTAGGAGCTGCTGGAGGCCCAGATACTTATATTCATCGCTTATTATTTCATTATATTCATTATTATTATTATTATTATTATTATTATTATTATTATTAGGAAAGTATTATATTTATGCGAGAACTCACATATGGTAAATTCCATCCACTCTCTTATTATACTATTCTGTAATAAGGGGGAAAGTCGCGGTTAAAAGTGGTTATTTATTTAAAAATTGTATAAGAACGTCTACTGGCCTATTATTTATCTTTTTCAAAGCCTACTTATTTTCTGTTACTTGTTCTATATGTCTCCTTGAAGTTGTACCAACTGAACGTATTTTAACGTAACGTTACAACACACCCTTGTCAATAAAACATTTCTTATTTGACTTGATTAGCGAGTGGAGAGGTTCACACGTGTACCACGGTAATATGCCATTCAGTTGCATATTATATCAAGTAATTAGTTCAATTTCACAAACAGTTGCAGATTCGGACACACACGTTAGGAAGTATTGAGAAGCGCCAAATGACCGCAAATATAAGTGTGTCCAGTAAGATCTCATCCTGTAAACTACGGTGTGAAGAACGTGTCTTTGAGGCTTTGGCCAAAAAATTCCTAACTTTGAAAATGCTATTACGTTATTTTAAAGTTAAATAACGATGTAGATTAGAGCAACTCAGCCCAAGTGTTGTGGATTGCATTTGGCATGAATATTTAGAGGCATTCTTTCCAACAAATCCTTCATATTTTTACTTTCTCGTTTCCTCCTACGAAGTAGAGAGAAAGTTATCAAATGCAGCGAAAAAAGGCGAACTTTAGGCAGAGAAACTCACATTGCCGGGCCCTGATAACGAAAAAGTTAACAAATCCAGTTGCTAAATTTAGAAAAAAAATCTTCTAACACGTAGTGTAGCTAGAATCCCTGTTTTGTGTGTCCTTGATACTGAAAAATCGATTCACACAAAACGTCCGTCCGTCTGTCTGTGGATATCACTTAGCGTTTAAGCCATTCATACGATTTTTTCCCAAATGAATATTTACCGGTCGATCTGGCGATTTTGAAAAACTTTCTTTAAAATTTGGAGGAACATTACATGAAGCCCCAGCGACATTTTCAAAATTTTCTCACAAATGATCCAAATTTTTTCTTTATTTTTTTAAGAATAAAGTAAAATACACTTATGTAGTAGATCCGTTTTTCTCTTTTATCTCCGAATTTTCGCCGAAATTTTTAAATTTGTTCAGCTTATTCCTACTATTACAAAATTGAAGACAGATACTTTTTCTTCAAGTACATTTTTTCCATAGTCGTTCCACTCCTTCCTTCATGAGCATTTTTTAAAATATATAGTGTAATATATTTAATAAATAATGTATAGTAATAAATTTATGTATAATATATAGTAATATTTATATATAATATATAGTGCTAAATGTAATCTATGATAGAACTTAAACGCCATTTTGCTCTATTCTTCTGATTTTTTAAAACTTACAAAAATGTAATTTTTTTGATTATCCTCTCACGTCATTACTATTTACATTAGCGGAAATTTCTTGGCATTATTACATTTACGAGTATATGTGCTTTAAATGATATCATATTCAATTCTATTTCATTAAGAAGAAATCTACCTTCGATTACGAAGTTGTAAGGGGGATATTTTTAACTTTTGCAATTTTGACATTTCAAAAGTTTTACTTAAAATTTACTTGCTCTATTTGCATAATCATTCTTTTCTCTATTAGAGTAAATGTTTTAAAGCAATGTTTTGATAATAGTCTAATTACGTGAATAAAAGTTTAAATTTCGCTCCCTTTTATTGGAATATCGGAATATTGGAATATCAAAAGGTCGATTACTGTTTCACGCCTTGGTTCGATGTGTTAAAATTAAGTATGTGTATGCAAAAGAAAAACAATTTCAGTTACCAGCACATTGTTTTCTTCAACAATAAGATCTTCAATTATATTCTTCATTTCAGAATCGTTCGAATTTTCTTCTGATGCTGTACCTTTTAGTACGTCTATGGCTTTTTTCAACTCTGTAGTGTTGTCTCCAATAGTTTCACTGAGTGCAGTAATTAAAATAGATTTAATTAAGTGTTCTGTCGTAACCAGATCACGGCATTGAATGAGTTGTCTAATAGCGATCAAATATTGCATTTTAACTAAATATCTGGCATCGTTAAAAAAATTAGCCCACTTCTTTAGAAAATGAGCAACATGAATTCATATATAAGTAGGTGGCAACTTGTTTGTATTCATGCAGGCGTCTGCATACAGTTCAATCGTCAAGAAAAGACCAACAACAGGCAGTAAGTAGTGCCCTAGAATAATCGCAAACCTAAAAACAAGAAAATATATTGCGAATAAGTTAGCTTTTGTATCGTCTTATTTTTTACAATTACAAATTACAATAACTGTATATTGTTAATAGTGTACTCAACACTTCTTTTGGAAAATGAGCTTCAAATTTTACCCATTCTTTTAGCCATGATGATACTATGACTGGAATTTGTCTCTCTGAGATCATTTCCGCAACAGGAAATTGTCCAACCGCACAATGCAACACGGCTACGTACAGAAACAGATGTTGCGAATAAGAATCATCTACATGACGATTTTTTTTCGCAATGTTTCCTGTTGCATCTAGACATAAATAGGCGAATGGTTACCAATGAACCAATGGAAACCAATGAACTTGTTATATAAATTTATTTGGTGGTTCGAAAAAATATGAACCAAGAAAGGATCATATCCGATATGATGAATCACTTTTCTATCAGCCAATTTATCTTTTCATTATAGCCAAAGCTTTCATTGGATCCGAATCTAAATATTCGGCGGACAAAGATTCCTGTTTTGCTTTGTGCAATGTATCTTCGCTGTATAAAAATGACCCCACTGCTTTTGCCTTTGCAGCTTCTAAGCAGCGATACACGTGCACAGATTTGTCTTTTGGGGTACCTGTCTTTCTGGTTGGCTGTCTTAATTTCCGTGCACCACATTGTCCTTCTCCTTTTGATATTTCACATTCTAACAAGACATTTGGTGCATTATTCTGCCGATCAATCCTAGTTTGACTAGTTAAATAAGTGACTAAAACTATTCAACTATTCCTACAAATAATAGTATGGTCGTGAATTCAAGAAGTACTACTGTTTAATACAGTAATTAAGTATTGTTTAAATTTATAATTGTATAACTTTCTCGTATATGTCGTATATACGTAGTACAGAGAAAGTTATGTAAAGCTGTGCGAAAAAACGGCGGATTTTCGGTATGAAAACTATCATTGCCGGGCCTTGATAACGAAAAAGTGGATAAATCCAGTTGCTAAATTTAGAAAATAATTTTGTAACACGTAGTGTAGCCAGTGTGTGTCCTTGATACCGAAAAATCACTTGACGGAAAAACGTGTCTCCGTCCGTCTGTGAACACTTACTATAGCTGAGCCATCTAAAGCTACCAGCGCCCAAAACACAATCTCAACTAATAACAACTATATCCCAAATTTTGGGCTAAGTGCTCTATTCTCGAATTTTAGGCTCTCATGGATTTCCCAAAATCGTGGGCGCTGCTAGCTTTCGACAAAAGAGATTGCAGCGTCCTCTCAAAAAATCCATCTTAAAATCAAAAAAATAAAACCAACCAATAAGAATTTAAAACATTGTTTTTTACGGGCAAATAAACACCAAAATTAAAAATTCAAAAATTAAACCCAAATTTGAGGCTTAGGAAAAAATTATTTTCTCATTTATATTCCGAAAATGCGAGGTGTACGTAAGGAAACAATTAACATTGGTTCTTAAGGGTGAATAAACATCAAGATTAAAGTCCTAACAAAAATTATGAAACAAAATTTAGAACCAATTTGAGGCTCCAAAAAAAATTTATTTCCGCTTATATTCCAAAAATCAGGGCTGTACAAAGGGAAAAATTTACATTGGTTCTGACGGGCGAATAAACAACCTAAATCAAAAAGAAAAAAGCCCCATTCATGTTCCAGAAACCAGGGCTGTTCAAAGAGAAACAACATTGGTTCTTACGGGCGAATATACATCTAATTCAAAAACACAGTAAAAATCTGAAACCCTATCCAAAATTTAAAGCTAATTTGGGGCTATAGAAAAAATTTATTCCCACATTCCTATTCCAAATATCAGGGCGGTAGAATGAGAAACATTTAACATTGTTTTTATGGGCAAGGAAATACCAAAATGAAATAACCTTTGAAAAAATATATGAAACCGTACAGAAACTGAAGTGAACATCACAAATGAGGTTGAAACGTCTTTGAATACATATTTTCAAAACCTTGTCTGAAATCATTGTTTTTGTTTGAATGTTTGTCTTATCCAGTGATCCTCGTGCCATTGGTGATTTATTACAGGCATAATTAACATTTTAATAACACTGCAGTCATAACATACTTGTTTTGTCGTATTGTAACATATATACGGAGAAATGGACGTCGATAAAGCTACAACCCCCACTTTCGAAACACTGAAAAATTCTTGCGCCGTAATTTTGGGCTAGTGTTGACCTAATTTCAGTCCCCTACCAAACATTTTGGACTATTTTCCAACACCCCGAAATTAAAATATGAAACTGGGGCTAGTAAAGCTAGCACTCCCACTTACTCCAATTCAGAATTTTTTGCACGGTCGAAACAAGTGAATTTTGGGCTCCTGTGGGCTATATAAGAAATAGGCTTAATAAGAAAAGAAAAAATTAAAACCACTCCAATTTTTCAAAAATAAATTCTTGCGCCATAGTTTTGGGCCAGTTTTGGGTTCTTCAGTGACACCAAAAACATTATTTTGGGTATTTCACAACCACACCGAACATTAAGGTTTCAAGACTTGGGGATGCCAAAGTTAGTAACGGCACTTACTCAAAATGTTTGAAGTGTTATAACGTGAATGTTTGGTGCTCCTTTGTTCACTTTTCAAAATTTCGAAACCCACCCCTAAGTACGAGAACAAGAAATGAGAACTACCCCAATATTTCATAACTAAATTAGAGGTGCTACAGACTTTCTCGTAGCAATTTTTTCTAATTTCCTTGGTGTGGACTGGCTTTAAGGTCTTGCTCCATTTTCTGGACAGCTGCCATCGACCGTCAACGAAAGTACATTTTCTTGTTATTTTCTGAACTTTTCGGTTTCTTAATAGTAGAATTATTATACATTATAAATCAGTTTTAACCATACATAAACGGTTTTGAATACAAAATATTTGATTTTACAGACGTGAAGAATAACAACGTAAAATAATTAGCTAATAATGGTTTGAATTAGGTTTATATTTGTCACACAATTATTGTTTCAATAAAAGCACGGATGAGACAATTAATGCAGCCCCGCCCTAGATAGCGCACTGTATCTTTGGTACCTTCTTCACATTTGAACTATATTAGCAAGCCAACTAAAAATACAAAGCATCTAAACACACTAATTCAGATATGGCAAATCACTGTTCGTTCGAGCACTCGCACGTACGAACATCTTCTATTCATCTGCCATGGAAGCAGGGGGAGGGGAGACAGCACTCTGTCTTATCTCTTCAGAGTTGTCCTCTATCGGTCACATTTTCATTATATTCTTTCCTCATTAAATTGATTTTCGATATTATGTATAATGACAATTTTCTTCGTAATAAATTTGCATTTATGGTTTATTTTACTCATTCATAATTAAGGGCGTCCAGAAGGGAGGGTTATTTGGGACAACTTGCCTCAGACCCTGACGTAATTGGGGCCTGAATTCAAAAGAAATGAAAAATATATTTATCTCTAATCAAATTTAACGCTATACGTTCTATTTGATGCATGCAGAAATGAATTCTATTTATGAATTGGGGAGGAGGGAATTTTTTATTTGAGATAGACTAACACCAATGTAAGCCTGCCACAACCCTGGCACCAGTCGCGGCCAGTGTTATGAAATATCCCTGCCTCCTGTAATGGGACGGTCGCATATGGTGAAATTTGGCGAGTGCGCAGAATAATATTTTCTTAGCATTGGAACTCGTTGACGTTGGCTGGAGTGCTGCTAGAAACAGTGCTCGCGGGGCTTCGTTCCTGCAGGCGGAAACGAAGAGGTCTTTTGTTGGGGGACGACGGAGGTCGAGCTCGTGGCTCGAGCTACGTGGCTCATTGGACGCGCCGCCGATGAGGCGCCGCACCCCAAAATTCGGCAAAAAATGTCGCGCATTTGAAAAATGTCGCGCTTACCCCTTGTCACCCTAGTGACCTATGCCCCCCAGTAACCTCGGGCATCTGACTCTCGCCCCCCCCCTCAGTGACCCTCTTTGTCGCCTAGTAACCTTTGACGTCTACGCGTTTTTGCTACGCGTCTTTTTACCCCCAGACGTCTGCGCTTTAGGTGCTGTTCATGGGTTCTTTGTCTGCGCACAGGTACCATGAAAAGACTCGAGGAAACTCAGTGTATGGTTCAGGGGCTTGGCACCCCTGGAGCTGTTGCGATACCTGTAGCAAGTTTGGAAGCTGTATTTCAGTCTTCAACATCTAGCGAGCAGATTTAAAGAGAGAAACAAGAGGCACTTCGTAAGCTCGAGAAGATCATTGAGCTTCCAGAGTTTGTCAAACCTCGTCACAATGTGCATGGCGAGATCAAGAAATTGATCTCTGCATTTCGCACGTTTTAATTACGTTGTGGCGGTTCATGAAAGAGGACCGCCCTACCTAGATCCCCGGTATAATAATCACTCTGATCAGACCGTCAATGAGGTGTTTTCCAAAAAGAATAACCCCAAAAAGTCCTAGGAGAAAGGAAAGAAGTCGGGAATGATCGGGCTACCAAGGGTGGAGGAGTGGCTCACCTTTGAGAGGACCACATCTGAGTCTGGTGATGCACCCAAGGGTGTATCTCCTTGAGCGAAGACAGTTGAGGCAATGGGAAAGAAACCATAACACTCCATTCCCAAGCGTCAGGATACCTTGTTAATGAGAGCCAAAGAAGGAGCCACGTACGCGGAAATTTTGCGACACATGAAGGAAGGCCCGGAGCTTGAAGAACTGGGCTTCAATATAGTTGACGTAAGAAAGAGAGGCACGGGAGACCTGCTTTGGGAGATAGGTTGCTCGAAGGCAGCGCAGTTCCAGACTACAGTGGACGATCAACTGTAAGAAAAAGCGGAGGTAAAGACTTTGAGACGTGAGGTACTCCTGGAGATTAAAGATGGACAAAGGAATTCTTGAAAACTTTGAGAAATAACTGGATGGAGCCAAGGACAGGAAAGTATTAGTTAAGTTCATTTGCACCGCCCACGGTGGCACTCAAACAGCCGTGATTGCATTACCAGCAGATCTAGCCAGGCAAGCGGTTCGAATGAACAAAATTCGGATTGGCTGGGTTGTGAGTCACATTCGGGATAAGATAGTTGTTACCAAGTGTTAAAGATGCTGGGCAACATCTGGCGCGAAACTGTAAAGAGCCTGGTAGTCCAAGAATTGTCATCGATGTGATGAGGGTGGGCATTTTGCTGGGACCTGCAATAAGCCCCCTAATTTTGCCTTTCCCAAGGGAAAGACAAAGACGCATGAAACTGGTATCTATAAGTGTCCGTATTACCAAAAGGCTTTACGGAAGGCGGAACGGAGTTGGAAGAATGAGAATGAGGGTCCTTCAGCTCAACCTTTATCATTGTGATGCGGCACAAGACCTTCTCAGCCAGACAATGTGTGAGCTGCATAGACGTCGCGATTCTGCGCGAACAGAATAGGAATATAACGGGTCTTCAATTGGTTTCGGATGCGATGAACCGAGCTGCGGTGTGAATGTGTGGTAATGGTCCAGCCCAGGAGGTTATGCAATTCCCAAGGACAGGATTAGCCTGGATCAAGGGGTTCTGTATCTACTGTTACGATTCTAGGTGGTGAATTAAAACTCAGGTATTATTTTAACAAAAACGTTTATTTTGTTTCTTAACACAATCACTGAAAACACTTGATTTATGTACAGATAGTCTTCACTTGATTATTCCTTACACGTCACACTACTCTTGATTATTTATTTACTCTGTTCACTTCTCTTACACTGTCGCACAGTCCTAAGCACTTACCACAGTTCGATGCACTGGCACAGCCTACTGCACTGGCCACAGTCCACTGCACTGACCACAGTTCACGGCGCCGGCCACGGTTCACGTCACTGAGCACAATCACTGCGCTGCTATTCACCGCGATGCACACACTTTACAGCTCAGCTTCCACTTCAGACTTAAGACTGACTCGCCCTGACTTAAGACTGATACGCCCCGCGAACACTCTGAGACAGTCTAGTTCAAGGGCCGCCGGCCGATGACGCAATCCCCGCATACAGGTAGTTCGTGGCGGTGACGCAATATTCGTTACAATACTTTTATAGTATCTGTGACTAACCTAGTGCGTCGCACGAGGAGCTCAAGGAATTACTCGATAAATTGTTTATACGAGCGAACGAAGGCCTCTTATTATTGTTGGGGATTTTAACGCATGGGCCACTGAGTGAGGCAGCAGGGTAACGAACCAACGTCGGATGGCTCTCCTGGACAGCCTTGCCATGATAGTCGTACCCGGTCGTTGTCTTGACATTCGCGTGTGATAGTCTTGCTAGACGGATAACGTCATGAGAGGTTAGCTCTCCTAGACAGCCCGATGTTTGCCATGAAACACACACCCAAAAATACACACTAAACGTACAAGAAAACACAAACACTATCACGATCTGCGATAAAATACCTCAGCGTCATGATCGGCACGCGCTTGTCCTTTACAAACCACTTGGACTACGCCAGCAAAAAAGCGGCGGTGGTGAATGCTGCGTTGACTAGGTTAATGCCGAACACTGAAGGGCCTAGTCATGAAAAGAGAAAGCTTCTTGCCTTGGTCGTCACATCGGTTCACCAGTCTGGGCCATCTCTACAGATACGAAGAGCTACATAAGAAGCATGGCTTTATATATCGGCTATCTGCGCTCAGGAGTGCGTTCCGCGCCGACTGGAATGAAGCAGTTTGCGTCATTGCCAGAATGATCCCAATAGACAGAATAGTCCGTGAACGGCAGAGGCGTTACGATGAAAAAGAGAAGGGAAACAGAACTGCTTGGAACAACTAGAGAAATGAGAACAGCGATAGGACACTTCGTCCAAGGAAAGATGGTCCTACCGACTGATTCCTACAGTTGAATCGTAGATCCGTCGAAGGAAAGGTGGGGTAAATTATTACCTCACGCAGCTTCTAACGAAACATGGACGCTTTGCAGTCTACCTTCAAGGGTTCAAAATGGATGATATCCTGCATTGTCCTGTATTAACTTGATGTCGAGGACGTAGAATACGTGTTTTTTCAGTGCCCGCGTTTCGCAGCACAATGACGAGTCACAGCTGAGATACTTGGTATAGGCCAGATGACTCCAGAAAACGTAGTTGCATGAATTCTTGTTTCTGGAAGCAAATGGAGGTCGTTTGTAATTTGGCACAAGACGTATCGTTGTATTTGGGACGCGTAGAGAAAGGAAGGAGGAATATCTCACGATCTCTCACTTGACTAACTTCAAGTGATTGGATCACTATTCCACTCTCCGCGATGTAATGCCTATAGGCACCCGCACGCTTCTGTTTTTCACCCTGGCTTAGCTACAAGAGTTGCAAAGGCTAACACGAAATCAAATTTTTGGCTTACTCGGTAATTAGCTCACCCAACCTGCTGGAAAATTAGTTCAGATGAACACACATACATTTGCACATATTTCCAAGCGTACATTAATTTGTCAAATTTGTGTAATTTAACATGTTAAAACAATATTATTGAATATGGTCCCCAAACCAATCAAGAGAAAAAATGACAAAAATCATTAAATCCAAGGCTTGATTTCTGGCGGAACGCGACGGAACGGCATTCCGGTAACTCGGGAATAATTATTAAATTATATTAAAAATATACATTTATTTCTATTAAATTAATGGTTAATTTGGGGCACGTTCCGGAACCTAAAATTTTAGCACTGATTAAATCTATGTCATCACAATAAACACTAGAATGATCAAAGGCATCATGACTCCTGGCACTCTTTATGTTGTGGGAACTTCGTTTTATAGATAAGAATTTGTGACTTAATATTTTAATTTATTCGCAGTATGTTAAAAGCAAGGATCAAAACAGAAACGACACTTCGATGTTTTGTCTCTGCGCCGTTGTAACGAAATTCTTTTCTCGTGAATTTAGTTTCGTTACAAGTAACGAAACAAAAGTCTGTGCGAATTTAGTTTCGTTACAGAATGAAGAGATCGTTGAAGGTAGTTTCGTTTTGTTTCTTTACTGGAATGAAAAGAAAGTGAATTTCCTTGCATTGGATAAGAAACTTTATTTCCTTTTCTAATTTCATTATTAATGTTTGTTGAAGGACAAGTAACGAAAGTCGGGAGAGGTCCATTGAGAGGACCCAAGACTACATTTCTGTACGTACTATTTTGTGTCAGAACTACCTAAACACCAGTGATTATCTCTACCTTTTCCTCTATCCTCTATTGAAAATTTCATTACTCTGCAAATGATTTCTGCCTTTTGGTCAATTCTTATTCGCAATACTCACCATGGTACACGGTACACATACACGGTTTGACATGAAAGTTTACTATTGTTTCATACGGATTACAGCGGAAATACCTCACATAAGAAGGGGACTTAGTCCGCCGACCCTCTTCCTCCCGGGCCTGCGCCCTTTCCCACTACGTCTCTCAGCAGCGCTTCCGAGAAGCGCCAAGGCCCTTCCCACGCCGCCACCGCCGCACGCCACGGCCGCACTGCCGTAGAAGGGAGAGGGTTCGGGAGTCCGATGTGTCAATGACAACGAACAAAGGGACACAGGAGATAAACGGCAGCTCTGCGCCGCGACCGAGTGTCACAATGGGAAGCTGTGTTGTGCTAGCCGTTGGCGCGTACGCGCTTCCACGCTGCTGGCAGAACTCTGCCACCGACCGCCACAGTAGCGCGAACCCGCCACCCGTGGGACCACCATTTAAGCCAATGCTTTACTACCAGCTGCGCCACTCGGAAGCGCTGCTGAGCGGCGGTGTGGGAAGGAGCCCGCTACCTGGGTGACAAATTCATCCTATCTTTGCAAACGCTGATTCCACTTCTTCGTAGAAGCCTCGTTGAAAACAGGGACCAAAAAGGTATTGAATACCGATGTTTTACCATACCTCTACCGAATACCTTTATTCTTTTATGCCAGTAAAATACCTTTATAGGACGTCTTTACCGGTGCATTGACGTCCATAAGGTTATTCTGGTATTTTCAATGGAAAACGATTGTCGCTCACACCGTCCATGCAAAGAAAATAACTTATTTCCGTTAATCATTTTGCGTAATGCTTATTAATAAAATAAAAAAGCATACACGCACGCACGTCCACAATCGTGTACACACACAAACGCATGCACACGCGCACACACTCACACGCCCACTCCCTCTCTCTCAAACATACACACACGGCAGAAAATTTGCTGGGGTGAACGGTCAGACATCCATCGCTCGCATTTCAATGCTCCATGCTGCGAAAAGAAATTGATAGCCTGGAATGCGTCAAGTGCTTTATCATTTGTCTGAGCACAAATCAATGAATGGAGAGGAACCGTAAACGCCCGTGAGTCGAAACGCTGACCTCCAGAATCTGCCTACGTAACGGCGCTGCCCTCACTGCTCTTACGAAGTGGCAACTGATAAAGGCGGTCCCGAGGATGGAAGTTTATTTCTTGGTACGGAAAGGTGATTCTCTTTGGAAATATTCTGCAATTTCTCCATCAGCAGCGCGAGGAATGTTATGCTACATCTCTCAACCGGTGTCAGATTTCTAGCGCGTTCTTCTTTCAACGCTGATGGCAAAGACCATATCTGTTGGTCTCTTTTTAGTTTGAAGTGCAGTGACACTCGTTCTTAATACAATAGAACCTGTCTAAGGCAGATCCTGGATAAGGCGGAAACCCGCCTTCACCGGAAAATACTCTCAGAACGGACTATATTCCAATGCAAGGTATACTGGGTAAACCGGAAACATGCCTAAAGCGTAAACGGAAAGAAATTTTTAGTACGACGGTATTAAAAATTCTGTATAAGACGGAAAGCAAATAGTTTTCAAATTAAACATTGACTTGTGTGGTGACATCGTACCAAGACACACTCAAAGCTGTGCTCGTCCATTCGGTTTCTCAGTAACTCTCGTCCGAACATCGTAATTTCCATACTACTCGTGCGAAAGTCACCGTTTATTTATAAGAGCACTGACCTTCACAAGCCTGTGGCAAGGAAGGAGAGCCGCGAAGAGCGATTCTTGCACAGTTCTTTTTAATACGTGCTTTGGGTTCAGTGGTTCTAAACGTTTACTATTGTTCAGTTCGACGAGTTGCTGGTTTTGTTTTAATCGTTTATGTCAGGCGGCAAATTGAGAAAGTTAGCTCTTGATGAGAAAATTAGCCTGACTGAAGAACACGAACAAATGAAGGTACACGTAACATTTAGTTTTTAGGTGAGAAACTAATTATACAATCTATTTCATTTTTTAACGATTGCGTTTTCAAAATTGAACTTCCTTCATTGAACCATGTTTTGTCCACGAAAGAAGCCGATATTGGTATAGTTTCGCATATAAACAAGAACAAACTCTCAGCAAGAAATCTTAACCCAAAGTAAGAGTGGTACTTAATACCCGAAAACCCTATAGAAAGTTTTATTATGGTCATTAGGGAAGGGCCTTCAAGTTGCGCGCCAACCTCTCATGGATGGCGTGGTCGCCGCACGGTAGTCTATCGTTTACAAACATTTCAACTCGCAGCAAGCAAGGTGGAAATTATTTCCACCATGGCAGCAAGAATAATTTCAACTTCAGCAGCCTCTAGGAGGGTACAAACTAAACTTCAAATCCTTACAAAACGAATATCGCCAGATGTCCTTCAGGTCCTCCGCCATTCAGAAGAAAACGAAAGACAGCCACACGAAGTACAAGACGCCTGAAGCCAAGACGCCATTACCGAAGCCGAAGTACAAGACGCCATTAGCACAACAGAGGCGACTCCCGATGGATGCCTAAAAGCGGCGTTAGAACACGGGGCACGGAAAGCCCGGACATCTATAGGTATCGTTAGCAGCGAAAGGGTTAAGGGACCCATATCTTTACAAAAATTGTATATGAATTATTCAAGCTTGTGTTTGACCTTCTCACCTCCGATATAAACATCCGTTTTTGTTGCCTCGCTTGCCCTCCGAGGCGATGGACGCCGCGCGGCGATTTCCGCTCTTCGACTCGCAGTGAGGTCATGAAAGGTCTCAATATTGATGGTCGCCAAAACACTTGCAACTTGTCATTGGGAACGAAATCAATCTTTTTTGTGACGTCATTAATTGTAAATAAAGAAACTATCTTGAATAAAATACCTGGATAGAAACTAAACTCCCACGATGATTTAGTTTCGTTCCTGTAATGAAACTAAATTCCCAGCCGCAGATTCATTCCAGATGCAGTTTTGTTAGTAGTCCATAGATTTCTTCGCCGCGCTTCGTACTTACGTCGTTACGTACTTTAGTTTCTGTGCACAAGTAACGGTAACGAAATGCCTAATTTCACTAAGTTTCGTTTCTGTCGCCATTCTTGGTTCAAGGTTTAATAGTGTAAGATATAGGCCTATATTACTCCATACTCCTTTCTAATTTACCTTGAATGCCTAGGAGGCATCATTTTAACTCCTTGGGTATCGACCCCATCCTGCAGCTTTTGTTTTATATATGTCAATGCTGAAATATGTTAAATGTGTGTCTTAGTATTTTGGATACCTTCTGAGGAAATGCACATGCCTTCCAGTTTGCTTTGCTTTCAGACATTCATGTTCAATTCGTGAGTTCTTTCATGACGGTAGAGCATACATAACACTAAGTTTTGAAAAGCAAGTTATCACATGAAGGTTGAATGACAAAAAATTTTTTTAGAACATTCATATACAGAACTGTAAAATTTGGAATTTAGAAGAGAACGTTCAAGTGCAGAAAGGCGTTTCAAACTCCAGGTGGTGATTAGATATACTTGATTCTTTAACCACAGTCTTTATTCATGATTTTCGAATTAATAAGAGGGGTTTGAGAAAAAAATCACTGGCCAATTTCATTGCTTTCATCTGAAAAATTATTTTGCTTGAGTATGAAGCATTACACTTACAAACTCAGAGGTATAAAGTTGATAAGTGGGCATTTTTCTTTCTAAAGACAATGTACATATTTAGTTCTTGGCTAGAAAACAGGACAAATGCAGCATAGAAATGTGGCTTGTAGGAGATGATCACTAGAAACATGGCCAATGTTTTTTCCATATAGTGGAGATATCGGGGAAGTATTCTGGAAGGCAATGAAATGAAACGAGAGGAAAACATACCCATGAACCATGCATCAGGATGCAAAGTGCATCAGACTGCCAGGTATTATTCTACAAAATGTGCTGTTCAAGGCTTTACAGTTTTGGATCTACCAATCTCACCAATTTATATTGTATGCATAGCAAAGCCAAAAACATCAGAAGTCAATACAATGAAAATTTGAGGCTGAAAACCATTCTTTATATACCAGAACACTGGCAACAAATTTATTTAACACAAAATACGTTTAACACAAATACATTGGTCTGAACACATAACAGAGCACAGATTCCAGATGTTGAAAATTCTTTCTTATCTGCAGATACTGACAGCATCTACAATCAACCTGAAGGAATGCTTGACAGCACTCTTGATGATGCTTTAAAACAATTCACCAAGTGGAGCCCTTTGGAGAACAGCAATTTTTAATGTACCTACTTTCTAACATACAACGAAAACTGAATTTCCTGGACATCAGCTTCTGAAAAACAATTTCAGTAGTGTAGCACCCTGCAGACAAATTGATGGTACAATAGCAATGTAATTAACCACCAAAGGAACACAATATACATGTAACCACATATTTGAACAGTAAAATATTCTTTTGATTTTAGACCAAACAATTACAGATTACTCAGTACCATGTACACATTCATGACACAGCCACATAACAGTGAAACAGTTGAAAAAATTCAATTATAGCAACAGTAAAGACATATTAAACATATAATGACAATATCATTTCCAAAAGGAAAATTTTCTTCCATGAAACGAAAACACACATCTATTATCAACATGTACATGTCAGTCAAAACTACACATCAGTGACACATTACATCAAAAGAAAGAAAAGGGAATACTGTACAACACAAAAAGTTTACAATGCAACATGCAATATAAATTTCATCCACTTACCCCAACATTGCCATATGCATTTCTATTCATCATAAAATACTTTTCATGGAATATAATAATAAAGAGGTTGCAATATTTTCATTGCAAATCATGCACATTGAAACATCCAAACACTGATACGTCCAAACACAAAAATATTTATGGCACAGGTTCACTTCCCTTTTCAATCAGTGTCACAATTATGAGCAAGTTGTACAGGTTTTAGAAGCTTCCGCCTTCTACGTACATACATAAAGGATAATTACTTACTCTTTGCTATTCAACTTGGAGAAGTTAAAAACACTATTCAGTCAATTGTCCATATTTTTGGCAAGCTATATTCACAAGTTGCATTCTAAAATATGACAATGTATTTTATACACTTAAAACAGAACAAAGAAATTGTGAAATATGCTTAAATCTTTTTCAAAGGTATAATCACGGTTAGAGTTTTAGAAACATTTTTAATTTCATGAATATTAAAGAAATGAGCTATTTTTTATGCAAATTATGGTGAACCCTATGTCATCTTCTGTACAGATTGATTTAATAGAACTTAAAAATATTTTCTCTCATCTTATTCAAAAAACAGTCAATTAAAAATTCCAATACCTTAAAAATTATGGTGAAAAAAAATAGTAAGTCCTATATGGAATAGAGTTTTTCTTTTGCAAGATGATAACAATACATTATGTTAACAATCACAGTTAAATATTGAGTTTGGCATTGTGTAAGAGCCTTTTCACAAGTCAGCTGTTTTTAGTGTGAAACATAGCAAGGCAAAAGTTCAGAAAAGTAGTGAAGCTACTCACTATAGTAAGATCACATCACTGATATTTTTTTTCTGGGCTGTACTGTGTTTATTAGAAAGACATCGATCATCTTTGGTTTTCCCTATTATACACGTACATTGAACATTGGATGTTGCCAATGTACCACACAATGAAGAATAGGTGAGAAGGTACATTTAGGATGGTTATGAATCACCCTTACAATTTCATCTTGCTATCGATGAAATCAAAACATATTTTTTTAATATTATTATTATTATTATTATTGACTTAGTTGTTTGTGACCTACAAATTTAACCTACACAGAGCCAGGGTTGTTAAAAACGTATGTAAGCATCACCAGCTGTATGTATACAGTACCAGCCAGTAATGCTGAACACAACTTCTCAACATATAACATACGTAATAGAATGACTCACGAACTACGAAGACCCCCAGTAACTTCTAAACTGACCATCATAGATCCAACTTTATCTCAAGGACCCAAACAGGGGAAATAAGCTGCAGACCTGTTTTCTAATATATTTCTATTTACACAGATATGAGCCAACTTTAATATTTTTAAATGCAACTAGGCCTATACAGTTTTCCACATGAAGTGGAAAGATCGGAACCAGAAAACTATGATAAGTTTGTTAATGTTTAAAGAGAAATTTTACGTTCAAGAATAGTGAAACAAATTCTGCAAATATGGTCTGGGAATGGCATTAAGCTACTAGGAAATTTAAAAATAAATAAGTACTGTGGCGGGGGGGGGGGGTACTGTTGGTAACAGCACCCATTGGTCACAATGGCCTGGCAACCAGGACAAGTGATAGGCAGAATTATTCACAGAAGAGTATACCCAGCTGAAAATATTCTAAAAGCAGTTTCCTTCTAGTTCATAATCATGGTTTTGTTAATCTTAAGGCCACCAGAGTTTGGTTTGTGAATTCAAAAATTACTTATTTACAAAAAAATTAAAGAACATTGAATTTTGGTGGCAATGAGGCAATTTGAATTTCAATTCAAACATGTTTCTGTTACAATTTATATAAATTCCGCATTGAAAGAATTTACATCACTTTTGTTTTCTGGTGGCTAATTCCTCACATCAGTAAGGTTTCAAGTTCATCCTGTTCATATTTCCCAGCACCTATGTCTAGGCCATCTACCCAATTGGCAGCAAATTTGGCCTGTTACTCCTGCTTGGGAAACAGGGAAATATCAAATATCTACTACATGTAATTACAGATCACAAGGCACAATGATGTTATTTTTACTCAGTATTATTTTTCAAACATTAACAATAAATCATTGTACTCCTCTTTTCAAGCAAAGGAAAAGTCATGTGGTTACTTTTAAAAAATCAAGTTGACTATCTCTCTGTAAATTGAAATATTTTGAATATCAGCTCAATGGTGTATTAACTAGCCCATATGTTTGGAACTTTTGAGCAATAACAGCCATCTTGATGTCATGAGCAGTTTAAAAGTTGTTAAGGGTGACTGTAGTTGTTGGTGCCATGTTCTACCTACAATGCTCTTTGTAATACATAAAAAATTCAACTGAACTTTAATATCCACTAGAAACAAATTAAAAACGATTATAAATAAAAGAATAGATAGAACAAATAACTAACAACTACTGGGTTTCTTGCATTTTACTCACAATTAACATGAAATAACAAATTGTTTCTTATAACCCAACTCCCCACATATTGTGAACACAATAATAAATATTAAAAACTCAAATATCCAGGAAACGTGTTCAAATTTCCAATTATACAGAATAATTAACAGAACTTTAACCACAAATACAGCTGGCCTTTTACTAACTTTCAATTTCCAACAAAAGCAGAACTAAACCATAGATATCAACATCAGCCTGTCTGAGGAACATGTTTTCTCTTTGTATGCAAGATATTTTAAACGACAACCAAGACAAAGGTCGAAGAATCTTGACACACACACACCATTAAAAATGTTTTATTCACTATGTTCTTACCTTGATGACATGGCACCAATTCATGGTACATACATTTCACGGACAATGTAGTGTACTGATACAAAATCCTGTTACATGCCACAGCCTCAATATACGGTGCATCCAAATCCATTGTTATAAACATGAGGCCCAAAAATGCAATAAATATTGAAATACAGGAAACAATGAACTCTCATCCAATAGCATACGAAAACAAGAGAAAGCAAACAGGTGTTCCTTGAAAAACTATGTGAATTTCATTTGTAATCATCATTGACTCACTGAAACATACTAAAAGCACACGCACATTACCTGTCAATGTGTTTGTAACTAGCCCGTAAAATAATAATTTATGTTGCTGATATTATAACCATTGGAATTAAATACGAAGATATTTAATTGTAATGGACAAAAGTTTAAAAGAAACTCAATTTCAATAAAAAATGTTTTACTATAAAAATAAAAAATAACATTTTCAAGATACTCAGCACTAAAACAAGTCTATATAATCACTCAATTGTTCTGGGCCCAAAATTTTAAATAAGGGTTCATTTGATCAAAAAATAGTTTAAGTTTAAGACATTATATCTCTTTAGAAAAATATCTTTCATCACATAACAGACAATGCCAGAAAACTATTTCTAACAATCAAAACTGTTCTGTATACTTTGTAATCACTTAATCATTTTAATAGGACTAAACTTTTTTATTATCCTGCCATTGGGGGGCAGAATTCTTTAACAATCAATCTCTCCTCCTAACAATCCTACTATGACACTTTTTTGGCAAATTCACACATATAAACTGCAAATCATCCAAATGTCAGTATTGTGTAGATGTTAATATAAAAATATGTGGAAATCAAAACTTAAATAGTTTCCAAAAAACACTACAAGAAATTTCAAATGTGGTCACTGCCACGAAGTCATCCACTCCTATCTCAGGACCATTTGATTCATTACAGCTCCACATTTTTTCCTTACATTCATCACCACTGGATAACTCCATAGTTATTAAAGCACAAGGAATAAGAATAGTAACATCGACAAGTCCACTAATAGTAGCTTTGTTACCATTAATTAATTATCAAAACACCTTGAATCACATCATTGTTTCACATTTAGTAACATAAATCAGCAAATGTTTGTAACATTTATAGACGTCTTTGAAAGCAATATACGAACTCTAACAGTTCTTTGTAAGACTTCATAAAGCATCTCAAATATTCTTATCTTCCATTGTGTCTGAAATTTTAAATATCTGAATTTCTATCCCATGGTGATCTTGAAAAATTTGCCTGTAACAGAACAAGTATGGGATTTCATTAAGTCAGTTCTTTTCAGATGATGGTGGTGATAATAGTGATGAAGAAATTGATACTTTAAAACAAAACAGTCTCTCTCTGAATAGTATTTATACTATTCATACCATTTTCAAAAAAATATATTGTTTCTAACCTGCATTACATGAGTTCATGATGATGTCTTCAACCAAATTTTGCAATAAGCTTACTACGGACATCTTCAAACTCCCCAAGGCGATCTGCACTATGCATTCTATTGAGCCAGAGTAATACATTCATTAAATATCGTTCTGTTGTATCTATGGCATCCTCATCATGGCGAGGGTAAACATTATTACCATCCTGTTTCTTCTTTTCCTCTGAAACATAAACAATGTATTAACACTTTTGTGCAAGGGAAAGGTATAAGCAGAGAGAAGCAGACAGACAATGAAGGAGGGATGGGAGAGGAGGGGAGCAATCTTTCATTTCAAATGTCTAGAAGTCTTCAAAATGCTAAGAATATGTGAAGTGGAAATTGCTTTTCCGTTGGAGTCAAAGGATTGAGGAGTATTAATACTTTCACATATTTAGAGAGTTGAATAAAAAGTAGTATAAATAGGAGTTTCCATCAAAGAGATAAGAATATTAAAAAGATGCGTGAATATTTCAATATATCAGGAGTATTGATCCTACACATACACACTAGGGTCTGCAAGATCCCAGCAGGTAATTTTTGGTTGTTTTTTCAAAACATTTGCTACCTTCTGGCTTCCTGCTCCTTGCTCACAGATCAATATTTTTGGTGAGATTGGATTTCCTTGATTTACACCTCTTTGTAGTTTAAATTATGGGCCTACAATTTATGTTTTAACTTTTAAAAAAGCTGTCTTCACACACTTTTTGTAAAATTCAACTATATTTGTGTTTTATGTCTATCTATTTTAATGCGTATAAAATGCTCTCATGCTCCACAGAACAGAATGACTTCCTGAAGTGATGAATGCCATACACAGTGGGATATTGAATTCTTCCCTTTCCTCAAAAATCTGGTTAATAGTTTGCAGATAGTCAACAGTCAGGAATTTTGATCAGAAGCCTACTTGTTCTGGTGGTTGCCTTTTGAGCCTTTTCGTAATTCTATTTGTCAACATTCTTGTGAAAACTTTAAATATGGTAACAAGATGATTTAATAATTATTTAATTCATTTCAACTACTCTTTTTTGTGTAGTGATATTTTAGTGCTTGTTCCCCATTCATTTGGTATTTCCAGCATTGAAAAGTACTATTATTTATTGTAACGGAAACTCTTCTCCTTGTTTCAGATATTAATTTTTTATTCCATCTTCTTGTATTGTTTTCCTTGTCTTTAATTTCATGACATGTTTCACTTCACTGTTTATTCACTGTTCATGCACTGTTATAACAGGAACCTCTAGTGGTGTCTTCTTTTTACTGTTGGTATGGATGAGTAAGTTTACGTCCTTTTCTTAATCATGAGGAATTCTTTGCAGCCCCTTTTGCAGAATTTACAATTTGTGGCTTTATGCCGCATAGATATTCTGTACAGTAATACTTGTATTCAGTTTGGTTTGCAAAGGTTTTTGTATTTCTTTCATATAATTATCTTTATTTCATGCTGCCTCTTATTTGTTAGTTTCTTATAATTTCTCACTTTATTGACCAGATTTAGCATCACTCATCTGTGGAAAATGTAGAATTTTATGTCATTTAGTATTTAAATATCAGATATATCTAACCTGTCACTAGGTATGTAATCTATTTTGCTTCTCCTCTTCGCATCTGGGCATTGCCATATCCATTTCACAGCGACATTTAGATGATGATGATTGTGATGGTAATGAATATGATGGTGATTATGATTACTTTGATGATGATTATGATGATGATGATTAGGAACGGAATTTATTGTAATAAAAAATGCAAAATATGTACATATATATGTACTTATTCTTTCCAAAATATGTAAGGAAAAATAGAAAATATGTAAAATAAAAATTCAATCTTGTGTTTAAAATTGTTTTCTACAAGCATTTTCTGACCACAGAACGTCGCCGATCAGTTCTTAACATGCATTCGGAATGGCTGAAACTAGGTTCTATCTGTACTGAAGTAATTGTACACTAGACTTCATCACATATAAGAATTTTATTCAAAATATAAAATAGATTCATAGTATATATTACAATGTTTAAGAGGAGCCGGTGTGCAAGCGAATAGTAGTACCATGTAGTGAGTGATGGATTGAGAGGTGGGGGTGGGGGGTGTAATTGTATATACCCCACCCTCCAACGCGACTATTTTCTGTAAAAATATTTGTTTTCGATCAAGTAACGAATTTGCTATTTGAAACATGAGCAAGCATGTTGAAAATAATTGCGTTCATAAAAATCTGTTCATCATTGACTTACAAGTACGCAGTAATGGGGGACGGGGGGCAAGTTTGACAAATCATGGTGGAGATATGGTGGAAATAAAATCGTTACATTTGATTTGTAAGAAACATAATTCCATAACCAATATTACAAATGCGCATCTGGAATGTTCCGTTTTGACACATAAAGATATTAAAATGTAGCGAAATATGTAAGAAATATGTTGTAATAGGTAAAATATGTAAACATATGTAAAATAAAAATAGTTGTAATTCAATCAGAAAGTATTGTTAACTCTAAAAAAAAATTGAATGCAGGTATCTAGTTCCTGTAAAAACATGTAATTATATGGAAATCCGTTCCCTAATGATGATGACTATTATTATTTTTATTTTTATTATTATTATTATTATTATTATTATTATTATTATTATTATTATTATTATTATTATTATTAAAACTAAATTTTTCAAAAATAAAATAAAAAATGTATAAAAAAGTAATGCATGATTAAACTATATGCAAAAAATTGGTATAGCAGTGATGTGTCATGCATCATTGGATTATATTTATAATATGGAATGTTGCTGGTTGAAGCATTTCAATGTTATTGTACAATTCAATAAAAAATTAAAATTAATCTGTAGTCTTTTACAATGTAATTATAAATCTGTTATTTGTACTTACTTATACATTTATTTTTAAATTTTTTGTTTGAATAATGTTAAATTGGAACACTCAAATACTTTCAAAATATTAAAACTCATGGTGCTACAACAGCACATACTTACTCATGATATTGTTAATGGCTATGTAATATTTTAATATGCCAATTTCTGTCTTACACTTCAACTACCATTTGAAAAATTCTTAAACAAACAAAGCATGAAAAATACATACATTTTTTTAAATTCAAATGTTTAAACAGAAACGGCTCTCTGCAATTGAATTCAGTGTATTCAGTGTATTCTACATAAATGTTGCAACGATGCGCGATGGGTATTGTATCTATATATAAAATTATTAGTTTATATTAACGTAGCAAATGGCGACCGTCATCGCCTTCTATTATCAGTACAACGTAAAAGCAATTGGTTGCAACAAGAAACAATAGCCGCTAATTCATACAGGAGAGACATTTTGCAAATTGGCATTCTTAATACCACCAGCAAGAAAATAAAAATGTTATTTAAAACATTAATTAAATTATAATAATTAAATATAATATTTTTATATTCCTCAAAATTACTCCGTTTTTACACACATTACTCTTCATTCCCACATCTTATTAGGTTGCAATTTACAATAGGTTTTAAATAATTTAGTACAAATTATTTACAAAATATTAAGATAAATATGTTAACAAAAGCTCGAATGTAAGAAACGAACAAAGAAGTATGAAATAATACACAAATTTTAACTTACATAGCATCCAACTGCCTGGAATTACCTCTATGTTCAAGAAGCGCAGTAAATTCGGAGTGGGCAACTACGTTTCTCACCAAATTACAACAAAAAAACATATGATGAACATATTTCATTAAGAAATAATTGTAACTTCACAATTGAAGTTGTAGGCAGACACTGAAAATTTTTTAATTTTTTCAATTTTCCAAAAATAAGGCTTTTCAACGAGGCACCACTCTCTTAAACGTCCTTTACGCTATCTAAGGTCGAAATTGAATCAAAACATTTTGTGCTGGTTTTAAGAAAAAATGGTTTAAAGAAAATAAAAATTGCCTGTTTCACATAAAATTTCGCACAAAATACTTAAGTTTTCAACAAATTGAATAGGACATGATTTTTAGATTGTTTTTCATGAACATATTTCATTAAGAAAAAAGTTTATCTTCATAATTGTAATTGTAGGAAGACACCAAAAAAATTTTGAATTTTTTCAATTTTCAAAAAATAGTGTTTTCAACAAATATGAGGCCTGCACCATTCTCTTAGGGATGTAGACGTTTTTGAGAAAAAGTTGTTTAAATAAAATTAAAAATTGCCTATATTTCACACACAAACATGAAAAATACTCAAATTTTCGAAAAATTGTTCATGGCCTTATTTCAAAATCTACTTTTAAAGAACAGATTTCATTAAGGGAAAATCTATCTATCTCCATAATTGTAGTTGTAGAAAAACATCGAAATAGTTATGAACTTTTGCAATTTTCAAAAAATCAAAGTTTCCACAAAAATGAGACCTGCACTAATCTCTTACATGTCCTTCACACTATCCAACAACATTTAATAAAAAATGATGGAGCCATTTTTTGAAAATGTCCCAAAGGCTTCACGTAAAGTACCCCCAAAATTAAAATATCGGTTTCAAATTCTAGGGGCCGTGTCATCAGCCAGACCGATAGGGGAATATCAATTTTGGAGAAAATCAGCTGAATGGTTTACCCGCTGGCGTCGTTCACAAACAGAATTTTGCTGTCAAGCAATTTTTCAAAATCGAGGACCCACAAAACATCGTTTCTGGCTATACCATGTGTTAGAGAATTTTTTCTTCATATTTAGCAATTGGAATTAATCCAGCTTTTCGTTACCAGGGCCTGGCAATAAGAGTTTTTTTGCCAAAAAATTTCCCCTAGCATTACATAACTTTCTCTTCTTAAATTCGTTCTTAAGGGCATGAAAGTAAAAATACAATGTGAATTGATAGGATTTTCTTCATATTTCAGAAATGGGGGGAGGGAGAGATTGGTGAAAGTAAGAATAGAGTGCCCCCAAATTAATGTTGGCCTAAGGGTCCTTTAGCTTAGCCAAGGGCTTCATGTAAAGTACCCTCCCAATACTGTTATAACAGCCCTGATGATAAGACCTCAAATTTTTACATTGTAACAACTTCCATTTTAAATGTCTAAGCAAAGTTCATATGATACAAAAATGATAATTAGACATAATGAAATTGAAAATATTTTACTTCTCATGAAGTTTATCTTCCTTTGAGTGAAAATTAAATTTAGGCTGAGCAGGAAGTCAAAGTCAAAGTCAAAATTCAAAAAGAAAAAATATAAATTAAAAATTTAGTTTGCTTTGGATAATCCCTAAGTTATCACTAGAGCTGGGGATTATATGTAACATCAAGTTGCAAAAATCGGGAATATATGTAAAAGACTCCAAAACATGCAATGTATTTTTTAACAAATCCATATTTAGATGTATACACACCATTTACTCATTGAACTTCGCAGCAGAGTGAGCAATTTTATATTTCTCCAAGTTCTTTAGGGTCATTGACTGACATCAGTTAATGGATTTTCTGTGTGGACTACTACTTCATATATTCTTGTCATGCCAGGATTTTACTCTTCAGGGGCATCTAAGCATTAGCCTTTATCCGCACCCCCACGGGTGTACAAGTACACCTTTGGGCCATCGAGATAAGCTCCTATCCTATTAAACTAGGGTAGGGCCACTCTGCCAGCTGAAGCGACTAGCTGTCTGGACTAGCGCGAGAGTATAATGAAGGGCCACTCTCAGTACGCCGGGATGAATCCATATTCAATGACCCACGAGTGTTGGGCATTGCCCAATGAAGCGAAGTGCCCGTCTGGGGGCCATCCAGACCAAAGTCCAGGCAGCTCAGGGCCCCTAACCTCCTCCTCAATTAGTAATATTGACGTAACACCGGAAACTTACGCAGACTTCTTTATGTGGCTTTGGGAACAAGTCCTGCCCCAATCCTGCTCCAAAGGTCAATGAGTAGGGGAACAACTGGTGGGTTACTGGGTGAGCCCGACAACCAGGAAGCACTGCCTGCTCACTGCACCAGCTTGGCGCTAATGACACAAGTTCCACCAAGAAACTAGGGTCTGGGTGGACGTTTCCAGCTGCCACCAAGAACTGCAGGCTGCTGGCCCTGGATTCCCCCCCTGCAGGGGACTGATGTCTGTCAGACAAAATACTTACAAGCAGAGATTGATTTGTCTGTTATAGGAGCTAACTGGAGCATATTTAAGATACGGAATTTTCCCCGGCAGTATGTCTTTACAAATATTAATTACAAATCCACTTGAAACTCTACTCACACTGAAAAATGTCAAATATCCTGGGTTTCTTTTCAATACCATTTCTATTTTACTACAAACACTGGCACCAATTTCTTCCTGCACAGCCTTTAGTTTTCTGTCAGTACTTTCCATTACAGCAATAGATTCCTGCAGAGGAAGTCCTGAAGATTCCAGTTGATTGATACTTTCTGGGAGCCAGCTGAAGTTACTCCTGACGTAGGCCACTGAACAGATCACTTTGGAATCGCTGAAAGCACTTTTACCTTTGCGAAGAGAAATAACCTATTGAGAATCAAAAGAATCAACTATTGATTTAATTGAGACTACATTCTCACTGTAAAAATTCACCACTTCAATCCACATTCCCCATCTTATTAACAGTGGTTCATGTGGCAATGGCAGCTTTGGTAGCTGCTGTTTGCAAGTTAGAAATCATTGCAAGGACTTTAAAAATACTTTTTTTATTGCCAAAATTAATTTGTTCACGTCTGTGAATTTACTTCTAATATCTTCAGCAACATATTGCAGGCAATGAGCTTAGCGCATCGAATGGACAATGCAAGGAAAACACCTTTCAGGCAGTAACTGCTTTAAGCATGTATGCAGCATCATGCAAATAGAAAACGAGTACATTCTCCTCTTTTACTGGTAACACTTTTAGTTCACCATTCACAAATCTCGCACTAGTTCTATGATTTGTCTTCACCAGTTCATTGAAGCATGGTTTCAAAGGACAGTTTCGTTCTAGCTTTAATACCATGAGATTCGCAATACAATGACCTATTACATCAGTAGTTTCATTAGCAGCAACCCACATGAATCTCCAATATGTACCCTAATTCTATCTATTGCTTCATCGTAGCACACTAAGATAATTCATACGAAGTGTTGAATGATCAGGAACTTTTTGTTTGCAAATACTTTTCCAGGAAATTTAAACTCTGGAACTTGAAGCTTGAACTATGAAATATTTGCACAATCATCGCATTTCATAAGTCCATGTAGAAAGAGTTTTTCAAAGTTGAAGCATCTTGATTTGCATCAAAAGCATCTGCTTCTTGGATACAATTAAGTGTTTATTTTTTGTACGCAGTGCACTTCATGCATGTTGATCCAGCTGAAATTTCATCGGACAAATTATTTGTTTGTTTGTAGCATGCTTAGCAAAGGACTAATTTACGTCAGTTGTGAACGTCTTGTCAATTGGCACCCAAGATTTCAACTTTGAAGCCAGGGAAGACAGAACAGTTACCCATGTTCACACCAAAGAAAACTCATGTTGACTGAGCTTGCAAATGTAGATCTCTTCATTTATTTCCATGAAGATTGCTCATCGGGGTTGACTTCAGACCCCACCTTTCCAGAAGCTTGCCATCTAATCAGAATGGAGTGATTGCATTGCATTGCATCCCTGATAAATTTATCTCCAGAAGTAGCTCAGTTTACAAATGTGCATGTGTCCCTATTTTTTCACCTAGAAGTACAAGGATATTTTACAGGTCTGTTCTTGACAAAATGACACCTTTTTTACACCACAGTGCTTACTGAATAAGAAAATGCATATTTTAAACTTGTGGTGTTAAAACAGCACGTACTTTCTCCCCCATATTTTCAAGGAAAATTATACAAAAAGTACTCAAATTTTAGAAAAACTGTACATGACCTTATATCTTATGGATTTCTGTGAAATCATGACCATGATGGATTCTGCCTATAGCACATGATAGAGGATGTTTTCTGAATTTAGTAACAGGGTTTATTCCCCTTTTTGTTCCCAGGGCCCTGTAATAAGAATTTTTCTGCTGAAAAGTTGCCATTTTTTCACGGAGCATTACATTACTTTCTCTCTACCATGGTAGCGAGAAAGTAAAAAAGAAAAGCACTATGCTTAACTTAAGTGAATAAAACAGATAAAAGCAGTAACTATTTGAAATTCTTTCACAACTTTGATAAGTATTATCATTTAAAAAAGTGCAAATTTTTAGGCAGCCTCTTCCTCTAAAACAAATTCCTTAACTTTTCCCAGTTTTCTGATAAACTTTGTAAAGTACTTCATATTATTAAAGGAAAATTCTTTGTGTTCGTGAAATAAGGATTTCACTAAAAATAACCATAGAGAGTAATGTGTCAAATGTTCATAATTTCATTGATCTTCACATAAGTGGCTGCAGGACTTCTGGGTTGTTTAGGCATTTTCAAAACAATGCACATACATTATCAAAAGGAAAACAAGCAACTGAGGTTTTGAATGATAGCATGTTCCTAAATTTACTTCAATTATACATCAATACTGAATGAATTCAATCATATCCTACATGAAAGAATATAACTATTGAAATGTTGAACAATTTCTAATGATGTATATATGTGTACTTATAGGTGTACAAAACAATAGCATCTGCACACATTGTATGGAATTACATGAATAACCTGGAGTGTGGTGTGGACTTCCAGAAAAACATGCTATCACACAGGACCACCTTTTATATTTATTACTTATTATTTCATCTCTAACTTGTAATGAAACAATACTTTCACATTTAGCACAGAAAAAAACACAGTCTAGCACATCTAGCACAAAAACAAAGATCATTACTACCTGTCAGATCATCCAATAATTGTAAAATACCATTAATGCCTGCACGAAAGCTCGACATTTCATAGGGTTCTGACATTAGAACGTGGTCAAGAATAGTGTATGAATGAATCAGGTACTCATGTAAATCTCCATCCACAGGCAAAAAATGATTAAAAAATGTGAGCATCTGGAAAATATTTTTCATAATAACTGCTTTGAACACACCTAAAAGCACAAAAACAATAAATGTAACATAGTATTTTCTTTAAAGCAATTCAATAGCAAAAATGTACCCTTTAGCATATGCAATGAAATCCATTTACGGTGTTTTCTCCCAGACTCATATTTCATTTCTGTGCTTTACAAGCACACCTTCCAACAGATTTTCTCACTGATAGCTAAACTAGAAGAAAGAAAAAGGAAATGACAAAGAGAAGAGCACACTACCACAGGAAAAGGGAACACAAGGAAGAGAAAGCAGGGGATGCAGGGAGAAAAATGAGAGGGCAAAAGGGTGGAGAGGGGGGAGAAAGGGTGGAGGGAGAGGGAAAATCTTGAATAAGTATCCTGGAATGTCTAAACTGTCATAATTTGAGCCAATTAAAAAACACTGATATCCAATCACTAGGACAGTAACATCTAAATGTGGGAAGAATATAACTCATTAAAATCATCCCTACAAAAAGCTTTCAGTTTTTTGAAGACGTCAAAGATACACCTCTCTATAATGTATATCATATAGTTTCAGGAATTACAATATTTTTTACACACCAGTTCATTACCGATGACAAAACATCAAGGATTTGGTATTTTATCAAGTACATTCACGTCATGTATCAAAACCTTTCCAAATTCATGACAATCATTATCATTGGACATATGAGGAGGATTGTCTATATTCCATTCAAACAATGAAACTGGAACATTTGCCATTCCTTGGCTTTGTAAGATTTGAGTCACTGTTTGATTCAATTCTGTCACCATTAGTAATCAAAAATTATTTGCTTCAGACCATCAATAACAATTTCTGGAACGTGATTGTCCATGCCATCCACAAAAAAGGCCTTGTCTTCTTGCTTAGAGAATGGGATAATATTTACCATCCATCACTGTAGCACACATCAAGAATTTGCAATATCCTGTTGCCATTGTTCAAAAATTCTCTCACTCTCGTTCCCGTTATTTTGAAACACATCAAGCAAAACAATTCTGCCTTACAAAGATTTAAAATACTGTAACTCCAATAAATTATACTGTAAATGCAGAAGTAGATGTAAAAACTGAAAAGGCTGTTTCAACCCTCACACAGAGGGGAACCCAAAACAACATTGCAACAAAAAACTATATTAGCATATTCGAATTATGTTATTGATGTAATCAGTAGTAATCATACCATACAAACTCCAGCAATAATAAAGTGAGAAAAGTATCTTCACAGCAATGAAACAATGCAATTATAAAATAGTGAGCACCACACCTAAAGCCAACAACAGAATAATTATAATTATCAGTCATAGACATTCAATAGTCAAACAAGTTAGTTGGACACACTTAAAACAACACCCTGACATAGAATTCAATTCACAAAGCTCCTTCGTACTGGATTGAAAAATGAAAGGAACACAGGGTGCCATTGCCCTTGTCCTACGAATATAACTCTAAATCTTGTATTTTCATCAGCTGAGAACTGTGGTTTAGAGTGAGAAGCAAGTGGATGAACACCCTAGCTGACATTTAGCACAAGAGAGGCATTGAGAACGATCTCTGGGACATTAAAACCTACCAACAAAAAATGGATTCCTACATTGAGCCGCACAGAACCACTGACCTGAAAAGATTACCACAGTACAAGAATACAATAAATTGCCCACCCAGCACAATCTATCAATTCACAAATAACATCTAAAATCACAGAATACCAAATAACATATACCATCTTCAAAACTTAGTATCCCTTATGAGTGAGAACAGGCCATCTGTCCCATGACAAGTTGAACATCTGTCAACCACTTTGGAAATCGTGGACTGAAAGTGATATTTCTAACAAGAAGTTTATTCAAGGCTTGAATAACAAAGTTGCAGGGATTAATTTAGCCTCATCATTAATCATAGCTGCCCCATAAACACCGCCTTGAGCACAAGGAGAACGTTGTGTGGTGAGCACAACAATCCAGTACCTTCACACTCAGAAAAGATCCTAGTACTTCGATCAACAAAGACCAAGTTGACTCCACAGCAACTTTAAATGGAAATCACCAGCAAAAACCTTAGCCTATGTTGGAATTTGAACCTGGGTCCTTTGAGTCAGGAAGCCATTGCCCCACCACTGAGCCTCTGCTGCCCAATTAATTGGTAATCTTTTTTTTAACATTGAGTTTAATTGAATCTGTATACCAATTCTTCTTCTTATCTTCAAGTATTTAGGCATGATGCCTGTTACGCCGCTTAGTACTGGTCCTTCCAACGCATTCTTGGACGTCCTATGTTTCTCTTTCCTCTTGGTTGATAATTTGCCATTTGTTTAGGAATGCGGTCGTTGTTCATTCGCAACAGATGTTCTTGCCAAGAGAGTCTGTAATTAGTGACTTTCTCTATGAGACATTCTACATTTAGCTCATTTCGAATTTTTGTGTTCCTTCGTCTATCTAGGAGACTATATCCCGCTACCGCTCTAAGAAATCTCATTTCTGCTGCTTGCAGTCTTCAGATATCTTTTTTTGTCATTGTCCACACTTCACTCCCATAAGGGCAAGTTGGTATTGACATAACTTTATAACATTTGATGAGAGTGTCTCTTCTCATTTTTGAACTGAGTGTTCTTCTTATGGTACCGTTCATTTGATTGAATCGTTCTATTTTCTTATTTATGTTGATTTTGCCATAAAATGATATGTCTGCTCCCAGGAATGTGAAGTGCTGTATCTGTTCTACAGTTTTATTATTTACTACAATTTTTTAGCGTACCGGGTATCGTCCTTGGAATGCCATCAATTTCGTTTTGGTGTCCGATATTTCCAGATTATATTCTGACATTATCCGCTGCAGTTCACGAGTTGCTTTTTGTAATATATCTTCTTCTTCTGCTATTATTGCTTGGTCATCTGCAAAAAGTATTGTCCATAATTTTGTTCTCGTTAAGTCTAAACTATAAAATTTTAATCTGGTCTTCCACTCGTGAAGAGCTTCGTCTATGTAGATATCAAACAGAATCGGTGAAAGACTGCATTCTTGTCGTAAGCCTTGGTCCACTTTCGCTTTTCGATTTGGTTTCCAAGTAATACATATTTCGGATTCATTATACATACTTTCAATTACAAGAATCAGATGTTCAGGGATTCCTTTCTTTCTTAGTACTTCAAAGAGGGTATGCCTGGCATCAAGTGTCAAAAGCTTTCTTGTAATCTACAAACAAGATGTGGGTTTCTTTGTTATATTCTCTGTGTTTCTCTAGAATTTGTTTTAAGATAAATATATTGTCTATGCAAGACCTTCCTTGGCGAAAGCCACTTTGCTCTTCTATCAGCATTGTTTCTGCAATTTTCCTTAATCTAGAGGTCACAATTTTTTAGTATACCTTATACGCAACGTTTAGGAGACTTATACCTCTGTAGTTGTCACACATTGTTCAGTCTCCCTTTTTAAAAATAGGCAGAACTACAGCAAGTTTCCAATCAGTTGGTATTTTTCTTCTATTCCAGCATAGGTTGAAGAAGTGGAGAAGCCTTATTTTAAATTCTTTAGTTGCACATTTAAGCATTTCTGCCTTAATGCCATCACTACCACTAGCTTTCCTATTTTTCATTTTAGCTAATGCCTCTTCCAGTTCCCCAAATTCTATCTGGTCTATGCTGTCTTCAATAAGGTTTTCATTTTTGTCTACCTTCTCATTCTTAACACTCGCATTCTTATTTGTCCATAAGTTCTCATAATAAGAGAGCCATTCATCCTTCTCTTGTCTATTAAGGTGCCTCATAATTTTATACGCGGATTTCTGCCATCCATGTATGTCATTTGCAATATCAGCTATATATTTATCCCATGATTCTTGTTGGGCTTTTCTTGTTAGATACCTGACGTGGTTCGAAATTGTGGTATATTCCTTCTTAGTTTGTGGAGATTTATTGGATAAATATCTCAGGTATAATTTCTTTTTCTCATTAACAGCTTCTTCAATTTCTTCATTCCATATTTTAAGCCCTTTCTTCTTCGCTCTCTTTGAAGTAAAACCTAGTGTTTCATATGCTGTTGCTTCCATTATAGTTTTCAAATTCCTCCACTCTTCTTCCACGTCATTACTAATTTCATATGTTTTGTTATGTTGCTCCAGACATTGTTGGTATAGCAGTTTGACAGATTCTTCATTTAGTAAATATACTTTCCAAATCTTTTGGATGGGACAAGTTTGGCGATTATTGTTTTTAACTCATCTCTTCAGTAGTTTTAACTTTCCTAAGAGTGCAAAGTGATCACTATCTATATCGTAACTCCTGTAGACTCTTACATCTGTGAAAAGTTTGCTTACTTTATCATTTGCCATGATATAATCAATAGTACTAATTTGACCACGCGCTGCCCATGTCATCTTATGGATACGTTTATGCTTATAAAAGGTGTTCATTATTTTCATATTCAAAAATTAAAATTTCTCACAGATCGCAACAAGTACGACCGGACGCCCCATATACGACAAGGCAACGAAAAGGATATGATAACGGTTTAGCGAACATTTACAGATAATGACTTGGAATGTTAGATCGTTAAAAGGAAAAGAACAACGTATAATCAATATAATGAAAGAAAAATTTGTGGATATAGCCATGTTAACAGAAACAAAGAAGAAAGCTAAAGGCTCAATGGATTTAGATGATTATGCTCTTATATATAGTGGTGTTGATATCAATGAAAGAGCTGCATCAGGAGTTGCAATCTTAATAAGCAGAAGATGGAAAAATTGAGTTCATTCTTATAGTTGGATATCTGACAGAATTGTCACTCTTCGGTGTAAAGTAGATAGAGGATATATATGCTTCATTTGTGTGTATGCCCCAGAAGGGAAAACTTTGGCTACAGAGGAATTTTACAATTCTCTACAAAAAACTCTCGATGAGACAAATTAAAATGATTATATTGTCGTATCTGGAGACCTCAATGCCAGAATTGGGAATGTATCTATTGATAAGATAATTGGCCCCAATAACGAAGATGCCCTGAATAAAAATGGACGTAAGCTAAGAGATTTTGCATGTTTTAATAATATGAAAATATACCAATTCTGTAATACAATATTGTAGCATACTCATGCTGTTAAAAATATATAAATAAAATAGCCATACTTAAAATAATGGGGTCAATATGAGATTAAAAAAAGCAAGTAATGAAAAAATGAAAATGCAGAATTAAGAAAACAACTAAGGAATTATTGCATTACATTTGATTTCTTGTTTAAAAAAACAAGCCTGTAACTCCCTTAAAAACTAAGAACAAAGAAACAAAACTAATGCGATAAATTGGAGATATCATAATTTAATCTCTTGATGGCCTCAAATAATAAACAAGCGCTGATGACATTGGATATCTGGACAAATGTATTGAATGAAAATTTAAAAAAAAATACTAATAGAATTAACATATGTACATGTCTAAACCTATTCTAAAAGAAAGTAAACATTTTGATTACAGAAAAACAACAATGCATATAAAAGCAAATTGCATAAAACCACAATTATATTTTGCGCATCATACAAAATGTAATAATCAATTTGTTACTGAAATGTGAGCTGGGTAACACTAGTAAGACGTTTCACTGTATATGCAATATAATAAGTTACAAAAGAACATACAGCAACTAGTCTCGCAGTCTTCATGAAAAGTGAAGGAATACATAACCGCTGTCCAAGCAAAAAGACCTTTACGACATTTCAAAACATCATGAAATGCAGAATTATCTAGGTCAGCATATTGTCCAAAGAATTCTTTGAAAGATTCTAGAAGGCCCCTCATTACATCTGAAACAAACAAAAACAATCAGAAGTAAAAAAAGTAGAAAATAAATTTCAAAGATTAATCAATACAAATAAAACCTAGTTATGAATATTATCCCACTGATCCACATTTTCTTTCCGTTTCTCAATACATAACTATAAGGAGGGTAAAAATCAACAAAAAATGAAACATTTAGTAAATATGAAAGCAGTATCAGTAATTTGGAAGCAAGAAAAAAAGTTTCTAATTTCAAGAGAACACTAATTATTTTTAACGGCTTAATACAATAGAACCCGTTATAGTAGGAAAATACATAGCAGTGAAGTCGGAAATGATACTATAAATTCACACAACTTCACCTAGGTTATCATACATTTATTCTGTTCAGAACTTTTAGTGTATATGTGAAGTTAGTTACACTAACTTCTTTTCCAGAGACATTGCAAATGGAATTCTCTAAACTAAGATGTCATCTTCCACTGTTCACCATATGATCAGCATTACCACGGTGGTCAAAACCTCAATACGAAGTTCACAATGCTCCAATGTGACATTTAGCAAGAATGGAAACCCCACAACTCTCAACAAAAATCACTTGCCTTACTGCCTTCAATATACAGAGGACAGCAGACTCTGCACATGTATGAGCAGATTGTAATAGGGTTCTACTATATTATGAACATACTTTTAGTGAAGTCAATGACATTCAAAAAGTAATAATATAATAAAAATGAAGATTACAGCAAAAATTTAAAATGCATAAAAAAAAAAACTATTTTGAGGGAGAGGGAATGCTAGTCAAATATTGGGTCAGGAGCTGCAATTTTGAGATAAGACACCTCTTCATGGATATCATTTGTCTTGTTTTATTTACCTGGTCCCGAAATATTACAGCACAGGTATGAATCGCCAACACGAATGTAGCACAAAATTGACAATAAAGTCCATGTTAGGCCGATTAACTCAGCTGGAACAAAATAAAGACACATGAGAAATTTTCAATAACAGGGTGCGTAGCATATCTTTTGATTCAAACACATACATACCATTCTTGGAACTGTTAAGAATATATACTATCTCAGGTAGCCAATTTTCAACCTTGAGAAACTGCTCATACCATAAAAATGCTGTCCCAATAATCACAGAATCATCATTTACAGAAACCGCAACTACTTCAGGATTTTCATCATCACCAGCATCATCATCTTCATAGTCATTATCATCAATATTACGCCAGGCATAACCTGCACACCTACGCCCTCCGCTAGTACCACTAGGGCCACTACTACAACTGACTCCATCCTCACTACCTTCTGGGCAAGCAACATTTCCCATTCCTGATGTACTGGCAACACTTACTGAAGGTCCTGCTACATCTGATGGATTTTCATCAGCTGAAGTTCCAGCCCCTGGCTCTGTTATTTCTTCAGTGCTCTCATCTGCAGTTTGAGGTACACATGATATAATCATTTCTTCAGTGCTCACATCTGTCGACTGAGGTACACACGATACAATCATTTCTTCAACTTCATCCACATTCACATTTTCCACCACAGTGGAAGGGGATGCAATGTTTTCAATATTATTTTCATTTGTACTCTCCTGAGACTGTATTGTAGTATTTGTGATCTTCCCTTTTCCTTCCTCATTATCACCAACCATGTTTTGGTCAACTTCAGTCAGGTTTTCAACAGATTTATCTTCTGTACTCAATTTCACCTCCTCTCCAGATTTATTACTGCTAGTTGGCAATGTGTGCGCAACTTCCATGTCTGAGAGACTGCTTTCCTCAGATGAATCACTTTCCGACTTGTGGGATGGATTGCCGGTATCATTAGCACTCTGGGCAACATCGCGTTCTTCATAGAATTCGTCATGCATATGCAGTGGATCAATATCATAATCATTCTCATAATCATTATTATGATCTGCTTCATTATGGTCATTGTCAATCTGGTCACCATCTTCATTTCTTCTTCCGTTTGGAGATTGAGAACTATTGCTCACCTCCCAGGCAAATGTTTGAAGGACTCTCATAACTTGTATAAGAGTAGGACTATCAGGAAATGCAAGAAGTTCCATCATAACTCTTATCACATCAGTTCGCTGTTTGCATTCTTCACGAACACTCTTTGATGTGCACATGTTACCTATTATTCCAACCATTATTTCCTAAAAAAAATAAAGAAGCGAGAAAGGGATTAGAAATATACCTTGTTGCAAATAAAGTCGCTTATAAGCCAAGATAGCATAGTGATAAAAAACAACACAAAAATTTAATACAATATGAATCTTTCATGTCAAGAATTACAATCTAATGCTCCAATATTCTGTTTCAAACAATAAAACAAGTTTGGTATGAATATCATAATAAAATTAGAAAAACTTTCACACCATGAAGTGATACCCGTTTTATGTGATGAACATGTGTCATTCCAACTTTTCTCTATAATGATATATTGATTGATCTCTATAATGATTCTCTATAGTTAAAAAAAAATTTTTTTTTGTGTAAAAAAAAAACAATCTTTTCTTTCATGAAATATACATATATTTTCTATGATTGTATAAACATGCTTGTATTACAAATCATGATTTGTTTCACTGCTAGTCTTCAAAGTATCAACAAAAAATAGCACTATCTTTGGAAATGATAGTATGACAGAAGTTATTGAAGTAACTGTGAGGATGGAAAACCACTATGATTATTTTATATTAGTGTCTTTTCCACAATTTTATTTTCTGGTTTAATTTGTGCGAGAGTGAAGAGGTGGAAGTAAAGCTATTTTGTTTTAGAATTTAGAATCAAAATTGGACAAGGAGGAGGAAGTAACACACACTTTCTCACATTTCTAAATTTCTAATTTTCTAAATTTCAGAGTTCAACGAAAATGAGGCCTGCTTCTTTTAAGCATACCTTGTTATTTTTTTAAAGAACTTTAAAGAATTTATAGAAAAAGGTTTTTAAAAAACCTTTTTCTATAAATTCAAGCACAAATTATGCAAAAACTACTTTTTTTTCTTTTCAAAAATTATACATGACCTACAATAGCTGAATTTTAATAACAGATTTTGGTTAAAGGAAAAATCTTTCTTTAATTTTGTAATAAATGATCAAATTTTCCAATATTTGAACATACGGAGTATGCCGGAAATGAAACTAGCACCACTCTTTTTACCATCCTTTATGAGGAGGAGAAAATTTACAATAAAAATGTTGAGCCACTTTTGAGAAAAGAATTGTTTAAAAAAATAAAAACAGTCTATATTTCACACAAAATTACACCAAAACTGCTCATATTTAAGAAAAATTTTACATGATGTTATTTCAAGATCTGTCTTTAAAGAGCAGATTTCATTAAGGAAAAAAATCTCTTATCTTCAATATTGTACTTGTAGGAAGACACCAAAAAAATTGAAACTTTTGTAATTTTCGAAATATCAAGGATTTCAATGAAAACAAGACCTGCACCATTCTCTTAAGCATCCTTTATGTTATATGAGGACAACGGTTAAACAAAAATTTGAAGCTATTTTTGAGAAGATTTAGAAAATGTTGAAGCTTCATGTAAAGTACCCTCAAAAATCAAAATATCCATTTCAAATTCAGAAGGCAGAAGTTCATTGAAATGAATTGGGAAATATCAATTTTGGAGAAAATCGGCTGAACGATTTAGGTGTTAGCTTTGACCAAATACAGACGGACTGACTTTTGCCATCAAACCGTTTTTCAGCATCAAGGACCCACTATACATGTGTTCTGACTACATGTGTTAGAGGAAGTAATTCAATAGGAACAAGTTTTATCAACTTTTTCATTACCAGGGCCTAGCAATAAGAGTTTTACTGTTAAAAATTTGCCTTTTTCCAATGTGTGATTACAATACTTTCCTTCTTACGAAATAAAGGCGAGAAAGTTAAAAGTAAAACCAACTTTGAAACCTGAAAAAGCACTAAAAGTAAAACAATTTGGAATATACAATTAAGCTTTCAATTTGGCAATGGCTTTCACATGACTTACTTTGTTAAATTGTCAGTACCAAAACGAAAGACTAAATAGAAATTACTTTCACTATTATGTTTTTTCAGTTTTCAAGCCAGTTTTATATATTTTTAATTGCATTTTTTCATATAATTCACGCATATTCAGAGCATTATCAACTTGTGAAAGATATTGAATTGTTGCTTGTGCATAAGAAAATCACTTCTCTATCATTAGTGAATTAAAAACCATAATTCAATTAAAAACTAATTCAAAGAAAAACTACAATGGTCTCATTTTTAACAAGAAGCAAATGCAACATCGAGCATTTACACACTTCAATGAATTAACTAAAAATAACATTTGGTGGACTCATACAATGTGCTACTTAAATTGTTTGTTCTCAGCACCATGGCCTAAATACATGCCCAAAACAGTAAATTAAAAATGCATGAATTTTGCTAAGTGAAAATTATTCCACTTACTTATTGGAACATACTCTCACAAATACTACTTTGATTTAAATAAATTACATTAGAAAACGAAACATAAAATCAATAACAAATTCTCTCATTTAGTGTTAAATACCTTTCATGAAATAGGAAAATACAGGCATAGGAATTGTTTGTGTATCTGAACCTAGGTCTATAAATGAAGACAGTCCAAGGCTCAGTACTAATAAAAGGGTCATTATCCAGGATTTCAATGCAATGTCTTCAATCTTAAGTGATTGGTTTTACAGCAAGTTCCATTGCAAAAATGTACATTGCATTTGACCCTTTCGGCAACACATGACCACATGTTACACTACAGTAAATGACAAATGAAGTTTAATGTATAATACAAATAATAGAGTAACAATTGAAATAATATTGCAGAAAATATATTGAACAAATCACTCAGGTTTTATAAAAGACAAATAAAAGTAATTTTATGAAATATTATCAATGTACAAAATTTTCATTAATCTAAATAAATTACAGTTCATGACCAGAAGTTTCCCCCAGCCTCATTAGTTCTTCTACAACTTTACATTTCTAAATTGTTTACAGAACGGTGATAGTTACGGTGGCCACAGCTGTTTTTAGGAAACGCTGAAATACTGCACTAATGTATTTATACTGTTGTGTTTTGGTGGTAATGTAGATCAGATAACTGTCCACATTTTAGTAAATGTTTCATGCACGAGGAAACATGAATTAAATAAGAATATGAACAAATTTGGAAACAAATTTTTTAAATTTTTTTTTTAATGTATACATGATATATTCACATTCTTAGAATTCTATTATTACATTACAATTATATTTAGCAACTTCTGTCTCATCCACAAATTATAACTTGCACATAGCAAAAGCATCAATTTGTATCCAACAGATTAAATACTGTCATGAAGTGTGACATAGAAAGTAAGGGCATATTTTGTAGTTTTACATTTGTAACAACTTAGAAATAAAATTAACCTTTTTTTTAGTAAAAAGTCAACAAATATGTTAAAGTTTTTGAAATAATGTGATAAGCAGTTAATAAATGATTAGGAGTGTCAAATAAATTCAGATTTTAGATTGTCATCCCCTTCCTTGACCCCTTCTAAAAGAATGATTTCCTTCATTGACCCCCTGTAGATTTCTGTTTAATATACAGCACACAACATAACCATTAACACAAATAATTGTACATAAATGACAAAAATAACAATTAGGCAAAGAATATGGATAATATTTTTAAAAAATGGATTATTAGATTTTTTCAATGTTTGTTGAACCATTACCAGTTTTAATTTTACAAATATAAACAAGTAATCAGAAACAAAATCAGTTTCTAATTCCACTAAAGTTCTTTTTCATTAATGTGAATGTTGTGAAATTCCATATTCCATTATCATCATTTTTATTTTATTATTAGGTATTTTGTAGCTTCATGTAAGCAAAAATTAATTTCAAAATTTAATATATTTTTGCAATGAATAGAATTTGATCTTAATTATAATGATCGTAACTGATCATTACAAGATGTCATTCAATCACAGATGCATATTCAAATATTGACCATTTGATTTTTAATAACCCCCTTCAAATTATCATCAACCATAGGATTACCGATAACATTGGGAACTCCTGATTTAGATCCTCTGCGAAGTGCATTTTCTATGGTGGATGTAATAGAATTATCCCACAGATAAACCATTCTTGTAATGGTATATAGTTAACATCTGATGCTTAAGTATTCTTTTTTCTTTCTTTTCTTTTTTTTTAATTTATTTATTTATTTATTTATTTTTTTAATTGAACAACAAGAAATTAAATGTTTTACTGGTATAAAACACACAGGCAGTTGTGATGATTGAGTGGTTAAACTTCATAAGATAATTTGTGGTCCCATCGACTATACCACCTGAACAAAGGAATTGAATTTAAGCAATCCAGAATGCTTTCCTATCATTATAAATACATTTCTAGCCGAATTACATTTAAAAATACATTGTGAAAAATTTCATGCTATCCTCCAAAAGATAAAGAAAATTAAAATATTGAACAAACCATTTTTGCAAACACACAACATACATACATGAATGTATCTTAATCCTTTTCAATCAAAAATATATAAAAGAATAAAATGTTAACAAAAGCTTTGTACTCAAACCTATTTCATTACAAAATTTATAACATTATGAAAAATGAAAAATACAGCAGTCTGTGCTTCTTTGGCCAGCATTTGTACAGACTGAATGAAATCATTTTCTTTTATAATAAAATAATCACTCATTTTTCTAAACAATATTTTTAACTACCTAACACAACAGCAATTGTACAATGAATTGTTCCTGATGCTAGGTATAGTCATTTTTCAGCAACATAATTCATGAAATTTTGTGAGCACTTCTTTCCAAAACTCCCTCTTCATTCTGTCAATTATTCTGAATTGCAACAAAAATGCTTTCGAAAGAAAATTTCTGCACTTTCTTCAGATATTTGCTTTTATTAACAAGAACAAGAATGCCAAGAAATAATCAACATATGCAAACTGTATTTTCCTCATTGCTCACAAATGCACATTCAAAATCAACATTTATTATCACTTATTTGCTAAATGGCCATCAACGGTGTCAGAATAATCTTACTTTGCTTTCTCTCTCTAAAACCATATCTAATTGAAAACAAAGTACTCTCAATATAATACACATGAAATGAACATCAATTAAGAATATTTAATGAAGTACATTTCAAAACAGGATTAAAAAACTTCTCATTTGCCAGTAATGCGAATGTTAATCACAATGCAATTAAAATCCACATTACCAGGTGGTAGCAAATATATAGATTAAATTTCTCTGCTACTTCCCTGTTTCTTCGATACCCTGATTCACCGACACTGATTCTTCAATGACAATTCTTGACAAAATTAAATGTTTTGACGATACCATATCTGATTTGTAGTACAATTCATGCAGTTAGATCAACAGTTTTGCATCTTGATTTCTAAGTTGGTATTGAAAAAGAAATGTAACTTTTGTGTTTTACAAACAATACATCCACATTTTTAAAATCAGAGAAGGTTGCTGACATATTTTAGCAAACGTGTCAACAGAAGGACAACTTCTGTTGCTTCTCTTTTAAACAGTTGTTGATCAATTTCACTGGAAAGCACGATATCCCAGAAAAGGAAACTAATTTCATAACTTCATGTGATTCCCCAACTATTAACCATCCTGATTTTATGTCTAAATAACATTCTTATCTGAAGATATTTTATGACAAAAATGACCACACATTTCAGACATCATTTATGTACATAATAACAGCAATAACAATACAAAGATAATTTGAATTGAGTCACAATGTATAGCCAATTATAAAACTTACTTAAGGAAGAAACAGCATCATTAAATTCAGTCTTAATTTTGCAAGTAAAACAAAGCAATCAGAACATAAATTTCACCATTAAATGCATGGTTTTCGAGACAAAGAGCTGGAAGACAGTTAAGTGACCCTGTGTTGCAACTCTCTGAACTCCTTATCCATAACTTATCTTAATAACACAGCATCACAATTGACCAATGATAAATTAGTGAAGATGAACTAACTGCCTACATTATATACTTTGCTGATTTGCAACAAATTACACTTCACAATAAAAGAATTTATTTAATAATTAATATTAAAATTAAAAATTATAATCAATTATAATAATTTTTCTTGTCATTCAATCCATCAAGTATAATTAATATATTATATTCACTGGCATAATACTGTTATTCTGCATTATTATAGTTCAATACAAAATATAGGATTTAGATTTACTTATTTGATAATTTTGAATAAGCAGAGTTATTACTTTAGGTGCACATTGTGCAGCCTACACAAAATTTACTTGCTTTAATAAAGTCAATTGAACTTGAAGTCTCTAGCTTAAATTAGTATAACCACCCTGAGACAGAGAAATTTACGTAAAAATGCAACTCCACAATTATTTCAAAGTATGCAGAGAAATGAGAGGAAGAAGAAATATCCCAAAACAACCAGTCACTAACCCACTTAATCCACAAGCACTGACTGGGACCTGAATTCCAATATTCATAAACGGAAAGTGTGTACTCTACAGCAGTGGCATAAGTATGGGTGTTAGCCTACTGGGGCAGAAGAAAATTTCACCGCCCCCTTATTTAGTTATTTCAATTTCAAAGACTACAATATACAGTAATTTCGAAGAACTTTTCGCCAAGAACAATTTTTTATTTGTACACGTACAGTATGTAATAAGTCATGTATATATGTTTTACAATATAATAATCACATGTTTTACATCATAATCTATATTCATTAATTTAAAGAAGTCATCACAGAATAAGTAATGAAAGATTCCGTGCTTATTTCAAATGGTACAAATCACAGGTGAGAGGAAAATATGAAATCGTTCAAATTTTGTGGTTAGGCGGAAGAGCGGGCCTGATGGCCTGAGCCTCACCATATTAATAAAGGCATTATTAATATTATTAGTAATTTTTACAAGATATTTTTTTTTTATTATTATTATTATTATTATTATTATTATTATTATTATTATTATTATTATTTTCTATTGTGAAATTTTGCTGCCCCTTAAAAGTGCCGCCCAGGGTGGGCAGCCCCTACTACCCTACACCACTGCTCCACAGCTATATCCTGTGGAGTCACAATAGTTTGGTGCATGTTCTGCAATTAGCTATTCTAAAGCAAGACAATTAGTGATATAATACACAAGCAGAGATAAACGCGTAAATACATAATTAGACTCTTCTCAACATTACATGTTTAAAATCACTTTCTCCAAAGTAATGAGAGAGAAGATAAAAGATGTCAATAGATAAATACAAAGATAGAAGATTAGTAGAATATTTACATGTCAATGCAGCAACAGAACAAAAGCAAAATCCAAGGAAGAGAGAGAGTGACAAGTCCTTGAAGAAAATAATTGCACTAACCAATTCTCTTATTAACAATGTTTACATACAGCAGATTGTTTTTAATCTACTTGTTCCTAATGCATATTGTGTCAGAGGTAATTTATTTATTTACAAATTGCTTATGGCTAATTTAAATATTAAGATCACGTTTTGCAAATAAAGCAGCCTAACTGCATAATTTAACAATTATTAACAATATATTACAATTTATAACTGATTCTTTAACAGTTCATCAAATAACAAAATTAATATAATCAAAATAAAAATTCTTTAACAGTTCCATTTATATACTCGTTAACAATTCAAGAAAATAATTTGTTAATAATTCTTTAACAATACACAACACAGATTTTCATACTTTTGAACCAGACATCTGATTTATCTCTAAATTTTCCAACTGACCCAGATTGCTTTATTTATTTAGGCAATTCTTAGTACTTTGCTAGTCCTCTATTAAATATTGTTCCATGAGCTTTGCTACTTTGTGCATTTTCCATATAATTTTGTATTTACATTATTTCGATGAAAGAAAAAGGAAGCAGTTTTAAAGAAAAGTTGCTGAAACTTGGCAAATCTCCATGATAGGATAGTTTTTAGTGAAATTAAATTTGCTAGATAGTAACAAAAAAGATAACTTGAAAATTTAAGTCAACCATAAATTGAACCTTTCTTCTTTTGCTTTCTTTTTTTTTCTTTTTCTTTCTTCCTTCACATCAAGGAGACAGACGGAGTGTCTTGTTTAAAATTGTGCAGCCTTATAATTATAATTCTTGTCAAGTTAGAATGAAACAAGTTTCAACACAATTCCATGAAATACCCACTTTAATGTAACAGCATAGAGTTACGTTTTTGACACTTCTGATTATCAAAATAAAATCAATCAAGGGCAATAAATGCTCCATTACTACACTTACAAGTATATATTTCTATTAAATGGTTGACATTAGACAACCAAACTGATCTTGATATTCGGGATTACTTTTTGTTCACATTCTACTTACACTTAATCTTGGAGACTGAGACTTCATTATTGCATTTATAGCCAGTGCTATTAGTCCGTGTTTCCTCGTGAAAGCAATTACTTCCTTATCTGCACACATATCCCATAAAGTGCAGAGGTCAAGCTCAAAATCATCATTAAACTCTTCTTCACCTGCTATATACTGTAACATATCATTGACAATAATTGGCTCCAGAAATTGTTTCAAATCTTAAATTCAATAAAAGTATGCCTTGGCAACTGAAGTATATTTTGACAAGATTATGGTACCTCTACTTTACACTTATTATGAATGATACTTATAAATAAGGAAGTGTATTTACCACACACCTTAGTTATTCTTATTAGCTGCTTTAATATCCAACGCTCACTATACATAGTGTCACCCACAGCATCTCCACGCAATACTCGTGGGAGGTCTCCTGTTGCTTCGGGATTTGTCATTATGATTTGTAGGTTACGTTAATTGCGTGAAATTGTCTCTCCAGCCTACCTATGATCGTTCCAAAAACGCAGGTGTACAATTGGCTGCATGTCAACATTCCATCTTAACATGACAAATGACGATTCAGAACAGAGACACGTTAACATAATGAGGAGAAGATGCATGGTACACCGCTGTCACTTCGACACTAACAAGATGCCGGCAAGGAATGTACATGAAGTGCAAATCCCTAGCCAACCCACAAACATTGCCGACACAGCTTCCAAGAGAATTGATTTGGAATGCGTGGAGATGAAGGCGAGAGCCGAGAAGTTGAGATCAGAAAATTGAAGTCCCAGGCGGCTGAGAAACATGTACTATATGTCATACGTGAAAAATGTAGGGCCTACACCTACATTAGATGGATATAGCACATAATTTAACATTTTCTAGAGAACATAAGAAAATCTCTGACTGTAATACTCTAATAGAGTTACTCGTAAAGTGATCAATATTCTATAGTAAAAAAACGAAACTATACTAGACAATAGCGAGACCATGTTAAACAGCTCACGGGGGTCATTTTACATATTTCAAGGAGTTAGTGTTTGTGTAGAAGAAACAAGCAGAACTGAGTACAACCTTTCCGATCCTCATCTGATCCCGATTTTAACGCGGCTTATTTAAACAGCAGCGGAAGGCACTCGCTTAGATGGTATTGGATTTATTATGCGAGAATAAAAAAGAAAAAGAAGGAGAAAGATGGTATGTATTTCTAATACTGTATGCACCGAGAATAAATCTTATTTGACGTGAAGGGACACGACAGCAATACAGTGTGAAATCATTGAAGTAATTTCCACAGGCACGGAGATGGCATAAATTAACACCATCCACAATTCCATTCATCCATGATATGGTTGTAACATGTCCTTTGATAAATAGTTTATGTTAAAATATTTTTGATATCTGACAATAATATTTTGTATTTTTAAAGATTAAAAAAATATAAAGAAATACTGAAACTCTCTTATACAAATATTTCAAGTAAATATTTACTTGAAATATTGAGATCTTAACTTAATTTTTGTAAACATTTTCAAGGATATCTCATACTGTTCTGTCTACATTATATTCAGTGACTCACCAACAGGAGGGACTATGTGGCTTCAGTTTATCCCTCTTCCAGAAGCCAATGACACAAATTCACATGACCTACAGCACAATAATACATTGTTTACATTAAAGATTAGACCTCTTAATATGTTCTGACACAAAGTTGTTCATGCCATTTCTTCAGGGATGTCCTACATTATTTCTTCCCCTTGGTTTGCATTGTAGGTTATTTTTTATCTCACTTTTTTTATTTATTATTATTATTATTATTATTACTACTACTACTATTATTATTATTGTTGTTATTATTTATTATTATTATTATTATTATTATTATTATTATTATTATTATTATTATTACATCTGTAACTGACTCAATATTAAATCTCTTCTGATTTCCACACTTTTTGTGTTGTGAAGGAGTGAATATTCTGCCACAAAGCAATCTCATTTCCAAAGATTTATTTCTTTGCAACTGGTCTGATGTCAACTTTTAGCTCTCTTATCAGTAGATTAACAGTGACAAGACAAAAACTTTATAGATCTTATGAAATATTTCTTTTTGCATGATATCTTTAAAGTTTGCGGTACTGATCCACAAACGTGTAAATTTGTTCAACTTTGTTTCCACATCTTTTGCTTTAAGAAACGTCAATCATTAATGACCACAAGATTGTTATAAAAACATTATTATACATGATCTGTATAGAAGAAAATATCTTTGTGACAACAGTTTAATTCTTGCAATTACATACAAAATTAGAAATAAACAAGAAGCATAACAACACACAAAAAATTCTTAGTGCAACCAACAAAGAATTCTCTTCAACTATAAAATAATACTTTACTATAACTGAGTAGTAATCATTTAAATGTAAATGCATTATCATCTTGCAGTAGTTGCTTAATGAGTCGCTTGTTCCTGTATCTCAGTAGACCTGGTGGGTTTTAAGTCCTCCAAGTGCCTATCTTCACAAAAGCTTATGTACATATTAATTAATATAAATGCTTATACACATACTTACACCTTTATTATTTATACTTGCACATACACAGGTATTCACAGATATTTGTCTGTACTTTTACTTTATTTGGTGAAATTGCACAGGTCTTAAGAAAGAAAAAAGAATATGGTAGCTGCTTGCAATGTTTCAACTGATAAGTATGTTTTTGGGTGTGCTGAAACTGAAAATTGAAATTTTTTTTATCATGAAGCTTTTTTGGGTTGGCAGAGAACTTGGGATGCGAATTAGGTTATGGGGAGAAAATATATAAATTATTAAGTCTTCGAGAATGATTTTTTTTTTTTGTGCCATGAAGCTCGTATAACATATTCAGGGGCATCCAGAAGGGAGGCATGAGGCAGCTGGGGCAACTTGTGTCAAGTCCCGAGTTAATTGTTGGGGCCCTGAATTTTTTTTATTCAAAAGAAATGAAAAATATATTTATCTCTAAACCGAATTGAATGCTAGTTGTTTCTGATACATGAAGAAATGAATTCTGTTCATGAATTGGGGGAGGAGTGATTTTCTTTAATAAGCTCCCCCCCTGAGGATCCTCTGCCCCAGGGCCCTGGTTTTGGGGTGCCCATATACAAATTTAGCATTTTTATCTACTACAGCTGCTTATGTAACTTTCTTTCTTTTCCTTCAAGCTTCTTCTAACCAGGATTTGTTTGTGATTTTTTTAAAGTCCTGTGCTTTTTCATCCACCAGGAATCCCCCAGCACAGACACATCCTATTTTTCTTAGTAATATCTCTCAGTATCTTTTATATCCTGGTGGAATCTCTTCTCTTTCTTCGGTTTCCCAATCCTTCACAGAAATCTCCCAAGTTTTCTGGAAAGTAGTTCACATGGGAATGGACTTTCAAGCTCATTTTACAACCTCGATCTTTGAATGCTGAATGCATACACTTCACTGATTATGTTTGAATGCTGTATGCATTACTTTTGAAGATGGGGTCTTGGTTGCTACCTAGGAATCTATTAATGATGTGCTTCAACCCTTCCAACATTCTTTTTCAGTTTCTTTCATAGTTTGAGTGAAACTTCATTGTCTAGAATTTAGCAATATCTGGTTCCACAAAAATTCCTTTCAATTTGGCTTCAGAAAGTTTTAGGAATTTGTTGCACATACCTGAAATGTTCTCTATCAGATTGTGTGCTTACATATAAGAGGTCATGCACAAATTATGTAATACTAGAGGGGGGAGGGAGTTTGAGACAGTGATGGGTACGCTGTGGTTCATAGGGGTAAGGAGGAATAAGTTTATCGTTACATTGATTTTTTTCTTCAACATGTGCTGAAATAATTTTTTTGTTTTCTTCTTCTTCAGTCTTATACTAAAATATTAACTAATTAGTTTGATCACAAGGCAAGTGCACAGCATGTGATCAAAAATTTTCTCGCCTATGCATCCTTTCACTCACAAGTTTCTCCCAGTCTTACTGTAAGGAGCAGTCAGCATCGCCAACTAATTCCAACTTTAATTAGCACTAATGTTAATACACAACTCAAATAAAATTATTACAAAATAAATTACTGTACTATAATTTATTTTCACTCCAATCATTTACAAGGTGGAGAGAAGTATTGTCGCAAGCATTATGTAATTATTTAGGGAGGGGGGGATTCATGTACGCATTACAGGGGGAGTGGGGGTATTCAAACAGTATAGTTATTATTTTAAATCTCCATAGCATATTTCAAATTTCAGAAGACCACTAATTTCACAGTAAAAGAGATGCCACTGAGTGGAATATAGAATGAATTCTTTCTCACAATATCTATACCAAGAGAATGATGTTTTTGGTAATATTTTCTTTTACTTTTCACCTTACATTTAACAACTCTGCTGTATCTTTTTAAAGACCTCTCTCACTAAGGCTCTTATGAAGCTCATTTTGAGACAAAGTTGAGTGTCCTGTTTAAATTCAATAATCGAGTCTTATTAATCAGCAAATTTCTTCTAAATCTAAAGTAATAGCGCATAAACTAGTCAGTGGCTGTGGAACTAGGATGACACTGCTGTGTGGAATAGGCTGAATGGGATACCCAAGGCTGGGATAAGCAATTTCTCTCATTTTGTTATGTCCTTTCACATTAATTGAACTAAGGTAGCAGCCATCACTGTGAATTTGTTGCTTATAGCACATCAAAGGAATTCTGAACAGAAACCTTCTTACCTTTAAACCACAAATAAAGATCATCTTTACATTTTATCACTTCTACACATTACCCGAGTTCAGTTTTTGTCTTGATAGCTCAATTTCAGTCCAAAATAAACAAATTTACAAGAATAAATAACAAGATACAGAGTACATAATGGCAATTTTAAAATTGACTAGAATCTGAATTGGGTAATCTATTTAGTTTCCCAATATTAATGACGACCGCAGCTCTTGTACAAAGTTTTCATGATGGAAGAGTGGTAAAACACTGCTAGAGGCACTGAACATAGTGATTTTGGTTATACTTGTTAGTTTTGTTAAGAAGATAAGATTTCACGATTTTGCCATTTACTAGCAAAGGAAACTCTGGAAAGTTGGGACTCCTAAAAACCTGAAAACACCATCAACTTGAGTTTTAACATTTTTATTTATTTCAGTACTTTTTTTTTTTAACAAATAAACAGTTTCCATATTTGTGAGGTTTTAACATTTTTGAAATTTATATTACATTCATTACTGTAATTTAGAGAAATTTCAAAGCCTGCTCAAATTACAAAATAAAAATACAAAATATGTTTAAATACTGTAACTTCTTCAGAGCAAAGAAGGTACAAGATTTTAAATATTAATTGATAAATGACTTAAGCGTATATTTTCTTCTACATTTTTTATGTAATAAAATTTAATTGGTTTTAAAACTATTTTGTTCCATTATTAAAATTATAATTCCATAACTTTCACTCACTTCTCATGACCCTTTAGTAACAATTAAAAATTGTATTCATAAATAAAATCACAGGGAAAATATACGGAAAAAGTCCTACTTTTCTTTTTAACATAAGAGTCATTTAATCTACAAATAATACATGAAAGTTTTAGGCATGATATCACTGCTTAAGCCAATTCTTTTTAAATTTCCACCTTTATGTTGAATTTTCATACAAAGCACTAGTTATTTTTATAGAAACTAGATACATTTTATCCATGTTTCAATTAGTAAGCATATGAACACAGAATATTCCTCCCAAACTATTATCCCAAATGAATTTTGAAACTATTTACAGTTATGAAGAGAAAACATTGTGAAAGAAAAATTTCAGATGCACAAGTAAATTCATCAAGCACAATTCTTCTTCTCTGAAAATTTGTGTTTTGTGGAAGTTATTTTGAAATAATAGAACAACTCTTTTACAATACTAATACTACAATCACTTGAGACACAAAATGCTCTAACATACATATTTCCAGGATGTGTCTAATAAGTTCCAAAGACAATATGTTTCTATTACATTTACTCCACAATTTTCAGGTAGATGGTGCTTTTGAAAACATACTTTGAATTTTTACATCTTGGGAATGAAAATAACAGTTGAGGTGCCTAGAAAGAGAAATATGTACCAACTTGATCAAGGATATTAAATGTAAATCCACGTGACAGATATGCACTCAAGAAATCAAATGAGCTCTAGTATAAAATCAATAGGTGCTAGTATCTGAAGGTGGAAGTAATGTGGCACATTAAATCAGCTCATTTGTTCAGTAACCAATGTAGTATAAAAGCCAATGTAAAAGTGGAAATATACTACACTTATTTCTGCAACCCCTATGCACCTCAAGTGATATGAAGTAAACACGAGAAATTAAGAGGATATTTTCATATGATATAAAACAGGTCTTTCCTTTACCTTACACCTTTAGAGCTACACTAGAAAAACTGGTGGTCATACCACCAATATCTACTATCAGTCTGCTCAAAAGCCCATTCTCAAAACACACACACACACATATATATATTTATATGTATATATGTGTGTGTGTTATATTTATATATATATATATATATATATATATATATATATATATATATATATATATATATATCACTGTACCATAAAATTATTTTAAAAAATCTATATAAATTCACTGAGAATTGGATCACCACAAGAAATTGTCATGAAACAGGTAAACAGAAATATTAACAAACCAAATCAGTGAAGGCAATAAATAACATTATTAAAACTATTCAGAACACAAGGCAAGATTTTTAAATATTGTTACTAATTTTGGAAAAATATAAATTTAACACTGTTCACTGTACCAGACAAATACAAGGGCAGTAAACGCCAACATGAAGTTCTCTGTTTCTTGTAAAGTCAGTTTCAAAATATTTGACATTTAAACTTTAGTCAATGGCTTCAGGTACAACACTGCAAAATAAAAATTCCAATGAACTTTAATGACTTGAATATTATGTCATAACTGATTATCAGACAAATGCGTCAAGCATTGGGAGCCACTGGAAATGGGCAATTAATCAACACTTTTCTCTCTCATACCTCAATGGTAGCATAAATTAAAAGTACCAATTCCACGCAAAGGTACCACCACTATCATTTACACTTGCACACCATACACATAAAATAATATAACAATTTTCAAACATTTTTGAAAAAAATAAACATATTTAAAAAATATTTCGTGTAATGACCATACATTTTAGGAATTTCTTTTGAAATATTTATCATGAGCTACTATAGTCAAAAAACTAAGAATAATACTGTACAAATCATTTTTTTTCTTCTTCACTCCCTATCTCTTGAAATATATTATAAAATGAGCAATGAAACAATGAATTATTCTATAGAACAGAACTTTTTTTCTCCAGTTTTCATCACAGTAAAAATCACAATTATTAACAAGACTTGAAAATAAATAATAATTATGTACAAAGCATTACACAACATATACAACAATAATTAATACATAACACCTGACACCCCAGCAGTTCATTCTACAGTTTCAACCATTACATCAAGAGTACTCTTTTCAGGAGTGCTGTTTTGTATCATCCATACAATTGGTCTAGCCAAGAATAGCTCACAGCACCTGTAGATTTCTTTTTACATTTGTGCTGATGTGTGAAATAACATTCATACACAATTTAGTTCGCAATGGCAGTCAATGTATTTTATACACACACTTAGAGGTAAATACCAAAGTTCGCAAATCATTTTGTATTTACAAGTCTCCAAATACAGTAGCAGGCAAGTAACTCATCCAGGGATCTATATTTCATGGAACAAGTAAATTGTTTTCCCCTTATAAAAGCTTTGAGTATTATAAGGTACATCAGCATTAAAATGAAAATATATTATGTCAAGAATCGCAACATTTAAAATACTGGAAATATTTTTCCAATCTGCCCATAATATACCTTTATTACAGGTACATAAATGTAGAATACATTTGGATGAAAGAATACTGTAATATGTTCCGCCAATGATGAGAACTGATGGTCTGGCAAGATGGAATTTTCGTCATGTTTGTCAGAACAAACAAAATTTCACCAAAATAGGAAAGCCACATCAGCACCTTCTGGCAATTATGTAAATATATATTTTTCTTGCTAATTAATATGTTTTAATCCAATGTTCATTCTCACTTTGTAAAATAAAATGCTTCAATGTGGAAAGTAAGAAGTAAATTACACAAATAAACACACAAAATATTTTCAATTGATATTCTCATTAATACACATTGGGCACTTAATTGTGTGATAAGATAAAAGAAAAGGATAATAGTTAATGAATACACAATTTCGAAGTTGTCATTAATATCTTCAGTAAGGCAAATTTAAAGATCAGCAATAAGTGGCTGATCCCGATACATTGATTTTCACGTTGGGGCTAAAAACCACTAATCTACAACTCCAAATTTACCTCACAACCAGGAGATCCCAGATGGCTGTTACTGCACACATGGAAACCAACGAACTGTTTGTCTGTGATCATTATTCGAAGATCCATTGCAACACAGAACAGTGAAAAACTGGTATAGTCTATACATTACACAATTAAACAGATATTTCAAATTTATGAAGGCATTTGGGATCTTCAAGTTCTCAAATCCATTTGAGACCATAGTCCAAAATTCTCAAAATGAGACATTTGATTTCGGTTCTAGCCAACTGCTACACATCAACATACAAATATAAATCTAATTAAAATATATCTGCATACAAAACATACCACTTACACAACAACAGGTTCAATAAAACAAATTGAATTTTTATGTAGAATGAATTGAAAACTTACACAGAGAACCAGCCAATACGAATAAATGCATAACAATTCACATGTATACAAATTGCATGTAAGCAAATTCACGTACATTCTTACACAGATTTTCCTACAATGCTTATAAAAGAATTAATCAATGAACATCATTCCCATTTGTGAAAACAATATATAACTGGTTCCTAGAATATTACTAAATGACAGAAACACTGACCAGACACATTCAAATTCTTATAAATTCATAATAAATTTCAAATACATACCAATAACCTCCAAGAATGTTTTATCATCACATTTTTCTAAGTTATATTGGAAAGCTTGGTTACACACACACCCATACACACCTGTGAGTCAGTACAAGTAATTAAATTTATGAAAAATTAATTAAAAAACATATTTCTACTTGAAATAAATAGTCTTATTTGATGTAAGTTATTTATGATCTAGAATTGACACACTACTGACACCCAGAAAAATAAAAAGAAAGAAAAAGAAGAAAAAATTAGTATTGGAATGTTCAAATGATGTTCTGAATTACTTTGGCATTACGTATACACGGTATAACATTAACTTGCATAACAGACCAACCCTTGGTGCACAAGTAATATCACTACAACTTTGAAAACCTTTCATAAAGTGTTTTGCTCATAACAACACACATTTTCAACTCATACACCATGTGTCAGCAAAGGCTCGTCCAAATGTCGAGGAACACCCGCACATGGCAAAAGCCATAGGAGAGGATGGCCACGGCCACAAACCTCAGTCAGAAGGGCCAATTTAGATTTATTTGGTCGATATGGGCCTTGCTGTTGAACCTGTTCTACAGCAGTCTCATCATTGAAGATAGCTTGAAATTGATCCACCAGAATAGCAGAAACAAACATTCCAAATAGAGCACTCTCAATCACCAAGATTACACAATGCAGTCTGTAAAAATAAATAAATGACATTAGTTGCAGAAAATTATTAATTAAATGAATACAAAGAAATCAATGAACTCTTACTTCATCCAAGAAAAATTAATTTTATAAAGGAAAATGGTGTGTCATAAAACATGCACAAATAAATTAATTATTACTAATTTTGCAAAATACCTTAAATTAACATTTCAAGATTTTAAATACTTGAGTTGGTTTGAGCAGAATCAGGAATTAACCAATTGGTTAGCTTATTTTTTTCTATACTACCATTTTTTTATACTACATTTTTTCTATACTGACCTCTTTCATACACATTATGATAACTGCATTTCCCCTTACGTATTAATACTCATTTCCTTGCATATTTTTTTCCCACATGAATATGAAATCATGGAGTTACTTTTTTCATTTGATTAGTGATGACTTTACCCCAGAACTATGATGTCCTTCAGACATAAATTTTAAACTCATGATAAATATTTCACGGATGTCAAGGTCATTCAAAACCCTTCAGAGTCATGAAACTGAAGTATGTTGTTTATATTGTTGTTGTTTATATTGTTGTTGTTTATATTGTTGTTTTTATATTGTTGTTGTTTATATTGTTGTTGTTTATATTGTTGTTGTTTATATTGTTGTTGTTTATATTGTTGTTGTTTATATTGTTGTTGTTTATATTGTTGTTGTTTATATTGTTGTTGTTTATATTGTTGTTGTTTATATTGTTGTTGTTTATATTGTTGTTGTTTATATTGTTGTTGTTGTTTTTTATATTTGTTTTATTGTTGTTGTGTTTATATTGTTGTTGTTGTTTATATTGTTGTTGTTGTTTATATTGTTGTTGTTATATTTTTGTTGTTTATATTGTTGTTGTTGTTTATATATTGTTGTTGTTTATATTGTTGTTGTTGTTTATATTGTTGTTGTTGTTTATATTGTTGTTGTTGTTTATATTGTTGTTGTTGTTTATATTGTTGTTGTTGTTTATATTGTTGTTGTTGTTTATATTGTTGTTGTTGTTTATATTGTTGTTGTTGTTTATATTGTTGTTGTTGTTTATATTGTTGTTGTTGTTATATTGTTGTTGTTGTTTATATTGTTGTTGTTGTTTATATTGTTGTTGTTGTTTATATTGTTGTTGTTGTTTATAGTGTTGTTGTTGATTATAGTGTTGTTGTTGTTTATAGTGTTGTTGTTGTTTATAGTGTTGTTGTTGTTTATAGTGTTGTTGTTGTTTATAGTGTTGTTTGTTTATATTGTTGTTGTTTATAGTGTGTTGTTGTTATAGTGTTGTTGTTTATAGTGTTGTTGTTGTTTATAGTGTTGTTGTTGTTTATAGTGTTGTTTGTTTATAGTTGTTGTTAGTTGTTTATATTGTTTGTTGTGTTGTTGTTTATATTGTTGTTGTTAGTTTGTTTTATATTGTTGTTTTGTTGTTTATATTGTTGTTGTTGTTTATATTGTTGCTGTTTATATTGCTGTTGTTTATATTGCTGTTGTTGTTGTTTATATTGCTGTTGTTGTTGTTTATATTGCTGTTTTGTTGTTTATATTGCTGTTGTTGTTGTTTATATTGCTGTTGTTGTTTATATTGTTGCTGTTGTGTTTATATTGTTGTTGTTGTTTATATTATTATTATTATTATTATTATTATTATTATTATTATTATTGGGGTTGGGGAGGGAAAGAATGTTGGAAAAAGACTATCTTCAAATAATGCAAACGTTTTCTGGTTTCAAATTTCAAACACTAGATATTAAAAGCAGCAACCTAACTTTAATACTGGCAATGAAGTACTGTAAAGATTCATAAAGCAATGAAGGTTTTCACAACTAACATCAATATAATTTTTGTTTTCAAGACCGATGGGCCATTGTCAATTGGAAAGCAAGTTTAGAGACATTTCATCCACATCTACAGTAGACTATTAGTGGCAGAATTGCCTGAGATGGAATACAATAATCAACTTTGAAGATTTTTTCACAATCTTGATAGCAAGATCATGTGACTGAGTACTGGTACTTAACCCTGATTACAACTTAATTCTGGCCTCCTCCATGCAAATCCATTACTAAATATATTCTTACTCTGACATTCAACAATACGCCCTTTCTCATGCTCTCTCACGCCCTTTCACAGTGAAAATGAAGATATATTATATATACTTATTTGTGTATGTGTGTGTTATAAAATGACATTTCTTCTGACAGAGTAACCTGTCTCAGCAATAAGTGAACATCCTAACATTTTGCCTTTTAATGTTCCAAAACCTGTCTGGAGTGATTTGAACGTTATAATATGTCTTGAATAAGGTTTGTTACTTCACTCTTCTCTTCAAAAGAGGTATGGGGCAATCAGAGTTGATGAGATTGTGTGATAAATTTTAGAAACCCTCTCTCTTTGGGAACACACATCCCAGATTGAAATGCATTCAGAACACTTATCAGAACATGGTCAAAGCCATCTTTGAGGTCAAAAACTTCAACAATTTAGAGTGCCATCATTTCCGCAAACAAGGAGTGTTAAAAATACACAACACCAATGAGTTTCTTGTACAGTAAATCTCCAATTGGTTTGATGTGGATGGAACTCACATTTTATCGAATGGTTTGTTTTATCATCTCCATATTGCCAAAAAATGTTATCAGTGGGCTTGGAAGAATGCACTGAATTGGATAGTTCAGATAAACTTTCTCTAAAAATATTCCTGGGAAGAAGCAACCAAAATATAAATGTGGGTTGAAGTCTAGAACACGGAACAACCTACAGAAGTTGTTTAAATTGGCACTTTGCGCTGCTCCGGCAAGGAGAGAATCCATGGTGGGGGGAACGAGGGGTGGTTAGGCGATTATAAGGGGAGGCAATTTCACCCTAGTATCTTGTCGGAGCTCTATTACTAAATAGTACTGCAATCAGGGTGGTGTGCTTGTGTGATAAACCTTGTAGTGTTCTTTCTTCCAAATGTGTTTGCAACTACGAAGTTTGAGTTCTCGAGGTTTTCTTATAAAGTGCTTTCAGAACTGCTTTCTTATAAAGGTGAATTGGTAATTATGCAGTGGATAGATTTAAGGATGTTTATAGTGATCGCGAGGGCGTAGCCTGAGCCTCGCCGTGACTTGGATTCAGGCAAGCAAAGCGAGAAAACTTGCCTTTGGAATAATTTGGCATTAAAATGCGGTGGAGACAAAGTGTATTTAGAGAGAGCCATGAAAATCACCTATCGGTAAGTTTCATTCATTTCTATCAGAGTGCGCAGCATAATTTAAGGGAGGACTTAAAGAGACTCCCCTCCTTTGCCCCCTTTCCTCTCCCTTGCCATGCATCTCTAAGAGTGTACCGTGTTCCCTACTTTAACACATATGTGTATCTGTTTTTGCTCTGTGATCTGCAACTGTCCATGAAAATGTGCAATTCTCTGACAGATAGGTCAACTTTGTTTGCAACATACCATTTCATGTAGCTAACTTAATTTAACAATTTTCCACAGAAAGTTTCAGAAGACAAAAATATAGTTTCTTTCATCCGTGAAAGGAATTGTGAGGTGTGTTGTGGGGAAAGCATTTTCATATGCAGCCAACATTGGTTTATTGGTAACCATACTATAATTTTTGTTTGCCTCCACAGTTGAGTTTTTAGCTATCTGAATTGTTTTATGGTAACCAGTAGGATTATATTCCAAATCACTATCAACAACACTAAACTGACAAGTCGTTTCTCAGAGCACAACAGGCCTCCACTATTATTTCGTAATCTATATTGAATAAGCAACTGGCAGCAAGCAACTTGGATATCACAGTGCCAACAGCAACATCAAACACATGTGGCAACTGCTCAACTAAATTTGCAACTCAAAAAACAGATTCATGAGTTTTTGTTTCTAACATTAAGTTCCATTCAACACTGCTGCAGCTTTGTAGTATGACCGACAACTTGTTCTGATCTATGGATTTTTTGAACACCATTCTAGAACTGGTCTTAGAGTGTATGATGTGCTTCACTAGATTTCTTAAATACTTTGACTTAACTTCTGCTTCTGAGTCTTCTTTGTATTTTATACCAAGTTTTAAAACTAGTGAATTAAAACAAAACTAAAGAAATTGTATTATGGCATTATTCAGACCTGAAACTATGATATAATAAATATATATTCTTAATTTTTATATTCTGCATATTTTTTTCATCCAAATTTGAGGTGACATCTCAAATTAATGGACTGCAATGCCGGAATTAATCAACCAACCAGCTGCATGAAAGTTCAATTACAACAGAAATATGATTTACACAGTGTAGGCACCCATCAATCTGAACATGGTACATCATACAATAAGATTATTCATAACTAAAATGTTTTTTAGAGCATGTCACCCATATACCACATTATATGTGGAGCAATACAAGGGCTCATAAAGCAATCAGAACATAGGCATCTGTTTGGCTCTATGATAAAAGCAACTGGATGCAAGTTAGGAGGCCAAGGATTGACTTTCAGTTGGGTTGAGTAATTGAATGTACATTGCTTTAAACAAATATTACAAAGGTCTACTCTTAGTGTCAGTGCAGGGAAGAAAATTCACAATTGCCCATAACTAATTGTATAATTAAGAAAGGGATATGAGATCTTGAAAATGAATAAATAAATGTGAAGGGAAAAAATATAATAATCTATAGTTTAAAAAATGTGTTTCTCAAGAAAATTAAAAAAATGTTCTATTCTAAAACATATTCTACAAAGAACTAATACATATTTCAGAGTTCTTTGTATTTTAATACAAAAATGCACAAAGGTAAGAATTAATGTGGTATAAAACATCTCATGTTAATTAAATAAACTAAAACTGAACTTACATTCTGCTTTGTTTTACAGCAATCTCATTGTCACATTCTGGACAATCCACCACCCAGGATACAATAACTAATGTGATTGCATATGCAGCAAGAGCACCCACATATACTAGGAACTGAATAAAATACTTTTGGTTTTGTTCACCAACACAATTATTTATCCTGTAAAAATTGAATTGTATTAACACATTATTGATTATATCACATTATTAATAATATTAACGTTAATATTTATTTTCATTATTTCTGCATATGTACATGCGCAAAACAGGGAAACCTAAACACATATAGCAAAGACATTCTTTCTTTCTAAATATTAAGAGACAATGAAAAAGATAGATGAGAACAGTGGAGGAGAAGAAAATCTACACTATCTACACACAAAGAAAACTAGGAACAATCTCAGCATTTTCTAAACAGAGTATCAACAAAATGGGAGGGCAAAAAACCCTCTATAGTATGTCGCATTCTCTACAGTATTTATTACACTTATAACTACAATTAAATATTTGTTGTTAATAAATCTGCTAACAGCAAGAGTAATTTTAAAAATCAAAAAGCACAACAAACAAAATGCCAATGAATTCAAAAGAGTATTAAATTGCAATGACAAATAAAAACAAATTTATTCCATGAAAATTTGTGCAGTCTAAAACCTCTTACTTGGCTTTTAGATTGTATAAGGTTTTCAATTTTGTAATCTCATCTGGCAAAGAAATCTATGTTGTGTATGCAGATTTTTAGAATATATTGTAGTACGCACTTGTGTATTGTGCCAAAACTTCACAATTCTGCCTTAGTCATTATTACCATCCACAATATTGGCCCACACATCCTCACATATCTATATATACGCATGAGCATTTAAATAGCTACTTATTCAAGAAGCTATTATTCAGACATAAAAGGAATATAGCACAGTTTTAGACATTACAGTACCACACACATACTTCTTTCTTTTTCAATCATTCAAATTACATTCCTTATCTTCAGTTTCCAATCTTGTAATTTAATTTTACATTGGACAGCAAAGAAACCTTTCAAAACATTTAGATTCAAACTAGCTATAATAACACAAAATACACACGTTACAACTAAAAACAAAATCAATTTGAAACAACAATCAGAACAACTTATGAAAGCTTCACTGCTCTACAATTCACACAAGTACCTTAAAATGTCATTACAGCAATAAATAAATCATTTACAAATAGCAACAATTTAGGTAGAAATGTTTTATCAAAAAATTGAAACTAAAAAATTATTAATAATTCTGAGTAAAACTTCATACCCTTCACCATCCTATTTTGATCTACAGACATCTAATATTCTATAGTGTCTCAAGCACCCACTTTATGGTGCTTCCATATACACTATGTAGAATATACCACAAATTAAATAGTGAAAATTGTTGAGTTACATAAAAGTTTGATCACTCGTTACTTTTCCAACACCAGTATGTGAATTTTTAACAGAAAATTTACTTTGAAAATTAGACTCACACACAAATAAAAACAAAATAACAACATAACAGTGTAAACTCTTTCTAAATATTAAGAGAAAAATTTTCAACTCAGGAGTTAATAACAAATTAATCATGCTAAAAAGAAGATACATCTTTACCAAGGGCAGTGATGATCCATTCTACGAATGCAACGTTTACAAATCCGACAATGATGTGCCCTTGGAGGTCTGTATGTTTCACAACGTGTGCACACAGTCCAGTCTTCTCGCTGAAGTGCAGATTGAGAGCCTAAGAACATAAAATCAAATTCATGGAAGTAAGATATTATGAAACACTGACTTATAAATAAACCTTTTTAGCTATTGAATACTTTCAGCATGACAAAAATCCATACCTGAATGAATATCAGAGAAATCTACCCTATTTTGAGGCAATGGTACAACTCCTGGATCTGAACAAACAGCTTTCATATGTGCCATTGCCAACAGAAACACAATTGTATTAAAGAGTACTACATGAAATGGTCCCCATAAGCTGAAACAAAACAATAGTAATGAAGAATGAGTGAATGAGTATAAGTACTTGCCAAACTTGTACGATGCCACCCAGTCGCAGCAAAACAAAGTACAACAGGTTATGTCACTATCGCCTTGATCGATGTCAAAAGCACCGAAATATATCCATTATCTGTTGTTGCCAATAAAATATTCGACACTCGATATGTTTAAATGTCGTTATAATGGCCATTTATGGGGGTCCAAAAGGTACGAGCAGTATAAACGTCAGATGTGCGAAACACGGCAACACACACACACACACAATAATGCCATTTACCTGTCTTGCATCGTTTGTAAAATTATCCACCTCACAACTACATAGTCCGCGTAAAGAACAGCCACATATGTCATGAAAATACATACAATACCACAAGGATCCCTAACAAATGTTGGCATCTCAAGCTCCTACTAAATCACGAACGGTGCGTCAGTCTGCCAACCATTTCACCCGCGAGTGGGGAACGAAACCCACAACATACGAGATGGGAAGTAAAGTGATGCTCAGTGGATGCCGGAGTATTGCTCTAAGTTGTAACAAACATAAATTTGGTGATATTATTTATCGGAATTGATATCAGTAAGAAACAACCCAATGAAAAAGAGGAGATTTTAATAGATCATCAGTGGACCATACAGATGTTGTCATAGCAACCACATTGTTCACGGACATTCACGGATATCTTATTCAACCTGTATCCAACGACGATCTTTCCACTGACAGATAATTTGAGTGTACGGCAAAATCCCATTCTGTTTATATTTTCCTACAAATTTAGCTAGCGCATTCGTTCATAGAGTTCTCTAACTTCAATAGCAGCTCATTTCATGATACCACTAGTGCGGAATATATGTTGTGAATTACAATATCTGGGAGTGTCCGAAAAATACTTTTGATGCGATGCGTCAATAACGCTGTCAATTGATTTCAAATGCAGTTGAAGGGATGAGACGGAAAAGGTGGAGACAATATAAGCTGTCATTTTTCCGCTTTTTCGAAGATAAATGAATCGGTTTGCGTCAGTCAATAGTGGCGGAAAATTTCATACCTCAGGAAAGGGCAGTTCTTGATGTCCCTTCCGCCAGTAACCAAAGAGTGGACAGTGTGTGTGTGTGTGTGTATGGGGGGGGGGTAATGATTTGGGGCAAAATAAATCCCTCCTGAAATATTTTCATTTAAAGTCCTTAGCAGTTTTTAAATACAAATTTCTCAGCAAATAACATACATTTTTCTGGGAATAGGACATCATTGGGAATGACATTTATTCGTTATTTTCTAATAAGTAGCGAACGAAGGCCGAAAAATGGGGTGTTCATGGAGTTTGTGGCACCCCTAAACCCATTTTGAAAACGGTTTTATTGGTGTCGATGTTGTTCTTGTATCGAAAAGTAACTTTTTTCTATGAGCCATTGAATTCATTTTTTTTTCGATACAGCCTAATAAATATGTTGTGTTTTAAATTGGGCTTTCGAGTAGTAATGCATATTCTGTGGATGCAGTCAGCCTTTGGTAAAGGTTTGTCCAGATCGATATATATATATATGTGGGAATCAGATTACTCGGGATTTGGTTTTTAAAGTTAATAACTACAATTACGATATAACTCTTTACACGGATCTGGTCAACCATCAGCACCGTCCTCCTGTTGTTACACACACTGCCTGTCCCGCTTGTCTTCCAGCAACTCCCTCATCTCTTCCGCTTCTACACTCGCGCTCTCTACTTCCGCTTGTGGGAAACCCAGAAAGTCATGATCAGAATCCCACACTCGGCCATCCTGGATATCATCCGCCTCGGATGATGCGTAGTCGCTGGTCCATGGTTTCATGAATTCGGCACAAGTAGTAGTACGGTTAGGTCCATCATGAATACCTTCCGATGACATCATAACTATCGTTCCTGCTTGACTTCACAATTTGAGAAGGGCCGAGAAACTTCTTCTGACCTTGAGACTGGTCCGAACTGCGTCCTCTTGATGGCGACTATATCCCCCAACTGATAAGAACGTGCCGGTATTCTTCGCTTGTTAAAATTCCGTCGATTCTCTTCCTTTTTTATTTATTTATTTTACGTCAGAAAAACAGTTAAAAACTGCGTATGACGTGCTATGGGGAAAAGTGAATTGTGTGCACATGTTCAAAATTCTGTGATCCCTACACTTAGTCATATAGGCCTACTACTTAAATTTTGAATTTTTGAAAGGGAGAAAAAAAACTCCCATGTGTAACGTATTGTACGCTCCACTCAAAATGGCGGCGCCAAAGGGATTAGACGCAAGGGCCAGGCAGGAGGTAAGAACAATGCGGTATTGGGAGAATTCCGAGAGCTAGGAAAGGGATGCCCAAATACGGATAGCATTTTAGGCGTGCCGCGTGCAAAATTTTAGAATCCAGGAAAGGGATGCCCAAAATGCCTGGCAACGACTAGCGCGGGCGTTGAAAAACCAGTGACGTTTCAGGTCACGTGGTGGGGGCTATATAAGAAGGAACGAGAGCGCGGGGTGGGGTTTGTCGAGCTGAGGGAACCTCGGCGAATGCACAAACTTGCGCCCAGGGCGGTGCGGAGCCGAGCGAGGCTCGTACGGCAACCCATGTGTTGGGACGCCGGGTGGAGATTTTCCACGAGTGACCTACGTCACGGGGGGCCACCCCGTGTGCATAAGTTCCTGAGGAGTGGCGCCACGAGTCAGATTACATTTTTAAGGATCGCCCTGCGATCAGGGGTAAACGTTTTCCAAGAGCTGTAGTAACTTAAATGTTTATTGTACATATTGTGAATAAACCTGTACATATTTATCATTGAAGCTTGTGTCTGTGTTATTGTGTATTCCCACGACGTCACACATGCAATAAAATCTATGTTCAAGAATAAACAAGCAATAAATTTTTAATTTTGAAATTTTGAAAGGGAGAAAAAAACAAAACTCCCATGTAATAAAATCTATTTTCAAAGATAAATAAGCAATACATTTTGACTCTTATTACTTCCTGCCTGGAAACATGGAAACGATAATTTGAATAATTGTATTTCCCACTGAATTTAGAAGACGACAGAAATGAAGCATTTGTGTCCAGAAGAAACAAGGGGCCATCTCAGCATTTGCTCAATGGATCAGGAAACTGACGAAAAACCTGATCGAGAGGGGGTATTGACCCAAGCTGTGACAATAGTTGTTAAGGTTGTTATACCATTTATACAGTCCAAATGGTAAAAAATGCCAAAGTATCATTGTTAAATAATGTTACTTTTCTTGTTATGCTCGTATATCTCTAATTGTTAGAAACAGTATGCAGCAGAACCATTTCACTTGGGATTTAAACTTTTCATTGAATTTAATCGTTTAAGTCATCTGGCAAGTGTTTTAAAAATGTACATGTATTGTATGTGAATTTTGTAATGAGCTGTTTATACTGTCACCTGATGAATATGATTTACGTCGAGTGTTATAGAATAGATTTCTGCATTTTCGGGAAAAACATTCCTCCCCTTGAGCAAGTCATTTTTACAAAACCACTGATTCGTAAAAAAAAGACACGGTAATGGTAGAATTCTAGATTAATGAAGAGAGGCTTAATGAATCACGTGGGTGGACGGTTATTATTCGTAAAACCTGTTTTTGTAATCTAAAAGTCTGAGCTATAAGATGTATTTCCCAGAATATTATGCCATATCTCAGGGGGGAAATGAACATTCGCGAAGTATACACAACGAGCAGTATGAAGGCTGACTGAATTTGCAAGAATTTGAACGCGTAGCATAAAGAACTTAATTGTGTTCAATTCATTTAAATGGATTTTCCCATTTAAGGTTTGATTAAATTTGGGAGAGACCTAAAATTTTGTTGCCTTAACATCAGTCAATGGTACACTGTTCATTTTCAATGGAGCACAGAATTGTTTATTTGAAATGGAAAACCGCATTAAAACCGTTTTCTTTTCGTTTATTTATTAATTTGTTATTTCGAACCAATTTGAAACATCTGATATTGTATCATTTACGGTTTCTTTATTGAAGGATGTTCGTATCATCTGCAAAGAGAACGTTCTTCCGTTTTGAATCGTCGAGGACTTTTTACGTAAAGTGGGAAACAGAATAGGGCCTAAAATCGATCCTTGAGGAACCCCACATGCAACGGCAAAGAGTCGGAAAGGTGCTGTAGTTCCATCATTCCAGTAAGGTATTTCAACTCTCTGAGATCGTTGTTTAAGGTACGAACATAACCAACTAGAGCAATACCACGAATTCATATGAAGGTAATTTGGAAAAAAATGTCATGATCAATGACGTCAAAAGCTTTGAAAGATCTAAAAATAATCCAATAGGTGCCTTGTTTTGATCTAATGATGAGGCGACATCTAAGAAAAGAAAATATAGCTGTTTCCCTTGATTTTGATTTTCTAAACCATGTTGGCAACTGAAAGGCGTCGTGTTTAGTGAGAAAGGTTTCATTCGTACGTAAAAGTCTCTAATATTTTTGAAAAACTGATAGAAGAGAAAGGGGCCTTTCCCTGAACCTTCAGCAACTGTAATTTCACCCTTTTCGCAACTGGCCCCTCCTCAAAATCTTAATATTTTTCGTTGATGAGATCCATAGTTTTCAAGTTACAGGACGCATTTACCCCATCAGAAGTTCAAAAGGTGACGCTTGATACTTGGGCTGTATGTTGAGTCTGTCTCTTTGTACATCTTCGACATGCTTATACCATCGATTTGGGGCCTATTATAGCTTGGATAAAATCGATAATTTTTAGAATTAATTTCCTTTGTCCATTTACGGTAATCCTTTTAATGAGAATGGAATTTTTTCGGCATTGCAATACCCTGAACTTTTGAGGAAAAGCTACCTTCGGACACAATCTGGGAAATTTCCAAAACCATTTTGCATTTTAATTTTTTTTCATTCCTTCGTCGTTGGGATTTTGTAGGGTATAACCACACAAATTTTGTAAAGCTATCTACAAGGGAAAAAAATGTATTTGATCCTTTGTTTGTTGAATCCAGAAACCATTATGATCAACAAGGTAAAAAAAAAAAGGAATTTTTTCCAAACAAATGCCCCGAAAAATATTTAAAGGAAAATCAATAGACGAGCACTATCTCACGGAATTTATAGATCGATAATTGAACAAATTGTCCGATTTTCAATCTGTAAACGGATTGAACCCCTTTAAAATAAAATTTTACGCTACGATGCCTTTTTAAAAAAATATTTCAAAAATTTTTTAAAATTTTTTCAGGGGGAAAAAATTTAAAAAATGGGATAGGGGATGACGAGTGTTCCCTAACCAACGCCGTCAACATGCAAATCGGATGAATGGGAGTGGCGTAAAGGAAATTTCAAAAAAATTCCCTGATCCCCTTCCCTCGCCCTGCGTCCCCCAAACCCCGTCGGGGCCCCTCCCGACGCGGCAAAACTGCCTGGGGCAGGAGGCCGAATTTTCAGGGCGCGAGCAGTCAGCCCTTTTCAGTCTCAAATATTTTTCACGGTCAAACTAGTGAGTGTAACAGCCAAACGGTCTCGTATCATCTGTAAAATGTATAAAAATATTTTGTTCATATTTCCGTTTTCCCTTCGAATACCATCAAAAGTTTTTGAGGACTCCCAAAAAATATCAATCGATTTGGAAACTGATTTAAAAAGAAAATTGAACAATTGTGATATCACCAATATTCCAGTCCTAACATCTTATTTATTCTAAGATCTTCCGTTATCATTCCACTCCCAGAAAGAATGACCCAAAATTACGCAGAGCTTTTTTCCTGCGACCGTTTTTTGATCTCAAAACGGCGTTTGCCCCTTTTGATGACTTCACCTGATGAATCTGTTTTCCGAAATTTTTAAAACTGTTTTCGTATTTTGGGACATAATTGAAGAAGTGGTTTGGGCGCGGGCCCGATGCATCCAACCCAAACATTAAAGACTTTAAAAATAAAAATTTTAAGAATGGGGAAGCCCCAGCTTACTTAGTAAGTTATATTGATATAAAATGATTCTGTTATATTTGTATAAACTTGAAGATTGAAATAATTCCTGGGTCATTTTGATACAAATATAAATGATAAGATGTAGTGAAAAATTTTTTTTGGACATATTATGTTTTTTTTAATGAATAAATTTCATAAAAGAATAAAATTTAACCCCCAGACGGGAACCCCACACTAGAAGAGGAATACCCGTCTATGAGGGGGATAAATTATTTTTTTTAATAATTAATTCGGAACTTTTACTTTCAAACTTTAAGATACCATTTTTTTAAACATCGTACACGCTTATCAGAAACTTTTAAGGGGGCTTAAATTTGGATTTATATACTAGTAAAAGTAGTGTACCATACGATAAACCCTCATATTGGGGAATCAGAAGCAAACTTTTTAAAATCGGCGATCCACATCTAGGTGTCGAGAATGGGGATGCAACATTGATGTTGATATTTTGAAACATAGATTTTATATGTAAAAATATTCCAAAAATGAAAATTTATAAAAAACCTGATTTTTATTATCGAGTGTTTGATGAGGTTGGGGAATGAAAGAAGATAATCAAATTTTTGTTAAAATATAAATAATATTGCATTATTCCACTGTAAATACATGTTCGAATAAAGTGAAGGTGATTGAAACATGCTCATCCAGTAGACTATCTTCAGCCCAAGAAATGACCCCTTTTTTGACTTTTCCCATATGTCCACTGACGCAGAGGGGGCCAACGCAAGCACTCTAGGTTTTCTCTCGCCCCCCTTCCTGTCCCCATTTGAGGGGACTACAAATAGGGGCGAGCTTTCATTTTTTTTTATTTTTTTTATTTTTTTATTTTGTCAATTAATTAAAAATTTAAAACAGGGCCCATTTTAAAAAAGTTACCCCGACGAATTTGGGTAATGTTTTAAACCAGTTTTTTTAAAAGATGTTTTAATTTTTAAATTGATATTTTGCATTTGTATTACGGGGAAACATTCCTTCGCTTTTTTTCTATCCGAAATGGGAGGGGGCGCGCCGATAATTCAGCGAGTTCTTCCAAAATGGGAATGTACGAAAGACTGGGTATCAAACACAATGTTCAGGGTGATTCATTTGTCCTCCAGTCCTGGTCAAGCAGCGCTTGGCACTTTCATCTCAGGGCCCAATTTTTCAGGATCTGAACCCCGAGAAATAGTACTAGAACATAGATCGGGCCCTCCCGTTAGACCATCGGCAAGAATAGATAGAATTTTTCATTGCTCACTCGGGCCGAACTCCTTTTTTTTTGTTTGTGATATTGCGTATTAGTTATTCAATTGTTCCATTACACCCCTTTTTTCCCTTTATTTATCATTTCGCATAATTCTTTTTTAGATTTTTTTGATTTATAGTTTTCCAAAATTTTTTTTTTTTTTGGTTTTTAGAGAAAGTTCTGTTTTCTTTTTAAAATTTTTGGGATTTATCTTTTGCCCCCCCATTGTAGTTTAAATTTTTTTCTTTGGTCCATACTAAAAGCATTTTCTTTTCGGCCTATTCAATGTTCAGCTTTTTCACCTACAAACAGGATTAGAAAACCATTTTCTGATTATTTGGATTTTGGTCTTTCGAAGGTTTGATTTAGGGAAAACGACGGAACGGGTTTTGTACTGTGATAATTATTACATTTATTATAAATATAAATTATTTTATTAAATTAATAAATCATTTTGAGGGGTTCCGGGGCCTAATTTTGAAATCAATCACTTATATGCCTGCATATTTTATGAATTTTTAATTTTTTTTCCCCTCTTTTTTTTAAAAATTATTCTCCTTTGTTTTTCTGTACAGATCCGAATTTTATTGTAATTCATAAAATTTTAAATTTCCTAGTTATCACTTAGTTGATGTTCAGCTTCCTTTATGTTAATAAATGTTTTTTTAAAAAGTTATAGAATATTTAAATTTTATATTAATAATATATTTATATCATTATTACATAATTAGAATTAACAAATAAAAAATCTGCATAATTTTGATGAAAATTTTTTCGTTTTCTCGAAAAAAAAGTGGGAAAGTCACGTTTTGAATGTTTGCTTACGCGCTCCATTCTATCCAACCCCGAGCAGAGGGCACGCGCTCGTAGTCACCCTTTTGAGCTGGAAGCAGGGGCGCACCTTGTTCTGATAGCGGATTTTCTGACTTAAATCCGCCGCCCCCGGGGGGTTTTTGGGACCAGGGGAATCTCGCCCAAGCGGGGAAAAGGGCGGGGAGCAGTTTCGTGGGGGAGAACATTGCAGTGACGAAGGGGGATTATATTTTTTAAAACAAGAATTATGGAATCATTCTGTTTTTTTAATTATTAGTAACCGAGTATTATATATGAAAAAATAATAATTCAAACAATAAATAAAATTATAAAAGATTATTTTAAAAAACATTTTTTGAGATAAAAAAAAATAACTTATTTAGTCGACATTTATGGATGGTAAATTTGTTTTCATTTAAAAAAACAGGCATAATAACTTTTTAACCTTTTTGGACGTACAACCCCCTTTTGGATTTTGAGGTATTTTACGGGAAAAAGAACAAGGTATTTGAAAAAAGGGATACACTCCCGGGCATATTTCGAATGACCCAAAAATTTCTTTGGTCTCCTTTTTTTGTTATGTTCTTCCCCCTTTGCATTTTCTTTTTTTTATTTATTTATTTAACGTCAAAATACCAGTTAAAACCGATATGACGGGTATATTTTGAAGAAACTTTATCTTGTCTTGGTCTACGCTGGGAAAATTTTCTGAGTTTGATTTTATCCAGCTTTTTAAGAGAAAATAAAACTTGGGAAAAAAACGAAACATTAGGACTTTAATAATTTAAGATTATTTCAAAAAAAAAAAAATAAAATAAAAAAAACACACAAAACACACACAAAAAAAAAAAATAATCACGCAAAAGGGAGGAATCGTAAAGTGTATATACTGACAAAATCCAACTTACCGAACTGAGTTTTGGGGTTTATAAAAAGAGAAACCATGGGGCAGGTTTTTACCCTTGAGAACCTTTTAGGCACCCGGGCGTTCTTTCAGCGCCCGCCCGAAGGGCTGGTTAAAATGGCCGGGGGGGGTCTGGGGGAAAAACCCATATGGCACTGGGGCAGTCCCCCCAAAAGGGGCGAGGACAAAAATGGTGAAAAGGGGAAAGGGGGGGAAGGGCGATTTTTCCGAAATTTACTTTTCGGCCCCCCATTCATCCGATTTATGATTACACGGGCGTTGATTAGGGAAACGCCCTCATCCGGTATAAGCCCATTTTTTAATTTCTTCCCCAGAACTATGAGAAACCATTTTAAATTTTTTGGGAAAAATTTTTTTAAAAAACGGCATCGTAGGGGAATTTATTTTAAAAAGGAGTTCAATGCCGTTTTGATCGAATATCGGGCAATTTGTTCGAGTTATACTAGTAAATTTTGCTTATATTGGGGCGTGGGGGGAAAATGGGAAAAGTGTTACATTTAGCCCAAAAAAGGGTGTAAAAGTCCTTCGCTTTCCTGGTTTTTTGTTTTCCAAAAAGGGACCTAAAACAATTGAAATGACTGTTTGATCATCTTCCGCATCCGGAATATAAAATTCTGTTTAACTCTTCCTCCATTCGTAGCACAGCGTAATCCCCTTCCCAGTGCATTCCGCAATTTCATGCTGCATTGAGCGGGTACCACCAATGTCTCTGTCCATCACAAAACTTGAAAAGTATTCCATCATGAAGCACAAAATCATTGTAGGGTCCCTCCTGAAGGTGGTCTTAATTGCATTGAGTCCCCGTCCGTTTGTTGGGCTTTTTTGTTTTTTGCTACTAGCCCATCTTTAACCCATGCAGAGTACGCCCACGCGAGGGTGTCGACTTAGAGCATCCACATGAGGGATTTGGAACCAGCTCGATGTTCTATGCTGAGTCGAATTCTTCCATGGTCATAACCCACCTAGCTACTCTTGGTGAGATCTTTTATATTCTGTAACGCATGATCATGATCAGAATCCACATATATATATATATATATATAATATATATATATATATATATATATATATATATATATATATAGTGACGTCACGGGTTATAGAACCTGCAACGCCACCATAAGCCACTAGAAAAGACCAGAGAACTGAGAAAGGGAATGAGGGGAGCGATGGTGCGAGAAGGCGACATCTACCCGCAGGTTTTGCACTTGATGTCCAAAGTTAGGATAAATTTTCTGAGAGGGCGCGAAGGAGGAGAAAATTCCCCCTCCAGAAATTTTCCCAGGCGGAGTTGCATAAATCCCTGACGCACTTTCAGAGCCTCTTACCACTGACAGCGACGGCACTCAACTAAATTCTTCAGCGGTAGTAATCGGTTAGTGCAGGAGTATAATTTACTTGCTTTAGTAAACTGATTTAAGAAACTGGTGATAAGGATAGAATTCAGAAGCAAAGTGCATGTACAGCATTTGCACCAACATTACGCGAGTAGGGACCTGCTGGGGACTGTCTCGAACTTGAATAGTTTCATCATCGAAGTAAATTCGCGCAGAAGGACTCGAACGAAATCCAGATTTAACTTTGTACGCCACGACCACGCACGCTCAAAGTGTGGTATGTCGGCCGAGTGCGAAGTAAATCCAACACGTTAGTTATTTAAAAATGGAAGCGCGAGCAACGGGCACGCGGCAGCGGCAGGGAAAGGGCGACTCAACACTCGTGAGGCGAGAAGGACTCTGGTCCAATCCATGGGTGTACGAGTCCGAGGACGAGAGAAGGTTTGGGAAATTTGACGGGGGCGCATCCGAGATCGAGCGAAAGAAGTGGTGACGTGGGGGATCGAACCAGTCAGTGACGTGGCGAGGATCATGAGCGACCGAACACTCCAAGGTTAACTGACGGCGAGGGAAGGAAATGTCGACGTCCTAAAATAGGTGAAAGTTCCAAAGTTACTGGAAATATTTGAAGATGAGCGGCAGTTTTGATTTCATTTGCTGTACGCACCAGTAAATTCGTTTAATGCCATACCTTGTACAACTTTCTAAAGTAAATTATAATTGTTCATGTAATGTAAAAGAATCTATTGAGCATTGTTTCCATTGAGATGTCAGAATAATCAGTTCTAAATTTTTTAAAGGGTAGATTTAGTAACGTGTGTCACGTTTATTCTTTTGCTAGAGTTAAAGCGTTGTAATAAATGGGAGCCGGGCTGACCTCTGTAAGTCTATAAAAAAATAATTGTAGAGAATCACGAAGGGCCATGCACGGAGAAAATTTTAGATTAACAAAAGAAATGAGGTACAAAGCAATGAGAAGGAGGTCAAGCAAAGTATTGAAATAGTGCGTATTGAAGTAATAGCAGTCAAGGTGACGCCACATTCTCTTATGGTTTTGTTTTTTCGTTCTTTTGTTCTGTTTTCTTTGCAGTGACCATCTACGTAAAGTACAAAACTTATTGTATATTTGTGCCACTGTGTAATTTGTTTTACTGAATATATGCTCATTTACCAGAATTTTAATAATTCATTGTGTCAAGGTTCAGACCTTTCATACCGAAAGATCCTGCTTCCTGAGAATTCTACTATATATATATATATATATATATATATATATATATATATATATATATATATATCATTGCGACGGCTGTAGCTGTTACTGCAGGAATACGTGTATTTAATATTTATACCTGCACGTTTTCTTGATCTCTCATTTCTCTAGATGCGAGGGAGTGAGGGTATTGATTATTTGTTGACAGGTCTATTATATGAAATTGTAACTCATTTTCGATGCAAAATAGTTTTATTACCTGGGAGCAAACATTTCTGGTCATCAGAAGTTGTCAACAAAGCTTGTAGCTATCACTTATTCTGAATTCAACTAATGTTAGAAAGGAGTGGGTAGGTATGTCGGGCTAAAGAAAACGTGCGTATAATCGTATAATAGTACAATGTTTGTAAATAAGCTAAATAAATACGCACAATTCAGGTCTTAAACTTCGTGTATTTAGTTAAATATTACTTAACAATATGGCGACGAGGATATTAGACCGTTTGTGAAGTGTAGAAGTGTGAATTATGAATGTATTAAATGTGAAGGTGCAACAAGTAATATAACCTCAAGAAATACGTCAAAACAAATGAAGCAGCAAACCAAGTGCAAATACTTAATAACGTACAAACAATCGGGCATTTAGGGCGTTTCGACGTTAATGCGTCGTGTCCATTTACCAAGGAGACTTGAAATTTTTCGAAGCAAATAATGTAACAGACGAAAACAATAAGCGGACTTTGCTATTGGCACTATCCGGCGAGGCGGCATACAAAATCTTACATTCACTGGTGACACCACAAATACCAAAGGACTTCACATATACACAGATTGTCAACAGACTCCAAGGACATTTCAACCCAATACCGAATGAAATTGTGAAAGATTCAAATTTAACAGAAGAGTACAGAAGGAAGAGGAATCGATGGCAGATTTTATTGATCTTTCAAAATGAGTATGTTTTGCAATTTTATGAAACTAAGTAAAATGTCGAGAGACGAATTGTATTGGAATAGCCGACGAAAGGATTAGAAAAGAATTGTTTTCGGAACTTATCCTTACTTTTGAATGAGCCTTAGAGCTAACTCTTGCAGACGAAGCGGCATGGAAAACGTCGAAGATGTCAGAATCGTGACAGGAAATTCAATTTCTAAAATCTCGAAAACAGAAATATTCAAGTAAAACATTCAATCCTTGTTACCACTGTGGAGAAACCATGGTGGAAAATATTTTAAATTTAAAAACAGTATGTCATTACTGTAGGAAGAAAGGGCATATCGCCAAGGTATGTTTTAAGAAGAAGTGACAATCAAGAACAAAGAGCTGAAAATAATAGAAAAGGGCAAATTGCAATGCAGTGGAATATAAATGCAATTCGTATATACTGAATGCGATATATGTGATGAGGGAACAGGAGAAAATTGTGACAATTGTAAATTAAACAACATCGAGGGTCAAAGTGGAAGTGGACTCGGTGCAGTTTGTAGATTATAAAGAAACAAACATGGAGAAAATTCGTCAGGGAAATGAAATTATTTAGAAATCACCGCTGAGTTTGCAAACCTGGTCACAAGAAGAAATGGTATTCTGGAAGAAAGGTACAGTATGAACAAATAATTAAACACTTAAAGGCTCTGGTTTCAAAAGGTGGTGGTTGGAATTCGTTGGGACGAAATTGGTTTCGAGAACTGGAATTTCAATCCAGGGGTACACTACGTGGACAGTAAGACTCAAACACTACGACCGAATCTTCTTCCATTGTTTCAAAAATATGGTGTTTCGAGAAAACTAGAGATGTTTGTAGCAGATTCTGTGAAGCTAGAATTGAAAGAGGATGCAACACCAGTTTTTTTAAAAAGTAGGCAAGTTCCTTTCGCTTTAAAATTAGCGATCGAGGGGGTGTTGGAAAAGCTGCTTCGACAGAAAGTTTTGGAGTCAACCGATTACTCGGAGTGGGCAACACCCCTGGTTACACAGAAAAAAGGTGACGGGAAGATAAGATTATGTGGTGATTACAGAAGCACAGTGAGTCCAGCATTAAAGAACTCATACATATTACCTACAATTACAGAGATGCTATCGCTCTTGACACCAGCTAACCATTGACCTGGAATTTTTCAAAGAATCATGGACTCGTTGCTGACTTCAATTCCAGGAGCAAAAACGTATCTGAATGATATCATTGTTTTGGAAAGAATCAAAAGAACACGAAGAAAATTTAAGAAGAGTTTTGACAAATTTTGTGATTCAGGATTATTGCTTGAAAAGGATAATTGTAAGATTGGATTGAAAGAAATCAAGTTTTTTGGGGTTTTTTATCGCTGCAGAAGGAGTGCGATCTATGGAGGACAGGGTGAAAGCTATAAAACATGAGCCAAGACCACAATAAAGAAGAGTTACAGCTTTTTAGGAATGGTAAATTTCTACCTCAGATTCCTCAAAGATAAATCGACAATTATTGAACCATTGTACAGATTACTCGAAGGTAAACCCTGAAATGGACTGTAATTCATGAAAATGCTTTCTGCAAACTAAAAGAAGTAATGAGTTCGAGGTAATCTTGGTCCATTATGTATCAAAGAAATTTGTTTCGAACTGCGACGCTTCGTATGGAATCGAGTAGTTTTGGCACATCGAGAGGGAACATGGAGAAACCAATTCTTATTGGTCCCGTACATTGAGAAACACGAAAGGAACTACGACCAAATAGACAAAGAGGCTTTGGCTGTTGTTGAGGAGTTTAGCAGTTTCACCAATATCTTGCAGGACGAAAATTCAAAATAGGTATTCGAACAACTTTTCAGAAAGTGTTTAAAATTAATCATTATGGATATATATGACTGTAAAAATATTATTTTTGTAAAAACTGTATATACATACACAAACTACGTCTAAAATTTGTTTAAAATGCCGCGTAAACCGTACATTATATCTCCTCAGAACGTGTGACGTTATCTGTGTGGAACGAACTACAAGATATATGCCTAATCGTATTGGGTGCTGTTTAAAATATTTTGTGTAGTTTGGGTCGTTAACGTTAACATAACGTTGGTCAATGTAGAAATACTTCACATCAACCTCAAATAAATTATTTATTGCTGTATCACGGAAAGCAGACGTGCGAAAAAATGGTTAGATCTAGCAAGACGAAAAGAGACGGAATGTCGGTAACATCGCCAATTTATTTTTGCGAAGATCACTTCGATGAAGTACATAATAAGAAGTGCATATAGATAAAATCTATGTATCTAATGCATCTATGTAAATAATTTGTGTATTGTTATAATTTACATTTACGAGTGTCTAAATAGTTGTATTTCTTTAGCTGAGAATGATATGGAAACTTACATGCGGTATTAGTAATGGGCTTCGTGAAAAACATTATGTTAAAACCTGGATGCCTTTCTTCAAACTTTCAGTGTCAAACTGACAGGAACAGAAGTTTGCCATCAACCAATTCATCACGCCCCAGTGCCATCAAAAGACAAAAAGTGGCTTTAATACAAGAAACCTAGAAGAGAGTGAACTGAAAATAAATGAAACTTTGGCTCTTAATTTACAAGCTGAAGAAGTAAGCATAGAAAATCAGCCAAAATATGTAGATAAAGGTGTACAAGCGTTTGTAAAAATAAATATTTAGAAGCAAGAACACCCAAACAGAACAAATCACAGAATATTGCAACATCCCATGTAAAACATGGACAACAACAGCATCAACATCTCCTTCAAAGTAGAACATATAAAGTTAATACGCCCACGTATTTCTCGCATAAACAGAAACTTGATGGATAGATCTGACAGTAACACATAATTGTACACCTCTGTCAACATCATCATTTAAACCAGCATCAGCTTGAGACCAATCAGTAGAGTTTGAATTACCATCTGATAGCAGTTTCCCAAACGAAGAGGAAGCTGAAAATAGAAAAGGAAAGAGAAGCAAAGCAAGCTCTGAATATCACAATTTAAAAATTAAAGCCAAACCACGCTTATATGTTGGCATACCTGAGAATTGTTACTTTTGGTTGATTTAATACATACCAACACCAAGATATCGTCTGACAATATTTTATTATGCTTAAAAATTAGGTTGAATACATTTTCAGATCAATTTGGAATATCTACATCTTATGCTGGCAAAATATTTCTAAAAATATTCCAGTGATTTCTAGTGTTCCTAATAATTTATTGTACAAGTGGATAAAAGATTGAGACCTCTTCCAAATCAGGCATCGCTATAATAAAGTTATCTCTATTATAGACTGTTTGAAATTGAGGTAGAGAAACCCTATAAGTCATTAAATCAGCTTTGACACGGTCTGAATACAAGAAAAAGAATCAGTTAATACTTAATATCAAGTACAATCAATGGCTTGGTAACTTACGTATCACCAGGCTATAGAGAACGGATAAGCGTCACATTACTTGTGAAAACTGTGGGTATCTAGAATAACCAAGCCTGGAAGTTGCATCTAGCCGACCTCGGTTTCAATCATATCGAACAACTATTAACACAAAAGAACTGTCATCTAATAAGACCACCAAGTGTAGTTTAAGGTTTAAATGAACTAAGCAAGAGGCCCTTAAAAGCAAACAGATTGCAAGTTTAAGGATCCACATTGAAAGGGTCATCACAAGAATCGTGAATTTTCTATGTTGAAGCCACATTCTGTTTTGAATTCAAATTTGATTCTGTGTGCTAGATGATTCCATGATAATAGCATATGCTCTTATCAATTTGCAGGATAGTATCCAATAAAAGTCTTGAAAAGTACTAACTTTATTTATTATATTTATCTTGCTTAGAACCACGTTGTTTTAACTCAATTTTGTCAATTTTCAGGAGAGTGCTTTGAAGTTTCAGTACTAAACAAATCTTATTACATACAATTGCTGTTAAGGTAAAGGATTCATTGAAAGAAACATGCCTTGAAAATATGTATTTTTTAAACAAAATTATTTGTTTCGAGTTTGGTAAAATTAAAGAAAATGGTTGGAGAACAATGATACTGTAACGAATATTGCGTCATCTGCCGGAGCCACCACGAACTATCTGTATGCGCGAATTACGACATCTGCCGGCGGCCTCAAACTAGATGGTCCTAGGATGTTCGCGGAGCTTATCGCAAAGTCCAGAAAATTCTCGACGGCGCCCGCCGAGTATAAATACGCCGCGCCAGCGACTGCGAGTCAGTCTTAAGTCTGAAGTGGAAGCTGACCTGAGAAGGTGTGCATCGCGGTGAATAGCAATGCAGTGATTGTGCTCAGTGACGTGAACCGTGGCCAGTGCAGTGGACTGTGGCCAGGCATCGAACAGTGGTCAGTGCTTAGGACTGTACGACAGTGTAAGAGAAGTGAATAGTGTAAATAAATAATCAAGAGAAGTGTAGTGTAAATAAATAATCAAAGAAGTGTAGTGCAAATAAACAATCAAGAAATGTGTCCGTTAAAAGATTATTCAAGATTAGACCACCTGTACATATATCAAGTGTTTTCAGTGATTGTACTAAACAAAATAAAACGTTTTGTTAAAATAATACCCGAGTTTTAATTCACCACCTAGAATCGTAACACTACTTATAGATTGTAACAATGTAATTTTATAACTCGCTTTAAGATATGCTTTGTAAAGAATTAAAATATAACTCAATATTTTAGCACCAAACCCCAAGATGAAATATATTTATATACGAACTAAATCTTGTACAATAATACAACCAAAACTGATTTGTTATTGGTTTGCTTCTATTTAGGCAGCAGACCAACAGAAGATATTTTGTTGATGTTGGCTTGTATTTCAAGAAATTTGCAACTCAACGTGTCTTTGGGAGAAAGAAAAATCTGTAATTAACTTCTTCAGTGCCTCTTGTAGATACGGAAAAATATATGATTCAAATATATTTATAAAATAAGTTATTTAATTTGATGTAATTTAAATGGTTTATTTAATTGACATCTAATAAGGAACTTATTAGATGTCTTAGTAGTAGTAAAGGGAGAATGAAGTTCAAGGCATTTCGATGGCAATCAATTACACTCATGCATTGAATCTATTTTCTGCACTGCACTATTGCTTCGTTCTTGATACTTACGTCCTATGATTTGTACTTCGTCGTTATTTTGTTTCAAAACTTAGAACAAGTGACCTGAAGTTCTCGTTTTGGGGCACACATGAATTAGAACACGTAATTTGAATGTGGGTTTCTCTTCAATGCTGACTGAAGTTGCCCAACCACAGCACTAGCCATATCATTGCCCGAGTGATAACCTCCTACTATACATCCTTGTTACAGTCAGTCGACCTAGCAAATGATTGAGACCGTTACAAGGACATTTCATATTAAGAGGAAAGAGATGTAGGTAACTATCTTGACCACTAGTTCAAGAGAAAGGCAGGCTCCATAGACAGAATGGGTGCTCCTTGTACGGCCTGCTTGTTTGGCATCGAAAGAAAATTGTATTGACAAGAACAGTGATTTTTAGTAAATTGTTTAAAAGTGAAATAAGCTTGCCAAATATACATTGAGGCAGATTTAATAAAAAACTTTGTTTCAGATTGTCAACATATATGCTTCAGAAATGTACATATTTTTTCTTGCTGTTTTAAATAAACATTAATAAATTATTAATTCTATATTCGAAGAACAATTTATTATTATTATTATTATTATTATTATTATTATTATTTGGTGAGAGGAAAATGCATTATGCACCTTCAGGGATTCAGGTGGTATAACCCCTGGTGTGGGACTCCATTCTCAGTGGTATACCCACTGAAATAACCTCTTCTATGCCCATGCGCCTCTCCACGGAATCGTCGCGAGACATTACTTCATGAGAGGCAGGCAGGTAGCTGAGCCTTTACTTCATTTGACGTTCGAAGTCGCTCTTCTTCCTTTTCATCACAAGGGTCAAGAACTCTTGTATTGTTGTCCACCTTCCTCCGGTTGAAGCATAAGCCGAACTATGTTTGATGGAGAAATGTCTGCCCCCAAATTCTCGTTCAATCTTCTTCTCCATTTTCTCATGCTACGCATGCATATATTGTGTGCATGGCGTCATCATCCTCGTAACCACAGAATTACATTTTGAGTCATATGCTCTTTAAATCTAAATAGGTAGGATTTAAACAACCATGACCTGTGAGCACTTGTGTAGGTAGAAGTTTACTCCATGCTGTGCGAACCGCCATTACCACATCACCCCGCGCCAGGAAAACGCGCAAGGCAAGCGGCACGCAGCGTCGCAAACATTCCGGCAGCGGCCTCTAAAAACGCTGCCGAATGCAAGTCGGCCCAATATAAACGGGCCCGGCAGAGCCAGAGGGCAGTGGCGGAGACTGACGGAGAATGGCAGTCAGTGGCGGAGAGTGACGAGCACTGACGGGCAGTGACGAGCAATGACGTACGGAAGAACGGACTTGCTTCTCCGAGTGCCGATTACTCCAGACGACTCTCGGGATGGACGACCCGCTCCCAGGGTGTGCCGCTGCTGTTGCCGCCCCCGCCGTAACGCCTGGTCCACGGGGAGATGGGGTAAGAGGCTGTCATCAGTAATCTCGACTTCCAAGTATCTCCATTCAATCCCTCGTTCCCCGTCTCTCCTTTAATTATTAATAAATGGTGCATTGTTACTGAAAACGCCTTCTGAGTAAGCCGCCCTCCCCCTTCTCCACAACTTTCCGTAAGTCACCTAATCAATCGCAGTACTCAAAGTGACGAGTCACCTTAGGAATACGCTGAAGCCAGTCAGCTCCGAGGGTGGCTCATCACAGTGCATTCTATTGAACCATGGTTCGATATGCGGTATCAAGAGGTGTGTCCACCTTCCTTTAGGATCCCCATCCCACCTCTCCTGCCATTCCGCCAGTAGTGATGCTCGGGCGCTCTTCTTAATGTCTTCTTTCGTCCTACTCGCCGGTTGTCCCCGCTGGAGTCAGCAGACTTTTTCGCTTCGTCATACACCGCTTTTCTTTCTCTAGCCAACATATCAATGGGGGGTATTCTATACCCCTACCCCAGTACCCCTACTGCGCTGTCGGATACGTGCGATAAGCTGACACTATTCTCAGCCCAATCTCGCTGCACTTGCGCGTACTTCAGTCCCACGCTTGCTTTACCTAGTTTGTCAGCCCACACCGGAGCCGCATGAAGCATTTGTGAGTGGCTACGCTGCAATCATACGTCTCTTGGCTTCTTTGGTCCTCCTATATTTGGCATAATTCGGGAGAGGTTGGCTCCAGTGGCTGCTGCCTTGTCTGCCATTTGCTGATGTGGGGCCCAAGCTCAGCCAATGGTCTATTTCGACACCTAAGTATGTAATTTGTTTCAGGGATATTTACTCCGTCCAAAGTGATGCGGGGGAATTGGGATAGCTCTTCTGTCCGTTACTAGTACTGCCTCTGTCTCTTTCAGCCACCATTTGCAGGCCTCTTTGCGTCATCCATCTTTTAACCCTGAAGAGAGACTCATTTAGGTGCATCTCTAGCAGTTCTGTGTTTTCACTGTGGCTAGTAATCAGCGTGTCGTCTGCATATCCAATCAGCTGGGTATGTTGTGGTAGGTCGATTTTTAATAGGTCGTCACATGACGTTCCATAGAATGGGCCTAGTTTCGAACCTTGTGGTACTCCATGTCATTTCTTCCTCTAACCTGAAAGCATCCTCATACGTAATCTTCCTTTAGGATAAGTAATTCTACGATTCTAAGTAGGTATTCTGGGACATGCTTCGACCAGGGCCTTAATAACATCGCTCCATCTAGCGGAGTTGAAGGCGTTCCTAATGTCTATGGCCACCAGGACGCAATACCCTTTTCCTGTTCGTTCCTCTTTAGCTGCTTCAGCTATCGTACTACTTCCAGAATAGCATCTGTGGTCGAGGGCCTTTTCTGAAGCCAAATTGTCTGTCAGAGAAGTTCATTCCTGCTGTTATGTGTTTCTAGTCTTTGCAGAATCAAGCCTTCTAATAGTTTGCCCATAGTGTCTAATAGGCATAATGGCCTGAAATATGATGTCCGGTCTGTGGGCTTGTTTCTTTCTAGTAGGATTAATTTCTGTTTCTTCCAGTTCTGGTGGAACGTACGATGTCTGAGACAGCAATTAAATGCTGTCTGGTATTCTTGGCAACAAGCCTAATAATTTCATTTGGGATTCCATCAGGCCAGTGGCTTTTGATTTTAGTTTTCTCACCTCTATTTGCAGCTTGTCGTTCTGTAAAGATATTGTTCTCATCAAATGTATATTTACTCTGTTTACTCCTCCTCCATGAGTCTCCCTTAGGGAAAAGATCTCTTATAATTTTCTTCACCCATTCAGGGTCTTCTAATCCGGGAATCTTCTTGTTGATACCAAATTTTTTGTTACAATTTTATATGCCGTACCCCATGGGTCATCTTCCACCTCTTCAAGTAGCTCTTTCAGCACTTTAATTTTCTATTTTTATTTCTCTTTCAGCTCTTTTGCAATACTTTGTGCTCTCTTCTAGTGCTTCATCAGTTTGGTTCTTGTAGCAAGTCCCTGGCTTTGATGCACTTCTTCCCAGCTCTGCAATCTCTGCGAACCACCATACACCTGTTCCCTTCTCCCGGGACCTCTGCGTCTAGGCATAGAAGCTGAACACGCAGCCTTCAATATGTCCATCACTTCTTTACTGTTGTCTCTGGTGTGTAGGGCTTGCCACCCATCCTAAGTTGTGAACTAGCTTTGATTCTTCTAGGACTTTTTGCTTCCGTTTCTACCAGCTTGTTTGTATTCCAGGGTAGTCGTCCCATGCGCTGTTTGTGCTCCCATTTATTACCACCATGCCTTTGGAGGATGAGAACTGAATGTAGCTGTGATCACTAAGTGTCTCAGCATTCAGTACTTTCCAGTCCTTATCTCTTAGCAAACCCATTTGAGCTTATCGTCAGATCCAGTATGGATGCCGCTTCCCTCTGGAATGTGTTCACGTTTCCGTGTTTAGTATGACTAGATCACATCTTGCAATGAATTCGCAAACAATATCCCTCTTTGTCAGATCTCCATTCCCCATTCTGAGGGTTTGCTATTAAAGTCGCCCTACTAACACTTCTCCCTTGGCAGATTTTATGCTTCTCTAGTTCTCCTATTTCCTTTTAAATTTATCAATTGGGTCGTTTGGGAGAAATAGCAGCTGTAGACCCGTAGGTCATGCAATTTACCCATATGAACCCATGCTTTGATGCATTAAATTTGGATACGGCAGCCTTTTTACTATGTATTACTACCGCCGCTCTTCTAGAGCCATCTTGAAGCCACATGTTTTTGGCGGTTGTCGGTTGTTCGCTAACAATCAACAAATCCACGTTTCTTTCAGTTGCAACTTGTTCAAGTAGATCTTAGTGATTTTGCTCCTTCCTAGGTTAACTTGTAGGAATCGAGCATACTTTCTATTTTTGGCCTATTGAACGCCATGATGAAGGAAGTACATTTATTACTCCTACAAGATGATTATCATCTTGGTTTCTCTACTTACTATCTTTGATACCATGTCCGTTTTTGCAACATCTATAGCGAGCTTTACTTCGATCAGGACCTCTGCAGACAGTTGAGATATGTCCAAAGTCCAAGCAAAGGTAACATCTTGGTATCTGCTGCTTTTCTCTGATTCTACAGTTCACCTAGCCTATTTTAATTTTCACTGCCGTTATGAGCTTTTGAGCGCCTCTTCATCCAGTAGCATTGTAGCTGTTTGAGTTCCTCCATATCCCCTAGTAACCTACAGGAGTCGGAGATCTGATTTGCCGTTACGTCTATTACCTTGCACACCGCTTCCAGTACCTCTTCAGACGTAACAGTTTCATCAATATCCTTAATTTCTACTAGGCGTTTCGCGTAAGAGCACTCACTTGGCTTGTTCTCCACCGCCTTCTCCAGAGCCTGATTCAACGCTGCAATATTGCCAGTTTTCTCAGCACAATAAGGATCTCCTGCTTACGTGTCCTCCTTATAGCTAGTATATTCGTGCGTGTTCATTAGTGTCCACAGCATTCTTCATCCTCTTTAGTCAGCGTATGTTTCACCTGCCTAGCTGTCACCTTTATAGCTGAGTTGAGTTTTTGTTTGTCTTGTACTCTTGTTTCTTTTTGGCTATTTTCTTTTACTTCTTTGCTGTTCTTCCAGCGCTCCTCTTCTTGGCCTCATTCCATCTCTGTCACTTTCTCGTATTTTGCATTTCCCAGGTATTCTCCACGTGATTACTTTATTGTGCTAATTTTTCTTGTCCCCTTTTAGTAGACTCTTCTGGTGGGCTAGGTGCTGCCTCGTTTGCGTAGCATCCAATTTCTCTTTGTCATGTCTTTCTCTCTCATATTTGTCAGAGAGCTCAGGTCTCTGGGGCTCTCTTCTCTTCCGCTACTTCTTGCGCCCTATCCTTTAGAGCATCGCCGTCTTCTTTCCATGCTTGGTATTCTTGGTTTGTACATCGCCTTCCTCGAGAGAGCCATTCATGTATCTGCTCTTGCTCTTCATTAATGACCTGCCATCTGTTCTTCAGCGTTCCCACATCTTCTTGTGCTACGCCCAAAGTATTCTTTACTATTACAGGATTATTTTTTAACACATTTTTGCTAATTACATTTAGATGGGTATACAAACGTGCTATGGTCATATTATTTTCCTTCATCAGCTCTGGGTAGCTTTTCATCTTTCTATCATTCCGTCCACAGCTTCAGACGTGGCTCTATTTGTACTCAAGATGCCCCAGGTGTTGTGGGGTGCCTGAGGAGATCTCTGCAAATTCCGCCTCCGGCAAAAGGGTGAACTGCACTTGATGCATTATCTGGCAGAGACGCCAAGTGGTCCACGTTTCTGTCATTGCAGTCGCTGGGTGACGACGCCCGGTGGTCTGCTTGCTTCACCACCGACCGCTGGTACTGGGGTTCCGATCCCCTGCACCATAATGGTTGATCCTAAAAGACCTTCCATCGTGGGTTTTTTCTTCAGGGTCGCCTTCCCCTAGCGTTTTTGAGCTACCGCCAGCTAAAAGGAAACTGAAGAAAGAAACTGAAGAAAGTGAAGAATAGAGTTAGAATAGAAGATTAGAATAGAAAGACTCCTAGCCCTCGTAACCTAATAGCGTCGGGGTCAGAAACACAAGTGTTGGCTGATACGAAGATTGGCCTACAGGACAGAAAACAGGAGTGTGCCACAAGTAAGTGGAAGCAATGACACACGAAGTTCGTGGAATGATAGGATGTTTAGAGGAGTGACAGCGGACAGCTGTCGATTAGTCGCCTTCTACGACAGGGGAGGTCCGTGGGGCTATTCTACTAAAACCCTGACACCACACAGGGAAAATTTTTATTATTATTATTACTTATTATTATTATTATTGAAATAATGTAACTTTAAAATAAAATAGTTTTGAAAAGGGGCTTTGTAGGCGGTGCATAATAATCACTGGTTAAATAGTGAAGATAAGTCACTGGTTGGTGATACATCACAGCTTTGTCTTCATCCCATTTATCTCCAATTTAACGATAAAAGTTTTGGACATTCTCTGCAAACAAAATAAGAAAGATAGTTTGGTAGTCAGTTAAGAGGGAAAAATATTGGAAGAAAATTGGTTCGGAAACAAGCGTATCTCATAAAAATAATCAAAATGTCTTCAATTTGCAATAAACAAGCTTTTACTTGCCTGGGAACATTTGCTGCCACCCGATATAAAGTTTCTTCGTCAATCATGCGAATCACTTGCTCAATGTTTCTTTGCAGCTCTTCGAGTTTAGCAGGCCTGTTTGCATGAACTTTACTTTTGAAGCAACCCTAAAGATAAAATCTGAGAACACAAATCAAGCCAACGAGGGGCCACCAACCTTGGAAATTATTCTGTTCCCAAAATCTCTTCCAGAAATTACTTTGTCGACTTGACAGTATGTGATGGCACTTTATCCTGCTGGAACTAACAATTTCTCGTATCATTTTTGTTATATCCACAATACACGGTGTTTGTAAATATTATTTATTTATCCTTTATACAAGGCAAATTCTCTGATAAAAAATTCCCCTGTTTGCCTTCTCGGCTGACGTCCCGTCTTGGGTACAGCCGCTGCGGCAATCCATGCGCCTCAGGCTCCGGACCCGCGCCTCCACTAGGCCGGGCGTCACGCCATCTCCATACGGCGTAGAAAGAGAGGGGCGGTGGTCTACCGGCACTGCCTCCGCTGCTCCCGGGGCGCTCCTCCTGTTTGCCTCCTCGTTGACTGGATCCCGATTCTGCTACTTGCTGCGAGGGCCCGCAATACCCCTGGGGCCGCGGTTCGCTGGCTGGGCCCGCTGCCGAGGTCGGCGGCGAGTCTCTGCCCGCCCCTTCTGGCGTGACGGCCCGCGCGCCTCCTGACATTACGTGGCTCGGTGGTGGACTTCGAATGCGCGGGCAGCCACAACAATTTTCAAGAAGGGATACAACATTTTCAATTTATTCCATTACGTAACGGCCGTTGTTGCATCTTTGAAAGTAATGGATCAATTATTGTGCGTCAAGATATGGCACTTCATACTCAAATCTTTTTAAATGCAATGGTCTCTCAGTACCCCAGAGTCCACTGTTTTACTGGTTAACATATCCATCCTCAAGAAACCAAGCCTCATCACTAGGGGCGGATTTTAATGATATTGCAGTTTTTCTTTCACTTTAGAACTTTTTCTGTTTCAGTGCCGCCGCTGTGCAACGCGAACGGCGACAACGTGGAGCCAAACGAGGAAAAAGCGGGCATTTCGCCGATATTCTCGAGTCGCAATCGGACGGTAGAGGAGCAGCCGTCTGCGGAGTACGCCGAAAGGGTGCATTGCACTATCGCAGCGGCCCTGCACGATCCAGCCGACGACCCGGAGCTCACGGGTGCCACAGAAGACATAAAATAGTATCATTTAAACAGTAAAATTTCAACGAACCCACATGTTAATTTTGGGATTTTCGACATAAGCCGAAATCTTCTCAAAACCAGTGTCCTAGAACGAAATTTAATGGCGTATACACTGCTGAAAGCATATTTCCATCAGGTGCTTCGCTTTTAGAAATTCGCGAATAACTTACGCAAAACGGTCATTTTCCTCAAAAATACATTCTAGAAAGGCTGCATGTTTAACGAGTTCATATGAATTAAAATTCTGTCTTATCGACAAGACAAAGAGTAATATGTACTACTGCGCAACTTTTCTTGAACGATGACCTTGCTTCCCCTCCCTGAGCAAAAACAGTTGAAGACAAAGCTCGCAGCGAGCACTGATGACATTCCAAGCATTAAAACTTAAGCGAAGCATTAAACACGCGAAACAGAAGCTAGTCACAGATAGTTGCTTTCATACCGCAGAATTTCTGTTCAACTTCATTACCACTATCTAAAAATGGTTGAGGCAGGTCCAGGTCCGTAAAGTGAGGCACCTAAAACTCCTATTCCGTGTCCCTGCTGTTGCCTACCCAGAGCGATGACCTGGTCACTACGTTGCAGATATGACTTTGATTATCCAGAGGTTGGCATACTGTAAAACCTCTAGTGGCCGACTTTGTAACTATCACCCCCATTCCGCCTGCATTTCTTCCATCCATCGTTCAAGACACATTGCACGAGTATTACATATAACCTCTTGTAATTCTCAGTGCTGTAGATTTTTCCTTTGTTGCGTCAACTCACGACACGTCGTCTAACCTTCTTGGGTGTTGAGCGCTATTGAGTAAATCTCCGTTAATTTCTAATTACCTTACTAATTAACAAACAATTTTCATTATCGAACCGTTGTCATTATCGAACCTTTGTAATGATCGAATATCGAATTATCGAATAATTAATAATTATCGAATTCACGATTTTTTCATTATCCAACCATGTTCTATATCAAGCCGTAGGCATTTTAAATCGTTGTCATTATAGAACTATACCATTACTTTTATTATAGATTACTTATATTATAGATCTATTATATTATAGTATAGTATATATATATATATATATATATATATATATATATATATATATTGTTGTGTGTGTGTGTGTGTGTGTGTGTGTGTGTGTGTGTACACACATTTACAATAATTATATTATCATAAAGTAGGTATAGTATTACTATAAATATATAGAAGTATTATTAAATAGATTTATTAATAGTTATATAGCACAAAGACGGCAAAATGAACATTTGTCGTGGACGCAAGGAATTTTTGCTAGGCAGCTCCAATAAAACACGATTATTTCTAAAGAGCCCATCACAGTAAAATTCTGTTTGCACCATTAAATTCCACTTAAAATTACGTGATAGTTGAGCTACATTAATAGTTATTATACCCAATAATACGGCCAACACCAACAACCAACACAGCGAATATTACTACTTTTAAACTCAAAAACATACGTATTTTTACTTTCTCGTATACATACGTATATATGGGAGGAAGGGTTACTAGTATAGAGAGTTATGTAATGCTGCGGGAAATCGATTTCGAGTTTTCAACGGAAATACACGTTTTGGAGTCCCCTGATACCAAAAAATGGTTGTTTTCAAAACGTCCGTCCGTCCGCCTATCTGTCCGTCCTTCTGTCTACTTGTCTGTCTGCCTGTCTGTCTGTAGAACACTGATAGCGCTCTAAACCACTCGTACGATCTTTTCGAAATTGCAGAATCCTTCGCTCTGGCTCTAGTTGAAGCTTTGAAATTTTCAAAACATTTTAAAAATTTGGGGTACTAACTGAAACCCCGGACATTTTCAAAATTTTCTCAAAAACGGCTAATTTTTTCTTTACATTTCTTGTAAGAATGGAGTAAATTACACTTATATGGGTGTCGTAGGACCAATTTTCACGGTCAACTCTGAATTTTCGAAAATTTTGAAAATTTATTTTTTTCTGCGATTTCCTTCAACTATAAAATTGAAGACACAGATTTTCCTTCAAATGAAATTTGTTGCCATAAATAGTTATTTCATTAAGGTCATGTATGTTTTTGAAATTTCAGTCGTTTTCGTGCAATAGTGTGTGAAAAATTTGCAATTAAAAAATACAAAAACACGATTTTCTTAATAACTGCTCCAATTTTTCTTTAAATTTTGGCAGGTTAGTATCCAACCAACCTATCCGATGGCATGAACTCCATATTGCTCTATTCTTTTCTTTTTCAAAATTACAAAAATTTAATTCTTTTGACTTCACGTCGGTAATATTTACATTAGATGACAATTTCTTCTGACTATTAGATTTATGAGTACATGTTCTTAAATAATGTCAAATAAAGTTTCTCGAGAACACAACAGTTTTCTGTAAAATGAGCTCAAATTCGAATTTTCAGAAGTTTAAACGCCATTTTGTCAAAATGGCTCCAAATTGTTTCTTCAAATTTCTCCAATGTATTAATTGCATGATTAATATGACGTAAAGTCCATTTTGTGTATACTTTTGTTTTTCAAAACTATACAATTGTATTTTTAAATATCTCTCACGTCGTGAATATGCACATTTCCATTGATTTTTATGCATTATTACATTTGTGAGTGAAAGTGCTTGAAAGTACTTCAAATGAATCAATATTTCTTCTTGATTGTCTATATATGTTTACAAATAAAAGTATCCAAAGTTTTTATGACAATTATTTATTCAGTAATTTTACGTTTCGTAACTCGTTTTGTTACATCTTCAGTGCTAAACTAATGGGACACAGAAACTATTACTCTACATATCAATTTTTACATACAAAACAACCAAAGAACAACACAACAAAACAAAATCAATACTATACCAAATGGACACTCACCTAAGTAAGGAACGCTATCCCATTGAATTACCACGTCACAGAACATTCCAGGAAACATTACGAAATACCTCACTCTCACACAGTTGATACCACTAACTAACCGTTACGAACAGATACTCCATCCAAAGTTTGAATTACACCAACGGGCGTATGAATATGCAGCAAGGCCACAACACGGCGCACGAATATGCAGTTGCCAACTAAATCACTATACTGGATCTACATTCTCGGATCTTTATTTTAATTTTATATAACACATTGTCATAGGCATTGGTAAAACATTCATTTCAACATTGGTATTTAGAGTCTTGTTGTACTTCAAATGAACTTTTCGAAAACTCAATAGATTCCAGTGAAAAGGAGCTTCAAATTTAGCATCTACAATAATGCATAATTGCCATTTTCTTACAAACGACTTCAAAATTTTCAATAAAAATTATATTTAGGACGAAGATTTTCTGTTATTTAATATTCTTAAAGTAATATTTTGGTTATACTATTAAGAAACCGAAAAGTTGAGAAAATGTCAAAAAAATACTTAAGCAAATTTTGGAAAAGATCTACGCATGGTATAGGCGCTAGTAGTGTTTACAGACGGACGTTTTAAAAAACACGTTTTAGGTATCAGGTCCCCAAAACAGTATTTCCGCTGAAATCTCGAAATCGATTTTCCGCAACTTACATAACTTTCCTATTCTACGTATATTACTCTTGTATATACGTATGTATACGAGAAAGTAAAACATTGAAAATAGTGATTTTCCTTCAAATTAAATTTGTTGTCCATAATTAGTTCTTCATTAAGGTCATGTACATTTTTTAAAATTTAGTCGTTCGCGCAATATTACTGCAGTCTCATATTTGCAATCTTAAAAATAACAAAACAAGATTTTCTCAACAACGGCTCCAAATTTTTCTTTGAACTTTTGGTAGAATTTTGCTAATTACACTCTATAAGATGTCTTAACGCCATATTCTCTATTGTTTTATTTTTCAAAATTATAAAAAATATTATTTTACTTGTCTCTCACGTCGCTAATATTTACATTAGTGGCATTTTGTTCACATTATTTTATTTATTAATACATGTGCTATAAATAATGCCAGATAAGTTTCTGGAATACTCAATAGGTTAACTGTTGTACTGTTAAATTGAACTCAAACTTTTATATTTTCAGAAACACTCAAACGTCATTTTCTAAAAAATGGCTCCAATTTTTCTTCAATTTTTTCCAACGGTAGTGCTAATTGCACTGTTAGAGTGGATAAAGTTCATTTTGCTGTATTCTTTTAATTACAAAATGTGTTTTTAAATATATCTCACGTTAGTTAATATGTGATTACAAGCTATTTGTAATCACTATTGCTTTTGCGAATTGAAGTATCTCAAATGACTTCAAATGAAATTTTTCGAAACTCAAAACATTTCTTTGAAAAGGAGATTTTAATTTCTATTTACAGTAACACTTAAACAAAATTTTGTAAAACGGCCTAAATTTTGAAATGAAAATTGCCATTTATAACAAGGTTTCATTAATATTCTTAAAGTCTTAAATTTTTCAACTCTTCATTAATATTCTTAAAGTATTATTTCTATTATTAGGAAAGCGAATAATTGAGAAAATATAAAACGAATGTACTTTGGGCGGCGATAGATGGCAGCTGGCAAGTGGATGGGGCACGACCGTAAAGCCAGTCCACGCCATGGAAATTAGAAAACTTTACAACGAGAAATTCTGTGCCATCCTCTAGCATTACAAGTTTCGAGTTTTAATACTGCGTGGGATGGCAAGGCATTTTATTTTGCTGAAATTATGTTTGCATCATTGAATTCTCCATAAAATTGAGTGATAATTGAAGTATATTATTTGTTTTACAGCCACGAATACAGCCAACGAAAACAAACATAGAAAATGTTACTCTTTAAACCTAAAAGAAAAATCACGTAATTCTTCTTTCGTGAATATCTCCGAAAGTATTCATCGGAATGGACTCCAGTTTCCTCCACCCAATTTCTCGTAAATCGTTCTACAAATCGTTCTACTGGTTTCCAAAAAGATCAGAGCAATTTTAATTATTTCGAATTTTCTGACGGCACGCGTGGGGAGCAAGACATTTTTTGCTGTCCAGTCCATTCTATAATTTCTAAACGAACCATCAGATTGAAATTCTGTAGTCAGCATTGATATCCTGATACAATTGCCTGATATCTGAGCTAATTATTAGTTATAAAGCCACAAACAGGCAAACATGAACGACAAACACAGCGAAACTTTTTAAACCTACAAAATGGGCGTATTTGTTCTTTAACGAATATCTCCGAAAGTATTGGTTGGAAAAGCCTCCCGTTTCGTCCATTCAATTTCTCTTATATACTTCTATCAGAATGCCTGTTTTCAAAAACATTAGAGCAAATAATGTTTTTTCGATGATATAACGTCGTGGGAGGCCAAATCATTTCTTTGCTAAAAACATAATAATTTCTGAACGAACCATCACGGTGAAATTGTGTTTGGATCATTAAATTCGCATAAAATTGCGTGATAATTGAAGTATATTAATAGTTACTACAGCCAGAATTACGGCAATCACGAACACCATACTCGGCGAACTCTTTTAATCCTCAAGAAATCACGTTATTCTTCTTTCGCGAATATCTCCGAAAGAATAGGTTAGAATGGACTCCTGTTTCACAATTCAATTTTTCCAAAATCGTTTCATCAGAAAACTGGTTTCAGAAAGATCCGAGCAAATCGATTTTTTTCGAATTTTGTCACTGCGTGGGGCTGCCAACGCATTTTTTCTGAAATTCTGTTTGCAACATTGATTTCCTTATAAAATTGTGTATAGTTGAGCTATATATTATTTATAACAGCCACGAATACGGACAACACGTACGACATACAGCGAATGTTACTATTTTTAACGTAAAATATTCAAGGTTTTTTCTTCCACGAATATCTCCGAAAGTACTGGTCGGAATGAACTCCGTTCTCCATTCAATTTCTTGTAAATACTTCTAGCAGAATACCGATTTTCAAAAAGATCCGAGCAATTTTTTTTCGAGACATAGTCAATGGGTAAATAGGACAAAATGGCAAAAGGGAAACGGGACAATGGCGGCAGAGAGGCAAATGGAACAGTGGTGACAAGGAACAAAATGGGATAAGGGGCACACACACACATATATATATCGAGTGATGTACCGGGAGCGGTAGCTCAGTGCATCTCACTGCATGCTCAATGCATGCCACTGCAGCGCCTCTGACCGGGAGGTCCTAGGTTCGAGTCCTGATGGCGGCCGAATTTTCGACACTAGCTTTTCAGCTAGGACGAATTCAGTCGCTGCCTGGAGGAGAATTCTAGCGACCGGCTGCTCTGATCGGTAGTTTTCCGTGATTTCTACGATCAACACCAGGCGAATGCCGCAGCAGTACCCTACCAAACGGGCCACGGACCGCGTGCTATCTGTCGTTCCTCTTCCTTGTCCTATCATCTCCCCCTTACACTAACATGCACTACACTACACATATCCCGGGAGACCGGTCGGGAGCTTAGAGCTTGTCCGGGCTGGGGCGGTGCCTTGCTGGTGGGAGAGTCCTGGTTAGGGGGAACCCCACTAGCCGACAGTAGGTCGGTGCCGGATCTCGCCATCCAGCGGGGGGAAGATCACCGCTATCTCCCGAGAAAAAACATAACTACACTAACGAGACTAATGACCAAAGCAGTTGACGCGCCCGGAAACACGAAAAAACAAACCAAACTATAGTGACGTCAAGAGATTAGACAACCCCATAACGCCACCATCAGCTACGAGAAGAAGCCCGCGAACAGAAAGAAATCGAGTACGCGGCGGAGCGATGGCTTGTAAACGCGCCATCTACCCACAGCTTTTTGAACTGACGCCCGAACGCCCGACTAGCGAATAATGTTTTTCCGGGACGTCACGAAAAGAGCAGAATATTGTTACGTTTCTAGGTGGTGAATTAAAAGTCTCGTATTATTTTAACAAAAACGTTTATTTTGTTTCTTAACACAATTACTGAAAACACTTGATTATTTATTTACACTACTCTTCTCTTGATTTATTTACACTGCAATTCTCATGATTATTTATATACACTATTCTTCTCTTACACACTCGCACAGTCCTAAGCACTGGCCACAGTTCACAGCACTGATCACAGTTCGAAGCACTGGTCACAGTTCACGTCCCCGACTACAGTACGATGCACTGACCATGGTTCACGTCCCTGAGCACAATCACTGCACTGCTATTCACCGCGATGCACACACTTCACAGTTCTGCTTCCACAGTGGACTTAAGACTGACTCGCGGTCGCCGGCCGCCGCCTATTTATACTCGCAAGTGCCTTCCAGAACTTTCCGGACGCCGCGCACGTTCTGGAATAACCTGCCTGCAGATGATGCAACCCGCGCTCACAGGCAGCTCGTGGTGGCACCGGCAGATGACGCAATCCGCGCGTACAGGCAGTTTTTGGTGGTGCCAGCCGGTGACGCAATATTCGTTATATTACCTCCTCCTTAGTTGCGATCTTCCTTAGTTGCAGATTTTCTCCCCCATACGTCACATACAGTTTTTGACTGTTTTTTACTAAATAAATAAATAGATCCGTCTCGGAGCGCGTTTAGTGAAATCATGCCGATACTTGCAGCTGGAGCCTCTAGTGCAGTTGGAGGTTAAGAAGAAGTGGCAGTCAATTGTCTTCTTTGGATATGGCGAATTCCATGGTGGTAGCTGCAGACTAAGATGCTCACCCCAGTGTACCGGAACAGTACTTCCAACATGCTTCTCACTATTCTCCAGTTCAGTCCATCAAAACCACATCCCAGTTTTGACATGGCAATCTTCTGGACGTTGTCTTGCAGTACTTGTTGGCGTAATTCAATCAGAGTTTTCCAAAGATTTTCATAGGATGCCTTGTGATATGACTTACTTTTGTGACAAGGTAATAAACATATGACTGGCGTCGTGCAGATGCAGAACCTTTCCAATATCTGGTTGTTGGTTCTTTAATTCTTCTATCTTTCCGTATTTTCTCTGAATACAGCAGCAACACTCTGGTCATATCTAAATCCTGAGCGACACAATGCGCCAATGCATATTCCTGGGGTAGCGCAAACAGATCCCGTTGCACCTCCATTGTTACACCATAACGCGCTTTATGCATTTCACTATGAGACATAAACTGGTGAAATGTGAATTCCTGCATGTCCAGCTCACAAATGCGTGCGGTCTTTTCTTCATCATCATTTTCATTATTTCCTGCGTAAGGGGCAAAGCCGATTCGAATGAACGACTCGTGATTTTGCATTCGGCAATTTTTTAATTCAGTAGACAACATTATTTATCCCGTTCACTACCTCGTACGGTCCTTCCCACTGTCGTTGTAATTTTGGACACAAACCGCGGCGTCGTTGGGGTTAAACAGCCAGACATGATCTCCAGGTTGATAACCTCCTCCTTCAGCTTTGATGTCATATCGGTCTTTCATCCTGTCACTTGCGATTTGGATTCTTTCACGCACCTGATTATGAATTACGTCCATTTTCCGTCGTAGGTCATTTACAAAGCCTTCACCGGCTATTTCTTCATTAGTTTTACAACCAAACTAGATCACATGGTAGACGTAGTTCCCGGCCGAAGAGGATATTAGCGGGTGTTTTCCCAGTTGTCTCATGAACAGATGAGCGGTAGGCTAGAAGAGAAAGATGTATGTATTGGTCCCAGTCGCGTTGGTGATCTGACACGACCTTCGCTAAATATTTTCCCATTGTTCTGTTCATGCGTTCCACCATTCCGTCTGACTGCGGATGTAGGGCTGTTCTTGTTTTTCTTATTCCAAGAAGTTCACCCACCCCTTGAAACACTGCAGATTTGAAGTTCCGTCCTTGATCTGAATGTAATTCCAGTGGCACCCCAAATCGGCTCACCCATTCCTTAACCAGTACTTCCGAGATAGCAGTGGCCTCCTAGTTAGGTAGGGGATATGCTTCGACCCACTTGCTGAAATAATCCATAGCTACGAGTATGTATTTATTTCCATCATTTGACATTGGGAATGGGCCAGCCAAGTCAATGGCAATTCGTTCGAAAGGACTCCCAACGTTGTATTGCCTCATCTTCGCTCTTCTCTTTTTACTGGTTTGTACTGATAGCACAAACTTAACACTTTGTGCACCACATTTTTACGTCTTGCTTGCAATTAACCCAGTAGAATCGTTACCGAGATGTCCTCCCGAAGTTCCATCATGCAATTCCCTCAATATTTCAGGAACCCTTACTCTTGGTAACAATATCTGCGTCCTCTTCTGCGAGCCGTCTTCACTTTCCAGAACTCGTTTAAGAACACCTTCCTCTTCAGTAATCGAATCCCACTGCGCCCAATATGATTTTACTGCTGAACAACAGGGAGCTATTTCTTGCCAACTTGGTCTCCGTCCTGCTATTTTCTATATCCAAACATATTTCAATTCTGTGTCCTCTTTCTGATCTTTCTGAAGTTCTCTGGGTTGCCATTGGTCATTACTGACAGTGACCATTAAGGTAGGACACTTCTCCTCTTCCGCATGACGACAATGTTTGCAGTTTTCAGGGCACGGTCTTCTGGAGAAACCATCGGCATTCCGGTGACTCAAAAGAAATTCTTTACCGTAGAGATATTTGTAGACTGCGGCTTCGATGTTTTTTAATTTAACCGGTTTTGAAGTTCAAGCCATTTCAAAGCAGCATGATCCGTTCTCAAAAGAAATTCTTTACCGTAGAGATATTTGTAGAAGTGTTCAACGGATTTCACCACAGCAAGTAATTTTCTTCGGGTTACACAATAGTTGCGTTCTGGCTTTGATAGCACTTTACTATAATAACCAATTACTCTCGTCCGTCTTGTATCTGCGATAGTACCGGTCAAAGCAGCATTTCAAAGTACCGGTCGTAGTACCGGTCGATAGTACCGGCGAATCGGTGTGGCGTTTCCGGTGTCTATTTTGTGACGAACAATATCAGTCATTCCTTTTACACCATCACTGCATTCAAAGACATGCTGGTAGCGCCGTATTAGGTCTTCAGCCTTATGACACTCTTCCCGAGATAAGCCTTTACATGCCTCTGTAACCAGATTCTGCAGTCGTTCAGGAATTCCTTTAGGTGGTGGTTCGGTACGGTTCACATTCTGCAAAACCGAGGATACCGTAGAACAATAACCAATCACTGTTCCTTTCCTCAACTTAACAGGATAGTGGTTAATGTTCATTATTTCCACAGGTATTGTTCTATTCACTCTGATCAGTTCTTTGGCGACTAGAATTCCTGGACCAATGTCTTCGTCGTGACTTCTGGGTTCCAGGATAGCAATCTCTCCAGCTGGAACGTCGCCCTCAGGGCTCGCTTCTATAAACATCTCGCTACGCTCCGTCAAGTTTACGTCGTCAACCGTAATTACATTCACGGCAATGTTACGTGAATGTAGAACCACCTCCACTTCGTTGAGTCTTAGCACACCGTGTCGTAAATCCAGCTGACACCCATATGTCGTCATAATATCCATTCCTGAAATTGCTTCTTCTTCTTCTATGTCAGCGACCAGCAGACGATGACTGAAAGCAACAGTTCCAATGGCAAGGAGGGCATCCATCTCTCGAACAACATTCGCCGAGTCACCAGTGGCTGTTCGAAGCTTCCATTTGGACGGCATTAGATGAGATGATTTGGCAAAATCGGTTCTGTTCTCTTGGTTGCACCAGTATCCAAAAGTAAGACTCATGACCTTCCGTTTACGAGTGCATCTACGTAAACGCTATCAGAATGGTGTCGATTTGACTTGACGTGTATTTCGTAAGGTGGGGCTTTTGTTTGACAGGTCGATGGATGCCCCCTTCCATCAACCTGCTTTAGTTTTAGGTTAGGCTGCTAGGTTTACCAACCGACTGCTGCTCTCCTTGTTGCTTCAGTGGACGGTCACATCGACTTTTCACGTGTCCTAATTCTCCACAATTCCAACATCGAGGTTGTCGCCTTTTGCCACTAGAAAGCGTGCGTCAACAACCTCTCCATCATTGCCTCCAAATATTTTTCGTCATATGTATCGACGCCGGTTTGCAATTCTCGTACTCGTCCGTCACGTTTCGATGCTCTTTTTGCAACCTGGAAGTCTAGTGCTTGACTTAATGCGTCAGCTAAGGTTTTCGGTCTCGCCAGTCTTAATGCTTCTTTTGTTTCTGCATCATGGAGCGCTTAATAAGCACTGCACGGCTGTGCATTGCAGGGAACTTTCCGAAGCATCAGGGTCCGAAAGGCGCACCAGACGAGAAATATCAGCTTCCAGTTCTTGAAGACTCTCTCCAGGCTTCTGAACACGATTCCTTAGCTGGGTAAAATACATGTCTTCCAGGTGCGCTGGCCCGTACTGGGTTTCGAGTCTCTTGACGATTTGCTCGAAGTTTGACTGTTCATCGGTCGGTATTGTTCTAGAATATCGACGGCGTTACCATGCAAAGCCAAAATCAGGATCGTAGCACAATCTGTTGCGGACCAGCCATTTACCGTTACAGCAGCCTTAAATTGTTTCAAATAATTCGACCATGAAGAAGAGCCATCAAAGGTAGGTGGTTTTACTTGTGCCTTTCCAGTGGCTCCTGACGGTGGTCACTCGTGCCATTTCCAATGGTTCCGTACGATGTTTATATTCGATTTTTCTGTTGGGGAGTAAAACCTTTAGCTTCTCTTGTAACAGATTGAGTAATTTTTCCTCATTCTTCCAAATTTCTCAACTATCATCACAATTTTTCTTCCATTTCTTCTCGCATCAAATTATTATTCTGCGTTATTTTCTTTCCAGCTTTTCTTCCAAAACTAGGTAATTTTCTGTCAATTCCTCTTTAAGATTCTAGATTCCTCTTTCAATTCCTGTTTTAAAATTCTGAATTTCTACTAGTTTTTCTTCTAGTATTCTGGAATTCTCAGTTAGCATTCTTTCTAAATTTCTAGAATTTTCCATCAATTCTCCTTTTAAAATTCTGATATGTCTGAAAAGTTCCTCGTTGTCTCGAAGAAAATTTCTGGATCCAATCTGCCGATCTCACTAAGGGTCTTCAGGCACAAAATTCAAAACAGACAGTTCACCCAAAATTTTAGACACAATGTTCGTTCCGAAACTTCTTCCTAGAAATTCTTAAAATAATCGGTAAACTAAAAATAGATATTCGTCCGGTTTAGATGAATTCGATTCTTTGTTAAAGATTGTGTGTATGCCATTATACACCGTTAACTCACATATTTAATGCATCTTTATGCACTGGAACGTTTCAGATATTTTCAAAACAGCTAAACTTAAGCCACTCATCGAAAGAGGCAACAAAGATGAAATTCAAAACTATCGGCCCATTTCTCTCTATCAATTTTTCAAAATATTACACAGACTTTTTACGTACGAATGGAAACCTTTCCAGTAAACAGGACGCGCTTTCAGATTGCCAACATGGATTTAGAAAATCAAAATCAACAAAAACAGTAATATTTTCTTTTCTTGAAGATGTCGCTCATCATTGGATCAAAATGAGGCACCTATTGGATTAATTTTAGATCTCTCAAAGCTTTTGACGTCATTGATCATGACATTTACTTTCAAAATTACCTTCATGTGGAATCCGTGGTATTGCTCTAGATTGTAATGTTCGTACCTTAAACAACGATCTCAGAGTTGAAATACCATACTGGAATGATGGAACATTACGTACGAACCTTTCCGATTCTTTGCCCATTGCATGTTAGTTCCTCAAGGATCGATTTTAGCCCTATTCTGTTCCTACTTTACGTAAACGATATGCCCTCGACGATTCGAAGGAAGAACGGTTCTCTTTGCGGATGATACGAACATCCTTTGCAATAAAGAAACCGTAAATAGTACAATATCAGATGTGTTCCGAAATAACAAATTAATAGTAAACGAAAAGAAAACGGTTTTAATGCAGTTTTCCATTTCAAATAAACAATTCTGTGCTTCATTGAAAATGAACAGTGTATCATTGACTGATGTTAAGGCAACAAAATTTTTAGGTCTCTCAATTCAGTCAAACCTTAAATGGAACGTCCATTTACATGAATTGAACACAAAATTAAGTTCATTATTACGCGTTCAGAATTCTTGCAAATTCAGTCAGTCTTCTTACTACTCGTTGTGTATACTTCGAATGTTCATTCCGCCTGAGATATGGCATAATATTCTGGGAAATACATCATATAGCTCCCAGACTTTTAGATTACAAAACGAATCCTACGAATAATAACCAAATCCCACCCATGTAATTCATGAAAGCCTCTCTTTATTAATCTAGGAATTTTACCATTACCGTGTCTTTTATTTACGAATCAGTGGCTTTTGTAAAAAATGACTTGCTTAAAGGCGGGAATATATTTTCAGAAAATGCCGAAGTCTATTACTATAACACTCGACGTAGAAATCATATTCAAGAGGTGACAGTATCAACAGCTCATTACAAAAAATTCACATACAATACATGTACATTATTTACAACACTTTGCCAGATGACATTAAACGATTGAATTCAATACAAAGTTTGAATCCCAAGTGAAATCGTTTCTGCTGCATAACTGTTTCTATACAATTAGAGACTAAACTGAGCATCACAAGAAAAGTAACATTAATTTTAACAATGATACATAATGCATTATTTACCATTTGGACTGTATAAATGAGTATAAACAACCTGTAACAACTATTGTACTACAGATTCCGGGTCAATGACCCCATCTCGATCAGGTTTTCGTCCAGTTTCCTGATCCATTGAGCAAATGCTGAGATGGCCGCTTGTTTTGCTTCTGGACATAAATGTAACTTCATTTTCTGTGCACGTCTTCTAGAATTTAGTGGGAAATACAATTATTCAAATTATCGTTTCCATGTTGTCGCGGCAGGAAGTATTATTCGAAGGACAACATGGATAAGAGCCAAATTGTATTGCCTTTTATCCTTGAAAATAGATTTTATTACATGGGAGTTTTTTACTTCCTTTCAATTTTAAGTAGTATATGACTCAGTGTAGGGATCAAGAATTCTGAAAATGTGCACACAATTCACTTTTCCCCATAGCACGTCATACGCAGTTTTAACTGCTTTTGACGTAAAATAAATAAGAAAATCCTCGCATATGCCTTGATTGCGTTAACAAGACGTTCTTGTAATATTGCTTTCGTTCCGGAAGTGCCTTTTTTACTCTCTTCTAATTCCTTCTTCAATTCCGTCACTTTCAGATCTCGTAGAACTTTTGTGAAACTCATCTTGAATGAAGTTTTAATTCACCACACGTTACTATTTGACCCCACACCTGACACTAATTGTTACGTTTCTATGTGGTGAATTAAATGTCTCGTCTTATTTTAACAAAATTATTTTACGTGTTAATTATAAAACGTATTATTTTGTTTCTTAACACAATCACTGAAACCACTTGATTATTTATTTACACTACACTTCACTTTATTTACACATCACTCCTTTTGATTATTTATTTACACTACTCTTCCCTTGATTTATTTACACAGCACTTCTCATGATTATTTATTTAACTATTCTTCTCTTACACACTCGCACAGTCCTATGCACTGGCCACAGTTCACTGCACTGATCACAGTTCGATGCACTGGTCACAGTTCACGTCCCCGACCGCAGTACGATGCACTGACCACGGTTCACGTCCCTGAGCACAATCACTGCACTGCTATTCACCGCGATGCATACACTTCACAGTTCAGCCTTTACTGCGGACTTAAGACTGACTGCGGTCGCCGGCCGCCGCGTATTTATACTCAGCGAGTGCCTTCCAGAACTTTCCGGACCGCGCACGTTCTGGAATAATCTGCCTGCAGATGATGCAACCCGCGCTCATAGGCAGCTCGTGGTGGCGCCGCACATGACGCGATCCGCGCATACAGGCAGTTCGTGGTGGTGGTGGTGCCGGCCGGTGACGCACTATTCGTTACAATATTCACCCCCAAAATTTCCCCAGGCGCGAGTACCGTAAGTATCGCGGCGCGCTTCGGAGGAGCTCTCTATGATTGCAGCAGCGACGGCGACTAGACTGAGGTCTGAAGGCGATTGTAACTTGATAGCATAGGAGTTTATTTTAACTTGGTAGTTAAAAGTTAGCTTGAGAAGCGTATCAGCGATAGTGATGTAATTGAGAAGTGGAGTGCACGAACGTTCTTCACATTAACATTCACAATATTTGAGAGAGCAAGTGAAGTGATTGTTTGACTTCGAAATAATTTCAAATTGGTAAAATTGCGCAGAAGGACATTAACTAAATCCAGCATCTTATATTGCACGCTGAAACCACACACGCCCAAAGTGTGGTAGGTAGGCTGAGCATTTAAAGCATAAATTCAGCAATATTAATTATTCGAGGCTGGAAGCGCGAACAAACTTGTACGAGGCGCGGCAGAAGGACAACCCAGGAAGAGAGAAGCGTAGGAGAAAGATTTGGACTGGAACGAGAATAGTACGAGTCCGGAGAACGGGAGAAGGTGTGAAATTAGGCGTGGCGGAGTGCAGAGCTCGAGGGAAGGAAACTGGTAACATCGTGGACAGCGAGCGAAGTAACATCGTGGTTACAACGCGAGGCTGCGAGCGGCAGAAAATCCACCAGGTCACCTACAGGCGAGCGATGCGGAGCTGTTGAGGTAAAGAACTGGCAACATTTATGCGGCGATCAGTTGGGAAAGAGAATAGCAGTAAATACACGACAATTCGTGTTAAAAGTGAGTGAAAGGTCAGAATGGGTGGGAGAAGTATTCCGAACGATGTGAGTGGCAGTTTCAAGTTCATTTACTGCACGTGGTATTAAATTCATCCAAGGAGGCCATACCTTGTACAATTTTACTTAAATAATTCATGATTTTCATATGTTGTACAGTGATGTTATCTGGAAAAGTCATAGTTTATTGTATTGTGTTAAAAGTAATTGCTTTCTGTGATATGTAAAGGGGTCAAAATTAAGTAACGTGTATGTTACGTTTTATTTTTTTCTCTCTTTAAAGTCCACTATGTTATAGTGAGTGCGAAGCTCAAGACTAGCACCTGTGAATGGGATACCTTAGAACAAGTGTAAAACTCATTTTAAAAGCCGTGCACGGAAAACTAGAGAGTAGAAAGAGTAAAATAATGTGGTAGAGAAAATTCGGAAAAAGGAATGAGCAAATTGTGAATTGTAATTGGTGAAAGTGTGTTTAGGCAGTCGAGGTGACGCCAATTTTATGTTTTGCCTTGTTTTCTGTTGTTTGTTTCAGTGACCAACTATTTAAAGTTTATATGATATGATTATATTATTAAGTTTATATTAAAGTTTATATTATATGATTGTGCACTGTAATTTTCATTGAATATATGCTCATTTTATCTGTATTTTATCTGATTCATTGTGTTAAGGGTTCAGACCTTCCTCATACCCAAAAGATCCTGCTTCCTGAGAATTTTAAACTCGCTTCACGAGCATTCATACTATCAGGCTCTCCCCACGTGCATAGATAGATAGATAGTATTATATATTATATATATATATATATATATATATATATATATATATAGATAGATAGATAGATAGATAGATAGATAGATAGATAGATAGATAGATAGATAGATAGATAGATAGATAGATAGATAGATAGATATATGCCCATTGTCATATGTTAGATAACCATTTTTGAGTAATTTTGATTTTTTGCGACTCGTGTTTAACGTAGTGTGTGTTACAATCTTGTTTGTACACTTTCTTTCTGTAACTAATAATGAAATATTTACACTATTTTATACATTTTGTCTTATCTTCATTTTTTGTCTTCTTTATATAACTCTGAGGAAACAAAAACCCAACAAACACTTTTTTTGCTTTAAAATAAAAATACAAATAAATAATGTAATATAAATCTGGCTATTGCCGTGCAACAGTCTTATTTGTACACTATTAAAAAATTAAAAAATATATTCAAGAATTAAAAAGAAAAAATATTTAATTCCCTGACACACGGCCTTTATCTTTTGAGAACTGCTTTACATCATCTCTGTATTGATTGCATCTCATATTATCCGTTTTTCCTGTCTCCTGCCACATCACGTTGAATTGTTTGTGACTGAGGTTTTCTTGAATGCACTCTCTTCTCCAAATCAATCCACACACGTTCGATCGGGTTCAGATCAGATTGATTGGAGAGTTTGCAATTGCATGGGCACGTTCCTTATAAGCCACTGTTTGCAGGTAGCAGCAGTGTGCTTGGGGTCATTTTCTTGTTGACAATGTATCTTGACCCTAAATGCATTTTTTTCTGCACTCTGCTTAATATTTTTCTGCAAGACAACTAAGTATTCTCATTTCATAATGCCATCGATGATCTGCGTAGTTTCAGTCCCATTAGAAGGCATGCACCCCCAAAACATCACAGAACCTTTTCCATGTTTCATAGTAGGTAGAGTTGAAAGTTTCGTTGGCCATATTTACCTTTCTCCATACCATTTGGCATCTATAAGAACCATAAAGTTATTTTCCTTTCTTCCGTCCAAATAACATTATTCCTGAACATTCCCGTACATCCACAGTACTCTGCGAATTGTCTGGTTTGACAGTTTATTTTGCGTGATTTGTTCCATCATTTTGCGGATATTGGGAGCACTTAATGTTGGGGTTTTCCTTATCTGTTGAATTATGAAATGTTCCTCCCTGTCACTGATCTTCTTTTTCGTGGCTTTTCTCGGTAGGTTCTTTGTTGAACCGTTGTATCTAAACTTGTGTAACACGTAGTTGACTGTAGAGCGAGCTTTGTTCGCTCTGCGTCCTATTTTTCTTAGAGAATAGCCTCGTAAACCAAGAGTTACGATGATTTCATTTTCGTCACTGCTAAGTTCTTTCCTCTTTCCCATCGTGAAACACATTAATCCGCAAACAAAATATACCTGATATCGGCCACTACGAAGGACGTCTGAACGTGACGAAAAGTATAAACAATCTAGGAATAAGGGAATTTATTTAAGTGTAAAAACAAGAATATTTCACGTGAATAGAATGAAGTTCACTTTATAACGTGATTTTGATGTAATCTCTTCCTTATGTTTGTAAATTATAGAGCTCTTACTATTTTTTTTCTAATTTTTCATTATACATTCGTGGTAAATAATTCAATAAAATATGAACAGTGTTTTCAATGCAATAATCCATGAATTTCCTATAACATTTACACTGTATAAACAATACTGTTATGCATTGTATATTTCAAATGTAACAGTCCACCAACCAAGCTCGCGCAGCGCCCTCTCTGTTAGCACGTGCTCGGAGCAAAAAATGTTATGTTAAGTACGAGTGGCAAAAATCAAAATTACTCAAGTAAATGCTTATCTAACATAAGACAATATGTATATTGTTGGGTTTGTCTTTTTACGCTCGTAATGATAGTCTAAAAATATGTATAGGTTCATTTAAAAACATCAAAGTTACCTTAATATCTCAAAAAATACAAATGATAAAATAGAAATAAATACATGTTTTAAATATTATCCGCGCATACTTTATTGAGCCTTCGTTTCGCTAGTTGCGAGAGGAGTGGGGAGTTTGGTTATTTTGACAAAAGAAATTTTATATCAAATGTGTAGTTCGTTTTTCGATGCAAAATAGTTTTTATTACACGAGACCGAACATTTCTGGTATTCAGATTTTGTCTACAACTCTCGTTGCTATAATTTATTTTTAATTCAACTAATGTTGGCAAAGGCGTGGAGGTAGGTATTCCGGGGCTCAAGAAAACGTGCGCCTATAATAACCCCAATCCCTCATGCATTTCCGTGAAACCTACATTGCAATAGCTTCAACCGTTCAAAAACTGCAGGAGGTACTAAAGGTAAGTTACTCAGCCTGTATTATCCAGTCTTGGAGTACCCTGATGCTGGGAGATACCTGATTGGAGAAAATGCCACCGGGTCTCGCCATCCAGCAGGGGAAGATTACAGACACCTCCCGCGAGAAAACGCATGCACTACACTTACGGGATTAACGATCTTAGCCGTTAATGCTCTCGGATCAACTAATCTAACAATCAAGTTTTCTATAACTCGAGAGCGAAAATGTGTAGGTTTCAAATGTGGCTGACCTCGCCGTATTGGAATTTCAACTATTTATGATTAAAAGGTGGGGAAGATATTTTGGAGCTCAAGAAATCGTGCGCAGCTTGCACTTTTCCCCCTTACGTCACATACAGTTTTTACTTTTCTTTGACAAAATAAATCAAAATAGTCTGCCAAGCGTGAAAACACTCAGACGGGTCCACTGCCGCACTCTGTAACCACTCTCAGTCTCAGTCTGTTAATGACTGTTCCCTCTATTCTGCATTGCGTTTCTAAAAAATTCTCCCATCTGTAATTGCAGCAGTATGGAACAACCTTAATTAAATATTCGGTTGACAATTAATTTGTGACTTTTTTAATGCGGAGTACTAAAAAATTAAGAAGGAATCTTTATGGGGGTCGGCGAGGGTTTTCACTCGGGGTCAGTTCGGGGCAGAGAGTACGTGGTTTGGGGCCCATGACAACGGGGGCTCCAGTGATACACTCCGGTGCATCGGTTGCGCCAAGAGGAGTACATCAGATCCTTTACCACCTTCTCCTCTGTACTCTCCTCTTGGTCGGCGCTGGTCAATAATTACAAATGATTGTGAATGTGATAGGACAATTATTCTTCTCCTAACTAACCTGGAGTATAAGCCACGAGCCGTCACTGCTTCTCATTTTATCTGAATTGCTCGAAAACGTTCATTCATTATGAATATCAACCATGCTGTGACAATCGAGTAGTCATTAAGTGGTTATATATAGTGGTTGTATTTTATTTTAATTTGTTGTGAGGCAAGAATTAACTTTTGGCAAAGAGTGTCCGCAGAGCTGTCAAATAGCTACTCCGTGACCATTGGCAGGTCGTGTACCAACTATAGCTATTGACGGAATATCTATTTTCTTTCTTGTAGTGCAGTATGAGGAAGAGAATGCGTGCGAATTTGAGTAATACTGTGTGTTGTAGGCGAGTTACACATTGAATGAATTTGTGGAAAATGAGTTATTACATTTTTACATGGAATATAAACTGTTACTGTTGTCATTTGTGTTTCAAGACGTATCAAGTTGAATTAGGTGAGGTTTGCATGCTCATGAGTGCTTTGTTTTAAATTGCTGAGTTGTTTATTATCTTTCTTGTAATTTGGTGTCTTCAATTAGAAGAGTTAGGTGAAGTAATGAAATATGGATTAAAAGTAATATACATGTTTCACACTGCAGTGACAGAAAGCTGAATTGGTGTGTTAAAGTTCGTGTGATTGGTCCCATTTCATTGTTCTTGGACCTTTGGATTTTTTATTGTATTTGAGACATTTTTTGCAAAATAATGGGGGAGGAAAGAAGCACTCTTCACGACCGATTTGACACAGGTACAGTAGTTACACATGTACAGTAGTTAATGTACAAAATGTACCCCTAATTCTTACATTGTTATTGAAAAATTGTATGTCATCTTGTAGGAGTTAACCAAGATGAACTCATCTTACAACAACAAAGGCAAATAGAGAAAGAGGTAAGAACATAACAGCACTGAATTATTGCATTTTACTTGCATTATTGCTTTTTGTGTGCTTACAAAAATTGTTGTTCAGTTAGACTCTCTCTTTGATGACAAGTTAATTATAACATGTAGTTTGGGAGTTACCTGAAAACAAAAGAAAATTACTTCGATGTATTTGACAGACTGTAGAGAATTACATTATAGCAGCTAGATGCTTTGTTTATAATTGAGTTGCAAAATAGCGTTAAAGTAGGCTGATAAAGTAGCTGCAAAAACTTGATCTCTCTATCTTGCTTCAGAGTTTGTTTTTTTTTTTTTTTTTTTTTTTTTGTTTTTTTTTTTACCTTTTCAACTTAGGTTTTCAGGGAACGTTCACATGTAGGAACGTTCACATCTTCATGCCTACTCCCAAATGGCTATTTTATAGCTAGCACTGCTACCAACAATATCATTTACTTACATTGAAAATTTTCCTATATTTCCTTCACTTTTTGGCACCTTTCAATAATTGTTATAAATATTGTCTCGTTCCAGAATACTCTTATAACAAAAAAAAGCAAAAATTGAGAGTTTGCAATGGATTAGAAATTAGGAAAATTTAAAATTTGTTTTTTTTTAAAAAATTAAAATTTCAGTATTAGAAAATTCGTTTTAATAAATTTAAAAACTAAGCAACTTGGAAGATTTTAATAAAACTCGCAAAGCGATATTACTTATTGTTGATTAGTGAGAAGTAATTGAAATAGTAGAAAAATTAAATTGCACTCTCCTGTACAAAACAGGTTTTTTGCATTAAATTCTAGTAAAGTATTCTGAAAACATGATAATAGTGAATTTGGTAGAAGGTAACAGTAATGAAAAACAAATATTGTTTTGAGTTATGTTCATTATATTATTTTATTCTTTTTTATACTAACACCTGGTCAACTTGTGTGACACAAAGTTGTTTGTAGTGAAATTGGAATAGTAAGCTCTATTAGTTTTAGTTTTGAACCAAAGACAAATGGGAAAGATTAATATAGATAATAAATGAGCATTCTGTTGAGGTTTTAATAAAATGCAAAGTGAAACTAGTGGGAAAGCATGGCATTCCATAACAATACTTGTATGTAAATTAAGTGAATGATGTAGTTTAGAGATCTAGAATTGAATGAAATTAAGCAGACAGCATCAAATCAATATGGTTGAAAAAAAAAATTTGGAAAGTACGCGTACATTACAAGTAACCCTTACATTATACCTTACCTCACCTTCTCGTACCTTAACATTTTGAGTAATTAGATAATGTGAGGGATGTGGCTGTAGAAAAGTTATATTTTATACTTATTGCCTGTATGGAAAATGGAAACCTCCCAAAACATTGTCATGTTGTTTAGTGTTAATGTCTCAACAACTAATTAAATGAGGGAAGTTAACACATTCTGGAACAATATATTCACTATTTACTGTTCAACATGTTTCGGAAAACGTAATGGAATTGTTTTATTATTTGCAAGATTAGCTCATGTATGTTGTTGGGAAATATGAAAAGAAATTTTTTGTTTACCTTCCCTACAACATAATGCTCCACTTATAAATATTATAATCATTGACATTTTTTTGTGAAAGGATACATGTGGACATGATTACTGAATGTTGCGTTTGCATATTCCTCAACAATATTTCAGTAATAATTTTTGTATTTAAAAACATTCTTCGAATATAAGAAAACTCATTATATTAGCTTCTCTATCACCACCTTACACTCGCATGTCTTCTCGGAGGGGAAATGTTGAATGCTTTCAATAGATCGATTCCAACTTGCCCAATGATATAAGAAACAATTGACAGATATGAGTTCGTTCTAATAATTTTTTGATCTTATTAAAATTTAGTATTTATATTATACAACTGATTAATAATAGCTAGCGATAAAACATCTGAGGTCCACTGTCTTTCATTAAAAGCAAAAATCATGAAATTTGATTGAGTTTGAAGCTCAAACTTCTTTCTAAAAACAAAACCCTAAGTGTTTTAATATAAAGATTTTTGCAAATTTGTAATTGTCTCTATTTGAGCAGAAAATTGAGACTCGGAAAATCGGAACCATACTTATAAATGCACTTTCTTCTATTTGAGCAAAAATATTTCAAGAAAAAAGATTGTCGTTTTCCAGAAAACGTTGAACCTGTCATAACGGCTTCTTGTAAAGTTTCCCCCAAAATTAAAATATCGTAATGATCTCTGGGACAGCACAACTAGAACTTACTCCTGATGTATTTACCATGATTGAGCTCAAAACCTTCTATTCTAAGACTCCTCTATCCAAATATACAAATCGATTTTCAGGAACAAAATTGCATATATCTCCTCTTCACCTGTGCCAATTTTAACCATTTGTGGAACAGCACTAACAGTCCTTAATCCTGATGTATGTGTGAAGTTGCAGCTGAAAAGAACCTTAAACTCAGATTTTAAAATCAATATTCAAGGTCACATTCTTGAGGTGATTCCAATATTTTCTCCATATACTCTTCAATTCCAATACCTCCCTTCCTATACTATGCCTCTCCACAGGGAGGCAAAAGAAGTGTTACTTCAACGTAAGGAATTACATAGTAGGTAATATGGTACATTACAGGAGTTGGAGGCTTCATTCATGGTTGAGTTATGAAAGAATGTTGTCAGAATAAGCTGATCTTTATAGCCACAGGAACCCAATAATCTAACATTGTAACTTCAAATTTAAAAAAAAAAAAGTGTATTGTTTGGCAACTCTGTTTTTAGGAGACACTTTTTCTCATAATACTGTTCTCTTCATATCAACTCCTTAATAGCTCAATATTCAAGGTACATTCTTGGGCAATATTTTCTCCATATACTCTTCAATTCCAATACCTCCCTTCCTATACTATGCCTCTCCACAGGGAGGCAAAAGAAGTGTTACTTCAACGTAAGGAATTACATAGTAGGTAATATGGTACATTACAGGAGTTGGAGGCTTCATTCATGGTTGAGTTATGAAAGAATGTTGTCAGAATAAGCTGATCTTAATAGCCACAGGAACCCAATAATCTAACATTGTAACTTCAAATTTAAAAAAAAAAAAAGTGTATTGTTTGGCAACTCTGTTTTTAGGAGACACTTTTTCTCATAATACTGTTCTCTTCATATCAACTCCTTAATAGCTGTTCTGTATAGCTAAAATAAATACTGAAAGTTACATTTATATTAATTTATAGTAATTTTTATAAATTTCATTTCAAATCTAGTAGTTCCCTTCATAATTCTTGAAAACATAAGCAAGAGTAAAGCCATCTTGTTGAATCAGGCAGATTGTTTTTAACTCCTAGCTTGTCTAAGAATCTGAAAACTTACGTAAATTCATGAAAAAACAAGCAAGAGCATATTCAATTGATATGGATTTATGGATTTAATTTTATATCTGTAGTCACTTATGTTCTAGATTTTTATGAAAATGAAACAAAGTAGGTTGTAAAATGAAAAAAAAACAAAAAAAAAAACAACATTTTGTTTAAAATCTCGACAAATCTCTATCAATCTACCATTGTAAAATTTCAACTTTTGATTTGATTTATTGGAAGCATGTTTGAATGTCATCAGCCAAGTGGTCTAGTGTGCAAGTTTGTTACTTGTGGAATACAAATGCCTGGGTTTGAATCCCTGCCTAGGCAGATATACTTGTAGGTTGGCAACTTTTGCAGGTTTAAAAAGTTTTATAATATGATGTAATTGTTAGAAGTAATTCTAGAAAGTATGTGCTGTTGTTGCATTTTCAGTATTACCCTAAAATGTTTCTGTATCACATATTTTGCATTTTCATCCTTATTTTAGTCCCCATTTTCATCCGTATTTCTATTTGCATGTTGATATGTAATAGTAGTGGGTTATTTTCTGAGCATTTGATTTCATGAACATGACTTTATGAAAGCAAAAACATGGCGTTAAGTGGCCAAAAATTACTTGGTAATTTTTAATTTTTGTAATCTGAAGATCACTTGCAAGATCTGTTTAATGGTAAAAATCTGCTGTGTCAATTAAGATTTTGTAAGCCAAGTTTTTCATTGATGTACCAATGAAGGAGTAGTTCTTTTTATTACAGAACTTATTTGATTGTCATTCATATGGTTAGACATAGTAATTGGTTATTGTGATGGAATTATACACCATAAAAATACTATAGGGTGTGGGCGTTCATGTGTATTTTAAATTTATTAATTTATTTTACAAAGGTATTGTGACTTACCAATCGTGGTTAATATTTTATAAACATATACAAATTTTCCACATTGTTGTAAGCTTTGTTTAGTCCTTCATTGATTACCCTTTTCCAAATCAATTGTACGAAATGGAGAAAACAGCCTTGAGCTTCAGGAAAAGATGTTCTCGTGGGGTTCATAGCTGCCAATTCGAAATCAGTCAGTGTAATTTCAGGCTTCAGGTCATACCCCAATCATTCACGATTTTTAATTTGTTGAAGTATATTTCTATAAGTATCCTCCATTTTCCTTTGGTGTACACAGTACACTTTAGTGTATACATTAAATGGTATTATACATTATAGTATGTATATTATCCATCATCCTGCAATATAGGATAATGGATAATGATACAGTTAATAAAACATTGGAGAGGACAGTTTTAACGGTGCCATTTTGTAAAATAAGGAGGCTGAGTGACAGAAGTCTTGAAGCTTCGTCTGTGGCAAAATTTATAAGTCGGTCAGGAACATTGGGGCCCAAGTCGTAAACTAGGAATTGTTGTCTGGTTGATGTGATATTTTATGGGTGGATACGTTAGTTCCAAGTCAACAATCATTTTCAGCAACAGTGGCCTTGTTTTATTCTGCTTTTGATTTACTCTTAATAACAATGCCTGCTTTTCTGGCATTAAAACAAGCATTTCCTCACTGGATAATTGTGCTTATTCTTTCTTATACCATAGCTGTTGGCAGATGATTTGGCAAGTCCAAGACTCTTTGTCGTATGTCAGCTAGTGTCTTCCTCACCTGAATTTCTGATCACTGAAGTTAGTAGTTGTGAATTTTAGTTTTCAGAACTTCTATTTCACCTTCTAAATTTGACCTAGTAATTCAAGTTGCATTGCAAATATCTCTCTAGGAACACCTCCAGTAAAAGGTTCTTCCATCTCTGCCCTTTCGTCCAAAGTGGTAATCAAAATTATCGTGTTATAATACATCTTTACCTTTGTTGGATTTCTCTGTGTAATTTTTTTTATTTTTTGTTAAAACAAATGGGTCCAATTTTTTTTGAAAATCCTTAAAAAAAATTTTAACAGAGTACTCATTAGACACTTCTGTTACACTTTTAGCTAGTAGGCATTGAGCTGATAGACTTTGTAGTTAGTAGACATTTTAGCTGTGGACCTTTAAATCATTAGATTTAATGTAGCTGTAAATCACATTTTTATTAGACATTTTCTGTTAGACCTTAATGCAGTTAGATATTTTTCCTGAAGATGTAATGTAGCAACATACTACATAATCATACATATATACATATATACATACATACATATATACATACATACATACATATACATACATATATACATACATAATACATACATACATATACATACATACATATATACATACATATATACATACATAATACATACATACATACATACATATATACATGCATACATGTATACATGCATGCATACATACATACGTACATACCTACATACATGCATACATACATGCATACATACATACATACATACATACATACATACATACATACATACCTACATACATGCATGCATACATACATACGTACATACCTACATACATACATGCATACATACATACATACATACATATATACATACCTACATACATACATACATACATACATACATACATACATACATACATACGTACATACCTACATACATACATGCATGCATAGATACATACATATATACATACATACATACATACATACATACATACCTACATACATGCATGCATACATACATACGTACATACCTACATACATACATACATGCATGCATACATACATACATACATACATACATATATACATACATATATACATACATACATACACACACACACACACACACAAATAGGATAGTTTCATTAAAATCATTCATCAAATTCTTCTACTTTGCTTATTGCAATTATAATAATATAAATTGTATTTATTTATTGCTTCAATTCCTATGTAGTAATAACTTTCCAGTTTGTAATGAAAATCAGATTTCAGAGAAAACCCCATTGGTTGGGGACATGGAAAATTTTTCATCGCTGGAAAAAGAATATGCAGGCGATGCAGTGTATTGTCAAAAAGTACAAGATCTATCTGCAAAATACAAAAGCATGCGTCGAACGCGGCCTGATGGGAACTGCTTCTTTCGTGCTTTTAGTTATGCATATTTGGAGCAACTTCTAAATAACCCTGAAGAATATGAGAGGTAATTTTTCTTTGTGTACCAATTGAATTTTAATTAATTTAGACAATGCTCTAATGTTTTGTTGTGTTTCAGATTTTATGCTCTAGCATCGAAAAGTAAAGACAATCTAGTAGCGCTGGGTTTTCCTCAGTTTACCGTTGAAGACTTTCATGATACTGTATGTAATGTAGCATATAAATGCAAATATTCTTCTTCTAACTATTTGTAATGTACCATCTTAACTTTTTATTTTCTTTGCAGTTTATGGAGGTTGTTAGTCGAGTGGGCAAGGGTGGAGGCACTTTCACACAGACTGATTTGCACAAATTATTTAATGAACAAGGTTATTCTGATTATATAGTTGTATATTTACGACTCATTACTTCTGGCCGGCTTCAACAAGAAGCAGATTTTTACCAGCATTTTATTGAAGGCAATCGTTCAGTAACGGATTTTTGTCATCAGGTAAAAATGAATATCTTTTAAATGTTTTGTTGTATTCTCAGACATTTTCATTATGGGATATAATGTCTCTGGTTGTTAGAAACTTGTTTTATCTATACTACGGTTTTCACACAGTTGAACTGTCACAGCTGGCCGAACAACTGACGAAACGTCAGGTCCAAGTCTGTGAAAACCACAGTATAGACAAGAATTATCCAACCTTAAAAAGTCAATATATTTTCCCCCAGTCTTTTGAAACTATTGTTCCTCACAAAGTTATTAAGTATAAAACAATAACATTTTCATGCTTTCAATTACTTTTATACAGGATATATTGATGAAGCTATTATTTTGAAATTTATTTCTGAGAGGTGTTAAATAAATGCACTTAATGTTTAATGTTTCTTTCAGGAAGTAGAACCTATGTATAAAGAAAGTGACCACATCCACATAATAGCATTGAGTACAGCCTTAAATGTTGGGGTACGAGTGCGCTACATGGACAGAGGGGAATCTTCTGAAGTTATTGCTCATGACTTCCCAGAAGGCACTCGCCCATCTGTTCATCTTCTCTACAGACCTGGGCACTACGATATCCTCTATCCATGATGAATAATATGTACTCAAGGAATTCCACAATACTTCTTGTACCGAAATATTTCATTTAAGAACTGAGTTTTTTTTTTCTGTCAGATAGTAGTTGTGCATTTGTAGTTCTTGATGATCTCAACGTGAATTCTAATATACTTAAAATTTGATGCAGTATTTGCAATCATCACGTAACATTGTTTTAATAATTAAGTGGAGTGTCTTCAATATATTATTCAGATTTTGTTAGGAATACATGCAAGGGAGTGAGAGAAGGGGAGAAAAGGTGGCCTCAGTTTTGTACACTTCCTTCAGTAGAGAGAAAGCTTTGCTTTGTGTCATTGTATTTTATATTAAATGAGATAGAAAATATCAGTTTCCACAATTCTTATCATTCCCACCTTTTCCACATTTCAAAGACAGTCTTGATGTGACATGAAGTGTAACATCTGCTTTAGAAAACTGTAAGATGTCTCATCTGTTGGTGCATTTGGTTGCAAAATTCAGTAATGTCAAATTTTGTGTCATTGAAAGTATGTCATGCACAAAATTTGTATGACAAATCCTGGTCAAGAAATGTTTAACCTTGTCTTGCCAAAATGTTATAGATGGTTGAACTGCTGATGAACATTTTACAGTGATGAAATTTCACTAGTCCGTTTGTGTGTGGTGGATAAGCAAAATTTAAATGTGTGATTCAGATCTGATTTGCTGAAGATTGTTTTAATTAGCTAAATCAGACATTAATGTTTATTGTGATGATCATAGGGAGAAATTGAATTAGAAATCTTATTCACTTTCTCACATTACTCTCTACATCCCAATGTTAAATTCTGAATATTATATTGGGGACACCTTTCAAAAGCATTTTGAAATCTTGGGGTTATTGTAATGTGGTTTCTAATTTTATACTGTTAGTGGTGAGAAATGTTTTTGATGACTTCATTGGTATGGTACAAAATTTAGCTGAGCAATTTTACAATTGAGATTTGTAGTGATTTGCGGAGTATCAGGAGCACTTTATGATGCAGAGGCATCACACATTGACAGGCAACTTTTGTTTTATTTCCCAATTTGTTTTGAGTTAATTTTTTAGGATTAACGTTTATACACGCTACTGATCTCTTTTTCATTTGTGCCCTTAGTGCTTTGAAATTGATACACTTTTACCTGATTGTATCACTCTTGATATTCCATTGGGCTCATGCCCAATCAATGAATTTGAAAATGTAAATTTATGAGATAAAAATTGTGTGTTTTTGTTTATAGAGGAAATAGTTTGTCAATTTACTTCCAAAATTATACTTTCCTCTTTAAACTCTCTTGCTTGGTTTTATGTGTATATATCTGTTCTTATCTATTGTATTCACATCATTTATGAAGAATGTATTAGATTGATAATGCTGTATCTAATAGCAATCTTGTTTAATGACCGTAATGTTTAGTTTACATGAATTTTTAAAATCATAAAAAGCTTTGTGAATGTAAAGGATCTTGTTGCTATCATCAGTCATTCAGAAAGTCAACCAGTGTGCCTTCTAGTTTGTACAGAGGCACTCACAGGATCTTGCTCAATGTTTTTTGATGAAATAGGTTATGTGGATATTTCTTGAAAATTATTTTGGACAATGTAGAATTAAGTAAGGATCAACTCTAATAGATTGAGTTTCATGTACTGTCTGTACATTCTTGAGACTGCAAGAACTGTGATGGTCCTGTCAGACTTTTGTACTATAGTCATACATCATGATTGACGCATTACTTCCTCTGGTAAGAGTGGTTCTGTTTTTTTTATTCACGCAGTATACAACTCTCAGGATGTTTCAAACCCTGCACATATTATTTCCAGAATTTATGAATTTCCATAATCATTCTTTCAGGTCCAATAAGTGCTCATTTTTCACCTAATAGGTGGACATTATAGATTTTGTTTTGCAAATGGTTCTTATATAGTCATAGTTCTTCCATACTTTGTTTTTGTACTTTTAATTTTGTTGTGAATACTAATTTCTCATTTGTTGGTTTATATGTGGGTATGATTGTGGTGATACTTTGGACTTCAGATCTGAACAGTTAAATTGTTTAAGCTATCGTTTTGTCACCATTTGTTATACCTAGTATTTTCATGAATGTACTATAATTGAGGAATCCTTGTTTAATTGACTAGCTGTAAATCATATGTTCTATGATAATTAGTGATAAATAGGGGGCGGATTTTGATGACTTAAAACATCGCCAATCAATAAAATGCTTTAAAAATGCCCTAAAACCAAAGAAAAATGACGTAAAAAAGTTGATCAAAATCAGTTCAGATGATCAACTCGCACTCTTGGATTTGTTACTGATGTAATTGAGGCCTTCTCTATTTGTTAAAATCAACTCATCTTTCAAACTTTTGGTTTCGTCTGTTTGTTAACAGAAAATCTCCTTCTTTAGTTGTTCCAAAATTGGCTGAATCACCAATGCGCTGACAGGCGTTATAGAAACCTTAGATTACATACTCACAATGGCTGACATTACAACTTCTCAGAAAAGAAAAATGTACTTAGGGATTCTGTGGAGAGCATTTGTTGCATCTCAAAAATATTATTTGAAGCAAGTACCATTAAAATCGAGGAAACAGCAAAAAATGCATTAAAAATGACGGGAAAAGGTACAAGATGACTTATTAGTCGACATCGCCAAAAAATTTTAAAAAAATGACCTATAAAAATGGGTTATTTCCTTCTGTCATAACCTAAAATGAATTTCTATACTAAACATCATTTCTCTAAAGTAAAAAGAAAAAAATATAACATTTCATTGAAATCCGCCCCTAGTGATAAATATGATGTAATTGATGATATGATGAATGTAATTTCCATCATTCTGCTTTGATGAAAAAACATTGTTTATTATGTGCATAAGTATCACTAATTATTGATGGGTAATGTATGTTTCATTTCTGAAATGTTTATTTAATTGATTGATTAGAATTAACATTTATTTATGTTAATGAAGGAGGTTAAAGAAGTAATTTAAATCTTGTCCACAGTACATAAGGCACCAAAATTATCAAACATCTTAAGTATTCCAAAATGATTTAGTTTCATCACTCAATGAAAATAATGTGGTGCTTTCAACTGCATATGCTTCATGACTTCGGCTGCATCTGCTAATGACACTTGTGGATGGAGTGTGTTATATTACCTCTACATATTGAATATAAAATATAAAGCCAATATCAGAAATAGTGATTGTAAGATTTAAGTGTATGAGCATATGAACTAGTGACTGGTGAAGCATTAAGTATTTCCTACACTGAATGATTTTTGAGATATAAATGGAAACTTTCAATGTTGATTCTACTATTATCTTCCTGGATATTCAACAGAAAAGAAAGTTAGGATCTGCATGTTGAAATTAAGAACCGAAACAATGAGGTAATACTGTGCAGACCTTGTGCTCCAAATATGGGGAAAGCTGTGAAAGTGGTCCCGTGTGATATACTAGTCTGTACCGTGACAGGATGCAAGAAAAAGTAGCAGATTCGGTGCTGTTTGTGTTCATTGTTTCTTTTGTGATTGTAATAGGTAGTGTGAAATAAATAATGCAGTTAGTAAGACTACTGATTAGTAAAGTCTTACCTGCATTAATTTAGTTATCTAGGGATGATTGAAAACATCCATTTTTTATATTTTCAGCAATTTTAAATTATGAAGCCATAATGGGTTCATTCCTTAATTGGTAATTAATTGTTAATAAGTCAGATCGTCCTAGTTCCTATCAGAATCACAACTGTGTAAATAAAGAAGGACAAAATTACTACTCTATTTGCTTTCATTACCTAAGGTGTCATTCATTCTACAATATTACTAAACAAAAATATTCAGTTTGTGATTGTAAATGGTTTGTGTTTGAACTTTTATTGTGTGTTGTTCATTTCAGAAGAGTTGCAATTATTTAGTATCTGATATTAACAAAGTGCCTATCTTGGTTTATAATGGGTCATTAAATTTTGGAATTGTAATCAGTTTTACTATACTTACACAGCTTTTTGTTTGTTTTAAATAAAATTGGAGAAATTTTCTGGAAAAACTATGTGCCTAATTTGAGACATCTTAAATTCATGACATAAATAAGCAAAAGTCTCAGGTAGAGAATACTGTTATGCGTGTGATGAAATGCAGTACTTTTTATTCCTTGGTTGAATGAATCTCACACCGCTTTAGAAATCTCATTCATGATACTTGTTAGCATTCAGTGGTAACTGATTTATGTACGCATGCAAAATAATTCAAAATTCCCCAGTAACATGTAAACATTTGGACAAGTGCTTTGTGTTTTATTCTTCTATTTAAAGAAAGAGAATGACATGTATTTTACTGTCATGGTTGATTGTTGTATTGTTCAAGTTGCATGAATTATCACTAATGAAAAACTGTTTATTGGAGAATGGCCATCAAAACATTTTATTTTAATTTGTAAATTTTGGACTCATGAAATTGTAGGGAAAGATAGTTTTACAATTTTTAAGCCTCTCAGCAACTCACTTTTTTTGGACCAATTTGTACTACCCTTACTTTTCTCACTTTTTTGCAAGTGCTAACGCTTCGCACATTTTTACAAAACTGAATTTTTAATTTAATTTGCATATATAATCTTGTGAGCAAAATAAATCTGTGAAAACTAAGAGACATTGAGAAAAAGTCAACTTGGTAGGAAATTTAAATTACACTATAACATACAGAAAGACAGGACAAGCGAATAGGCTTGTGAGCTCAGAGGTGGAGGGAGTAAAGATGGATGTGGGCAGGACCTTCACTAGAAGAAGCATGTGCTCACTAACTGGGGAAATTATGGCAGGAGTATTATGCATCTACTGAACTTTTAATGCTGCATTATTGTGGTCATAGTAAAAGATGTTAACAGCTCAGTCATGGAGTGCAACAATTTATTATTAGTTTAAATGATTATTTAGATCAATACATTCACATTTCTTTTTACAGTTATCAGTAAGTCACATTCGGAACACACAATTGACATTTGAAATTTGAAGATTGCCAAGGTGAATATTACTGCTTGGTAATTTTGAGGTTTCATCTACTCAGGTATTAAGTTCCCTGACATTAATGATGCAAGAAGTTACATAATTTACATTTTGAGTTTTCTACAAGATGACTGATTGTCCCCATTTTATTCATTTGGAATAATACTCTCAATTTCAGAAATTATAGGAGATTAACAATGTTTATATTGATAAATTATGTCAGTCTATTTCAAGTTTCTCATTACCCGAATATTTATTTATCATAATTGACTATTAGGCAACAAAAGGAATGAATTCTCTCTATAGTGTATCTCCACCCTAGCCTTACCTGCTCTGACCCACCCATCCCCTAATTTTGATTGACCCCCTTGACAAAAACTACCTTGCTCTGATCCACCCATTGAGCCCCACCTTGTCCTCCTCATGTGATCATGGCTTTGATATCAATTTTTATTAATAGTAAATAAAATTCTTGTTGTGAAGTTGAAGTAGCCGGGGATATCATATGGGTAGATTCCAATGCCTAACTTGACCTATTACAAATAATTAAATTTGATAGCTGAGTTTGAAATTAGCCCCCCATATTTGAAATTTCATTTGCTTATGACTTATAGTGATATTGCTATTCTACAGCTTTGAACTTATTTGTAAAAGTGTCATGCAAACATGCCAAGTACCAATTTGTGTAATTTTAATGTTCCTTTCCTTTTGATTTAACTTTACCTTAACAATAAATGTATTGGCTAAATAATACCAAAAAAAAAAAAAAAAAAAAAAAATCAAGTTCCAACAGGTCATCAGTGCCAGGGAATTTCATTCTATGACATTGGTGGGAATACTATGGAATTTCAGTCATATAATTTCTTGCACTTAGCACTTGATAAGAGATTTATGGTTCTCAATCAACTATACTGTGTGAAGAGAATTCTGTTTTTAATTATGAAGTCGTTCTAGTAAATACAACTGTAGGTATGTATTTTTCCAGTTTTAAAAGTTCTGAACATAATTACCAAATCATATAAAAATTATTTATCCTTGCCTGTTGATACATTTTTCCTCAATATTTTCACTCTTTAATGTCTTGGGAAAAACTTTCCTATGAAGTTTGGGTGCATTTCTCACATTCTGAAAGAATGATATATTGGTCCTCTATTGTACTGCACTCTGGCAGTTGAGAATCACTGTACTAGATTTAACGAGACATTTATAAGACCTAGATATGATAGTCAGTAATGTTTAGGACTATGGTTTTCAAGAGGGAAACACTACTGTTGTTTTGTTCATAGTAAAGTGTTCTTTGTTATTTTAATTTCATAATTTTATTACTTGGTTGATGCACTTTGGTGAAAATTGTGGAAATGCCTATTGGAATTATTTATTGTAATATAACATTTGGAGTAGGCTAAATCGCTGCAAATGGCAGAATAGATTTGTGTATTAATCGCACCAAGAGAATGGATGGTTGTGTTGTAGTGTATGCAAGGCTGGATACCCTCTTGTAAGTGGGATATGGAGGAAAATTAAATTAGTGAATTATTATTCATGTATTGAATCCTTATTCAATCTGGGAATTGAAGTACATAGTTACTAACACTCTTAATGAAGGAAAACTATAGGATTTATAGTTTTGCATTTCAAATAATAATGTGATCTCAAATATGAATTTATGCTCTAAAATGAGTTTAAATTCTTGTTAAATTTGCTAAGAAATTTTCCTGAAGTTAATTTGTATTCAGAATGTATCTCTGAAGTTACTAGGGAATTTTGAATATTTTTTTCATAATCTACTGAGAAAAAAGTAGTTATTGTTGGAGAACATCACTTGATAAATGTGCGGAATGAACTTTTGCATATCAAAAAAACAAACAAAAATTATATCCAAGGGGAAAATGAACTATATTGTGCAATTTCCAAGCATACAATGTGAAAATGATCTGACAATCATAAATAAAATGGTGTATCCTTTGCATTATTTGTTGAAGCTTGACCACTTAACACAGAAAAATCCTACTCCTGAATTGAATTTACATGGTTTTAAGATAAAAAGAAATTATAAAAATTAGTTTTAAAATACAAATGCAGGGATGATTCCTATCACCCATTTTTGTCTGCTTGATTTTACATTTCCTCATTGCATCCTTTGATGGTCTTACTTCTGTATAATAATGGTACCCAGGTTGTAGACCAGCTTTTATAAATTGTACTGCAACACATGCACTAAACTCACATACATATGAAAATGCATAAATATGTAATTTCACAAATTGTATCTTGTATACCTATGTTTTTAAACATTGTTTCAGAAATTGTGTTTAATAGAACGGCATTAAAAATATCTTAAATTAGTATGTGCATGTGAAATAATTCACAACAATACAATTGTTAGCACACATAGACATTTTAAACAATGTTTAGTGTGAATAAAACAATTATTACATATTGTCTATAATTATTTTTGCTTTGTACATGTTATGAGTGCTAAAAAATAAAGAAAAATTGTAATAAGTTGAGCTGTAAAATGGAGATGAAAGTTTGTTTACATTGACTATTCCATTCATGAAAACAACTTGAGTATACTTGGGTTTTTCTAACCTGGCCAATGACACTTCATCAGCTGTTATGGTGTCATCTAATCGAGAGCTAAAACGTCGTCATGGTGATGTCACTGTGGTGACATTTAAGTTCGCGGTTGGACAAAACTGTAAAAGCTGATCAGTTAGGTTACAGAAACCCAAGTACAGTGTTTAACAGTACACCTGGCATGCCTCAGTCAAGGTAGTATATCTTAAAAAAATTATCACTTTTTCTTTCCAATTTTTCTTAATTCTCTGTGATGGCCAATCATAGGATGAAATACATCATTCATAAGAGGCAGTGTGCACTGAAAGCAAGAGTTTTATTAATATAATTAATATTTGGTGCGTTCTGAAACACTTTGGAAGGAAATTTCATTTGTGGAATGGTCTTATTAAATGCCACTAGTTATTTTGAAATTATGAAAATTTTATGAATATAACTATTTATTTCATTGTATACATTGTTATGCATTGTGTTACATCATCATTGATGAAAATGTTGAGGAATAAAAATGATTTTGTACTTGTGTAAATAAGACTGAGTAGCTATTATGTAAAGGGCAAAAATCTGCCATTTTCATTTATGCAGCTTGCGTATTGTTGACATTCAAAATTTGATTGAGTGAACATGAAAATGTGTTCTGAGTATATAACAAAGTGGTACTTTAGAACAGAAAACAGCACCTAGCAAAAGAATGGTTAATGAATTGAGAATAAGCTTTTTGTTAAAACATTGACACCAAGGCATAATAACTGTTAAACATTTACAAAACATTTCAAGTTGTGTATTGTGAAATTTCAAAAAAACATACTTTTTTGGACTTAATGAATGAATGAAATTTAAATATTTTTCTAAAATTTTGTTTTACAATGTTTTACCAGTGTTTTGGTTTTAAAAGGCCATTCAAACTATCCTCTTTATTGTGTATATTTGCATATGTGATGATTTTGTTCCACCAAATATAAAATTCTCTCCTGTAAACCAAAGATATCACTGGGTTGATAGAATGTCTGGATGGCTGAGAAACCAAAGAGTATGTAGAAAACTATAAAGGTGAAATAGATTACATGAAATGAGATAGACATCATTCTTACTAATAGGCTAGACTAATAGCCTAGTCTTCATTTTTACTAATACTAGATACAGTCAATTGCCAAATATTGTTTTTTTTTTAACACAAGATTTTTCAAGTGTTTCTTTTCATTAAAATCAAATGTAGGTACTCAGTTTGTGTGCTTTCTAATTTTTTTAGTACATTTGTATGTCAGGAAACCAATTTTAAACATAGCTAATTTTTCGGAATATGGAGAATTGAATTAATTTATTCATTTTCTAGTTAGAGGTAAGCAAAATTCTTGTTTTCCTTATGTAGTGTCATGGCCATCCTTTACTAAAGTTTAGTAAAGGATGGCTGTGGTAGTGTTGTTAGTGGTAATCCTCTATGCAAAAAAAAAAAAGGAAATTATTTTTCCTAACAGCACACCTTCCCACTATCAACTGACAGATATGTAAAGTAGAAAATCTTGCACTCTAGTGGTACACTTGTTCACTACATCATTGAATGAAAGATTTCTGACTCATGCCTGAGAGAATTAATATAATTTAGGTGGTATTAGAATTTTCTTCATACTAAAGTGGTGAGTTTTTTGCAAAGATCACCCTCAATAAATTCTAACACATTCCAGATTTTGCTCACCAAGTCTAATTCTTTACTTATCCATAAATTAAACGAGTATTATTGAGAAACTATTGATCTGTATTAAATCATATAGTTCTATACTCAACAACTGCTAAGTTTACATATATATTTTGTGTTGTTCTTTATTTCTTGTCCTTGTGACAATATTAAATGAACCACCTCAACACCAATTTAGCTCTGGAAACAAAAAAATAGAAAATATACTTTTACAGGTCTTATAAAAAACAAGACTTTATTGCAGGTTTTATTTTGCTATCACTTGTTTTATGTTTATTATAACTTTTTTGTCCTACTCAGTATTAATTGTCCTATACCTCAAACAATAAATCCTAGTTCTAAGTGCCAAAGACTACTTGAGTAGCTACAAAGTTAATGTCTCTGCTAGGAAAAAAATATCTGTAGTTATAGAACATTTTATTTATTAGAAGGAGTTTTCAATAATTATTCATTGATTGCAATAAGCTGTGTCAACCATGTATTTAAGAATGTCATGAATGAAAGTATATAGTGCAAAAAATGTAGGAAAAGACGGGTCATTATTGTTGAGGTCATTATTAATGCTTCCTGTATTATTGGTGATTGCTAATAGTTTCTGCTGTGCTCATTCTTCACATTTCCTTTATTGTTGGAAATGTGCTGACACTTTCTCAATAAAACACCAAAGTCTAAACAGAAAATCTATTTTATAATGCTTTTTATTATGGCTACATCCCCAATTGCTAGTAATCATTGCCTAAAATATTTATTTTTTTGAATGTATTAATTTGCTTGATGTGATTAGGACACTTTTGTCTTAATGGAATAAAAGAACAATAAATAGATATTCATCTGAATTCATTTGCACATCAATTGAAGGTTTATAGTTGATTAACAATCAACACTTATTTACATTTCAGTAAAATGGTAATTTGTGCATTGTGATGGTGTAAATAGCAGTTGTTGTAAAGACATCAAAACAATTTCAAGTTAATTAATTATTGTGGAAACATGTGATAATAGTATCAGGTAAATGGCTTTCTCTTCTTTTCACATATTTGCTACCGCTTACGCAGTAGAGGGAAGTTACGTAATGTTGCGAGAAAAGCGGCGAGAGTACCTTTCGCGTAATTTTGCGTGAAAATACAGGCGAGAAAGTACGTGCTGTTTTAATATCACTAGTTTTTCTCTGAGAAAAAGGTGTTTGCAAAGCAGTTTAATAGCAATTCTAAATATTAAAAAATTAAAGTTAGCTTGAAGTGGTCACTAAATTAGTAATTTTAATGTTCTTTCTGAAGAATGCTGAAATGTATAAGAGATGAAATACAAAAGAATTGTGATTGCACTAATATTTTCACACACACACATATACATTTTGCACCAATTTTTTCTTCTTTGTAGAATCCAATTCTTTGCAGATGTGATTTATTGTACTTCATGTAACACTGTAGTAGAAAGAAAACTTTCTCGTAAACGTACGTATATACGGTGTAATATACATAGTATTGAGAAATTTACGTAATGTTGCGCAAAATCTATTTCGAGATTTCAACGGAAATACAAGTTTCGGAGTGCCCTGATACCAAAAAAGTTTGTTTTTTAAACGTTTGTCCGTCTGCGACCACCACTAGCACCTCCTTAAACCATAATAGGACTTTTTCCAAAATGGGTATCCCCCGGTCGGTATGGTTCGACTTGAGGCGCTGCGGTTTTGAAAAACTTTCTTCAAAAATTGGAGATACTTTACATGAAGCCTGCGGACATTTTCTATATTTTTCCAAACACGGCCCCAAATTTTTTTCTTTAAATTTCTTGCAAAAATAGAGTAAAATAATCTTATGAAGATAATGTAGGTCCGATTTTCACGGACTCTGAATTTAACGGTTAACTCTGAAATTTCGAAAATTTCAACCGTTTCATTTTTGTCTGCGTCATTCTACAACTACAAAATTGAAGATAGAGGTTTTTCCCTCAAATGAAATTTGTTGTCCATAATTAGTTCTTTCATTAAGGTCATGTACATATTTTTGAAAATATTAGTCGTTTTCGGCAATATTGCGTGCTATTTGTGCACTTTTAAAAAATTACAAAAACATGATTTTCTCAAAAATGGCTCCAAATTTTTTTCTTTAAACTTTTGGTAGGGATAGTGCTAAATGCACTCTATAAGTTGACATAAACGCCATAATGCTCTATTCTTAAGTTTTTACAAAAATTACAAAACTAATTTTTGACTCTCTCACGTCGTTAATATTTACATTAGCAGCAATTTGTTCACATTGTTGTATGTGTGAGTACATGTGCTTGAAATAATGTCCTATAAAGTTTCTCGAAAATTCAACTGTTTTCTGTTAAAATAAGCTCAAACTTCCACATTTTCAGAAACGCGCTAACGCTTTTTCTCAATAATGGCTCCAACTGATTTCCAACGAATAGTGGTAATTGCACCGTTTAAAATGACATGAAGTTCATTTGGGGGTATTCTTTGTTGTCTTTTTTTCAAAACTTACACAAATGAATTTATTGTTGAAATATCTCTCATGCCGTTAATATGCATATCTCCAGTGATTTATAAACACTATTGCATTGCATAAGCGTAAGATTTATAAACACTATTTCATGCATAAGTTCCTCAAATGACAAGTTTTTCGAAAACTCAAATTTCTTTGTGAATAAAAGTTTCAATTTTCGCATTTATAGTAACGCTTACACGCCATTTTTACTTTCTTGTATTTAATATTCTTAAAGTAATATTTCGGCTCTACTATTAGGAAACCCAGAAATTGAGAACAGGTCAAATTGTACGGCCACGATAGATGGCAGCTGGCAAGAGAATAAAGCAAGATCGTAAAGTCAGTCCATACCAAGGAAATAAGAAAACTTTACTACGAGAAAGTCTGTGCCATTCTGTAGCACCACTAGTTTGATATTTTCTCAGCACTAAATTCAAACTCAAAAACGTTTTTGAAAAAAAAAACCAGTAATTTTCACTGTACGAGAACCTTGGAACAAGCTTGAAAAAATCTCAAAACTTCCTCTCAGAACACAAATCGTGATTTTTTCAGTTATTTACTTTCTTGCTACTGCTTACGCACTAGAGAAAATGTTATGTAATGCAGCGCGAAAATACGACGAATTTTCGGCAGAAAAGCTGTTATTGCCAGGCTCTGATTGCAAAAAAGTAGATTTATCACGTTGCTAAATTTAGAACAAAGCTCTAACATGTGGTCTCAGAATCCACGTTGGTCCTTGGTACCGAAAAATTGATTGACGACAAAATGTCCTTCCGTCTGGTTTATGTGAAGAAAACAGGCGCCTAAACTGTATGTAGGATATTTCCCAAATTGAAGAAAGCCCTGCCGATCTGACCTGAGTCGAAGCTCAGCGATTTTGAAAAACATACATTAATTTTGGGGGTACTTTACAAGAAGCCCCAGGGACATTTTCAAAATTTTCTCAAAATGGAATCCAAATTTTTCCTTTAAGTTTCTTGTAAGAATAGAGTGGAATACGATTATAAAGGTGGCATATGTCCGATCTTCACTGTTAACACTGAATTTTCGATAATTGCAAAATTTGAATTTTTCGGTGACTTCCTACAACTACAAAATTGAAGATCGAGGTTTTGTTTTAAATGAAATTTGTTGTTCTTAATTAGTTTTTTCATTAAGGTTCGGTACATTTTTTGAAAATACAAGTATTTTTCGCGGAATATTGCGAGCAATATGTGCAATTTTAAAAAAGAACAATAAGATTTTCTTGTTGTTCCAAGACTCCAAATGTTTTCTTTAAACTTTTAGTAAGGATACTGCTAAATGCACTCTATGAGATAAAATAAATGCCATACTGCTCTGTTCTTTTGTTGTTGTTTTTTTCAAAAATTACAAAAATTATTTTTTTGACTTTTCTCTACTTTAACGTTGATATTTGCATTAGCGTCAATTTGTTCGCATTATTGCATTCACGATCAAATGAGCATTAAATGATAACATATAAAGTTTCTCGAAAACTCAAAACTTTTCCGTGAAAACGAGCTCAAAATTCCGCATTTTTAGAAACGCTCTAATGGCATTTTCTCAAAAACCGCTCCTAATTTTTCTTCAAACGTTTCGTGCGGATAGCGCTAATTGCACTGTTTAAGATGACATAAACGTCATTTTACTGTATTCTTTTGTAATTCTTTCTAATGTAATGTCGGTTATTATTAATACACATAATATACACATAATATTATTAATACAATAAATGTAACTTCATTTTCTGTGCACGTCTTCTAGAATTCAGTGGACAATACAATTATTCAAATTATTTTCCTTAAGTAATAAGAGCCAAAATTTATTGCTTATTTATCCTTGAAAATAGATTTTATTACATGGGAGTTTTTTTTTTTTCTCCCTTTCCAAATTCAAAATTTATTGCTTATTTATCCTTGAAAATAGATTTTACTACATGGGAGTTTTTTTCCTTTAACTTCAAAATTTAAGTAGTATATGACTTAGTGTAGGGATCACAGAATTTTGAAAATGTGCACACAATTCACTTTTTCCCATAGCACGTCATACGCAGATTTTAACTGTTTTTTTGACGTAAAATAAATAAATAAATAAATACACAACTGTAATTTTTTTAATATCACTCACGCCTTTAATATGATATATCCTACGATATATATACAGTGTTGCTTTGGGAGTGGAAGAGCTACTAAGAATTTCAATAAAGTACTTCAAAAACTCAAAAGATTTCTATGAAAAATTTTCCAATTTCGCATTTATAGTAATGCTTAAGCGCCATTGTCTTAAAAACAGCTCCAAAATTTTAATACAAAATGTCCTTATAGGACGAGATTTTACCCTTCTTTAATATTCTTAAAGTAATATTTCGGTTCTACCATTAGGAAACAGAAAAAATAGAAAATTTTGAAAAAATTAACTTAAGGCGGCGATAGTAAGAGGATATGACAAGATTGTAAAGCTCGCTCAGACCAAAGAAAATAGAAAACTAACTAGTACGAGAAAGTCTGGGCCATCCCGTAGCATATATATATATATATATATATATATATATATATATATATATATATATATATATATATATATGTATACACACACAATTTCTGTTTTACCTGCCCATTGACGCGGGTTCAGATTTGCGACATTTAGTCTTAAAACAAATTTAACATCAACTTGAGAACATTTACTTATTACTCTCAAATAATTTACCGTCACTGTGAATAACATAAACCAAACACAATTTTGATAAAAATTCTATTGGCACGTTACTTCAAATGGCAGAAATTTTTTAGTTTCTCTGCTAGCTCCGTGCACTATTTTATCTCTCCCTACCAACGTTCTCTTTTAAAGTTCTCTCCGGTCGTGAGGCGTTGACCTATATTTCAGCGCTTTGCGCTGTTCGCCGTTACCTTCGCCAGTCCCGTCCGCTGCGTGCCTCGAAGTCGACCTTGGAGTGAAGGCGGCGCACCCCAGCGGTTGTGCAACGGCGTTGGAAGGGCCTTGCTGCTGCTAGCTGCTCTCGGCTGCGGCGCGTACCTTTTTTACCTCACGTCCTCGTCTGAAAATTTCTAGGCGCCTTCGCCGGTCCCGTCTTCTCAAATAATTTATATCTGAGATATAATAAAAGATTTAGAGTAATTGTCGTAAAGAATTTGAAAATGTGGAGGCTTCATGCAAATTCCCCACCACCACATCAAAGAAACCGTTTCACACTCACAAGGCCTCAAATTCGTTCAGATTAATAGGCGAATATCAATTTCGGGGAAAATCGTCTGAACTAAAGATGGTCAAACCAGCAATATTCTCTCTCGTATCTCGTAGGAGCTGTGAGCCATTCTCGCTGGCTCGAGAAGGGAGCGGGTTCGTGGAGGGGAAACCGCCAACGGAAGGTAGAGATAATGCTCTGGTGAAAGAGATTCTCTTTCTCTTGAGAAGGCAACGAGAGCGGCCGATCGCGAGATTCTCGTATCTCGTAGGGATAGAGTATTCTCGTGAGGTCTCCAAGCCAGCTGAGGATCGGAGGAGGCTTGTGGTTTAAATTGCTTAGTGTAGAGTAAATATTTCCTCGATGCACGAAATTTAAAAAAATACTATAATAAATGTTATAAATAATTAATGTTCTTCCGAAAATAAACTTGTAAATAAATTAATAGAAAGTGTATACATTCTTCGTAAAAGACCAGGCCTAAGTCAGAATTTCAAGTATGTTTTCAAAAATTTCATATTTAATAAAATTCTTAAGTTCTCGCTTGATATCACGTTGGTTACTGCAGCAATTACTACAGTTTTTTGATGTTTCCGTACATCTTTTTGCAATTGTATGTGAAGTTTTGAAAATACCTAGTATAAATATTGAGTAATATTTTTGGCAATAAAATAATTTAATTAACTAAATTAAATTAAATAGTTGCACTCCTGGCCCAATAATCAAACATATACATAACATGTTACATATTTACTTATTGTCAGTGCACAAGAAAAGTGAAAAAAGCTGAAATTGATCAGAAAAACAACTGTTGCCATTGCAACTTCTTTAAAAAAACATTGTTTTCAACATCAGTTTATTAAAGCCGATGTTATTAACATAGGGGGCAAGGGGGGCTACTGCCTCCCCAATGTTGGAACATTTTAAATCATTTGATTTCTCGGATCATCAAATTTGTATCATAAACGTTTTTTGTGTATTTGGATGATAATAATAATAATAATAATAATAATAATAGTAATAATAAAGCGAACAATGATTTTATTAAGTTGAGCTAATACATATGAACATAAATTTCCGTATATAAAAAACGTTCAACGTTATTGTGAATATCCCGTATTTATAAATCATCTTTCAATTATATTGCTTTTAAACGTTATTTAAGGCTCATTCACAATTCAATCACAAACATAAGCATAACACATAGACATAGACATTAACATAAGCGAAGAGTTGGTGTATTCACAATGTCGAACATAAACATAGGCAAAATAAGAGTTTCTATTGGCTATGACTATTCTAGTTTACTATTGGTTGGATATGAGAACGATTTTGAGATTTCAAAACAAATACGACAAACACAACCACGCACACACGAGAGTTCGCCTCGACTTCGATACTCGATTTTTAGTTATCGAACTGTGATTGGCTCATTCCTTATGTCTGACATAAGCATAAGCACAGAAGCTTGAAGCTTGCAAGCTTTAATTAACGTCTTACGTGTTATGCTTATGCGAACGCATTGTGAATGAGTCCACTTGTAGACGTAGTCCTAACTTTTATGTTAACGCCATGCTTATGCTTATGTTTGCATTGTGAATAGGCCTTTACTTAGAAATTTAACAGTTGCGTGCTTAAATTCACGAGTCATAACACTCGAATAAAGTACGAGTATATTACGATCAAATAAATTCTTTCCATTACAAATTTCCAAGCGTTCTAAAATATTTCAAATGCCGAAAAAGGTGTTTGTCACGAAACAACATTTCGTGGGTCCGTGGTGCGATAAAAATCATGTGTTTTTTTCAGCATTCCTTGTAATATACGAAAGCGTAGTCGGCAAACTCAAAACATCAGGCGTTGTCCGTGTAGAAAAACGATTATCTTAAACAGATCTTCAAAAAAGAAGAAATTTGTCTACGCTGCGTAACGTAAGGATTCGAAAGAGGCACCGACAGTCTAACTATTCTGTGATCCGGCAGTTCTACCATGAAAATACAACGTCTTAAGCCCGCAACAGAGCACACCGAAAGATGTGCTGCCAGAAATGTGCGACGAGAAATGTGGCCGGCAAAGATGTGTCCACACACTAGAAATAGGTTATTCGAGGTCTTGAAATGCCTTTAAGCGCTACAAGTCGAGAGTGGGACTGCAGTTATCTATAAGATCACCTGCGAGTCCCATGTCTTGTTTTATTAAATGCTCTTCTGTAGCTTTAACCAGTGAAATCCTTGTTTTCTTGCCATAATCGTAAACCATCTGTTTAACTAGTTCGAATTGTCGAAAAAGAGAAACACAGTACTGCATTTCATACAAATCATTATTTAATATAAAAAACTGGAACGTATGTGACTTTTAAGGGAGAAGCTCCGTAACCACCCTCTCTGTTTTACAGTATTTATTGGTTGAATTACGAATACATTGTGAACGATCAAATAATTCAGAATAAAATACACAATTAATAAATTCATTCACAAATAATAAATATGAATTAAGAAAATAATGAATCAATTAAGTTATTTAAAAATACCCCTTCAAGTTTCTTGCTTCAAATGTTTATTTTTACGTTGGTCATTATGAATAGGTTTCATTCAAGTAAGAATATCTTTCTCACAAGTTTTTTCTTGTTCACTCCCGTTTAAAGACAAAATTCAAGTAAACAATTAAAAACTGGTTGTTTATCATGTATTTTACTGCTAAATGTTATAATCTCACTCAGCTACTTCGTTACAGCAGGAAAACACTAAACAGTGCGTTCTAACTGTCAATTCAAAAGTCACTCCAAGGTCGACTTCAAGGCGCGCAGCGGACGGGACTGGCGAAGGTAACGGCGAGCAGCGCAAAGCGCTGCAATATAGGTCAACGCCCCACGACCGGAGAGAACTTTAAAAGAGAACGTTGGTAGGGAGAGATATAATAGTGAAGGGAGCTAGCAGAGAAATTAAAAATTTCTGCCATTTTAAGTAACGTGCCAATAGAATTTTTATCAAAATTGTGTTTGGTTTATGTTATTCACAGTGACGGTAAATTATTTGAGAGTAATATGTAAATGGGCAGGTTAAACAGAAATTGGAGTGTGTGTGTGTATATGTGTGTGTATGTGTGTGTGTACGTCACGGGATTAGACAACCCCATAACGCCACCATCAGCTACGAAAAGAAGCCCACGAACAGAGAGGACTAGGGTACGCGGCGGAGCGATGGCTGTAAACGCGCCATCTGCCCTCAGCTTTTCGAACTATGACGCCCGAACTAGTGAATAATGTTTTTCCGGGAGGTCACGAAAGGAGGAGAATACTCACCATTCCAAAAATTTCCCCAGGCGCGAGTACCGTAAGTATCGCGGCGCGCCTCGGAGGAACTCTCTTTGACTGCAGAAACGACGGCGACTACACTGAGCTCTCTTCGATTGCAGCAGCGACGGCGGTTGAAACTTGATAGCATAAGAGTTTATTTTAACTTGGTAGTTAAAAGTTAGCTCGAGAAGCGTATCTTCGAAAGTGAGGTAATTAGGAAATGGAGTGCACAGCATTCGTCGCATTCACAATATTTGAGAGAGCAAGCGAAGTGACTGACGACGAAATAATTTCAAATTTGTAAAATTCGCGCAGAAGGATTCACCTAACTAATCTAAATCCAGCATCTCATATTGCACGCTGAGACCACACATGCCTAAAGTGTGGTAGGTCGGCCGAGCATATAAGCATAACTTCAGCAACATTAATAATATCGAGGCTGGAAGCGCGAACAAACTTGTACGAGGCGCGGCAGAAGAAGAAGGACGACCCCAGGAAGAGCGAAGCGTAGACTGAGAAAAACTTGGACTGGAACGAGAATCGTACGAGTTCGGAATGGGAGAAGTGTATGGAAATTGGAGGTTTGGCGGAGTTCGAGCGAAGGAAACTGCTATCGTCGTGGGACAGCAAGCGAAGACGAGTGGCAACGCGGGGCGAGCGGCAGAAAATCCCCAAGGTTACCGACAGGCGAGCGATGCGGAGCTGCTGAGGTAAAGGAACTGGCAACGTTTATGCGGCGATCAGTTGGGAAAAGAGTATAGCGGTAACTACACGACAATTAGTGTTAAAAGTGGGTGAAAAGAGTAGAAGGGGGAGAAGTATTTCGAACGATGTGAGTGGCAGTTTCAAGTTTATTTACTGCACGTGTCATTAAATTATTCGAAGGGCCAACCTTGTAATTCATATGTTGTACAGTTGATATTATCTGGAAAAGTCAGTTTGTTGTATTGTGTTAAAAGTAATTGCTTTTTTTGTGATATGTAAAGGGTCAGATTTAAGTAACGTGAATGCTACGTTTTATTCAGTGTTATAGTGAGTGCGAAGCCCAAGGCTAGCACCTGTGAACGGGATTCCTTGAAACAAGTGTGAAATTCATTTTAAAAGCCGTGCACGGAAAAACTAGAGGCTAAAAGAGAAAAAAAAATTTGGTAGTGGAAAAACTCAGAAAGGAGTGAGCAAATTGTAAATTGTAGTTGGTGAAAGTGTGTTCAGGCAGTTGAAGTGGCGCCTATTTTTTGTTTTGTCTTGTTTTATTTTTTTCAGTGACCAGCTACTTAAAGTGCATTATCCTGTTATGAAATTGCGTCACTGTAATTTTTTCATTGAATATATGTTCATTTTATTCGTATTTTATCTGATTGATTGTGTCAAGGGTTCAGACCTTTCTCATACCCAAAAGATCCTGCTTCCTGAGAATTTTATGATGCTCGCTTCACGAGCATTCATTCTTTCACGCCCTCAAAACGTGTGGAAGGTAGAAGGTGGGCGTGTTAGAATATAAATATATATATATATATATATATATATATATATATATATATATATATATTTATATATATATATATATATATATATATATATATATATATATATATATATATATATATATTCTAACGCCACCAACTACCGTGGCAGTCGTCGGAAAGAATGCTCTTTCGAGCTTTGAATATCTCAGGGGGCAGGATCTTTGGGGTGTGAGAAAGACATACACCCAGGCACAGGATTAGGGAAAAAACAGTAATATATTCTTATAAAGTATTGCACAAATTAAACACTTTACACTGTCATAGAAAAGAGGAGAACAAAAAAACCAAATTGTTTACTGCGCGCTAGGACGCATGCAAATCCACTAGTGGTAATATCTCTTAGAAAAATTGCAAAAAAATGTTTGCTTAATGATTTCACTCTTCACCTAACTAGCGATTATTTGCCTTATACCCGTGCACGGAGTTCTTGTTTGACCAATATTAATTAATGAAATTTAACTTTTCCTACACTCCCTGGATTGATTTACCAGTACCCATTATCACATGTCTTGCTGCTATTCACATACAAAATTTTCCTCGTCAATAACTACATACACAAAATGAGGAACACAAATTAACTATCTTTACTACAGCTTCTGAATGAAATGTACCACCGGCGTACGAGGTTATATCAAATACTTCGCCGTTACTCAGTTTTAAGGCGAATATGAAAAAATTTAGTATTCTGGTTTCTGGTGCTAACTTTCTACTTCCTGTCTCCCACTTCAGTTTTATGCAAATTTGGAAATTCAGCTGTGCCGCCACTCGCATTCCTGCCAAGTAGCCCGCTTCGATGCCGCTCCGAAGGCCACTCGGTCTCCTGTGCGCCTGCCACCAGATCCAGGGACCAGTCTTCTTTGCGCCCGCCACCAGATCCACGGGCCAGCCTTCTTAACGCCCGCCAGCTCGTCTCGTCTTCATTATAAAACTCGCACAGTGCGCAGTCGCGGCCACTATTCTGCTCCGTCCTAAATTCGCCCCCTATCTTGCGACACGGTAGCGTATTGCCCAGTCTCTCTGCGTGTGCTAGCTGGCGTGTCGTTTCACTAATGCTTTATAAAACTCGCACAGTTCCGCAGTCGCGGCCACTATTCTGCTCCGTCCTAAATTTTCACAGTTCTTACAACCGTCTCATACAGTGTTCTACTTAAATCACGTAGCCTCGTTACTATATCACTTCTCCCACTTCCTAACGCCTCAATAACTACTACGGCTTCTCTCCAACAACTACCCCGCTACTCGACTTCTCACCTCGGCGCCTCATACAAGAAGGGCCTTTTTCGCTGCTCCGCCGTTTAAATGGTGACGTGACGTCATGGTACAACCCTGCCGCGCCGCCCATAATGCGGAAGTAAATGGCCGCCGCGTTTCAGGCCGCAACTAATAGGTAGCGCCTTTTGCGATCTGTAATCGGTTTTCTGGTATTCCTTCGATCTTCACATCTCCGCCGATGCTGCGTGGGCATTGTGGGGTTTGTGGCGATGCCTCAAACGTCATAATACACACACACACACACAGATCGTGGTGGCCCTAGCGTTGACCACAGATGGACAGACAGACGTTTTACCGTCAATCAATTTTTCGGTATCAAGAATCAACAATACAAGGATTCTGACTACACCACATGTTAGAGAATATTTTTTAAATTTAGCAACAGGATTTATCAACTTTTTCGGTACCAGAGCCCGGCAATAATAATTTTTCTGGTGAAAATTAGCCGTTTTTCGGCGCATGATGACATAACTTTCTTTTCTTACAAAGAACTTCGTCAGGCGAGAAAGTAAAAATATTTTTAAAATGTCAGGGTTGTCATTGCAATGGATATATGTGTTATGAAACATGCATATATTTGCTTAAATGAACATCTCAATCGAGGGCTGCATTTCCGAATGTGCACACAACACATTATAGAAATATGACAATTTTCCCCCGTCCAACTAGTACGCTTTTACCGTTGAAGTTATAATTCATAGAATAAAGAATGAATTTGCTAATAATTATTATTTATAAATTATAATTTGTCCACGTATGTAATTCCTTTCCGGGACCCAAATTTTGTGTTACGGCGAAATTACCTATTTGCACGAGTACCACGAGTACGTGCTAACAGGGGTCTACTGCATTAAATTAGCTAGAGAAAGTGGTAATTTTGTTTTATATCTAGCAATACATCAAAAAACATTTCTATTCCAAATTTTAGAGAAGTCTTTTAAAGCCAATAAAATATTTTAAATCATTTTATAAAGGAAATATGAACATTGATATGAATAAAGTAAAGAAAATAAAATTAGTTTTTACATTAATTTTTTTAGAATTTGATTCTAATTGTTTATTAATACTCCAACAAGAATAAGGTATAAAAACAGATATGAAAAAAATGCAATTTCGTATTTTTTTCATGGAACGTGTAAACTTTAAGCACAAACATAACTTTTCCTTTTATTCATTGCAACGATCTCTTATATTTTTTTCTAACGAGGCAATTGATGCTATTATCTTCAAGATAGAATATGACACAGCTTTTCGCGTCTTTCTCGGTCGTGCCGCTAGAGTAACTTTATCTGTAGCACTGCTTGATAAGGTTTCCTTCGTGTAACATCTTGCGGCAGGACCGAGAAAGACGCAAAAAGTCGTGCGATATACCATCTTGAAGATATACTCTCAGCTGTCTCGTTAGAAAAAAACAGTATAACTACTACTCGCGCAACTTTTCGTTTTTCCCTGCTGCCACTCTTCAGGAGCCGCTCCCTTCAGGAGAAAAAAATTAGATTGTACCATGCGTGCGTAAGGAGTGCGGGGCTCTACGCATGTGAGGTCTGGGCCACGGCGGCAGACACAACGCGCGATCTGCTCACACGAGCAGAAAATTACTTTATAAGAACGGCTCTAAAACCAACTCCAGGTGACGCCTACGCAAACATTCTCCGCACACACAACACAAACACCATTTCCTCCACCATTCACACACTCGCCACGGATAGAATAACTTCTATCTTCTCAAACAGTGACACACACACCCTCTTTCGCCCCTACATTCAATACTTTAACAAAAAATCCCTTCCGACGTCATCTTCCTCAAGCCTCCCTAGTTTCTTCCAAACCCGCACTCCTCCTACGTCAGCTGCGCCGCGGGCAAAGAACAGACTCCAGAAATCCCACCAAACCATATTTAAAGCCATGTGCTGTACACGTGCTGCGCTGCACTCCTCACTACTTTCTGCTACCTGATTCACTACCCTTATGTTCTGTTCTCTGTGTTATAATGTGTAAAAATCTATGTATATAACGCAAAACTATGTAAATAACTAGATATCAGGTAATTGTGTATAAACTAAACTGTGTAAATAAATAGGTTCTCTGTTCACTATACTACTAAGTGTAAACAACTATGTATATAATGTAAATAACCATGTAAATAACTAGGTATTAGGCAACTATGTAAAAAACATGTAAATAACTGGATATTAGGCAATTAAAGTATATTCAAGAAGATTAAGATATTAGGTAATGTGTAAAAATGTATAAATAAATAGTAGATATGGTTAAAACTAGGTAGATATGGAAATTAGATAGATAGGAATAGTAGTTGGTTTCAAGTTGGTAAAACTAGGCATTAAGAACTATGATTAGGATTTAAGTAGGTATTAGGTATTAGGATTAAGAAAACAACATTAAGTTATTTATGTTAAAAGAAAAACTTGTAAATAGCTAGGAATTAAGTAGAAAATAAGATCTATCACAAGTTAAAACGTAGATGTAAGAAAAACCATGTACTAATCAAAATAAAATCACATAAAAAAGAGAGACCGGTAGCGTGTGCGAAACGGGAAATTACTAAAAACTTCTCAAAAAGGGAGCAGCCAAATAAAAACTGAAAATAGCACAAATCGAAAGTCCGCGGGCGCTCAACATGAAACAATCATAGGGTGCCCGCAAAGACTTTAGAGAACTCACAACAAATTAAAACACCAAATCGGAAGAGCTCCACACCGGAGCAGGCCGAAGCAAACTGATCATCACCATGGAAACCAACTTTTCGTGAACGATGGATTGAAGAAATGCGGACAGAGTGAGGGTATTAGTCACAAAGTCGGCCACTAGAGTATTTATAGTTATGCTAACCTCTGGAAAATCAAAGTCAACCTGCTGCGTGTTTGGCCAGGTCATCGCTCTGGGTAGGCAACAGCAGGGACACTAGATAGGTGTTTTAGGTGCCTCCCTTGGAGGACCTGGACCTGCCTCGGCCATTCTTTAGATAATGGTAATAAAGCAAAACAGAAGTTTTCGACTATGAAAGCAACTGTAGCTGAACCGCTCGCAAAAAAACCATCATGGCGGACGTACCTTTGGTAAAGTCTCGGAGTCTGGCCCCACCCTGTGGCATCTGAGATTTCCCCTCTCGGCGATAAGGAAGCGCGTAGGCGACAAGGAGAGGCGACTGCAAGACGCAGCGATCGCGCTGACAGTCACTCGTCATCACTGCCCTCTTCGTCAAAAGAGGAACTCGCACGGAGTGTCCAAAGAAATGAATACATCGTTTGTTGATCCATCACATTATCTGAATTATTATGTCGCCTCTATTCCCTACACATGCTCGCGCGATTTCTTCCATTGTTCAGCACTGTATTGTGCAAATGCTTCTCTGCAAAACGTTTCCTTTTCTTTTAAGGATGCAGCAATTGTTTCTGCTGCTTCGCGCCCTTTAAAAAATCCCCAAACAAGTGCTATTAGATTTAGATCTGGATGGTACGGTGGAAGACGGAGAGGAATGTGGCCATGTTCAATGATTATTTGATCAACGACCTATCGTTTTTCAGTGAATATACTTTGAATTATTTGTAATAATTGGGTTTTTGTGAATAACAGCAGTTACTGTGTAAAGCACACTGTCACTGCTCACTAGCCACGGTCAAACAGGGACTGGAGAACGAAACTCTTCTCAAGACACGGCTTATTTTCTGTTGATCGTTTGGACAACCCCTACTGTAGAAACACGTAAGCTGCCTTCCGTCTGATCCTTCTCCCTCATCATTTTGTTATCACCAAACTCCCAGGGTTGAATTACTGCGCGACCCACGAGAGGACACAGAGAGAGAGAGAGAGAGAGCGAGAGGGAGAGAGAGAGCGCTATGTTGTGACAAAGAGCGCAGGCAGGCGGGGAAATATTAGGAGCTTTGGAGGGAGAGGCCACGTTCGAGCATGCGCAGTGGAAGGTTTTTTTGAGAGTGGTAGAGCAATAGCTATGACTAGCTTCTGTTTCGCGCCAACGAATGCTTGGAATGTTGTCATCAGTGCTCGCTGCGAGCTTTTGCTTTCAACTGTTTATTGGTCAAGGGAGGGGGAAGCAAGGTCATCGTTCAAGGAAAGTGGCGCGAGTAGTATTTACTGGCGTCTAACGTGGAGTAATTTTATGTTAAGTTAATCATTAACTTTTATCCTAGAGAGACTTAACCTACATGTTCCCCAATCTGAAACTACACTTTATCAAAAAAGTACCGCAATAGAGGGCATTACACTTTACAATAAATTAAGCCATGATATTAAAGATATTAATACAATACATAGATTTAAAAGTAAATTGAAAGCTTTCCTGCTTAACAACATGTTCTACAGTGTGAAGGAATACACAAATCACATCACTACCTCTTTTAAAAAACAAAAATAAAAATTCTAATCCCATTGATTCTCTGTTTCATGTTGACTGTTCAAGTTGAAGCAAAGAAAAAAGAACTGGCATATCCCATCCTGCCTGTGTTAAATTGCAGTTGGACTGATGTAGAAGGAGAATGCCAAACCCAAATTCTATTTCCTTCATACTGAATTTGCTAAATGCATTAGGCATCATTAATATCGTTAAATCATTTCTGAATGAATAGTATTTTATTATTAGTATTGTTACTATTATAATTGATATTACTATTATTAGAATTGTTATTACTATTATTATTATTCATATTTCAAAATTTCACGCTCTTCCGGAGTTTTCAAGTATAACTCAAGGACAGAACGTCAACACATATGGTGAGACAGATGGTGAGAAGTTCTTGCTCCAGTGCACTCAGGTTCCGCTTCAATGATTTAGGGAGAGAACCTTGCGCACTATGTTGGTGGTTGCCAGCAACACGGCCTTCTGCATGGTTCTGAGGTGCCACTCATTTAGATGGAGTTTTTCTTTCACAATCCTCCAATCTTCAGCCACAAGCCCATTAGTTGAAATAACCACGGGTACAATATCTACCTCTATTAGTTTGTACAAGTTTTTCAGCTCAACTGAAAGTGGCTGATATTTTCTCCTCTTCTGCAATAGTTGTCAGCAGATTATGATCCAGTGGGACTGCGATATCAATTATTATTGCCCTAAGTAGTTTTGTCGAATACGACAATATCAGGCTTATTTGCTTCCACTGTTCTATCTGTAACAATGGGAGTATCTCACAAGATTTTTGTTCTCTCATTAGATAAAACTTGTTCTGGTAGATATTTGTAGTATGGCAGGCTTTCCTTTATCAGGTCCGATCTTTTAGCAAGAGCTTGGTGGATGATTTTGGCTACATTATTATGACGTTGTAAATAATCTGTTTGTGCCAACTGAGAGCATCCACTGCAGATATGTTGGATAGATTCGGTGGCCTTTTACATAGGCGACACTTGTCACTGGTGTTCTCTTTCATAATATATCGCCGGTAGTTATTAGTGGCTACTACCTGATCTTGAATGGCCAGTACAAATCCTTCCGTCTCGCCAAACAGCCCAGCTGTTCTCAGCCATTCAGTCGATCTCTTCATAGCTATGGAGTTACTTTGAAGAGCAGTAGCAACCTGCCATGGAGTTCCTTTGATCTCCACTGCTCAATCTGGTTCAGGTTTCGAACTCTTGGATTGTGATCTTCCTGGAGAAGCTTCAGAGGTGTATAGCCGTGATCTTGTGCACAAATGGCCGTCATGGATTCGTTGTTGGTGAAATAATTTCTGAGCTGTTTTTCTTGCTGGCGACACATAACTTCAAGACTTAACAGTCCACGGCCCCCATGATGTCTTGAAAGACACAGCCTTTCGGTGGAACTTCGAGGATGATGCATCCGATATTTTGATAGAAGTGTTCTGACTTTTCTATCGAAAGCTTGCAAAGATGTCTCAGACCACTTGACAACTCCAAATGTATGTGATGTGCTGAAAGAGCCCAGGTGTTAATTCCTGTAAATTTGTTTCTTGAATTAATACAGGACTTGCAGATTTTCGTCACACGAGAGAGAACCTTTCTTTCCACTTGTTTTCTTATTTTTCATCCGCAGTTCCTAGGAGCTGCTGGAGGCCCAGATACTTATATTCATCGCCACTGAAGAGTTCTTGAATTCTGAAATCTTCCATCAAATGAGGTTCATTCTCTGTATTCTGGACGCTACCTCTCTTCACGTGAACTACTGCGCACTTCTCCAAACCCAGATCCATACAAACAGAGCTGCTGAAGCATTCTACTAGTGTCAGCATGCTGCGAAGTTGTTCTGGCCCTTTAGCATAGAGCTTGAGATCATCCATATATAATTGGTGGGAAATGATCTTCTTGGGGTTCTTCAAAGCATACCCATAGCCGGAAGCATTCAACATCCTACTCAAAGGGTTTAATCCCAGCCAAAACCAGAGCGGACTTAGGCTAGCTCCCTGAAAACTGCCTCTACAAATTTTTAACGTATCTGTCTGGTAACTGAATTTCTCGCGTTACAAGCAGTGTTGTTCGCCAGCTGTTCATACACGTTGTAAGAAATGTAATGATAGAGGATGAACCTTGTAGAGTTGAAGGGTTCGCTGCAACCAAGAATGCGGAATAGAATCGAATGCCTTTCGAAATCAATCCAGCCCACTGACAAATTATGCGCTTTCTTTTTACATGCTTGGATACAATATTATCTATTATTAATAATTATTTGCATCCTCGAGATCCTTTCCTACAACCAACCTGTTCTGGCAAAAGCAGCTCATTTTCTTCAGATGCTCGTCGAGTTTGGTGGCAATAATGGAGGTGAGAAATTTATAAATTGTGGGTAGACATGTATAGGTCTATAATTCTCGGGCAAGACGCATTTCCCCCTTTGGGTAACATAAATGTCACACCCATGGTACAAAATTCTGGCAGCACAGATGTTCCTTGCAAAATATTTTGAAATTGACTGCCAAAATATCATGAGTGCACGTCAGATATTTCCACCAAAAAATTTTGGATTCCATCTACTCCTGGAGCTTTCCAATTGTGAGTTCTCTTTATAGATCTTTTACATCCTCTGTTGAAATCACAACTCTATTCATTTCTGGATATTATGACACGCTTCTTCTTCCTGTCGTATCCAGTATGCTTCATCAAAATGTTGCTTTGGAGTGGACCAGATCTGAGACCAGAAGTCCGTCATGGCAGAAGCACTTGGGGTTTATATCATTGTCGTTGGCACCTCTGACTCTAGATATCTATAAAAGCCTTTTGGTTGTTAGAGAAGAGGGAATTTTCTTCTTGCGTCGCGCTGCTTCATTATACCTTCTTATTCTCGCCCCTAGAGCTGCTATTCTTTGTCTTAATCTTCATCTTCAACATTGAGTTTACTTTCCAGGTCTTTATGTGTTCTTTTATCCCCAGTCTTCTGAGAATTGAGCGAATAGTTGCGCGAACCATCTTTGAAATTCCTCCTTTGTCTCTGAAATACTCAGCAATATGCGAGATATCTCGTCTAGCTTGGGCAATTTGATTTTCAATTTTCTTTAACCATGCCGGTGGATTTTGTCTTTCATAAGGTTTGTTAGAAAGAGAAGTGCCATTTCCCACCCGTACTTTGTAACCTAGATGTTGACAGGTAGCAATTGCAGCGCAGTGAACCAGTCCGGCTACATCTTCAAGAGAAGTAGCTTCTGAGATGTTTGGGGCAATAATTTGTCTATTTTGCCAACAACTTCATAGACATTAGCACTGCATTTCAGTTTTGGGATTTTTGGTCTTAGATCTAATGATATTCCTTGGTAGTGAAGTTTTGTTGTCTCATAAATATCTTGAAGGGATTTGTCAACCATTTCATATTCGAGCTGGGGGATGAAAACCACAGCGTGCTGTTCGTTCTCATGTACTGTTTGTTCATTTTCATTAACTTGCTGCTCCAGGACTACCTCATTTGTTAGTTCTAGTCTCACTTCCGTCTTGAGAAGATTTAATTCTGCATCTGAGAAAACTTTTCTTCTCCTTATGGAGTTCAGTTGGCTCACACACGCTGCTCATTTAGAGCGCTTCGGATATATCTTTCTCATTCGGTTAGAAGCCTTCTCCTGAAGCCCTCACATTCCGTCTCGCCTTTGTGCTTTGTAGTATGCACGCATGACAGACATGATTAATTCTCTTGTCCATTGCATGCGTTGGCTTGGATTCCCTGAAGCAGTGGGGGATCCTCTTGGGTTCCCCAAACTTCTACCAGGCGACGCGATATCGAGATTTGCGGTAGCCCTAGGTGGGACGGCGCCGCGCCTCCTTAGTTGTTGCGGAGGTTCACCGCTTTCCACCAGCACAGGTAACATATTTCACAGCTGCCCCGGTGCTAGAAACAGCTGCGCGGCCTTGCGAGGGCCGGTCGCCAGCGTGACTTTTCCTTAAAGCACTACTCATAATTCTTCTCTGGGGGGGGCAGTACTGGATAACTGACGAAGAGGATCTGCTAACCAGGTCAATTTTTTTGGAGGGATCTGACAACCCTCTGAATATGAAGAAGAACTCGTACGCCTTCTTCGCCGTTGAGATTCGATCTTCTTCCGCCGTCGAAGCCGTTGGTCCTCTTCACCTGTACCCTAGGCAGGGGCCCTTGCTAGGTACTGACAGCCGGAGCCAGCTGAGCCTAGGTTTTTTATAGAGGTATGCTCCTCTGATTATTATTATTATTATTATTATTATTATTATTATTATTATTATTATTATTATTGAGTATTGTAAGATCAATGACCAACTTGATCAGGGTTTTTTGTCCAGTTTCCCTTGATCCTTTGAGCAAATGCTGAGATGGTCCCCATTGTTTAGATTTGTGGACAGTAAATGTAACTTGACTCTGCCATATCTGACTCGTCATACACGATTGAAATTGTATTTGTGACTCAATAATAATAATAATAATAATAATAATAATAATAATAATAATAAAAAAAATTAATTTTTCAGCATATTAATTATGAGAAAAAAATGTAGTGTATTTATTTAAAAATATGTGCATACTGCAAGTATATGTGTATACACGTGTATATTTTTTTATATTAAAAAGTTTTTGAAGTTTTCTAGGAGGGTATTCGAATTTTAATTACCAAATTTCATTACTTGTAAACTAGGTATTAAAAACTCTTATAGTATTCCTAATGGCTTTTTATGTAATACATCGTCGTGGTAACCGCAATATGTTGTATGTCAAATCTACCGAAGTTTTCAGGAGGAACGAAAAACGTTCTCTACCTCTCCATCTTGACAGTTGCTTTCACGAATGTAAGATAATGATATTCGGTTTTGCATTAGTCCGTCGTTTTTCGACTCCTAGTCCAACTGCTGCAGTTCTCTAGATTGATACGATGATGTTATTAAAAAAAAAAGTGATTTATTTTGGCATGCGACCTATTGCGTTTATCTTTCCTTTTATCAATATATTAATGGAATCACAGACCATGATTTTATTTGAAAATGAAAAATGCCCATTTAAAGCTTGATATTTGATGAGTTAGATAGTTTGAATTAGAAGAGAAAAACATTTTGTAACAAAATATTCCAGTATTTTCAGTCAAAAATTACTATCTGTTCCGGTAAAAATAAAAGTGTTAATACTTTTATACATTTTTTTTAAATTTTTAGGATATATTTTGCGTGCAAATTTTTAATGAACAATTAGGGACATTTGTTGCGGCACAAATAGCACATACGATTTGATAATCCTGGAGCTACAAGCGAGCATTTGATTTGGAGAGCTGCGTGTTATCTGGACGTATTTTTACACAAATAAAGTTTTGAAGATCATCAGATATATGTGCATTATGAAGCAGAGTTTGTTGTATGTATTGACCAGATATTATTTTTAGAGGATGCTTATATTATTGCACAAATGTGGAAAATCTATATTCGTTTGCAGGTGAAACATACGACAATGTCAGGAAAATGTTTTGACGTTTCGGATGCGATTCATGAAGATGGTAGTGCCCACGGTGATCTTTTTCCTTCATGCCTCCTAATCGGAGTTGAATCTTGCTTTTACAATGTTCATTATTAAAACTCAACAAAACTCATCAAATGAATTCGTTTTCATAATAGCGCCCCAAGCGGTACTTCTGAATTGCATAATGCTCTTTGATGCTTGCGATGCTTGCCAAGTTTGTGTATACTCAGTGAGGTCGATCTGTTCCCGCGCTTTGTTGTGGCTACGAAAGTCGGTCTTGGTCTCGTGTCGGGCTGTGTGTGTTGAATTAATTGTTGACGCTTTCTTATCAGCGTGTGGTGACTGTCGTGGGCGATTGTATTAGGAGTAGCCTAGTGTTCTGTTTACATTTTCTGTGTGATAATGAATAATTGACGTTGTATATTTTGTTATATACAGAAGGTTAATTTTCGATAAATATTGTCGTAGTGTTGTGTTTGTGTTGTGGATGTGTTGTAATTCACTCATGTTCTTACAGAAAATTCTACGTTGATGAAGATGATTCGAAAGAATTCTAAATCTCGTTGTAACTACCTGCTGTCGAGGGAGAATGGAGCACGTAAGTGGCTTTCTATTGATGGTTAATTAAATTTTTGCATTGATAAGTGTATAAGTAATTTACTTTGGGAACCATTCCAATTGCATTAAATATTAATCCGAATTGAATATTATAAGTGTGTGTGTATATATATATATATATATATATATATATATATATATATATATATATATATATATATATATATATATATATAATATTATAAGTTATTATCCAGTTCGTTCCTGTTTAATTACCTTCTCTATTTCTAGGCGTCAAAGATTATTATGATTTCGTTTTGAAAGGAATTAAGAAATCTTGTACAGCTACAGTGGAAGCAGAAACAGATTTAGAGTTTTGGCGTAATCCTGTATTTGCCAGCTACTTTTGCCCACAGCCTTCAAATGGATTGCTTTTGGCTGCGGCAAATGAAATTGGCCAAGTTATGTTGTGGGACTTGAGACATGATATAGTAGTGGATTCTAATGCAGGTACTAAAGATTCCAATTGTGTATGCTTGTTGTCAACCCTAGCAGTGCAAATTAATGTGGAAGTAATTGCTTAGTGCTAGAGCTTTGGGGTTTAACCTTAATTAAAAATTTTTACTTTAACCTTTTATTTGCGACATGGTGCACAAGAACAAATTGTCTAATAACCGTTGAAATGATCAGGAATTGTTCTCTAGTATAATGAGGCCATGATTTAGTTTTGGGCCCCAACCATAGTATGTGCCACCAGAAAAATTAAATATCTAATGTGTTCACAGAAATATTTATGTTTTTGAAGTATTGGACAAATTATTCTGATCTGTAATTAGGATAGTAAATGATAGCCTGAAAATTTTGGTTTAACATTTACGTCAACATTTTTTTTTCTTTCCAATATGTCTGAAAGAATTAGGATCATACCTAAGAAAAAGTAAAGCACAAAATTTTGTAATATTTAGGAATTATAATAATTGTGTGGGAATTATTTGTTTCTTGTTCAAAGCTCATTTCTGTGTGTTTTTTTCGAATTACCTTACCAGTTATGAAATAATAATCCACTATTCCAGATAAGGGTTAAATCCTTGTGTTATTTTTTTTTTTTGTTTATGTTACTCCTTTTGGTTTTGCCAGTATTAAGGATTAACTTTTGCATGCTGCTATGCTATGATGCATTTGAGTTTGCAAGATTGGAGAGGAGGATACCCTGAATTCTTGCAATTTTTTGGAAATGAGCTTGAAGGTCTGAATTTGTTCATGCATTTCTGAAACATTTATAAGTGTATTTTTCCTTATGCTGATTATGAGTACCAAATAATCTCCTTGATACAGTATTTGAGTTAAATACATTTTAGCATGTAGTTCTGTACTAATAAAATATCATATTCGTTGAGGAAACATGTCAGAGCTGTGGCTCATTAAAGTTAATGCAGAAAATTGGAAAGCCTTGGGAAGATCGATGACACCTAAATGGTGGTTTACCATTATGTTGAAAATACCTCTTTGAAGGTTCTGTTGGTTTTGATGTTAACATTTTGAAAGAGAATTTATAAATGAATCGGATAGTTGGTTGGCTGTCAGTTATTTGCCAAACCAAAATTTTATACGGCTTTGAATTATGCTTTTCATTCAATGTGAAAACTTCTTACCATTTTCTCTCTAACAGTTAAAATGTTGGTGTAAATTGTAAAAAAGTGTAGATGTTATTAGGTTGGTAGGTTATATTAAAATATTGCTTTTGGAGTTTTACTTCCACATTACTGTGAAGGTTGCTGGAATGTAATTGCTTAGTATCCAACTGCTTACATGGAAATGACATCAAATGCTTTAAATTTCTTTTTTAGTTAATGATGCTCATGACAACGCCATATTTGACATGGCTTGGTCTCCCAATGATCTTAGATTGATAACTGCTTCCGGAGATAAATCAGTTGTCATGTGGGATTGTAATTCTGACTTGAAAATCCGCAAAATCAATACCTTTACAGGTCATACTGCCACTGTAAAAACCTGTGCTTGGAGTCCAGATCATGAAGGTAATATTTTCTTTAAAGTGTTCCCCTCCACTAGGAAAGCAAATTTTGATTGATTTTAAGTTGAAATGCATGTTTGAATTTTGCTTGTTCCTGTTATTGTGTGCTTTCTTTGAAGTCTCTTGCATACATGGTTCATTTGGATATGTGTCTCCTATGGTTTCAGACAACTGTGTCAAGGTTATTTTATTTGCCTTGTGGGTTTAAATTTGCACACAAATTTTTCTTAATTGTACTTTTAATTTTTGAGTCTTGACTTTAGTGAATTTTTCACATCTTTCTATGGTTGAAAAAGTTTACATTGACTAAATGTGAGTCTGACAAAAAAATTTCCATATTATCTCAAATGTAGGCTCCCTCAGTTTTTTGGATGAAAATTGTGGAAAACTTCAGTATATACTTCGTATATTATTTGTTGCAATAATTTTGTTTATTAAGTACTAATTTCCTGCTTTTTTCAATGTTAGCAGATCCTAAGAAAATTGCAGACAGGTTGTCAGAAATAAAAATGTCACTCCACAGGGACAGTTAGAAAAATAACAATTTTTGAAAAATATTGCTTCATTTCAAGATTACCTGAAAAGAGGGCGACATTGCTTTCATTTTTCAATTATAATTTAAAAACTTTCTTATGGTAAAACATTTTCTGTACTTTTTTGTAATATTTGTATCTTCAGAATTCTAGGGATGTAATTCAATAATCCTGCGTTATATGCTGCTACCAAGTTTTTTAGAAAGAAAATAACACTGATGTCACTGTTTTGGGGTGATTTGGACACCCATAATTTTTTTTTTTTAACTTTTCGATATATTTACACAGATTTGATTCAGGCAACTGATGATGTTTTAAAAAAAGGAAAATATTAATCTAGATGAAAAAATGATCTTTTGTGAATCAGAATACAGTATTTTCAGCAACAAGTTACAGAAAGTCTTCAAAAATAAACTTGCCTTTCTCTTCTTTTGTGGTTCATAGCAACTTTGAAATTTGATCCTTTGAAATGGTATCAGGTTGGCAACAGGTCGCAACACTAACATTTCTTACTGTTGTTTAACTGATGAAGAGGCTTTACATCTACGATATTTGCTCGAACATTTGTAGTCATCCCTACAAATTGCCAGATAAGAATTTTACTCCTTTTCGTGTATTTGTAGTTGAATATTAAAATAGTTTTTTCTTTCAAATTCAGCACTTGTTCACATTGTTGGAATTTTTCTGTATTCTTGCAACTGTTGCTGCAGTCGCTCCTTTTGGTTGTTTCTTTTTCACTCTATCTTCAGAAGTTGTCTTTGGGGTCCGAAATTTGTTTGAAATTTTCTTGAGTGGTAAGTGACTGACCATAACTTCTTTCACTATTCTACTTCGGTCATCAGGATTGTAACAGCACCTAACTGGCTGGTCAAGTAAGTTCCTTCATTGCACCATTGTCCAAAGTTCCCATATCCACGTCGTTTCACATTACTGGAGCAGATCTTTGACACCTCAGATAATTTTTGGGTAACCAATAAATGTATTGGAAAGGATTATTACTAAACATCACATCGTTTATCACTGTATACAAGTAAAATAAAGTAAGAACATAGGCCCAATGATTCCAGGAAATACGAAGCATTGTCTGAAGAATAAGCTAGTGCCATTTGGAGATAATTATTTCTAAAAATGAAGTGATGCTCCTGATTAATATTCAAAGAGTACATTGTGTCCAAAATCACCATGTATGTCCAGTGTTGTCCCATTCTATTGTACTAGTATTAAAGTGCTATTTGTTTGATTGGAATTATATTGTTTCATACCATGATCTTGATACTTCAATATTTTCTTAAATAATGTATGTATTGATCAACCCCTTTGTTATATCGATAAATACATGCTCGACTACTTTTCCTATATGGTACTCTCGGGAGCTGAAAGAGTTATTAAAAATTACATAGAATATATAAAGCTGATAGAAACCAATATAACCACAACAAATTTTACAACATTAGATCACACATGAAATTGTCATGGATAAGTTTGTTTCAGAATGTATTACAAATACTTATTCTATATTTTACTCTCTTCCCTGTGGATTTCCAACTATTTTCTTGGATTGACCCCTTCTAAAAGAATTGTTTACTTCATCTTGTAATTTATCTATGATATGCAACATAATTATATTTAAAAAAATGCAAATAAATAATTTAATGATATAATGATAACAATTGTGCTTACCAATGTAATAAAACTTCATTTATATGTTTGGGGAAAAGGGGAAAAAATTCATACGTGTGAAAAATGCTTAACTGAAAATGAGGAAATTCTTAGTGCAAAGTAAAAACTCAAAATTTATACAATACTATTGTGTTAGAAAATGATATTCATATACTATTCTCAAAACATAACATTCTCAAGAAAGAAAATTCTCATTTTTGAAAAGAGTCTGATCTCAGACCATTTGCTTTTCTCTGTATCTAAAGTGTAAATTTCTCTCTCAAAATGTGGCAACTGCCCCATAATCACCCATATAACTTGTTAACCGTGTATTTTGTACAAATAGGCCAGATGTTTACTGTGCAATGTGGACAAACATAAGTGTTTGGGAGAAAACATAAATAGTGTTCGTTGCACCCTGTGGTTTTGTTCAATTTCCACAGATCCTATCAGGCTTCAGTGTTGTACCTATAGTGCTGGTAACTGTTGTTGTACCAACAAGACTAGAAAACCTGAACACCAAACCAAACAGATTCATTGTGCTCCCCTAGGATGATACTTGTCAATAACATCAGTCAGTCTCCGTTTACATCTCATCATACATTACATCAGCGTGGTTTACACTGTGATATCAGTAGTTGGGACCTCATTATGGACATATAAGCGTGAAAACGAATAAACATAAAATGTATATATAAAGAAATTTAATATGAGAGGTACAAGAATTTATCTGGAACTTATAAACAAAGCATAAACATGACAAATGTAAAAGTGCGAAATGTATAAATGTATTTCATACGTTGTCGTAAATGTCTCGGTTTTAAGTGATAGGAGATTTGTCCACTTTTGAGTAGCCGAGTTTCTAATCTTCATTGTTGTAGTCTACATTGAGCGTTTTTGGGCAATTGGCCTGTACATTTTTGCTGTGCATAATGTGGAAAATATTTTCTTGCAGGATAAATGTTACTCTAACCAAGTGAATACATAATTTTAATTTTGTGATTAAGACAAGCAAGTTTGTAATGTATTATGAGATTTTTGTAGCTTAATATTAGAAACCGTATTCATTATCAAATTCATTCATATTTGTTTTAATCAATGGATTCTTGTTATTGACCGTGCAATCAATCCCTTAATCATCATTACCTCAGTACTTTTTATAATTTCATCAATTTCATGGAATCAATACCAATTCTATTCAGAACCCTTGCACTACTCCATTGAGAAGCAAGTGTTTTTGGAACTACACCAATACCTAGGACATAAAATCATCTACCATTCTATATACAGTTTTTCTATACTATTCTCCTACTGATGGCAAGGTTTCTGCAACTTTGCCAGATTTTTTGAATTCGTTTTTGTTTCCCAAAATAGGTCAGTTGATTAGACTTGTAAGTTTATTTATTTATTTTTTACAGGATATTCCCTTTAATACATGTAATTACAATATGTGAGCACAGGATACACGTTTGTTAATGAAGTCACAAAAAGTAAATTTAGGAACAATAATTACAAATCAGGTGGTTTTATAGAGCAATTCTCAGATAGTACATACATAGCTTGAGTAAGTAATGTTGAAAAAACCAATTTACTTACTTGTTAGCAGTAGAGGCAATACGATAGAAGGTATTATTCATTTGATAGTCAGTTTTCACGTTTGACTGAACATAATAAGGGATTAGCTTTTTTGACTGAACATAATCAGGAACAGCGAGGGACCCAAAATCTGATATTAGGGAAAAAATCGTTACAATTAATTTTACCTGATAAAATTTTAAATAGAAAGATAAGGTCACAGATTGTTCTTTTATCCCGAAGATGAGGAATGTAGTAATGAGAAGTAATCAGCGTATTTTATCCTGAAGATGAATGTAGTAACGAGTAGTAATCAGCGTGGTTGTGACAAAATCACGGGATAGGGCATCCATCACAAAACACTAAGTTGCCCAACAACCTTTGTTGGACCTTCTCAAGATGAATTACGGCCTTCCCAATGAAGGGAGACCAAATCAGATTGGCATATTCGAGAATGGATCTAACCAGCAAGTTAAAGAGAAGTTTGATTGTGTGGAGTGATTGAAATTGTGATGAGTTTCACAGGATAAAACCCAAGGATCGCAGAGCTTTGATAACAATACTGTTAATGTGGTTTTTGAAATTGTGTTTACTGTCGAAGATAACTCCCAAGATCTGATGTTACCAACCACTGCCAATATCCTCCCATTGAGACTATTTGGAAAACTAACAGTGACCCGCTTTCTGGGGAAGCTAATGATATAGAACTTGTCATGGTGCAATGATATGTTATTCAGAAGGCACCGATTTTCAACAGCTTGTAAATCAAGTTGCAACTTGATGGCATCATCAGTATCAATTATTGAACGATAAATCATAGCGTCATTAGCAAAAAACAAGGATGTTACTGTATTTCAAGACTGTAGGGAGGTCATTGATAAACAAGTTGAAATGTAAAGGGTCCAGGTGGGATCCCTGAGGGACTCCACTTAGTGCACGTAAGTCAGAATGGATACCATTCAGAGAAACATACTGCAGTCTGTTATGCAAATAAGAATTGATCCAGGAAAGGAGAAGATCACCCAAACCCATCTTAGTTGGTTGAGATATTTAGTTGGGTTATCGTATCGTATGATCAACCTGGTCAAACACCTTAGCAAAATCTGTCTAGATTGTATCGACTTGAGAGCCATCAGCGAACGAATCAACAACAAACTTTTTGAAAAGTTTATTGTTTACCAAGATTGTACAGGTTGATCTGCCCTCTCTGAATCCATGCTGGGAGTCTGAGAGTACAGGCTCAAAAGAAGATGCAAGATTAATGCACACTAGTTTTTCAAACAGCTTTAAGATGGGAAGGCGTTTGAGATGGAAATAGGGCAGTAGTTAGCTATGGCATATCTGCAATGTAACAAAAACAGATTAGGAATGAAATCAGGACCTGGACCCTTGCTTGGATTTAAAGAATCAAGCTTCTTGAAGATATCACACAACCTAATTGAAGATTGTCGATGAAAGGGTCCTCGACAACTGAAACTGGAGAAAATGCTGAAAGGGATGATGTGTTGTTGGAAAATTGATTACTGAAGTGTTGTGCAAAAATGGATACAGTGTCACTCAATTCTGTACAATGAATATCCTGATAGTGCATATTACACGGGATGTGGTTGTGATTTGTAGTGTGATGTAAATGATTCCAGAAAACATTGACATTAGAAGGTATAGATTGTTCAACCAAAGAGATATAATTATCGTAGGAACACTTTTGGACTTTACTTTCGTCTGATGGCAGGAAACGTATCATAAGAGTCAGTTGATTTTGATGATTTATAGTCTCAATATAACCCTTTTTTTCCCAGATGAGATGGATCAGTTCCATGGAATATCAGGACAGGTAAGAGCTACCAAAAATCAGCCTCACTGGAACATGGCAGTCGAGTAGTGAATAGAGAATATTATAAAAGATGCCCACATTTGTATTTATATCCATGTTACTATCTCAGCAACTCCAACCAATCAGATTGTTTGGAATAAATAGTTTTATAATCAGCATTTTTAAAATCATAAACATAAGTAGAAAGTTTTATAATCAGCATTTTTAAAATCATAAACATAAGTAGGATTCAAATCACAGTCGACTGGATGTAATAAAGGCGTTGTAAATGTGACCGCAGGGTGGTAAGGATCACTTTTGATAAAATAATCAATAGACTGCTGTACATTAAGAGTGTCAAAGATGAGATCAAGCAACATTAAGATGAGATCAAGCAACAAGTTTTTGTGATTAACAATACCATTATGTTGACGCAGCTTCAATAGAGCCAGCGCATTTAAAAAGGTAGTGACTGCCTCATTGACCGAAGAAAAAGAATGGGGGAAAGTGTTGGAGAGTCATAGCTGAAATGTGCACAGTCAAGTCCCGGAAGGTTGAAATCGCTGTTCAAGAGCATAGAAGTAGATGAGGTCGCTTCAGCAACATTTAGAAGATAATTAGCAAATGTGTCGTATAATGATGGATTGGAACATGGAGGAAAATATATGACCGCAATAATCAGACAAATCCCGTTAAGTAAAATTTTAATAAAAAAATGTTCAATGTTTAGGGCACGAATAGTAACCGGAAATGAAGTCCAGGAATCTGACTGCAACAAGACCACCTCCTCATTGATGTGTGCTGGAGTGAGCATCACGATCTCAACGAAAAATAGTATAATTATTCATCTGAAGTTCGTCATCAGAGAAACTGTTGTTGAGCCATGTCTTGCTCAAGATGATGTCATAGTTGATGAGTGTTGAACAGATAGATCTCTGCAAGTCTGCAATTTTCGTTCACAGGCCTCTGACATTCTGGTAATAGACATGAAGTTCGTTAATGGAAGGTACTCTGGAATATCCCTGACTTAGTTTTTTGGATTCTGATCATTGGGACGCCATTTCTATAAACCATTCTTATATTCTTCTCGCCATTCTCACTACGATTTTCTGCTCTCAGTGTACTCAGATAATTTATTTGTTTTGATGTAATATCATTTCTAGCAGAAATACCAAGAGCGGATTTAGCTTGCGTTTATTACGGAGAGTAGGTTTAGCGTTGACATGACGTGAATAGGTCACTTTTGAAAGAGAGGGGCGGGCGACCGTTGTGGCCCTTCCCAATTCTCATTGCTGATACCGCCTTAGGAAGGATGGGAATAGTTTGAAGTTTGGCATTGAGACACTCGAGATCACTAGCCATTCCTGATCACATCCACTTGAGATCATAGCCACTCACTGACTAGACATCGGATGTTTAGGCATTAAAGAATCGTCTTTTAGGCGCCAAAAAAGGCACTGAAAATATGAAGAATAAGAACAAAAAAGGGACTGAATTGAAAAATTGTTTGTAATTTTTGTCTATATTATTATGTAAACTTAAATGCACAGAAGAAATTTACAAATTTTAATGTAAAACTACATTTAACTCTTCTACATTTTATTCTTTTATATATTGCTACAATTTCAAATTTGCGACTGTTGAGAGACAAAATCAGTTTGAATGAGGAGAAGGATCTCTCGACATTTACGGATGTCCCTGTCGAAGTGGGTCGGACCACGACTCTCAAGTATTCCTTCTATTTCACTGCCCCCCTTTGGATGCTGAATGTTCACCTATGTGTTTGCTGTGCATGGCATGTTGGAGGCAGGTGAGCCTTCCTTAAAAAGAAGGCAGGATATTTTATTAGCATCTTATGGTGCTAAAGTATCAGGACTCTCTAATCATCCTTGTCGCCAAATAATTATCCATCCTGAATATGAAACATCATATATATTTTGAACAGCTCTGCCTCAGCCTCCAGGTATTTGATTGTGAAATCTTTTGTGAGACTGTACTGTTGGTCTTCTCACCCCTGTTGAACCCGCAAATTACTCCATTCCCCCTTGGAAACTCCTCTGTCTGATTATTGACCTCGGACTATCCAATCTCCCCAAACAAATGATTAGCTCTTGTTTACCAAAACTCTTGTTTACCAGGTGCATTTTCAGGAAATGAGGGTAGCCTATCCAGATCATGTATTCTTATACACAGATGGTTCATCCTGCAACGACACAGTTGCATGTAGTTTTTACTGTATCAGTCACCAACATTCCACACATGCTCAGTGCAGTACCTTCACTGTTGAATTGTATGCAATTCTTGAAGCTCTAAAATACATTGAGTCAGCGAGTTTGCACCAAGCAGTTCTCTGTTCTGATTCTCTTAGCTCACTTCAGGTGGTCTCTCGTTCTTCCTCAGACTAACTGACAGAATCATTTCAATACCTCATTCATTGCCTTCTATCTCGCCACTATGATCTGGTACTGAGTTGGGTCCCAAGCCATGTGGGAATCATAGGGAACAAGCTGGCTGATCAATATTTCTTCTTGATTGTCAAAATATGTTTACAAAAAAAGTATCCAAAGTTTTTTATGACAATCATTTATTCAGTAATTTCACAACGTTTCGTAACTCGTTTTGTTACATCTTCAGGTGCTAAACTAATGGGACACAAACTTAATGAGGGAACGCTATCCCATTGAATTACCACATCAGCAGAACATTCAAGGAACCATACCGAAAAACCTCACTCTCGCACAGTTGATACTCACTGTGCGAGAGCTTGTTTGAATTTGGTGTTGAAAACGTCAGACATGTGCTTTTTTAAATTGGATATATGGTGCTCGAGCGCCATATCCAATTTGTACATGGTAACCATAGCGCAGCAAGAAGATAATCCTCCATTTGATAAGGTGTTGGGGTGAGCATAACAGTTCGGATGATATGGTGTTTTACAGACTTTGTCTTTTCTGACAACAGCGCCAACTGGAAGTTCCTTTTTGCAATAGCCGCAAAGAGTATTGGAAGATGGTTTTGGAGACCGGACAAATGCATCACTGGAGAACGATTTGCTATCACTTTGAAAATTGCCACTCCGGTCCATATTTGTTCAAAAATTAATACTAGGGAATTTTGAAAATTGATTAGGTAGCCACGTTGGGAACAGGCCTTAAGATGCGAGTGGGACTGGCCTGAATTCAGTCAGGCAAAATGCTAAGCATTAAGAATCAGCCTTAAAGTAATGCCACAGAGTTATTCTTGTGAGCCGGCAACACCGCTTGGCTTGGTTTGTAAGCACAGGGTCAAATTGAAGTTAAACATCAAGTAATCTTGAAAGAACCAGACCTTCCAACTCCAACCATAAATGTTGCAAGCAATCACAGCTATACAAGTAAGATCAGATAGCACTAATCATACTGATCATCTACTAGTTTCTAGACAATGAAATTAGTTCAGTTGCATTGCACCACAGTGCACAAGAGCTAAAAGATATATAAAATAAACGCAGATAAGAATTCTACCAGTCATCACTATACACTTGAAGCACACAGTAACTTATTTCAAGGAAGGAAACTCAAGAGAAATGCAATCAAAAATAATGGTTAATCTCACTTAGCTGTTTAACGCACAACAGTTTCCTGTGATGCTGACAGTAGGACCGTTGACCCATGTGATCCAGCCAAATCCTATGTATTCCAGCTGAATATCATTGGAATATTGAATGACATTTGATAGGGTTGATCAGGATACCCTGGTGACAAAATTACATAATCTTGGAGTTCATGGCTCATTGCTGAGTTCGATTGACAGCAATCTTCATAATTACTTTGAATTGTCGAGATAAGGATCTCACAGTCCAAATCTTTCTACAAGTCTCTCTTTGGGGGTTGACTCCTGTCTTTTTACTGTTCATATACGATTTAGCCACTGTGAAAAAAGAAAATTGAATATCCTGTAATTTACTGATGATGTGAAATAATATTAAAGTGTTAAAGTTCTCTGGATGACGTTGGCAAATTGCAACTTTATAAAAATAACTTATTTTTATGCTGTAAAACAAACAGTATATCATTAACTGTTAATTAACTGTTTTACATGTTATGTAAACAGTAACTTTTACATGAAAGCCTTATTAACTCTATGCTTCTTACAAGATTGATAATATTTCAGTAGCAAGCGTGGAAAATATTTGTGATCTCAGCATAATTTTTGATTGTGTGCTTATCAAATCATATTGATCAAATTATTGTTATTGCATCTTATAAGTGAGGATCCTCTACAGAACAAGCCGTTAATTCAAGAATTTGCATACAATTATTACACTATATAACACATTAATGCGTTCTATTACAGAATACTTCAGTCGTATGGATTCCTTACACTAAGTTAGCAATATTGAAGTTAAAGAGGATTCATCACTCCTGTTTTAGGTTATTAGTTTCCAAATCTAGTGAGTACATGCCAAGATATTGATATGACTCTTTCTACCTTCTATTAAGTTTTGCTTTCTGTCTAAATCTGATCTAAAAACGCTTGAGTGATGTAATATTTTTGCTGTTTTTGTGTAAAATTTTAAACCATTAACGCAAATCTATTAAACCGGTCAAGTGATATGAAGTTCAGATCATTTGCTGAATTAAAATTAATCACAGAAAGAAACAGGAAATAAGGAGAAAATGTTCAGTTTTCTTGAAGCTTGATTATAAATCTCTGAATAGACTGGAGAGAATTTTTTTTCTCTTTTTTTTTTCTTCTTTTTTTTTTTTTTTTCTGTTTTCTTTTTCTTCTTCTTCTTTAATGCTGAAATAAAATGCTTTTTTCAGATCTTTAATATCTTCAATATTATTGTGACAAAAATATTTTTTTTTTTTTTTTTGATGATTAGTAATACACAGAGGTACACAAACTGAAACTGAGTAACTATTTGATTATCTATATGGCACTATTTTGAAATGAACTGTAAATAAAAGGAATTTAATTTTTGTTTGGTATTCAGAAAAAGAAAATATCATTGATTTAAAAAAAATTAATGTATACGTGTTCTCTGTATTTTTGCAGTCTGTATTTTAATTTTTTTCCTTTCAGGTATGATCTGCACTGGTGACAGAAGTGGAGTCCTTTTTATATGGGATACCCGGTCTGGGAAGTTAGAAAATCGCATTACCAATGCCCATGAAAGAGCCAGTAAGTGTTGTCACATTTCTGTAGAATTTTTATTGTTAAGGAATTAATTACCAAACAAAATATTTTCAGGATTTTGGAAAGTTGGAAAGAAGCCACAGGTGGAGAACACCTCCATAACTGGAATAGTTTTCTATCAACCATTTAACCTAATAACAGCAGCCGCAGGGACCGAGTAAGTATTATACTTTAGTTGAGTAAACAAAACCTAATAAAAAATAAAACTACAATGTCATTGTCTAGCAAACTTTACACAACCATTTTATTTACATTTTCGTCTTTTCTCACTGCAATTCAGAGTTCTAAGTTTCTGATACGGTTCTACAAATTGTCACGCACATGAGAGGTACACCCATGCAAACTTCGTTTGACTGTAACTGCAGTGCTGTCTGAAATATATCATTTCAAATAACAGTATTGTGAGAAATTATCTAAACTTGGTTTTCTTTTGGTTTAATGTTTATTTTGGATTGAGTGTTGATAGTTATTATTTTTTAATTTATGTGAAACAACATTACGTTAAAAGAAGTCCAGATACTCTACAGGTCATTTAAGGTATACTATGTAGTACAGGACTTTACAGGCTTTTCTGATAAAGGAATGCATCTCCTATTTAGTGATTTCATATTCGTCCTTCACAACACATTTTTACTTTCTCACACCTGCTTCATAAGAAGAGAAAGTTATGTAATCGTGAAAATACGAATTTTAGGCAGCAAAAATTGCATTGCCGGACCCTGATAACGAAAAAGTGGATAAATCTGGTATATATAGTAAACTACTTTCTCTAACATGTGTAGCAGCCAGAACCCATGTTTTGTGTGTTATATGGTGTTAATGGGAATTTTATTAGGGCGTTTTAGCTCCAGGCGTAAGGAGACATCCTTAAACTCTATTGATCACGTGAGTAAGGTCTTTATACGGTCATAATGAACAACGTTTAGAAGAGTTTTAGCAATTGTGACATTGCGTTATGCATTCTAACAAACAAAACATTTCATGCGTTGAACAAAGAGATTGCATAATATATCAGAGTCTAGGCTAGTGGTGAGACTTTTAAACCACTATACGGGACAAGAGTATAATAATTGTACATTTTGTTCGGAGTTTTATATTTTGTGGCCCTCTACGATGAGTATGCACCCTGAAATTTTGAATTGACTGTTCTTGAGAACGTAGGAAATATTTTCAAACAGTGTTCATTATGAGAGTAAGACATAACGTATCCCGAAGATATGATTTCAACTTCTTTTTCGCAATGGAGTTAGTAAGGAATAATTGTAACTGCCTCACATACGAGAATCGGTTTGTCAGAGATGGAAAAGTCCCCAACGTTTCCTGTTTTTTGGCTGCAATTTTGCCACTTGTAAGGTGAACGTAGAGACTCCTGTAGGCGGGCCCTATTTATGTAGGTAAAAGGTCGTATCTTAGGCCTAAGGTAAGACGTTATGACTTAAGGTCTGTTAGTGCATAACGTTGCTACCTTACGCATGGTGCTAAAACTCCATATTATCAACGTATAAGTGAGAAAAACATATAAACGTAAAACGCATAACTGAAATAATTTAGCATGGGAATTACAGGAATTTATCTGGGACTTACCAAAGAAAACAAAAACACCAACAAACAAAAACGAAAACTGTATAAGTTAGAAACGTACAAATGGAGTTTCCCTGTATTTACAATTTTCAAAGCCTAATTAGGAAGTGAAATTCCAAGGATAATTGCAAGTCCTATCTCAATAATTTACTGTTTCGTCCATCATATCTTCTTTAGTCAACACTTCCTTAATATTTTTAATGAAAATAGTTCCATAATAATGTCTTCATAGTGGTTCAAATTATTTGATAATTCACTGTTGTTGTTTTTTTTGTCTCATGAGGATCATTTATATTTCAGGAAAATTCGTTTGTGGGATCTGCGGAAATATTATGCAGCCTATTCCAGAAAACCCCAGCCTGTCTGTGAGATAAGTCATAAGAAATTTGAAGATCAATCCGGTTATGCATGTTTAACAATTGATCGAGCAAGACATAGATTGTATGCTTCAAACGTTAGTGATAGAATTTATTCATTTGCTCTGAACACACCAGACATTTCACCAGGTAACTATTACAATTGGTATTAGTTCATTTTCAGTAACAATAAGAATTTCAGCTGTTTTTTTTAAAGTACTTCACTTTATCCCTCTGCAAGATTATTTTTTCTTAATAACATTTGCAAACTTGCCAATATGAAATAGGTTTCTTCTTGCCAACTTATAGAGTTAGAAAATTCTTTTTTGATTTACAAGTAAAAGCAATAGACTAATTCAGCGAAATTTCATGAGTTTGTCTATACAGTAAAACCCTGCTTTTATATTCCTGTAATTTACGTTTTCCTGGCATTTACAACATTTCTTGTGGGCCCCATCAGTTTCCTTATATTCATAATGTTATATATACCCCACGTTTATGGTTTGTTTTGAATCTTTCTGTAATTTACAACAGTTTGCTTGCCACAACACCATCAGGAAAGCACTTCGCATTGCGCACAATGAGCACTGTCACTGCACTTTCGCACTACCATGCTGTGTTAAAAATGGCCATATCAGATAGACTATTGAAATGGTGCAATATTACAAAGAGTTATGAAATGTTACATGCAGACTAGAAGATTTAAATACTGTGCAAATCATTATGGGAAGCTAGACCGATACAAATTTTCATTTCAAGTCATTAAAGAGGTATTTTAAAAGGTAGAAAAAATTACCAATGTGCATTGGTAGATGAATATAAGGTCTGTGTTACATGAGTATTGTTGATGTACGTCACCTAATGCTGATGACACGCTGCATAGATGCCTGCAGATACAAGAGTCACAGGCGTGGTAGATTAACATTGTATCTTATGCGAAACGATACACACATGCTCTTGGTGACGTGCGTTGTTGCCAACGCCCGTCGCCTAGCGGGCGGTGCACCCTGAAAGCTAGAAAACACGCTTTATCTTGACTTACATTGTAGCGTCTTGCTTGAGCTGTTGGAAACAATGCTTGTTGCCAAGAGCATTCATGTGCTGTGTCTCATAAGACAGTGACATAGCACGTTCTGTGACACGGCACGTTATGTAAACATCAGGCATCGACACAGCTGGCGTCATTAGCGTTAAGTGAACATGTGAATGCAATAGAACACTCATGTGATATGGCCAAAGAGAGGTAGCCACTGGAGTATTGCATCATTGCGATATTACTTGCTCATTCTCACTCGAACATCCCATACTCTGTGTTATCGTTACTAGTGTGGCTGGAAGCTGTTCTTGTAACGCTTTGAGGCATTGATGATAAAACTTCCATTGGATGTGTTTTATTTTGAGCGATAGAGGTTATGGTGCAAAGTGCACCTAGAGGACACATTACAATAAAATACAAATGTATTTTACATACTATATTTTTTTGAAAACCAATACTAAAGTTCAAAACTGAACTCCTGTATCTTCGAATGTATCAAAGAAGAGCAAAGGTCTAGTTGTTGGTAGATAGATGCAAGAGTGGTGTGGTGTGTTACTGAATTTTCCAGGAATGAGATAACAAAACTTATGTCTGAGAAACAGAATATTAAATTCAAATGGCTATTTTATTTATTTCGATATTAAAATTTATCTTCACGTAGGGGCAATAGAAAGAAGTTTCATTGAATTTTAAGAATTTTTGAATATTTTAATATATGGGTAATATTTATTAGTATTTTAATCCTGATGTTCACAAGACCTTCGAAATTTATCAATAAACATGACAGTGACATATTTCTAAATAGTACTTAATCTACAAAAATAAAATATGGCGTAGCATTACTTTTAATTCTAGAAATCTTATTTCGAAAATGTTAATAATATAATACAAAACTATTAACTATTATATAAAATAGTAATAAACAATAATAATAATAATAATAATAATAATAATAATAGTAATAGTAATAATAGTAATAATAATAATACTCGCACAAGACCGTGTGTGTGTTAAATTCACTCGGTAAATATTTTACCATTCTTCAAAACATCTATAGTAGGAAATTACAAAAGTTTGGCGTGTCAAGACGTGACGCTTATGTGGGATTCAGTTTCGGAGACACACTGGAAACAAGATAACCTACGGGTCACTAATTGCAAGATGAGCATCACTTCACAAGGCGTGGGCCAAGAACTAACAAAAAGATGTACAAATTTTCTGCTTATCACCATTATGACAATGACCAATCGATGTTTCGTGTTGCACGCACTGCCTGTGCAAAATGTATAAAATATAATATGTAAAATGCCTGCGCAAAATATATAAAAATCCAAAGGCTCTTGGTTTAAAAAATAATAGGAAGTAGATGCATTCAAATAACATTTTACAATATTTGATACTTACGGATTCATACACACTTTGACATTGTGGACCAATAAATATCACACAATCGCTTAGGTCTCGATGAGCTCTTGTGTCTCGTCTTGTCTAATAAAAATTATAACTATTAAAATAATAACATAGAGCAAAGACTAGTAGAGCAAAGACTAGTAGATCAAAGACTACATGCAGAGGATTGCGGGGACTCATGGAAGTGTCATTGCGAGATTTAAAACTCGCTGTGCTTTGGTATTAATGTGCCTTCAATTTCCGATTTCATAAATTTCGGTCAAATTTCTATTTAACCTTGTAATATTGTTTATTATATATCTAATACTGCATATTAAAATCCTTATTGATTGTATGTGTCTAAATATGTTATACTGGACTCATAGTTTTGAAGATTTCCTCTTATTTACTCTTCCCACAATTTACACAATTTTCCCTTGGGTCCCATGAAAAGTGTAAAAGAGGGGTTTTGTGGTATATCATTAGCTAGATTTTGCAGTATGAGTTCCTAGAGTAAAGCGTGCTAGTGACTTTCCAGACTCGTGTAGACTTTACCTCAAATGTTTTTGGAAAACATAATTGCACTGAAAGAGACAAGATTTGTTTCTTTGCTGTTTAGAATAATGCATAACATCTTTAATGGATGTAAATTGAAAGTATAATACTATATAGTCTTTAGACATTTGTGAATGTCCTTCAGATTTTATGTTCGTTCAACCCTGTTGTCATTTCATGTTCTTGCTTTAAAGGGAACAATACCAGCAAAATTTGAATTTCCCCAACTTTTTCTTGTAATATGTGGCTTTTTGTTTTGTTCAACAGACATAATTGATTTTTGTAGAAAAGTAACATTACATGACAGTTGTACAAAATATCAGTCAAGAAATTTGGCAGTCATGCTTTCAGTTGACTCAAGACAAATGAAATTCACAACCAGTGACATTATGTGAAAAATTACCATAATTGAATTAATTGTGATATTTTCATTTGAACTTTGTGAAAATACAGTGTGTTTTTCAGCTGCTGTTTTCACTGGTGGAATTTTACGGTCGTTTTATTCACGGAGCTGCCTCAGCCCAGATGGCAAATACTTGATTAGTGGTTCCAGCACTGAAAATGCAGTGATTTGGAATACAAGTGAAAATGTTGGTGGTGATGTTTGTCCTCTAAGGAAGTTGACAACGTCAGGTATTGAAGTGAATACTGTAGCTTGGTGTAAATCTGGAGATCATCTGAAGGTAATGGAATTATGCTATCACTTAAGTGTTTTTTCTCCCCTTTTTTTTCCCTTTATTTCTTCTCATCTTTTCTAATTTTTCTACCCTTTTTTAATAACATCTTAATTTCCTGTGTACTTTTGCATTTTTATGATGTCCTATTAGCATATTTCTGCTTATTTTCTCTCTTATTAATTATCAAATATTTATATTGTACATTGTTTTTACTTTCTAGTATGCTTTTCATAGAAGAAGAAAATTACGTGAAGCTGCAGAAAAAGTCCATATTTTTCGACAAGGAAATGCGTTGTGTGGGTCCCTGATATTGTAAAAGTGAATTTTTCTTTTCCCTAGCAGGCGTTATTAATTTTTTATTTTGTGTTCCTCACAGGCTAATAATTTGTTTAAAATTTCTTTTTGTATTGACCGACAATTTTGCTGTTCTTGTCCCTCCCAACTCTGCCATTCCTGATATTATTTCATGTAATTTGTGTATATGGTCTTGAGTGTCTTCATTTTTTTATCCTAAAACCTCTTTCTCAGCTAGTGAGGTGTCATTAATATTATACTATATTCCTATGACTAATGTATTTAGCCCTAATATTTAACACTACAGTAATACTACACATATGTGTTTTGGGAACAGAAGGGGCAAAATGTGTTAGTGAGAAAAAATGCATAACTGAAATTAAATATTGTAAACAACATAAAAACTTGATATTTTTACTTTGGCATACTTGATTCTTGGACCTGCTCGAAAGAACTGCTATCAATGTTACTTAGATGTGTTGACCGGGCATTGGCACACCTAGTTGAAAAGATAGCGCTGATATTCACACTTTTTTGCTGACAGTCATTATATATATTTGATTCCTTTGTATTTCAATATTTCCTCTAAATGTGCTGAATTTTTATTATGCAGTGTTGGTGAACATGTAAACGTAAGATGCATATCTGGAATAATTTAGCAAAGGAAGAATATGGATTTATCTGGGACTTACAAAAATCAATGTACAAACGTGAAAAACATTAAATGGGGATAACAGACAATTATGAAGATACAATTTTGACTCGTAATGAAATGTGTTCATCATCATCATCATCATCATCATCATCATCATCATCATGGTCATCATCATCTTCAACTGAGGTCATGTTGAATTTTTCGAAAATATGAGTATTTTTTGAGTTTTTGGATGTCAAACTTAGTCGCACGCTCTGAAAATCCTGCACTTCGTCATTGTAATTTTAGGCGTTTTGAGGCAGTTGGATGCTATGTAAGTTATACTTTGGTTTTTCCAATGTGGCATCTGAGGGTAGTATGTCAAAGGTGGAATATGGCACGACTTTGTTCGTCTGTCTCAGACCAGCTGCAAGATGTCGCATGATCGTGACCGTATCAAGCAGTGCTGCAGATCAAGCGATTCTAGCGGCAGGACTGAGAATGACGTGAAAAGTATTTTGTCTTGGAGATACTACCCTCAGATGCCTTGTTAGAAAAACCCAAGTATAGAATGTGAATATTATTTCATATTTCTTTGTTCATTTCTTACATTGGAGCTTTTGTTATGCATTTACAGATTAATATTTTAGAAATTATTTAAAACCTATTTGAAATAAAGATTGCTAACCTTCAGTTGTCTAATCTCAATTTACGCAGTTGGATGCTACACAAGTTTGAATTTGTATATTTTTTCGTATTTAATTTTATTGTATTTATGTTATTTTGTTTTAAGTTGCATGCTTTAATTGTGCTAATTGTGAAAACCAATAGATGAGTGTTCATTATTGGTTGTAACCCATTGTTGTAATGCTTCACAAGGTGATAATCATGGCTGCCTTTTGTTCGCAGTAATATACCCTAATACTTTTATACACTTGTAGATTATTACAATAACGTAATGTTTAATAATTACTATTATATTTTTTTCAATCTATTTGCATCTGTTTGCTAATGGTATTAGTATCATATTCTTTATTAACTTTTAATAATTTACTTTCTTCCATACTGCTTACATAGAATATGATAAGGCTAAAAAACTCATACCATATGTGCATGAATACACTGCATACTTTATAAAATGAATTCAATGGCAGAAATTTATTTTCATTTAAAATTTTGAGTAAAAAAAATCTATTGCTTGAAACTATATAATTTCCATTACTAAGGAAAAAATACGTGCTTTTTCACTAGTTAATATTTTGTATGCCAAAAAATATGTGCTTCTCTCAAAGCAATGTTCTATGGTGTGATAAAAATCATGTCCTCCAGCATCCCTTGTAATCTACGGAAGCATAGTCAGCAGACAGATTTCAAGTTGTCTATCTAGTAAAACGATTTTGTGTAATGGATCTAAAAAAAATTATAAAAAAAAAAAAAATTAATGCTGCAAAACTTGTGGATTGAAAAAAGTCACTGACTAACTTTTCTGTGATCAGGCAGTTCGAACATGAACATACAGTGCATTAAGAAACCAAAAAAAATGTGAAAAAATGAAAATGTACAAATTATGTTGAGTAAAACTGTTTTGTGTATTATGTATTGTATGCGTTTTTCGATTATAGTGCAAGATATTTGATGTAACTAATGCAGGATATTTGTTTGCTGCCAAGTGTAAACTGAGGAAAAAGCAAACATGTTGTCTCAACTGAATATCTTCAGTTTATATTAAATGTTACAATAATTTTACTTTTCTGCTATAACAAAGAAGATTCATTGTTTTTTTGGACAACAATTTTCATTACAAGTATATAGTAAACACTAAAATAAATGCACGGAACTTTTGCAGCTATTTTCAGTGTATTTAAAAGTCAGTGTGACTTCAAGTTGGGAAATGTTAGTTGTTTTTACTACATCTCAGCAATCGAAAAAATCTGGTAACAAAATTCACAAAGATTCGTGTTTTAAGAGTCACTTTTGAGATTTTTTCAAGCCTTTTCCAAGGTTCTAAAACTTTACCAAGGTTAAAAATTATTTTTTTATTTTTTCAAAAACAAAGCTTGCGTTTCATTTTGGCACTGAGAAAATATCAAAACATGTGTTTCTGATTTTTTTTTCCCTCGGATTGAATAGCATTAAGCTGGCCTGGATAGCTGAAGTCACTAAGGCTGAAGGGCCATAGCTGCCTTGGCTCGAAAGGTCATGGGTTCAAATTCCGCCTTAGGCATGGATGTTTGTGTTATTACAATCACAGTGGTCGCTATACGACCAAATTGTTAAAAAAGTGTTAAGTTGCCGAAGAACTTGAAATAAAAAAACATATTTCTGGCTGTATAGGTCAGTTGGTGGTGGATGGGGGCTAAGAAACCTTTCATTATATTATTATATTGACAATGAATTAATGTCATGAACCGTGGATAGACTTCGAGATTAATCCTCAGTGGACAAGGTTTAGGTGAGGAGGCGGCAGAGTCTCTGACTATACTCCATTTACCCAATCTCGCATGGGTACTCACCAAAGACATTGAAGATTATCAAATTATATGATCGTCTATCACAGTCAATAAATTCAGTGTATATTTCCTTGAAATCATAAGAGGAAGAAGACGAACCAGAATGATAAATTGCGATTCTTTAGAAACTGCATTTCTCTTAGAAGGACATAATTTGAGGCCTGCAAAGTCTGAATCTGTCTGTTCAGTTTACCGAGGAATGCATTATCCTGATCATCAACTCCCTCACACTTTGCACGTGTTGCAACAACCAACAATGACCACTTATCTGTTCCATTTCACATTGAACACAATTAAAGGGTGCATTTTAAAATGAAATAACATAAATATAATATAAATATAAATCATGATAATAATAATATTAATAACAACAACAACAATAATAATAATAATAATAATAATAATAATAATAATAATAATAATAATAATTTGATATCTGAAATAATATACAAATTCTAACTTGTGTAGCATCCAACTGCCTCAAAACATATCTAAAATTACGATCACAAAGTGCAAGATTCTCAGAGCAGGTGACTAAGGCGACTATCCAATTGTTCGAAAAATTCCACTTGACCTTATTTGAAGATCTGTTTTTGATGAACACATTTCGTTAAAAAAAAATGTATCTTCATAATCGTAGTTGTAGGAAGATAGGCGGTGTCTTCCGAGAATCAGGGGAAACTTTTAACATTTCAGAGGTACATAATAAACGTGCATAAACATGCTTCAAAGCCGGCAGCAAAGAAGTTGTTTGGTTGCAGATGCAATAAACGTGTACCTTTTGCTGTTACAACATAATCATTTTCAAAATTTCAGCCACCTAAATGACATTTTAGGGGCCAGATAAGATTAATGTCACTAGAGGTTCAGGCAGGACTGTAGGGTGGATGTTCCAAGCGTTCCCAATAAATTGTGTGCAACAGCACCTGAGTTTATCTTGCTGTGTAAGGGCAACCATTGTCATCCGGAAGCACTCCCTTTGTCAGGAGGCCAGGTCATTTGACAAAATGCCAATTTATTAAAAATTCTCAAATGTTCTATCGATAGTAATAATTAGGGGCGGATTTTATTGAAATGTCATATTTTTCTTTTCACTTTACAACAACGCCGTTTAGTGTAGAAATTCATTTTATGTTATGACAAAAGGAAATAACCAGTTTTTATAGGTCATTATTTTGCATTTTTTTTCCGATTTCGACTAACAAGTCCGTTTTTACCTTTTCCCGTCATTTTTAATGCATTTTTTTGCTGATTTCTTCGATTTTAATGTCATTTTTAATGGTACTTGCTTCAAATAATATTCACGAGATGCAACAAATGTTCTTCACAGAATTACTCTATAGCATATTCGATTTGTTTGCTCTGAAATGTTTTTTGACAGCCGTAGTGAGTATGTAATTCTTGTGACGTATATCACCGCAATTTCCAGTTTGTCCGATTTTGGGATTTCGAAGACAGAGATTTCCTGGTAAAGAATACTCCAAACCAAAAGTTTGCAAGCTGAGTTCACTCGAACAAATGGAAGAGGCCTCGATTACATAGTAAGGTATCCAGCAGCTTGAGTTGTTCGTCCGAACTAGTTTTGCTTAGATTTTTTACATCATTTTCCTTTATTCATTTTTAATTCATTTTAAGAGCATTTTGTTGATCATTTTTGCTGATGTTATAGGTCATCAAAATCTGCCTCCTAGTATTAATTTATTTAAGAAACATTTTTAATTTAGTGCGTAATAGTAATACAATTGCAACTTACCTTCGTATGAATTCGAGGGTTGTTTCTAATTTTGCTGAATAGGAAAAATGTTATAGCTGGCAAATAATATTATCACATCTTCAATAACGTTTTTTCAAAATACTTGAAACTTATTATTTCAGGATCACATTTATTTACTTTGAACTTACTATGTAACACTCATTTCCTGAACTTAAGTTTTTTGTCTTCATTTGTTTGGTCCATTGTTTTGTTTAAACAGTCACTCGCAATCTGCAGCACATATCCATCAATCGGTATAAATTAATAAATTTCACATTTCAGGAAAATAATATTAAAAATGAAAATAATATTGAATAAATAATACTAATTAATATTAACCAGAATTTTGAATATGTGCACAGAATTCACTTCTCCCCATAACATGGCATACACAGTTTTTAACTGTTTTTGACGTAAATAAATAAAATAAAGATTTAACCTTCACAAATTCAATATGCCTGAATTGCTTCAGCTTCTCTGGATGTTATCCGCCTACCACTCGAGGAAATTGCTGTGATGAGAACAGGAGGTGAGGAATAACATTCATAGGTTTCACACGCTTTCATATCAGAAAGTTATGGCATTTCTTTGATTTTGCACATGTTTTGGGAAGGTCTTCTATTACGTTACCACATAAGAACGCGACTACAAGAGCTCCAGGATATGAATGAATGAATGAATGCGAAACATTTTGAGTACCTGAAATAGGCAGACTGGGGAACCCGTCACTCTTTGTCTTGCCTGCAAGGGTCTGGAAGGGTTTGGAAATTCCTAAGCCACTCCAAAAATAAACCTAGATGAGACCCCTCATCAGGCAAAAGTTGCATAAACGCAGCACAACTGCGAATATTGAATGTTCAAATACAATATTAAACTAAATTTTTGTGTGATAAAAGTGATAAATTATTGTATAGAATAAAATAGAAAGCTCAAACAAAAATTATATTTTAAATTTATTATACGTTTGTTCAAATAGTGGAAGAAAATATTTCTAAGTTTTTAAACAGTATCCATGTTCCATGTGTTCCATAATTATATATCAAATCTGCGTGAATTTTAATTTAAACATTAGATTTAAAGTTGAATTATATTAATCTCTCTTAATGTAAAAATAGAGTTCCATGTACATTAAATCTACATTGATTTTAATTTAAGCATTAAATTTAATGTACAAGTACGTTCATTTCCCTTCAATGTACTAGGTACATTAAATTTAATGTAATTCCTGGCAGTGTACATGGCTAAATCTCTGCCTGGTTTATTACCACCATTCCGATTCACTGTTACATGATTGTGACATAATAACATATATCCAAGTATTCTAATGTTAGATATATTGATGGTTTATGCCGGGATTCGCTGATCATTATTACATGCTGGTTGGATTTGAAGAAAATCGGAAGAAAGAATTTCGTCGTAATGTTTGCACAAAGTTGTGGATTTCATTGTGGTACATTTGGCTTATGCAAAGAAGCTTATCAGTTCAGACAAGCCAAGTGCAAGAGTTAACTGATAGTAGTACTGAAGTAGACAATACTGAAGAAGAAGGCACTGATTATGATGAATCACAATTATACCCCCTTCCATAAAACGAAAGTATGAAACAACAAAATCTGTAGTCAAGCTGGTGTCAAAAGTGTCCTTGTTGAAAGGAAAAGCATCAAAAGTTCTTGAAAACTTGGCTGAAGACAGAATAGGTCTACCTACACCATCACAATTGGGGATTTAGCGTCAAGTGACCAAGGAAGCAGGAAAGGTCAAGAACCGCCTCAAAGAACTTATTGCTGAATCTGCTTTCATTTTGATGGGAACAGAATTGAGAACAGAGAGTATCAGGCAATCTGTCTTAATAGTTCTGCAAGAACTCTGCACCTCAGATTTTAAGCTTGTGAAACAGGATCAGCGGATGACGTCTATTTAAATACATGCCCTGCTAGATGATTGCAGTGCGTGGAAGAGTGTTAAAAGTATAATTTATGATACCACGGTCGTCAATACGGGACACAAAAATGGTGTAGTTGCTAAATTCCTGAGAGAGTTCAGACTAAAGGGTCTAGAAGCACCTCAGTTTATAGGGTGTCAACATCATATTTTCGACTTGTTTCTAAGTCACTTGGTGGATTTCCTGTTCCCAACAAAATCACGATCACCCAACACTGTCAATTCATTAATGATGATTTAGTAGGGTATGATGACTTACAAGAATGTTATTTCGTTGATTTATACCAGAAGGAGAAAAAGTAGCCTATAATCAAGTGGAAGAAGTTACCTTCCCTTCATAGTGTCAGGTGGAATTCATGGGCAAACTTTGCACTAATTGCTTATTTTCTCTTTCCGAAATGGAGAGATCAGCTCAAATCTGCTTGTGACTTCATTGCAACTGCTTGGGTAAAAGCATGGTTTTTAAATGAGCACTATTTAAAGGACACATACAGTGAGCTGCAGGCGGCTGTCTCCAAATTGAAGTGTCCTAAGACTTTAAAATATGTTTCCAATCACTGGATAAAGAATGGTCCGTGCTTGACGTGCCTCGCTTAAACATAGTGGCCGAGCGAACTGTAAAGCTGATGGAAGAGCTGCACAGCACTTGCAAAAGTGATAAATATCTTAACAGCAAGTTCATAAACAGTAATAGACAAATTTAAAACCATTTGTTTAATCTGCTGTATGAGTAATTATGTATACTATATTTATGAATCTAAATTTCCTTTTGGTATGTCAACTTAATACACGTTGTTAGGTGCGGAACTTTTTTTTCAAAATTTAACAAAATGGCAATCATTTGTGAGAGTTTTAGGCAAAAGTTTGTTTGCCACCACAGACTTTTAAATCTGAAAAAAGTCGTAATGCTAATATAAATGTTATGTGTTTTGCTATTTACAAATCGGAGTATATCTTTATGTTCTGAATTCGTTGAGTTCTGGAACTAAGTCCACGTGTTTCATTTCGTGTGTGTTTGTTGAGTTAGTTTTTCGTCAGTGATAAGTCAGTCGCTAGTTATTACTTTCTCACTGCCGCTTACGCAGTAGATAGGTAATTATGTAATACTGCGAAAAAACAGCGAATTTTCAGCAGAAAAACTCTTATTACCGGGCCCTGGTAACGTAAAAGTTGATAAATTCAGTAGCTAAATTTAGAGAAAAAATCCTTTAACACGTGGTGTAGTCAGAATCCATGTTTTGAGAGTCCTTGATTCCGAAGAATCGATTGACGCCAAACGTCTGTCCATCCGCCTCTGAACAATGCAAGCGGCTAAACCGTTCAACCTGTTTCCTCCAAAATTGTTATTCCGTATCAATCTGGCTGATGTTGCGCCCCACAAATTTGAAACCGATATTGTCATTTTTGGAGGTACTTTACATGAAGCCCCTGGGACATTTTCAAGAAAAGACTCAATTGTATTTTATTAAATTTGCTGGAATGTACGTGCTATTTTAGCTACATGAGTTTCTATTGATTTCTTTTCAAGTGAAGTTTTAATGTATTGTTTATTATTTTTAGGATTACCATGTTTTTGGAACAAAATCTGTCTAAAAAAATAAATAATTTCCTCAATTTTACACTTTCTGTGACCTGCCCCTAGTGGTGTAAAATAAGGTTTCAGTTTGCAGTCTGCCTCAGAACATGGCTCACTAATAATGTACACTAGAGTTCATGAATGTGAAATTAAATGAATTCAAAGTTTCCAATTTTGATTTGTAAGTCTTGTTAAGTAAGAAATATTTTGTTTCAGATTGCGGCTTTCCCAGAATGTGAGCCATGTGAAATATTTACTATTAATGCATCCAATACATCTTCAGGCCTTTGGGACTGTTATAAAATGGAATCAGAAGATATGGAGTTTAATGCTGAAGTAAGTCAAGTAGAGAGTGAACTTCCACCTACGACCCAAAGTATTAAAAATTCTCCATTCATTGCAAATGTATCAGGCTCACCCAATGAATCAGAAATAGCTAGTCCAATTCTTCAAAATCAGACTCTGTCAAATCTATTCAGTAATGCTGGCCATAATAGAAAGAGAGTGCTACAAGAAATGTTGGAAAATGATTCTGAAGATAGACAAAACAAGAAAATAAAATTAAGAGGACGATTAAGTCCCAGGAGATTATTTATTAGTTCTTCTGTTAATGATGAAAACTATGATTCTTTATCAGTTCAATCTCGTGTTACATTGTTTGATGTTAATGACAAAGACTCTTTGGTAGGTACTGGTTCTAGTGAATTTATATCCAATAGTGAAGATGAAGAGAAAAACTATTGTCAATTTACTGTTTCTGATACGTGTGAGAAAACTCCATTTTCACCCACATCAAATTTGCCGAATCATGCTTCTGATACGTGTGAGAAAACTCCTTTTTCACCCACATCAAATTTGCCAAACCACGTTGTTGATGGGACATCACCTTCACATATATGCAAGCCTTACCGAAAAAAGCGCTTAGATTGGCTTACTGAGTTACGACATGGTAAAGTTAGTGATTTAGAAAACAGTGTTCCTAAAAAAGTGTCAGAACGTAATTCATGTAAGAATGAAAATTCTAAAAAACTTCACAAGAAAGGTCATGAAAGCATTCTGAAATTTTTTCGAGTGTTAGGCAAGCCTACTGATGAACAGTTAAAGTCCTCTCCTGGATGCCGATTCGTATCAAATAATCAGTCATCATAATATTTTATTTGTTACCTGTTCTGAATGTGCCATATAAATTTGATAAGTTTTTAAATAAAATCACTTCAAACATTTTACGAACTAAATTGGATTATAACAGTAATCTTGAAGGAAGATACTTTTCTATTGGTATCTTCGTTGTGCTGTATACTATGACAATACTCCAATATTTGGAGTATTAAAATGTTTTTTATTCCAGTAGTTAGTAATTAATACTAAATATTATTAAGGCGCATTGATATTTTCTTAGTGAAAAAAATTTATTTTGTGATGTGTTCTCATTAAATTTTAACTGCTTTTAACTTTTAGGTTAGCATAGGTTTTTGTATATAACTAACATATTGCTTGTTTTCTGCAAGCATGTATACTATCATTGACTTTGTGATTTCAAAATAAGCATGTTTCATGAAACTCTGTTCTTCAAGGAAACAGCAAACAAATCAAAATAATTGACATACTCTGAGTTAAAAAGTGTCAATCTAGTAGTTTAAAATGGTTTACCATTTTTACTACTGGGGATTTTCAAAATGTACATTTTCATAAATTTATTCATTGTTAATTTTGATAACTTCAGTAAGGGCTTCAATTTGTGGTATTTTCCTAAAGCCAGGTAAAGAATTTATGGGAGTTTGTGGTAGTAGTGTGCATGAGAAGGTTTTTGTCTAAATTCTGCAATTTCTCACAGAGCATTGACCAGTTTCTAATGTTCTTATCAGGTACATTTAATTCCTCTTAATGCATATTACATTAATGCTGCAATGCCTCATAGACGATTGCTGAACTTGACCACAGTAAAGTCTTTGTATACTTCTCTCATCTTCAAGAAGTTATAAACTGACATTGATTTTTTTTATTTCAAGTTGACCCAGATACAATAAGACTAGCACCCTAATGCAGTAAGGGATAGTTGACGAAGGCATTGCATTGCAGTTTTTATAGAATAGATCGTTGGTACTTATCCTCTCTCTACAGACCATTTAGCTTCCTGCAGGAGATTAGAATGTAAAATATAATCAGAGAAGGGAGGATTGTGCTAATTATCATGCATTTTAGTTATCAGATTGTACTGCCAAATCCTTTATTTTACTACTTGTCATGATTAAACACACACATAGACAACACATTATTGTAGACACATGCATAAAATGCATAGACAACACATGATTATGTGTTGTCTATGCATTTTACTTTGTATTTTTAACTGATTTTAATTTATCACTGTCAGTGGATATGTGTATTCATAAGATGATACAGACATCAAAGACTAGATGTCACATTGCACTCAAGTTTTTATTCATCATCGTTATCGATATGCTATGTGCTGATTGGTGTGTTTCCAGCTTCCCAAAAAATACAAATGAAAGTCCATTGTGGAACTGGAAGTACTTACACCAAATGTAATAATGTATATATAAAAGAAGTGAAAATTAGAGCATGAGCTTCGCATGAACCATCACTTTTATTTCCTCAACACTTTGTGAAAGTGTTGCTAATTGTAAATTAATCTTGGCTAATAAGTTATGCTTGGCAATATTGATGTAAAACTATTAAGTATAGTTATGTATCTTTTCTTTTGTAGTTCAACATATACATTGTAACTTTCGAGGTTGAGGTCTGCTTTTATATGAAAAGTAGATACTCTCATTAATTTTGGAAATTGAAACTAGTGAAAACATGTCAAACAGAATTGCAAATTTTATCCACTTTTTTCACTAAAATGCAATTGTCAGGTACATGTTTTGTTGTATGTCCCTATGCAAATAATCTTAGCCTGAATTGCTTGCAATAGCAGATCGTTGGTTTCTTGGTGTGAAGATACATGTGAAATTTGTTTCTTCTATCAAATACAAGCTACAGTGAAATCTGCTGAAACAGCCATCTCAATTAAATGGTCACTTGTATTAACAGCTATTTTTCCATGGAATTGATTGATATTTTTACTTTAACACACATGTAAATATTCCCTCTTGTAGGCAGTCACGTTGCTCATGGTTAGAGGCCAGCCACTTCATGGATATTTCTTTTTCAAATCCTTTGTGCTTTGGGATGCATTGTCAGATTATGTAGAACATGAAAGTGGGAGTTGCTTATTTGGCAGAGTATAGTAGTGTGTCAGATATCAATAATAGATTTTCGTCCATAGTAAGAGATTTTATTGGCGAACTTCAACTTTAAGTCCAGTAATTAGTCTGTAAATCATTATTACAATCCATGGTGTGGAAAAGAATGCAAAGGACTAAGATATTAGAATTTAATGATTTTGTAAAACATTTGACTGTGAATGTGAAAAAAGCTTTTGGTTTTATGTAGATGATGTATAATTCAAAAGTGTTAACAAGTTTTTCATACTCTGCATATTGATTGCAAGAACAAAATGAGACCATATCTTCACTTCCAATATTCTCATAATCTCCATTATGCATCCACCTCTACTAACAGCCATTTTTCTATGGAACATCACTTTGAGTGACTGTTTAAGACAAGTTTCACTGTTCTATGAGAGTTGGACAGAAGTCATGGCAACATTTTTTTTCTAAAAGGAATGTTATTGGGTCAGGCAATTTTATTTGTCTTGTGAAAGTAATGTACTAATATGTGCTCACAACAAATGGCTCTGTGTGTGTCTTTATAAGGACAGAGAGCAATGTGAAATCAGTTGTCTGACTGCTGCTGTGTGAGATGAATGTAACCCATATCAAGCAAGCAGCACTCGTACACAAAGATAGCTGTTCTCCATTGGAGAAATGCGTGAGAATGTCACATGGAATTGGTCACTTGGGAATAATGCCCTTCCATATCGGACTGTCGAGAGGTGGGTAGAAGAGATTTTGCGAGGACGTTTAGCAGCATGTTCAGTATCAGTGATCAGCAACACACGTGATGACCTGTGTGTGTGCTGATCGATGTGGCATATGTGGTAATCAAGCGTCTGTCTAATTGGCCTTTAGAACGGATATGTAATACTTTTGTTGTGAAGGTTGTGAAAGTTGAGAACTTGTATATGCTAAAATGCTTTTGAACATGAAACCAGTACTGTCATTTCAAATACCTTAATAAATATGAGAAACATAATTTTGATGAGTCATTAAATGCTCATGCACTTAGTTTATACCTTGTCCTTTCATGTGTATATTTCACATTTTCCACCACACACTCACAATTCCATAAAAAATCAGTAGTTGCCATGACTTATGTCCCAACCCATGAATGTGCAGAAAAATTATTAAATTGTGAACTATTATTTTTATAATATGTAAATTCATCTGATGTTCATAATGAACAAGTGCCGTTTCATTTGGTTTTTGAACATGTTGGATTTTCAGAGCAAAGAAAAAAAGTATGTTGAAGATATGACAACAAAATTAATCCAATTACTTTTGAAACTGTCTGCAATTGCTGGGAGATATTGAAATCTCTTGGTAGAATTTATTTCAGTTTTAAATTTTTAAATGAACCTGTTTTTTGTTTATTCCTTTGGAAATATTGCTATTTTGAAAAATGTCATATAATTATGTTATTTAGCATTGTAAAACAAATTTAAAGAATTTAGCAATCATTATACTTCCAAAAAAGTTTTGCAGCACATTTTTACTTTGTGTTTCTCACATTCCAAAGATGTACATTTGAATTAATTGTACATATTTTTTATGTGGAGAATCTTCATTTCTTGTTCATTGAAAAATTATTTGTGTTGAATTTTCAAAATCAAGGGCTCGATAATAACGTGCTTTCAACATTTTATCAGTTAAGACAATTTCTCATCAAGTCACTGTTCCAAAAATTTAAATCCAATAATCAATCTATTAATTAAAATGCAAAATGAATGATGACTGGAATTGTATATGCAAGTAGTGAAGAGCAAGTAAATTAATAGCATTTCTCTTGGTTAACAATTCCTTCCAAAAGGGCAACTGAATCATTGAAGAGTGTTAAGAGGTTGCAATATCAAACAAGAAATATAAATATAAAGGAATGTTTGGGGAAACTTAAAACCACACATAAACTTGTGTATCTATTGTAATAACTTGTGTGTGTGTGTGTGCGTGCTTGTGTGTGCACATGTGTCTGAAATTGCATTTGGTGGAAAGTGAAACTCTGTGTTTGAAAAATTATTTCGTGTTAACTAAACCAGTTTTCTAAAGTTTGAATTTGTTTGGTGGTTCTAATTAGTAATTACGTGGTTACTACTGTTAATTATATCATGCCATTGTTTTTGTATGTGCGAACTACTGTGATACTGAATTACAGGTAGGTGCATAGTTTCTCATGTCTAACTTTTAATAGTGATGTTCTCAAAAGATTTAGTGCCTTCAATAAATTTATAACTCTTAAATTAGACATAAATAGTATTACAATGTTGGACACATGTAATCTGAGTTGATTAAATTGTGTACATTTTTGCGACATTTACATGGCAACCTGACAATACTATCTTTGTAGTGTACTGAAGATGTGTTTGGTGTCGTAAATTTTTCAGACTCCATCTTCTATTGGTTTTTAATAAATATGTTAGTGCTTGCTGTATTGACTAACATGATGTTGAATGTCCATATACGTTTTTGTGATGTCCTCACAGCAGCCAGAGAATATCATCTTTATTGTATACTCTGAAATGTGGTTGGTACCGCACACATTTCAGACTGCATCTTCTGTAGATTTTATATAAGTTTGTCAGTGCATACACTGCTTGCTGCATTGAAATGCCCGCTATTGATAAAATCAATTTAAAAATTGTAGGTATTTTTATGTTTTTCTTTTTTGAATCTCTGTCTTCTATTTCTGTGAGAGATGTGTGTATTGAGAAAGTGAGCTAGCAGCACAATTTTGATAATTTCCAGCTACTATCCTTTAGTTAGTAATAAAAAAACACTACTAGTTTTTTTTTTATATCACGGTTCTTTGCACTCCAATTTTATTCTAACTCAGCAGTCAACTTCACTTTGTTAAAAATGCACTTAGTGTTTCCAGAGACCTCAAAAGTGTTTATTACACAGGTAACCACTTTGGAAACATTTGGTACATTGTAGACCATGAACAATTCACTCCTTATTTTCTACATTTGAGAGTCTCTGTGAAATTTGTTTTATTGATATTGAGATATTATGATTGGAATTTCTTCTTTATGGTCCTTTTTTCTTTATTTCGTTTTCTTTCTTTCCTTCTTTCTCTTTCTCTCCTTTTGTCTTTGTTTTTCTTTCCTTTCTTTCTTTTTCCCACAAAATATGAATGTTGAATAATTAACAAAAAAATTGAAGTTATTCAGTGAGTGCTTAGGTGTAATGAAAGAAGAAAGAAAGAAAAAAAACATCTCTTACATTTTTTATTAACATTGGTTTATAAATCATGAAGGGATGACAAAAAGGCAAAACCATAAATAAAGTGGTTCTGCATCATCACACTATTTAGATGGAGGAAGTTGAATATTTTATGGGCTGAAACTTGTATGGGAGAAATAGAGATTTTGTGCTTCATCATTTCCTTCATCTTCTTACTGTGATAAATAAAATATCTGGCTTGACCTTTGTGAGAGTGAGTGAGTGTGTGTGTGTGATTTGTTACATTCTGTGACTTTGTGACCATATTGCAATAAGAACACTTTATAATAGGGGATACATATATAGTATTTCTCATGCAAATACAATTTGGATTCAAATAATATATATATCATATTAACTGACATAAAGATTAACTGTGTGTTCAGATGGTTTTTGTGAGGTTTCCTTGTGTGTAGAGTGTTTTGGTTTTTAGGCATATTATGCAGAAAGGAAAGTGCCTCTTACATGCTAGTAAATATATTTGAACTGTTACTCTTGAGATATTTTGGTTCTGAAAGGCACAGGAAAGACTTTTTATTTCAGTGCATTCTTCTTGCTGCAATACGTAGCTGTGAAGCGATATGAATATCCTGACATCTGAGGTAGAACATTGTGAGTGATAATGCTGAGGAGCTTGTACCATTATTCATTACATTTTGAAAAGACTGTTATATGTAATCATATTTTGTTTTAATAAAAACTTGAACTTTTTTCCGTGAAATTTATCCTATTAGTGCCCAGAGGCACCCAGGGAAAACAAGGGCTCTGTGGCTGAAGATCCTCGGGGTCCCCAGATGAAAACCAGTCTCCCCTCCCCTCCAACAGAATGCATCTTTCCTTGCATTTGAAATAACTTACAACTGTTAATTTAAAGGAAATAAATATTTTATATATTTTGAATGGAAAAAAAAAAGAGAGAGAGAGAGAGAGCCTGAATAGGTTGGTGATTGGAGAAGAAGCACTAGCTCCCCCCTCCCCCAACTTATGGGCACCCCTAGTATTGCATATCCCAAACGGAATATTTGCCTATTAAAAATCCTTGCAATTTATTTCATTGATACCATACAAGTATGTCCTTTCAAGCTTGCTTCTGATTTTACAGCCTTGTCATGAATTGAATTGCTTACTGAAATTACTCCACGTACTATGCTTATTAGTCTTGAGGTGAAGTTGTGTTTTTCAGTCTAGCTGTCATGTCAACATAAAAAGGGCCGCAGAATAGGGGGTGACATCGGACACTTGGGGTGGTTTCGGTCACGTTGATATTAAGGCTAAATTTACCGAAAAATACTTCTAGTAAAATTCAATGGATCGTAGCTCTCGACATTGAACAGATGGTCCGATTTCCGAATGTAATCGATGTTTGACTAATATTTAATTAAGAATTTACGAATCCTCTCCCCCTCCCCCAAGTAGACAAATTAAATTTTAAATTTACTTCTAGTACTTCCGATAAGAATGTAAAAAATGTGGGTTAATAGTGCGATGGCGACTACTTCCTGAATCAAACTCTGTGTTAACCGCCCATATCGAAGGAATAAATGCGTCAAAGTGAAATTTGGCAAAATATAATGCCACAGCGCCACAATCTTCAGCGGATGGGAGAGAATTGAGCGGTGTTATGCATCAATCGGCTAAGCGTCATTAAAAAAAAATGTACGGACGCCATCAATTGCATTGGACATACACGTGTACGCAAAATTTTGGCGCAAAAATAGCCTTACAATTAATGAAAAATATAAACGCCATCAGTTACATCAGGGATTTTGTTTTGCAACAACCGGCTACAAACGTAGATCTTCGTTATTGCTGTTCTTAATTTCGTATTATACCGGTAAGCGCCAGACATTTCCACTCTGATGTCGGTGTGGTTTGACGCTTTCATGAACGGGGAAGGTCCCCATGCCCCACGCAGCATGAACGGAGGTGACCTTCGTTTATAACGTGGCCAATGTTATCAAGGACCTTCGAAAGATGAGATGTGGGCGCGCGAAATTGCCTGCTGGACGTGCCATTACCAACTTCCTTCTTAAGCAGTCATTTGTTCTATGCGATACTCGCGCTCAAAACTAACACAGAAAGTTATGGATTAGACCCCTTACCTTGTTTGTTTGTTTGTTTTGTTGCCCGTTTTCGTGGACAGACGCATTTTAACGCGATGCAATAGCGTTTTAGAGACGAGGCTGCAGGAAAAAAATGTGTTTGAGAATCCTGAATTGTTTGCCTCGACATTTTCTTATTAAAAACACAAGAAAATGAATTATACAAAAAATTATATAAAATGGAAATATTCAGAAATATGTATTTGAGTAAAATATGTGAATTCATGTTCTTTTGGATATAATATGTATGTATGTATATATATATATATATATATATATATATATATATATATATATATATATATATGTGTGTGTGTGTGTGTATGTATATATATATATAATATGTGTGTGCTAAAAAGGCAACGTTTTGAGGCAATATCCGAAATGAAACGAATAAATCGTTCGTTTAACTTGACTGAGTTGAGTTAACTTATGAAAATAAGTGATAGGTTAATTATTCGGGCCCAAATTACTAATGAGAATTGACCTTAAAGATCTGGAAATGAACTGTAGTGTGCTTGAACACGTTGGCTTCTGGAGCCAGAAATCACGTTCCTTTCGCTCCGCAAGTCCAAGTTGCCAACGGCACTGATATTCGGCCTCCGCGATTTACACAAAATAAGCCGGTTAGTGCAGCACGTGTAAGCCAATTACTTTGTTCTCCGGTCTCGCGGTGCACAAAATGGAGTCGTTGGGGAGGCGTTAAGACTCGATAAACTTTTTGATTATATCATGAAATTAATAAATAATACCTTAAGAATACTGACACCACTTATCCGTGTTTTTCACCACCTTAATAAACAAGACAAATCGATATTTCTTTGCATTTCTCAGTTGACATCTCAGGCTCCGAAATAACGCATACGCGCTTTGAGCTCCGTCTATTCAAATTCTCGCGGTCCGGCAAATTCTCTCTGGTGTCTACCGCTATGGGGCGGGCCAATCCGCAGAGGACAACCTGGCCGATCCCACCTGACGTGCATCGCTCCCTGTGGCGCGCGGCAGAACTACGTCCTTAAGTGACTGCCAAAGATCCACACGTGGCGGACCGTGCAACGGCGTGGAAGTTCAATATAAGCGAGGTCGTATTAAAGGATTGCATTTCAATTGATTTTGAGTGGAAACGATCTCCAGTTTCAGAGACGGGTCAGTTATTTAGAGGCATTTCTATTTTGGTGTTCGTAGGGACAGGACTCTTAAATGTATTGCTGATATCGATGAGAGTGATAACAGCAGAGTTTTTACATGCTGTAAGTACGTCGTTCTAGAACGTGTTAATTTTATAAAACATTAAAAACTCATTGGAAATCAAATGACATCAGCTTTGTTAAAAGAGAAGTCTTCGTGATCTATTATTACAAGATATTCTTAAACCAAAACTATAAAATATTAACTCAAAAATCTCGTGTTTAAGTAAATATGGGAATGTAGTAACTAGTGGTGCTACAACAACACATACTTTCTTGCATTAATTCTAAATTTGCAATTTTCCAAAGTTCAGAGTTCAACGAAAATAAGACCCGCGCCATTTTTAAGCGTCCCATCTACCAAAGGAAAACATGTGGAGTGGTTTTGAGAATTTTTAAAAATAATTTGCATTAATTTCAAACACAAATTACGCGAAAACTACTCGTGCCTAAAAATTGTGCATGACCGTTTTTAAAGTTGATTTTTTACAGTGGACTTTGTCTTAGACAAAAATCTCTGTCTTCAATTATGTAGGTTTGAATTGTTAACTTTTTGCAATTTTCAAAAATACGGAAAATTCGCCGAAAATGGGACTAGCGCCATATTTTTTTATCATCTCTTGATACATAAAAAACACATTTCATTAAGGAAACAATCTCTATCGTCAATAGAGTATTTGTAGGAAGACGCATAAAAAAAATTCCACTTTTGCAATTTTCGAAAAATCAGAATTTCAACGAACAGACCTGCACAATTATCTTAAGCATCTTTTACGCTATCCAAGAACAATGTTTAATCAAACAATTTTATTTCATTGAAAAATTTGAAAATGTGTTTGGAGGATCATGTAAAGTACCCTCAAAATCAAAATATCCGCTTGAAACTACTAAAGCGTCGAGTTCATCTAGATCGATCGGGGAATATCAATTTTGGAGAAAATCGACTGAACGGAAGGCACTAGCGTTGACCACGGATAGATGGACAGACAGACATACAGACAGACGTTTCGTCATCAGTCGATTTTTTAGTTTCAAGGACCCATTGATTTTGGCTTCACCATGTGCTACAGGAAGTAATTCACTGTACATAGGATCATGATTTATCCACTTTTTTTTTTTTTTTTGTTATCAGGGACCTGACAAGCCAATTTTTTATGTCGAACTTTCGCCATTTTCCGGCGCACTTTCTTCTTACATTCGTAAGGGTGAGGAAGTAAAAATGAACAAACAACGTGGCTCAAAGACTTCATTTGTAGGATATTCTTCATACATTATGTGCAAAAATTACGCTGACTCTAATGGTGTTACCATAGTTTCCATCAGATGTATTTAACGTAATGAAATACGGGAAAGGTAAACGATCTTTCTTAAAGCAAAACTGAATATATAGACGGGCATATTAAACGGTTGAAATAATGGAAAATCTTAAAATACAAGTTATTCTGTCGCAAAAGGCGACGAAATAGGTTTTCCATTCAATTTATTTTTTGTACTCAATAATCAGATATTATTTTCAGTTAAGATCGAAATATATTCTGAGAGAACTGATCTCTTATTTTACTTGGACTTTTTTGTCGGGGGATATACATATTCAAAAATGATATTACGCTGATGACGTCTATGATTATATTGTTTGTCCATGATAGGACATTGGTACCAAGCAGTGGTTACATGTTAAGATAAGCCACACTTTCTCCAAAATCGAGGTATTAACATTTACGAATTATGGAAGTCTTTCTGTGGCTGGCGTGGCTTGTTTTGTTATTGCCCCAAGCCCTACTTATATCATGGTACATGTTAAATGGATTGCCGAACACATTAGTTTTAAAAGGATATGAAAATTGGCGTGAACAAAATTTCCTTGGACTTATTCCCAAGTTCTTGTGGTTTGGGCAGGATTTTGGAAAAAAAAAGAGAGAGAGATAGAGATAGAGAGAAACATAATACCGAAAAATATTTACTGTAAAAATGTATATTACCTTTGGTCATCATTGCTATTTATGAGTTATGCTGTCCATCTCACGTCATGGTACATCAATTTATTGTAACAACTCACTTCAGGATTAATAAGAAACCTCGTACAAAATTGCAAGTTACTGTTGTCCCATAAGATATTGGGATTGGGCCCTTGTACAGAACTTTGAATTTTCGTTAGGCATGGCCTTCTCTTTTCTTGGTCATTTCCTCCCCTTTTTGCCTATTATTTTCATGCCGGAGTAACTACCAAAGAAGCCGAGTGATACTATAACCGAGGTGTAGAACTTTAAAGCAAAATTGGCCTGGTCTGCAGGTGGATTTTTTCAGGCACATAAATCTGAAAAATTCTGTCCAAGTTTTAGATAGCTCTTTACCGACCATCACTACGAAATGGCTTAATTTTGCGCGACTATTTTTCATAACTTCTCTCCGGCCTTCTGGTACCTCATTGGTCACTTGACGTAGGGCCGTATTCATGAAAACGAATTTTTTTCAACTGCGTACTCGCGACACTTAGGAGGAGCAGTTACCCCCTAATTCGATTGCTTAATTGATTAGTGATTCCAGGCGCGTCAACTACTAAGATCATTAGTCTCGTAAGTGTAATGCATGTTTGTTTATTATCGCGGGAGGTGGCTGCGATCTTTGTGCCCTGGGTAGCAACTCCACGTTTCCCCTAACCAGATATCTCCTACCTGCGGGGCACCGTTCCTGCCGTGACAAGTTCTAGGCTTGCGATTGGTCTCCCGGCATGTCTGAAAGTGTAGTGCATTTAAGTGTGTGTGTGTGTGTGTGTGTAAGCAAGGTGTGAGTGCTGCAGTGACATCAATTGATGCCCTGAGCCACCTAAGGTGGTCCAATATTTCGAGCTTCACAGAATTTTCTTAATCATGTAAAATGTTAATATAAATTGTCTATCAAATCTTAAGGACTGACTGGCAAAGGAGGCTCAGGGTCACTGTAGTGCCTCCGACCTGGAGGTCTTACGTTCCGAGTCCCGACGGTAGCAAGATTTTTGACACTATCTAGACAGCTAAGTCGAATTCAACCTCTGTCTAGAGCAGTAGTTTCTCCGGTCAACTCAGGCGAATGCCGGAGCAGTTCCCTAACAAACGGACCGCGCGAGATGTTCCCTTCCTCTTCCTTATCCTATCCTCACCTGGTACTTACACTATCACACCTGTCGGGAGACCAGTCGGGAGCTTAGAGCTTGTCCCGGCTGGAGCGATGTCCTGCGGATGGGAGATATGTAGATCTGGGAAAACCCTGCTAGTCGAAATGCAAATCGGCGCCATCTCACCATCCAGTGTAGGAAGAAAACCGCCACCTTCCATCATAAAACGTAGACTACACGTATGGGGCTAACGATCATAGCAATTGACGCACCCGGAAAAATTAAATAATCAATCGACGGGCATGGGGACCAGGCAGACTGAGAACGGATCATCTTCAGGGATGAGTTCCGCTTCTTTCGAGGAGAGGACTGGTGCATCGCCAGACCTCTCCCCAACCGAGAATGTTTGGGAGGCGATGAAACGTGCTATCAGAACTCCACCCTTCTCTCGCCAATCTGCAGTGAAAGCGTGTTCAGGTGCAAGCTTCATGGGATGAACTATCTCAGGACTCCATTCGAGACCTCTACAAATCCATGCCGCGATGTCTGGACGCGTGTGTTCATCAATATGGCAGTCTGACGCCATACTATCTTACACCTTCTGTGGCCCTGTGGTGCAACGAATGGTGGTCCTTCAAATGCGAAAGTTCTTGCCCTTCTGATTGTAGCGTATTTATGACGTGTTTTTAAATTCACTGGTTGAATGAATTTTCGTGAAATGTAGGGGACTGGGATGGAGGATAGTATATCAATGTACTCTTATTAAGATTTTAAAATATAATTTTTAAAACTTTTTACACTAAACCCGTCTGTCTACGAGGATTGATGCATCAGACCAGCTCCCTGTTCATCTCAAATAACGTAAATTAACTTCGTTTAAAAACGTTATTATGGTGGATAAGTGTATTTCAGACATACATTTATAATCATAATAAATGAAGAATTGATTTTAGTTTTCGCAGTTACACATACATTCAAGCGCAGAGGCAAACCCTTACGCTCTGAAATGCACTCGCGCAAGAATAGACATGTCCTTAATAGTGCAGTCGCTGGGGAGCATGCAAAAGGGCACAAAAATGAAGTCTCCCTTGAGGTACATGGGTTTCTGGTAACCAAGCTGCCAGGCGCTGACTCAGCTCTTGGGCTTGTGCCTGTCTCTCTCATGACTGTCTTTGATTTGAAGAATATATTGAATTACGAATTTTCTAGTGACCCGCAACAGCGGTCAGACGAGATGCAACAAATGTTCTCCACATAATTCTTGAGTACCCTATTTGATTTCTTCGCTCAGAAATTGTAATGCCAGCCATTGTATGTAATCTGTGTTTGTTTATTTTACGTCAAAAAAAAAACAGTTCAAACTGCGTATGACGTGCTATGGGGAAAAGTGAATTGTGTGCACATTTTCAAAATTCTGTGATCCCTACACTAAGTCGTATACTACTTGAATTTTGAGGGGAAAAAAAGCTCCCATGTAATAAAATTATTTTCAAGGATAAAAAGGAGGCAATACATTTTGGCTCTTATCCGTGTTGTCCTTCGGAATAATACTTCCTGCCACGACAACATGGAAACGATAATTTGAATATTTGTATTTCCCACTAAATTCTAGAAGCCGTGCACAGAAAATGAAGTTACATTTATGTCCAGAAGCAAAACAAGGGGCCATCTCAGCATTTGCTCAATGGATGAGGGAAAATGGACGAAAAACTTGATCGAAATGGGGGTCATTGACCCGGAAGCTGTAGTACAATAATGTACATGTATTGAATTTTTTGTAATGAGCTGTTGATACTGTCACCTGATGAATATGATTTCTACGTCGAGTGTTATAGTAATAGACATCGGCATTTTCTGAAAATATATTCCCGCCCTTAAGCAAGTCATTTTTGACAAAAGCCACTGATTCGTAAATAAACAGACAAGGTAATGGTAAAATTCCTAGATTAATGAAGAGAGGCTTACATGAATCACGTCGGTGGGATTTGGTTATTATTCGTACAATTCGTTTTTGTAATCTAAAAGTCTGGGAGCTATAAGATGTATTTCCCCAGAATATTATGCCATATCTCAGGCGAGAATGAACATTCGCGAAATATACACAACGAACAGTATGAAGGCTGACTGAATTTGCAAGAATTCTGAACACGTAGCATAATGAACTTAATTTTGTGTTCAATTCATTTAAATGGACGTTCCATTTAAGGTTTGACTGTTAAGGTTGATTTAAGGTTTAAGGTGAGATTCATGTAACGCCGATTAGCGCCATTGTTGATTCGGCCAATTTCGGGATAACTAGAGACGGAGATTTCCTGGTAAAGAACAGTCCAAACCAGAACTTTGCGAGCTGAGTTCACTTGAAGGAAGGGGAGAAGCTTGCATTACTCGTACATCAGTGACATATCCAATAGCTTGAGTTGTTCATCTTCATTGGTTTCGATAAAAACTTTTTACGTAATTTTTCTTTGCTTTTAGTGCATTTTCAAAACATTGTAAGAGCATTTTATTGATAATTTTTGGCGATGTTTTAGGGCATCAAAATCCGCCACTTACTTATGATCATACTGTCGCATGATATCAGGTGTCGAAAGCAGTGGTGCACTGATTATGGCAATTACTTCGGTACTCGCTGTATGAGAAAAGTTGGAGTAGCCCAATCACATATTCGAATTTTTCAGTCAAAATCGAAATTGTCAGTGGTTTTGAATTTTTTGTAATTTACAGAGTGTGTAACCAAACCACAGACACGTCTCACACGGTCAGAGGCTCTACAGTTTTCTTTCTTTTTTTCTCTCTCCAATTTCTGCACGCATCGGAAGTTAGTAATATAAATTACTGTCTGCGTAATAATGTTTTCCTTGTCAATGTCTATCGTCTCCGCCCACGCTACTCCTCTGAGTATCATTACGAACAATATCAATTGAGCTGTTGATTTTGATCTGTCCTGGAAAAAATAAAAAGAATTTAAAGAATTCACTAAATCTGGCCAAAAGTCGTTCTCGCTCCATTTTATTTATTTATTTATTTATTTTTTTAAATATATACTGACCACATGAAAGTTTTGGATTTTCGCTTCTGCACTGCAACAAAAATTGTGTTCACAATATATTTTCTATTAATTTTCTTTGTCTCCAAACAACACCTATGTTGAAAGTACTTTCCATTCCAGGCGTTATCGCGGTAATAAAATGTTGCAGAATTCGTAATATGACGTTGGAGTTCTGGGATTCTTCAATGGTGTATGATTTGTAGCGACATTAGTTACTCCTAATATGTTGGTGATTGCACCCGAACGCCTGTATTAAACCGACAACCTCTTACTTCCCAGGCGTGTTTCTGAACGCTCGCAACGCAACGTAACATTTAGCAATTCATGAATACGATCAAGATAGACATGTAAATGGACATTATTTTTCCTCGATATCATCAAGAAAAATCGACGCTGAATTGCAGTTTTATAATCATAATAAAAGCACAATTATGCACACATTAAAACTGGCTGTAGATCTCGATCTTTCCATCGCTTAATAATTCGTGGAGGAACGATGTGTGTTTAGATTGCGCGCTGGAGGAAAGTGCGGCAGGTACGCTACGAATTGGCCCCGCCCGCGGCAATGCTTATCCTCCCCATTGCCTACGGTTCTCACGTGCGCGTTCACCCCCGCCATTGTTCCTCGAAGTTTTTGGTGACACGTCACCAGAACGTCGGCGCAGACGTCAAGAATTTGATTGCTATGAATGGGAGCAGAGCTATAGCATTTATGTTCAAGAGTTCTATATCTTTGTTTTTTTTTTTATTTCCAAGAGAAAATATTAAAACTGTGACGTTTGGATATGGTGAAGTTACATGTATTGTCCAGAGAGCGCTCAGTTGCCACAGCAAGTGGAGAGAACTAGATAACGCCATTTTAGGTAATGCCCTATCTAGTGATCGTGTTCAGTTCTTTTCAAGGATCATGCGAGCTCTAAACTCCTTGAAAACGGAAAATAATATCCTTATTATGAGAGTTTTCAAAACGAATTAAAGAATAAAACAGGCGCGACGGAGAGTGGGGTTACGAATACACAATTGAAGTTTCTTAGGTCGGGAGATCATAGACCGTGCACCGGCCGAGATGGCTGTTGCAGTATTACTGTTGTCTCTGCAGCCTCTCTGCGAGGGAGGTCTTAGGTTAGAGTCGGACAGTAGCGAAGTTTCGGCACCGTCTACTTAGCTAGGTCGAACAAAATCACTGCCTGGAGGATTTCTAGCGGACGGCTGCTCTTATTAGTTAATCATTTATTTTCCTTTATCTTGAGAGCCTCGAGCCATGAAGCGACGATAAGCTACAAAGCCCTAAACGAGAAGAAAAAGGAATAACATGTTTTTCCGGAATTCTATAAACTCTGAGTAAATTTTCAAATAATCAAATTTATTGAATTAACTATTAAAAAATAATAAATAGTTAGAGAGAAGTAAAATAGAAGAAACATTTGGTGTATTAAAAACAAATAATCTAAGAGCTGTTCTCGGTCTCGACTGTGACATGATTTTCGACACTTGCTAGATAGCTTGGTCGAATTCAGCCGCGGTTAGGAGAATGCTAGCGACCGGCTTCTCTGATTGGTAGATATTCGTGTCTTTTTTCAATCAACACCAGGCGAATGTTGCAGCAGTAGCAGCACAAGCGGGCCCCAGACCGCACCAGAAGGTTTATTGATTAATTTCCATCCTAGTTAGCCCTAGATTACAAAGGCGACGTTTGTCAGACGACGCAACTAGTGCCGAAAGCGTCCCTAACCCCCTTCCACTCATTCCCCGTTTCTGGAACTCTAGGTGAGTTCACTGTGTGACTAGCCAGTGGAAATACAGATAATCTTGTGGGTGTGCCTATTTTCGGTATACACCATTTCCGGTGTACGCCAACATGCGTCGTCCAGTAGACTACACCTTTGTAATTACGTCAGTTTTTTGGCGCTATATTGTCTAATATTGTGAATAATGAATACGAAAATGAATCATAAATACTGTGTCTTGTAGCATTTAAGTGTTTTTCTGAACATTTAACAATCGTAATGAGAGTACGGCGAACATAACAAAGGTCGCATGACGAGGTACTAGTGCGGACACTTCTCAAAATCCACGTGTGAACAGCACCAAGCAAGCGTGTTCTGTGAAAGTCAAGTTATTTAGGTGTACCTATAAAAACCATAATGTATTTTGTAACTCCATATCTTACAAGTACAATCCGTTAAATTTAGTGTTTCATTGTAAAAGTGAACTCTTCTTTATTTTTCACCAAGTAGTCAGACTACGCCTTTGTAATAACGCATGGCACAAGTCGCCTTTGTAATCTAGGGTTAGGTGGCTAACGTGTCTAAATGTGATCAGAGGTTCGATTTTCTGTAAGGAGTTTGATATTTACCGTAGGGTGAGAATCGAGACGTATGTATTCTTTACGTTGAGTGTATGAATTGAGAGCATCTTTAATGTGACTTTATTATGACCTATCTGGGATGATGAATACACACATTAGTCCATGATAATGGTGAAATGCAGGGGAAATGGGAGAACACCGAGAAAATTTGTCACTAACCTGCTTTGTGCACCACAAATTTCTCGTGGATCGACCAAGATTTGAACCCCGGTACCCAGAAACGTAGTTCGTTGAACGTATCCTATGGATCGTCCACTAGTCAGTTGCGCCAATAAAGATGATGATCCCATTAAAAATTCGTTATTGGCGGACGCCTACTAGATCTCGATGATGATCCCTTGTAAAAGTGAAAAAAATTAAAAACTGCATGTGTCATGTGGATAAAATGTATAATCTGCATTTTCTTGAGCTCGAGAATCACTACCCTTCTCTTTTACTATACATAGTTGAATGTCAAATATACGTACCAACTAAACATCGTTAGCAACACTCAAAAACTATTCGTATACATTTTCGTTCCCGGGTAAAATAAAACTTGGTTGCATCGGTCAACGAACTACAGATTTGATTTTATAATATTACCGACAAAATAGCAACCCAAAATCTTGGCTCTAACTCCTACTACAACTCATAAAAGGAGAGCTTAACAAAACGTACACACAGTGAAGCTGCAACTTTATACCCAGAAGCAAAACATAGGGTCATATCAGCTTTTGCTCGATGAATGAAGGGAAACTGGCCGCAAAGAAGTACATCGAGACGAGAAGAACGCATGATCAGAGCCTGGCGTCTGCCGGAACACTCGTGGATGGAAGAAGGGATCGACATTTTTATAAAATCATCGATGGATTTAACATTGATTTTCTGATGCCGATGTTTTTTAACATCGATATTTTGTGTTCGATTTTTTACGTGGGCAATCTTTTTTAAATGGAAAAAGTACATCATAAAAAATTCTGTAATAATTTTCACATATCCATGAATTTAATATTCTTTAGACCAAACTGACTAAGGGTGAAAAATAATTAAAATCTAGTTTTCGTCTTCGTTTCAAGAAGCTTCTATAAACTTTGAATTATTGAATCAGATAATCTAGATTTTTTTAAGATTATACTGATGATTTTGACTCTGTTTTGTCAGTTAAATCTCAATTAAAGAATAATAAACGGTACGACTATCAAATGAAATCTCCGCCCTCTCCGCGTGAACTTCAGTGGCTACTTATCCAGTTTTAAAAACATCGATGTTTAATCACATCGATTGTTTTGGGTCGATGTTTTATGAACGGTGATGTTTTAATTTTGGGCATCGATGTTTAGAAACATGGATGTTTTCTGGACGATGTCGCATCCCTAGATGCAGGCGCGCACGAGCCGGCGCGTCACCGAGCCAGGCCGGGCCGTGCCGGGCCGGACCTCTCGAGCAGAGACGTAATGCGAGGTTTGCATTAGCGCTCGCCACGCGTCCCTCCCACACCTGCTAATGGCCCTCCCCGCGTCGTAGCCCAGCTGACCCCTCGCTCGGGCGCGCAACCTTCGGCTCTCTCACGAACCTTCGTAAATACACCGACGTCATGCCTTCTATGGCGTCTCCTTCGCCGCGGCCGCTTTTAATGCTTGTCATTCACGGCGCACGACACTACACACGGACGATTCCGAGTAAACTGTCGTATTTACAACGTGTAATTCCGAGCGGAGAATGGTGTGTGATTATCTAATGTGGCACACGCTCCCGGACCGGAATTATCTTGTCCGAGATGCCATCCTCGGGCGAGAAGGAGAGGGAACATTGCAACCGGACGTTGTGGTTGGAGTTGCTTCTCTGAGGGATGGCGACGTGCAGGACTGCCGGGAAAAATTAATACTTACATAAGTGTGAAAATGCGAATAAAATCTAGGAGACGTACTATTGCTGGCTGCCAGTGTGATTTGTTTTAGATCTGTTTTGATATTTTACTTTGAGGTAGAGAATTATATCTACCAAATGACGAATCATGCTATATGTGAAGCTGTTTATATATTGAGAGTGAAACTTAAAAGAATCCTGCTGATGTAATATTTATTGGCTTACGAATAATGTCTGTACGAAGAAGAATATATAACGTGCCCTTTTAAAGAATTAACAATGTTAGCAATCTGATAAGGGATGGTTCTGGAGTCTCACTAGTGTTTTCTTTGTTTTCCATAGGAGTGCAATTAGATTAATAGATTGTTTGATTGGAAAAGTTTCTTTTTAAGAAAAAACGGGAAGGTTGTAAGTATGATGAGTAGGGAGTGAATTTTAATGAAATATCATTTTTTTCATTTCACGTTAGAACAATGCCGTGCAGTTTAGAAATTCATTTTATGTTATGGCAAACGGAAATTACCAATTTTTACATGTCATTATTTTGCATTTTTTGTTGATTTCGACTAACAAGTCATTTTTAACCTTTTCCCGTCATTTTTAATGCATATTTTTGCTGATTTCATCGACTTTAATGTAATTTTTAATGGTACTTGCTTCAAATAATATTTACGAATGCAACAAATGTTCTTCACAGAATTTACTCAATAGCCTATTCGATTTGTTCGCTTAGAAATTGTTTTGACAGCCGTTGTAAGTCTGTAATTCTTGTGACGTGTATCCGTGCCATTGCCGGTTCGGCCAATTTCGGAACAACTAAAGAGAGAAATTTCTTGGTAAAGAACAGTTCATACCTTGAGTTCATCCAAACTGTTTTTGATATTTTTTACGTAATTTTTCTTTATCTTTAGGGCATTTTTAAAGCATTTTAAGAGCATTTTATTGATAATTCTTGGCGATGTTTTAGGTCATGAAAATCCGTCCTCTAGTAATGAGTATGGAGTGGAGTTCGGTCATTAGTCAGTTTGTTTGTAAAGTTTTTCGGTCGCTTAGAGACTGACAAAATGTTTCAATAGAAACGATGTTTGGTGAAATGCCAAAATCATATAATTTCTTTATGCAAATATATTTAATGTATGCTTTCGAAAGAACATGAAACATGCAACTTCGTTTAGTTCTTGTAGGCTGAAGTGATGACTTACATGTCCTGTTCCTCTTGGATTGACATTAATGAACAGATAGATACGCAGATGTCTCTACCAATTCTTGTTTCAAATTCAATCGCACGTGTATATTACGTAGAGATAGGTAGAAAGAGAGAAGATAATGGTCATGCTAGGACATCTATAATTCCATGCATCCCCGTGATTGTGTCGGAGTTTGGAGCAAGATAGAATAGTTAGTTATGCACCAAGGGCGTTATAAGGGTTCTAATGAACGAGCAGCGACAAAACGCCCCAGGTCATTAGAACCAGTTAACGCCCGTGGTACATTCATAATTTTATTTTTTACGTAATCTTATTGATTTTGATTTACTTATTTAATTAACTAGATGTTAACTTGAGTCAGTTTGTCTTTTCATACTTACCACCCATAATTCCCTTTCATAATTCCTTCTTGTAATTTCCTCCGTAAGGTATCATATAGCGTCAATCAACTATTTTCATATTTCTCTCGTAACCACGGTCCTCTCGATCCAGGTAAGTTATGCAGCGTATATCGCATTCTATATACACGTTGTAACAAGCTACAACGTGTCAGTAAAAAATAAACTTGTTATTTTATATTATTACTAACGGTTTAAGGTTACTATGCCAAACAACATTTTTCGTATAGGACGCTTCAGTCAGCAATAAAAAAATAAAAATAAAAACCGACCGGGTCGCTATAAACTCGCCGGAGAATTTGGTGCTATTGGAACATCTGGTGGTTCAATCCAGTAGTTTTCGCGGCGTGCAAGTTGGCAATTACAGTAAGTTTCAATTTGGGTTATTGGAGTGAGTTTGGGGATTGCAATATTTGCCAAATACAGCAACATCAGGAAGGCTCCCTTAAATTCATTACGATTGGCGGCTCTCTTAAATTTGGGCTATTCTTTGAGAAATTGTTTTTTTTTTAAACACCCTATTTTGTCCACGCTCATTATCACGTAGCCCTTTTTAAATTTAAAAAGTGTTTCTTAATGGGGCTGTTTCGCAGAAGAATTTGATGAGGACAATTTATAATAAAAGAGATCTTAAAATGAAAAAAAAAAAACAAAAAAAAAACTGGATTTGGTGATTTTCTTGTTCATTATTGATGCGAAAGTTTAATTTCGTCTCGTCATGTTTGACGAACTACCACTAGTATTACATATTTCGGTGCATAATTTTGAAAGTGTTGAATGAATAATTGAACTAATAATGCTAAAAAAGCTCGTACTTTCTTGCCCGTACTTTCACGCAAAATTACGCGAAAATTTCTCATATTTTCGAAAAATTGTACATGACCTGATTTTATATTCTATATTTAAGGAAGAGATCTCATTAACAGATAAATCAATGTCCTTAATAATTTAGTTGTAGGAAGACTCCAAAAAAATTTTTGAACTTTTGTGATTTTTTAACGAACATGTAACCATTCTCTTGAACATCCTTCACACTATCCATCAACAGAATTTAATTAAAAACGATGGAGTAATTTTTTGAAAATTTTGAAAATGTCTCAGGGGCTTCATGTAAAGTACCCTCAAAATTAAAATATCGGTTTGAAATTCAAGGAACCGCGGCATCTGGAGATCGACTGGCAAATATCAATTTTGGAGAAAATCGGCTCAACGGTTTAGCCATAGCGTTGTTCAAAGACAGACGGACTTTTGCCGTCATTCGATACTTCGGTATAGAGGATTCACAAATTGAATTCTGTCTACACTACGTGATAGAGGGTTTTTTCCTCTAAATTTATCAACTGAAGTTACCCCTTTTTTGTTACCAGGGACCTGTAATACATTTTTCTGCCGAAAATTCGTCGTTTTTTCGCACAACGTTAAATAACTTTCTCTCTACTCCGTAGCAAGGAAGTTAAAAGTAATGAAAAGAGTAAATGTTGACACAAAACATTTCAGAATGCAAGGTTTTGTGTCAGCGTTTAGTCTTACTGTAAAGAAACAATATATGGTCAAGTTTGTTTTTACAAGAAAGAATACTAATTATGTCGCCCTAGATGGCCGATGTGGATAAGACGGTGTACCGACTCAGCGCTTCGGTCCGAAGGGTCGCGGGTTGGAGTCCCGCCTTGTGCCTGGTTGTTTGTCCCGTGTGTATGTATGAGATGTCGCGGAAGGCCTCGCGTTCTGCTGACCCCAGATGAGAGGACCCCACAAGTGTGTTACTGTGGAGAGTATACGGTCGAATACGCGTCCCATTGGCACATAAATGGTAACCGGCTGTCGGCTGGATAAAAGTTTTAGTAAAGAAAGAAAAGAACTTTAATCATTAGTAATATTTATTCATCTTTTCAACATGTTTCGAAACGCCATGTATACCCCTAATCTTATATTTTATTATTATTATTATTATTATTATTATTATTATTATTATTATTATTATTATTATTAACAATAATAATAGCACATCAGAATATCCGGGAGTAATGAAGTAAGCAAAATAACGTGGTTGAAATCCTCGTGAGGGCATGACCATGAGTCTACGTGATTCGGCCGAATGGTCGACAGTATAGACAGACAGACTTCTTGCAGCATACGCGGCCTCCGAAGTGGGCGTTATCCATGCTGCCAGATTCGTCCAGCATTTCTCGAAATGTCCTCAGGGCATGCCTCTCAGGAAGTCGCTATTAATCTCGAACGCATGCTAGTCCGCCTTGAAGACTGGGCTTTCTGTCGGCGGTGTCTTTGATTATACCTTTGGGTGTAAATAAGAGGTGGCTTCTCCTCCTTTTTAGAGACGAACCTCGGGGGAAACTTAGTAGTTGCGAAGGGAGGCTTACAGCGGATACTGAAGGAACACCGCCTTTCATGAGGTGTGTCTGTCGTGCTGCGGTCCGCCTACATAGAGTATACATCGCCCACCTTCCTTTCGTTCGTCTTTGATTATACAAAAATGGTACGCAATCTACAAGTCTGCCAACACTTAAGTTTCTGGTGCCTGGAGCGCAATGCAACCTACACCGAACGTTGGGTCCAGCCGTTTCAAATACCTTCACTACATCATAGGCGAAGGCTACCTAGGTGCCAGATGTCAGTGTCAGAACACATTATACACTATCTTTGGAGATAACGCCGTCTTACACGCTCTTTTATTGCTAATTTAGGCATATCATTCTCTAATACATCTTCGTAAGAGTTTTCTTGTAAATCATTCTAGAGATGCATGACAAGGTTTCAAATGCGAACGTACTTTCTTGAAGGTAAACGATGAAACATAACAAGCATAATATTTGTCAATATCTATGCGCATAACGATTAAATTTACGAGGGCCCTGGTCTTTCTTGTTTGTATTTTGATTAAATGGAAATATCGGGGCTAGAAACACCTGCTACCTCTATGTAAATTGGGACTGAATTAGCATCAATCACACTTCAATGTTCAGATCACGTTACTGTTCTACATAAACATATCAAGTTTTTAAAGATTCTGACCCGCACATAAACTTCGCGCAAAATGCGATGAGAAATTTGCCGTATCTGGATTCTTGGAGCTGAAGACGGCGGACTGCCTGCTTGCCTACCAAGCCTTCTTTGGCCTGCGGCCCCCGCATGAATGAACCTGTAGGCCCGCTCTAAAAACTGTATATTACGCAGCTCCAGAGGGTAGAGAAATCCAGGCATGCCTCAGGTGAAAAGTTGAAAGGGGGCGTCAAAGAAGATTAAATAATTGGGCGAAGATTTGATTAATTCAATCCATTTATTATCTGGCTTTTGCAAGTCAGAGATTCTTTTGTCATGCTGTTGTATTTATGCAGAACGATTTTAAAGAATATTAAGTAACACAAAACTGTCGTGATTTTGTAACGATCCATTTAGCTTTTCATTCTTGGTCCAGGTCCTTAGTAGCAAGGGCTTGGGGGTAGAATTAACAAAGCAATAGGAGCGTTCCTGGGAACAGTGGCACACGGGCGAGGCTTTGGTGATATTTAGTATCAGATCGTTGTCTGCAAAAATTATTCCACAAAATCATAGCAATATATGAATATGTAATTATGCTATTTTTTTAAATGAAATGCAACTATGTCACTGAACACGTTAAAGCATTTGATTATAAAATGTATAATTTCCTGAGAAAATGCATTGACGAAAGAGTGGAACAAGTACAGCGCCAGCTCGAAGCCATTTTTCAATCTGTAGGAAGATTTGTTTACACGATTATAATAAGTATGGCTAGTAGAAATGGCCATTCGACTACCATTCTAATTTAATCAGGATATTAGTCATTGTTGGATTCTCGAATAACATTTTCTATCTGTTAAAACTTACTTTTTTATGGATTTAACTAACACTCCCAAAACTCACACTGATACTTTTACTTTTACGCTTACGAGACTGCTTTTTAACGGGCTATAGACGCGGGCAAATTTCCAAGAAACTCTTCATATGTAAGATTCTTTATTTTTCTTAAGTAAATTATTATAAGACACATATTTGTCATAATGAAAGAGACATCTAGCATTTCGGAGAGAAAACCGTCAATTTCTGTTATGCATCGGTACCATGCCGTCTCGCAAAGGCCGAACTATAAAAAAGTGTTTTCACGCTCGATAGTAATTGGTTACCTTCTCGTCGGCCACGGCTCGTTCGCTAAATTGGGACAGGCATCGACTATCGGAAGTCTGACCACAGGCGACCTTGAACTTTTCCGAGAGCCGATCGTGTCTACAGGCCTCCCAAGTATGTTCTCTAGGCCGGCTGCCACGAGGTCGCGTCGAGGAGAGCATGAAACCCTTTAATGTCGTGGAGAAGGAAAAAATGAAAAGAAGAAAAGAAAAAAAAGAAACATTGTACTGCGCCATCGAAGTAGGTTAGATATTAGCAATGAGATACGTGGAAAGTGCGACACGCTAACGAGCTGTTGCGTTAACGGCGGCGCAGATGCGAGGTGCGTCGTAAGCTCTCGATTCCCTTGACAGTGCCGCTGCTGAAGTAGCTGCGTTCGAAGCCTTCATAACAAGTGGTGAACGCTCGGTTGTTCAGTTACGCGGAAGGGGAATTCGTTTTCTTACTGTGAGCCACCTCGACGTCAGTGATTGATTACTTTTGTTTCCGGGCGCGTCAACTTGTATTATCATTACTCCCATAAGTGTAGTGCTTGTTTTTGAAACGAGGTGGCGGTGATCTTTCCCCCGCTGGAGGGGGAGATCCGGCGCTAATCTTCATGCAGGCTTGCGGGTTTTCCACAACCAGGTATCTCCCACCAGCGGGGCACCGCCCCAGTTGAGACAGGCTCTAATCTCCCGACATGTTTGGTAGTGTAGGGCGTGTAACTGTGTGTGTGTGTGTGTGTGTGTGTGTGTGTGAGTGAGTGAGTAAGTAAGTAAGTAAGGGGCAAGGATAGGACAATATGGCGAAGGATAGATCGCGCGCGGTCCGCGGGCCGTTTGTTAGAGTACTGCTCCGGCATACGCCTGGTGTTGATCGGAGTAACCACAGAAAACTATCGATCAAAACAGACGACTTCTAGAATTCCGTTCCAGCTTTATTCGACGTAGCTCTTTAGTCAGTATCGAAAGTCCTGTCACCGAGGGGACTCAACCGTAGGGTCACCCGGTCAGTGTCGCTGCAGAGACAATGGTAACGCTGTCTCTGAGCCAAGGGGCCGGGGGGCGCCACGCGAGGGCCCACCTACGTCCCGCGTGCATTTAGCGGCTGGTCTGCGCGGCAGCGAATGCTGAGCAGCGTGAATCACCAGCCTGCGCCCCGACTCTCCGCTCCCGCCTCCGCCCCACCCACGCCTCCACCGTCTTAATCCGGCTGACAGCGTCTGAATTCAACTTAGCTGTCTAGTCTAACCCTAGAACCTCCCGGTCAGAGGCGTCGCAGAGACATCTGCTGATGCCTTGAGCCACCTTAACCGGTGACAAAACACTGTCATTGATTAAGGTGCGATATGACGATGTAGTACACAAGCTGATAATTCATGGCCGCAAATGACAAGATTCTTTGTGACATTTTTGGTGAATATGGTGTGTTTGGTATTTTCGGTATTAACAGATCTACGCCATATTTAAACGATTTTCAAATCAGAGGTTTAGAAAACCTACCAATTAAATGACATGCCATTTCCGTATCATTTTTACACACCTTGAACTTTCAAAATGATCTCCTAAAAAATTTCGTCCAAGTCGGATAGAATCTTGTCTTTGTGAGGCCGCGCTTTATTGAGATCACAGGATCGGCCTAGTCGCTAAGTTGACAGTGAAATAATTTTGGTAGACAGTATAGTATTTGTTTAAGTAGTGAGATAATACAAATATTATCAGAAAAAATAAAAAAATGCTTTAGAAAACCGACAAAAGTCTAGGACATTTTTTTCAGGAAATGAGTGGCCACTCTGACCTTGGACATGAATATTCGTCCCTTGTCTTTCGCCTTTTTTAATTAATTTTGTAATTCATATTTTCTGGTGCCATTGTACAGAACAGTTAAATAAAACTTTCACATATCACACATTGATAGTATATTATAAATAGGTCATTCCATGAAAAATGGGGATTTTATGACACGACTCCTTCAAACTTGAAAATATTTTGGGATATCGTTGTCTATATCGTCGAGGTACAATATTAAAATTTTCTGATTGTTCGGCAACAATACATTCTTAAAATAAGAGTTCTTGGGAACACCCCCAATATTCTTTAATTTTTTTTGCTCTCATATAAACATTTCTAAAAATGTCTGATATGAGGTTCTTTCCATTTAAAAGAGTTTAACAAATTTTTGCGACTCTTTGCAGTACTTTATTTTGAATATCACGCCTCATCTTTGCTTCACTAGTGCTCAAAAGTTGATGCCTAAATATTTGTAGGTATCCTCTTGGATATTTGTGCCGCACAACAGGATGAATTTGTCAGTATCAAGGACTTTTTCCCTTTTCATGTGCTCTGCAGCGCATTTATCAATGCCAAACTCCATACAAATAGAGGCGCTGAAGGTCTTTACAAGTTCAAGCAATGAGGAAAGCTGGTTCTTATCTCTGGCGTACAAGTTGAGATCGCCCATGTAGAACTGATGATTAATGAGGATATGGGGATTTTTGGTGATTTAATATCCCATCACCGAATCTCTTAACGTTCTGCTGAGAGGGTTTAGAGCTAGGGAGAACCATAAGGGACTAAGACTATCTGACTGAAAAATTCCTAGTTTGATCCTCAGTTCCTTGATGATATAGCTGTCTCCAGAAAATGAGACTTTTATCTTTGTACGCCAAGTTGCCATAGAGTGTTGGATTAGGTTCACATACTGGACATTTACTTTGTAGAAGCGAAGGACATACAAAAGCCACGAATGAGGTATCGAGTTGCAGGCTTTAATATAATCGTTCCATCCCACAGAAATCTTGCGGTGCCTTTTTTTGACTTGATTGCCTACAACACTGTCTACTATCAATAATTCTCTGCAACCTTGAGCAGCGTTTCTGCAACCATTTTGCTCTGGTGCCAGACGATTGTTGGCCTTAAGATGTGTATTCAGCATACTAGCTGGCACAAATGTAAAAATATTATATACTGTAGGGAGACAAGTGATAGGTCGATAGTTACTTGGAGTCTTAGGATCGCTAGACTTGCTTGTCATACATGTAATTCCTTCAATAAAAGACGCCGGAATGATAGATCGTTGAATGCGGCTTGAAACCGCCTGGCCAGGACCGCACGAGTACTCGGAAAACATTTCCACCAAACGTTTTTTTTATATCCAATCAGTACCTGGTGCTTTCCAATTCTGCGTCTTTCTGACTGAATTGAAGAAAATTATATCTCTGTGTAAAATTAGGCGAGCACATTTGTGGTATATCACAATACTTCTCTTTCTCTACTGCTATCCAGTAAGCTTCATGGGTCTTGAGAATGTTCCGCATAATACTCCAATATTCTTTCATTTCGGAGCTTTTAAGAACTATTTCTGGCAACTTTCTTTGATCTTTGAGTTGTCTGAAAAATTCCTTCTGGTCGCATGAATACATAGTATTCTGTTGTCTTCGTTTCATTGCTCTATGATATCATTATTATTATTATTATTATTATTATTATTATTATTATTATAATTTCTATTAAGAATGAAATGATGGCGATGATGAGGGGAAAGAGGACGCACACAATGGTGAAAGATGACGTGAGGTGGGAGGTGATCGTGGGCTTTTGGAATAATCTCAGCATTCGCCTTACGACTCAGGGAAACCACGAAAACCCCGGTCAGGATGGCCGGCCCGGGGATCGAACCTGGACCTCCCGATTGCGCAGTCAGCGCGCTATGCTCTGAGCCACTTCGCTCGGTGCAAGAGTATTAATGTCTAGTGTATTGTTCGTATTACATCGTATGGAGGGGAAGAGGGTTATTAGCTTCACCATCAAAAAGTTGTAAGAAATAAAATCAGTGTTCGTGGGCAAGGTGATAATTGTTTGATAACGTACGCGTCAGTAATTTATTTGGGCAACCATCAACAATCCTTCTAATATAAAGATCACTTGACTAATGTTGAGATATCGCTTATCCAATGGAACAATGACAACTGCTAAATTGTGCGAAAGAAGATAAAAAGAGACCAGAACTATTGCAGAAACTTAATACATCTGCAGAAATATCGATTGAACAGTCATTTTGTTCTGGTCCGTTTGGGGGAAATTACGTCGACGTAAAAATGTAATCGTAATCTCATTTCAGAAGATCAATAATGCTTCAGTTGATCGTATGGTGTAAGCCCAAGAAATTCTCTCGGTTTCGGTAGAACATTGTCACAAGTGTTATTGTGGTTTTCTGTGAATAGAAGAGCAGGTCATTTGCTGCGGAATAACGCCGTGAATGTACAATTGTGTCATTTTTGCCAAATACTCAATCGAATACTATTGTCTCATTTGTTCCTTGTGACAGTGTTTGTCTAACCGACTGATTGAAATCGTTTCAAAGTTGTTTATTATGACAAAAGACGCATTTCAGGGGGACACTGACACAATTGTAAGAAATGGGGTGAATGCAAAGGTTAATACCAGAAAAACTGTTAAAAGTGATACTTAACAATATCTTGGTGCTTTTTGCCTTGATCAAATGTTACTTCTTCCCATCACTATTGCTGGGAATATTAATGGTTCAAATTATTTTACTTAAGAATTTTGTTTCTCCTGTAAAATTCTGTTTTCTACAATTATGTCACTTGGGAGCGATATATTCGTGAATGAATTGGTTTAAAATTGGGACAATTTTTTAATATGTTTTTCTTTCTTTTTAGGAAAGAATTTTCTGTCGAATCATGCTGCTTTTGCCGGATTTTGTTTAGGTCTCTTGTATTATTATAAAAAGAAAATCTGAACGATTCAAATGAGTAATATTTATTATATTATTTGGAAATGTGGTACATGAGAGTGTTAATGAAGTAGAGGAATTGTTACAAAAGAATCTGTTGCAATATGTGCTGCCAGTATCATAGACCTGTTTAGTTAAAAAACAGAAATAACTAAGTTGTTAATGTCAATGCAAGTATCTTAAGATACAATAGTTCTGCAACTATAACGTCTTAGGTTACCTTGTGATTACATCGAATTGCCTTGGTTGTCCCGCAAAAGACTGTAATATGATATTGTGTTTTATGTATTTCGTTGTATTTTGTTACGTTAACACTTAAGGTTAGTTTGTTAAATTAACTATAAAATGAAAGGTAGAACGATAATCGCTTATCTGTAGACAAGCTCTCATAAGAATAAATGATTCTTCTGCTCATTCTATTGCAGCATTTACAGGTAAACATTCTTAATATACATTGGAACTGCTGTTAGCCTCTTAAGCCGGTATTGGGCAGATTCGGTTATGTGGAAATTCGGTTGATTTGATACCGCTTCTTAACTGTAAAATTAAGAAAAAGTGTTTTCAGATAGAATTATTAAAAAAATATTTTTAATGTAATGAATATTTTTTTTCTGATTATAATTTAAAAATAACGCGCGTGAACGTTAGGTTACGTTGTTATAAACATGTTTTCCCAATTTTTACATTTGATTTTTCTCTCCAAACCGAGTCAGATAATTGAATTTCTGCTAAATGTTAAATTTAATGTAAAATTATATGGTCTGTATTACGAGATATTTCAATTCTGTATTACAATTTTACAACCAAATATTCGAATTGGTGATAGCAGTGGGGTGCAAATTTTACTTGCTTACACTTACGCATTTCATTACTTTGAATTAAAATTTTTCATGTAATAAATTAAGATTATTTTTATTACATTTTTATTTCACACCAATGCCTAGAGGAGAACCTTTGCATTTTTATCGTCGACATTGATGTAATGATTGTCGTAGAATTTTCACGACGTTGACGTAATGAGTTGTCCAGAATCTATATTACTAATTTCCAGTGCGCGAAGGAATTGAAAGAAAACTGTGCATCATCCGACCATGTGAAAGGTGTCAATAGTTTCGTTAGACACATGTGGGGAGTACGGAAAGTATTGTAATCGTGCACCGGAAAACAGCGAATATTCGACAGGAAAACTCTTATTGCCAGGTCCTGGTAAAGAAAAAGTGGATATATCGTGTCCCTATATGTATTATATTACTTCCTCTAACCCGTGGTGTAGCCAAAATCCATGTTTTATGGATCCTTGATACCGAAAAATTGATTGACGACAAAACGTGTCTGTCCGTCCGTGATCAACCCTAGCATCTAAACCGTTCAGCCAATTTTCTCCAAAATTGATATTCTTGATCGATCTGAACGAACTCGAAGCTTTAAGAGTTTCAAACGGATATTTTGATTTTTGAGGGTACTTCACATGTGGCCTCAAAAACATTTTCGAAATTTTCTCTGAAATTGCTCCAGATATTTTGATTGTTTTGTCCCTGTAAGGGATGCTTGTTAGAAATAAGAGATTAGTACGGCTCTCAGTTTCGTTGAAGTTTACATTTTTTTTCAGCGTCTTCCTACAACAACAATATTTAATATTGAATGAAGAGAGATTTTTTACTTAATGAAATCTGTTCTTTAAATGCAGATCTTAAAATAAGGCAATGTTTGAGTATTGTTCACGTGTTTGCGAGAAATATAGGCATTTTTTTAAACAGTTGTTTTCTCAAAAACGGCCCGACATTTTTACTTTAAATTTCGACGAACTGTGACCGGGAGCGGTAGCTCAGTGCATCAACTCATGTCATTGCAGCGCCTCTGACCGGGAGATCCAAGGTTCGAATCCTGACGGCGGCAGGATTTTCCACACTAGCTTTGCAGCTAGGTCGAATTCAGTCGCTCTCTGGATGAGAATTCTAGAGGTCGGCTGCTCTGGTCGGTAGTTTTCCGTGGTTTCTCCGATCAACACCAGGCGAATGTCGGAGCAGTACCCTAACAAACGGGTCACGGACCGCGCGCGATCTTTCCTTCCTCTTCCTTTTCCTATCCTCTCCCTTTACACACACACTTGCACTAACATGCACTACACTACCACATATTCCGGGAGACCGGTCGGGAACTTAGAGCTTGTTCCGACTGGGGCGGTGCCCCGCTGGTGGGAGAGTCCTGGTTAGGGGGAAACCCCACTAGCCGACGGTAGGTCGGCGCCGGATCTCGCCATCCAGCGGGGGAAGATCACCGCTCATCTCCCGAGAAAAAACATTCTGTACACTAGCGGGACTAATGACCAAAGCAGTTGACGCGCCCGGATACACGAAAAAATCAGTCAATCAATCGACGAACTGTGTATTTTCGAAAATTGCAAAGTTAACATTTCATAACTACAAAATTGAAGCTAGAGATTTTTGCCTTATACAAAATCTCTTCTAAAAAATCAGCTCTTTAAAAAAGGTCATGAACAATTTTTTGAAACTTGAATAGTTCTTGCCCAATTTTGGCTTGAAAGTAATGCAATTTATAAAAAGAAATTTCTCAAATATTGCTCCAAATTTTTTATTCAATTTTTTCCACCGATAGAACAAGATACACTTCAGAGGATGGCGCAGATCTCATTTTCGTTCAACTCTCTAGATTTTTGAAAATTTCAATTATAGAAATAATGCGATAAAGTATGTGCTGTTGTAGTACCTTTAGTTCCACTACGAGACGCATTTATAGCCTATTTGGTGGGCCCAGCTCTTTTCGGATCGTGGAGATATCTAAAACAGTTGATACTGGCCGTGCGACAGATCTCTGCCCTAAGGAAAATAAAGAGGAATGAATAGGGAAGAAAGAGTCGCGCGTAGTCCGTGGCCCGTAATTGAGGGTCCTGCTCTGGAATTCGCCTAGAAGGAATCAGAGAAACCACGGAAACCAACCGATTGCAGCATTCAGCCTAATTATTTCCATTCAATTCCGGTTATTTTTTAATTTTATTGTTTCATTTCGAGAGGATTACATAGTTCGGTTTTTACAACTTTGTCACAGGTATTGGTGGCTTAAAACTAAATTATAACTAATTACTTGCAGCTAAAACAATGGTTGAGGGAACCTATTAAGGCACCTCTGTTTATTCCGTTGCGGAGGGCAATTGGATGAGTATATAAAAGGGATATTTGTTTTACTTCCTCGCTACAGAGTAGAGAGAAAGTTATGTAATGCTGCGCGAAAGAATGGCGAATTTCTGGCAGAAAAACTCTTACTACAGGGGCCTTGGTGACGAAAAAGTGGATAAATCCAGTTACTAAATTTAGAAAAAATCTTCTAACACGTGGTGTAGAATCCATGTAGGCAGAATCCATGTTTTGTGGGTCTCTGATACCGAAATATCGAATGACGTCAAAGCGCCAGTCCGTCTGTGAGCAATGCTAGCGGCTAAATCGTTCAGCTGATTTTCTCCAAAATTGATATTTTCCAATCGATCTAACTGATGTCATGGGCCCTGGACTTGAAACGGATATTTTAATTTTGGGCTACTTTACATGAAGCTTCTGGGACATTTTCCAAATTTCCAAAAAATGGTTCTATTGTTTTTGATTAAATGTTGTTTTGGATAGCGTGAAGGGCGTTTAAGAAAATGCTGTAGATCTTATTTTGGTTGAATTTTTTTTTAAAATTAAAAAAATTTCCTTGTTAGAGTTTTTTCCTTAAAAATTTAAAGATAGATTTTGAAATAAGGCCATGCACAATTTTTCGAAAATTTGAGTACTTTTCACGTAATTGTGCGTGAAATGGTTTTAGCATCACTAGTTTAATTATTGTATTGTTGATTGAGTTTCTACACAGCGTGAATTCGGATAGTAATGGTATTTACGTAAGGTTTATGTAGAAGTTTAAGAGGTATGTGATGTGATGGGCTAATTGCTCTAGATTGAGTTCTTAATGTAGTTGTTTGTTGAATTCAATTTCGGTAGCGCCACAAACGCGCCGATATTGAACACATTAAAACCAAATGTAAACTGGCACCTTGCCGTTCTCGAACGTACGACCTCCCGAACGCTGGAGCCGAAACGCATTACCTTTAGGCTCTTAGCTACTGTTGTTGGTAAGTAGACAGTAACGACGAAATAATATTGCAAGTTTCCTATATTCGCGTACTTGTCTCTCTGGAACTAACGCAGAGTTGGAAACAATGAATTCGGAGAATATTGCAACATTACCCAGCGAACAGGGGTTTGAAGATGACAATTTACGACTACCTCATGCAGTGGTTGTATGCCTACCATTTTTGCCCGACGCTCTCGACGGTATCGAGAATCAACTCTAGCCGAGGCTGGATCTCTCCCATACCGCTGCGGATCGTGTGAGTTACCGACTCGCCCGTCGCGCCGCGCCGCGCTCTTTGGCCGGAATAGCAGGACGTAATGGCACGTATGCGCGAGGCGGTACCGAGACGGCTCATTGGGGAAGGGGGAGGGGAAAGGGAGACGGGGCCCGGGGGTCGCCTGCGCGTGTGCTGCCATCATTTACACTTCGACACAGGCAGACACGCAGCGGGGCGGCGGCCCCCGCGGCAGCTGTGGCGGCGGGGGCGGGCAGCGGGCGGCGGGCGGGGGCGGAGCCGGCGTGGCGTTGTATCGCGTCCCCTTGGGCGGCACGCACTCGCCGTGCTCGCCCGCGCGGTACTCTCGTCCACTTCAATTTTCCTCCAACCGTGGATCACTTTCCAATTACGAAATTTCTTATGGATCACTACGAAGATATAGTCTTTCGGCTCTTTAGATTTTTAATGAGATGGCGCTAGCGAAGTGTTTTGTGGCCGGCCACACGGCTGCGTCCTTTCAAGTAGACCGCAGGGGCGTCGTTTTGGCCCTTTTGTTTTACGCCTTCGTCAAATTGCGCGCTCCTTTTTTCCTAGGTTGGTCGAAGCGTATCATTTTCCTAAACGCAGTTCTAATGCCAGTTTATGTACACTTTCGACGGTTTGTGGGGCAGTGCCAATCTTAAAGATGCAACACAGTGGCACCTTGATTATTAGGTTGGAATCTCAAACATTCCGGGACAGGGGGGGGGGCTTAACTTTCCATATTTTTCCTGAAGTGCTTTTCGCTACCCTTTCATCTTTTGTCCTCGCTTTGCGATAAAACACTGTTGTCAGGGCGTAGGCCTTATTTCAGTGCCTCTTACCTCTACGGTTAAGCGGATGGAATGTATGATCATGTACGCTATACTTTATTATGTTTGGAAAACTAGTATGCACATGAAAGATTCTTTATTGGCCTATTTTGCATGAAACATAGTACAAATGAAGGCGATATTTATGCAAAGACTTGTCGCCTGTGCCCGCTCAAGAACGTGTTGCTGTTCTTGATAAAATTAGATCCCCACATTCCAGAATACTGTCTCTTTAGTAATGTGGCCGTCAAAATGGCAGGATGGGATTACGGACCCTTCGGTTCCTATACTTTCTGCTCGTGGAGCGTTCAGTTTTAGGTCACCGAGTGATTCCTGACGACAGGTAACTTACGACGAATTTCATTGCCATAAGAAAAGTACTATAGAAAAATCTGTGAATGGAAAAGTTTGTGATTTTATCTGAGTAAATGCAGGTAACGCTTCAAACGTATTCCGTCGTTTATTTACAAGTGCAAATAAAATAAAGCGTCCAGGACAGGCCGAAAGAAGGAATTTTTATCTAGATTACGTTCTCCTTTACTACATTAGGTCGTTGGTACATATTATAACAAAATATGATTTCGTAAAATGTTGCCAAAGGTGTTGTGGCACATTTTTGTGAAATAATGCGTTAAAGTAGTAATACATCGAGTTGATTACAGGTATTGACGTTTCCAACAGCTCCACTTCTACAGCTTCCATTCTTCTCAGTCTCGATTCTGCAAACATAATGCTACGGTAGACGACTGTACTGCGGTTTTATAACCTCTAGCTTTCTAGTACATACGATTGCATTGTCCGATTTTGGACGATTGAAATTGGTATGTATAATCATTTATTTACCAAATCGATTTTATACAACCTTGGACCAAAAGACGTTTCCCTGCTTATCAGGATATACAATTGTTCTGCTTCACAAATAGAAATAAACTACATCCACTGCCTGGTATATAACTCACATACGTTAATGTCTTGTAAGTTCTCTCATATTTTTAGAGTGACAAAATCAGTGTTGTAGTGTTTAATCTACGCTCGGCAAGGGAGTAATGTAACTACCTTACACACTTTCTTTATGCTTTTATTTTGTACTACTTGTTTTTGTTACGATATATGACTTTGAATGAAACATTTTAATGAGATCGTACTGCTGATTGACATGCGCAAGATTGATGAATCAGTGTAATTACCGTTACCTTATATTGAAAATTATATCATAGCATAGAACGTGACAATACTTCAGACACCGAAGGCGTCATTTCAAGTCCGGGTATTCATCTGGATGTTTTTAATGTGAAATACTACAGGGAATGAGCACATCTTTCATCCTGTCATTTATATCTCTCCTATCAATCATAATCCTCTAGGGGAATGAGCTGGCTGCCTCGTCGACTTTCATTAATGAGATGTAGCTACACGAGGATCGTATTAAATATCAGTTTCAGAGCGTTTAAACATTCAATAAACTTCCACATGAATGATTAAGATTACTTATTAATTCATGCTTTGTCCAACAATGGCAACGGAGAAGAGAACTGTGGCAAATTGTGTTCTCAAATCGTGTTGAATTATATGCAGCTACATCAACTGTGACTCCCTTCCTGTTCTGACGTATGCCAAGATCGATTGACTCTCGTGCTTCTCTTTGGCTGTCCGCATACGGAAGTTGCACGACGGGTTTCTTGAGTCGTAGCGCTGCATTTTTTGTTGGAAGATCGAGTCGGTGATGCACCGATCAGTGGCATGGTTTTTTCGTAAACGACTCGGGAATAGCAGGCATGAATACTAGGCAACTTACAAAATAAGATACAAACTAACTTGAGTAGAGAAGACGCAAATGAGTAGTTCGGGTAGACTACTTACATGCATTTGTGGTAAAGATAAATTTGTCAGAAGGATTTACAAAAAAAAAAAAAATCTGTGGGAACGCACACCGTTTCGGAATCTTGGAGAGACGTGCAAGTTATTCCCGACTCAGAGAATATAGGAACACGAGGCCATGTTTTTAAACGACGTGATTAATTTAATGTACGACCCGCGAAGTTAAAAGCAGATGATTTGTGATGAACGATGACATGTAGGTGTTGAGAGGCCGATTTGTTCCGAATGATATAAGTCTTCTAAGGACCTGAGGTAGTGTTCTTCTCTGATTGAGCTAAAGAAGCGACCGTCAAACTGCCAAAAGTAAAATATTGTGATACACATCTATGTTGCCTGCAAGTGGAATTCATAACAAAGTGTACATTATATAGAAGTTGGTTTTCATATAATATTGTCTCATTTATTATTCTTAAATTGTTTCCGGTAAAATTATCAACATAACATTCATTTAGTCTATGACTCACTTGGATGAAAAATACAACTAAATACTGAATGTAATTTTATACATTTTTGTATAATTCGGAGCTTGGCAAATTAAAATAAAATTTGGAAATAGTTTTATAATCGAGTTAATGTTATTTCGTCGAATTCCTAAGATTGTTGTTCTGAAATTGAAAGTAGAAGTCAAGATAATGAATATCAATAAACAGTAAGATCTAGAAGGACGAACAGAAAAACATTTATTTTTCTGAAGATTTTCAAGCTTATTGTGATAGTCACCAATAGAATCTTCACCGAGAACATGGCGTTATGTAAACTCATTTGGCGTGAATTCACAGAATGAAACTACCCTTTTCTTTTTGTCTTACCAGATAGAATAAGAACGTGTGTAATATAATTTGTGATTTTGTTGTATTAATTTTTCTTCCGGTGTAATATACCAAGACTGTAATTACTTACATTTCACGTAGTTTTAAATTGTGTCCAAAACATCAACTACTGTCTTAATATCAACGCCTGACAGACTGTGTGACTCCTGAGGAGACCGTAGTGAATGAGGCAATTGTTAAGTAAGTATTCCTCTCATTTCATACATGAGTCGTGTTCGGGAGGAGTCGAGTTGCTCTTACATATTTTATAGTCCCCGCCAATACATCCACAACCCATGGGCGAAGGTTCATGTCCTCCATTTTCCAGCGACAAAATGTCTCGAAGGTTTCCTGACAGCATGGAGTTTATTCGTAGACCAACTTCGGGAACTACCTTCACATTTTACCCCATTTCGCGACCTTCCTACATACCAACGACTACGACTTTGTTGCAAGCATACCTTCCAGCGTCCAATTTAAAATACGCTATTGCGACCTACGTCAATTACTCTTATTACTATGCATTGAAACTAAGCCAGTAATTGACCTCCACGTCCTCAGCGGGGGCATTGTTTTGCCTGGATTTTGTAACCCTCTGTTACTCCGTCGTGGAAATGGATTTTGTCTGAATGAGCTATGCCACCACGGCACGACCAAAATAAATTAAAACAAACAGAGCGGATGGAAACGGTGCCGTATGTAGGTCGTGCTCTCGCACGTGTTGTTGCATTATGCATGCATGTTCACCGCCATTTCGGATAATTCGAAACAATAATTACGCGGTTACCCGCGATAATGACAGCGGGGAAGCCCGCTATCAATATGCCGAGCCGCGAGACGGCGCGTGCGACGGTACGGGCGGCGGGGGGTCAGGGGCGCTGCGAGGAGTTCTTACATCACGTCGCATTGTGCGCTCCGGGTTTGCGGGGAAACGCTCGTGCCGGTTTAAGCTTTTTGTTTCCCCCTTTTTTCTTCCCGCGTGGCGACGGCGGCGGCATAGCGTTCATGGTGCTTTTATTTTCCTGGAAATTGAACGCTGGCTGACCTCTGTGCGGGAGTAGGAGACGTCGTGGCGGCGGTGGCGGCGGCAGCAACGGCGACGGTGGTAGTGGCGGTGTAGGCAGCGGCGGCACGGCACTTTGGGTGTCCTCCACGCCTGTTCAAACACGCTCCGCTTGGAGCGCTGCACGTGCGGCCTCGCGCTTTTTAAGCGTATGCACATCGGCGTAAAAGAACAAACCCACCGCTTGCCCGGCTTCCCCCCGCCCCCATCTGCTCCGTCTTCCGGCCACCGCCGGCCCAACTCTCCGTTGGGAGGCCTCCAGTACGTCCAATCGGCCGCTATCTGTCCCAGTACGCGCTCCATTCCCCTCATCCCCTGCCGCAGCGTGTTTATTTCATTCACTTTCCTGGCATTTTGCCTTGTCCTACTGGCGGCCCTTCTCTCCGTTTATCCGCGTTCTTTCTCGCGGTTTTCTTCATTGTCGAATATTGCCACCCTTCCGGTGTTGCACTTACCTTCGTTTTTGTCATTGCCCACGTCTCTCGCCATCCTGCTGTTTTTTATACTCAGCCTACTCTTTTAACTATATACACATCCTACCAACATGCTGTTCTTCAACTTTCCTTCGGCGTTCATCGACCTTCATTCTTTGCCACCTATCCTTCTGAATGCTCTTTCTTCCGTTTACCTCCGTTCCTCCTTGTACTTGGTATCATGTTCTCCTCCTGTCGCCATTTCTTTCTTGAATTATTCGTTTATTCACCACATTGAATGCCCGTCTTTCATTCCGTCCTTCCAATACATCTCCGTTCACGTGGTCGCCTCGTACGTGCTCTCTCCCCGCGCGGTCGCATGAACGCTCTCCGTCACACTATTCCATCTATTCGCGCGCGAGTAGATGCTCATCACCTAGTGGAGCTTTCACATCCCCCCCCCCGCCGCCGCCGCCGCCGTCCGCCTCGTGCCCTTTCATTCCGCGCAGCCCATCCGGAACTCCCCGCGGCGGGCTCCTTTGAGCACCCCCTTCCCCCGCTCCACCCCCCGCGCGGGCGGAGCGGTCGTCGCGGCGGCCACTTCCGGGGAGTCACGCGGGAGCGGGAGCGGGAGCGCGCAGAACGCGGGGCGCCTGAACGCCGTGCCCCTCGCTGCTCTGCGCCGCCTCACACCACCCTCCCGGCAACAGCCGACCCCGGACTCCGGAGTCCTAATCGTGACTGAACTATGCGGCTCCTTACTTAATACAATTGAAATATTGAACATATGTCTTTTAAATTAATTTTAAAATAAGAAGCGGCTTAGGTGGCTCAGGGCGTCAATTGATGTCACTGCAATGCCTCTGATCGGGAAGTTCTAAGATTCGAGTCCCGACGGTGGCAGAATTTTCGACACTAGCTACATAGCAAGGTCGAGTTCAGCTGCTGTCTGTGTTTATTTTTTTTTATTTTACGTCAAAAAACAGTTAAAAACTGCGTATGACGTGCTATGGGGAAAAGTGAATTGTGTGCACATTTTCAAAATTCTGTGATCCCTACACTAAGTCATATACTACTTAAATTTTGAATTTTTGAAAGGGAGAAAAAAAACTCCCATGTAATAAAATCTATTTTCAAGGATAAATAGCAATAAATTTTGAATTTTGAAAGGGAGAAAAAACAACAAAAAAACTCCCATGTAATAAAATCTATATTCAAGATAAATAAGCAATAAATTTTAATTTTGAAAGGAGAAAAAAACAACAAAAAACTCCCATGTAATAAAATCTATATTCAAGATAAATAAGCAATAAATTTTGGCTCTTATTACTTCCTGCCGCGACAACATGGAAACGATAATTTGAATAATTGTATTTCCCACTGAATTCTAGAAGACGTGCACAGAAAATGAAGTTACATTTATGTCCAGAAGCAAAACAAGGGTCCATCTCAGCATTTGCTCAATGGATCAGGGAAACTGGACGAAAAACCTGATCGAGATGGGTCTGGAGGAGAATTCTATGAGCCAGCTGCTCTGATCGGTATTTGTCCGAGGTTTCTCCGATCTACGCCAGGCAAATGCCGGAGCAACACCCTAAATATACGTATACACGCTAAAATTTTCGTGCGCATTGGACGTATAGAAAACGTGCCGTCAAACCCACACGGTTTCTGCATGAAAATATTTGAGCATGTTCGTCATTTTTTATGCAGAAAACTTACAGCTCAAGCGCCTGTAGTGGCGGAATCGTTGACTAACGGATTTGTTTACCCCAAGCGTCAGTAATCGACCACTTCGGTTTTGTGGTTAGGTGTGTCAAGGTGCGATTGTGTGAAGTGAGACTGTGATAAACTACCTCTTTCCGTATTTCCGCCTTCCTATTTTATTTTCTATGCTCCTTGGGTTAATTATTACTTCATTATTGTCACAGCCAGAACGCACGCACAGAAATACCACCATTGAAAGATCTCAGCGCATTTCAATTGTTTCCCGGGAGCCCCCCTAGCGGCGTCTCTTGGCGATTCAGAAAACATACAGACCGTGTAAGCGCGACGTTTGGCTTTTATACTTCTAGTTCGGGATCTTGAAGTTTCTGTACAGAAACTTAATGAAATCTGCATGAATACTGTACCGTGTATACCGGCCTTGAAAAAAAAAGGCCACGGAACGTACACGATCTTTCTTTCTTGTCCTATCCTCACCCCTTATTTACACACACATTTACTTGCACTTCACTACCACACATGCCGGGACACCAGTTGGGAGCTTTGAGCTTGTCCTGTCTGGGGCGGTAACCCGCTGGTAGGAGATACCTAGTTTGGAAAAACCAGCAAGCTGACGGGTAGGTCGGCGCGGGATTTCGCCATCCAGAGGGCGGAGAAGATCACCGCCACCTCCCAATATAAAACATGCACTACACGTATGGAACTAACGATCTTAGCAACTGACACGCCCGGAACCGCTAATCAATAAATTAAAATAAAACTATTATGTTTGTAACGTAAACGGGGCTATTGAAATAATTAATATTGACAATGTAAATATATCACCATTTATGGGCAGGAACATTTAAAAAACCGTTAGCGATGATTTAAATCTTGTATTAAATTTATTGAAGTTTTTGTATAACTGATCAAATAATTAATATTATTTTTACAAATCTATGAAATAATATGAAATTTCTTGAAAAATATTGAGCGACCTTCCTAGTGGGGGCCCTATGCATGTGATTAGTATTAATTCACCCCTGTTAGTGGGGCGCTCGTCGAAGATTGAAGACGAAAGTGACGGAAGCCACGCGTCACATTTCACGAAACATTTACGTAGAGTTGGCATATTCTTCTCTCTCTTTCTTACAAACCTCGTTGAAATTTATTAATGTTATTTTGAGTAAATGAAAAGTTTGTTCTTTTGATATCAAACTGCAAGCAGCATAACCACCGCACCATAGTAACCAAAATTATTTATTTTGAAAGGTTCTTCAGTTGTTTACTGTTTTACATACGCCTGAATTTGGGCACACACTCGCATATTCAGATTTACACTTGATGTGTATAATGCGTGAACCACAGTTGTGGATGGGATGTGCTCTTTGTGGTATCACAATAGAACTGCAGTTAACTGATGAACTCTTTTAGAGCGTGCATCTAGAAATAATTTGACAATTTGTGTTGCTGTAAAAACGTCACCAAAGATTATTTTTCGTGGAACAGGATTATTCAATTTACAGTTATTTTTCATTGTGAGATTTTCTAGAAAGTGTATTTTAAGCTGCCAAAAATTCGAAATTTAGGAATAAAATATACAAAGAACATTTATGATACTTTACGCAGTGATAAATATGAAAATTAGAAATTATACATGGAGTTGCTCATTGATATTGAGTAAGAAGTTAAGATTAAACAATGTATTCGTTGGCTATAATTCGTGTATATCAAAACTGAATCCACTTCATTACCCTTTTGAAAATACTCCACGTAGACAGTACGGTTAATGTTTTCTGCCATTATCGTGTATAGGGCACGATAATAGCATTCGATATCTAAGAAAATTACAATTCCATGTGAACAGTAAAATACCCGAGAGGAGTTCTTCTAATATTTTGAGAAGTGTTACAAGTACAAATATTTAAATTTAAGTTGCATTTTTAATCTTTCTGGTTTCGTTGAATTAGTGTGAATAATCTCCGTTAACTCTCAATATTGATAAATTGTGTGCACATTTTTCAAAATTCTGTGATCCCTACACTAAGTCATATACTACTTAAAATTAAAAAAAAGCTCCCATTTAATAAAATCTATTTTCAAGGATAAAAAGGCAATAAATTTTGGCTCTTATCCATGTTGTCCTTCGGAATAATACTTCCTGCCGCGACAACATGGAAACGATAATTTCAATAATTGTATTTCCCACTGAATTCTAGATGACGTGCACAGAAAATGAAGTTACATTTATGTCCAGAAGCAAAACAAGGGGCCATCTCAGCATTTGCTCAATGGATAAGGGAAAATGGACGAAAAACCTGATCGAGATGGGGGTCATTGACCCGGAGGCTGCAATACAATACTTAAAGACATTTAGTTTTAGACTGAAAGACGTATGGTGTGAGGGTTGTACCCCCCACGTCTCTGTTGAACTATGGGGGAAGAGTAGAAAGGAAGCTGTCTGTAGTTTGGTGTATATTCACTGTCCTGATACATCTGTGGAATTAAACGGAGGAAACTACACACACGACCGATCAGACAAAATAGCTTCTCCTATTCCCGTTTAAACTGGACTTCCATTTGACGCAGTTATACAGGTGGAATCGTTACTAGGGTCGATATTACCGTCATTGAAATATTGGCACATGATCCAAGGATCGTTCCTGCTTGCAAATTTTCAGTCCGTACCAGCAGTCTGGTTCTAAGTTGCTTATCAACAGAGACTTGATGTTAGATAAAATATTTATTCTTTATTATTGGAATTGGAGGGGCTAGAGATTAGACAATCAATAAGCCACTTTACTGGCAGAGTTGAGATATTTATGATTTTCATTTCTGCTAGATTGATTGTTTATTTCGTATTTTCGGTTGCATCAACTGCTATGGTCATTAGACCTGTTAGTGAAGTGCGCGTTTTTATCACGAAAGCTGGCGCTGTTCTTCTCTCACAAAATTGTGAGGTCTGACGCCGACTTACACGTCATCTTCCAGAGTTTTCTCCAACCATAATTCTCCCACCAACGGTGCACCGCTCCAACTGGGATAAGCTCTAAGTTTCTGATATGTGTGGTAATGTTGTGCATGGAAGTGTGGGTTTAAATAAAGGGTGAGGTAAGAAGGTCTCTTTCTCTGGTAACAAAAAAGTGGATAAATCCAGTTGCTAAATTTGGAAAACAAAATCCTCTAACACGAGATGTAGCCAGAATCCATGTATTGTGGGTCCTTGATACCGCAAATCGTCTGTCCGTTTGTCCGTCCGTCTGTGGTCAACGTTAGCGCTTAAACCGTTCAGTCGATTTTTTTCCAAAATCGATATTCCCCGATCAATCTGAAAGAACTCGATGCTTTGGAAGTTTCAAACGTTTATTTTGAGGGTACTTTACATGAAGTTAGAAAAGCATTTTCAAAATTGTCTCCAAAATGGCACCAACCTTTTCAATTCAACTGTGAACTCGGATATCGTAAAGGACTCGTAAGGGAATGGCAGAAGTATCATACTCGTTGAAATCTCTGATTTTTTTTCGAAAATTGCAAAAGTACAATTTTTTGGACGCCTTCCTACAACTATAATATCGGAGATAGTTATTTATTTCTTTAACAATGTATTCCTTAAGCACAGATCGTGAAATAAGGCCATATAGAATTTTTCGAAAAAAAGTACTTTTCGCGTAATTTTGTGCGAAATATAAGCAGCTTTTAATTTTTTTAAACAATTTTTTTCTCGGCATCAAATTATTTTCTTTATATTTCCTCCTTATATGTACAAAGAGATGATAAAAATATGTCTTAGTCCTAATTTCGGTGAACTGTATGTTCGAATATTGGAAAGAGTTAGCTTTTCAAAACTACAGAGTTGAGATTTTTGTCTTAGACAAAGTCGGATCTCAAATATCAGCTCTTTAAAAAGGTCATGTACTCTTTTTACTTTCTCGTATACATATGTATATACGGACTAATATACGTAGTATAGAGAAAGTTATGTAATGCTGTAGAAAATCGATTTCGAAATTACAAGGGAAATACGCGTTTTGGGGTCCCCTGATACCGAAAAAGTGTTTTTTGAAAAACGTCCGTCCGCCCGTCCGTCCGTCCATCCGTCCGTCCGTCCGTCCGTCCGTCTGTCCTTGTGTCCGTCTGTCTGTCCTTGTGCCCGTCTCTCTGTCCGTCTGTCGCCCTGTCTGTCCATTCGTTCGTGAACACTACTAGCGCCTAAACTACATTTACGATCTTTTCCGAATTGATGAAACCCCTGACCTTCTGACTCTAGTTGAAGCTTTGAAATTTTGAAAAACAATCTTTAAAATTTAGGGTACTTTACATGAACCCATTCGGACATTCTCAAAATTTTCTCAAAAACGACTCCAAATTTTTTTCTTTAAATTTCTTGAAAGAATAGAGTAAACTACACTTATAAAAATGGCATAAGTTCTCTTTTCACGGTTAACTCTGAATTTTCAAAAATTGCAAAAATTTGGATTTTTCGGCGTTTTCCAGCAACTACAAAATTAAAGATAGACTTTTCCTTCAAAAGAAATTTGTTGCTCAAAGTCAATTCTTTTAATAAGATCGTGTAAATTAAAAAAAATAATTAGTAGTTTTCGTGCAATAGTGCGTGCAATATTTGCAATTTAAAAACATAAACATAACAAGAATTTCTCAAAAAGAGTTCCAATGTTTCTTTACATTTTTGGTAGGGGTAGTACTAAATGTATCCCATACGATGACATAGATGCCATTTTTGCGTTTTAAAAAAATTACAAAAATATATTTTTTTTATCCTGACTCTGTTGTCTGTAATATTTATATTAGATGCGGTTTCTTCCCATTATTATATTTATGAGTACATGAACTTTAAATAATGTCAGATAAATTTTCTCGAATACACAACAGTTTTCTGTTAAAATGAGCTTAAAATTCCGCATTTTGAGAAACACTCTAACGTCATTTTCTCAAAAATGACTCAATTTTTTCTTCAACTTTACCAACGATAGTTTAATGGATGTTTAATATGACGTAAAGTTCATTTTGGGTATTCTTTTTTTTTCTCATCAATTTCTATACGTTGTTGAATTTGTGAGTGGAAGTTCTTCAAATTACTTTAAATGAAGTTTTTCGAAAACTCAATAGATTCCTGTGAAAAAGAGTTTCAAATGTCGCATTTACGTGACATTTAACGCCGCTACCTTAAAGATGACTTAACATTTTTCAATGAAAATTGCTATTTAGGGCGAGGTTTTAGCATGCTTTAATGTTCTTAAAATAATATTTCGGTTCTACTATTTGGAAACCGAAAAGTTGAGAAAATGTTGAAGAAAATGTACTTTGGGCGGCGATAGTTGGCAGCAGGCAAGGAGGAGGGGCAAGACTGTACCGTACAAGTCCACACCAAATAAATTAGAAAACTCTACTACGAGAAAGTCTGTGTCATTCTGTAGCACCTCTAGTTTGAAAATCTGGTAGATTTTGCGTAATTGGACATGGAATTAATGCAATTGAGCAACATTGTCTCAGAAACCGGACCAAATTTTTTCTACATATTTTTTCCACGAACAGAAATGCTTAAGAGAACCCACTCTTCCAAGAATTCCACGGTTAAAATAATGGCTCAGGTCTCATTTTTAGAAGTACGTTATTTCGTTAAACTCTGATATTTCGAAAATAGTAAATTTACAAATAGTGCAAGAAAGTATGTGCTGTTTCAACACCATTAGTTTTTAAACATACATAATGGTTTATTAAAATTATAAAAATTTAAAAAAATTGAGTCTTTTAAAAACTAATGTACTTACATACATGCAACATACAAACCAATTTTATATCCTTAAAAAAGGTCTGAACAATTCTTTTGAAAAAGGAGTAGTTTTCGTATAACTTTTAGTTAAAGCGAAGGGAACTATTTTTTTTCTCAAATACACCTTCAAATTTTTGCTTTTGAATATTTTTCTCAGAGAGAGGAGAGAACGCGTCAAAAATTCACAGGTATCATTTTCGTCTATCTGAATTGCGAGAAAGTATAGTTTACCATAACTCAACTAATTTATTATTTTATATTTTTTATCTTCTCTTACTCGCAAATTATTCCTTTTCCTTGGACCTATAATATATGCCAACCATAGTTTTGTAGATTCAGTTTTTAAGCACCTTCCCTGGTTCTTCTTTGTAACCTTTAATATTCTTCCCAAGTATTCACCTGCATATACTTTTTTCTTAGGTAGTTTATAACTTCACTTTACTAAAAAAGTTCTTAATTTTGATTTTTTATAATACTCAGAACCTGGTTTATGAAACGAATAATTTAGAGGTTATTTAAGATAATAACATTTGCAAGTGAATATTCACTTTTGAAGGATATGAAAGGTTTAATAGATGTGTTAGTAAAAGTGTATGTTGACTTATTGCTAGCTTAAAAATAAATTCAGTTGCTCGTCCTGCAAAAAAATCTTTTGCGGTATGGATACGAATTTACAAGTTTTCTTTACAATACATTTAGTTTTATTGTCAGTGGGACTTTTTCGACATTTTAGAACACTGCTTGACGCTGGAACTGACTGCTGGAAGACAAATAAAGGGAAGAAGTCTGTGCCGAATTCTTTCCGTTTGCAGGTACTAAATTTTGTTTATGTTCCTACATCCCACCATAATTTTGTATTTCGAAAAGAACCGGATGAACGACATGTGCTTCTTTAGAGCGTGACTTTCGATCCAAACGGCCAATTTAGTAGGCATCGGATGAAAACAACAGCTGCCATGCGTGAATGAACAGACACACAAACGAATATTGTCTCTTATTTATGAAGATTGGAGAAAGTTGGAAATCCGCGTTTCGAGGCGCTTCGCAGCCACTAAACAGCGATTAGCCAAGCGCGTCAGCGCCTCCCACACAATGGCCCGACAGGTCGTTTCGAGGCGCAAAACTTTTCTCCTATTCCGTTCCGTAGGTGTGTCCTGTGTCAGTGGTGTTGAGAGGGACCGCCAACATGAGTTTAGAGCCGCTGGGTTGACGTTGGCAACCCGATATGTGGTTTGCAGAGGATTCCGCTACATAAACGGTGTTTACTAAACACATTTCAAATAAATATTGTTTTTTTATTCTAATTTGTTTTTTTTGTTTTTAATAATACTCTATGACACTTCCTTTAATAGAATTTACGCCATTAACAAAACGTTCTCAAAACTGACTTAACAGTGGTAACATACATTCAAGCAATAATGAAATTTATTATTACAACACACGTCGTACTCAGGTGTCAGTATCAACAGCTCACTACAGGAAATCCACGTGTACTACATTACTTTACAACACATTGCCTGATGATATTAAACAAAATAGATACACACGGGTAAGTGCCAAGTAAAATCTTTTCTGCTGGGCACTTATTTCTATACAATTAAAGAGACTATGCTGACCATCAAAAAGAACTAGTGGTGCTACAGAATGGCACAGACTTTCTCGTAGTAAAGTTCTCTAATTTTCTTGGTGTGGACTGGCTTTACAGTATTGCCCCATCTATCGCCGTCTGCCATCTATCGCCGTCCAAACTACATTTTTTTGACATTTTTTCAATATTTCGATTTTCTAAGAGTAGAACCGAAATATTACTTTAAGAATATTAAGGAAAAGTAAAACCTCGTCATAAATGGCAATTTTCATTGAAAAAATGTGGAGTCGTTTTTAAAAAGATGGCTTGTAAGCGTTACTGTAAATGCAAAATTTGAAGCTTTTAAACAAAATATTTTTGAATTTTCGAAAAACTTCATTTTAAGTCATTTGACATCATTGCAAGTCAACTTCATTTTAACTCATAAATTCAATAGAGTTTACAAATCGGTGGAAATGTGCATATTAACGGCGTGAGAGACAAAAAATACGTTTGTGTAATTTTTTTAAAAACAAAAGAACACAACGAAATGAACTTTGTCATTTTTACAGTGCAATTAGTACTAACTGTCGGAAAAGTTTGTAGAAACAATTTCCAGACATTTTTGAGAAAATGGTGTTTGAGCGTTTCTGAAAATGCGGAATTTTGAGCTCATTTAAACTGAAAACTGACGAGTTTTCGAAAAACTTTATATGACACTATTTAAAGCAAATATACTCATAAATACAACAATGTGAGGTCTATTAGGAGATCACTGATTTCATGTCTGCAAATTAATGACATTATGCTCTTTCAATTATTTAACGACGTTCTATAACTCTACCTTTAACAATTTTATCCAACTGAATTTAATGTGTCTATATTTGTGGTATCCCTTTTTCAATGCATAAGTTTTCGTATCGAGTTAGGTATATTTGGATACACAAAACCACCATTCACATCACGCATCTTTGTGAATGTGAAGGAAACGATATCTTCAAAATGGCAATAAATAAAAATTAGATCTTGCAATTGCGAATCCTGTGAAACCACGATCGCCTTTGCATATTAGATAAGTGAAAAACTACTATTTACAAAGGCCATTGTTTATGTTTTGTAATAATTCTTCCTACAGAAGAACACCTAGTGTGTGTTGGAGACAAGGGGCGGGAGAATGACACGCTTCACAATAGTTGTTTCGCAATCGAAACTTCATCAATCGTGTCTGAGAAAGAATTCTTTGTGACCATGAAGTGGAGAGTATAATGTTTAATGGCTAGGGAAATGATTAATGCAGCATTTTGAATACAAACGCGTGCCACTGGGGAAACGTGTATGCTTTGCGAAAATTTTCCGCAACCCAGCACTTGTGTGCGCTTGTTCGTCGAGTCGCGTAGATTCAGATTCCGGTGTACAAAGGGGAATGACGTAAGTCAAATTAATACATTTACATCCAAACAAAGTAAATTGATACAATTTGAAATTACATTAATAAAATATGTATTGAACATTTTTAAAAATAAAAATTCCTTGGCCTACTGGATTAAATTTTTGAAGAGGACATTTTTATCTTTGAGAGAAATGATAGCCATTGTAAACGTGGGAATTCACTGAGACAAAAAATCACCATCACAACATGTATACATATTGTGTATTCGTAGAATTCCAGATCTGCGACAAACAATATTTCGCTGAAATTTGGATAAATATAAACAAACATGTCCTCACTGATAGTTTCCACATTTAAAGGTAATATTTTCAGCGCTCACGCGCATTTGTCGCAACATATATGGCGACAAGTCGGAGGTTAACCACCACAAAATGCATCTCACGGCCTCTTCCCATGGGGTACCGAATGTACAATATATATAAAATATAAGCAAAATATGTAACAATATATAATGAAAAATGTGGATAATTATTGTGTTAGGATTCACAGGATTCGTCAAGATCACTATTTTCAAAACTGAACATAGAAAAATATATGTGATTACATAAAAATGCGGTCTATTGTCACTCGTCACCAACATCCCCACCACCGCCACCATCATCCCTTCCGTCCCGCGCCGCTAACTCCGCGGACATCGCCATCCGCACAACCACCCTCACTACCTGGGAGGACAACCATCGTCCCCTCTAGACACCGTCACCGACTCCACCGTCTCCTCGCCAATGCATCGCCCGAGCCACCACCCACCCAATCGTCAGCATCTCCGCGGCCACTGCTGCCAGCACCGCCGTCGCCGCCACCGCCTCCACCGCCGTCCCCAGCGTCTCCACTATCACGCCACCACCACCGCCACTGCCACCACCAGCGCCGCCGCGGAAGCGAGAGGGCCGGAGCGAATCGGCGGGGAAACCGACGTTAAACGCACGTTTAAATTCCCGCGCCGCCCATAAATTGAACGCGCCGCGGCACGTTTACGACGGCGAGCGCGCAGCCTGCGGCCACGACGTCGCCGGCGCCGACGTCGCGACGCCGCACCGGGGTCGCCGCCTCCGACGCCTTCACCACCACCACCATCATCACCACGGCGTCCCCGTTCCGCTTATGCTTATGCTACCGCCGTGCAATGGGTCGACGTAGACATATTTATTTGAACTGCTATCGGTCAGGACTCGGCGACAGTTAATTCCAGTGATAAAAAACTCAACCAATAGAGCATTTTTATTTTCATGCTTATTTTGATAATGACAGATAACTCAATGATACTTGAAGCAATGACCGCGAGCTGTGGCGCAGTGCATCGACTGATGTTACTGTAGCACTCTGACCGGGAGGTCCTAGGTTCGAGTCGACGGCGGCAGGCTTTTCGATTCTAGCTTTTCAGCTAGATCGAATTCAATTGCTGTCTGGAAGAGACTTCTAGCGGTCGGCTGCTCTGATCGGTAGTTTTCCGTGATTTTTCCGAGCAACACCAGGCGAATGCCGCAGCAGTACCCTAACAAAGAGGCCACGGACCGCGCGCGATCTTTCCTTCCTCTTCCTTTCTTATCCTCACCCCTTACACACACACACACACCTCTACACTAACATGCACTACACTACCACACATGGCGGAAGACCGGTCGGGAACTTAGAACTTGTCCCGGCTGGGGCGGTGCCCCGCTGGTGAGAGTTACCTGGTTGGGTAATTAGCTGACGGTAGTTCTGCGCCGGATCTGGCCATCCAGCGGAGGAAGACCACCGCCACTTACTACTACACTTACGGGAGTAATGACCATAGTAGTTGACGCGCCCGTAATCACTAACAATCAATCAATCATTCACTGAAGCAACGTTTCCCATTTTCAGGAAAATGAAGAAATTGCAAAAGGCCTCTTCCCTTCTTCCCGCATCTTCTTTTATATAACAGTATAAAAATGTGCAACTTCTTTTAAGGTTTTTTCATTTCGTAAACTGCATATGACTGCTATTTACAAGTGCACTATTTTATTACGCACAGTTTACACTTTCATTTCAACTCAAAGAAAGTGTAAACCAAAGTTTTTGATTATGTGTTTTTTTTTAAGTTACAGGAACCTGGATTAAAAATTTAAATGCGAGGCGTTGTAAATGTTGTTGGGGAAAAGAAAGAAAAAATGTTAGAATAAGGAAACTTTAAATGTTTCTAAACAGTGGATGTAGTTTTATTGAGTGTCTAAAAAGTCGCCCTCCATGTCGTTTCGCAGCGTGCTTGTTTTGAAACGTCTCCTTTTTGGGCCAGAGAACGTTACTACCACTACCGCCGCCTCAAAGAAAGCAGTCTCAAATCCATCCGCTTTCCTTGAAAATCGGGGTAGAGGAACCTTAAAGGGGAAAGCGAATGCATATTTTTGCTATCAGTTAAGTAGGAGGGGATTTTTAAGTTTCTAACAGAGAAACGTCAAAATCCTCAAGACGATTCTTTACGACTGCCATTACAAAGATGGAATTGTTGGCGAGTCATGGCAAGCGCTGTGGTATTTCTTAATCGAGTATATGAAGTGTTGTAAATGAATGTGGAGAAACGTCGTCATAATTTCTTTCTTATAATATTAAATGCAGTTTTGTTGGAGTTTGAATGTTTAAGAATTGTACAAAACATTACATTTTCGATATTCAGATTCTCATAAAGATTTAATTCATATTCGAATATTGTTACTTTAGCACTTTACATTACTTTTTATTTCCTAATTATTTAATTAATTAAAGCTCAATTTGGAACCTAAAACCCAGAATCCAGTACGCTCATCTTGCACACTTGAGTACTTGATTCCACAAGGTTCTCCCATCTTCATCATTATTTTAGTCATTATAAAGATATAACTTAGCTTTTATATCATCTAATAATGGTAGTAATTGACTGATTAATATTTCCATTAAAATAATGAATAAAGGATCGTCTAAACAAATGTGTTCAGAAGGGTATAGCCGAATAAGGTGGTGACAATTAGCCGCAAACCAAATCGATAATCGCGATACTCATATAAAAGAGAAAACAAAATGACGTAGATTCACAAAAAATCATCCTCCTGGGGCAATCTGTTGCAGAGATATAACAACAAACGTGTTTTGCATGTTTATTTTTTCTCAGTATCTATGGTGTTTATCAGGCTGGAAAAATTTGCAGAGACGGGGAAACATAGTTCAATTTAAAGGTATTTTTGTCAACGAATTTTGACGTCAAATTCATATAGAAAAATAATAAATAAAATTTTCGAATTAATTTTCGACGTGATAACGTTATAGTACTGTCGCAATTTTTTTCTCCTAAAATGGTTCTTATAACAGTCTGTAACACATATTTTTCAGATTTTTAAACAATGTGGACGGTAGTGAAAATTTTTTTTAGTTTAAAAATTTGAAATTCGCGCCCAAATGTGATTTTAAGAAACGGTTTAACACAGATTTTTAACACGACGTATGAACTCGAAACCTTATAGGTGTTACATCAATTATGTATCAAACTCAATCGGAATATCCTTGGTGGAAGTACATGGTCGCATGGAGATGGGTGGCCTCTTGCGCATAGGACTTCAGCCAATGAGCTTCTGGCCACAATGTGCGTCATAATATTATATATATATATATATATATATATATATATATATAATATTTTAAATGGCAAAATTACTACAGTTACATGTCATCGAAACAGATAAGTGCTTTTTTTAAATTTAACTTTTTTTGCAATTACCATTTCATTGATTATTTTTAGTCGGTCATCTTTGAAATTGCCCATTTATGTCATTTCAAAATGTTTCTTAACACTTCTTGCACCCATGAAACATGGTGGCCGACATCTGGTCTCGCTTTTCAAACGAAGTGGTCACATGGTTAGTGACGGAAACTGATGCTGTGCAGGAGGAGCAAAAAACTTTCCACATTAAACAAATATTTGTCAACAAAAAATTCCAAATAATCCTGGTAAGCAAGACCTTTCAATAATTTTAATATAAACCGTTTTAACATTGGTGAAACAAGTTTTTTCTATCACTTTTGGCGCGAATTTCAAATGTTTAAACGGAAAAAATATGTTTCAATATTTTTTCACTATCGTCCACATTGTTTAAAAATCTCAAAGAAAATGTATGTTATAGACTGTTATAAGACCCATGTTAGGAGAAAAAATTGCGTCAGTACTCCAACGTTATCACGTTGAAAATGAATTTCAATTTTTTTATAAGAATTTGACGTTAAAATTCGTTGACCAAACATACCTTCAAATCAAACTATATTTCCCCGTCTCTGTAATTATTTTCAGCCTGATACACGCCATAGATGTTGAGAAAAAAATAAAACATGTAAATCACGTACCTCTTTTGCTCTGTCCACATTGAATATTTCTTTAGTTTTATAAATTTAAAACCTATCCGAGTCTCGTAAAATGAAACCATTTAAAACACATCCAAACATACAAAATTTGGTATAGAAATAAAACGTATTAACTCCTGTAAGAGGAGGCAGTATGTTGATGCTTGTTTTCCCGCGATATTTTGGGGATGGGTCGTGTGTACTTCTCAATTATAACGTTCGATAATCCGCGATGTGAAATCATAAGATCTAAATGTCAGGATACGCTGACACTTTTAGAGGTGGTAGAATCGAGACACTTTCGTGTTATTGAAATACAGCAATTATCTTTGGGGTTTTTCAAAATATATTCATTATAAATCAATTTTTAAAATTACGTTGAAATTTGCTCTATTTTTCTACTGGTAAGGAATGCGACATAACATAAGTAGATTAGAATATTAACTGACTTAAAGGAGCGAATATGCTTTTCAAGTGACAGAAATTTGTTCTTTGAATGCGACCACATATTATTATGTTCATTCGATTCACTGATTTTTGAAAGCAGAATCTAATTTGAGTAATGTTACTACTAAAAGGAATTCTGGAATTTGAAAAACACACAGCCGCCTTTTTCAGAATTCATGTAGAAAAAAAACTTTAATTACTGTTTAAAGAAATTCATCTTATGACGGCGTATATATTATTGCTCTTTATGGCCATTTATAACACTGTCGATAGGAAGAACTGCTTCAATCTTTTCTTCAGTCACAATTTTAGCCCTTGGCCATTTGTGATCTCATGTTTAACTTTATCGTGCTTGCTTTAAGATAAGAAAAAATATTCAAGTAAGAGTTTTGGAGTGAGGAAGTTTGAGGCATGTCCCTCACACATAAGAAGGGGAAAAGCGGGACGGATTGCCTCTGGAACCACCCTGAAGGGTGCCACAAGCAGATTCATTTTAATAGGAGCATAGGGAAATCATCGATAACATAATTTCATTCGTTCTCGAGATTGTATCGCTAAGTTTGGGCAGATGGAGCACCATACAAACTAGATTTTTTTGCACATTATAACTTACTGTTTAAATTTCTTCTGCTCAAAATATTTTTCGACTCTTATCCCTTTTCGTAACAAGTAGACTCTGACAACGCGAGGTCGGTGGACGAATGCGGAGAAAGAGTGGCGGGAAGGAGGGCGTTATGTTGCCGTAGTTCGAATAACCATGTTGGAAATTGTGCTTTGCACAGGTTCAAGGATATTTTATATTAATTGGAAGTTCAGAGCCTCGTCACCAACTCCGACACGTGTAGCAAAGCGCCAAACTGTCAAGTTGAATGCGTTCAGCAAAAAACGTGTTTGGCGTAAAGTGTGTTGGAAAGTATATGTTGGAGAGACTCAAGTATGTTTTATGTTAATCGCGTAGGCCGAAGGCTGGAGACCCGCCGTGTCGTTGGACACGCGTGGCAAAGCGTCACTGCTTCTTTAAAGTTTGAGGTTATAAATACGCGTTGGCGCCGCGGGGTGGTGTTGTAGTTTGCCATGTTCCCGCGGAATTGAGACGATTGTCTCGTTCGTTACGATACGGTATAAGAACCGATTTTTCCTATAGAACGTATCCATAAGGAATAAAAATTTAAAGCCGGCCGGGTCGCTATTAAATATAGTGCTATTGACCCGACATCTAGCGTAACAAATCAGTAGTTTTCACGTTGCGCGGTTTGGTATCGGTTTGAGTGACTGGTTAGAATGGAGGGCAGTTGCTCTAGCACGTTTGTTCAGGGAACGGGTCGACGCGCACGCTCGGCCTGTTGCATGCGTCCGAACTAGAGATCTGCGTTGGCTGAGATATTAAATGTGTCTGGCCGAGACGCGCGCTATGGATGTACAACGTTGGTGATTAGGGAAAACTACTGAAGCTGAATTATAAAGGCACTATCAGGTTCACCTATATCCTCTTTCAATTTGTAAAATAAACAAAAAATACATATTTAATTCGAAGAATGCATGTCGTACAAACTTTTTGAGTAAAAACGAAACAAATAGATAAGAATATAATAAAAATACCACGAACATAATCGGACAACTCTGAAGACATAAGACCGAAAGACCGGGCTCCCTGCTTCTATGGCGGTCTGTGCCCACATAAATGCGATTTCTGGGAACAGAATGGTCTAATCTTCAATACTCGCGCTATTGGGTTCCGAGAACGTAGTGTGTCAAAACTTTTTTAAGAAATATCATTGAAACTAAATTCGATTCCTTCATGAGACTTGGCAACCAGTGCCAACAATCTCAAATAGTTCAAAATTTCACCTGGTGGCCTCTTCAGGACCTCCCTAAAATCGTTTAACGGTTCTCTAGAGGATCGGGGACCCTAGTTTCAGAACCTATTACTGATAACGAAGGAAATTTTGAAATGAAAATACAACTTAAAATTAATACTAAGGAAATTAAATCGTGTTTTTCTATCCATTATAATGAATTATTAATATGAGATTTCGATTTCGTCCAGTCATTTTGACGCGTTACCTCTAGTATTTATACGTATAATAAACTGCACTCGAAGAAATAAAATAATCTTAATGTTCAACAAATCATTTGAATACTATTTTATTATGAAGCAGGGGGCATCATTAGTTGCTGTTACGTATCTCTTACATTCACATTTCACATTCCATTTCAAATATGATGTCTCCAACGTTGTCCAACGTCGCTTTAGGGTGAAATTGCACATTACGACACATAAATAAGGCTTTCAAACTATTACTTCTTTGAAGGACAACTATCCTCCCGCTGTCCACACTCGTGGCTCACTTCAATGGTACCATTTGTTTATTAATATTGCTGTACATCCGGTTCTTTGTGAAGAAGACGACATATTCCCTAATGGCTGTCCGACCACCATCCTCTTTGAGTCAGAGCCGTCAGATGCAGTGCAGGGTTTCCAACCCCAGCACTCTACCAGGTCAATGTATTGGTCATGTATTATTTATTGTACATGCAAATGAGATTACAGGCGACAAGGCCTGTCCTCTGGATGGACCCTTTCAAGTGTCGCTGTCACAATCGTCGGATGACTGGTTGCTTAGTAATTGTTCTGTTAGTTAAGTTGACTAGGGAATGGAATGGACCTTCATTACCAAGCATCTTTTGCGTGATTATAGATGGGATTCTTTTTTCATTTGGAATCCATAACAGATTTTGTTGGAAGCAATGGCAGGATAAAGTTTGTGTATAGGAATAGAAATGAAATTGTAAGTAATTCTGTCGGGTTTACATTAGCTGTCTACATAAATAACTATTGCTTATCTTCTTCTAGAATCACACAACTGATGGAATGTTGGAGATGAAACCCAGAGATAGGGTATGGCGCCATATTTTCGTACAATTAGTAAAAGATTCATGGTTATTTAAATTATTATATGTGCTATATGGTTCTAAAAGTGGTTCTGTAGCTTTACCGTACTTTTATTTGCGTAATATTATATCTGTGAATATGTTCTATCCCTGAATTTCCCCTGTTTTAACCTGATAACGTGAATTCTTATACGTTTGTAGAAGAGGCTTTCCAAACTATTTGGCAAATCTTATAATTAATATTACGCCTAATCTAAACGTACAGCACGCCATTCGAATCCGCGACTCTACACAAAGGGGCGTTCAGGCGGTTCTCTTTGAATCATCCACACTGATTTCTCTGATCATCACCAAGGAAATTTTGGAGCAGTGCCCTAACAAACGGGCGACTGACCGCGTGCGACCTTTCCTTCCCCTTTATTGTCCTAACCTTACCCCTTACTTACACACACACATGCACTACACCACCACACATGTCGGGAGCTAGAGCTTGTCCCGGCTGGGGTGATGGTGGGGTGGGGGATTCCTGATTGAGAAGAACCCCGCAAGCCGACGGGCGCCGGATTTCGCCATCCAGCGGGGAATATCACGGCCACATCACGAGATAAAGTAGCACTACGTTTACGGGATTAATGACCTTGGCAGTTGACGCTCCCGGAATCACTAATCAATCAGTCAATTATCCGAACTGAGTGATAAAATAATATATTTTTTAGCTAAATGCATGAAATATCATTTAGTGAATTGTTCTTACTTATCAAATAATTTTTTGCATCTTCTTTCTAGAAAAAATAAACGTAAAACACTTCGCATAAGACGTACACTAATTGACGAAACATATTTTCGGGAAATGCTACGAATGTAGTGATATGTTTAAATTTCAAGTTAACTTTCTGTTAATCACGCTGCACGCGTGTAATCTAACCGAAAAATTATAGACGTGGTACAGTTACAGAAATGAAAGATTCAACTTTAATCTATTTACTTGAAAAATAGATATTCACCTCTCCATGGCTAATTTTTGGCAACTAATAAGTTACTCAAGAATTGGGGAAGGTACTTTAATAATTATGAGTACGACAGAATACAATGTAAAGTGAATAGTATGCTCAAAACTTATAAAATGGAACCTTATTGCACAAAGGCGTGAGTGACTTGTATATGATCTCAATGTTTTCACCTTCAGACATTGTGGCCAGAAGCAAAGCAAAACCAACATGTACCCAAATGTTTTGAATAATTATTCGAAGGTTCGATTACTCAAAAAACAACGATGCCAGACTATCTTAATATGATTCCATTTAACATATCACTTACCGATTACTCAAAATCTACGGACATTTTTTCTTGCCGGGTACGTATTTCACCAAATTAACATGTACCCAAATATTGTGAGTAATTATTCAATGATTAAATACCGAAAGAACCATGATGCCAAACGATGCTTAGTAAGGTTTCACTTGATTTATCACTTACGTTTACCCAAAATACGAACTTTTCCCTGTAGGTTGCGTCTTTTACATAGCATCAGCAATTTTTGTTTAACGTAAAATTCGTTTTATTGGTTATTAATTTCTATTGCTGACATTGGTTTTATAATATTTCTCACGTCACATATTTTACAGACGATCTTACTTAATTAGCGATAAATAATTGTGTAGCTATCTGCTTTGAGAAAATGTGTTCATCTACAGACTGAGTTTGGATGATGTAATCACACATTCTTAGTCAACATCATATTTCTTTTCAAAGTGATATCTGTAATTACCTTTACGTCTAGTTAATGATCGCGAAAGGATTCACACTTCATAATTATGCCTTGTCGCGAGAAAGGACCAAATGGTAAAATGTACTTAAATATTTTAGAAGTCGCCTCTTGAGTAGTTAACTACGTTGTTTTGCACAAAGAATCAGTCACGTTTGGCTAATGCACGGAGAGATAAGAATAATACGACCGGTTTTAGGCTTTGGTAGAACAGGTCGCACAAATGAAGATGATTTGTTGTGTGTGTGGGGGGGGGGGTCACAAAGGAAGAATTGTCGAAGAAACGTGAGAAATTTATCACATTAATAAAGTTGGCCATTTAGAGATTTTTATATACTTGTGTTGCATACTACTCAAAAGTCAAGAGAGTGCTGATGTTGATGGATATCTCTGTGACGTGAGCGATTTCGATCTATGTCTTGTAATAGACATTGGTGATGGAGGATTGCACGTGATGTTTGCAGATAACAAGAGTACTTACGTTGTAGTTTGAAAGTTGTCTTACTCTTTCTTTTGCGCTCCATGAGATAAGAAAAAATGCTCAAATATCCGCAGGCGGGCCTGGTAGAGAAGGAAGATCCAACAGATACCGAGACCAAAAGAAAGAAAACATATCTAAGAGCCCTTATGGAAGTTTTATGCCGTTGATTTGACCATTTTTTTAGCCGTCGTGACAAAAACGATAAGTCACACTAGTTTTCAAATCTGTATTATGATTTGATGTTTGAATGCAAATGTCTGTGACAACACAATGTGGATTTTATATTAATAATATATAGTATATACACTATACATATTCTTTATATATTTATTTGTACCTTTATATGTGTTCCATTGTCGGGTTTATCAGGCAGGAATTGCAGAGTTGAGATGCTCGTATTTGTCGAGTATCATTAGTTGTCGTACAATAGGTGCAGAATTTGCAAAATAGCCATGATATGTATTACTTAGAAATTTCACAGTATCATACTTACTTTAATATATGATAATAGATAAGGAAATACAACATTTTAACTTCAGGATGATATTGCTGTTCAAAAGTTATTTTTGAATTCCAATTCATAATATCGAGAATGGACATGCAGGCGTGAAAGCGCGTTCCATTTTTACTTTGTAGGTTCAATCGGTCCTGGCCCATTACGCTTAATTTTAAGAGATACATTGCGAGATACTTAATTTAGTATTGCCAGGGTGTAAAGAAAAAATTGTTATCTTAAAATCATATTATAATTAGTTATTCCTTTTACGGATGCTCGTAAAATAAATAAAACGAATTTTATAGCATTGCATGTATTGAAGTAGGAAAAATGCCTAGCGTTTTCCTACCAAGCACTCCAAATACGGAAAGATCAGAGTACGGTTGGTGGAGAAAGAAAGAAAGAAAGAAAGAAAGAAAGAAAGAAAGAAAGAAAGAGAGGGAGAGAGAGAGAGAGAGAGAGAGAGAGGAGACAGACAGACAGACAGACAAATACACAGAGACAGATGAGACAGAGAGAGATAGTGATGATTGAGTGTCGATCGTTGATTAATCTATTATTTTGGTTCTGGATGCCTCTACTGCTACTGTCATTAGTCGAACAAGTGCATGTTATATACCGAGAAGTGGTGGTCCCCGTTGAAATTCGAGATCTGGCGCCGACCTACACGTGCGGCTTGCGGGCTCTTCCTGGTATCACTGCAAGCGGGACACTGCCCCAGCCGACACAAGTTCCCGACTTCCGTGGTCATGTAGAACGTGTTAGGGTAAGTGTATGAGTAGAGGAGGAAAAGGATAACGAGCAAAGGAGAGAACGGAGAAGAACAAGGCTAAAGGAAAGATCGCATCGCACGGCCCGTGGCCCGTGGTACTGCTCCGACTTTCGCTTGGTATTGATTCTAGAAACTACGGAAAACTACCGATCAGGGTTGCCGACCGCGAGAATTCTTCTCCACACTGGGGCTGAATTCGACCTAGTTACGTAGCTAGTATCGAAAATCTGCCACCGTCGGGACTCGAACTCTAGGGCCTCCCAGACAGAGACGCTGTTGTGGCAACAGCTGTTGCTCTGAGTTATCTCGGCCAGTGAGTAGATTGTGGCGAGAGCGCGGAGAACAAAATTGCTTTTGACTTGAAGGCACGGTGCAGGTGAGGTAGATCTCAAATGGATTCCTAATTCTGACTTCGATGTTGCAACAGACCTTTTATGATCGCTTTAATCATCCGAAATGGAAATTCAGTGAACACGGGGTATTTACTATGGAAGCGTTTGCAATTAGCTTATCTACTGCTGCGAATGATTTATTCTTTCGATTATTTCTCTTCCGCGCTTTACACGGCAAAAGTGATTTTTATGAACTAGAACGGTCAAGCAAGGATATTTCTTAATTAGGCGTGTGTTGTATCCATAGATGGGAGCTGTGCAAGTCAGTCAATTTTTTATCTTTTTCTCGAATAATACTACCAGTTTAATTTTCTGGATGTTCCCAATTACTAGTTATTCTTGCTGGAACGTTCAGATTTTTGAGTAAAATTACTTGATGAGGTAAATGTCTTACGTACGAATGGTGGTGGTGATGGTGATGCATGGTGGTGGTGATGGTGGAGTGTTGGATGGTAGTGGTGGTAACGATGGTGTATTTTGTGGAAGTGTTTTCTCTGAGTGAACAGAAATGTTTAAATCGATGGATGAATTTGTTAAAGTTCAAAATATATTTTTCTCGGATTCGAAACATGGAGAACCGTTATTAATGAAATTGCTTTGCTGGATTGTAATTGGTTTGATGGATTAGAATTGTAGAATACCTCGCCAGTAACAATTAATCGAGTCAACTGTCTGTTGACTCTCATGCAGTTACGTTTCACGTCTAAATTCAATTAGTGCATTGAATTGTTGTGAATTGTTAGTTATAACATATGCTGATTCAACCTATTTAAATAGCACTAATTGAATTTCAGTCTCACTAACTCATTTATACATCTCCAAATCTTTTAAAAGTATAAAAATAGTCTATTTTTATACTTTTTTATACTTACATTTTTTATTTTTTTTATTTTATCAGCACGTTTTGCCATAGCAGAATGACTGACTCAATTGAGTGTTAGTGCATAAGTGAAAACAACAAAAGCAGAACGTGAAGTAGTACCTAATATTGTTGAATTATGTTCCTGCTACCCAAAGAATTGAAAGGTGAACCTACAATATAGAGAATAGGTTTACGTACTACTCTCCGATACGCAATAATCTGGTTGGAAGTTATACACGATATCTTATTGATAAGTTATTTTTAAGATGAACTGAATTTGGTAGTTTTCTCCACATGTGATTTTTCAGTAATTTCAAAGAAATGTCGGAAACCAAACATGGTTTTGTGGTAACCAGGGTGCACAATTGCAACAGTAGTTATGCCACCTTCATCGTGAAAGTGACCTATTATTATTAGTTTTGTAGAATTATGAGAATAATAAAAGACACATTAAACACGCATGTATTGCAAATCTATGATTATGTTATTTCTTATGTACTAGGCTCTTGAAGCTGTCAAATATGTGTACTTTCTCATTTGACATGAGGAGGTGGGATTTCCGGACATCGTTTCAATAATGAACTCTGTTCCGAACTCGTTTGCCTGTTTGTTTGCAGAAACATGCGCCGTATGATCGTACTACTCATGCAACTTTAACTTTCCGTTTCAAGTGGTGCATCGATTTCCGTGGGATTAAAGCCTCCGAACTCTAAGAAACAGGCTCCTTCTTGGGAAACCACCCACGCCAACAATGTAATGGATAGTAGGTAATAAATCGATGCTAGAGGGTAGAGCCCTTGCTTCCAAAATCTGCATCAGGACGTTGGTTTTATAACTGGGAATCAGGTGGGCTGATTCCATTAGCGCCGCCTACGATCCGCCTCTTCCCCACCCCTCCCCCGACGAGACTCGACGAGAGGCGACTATCGAGTCACAGATATCCGTCATTGATGACTGCGGGCGGCGCGGCGCGCTTCCTACGCGAGCGGTCGTATTTTTGTTGGTCGGTGGACGCGGCGAGTGGGAGCAAGCATGCGCACAGCTGGTCGGCGTCCGTCCGTCAGAGCGTCCGTTGGTCTGTCCGGCTGGCCGGCCGGGTGTGCGCGGAGCGTGAGCGGCGGCCGTCGCCGTCGGCTACTTGGCGGTGGCGGCGGCGGTGGCGGCGGCGGTGGCGGCGGCGGTGGCGGCGGCGGTGGCGGGGGCCGCGCGTTGCCGGAGCCCGACTGTTCCGCTCCTCAGGGCAATGCTGCCATTAATATGGATGTGCCTCGGCCGGGCCGGCTCTGTAATCAAATCCTCCCGCGGAAGAATTCGTTCTGCCGATGACAGAAGAGCCCCGCTCCGCCGCGTGATTCACTTGGCTCGATGACGTGAGCGGCGCGCGGGGATCGCGGGTCGCTCTCCGCTCCGCTCCGCTCCACTCTGACCCCGCCCCGGCCCGCCCCGCCCCGCTCCGCCCCGCTCCGCCCCGCTCCGCCCCGCTCCGCCCCGCTCCGCCCCGCCCGCGACTCGGCAGCGTCCCGGCTCCACGTGTGCCAGGTGTTGTTGAAGGTCCGCTCCGCCACTCCACCTCTGCGGAGGTCACGTGACCTACATGCCAGGAGCGTCGCGGCTCAAAATGTCACCACACTTCCTCTTCCATCTTCGCTATCCGCTTTCTAGTCACGTGTCCGGAATTCAAACTTCGCGGGAGAGATGGAGGGTGATTTGCTGGCATGGCGGATATGGGGTTTTGTTTTTATCTTAGGGGTCGTCGATAAATTACGTACCACTAAAGAAAGGGGCAAGGGCGTTACGCTTCTTTACACACGGGTAAAGGAAACAGTTTAGTGTTACGAAACACTTATTTTTATTTTTAAATTTTTTCAATATTTGCTGAAATAATTCCTTTTATTCAGTTTTTACTAAAACATTAAAAGCTCAACAAATTAATTTTGAAAAATATAAATAAAAAAATATGATGTATAATTTTTTAAATAAATGGATTTATTATCAATGATACATTGGTTGAATCTTAGATTACGAAGAAAATATTCAGAACGGATGTATAGTACAATTTAGAATTCAATTAAATGGCCGCAGTAGACTCTGGCTCATGCGTTATTTAAGACAACGGCGTTGTCAGAAATGTTTTCGTCTACTTGTCCTCCCTTCTTTCAAAACTTGCCCCCTCTTATTGTTGGGTGCAGTCCGAATCATCAAATAATCCTGACTTTAATTATCATAAATCTTAATTCACGATATAACACAAATAAAATTAATACAACTCATTACTGCTTTATAAATAATTTTTGCTTATTGTAAGTGAGGAAGGGGGTGTTGTCACAAGCGTTACGTAATTATTTAGGGGGATTCAAGCGTAACAGGTGCGTTACTAGGGGGAGAGGCGATATTCAAAATACTCTAAATTTGCGTTACGTAATTCATGGACGACACCTTATCTAGATTTTAAGAAATATGTGGTAAACGTTGGCTCCGAGTGAGCATTGTTTGAAGGACGAGGATACGTAGTTTTGATTAAGAGGTGATGATTATCTTCTGGGCGTCCGGTAGTTACGATAGTGTTCCATATCATATTCTTCCTTCAGCGCGGAATATGATTCTTTTTCTTCTCGGATCTTGTAAACTAAGATGAGGTCGCGGTCGGGGTCGCAATAGGAACAGTTTCAGAACGATGCATTCTACACACGAGATGTTTGTTTTTCTTTCAAGAATCATCTAGGAAGTTTTTTTTTCCTTCTCAGGCTTCGTGTAAGCCGCCAACGTCCTTGTGACTTTCCAGAAACGCAGTCTTTGATTCATTAGCTTCAATTTAATTATTATCTGTGCTGAACTGTACTGAGAATATGTATTGTGTTGGGAATGAGTGTAAATAAGAAAAAAAATAGTGCCGGCCCGGTGGCCGAGATCGCTAAGGCAGTAGTGATCTCGGACCGAAGGGTCGCGGGTTCGAGTCCCGCCTCGGGCATGGTTGTATTTGTGTTCGTCCTTTCACCCCTTATCATCAATCACCATATCGTTTCACCCACATAGTTACCATACCGTTAACAGCAATAGTGGTCGCTAATGACCTTAGATGTTGAAGCGACCTTAAATAAACCAATTAAAAAAAATAGCGTTTCCAGTATTTTAAATTTAAAGTTTATTCTAAAACGTTTTATGAGCTTGAAATGTTGCCATTGGTTGCATCTGTGTTCAAGGCCGGCTATTCGTGTTCAGTCCGAGTGGGTAGTTGATCCGGATCGGGGTATCCCTTCATCTCCCACCGAAAATGTGTATGAAGGGTAAGGTGACCAGACGGGTATTAGCCGGGACAGTCCCTTATTTTGAGTCCCTGTCCCGTATTTTTTTGACAGGAAAACGGGTCGCTTTATTGTGATAATGACTTGTCAGCATAAAATGTCGTCAACAATATTAAATGTATCATAATATATTTCGTTTGCTTCCCATTTGTTTATAAAAATTAAGCGCGAAGAAATTAATGTGCCGCGTATAGAGGAGTTATCCTATGAAGGGACCACTTCCGAACAACGGCGTCTTAGATCGACGTGTCCTCTCTTCGCCTGCATAAGTCATGTCGCATACCTCTCTCTCTCTCTCTCTCTCTCTCTCTCTCTGTGTGTGTGTCTCTCTCTGTCTCTCTCATTGCATCGCAATTCGACGCACTAATTTGTTATATACGTTTTTCATTTTAAGAAATCAGTATACTCAATTGACGTTGGCTTTTAGACAAAGTGTAGCCATGACGCTTATCTAAATAGCACATACTTAATTTTGCCAATTTTATAAAATTTGATTTTGTATATCATTATTTTGTCGACCATTTTATCCAATGAAAATTTAAAAATAGCAGAAAAGCATGATTTAGTTTCGCATTTTTATATGTGATTGTTTCTCCGCTCGATCCATGTCAAACTTGTATTTCATAATCAGTTTGAAGCTATAGTGGTACCCACAAAAGCTGGTAACTGCTTGCTGAGTTTCAAACCAACGAATTCTCCTGTGATGGTAATTTATAGCTTCACTTAATGGATTGGGTTGGTCTTAGCTGATTGTGGGTGGCCGTACAGTTCAGCCCAATCAGTAGCACGGGGGAGAGTTGCGCCACCGACTTCTTAAGACACCCAAAGATAACACCCACAACAGACTTCCCAAAATGCCTGTGGTACAGGTTTTAGGTGTCGTTGCAGGTCGTCACGCTCTGTTTCTACCTGAAGATTGAGCAGCGCATTGAATTGCCAGGGAAGGTTGAGATTCTCATCGAATAGGTAAGTGAATGAGCCGTATGGGTGCTTTGAAAGAAAATGCATATGCTCTCACCAAGGAATGGACACAGAGCATTCAGGGCGTGTTCACTTGCCGTATAATATATCAGCAGACAGTCTCAACCAGTGTTTATTTGGCTCATGGCTACCTAACGGGCGGCACACTTCATAAATTGTTCATACTGTATTCAATTAAAAGAAACATAGATCCGAATGCAAGCAGTGTAAAAAAGTAACATACATAGTAAAATACATTTTCATCAGCGTCGTGACCTTCTTCTCCCGATCCCCCCCCACACACACAAATCTATCATATGATTTTCGAATGTAGTGTCTATTTGAATTAGATTTGTGAAGAAATACATTTACTACATATTAATGAAACACTATCGTGAATTCAATCAATGGGTTAAGCGACTATTCGTTTTCTGTTGTTGAGCAAGAAATTACATTCATATTCGGCAACCTTTCTAAATATTATTGCATTAAACGTTGAATAGTGTTTGCTCTCCTCCAATTGAATTCCTAGCACTGTCTCTGCACGTATATCAGCCTTTTAAAATCGTTTTGTGCGTGCTTTATAAATATGTTAACTTCTATATGTTGTTTGGAATTAGTAACGTAAACAAATAAGTTGTGGGGGAATTTCTACCTCCAGGTACCTCCTCTGGCAGAGCACCTTCCCACCCGGGACAAACTCTAAGCTCCCGACTGGTCACCGGACATGTGTTGTAGCATGATGCGTAATTAAAAAACGCATGTATAAAGAAATATAGAGATTAGGATAAGGAAAGGGAAGGAAATATCGCGCAAGATCCGTGGCCGTTTCTTAGTGTATTGCTCCAGCATTCGCCTGGTTGGTTGGTTGTTAGTGATTCCGGGCGCTTCAACTTCTGAGATCATTGGTCCCGGAAGTGTAGTGCATGCTTTAATCGTGGGAGGTGGCGGTGATGTTTCCCAACTGGATGGCGAGATCCGGTGCTAACTTACCGCCGGCTTGCGGGGTTTCCCCAACCAGGTATCTCCCACCAGCTGGGCACCTCTCCAGCCGGAACAAGCTCTAAGCTCCCGGCATGTGTGGTAGTGTAGTGCATATTAGTGTAAGTGTGTCAAGGAAGAGGACGGACAGATCGCGCGCAGTCCGTGCCCTATTTATTAGGGTACTGCTCCGGCATTCGCCTGGTGTTGATCGGCGAAACCACAGAAAACTACCGATCAGAACAGTCGGCCGCTAGAATTCTCCTCCAGACAGCGACTGAATTCCACCTTGCTGACAAGCTAAAGTCGAAAATCCTGCCGCCGTCCGGACTCGAACCTAGGACCTTCCGGTCTGAGGGACTGGAGTGACATCAGTTGATGCCATCTCTCCCGGTATTCGCCTGGTATTTATCGGAGTAACCACGGAAAACAACTGATCAGAACAGCCCATCTACAATTCTATTGATACAGTATCATTATTCTATTTAGCTCTCTAACCAGTACTGAAAATCCTGCCACCGTCAGGACTCAATCCCAGGACCTCCCGGGCAGAGTCGCTGCAGAGACAATGGTAACGCTGCCTCTGAGTCAACTCAGGCGGTACCAGAGTGCGGGCGGGACGCCTCGCGAGGGCCCACCTACGTTCCGCGTGCATTTAGCGGCTGGTCTGCGCGGCAGCGAATGCTGAGCAGCGTGAATCACCAGCCTGCGCCCCGACTCTCCGCTCCCGCCTCCGCCCCACCCACGCCTCCCCCGACTCACCCCGCCCCGCCCCTCCGGGCCGCCTGGCGGGTGCGCCGACGATTGCGAGTCGGATGACGCTGGGACATCTCACTCCGTTGCCCTTTAGAAACAATCACGAAGACAGGTGTCTTCCTCGCTGAACGTTTTGCATGCCATAAATTAGAAATGTTTTTTGTGGAGATGAGTATACACCCGGTGAGGAGCAACGTGCGTCGCGAGCTGCTTACATATTCTGATACATGAGGAAGAATTAGACTCTAATGACGTGTCTTTCGTTGACTTATTTCTGTCTATTACTGCACGGAAATCGTGGAGAAGGTATGAGGCACGCGTGTCGCTGTGGAAAACAGGATCATTTACTACCCTATAATGTGCTCTCATATCGCTTCTAAGGTTTTTTCCAACATAAACATTCGGGTGTCCGAGGTCATGTCACAGAACTCTTGAGTTATTCTTTATTTTCACCTATCTGCATTTCATGAGCCCGCTGGGTACGTCTCTCACGCAACCGTGAGTCTGATTCATCGCCTGGTTCTTTGTGATGCATGTGAGTGTGTTAGTGTTGTAGAAGTGCAGATGTCACTAGAAATGCTTTCATCCTGCTGAAAGGTACGACACGCTACAATTATTTGAATTTCTTTATCGTTATTGTAGAATATCTTAACCTGAGATTGCAGTTCAGCTGTAAATGAGCCATGGTGTTGCCTGATTCCCGTCATATCGCGGCGCAAGGCGAGCATGGTATTTCGAACGTTCCAATGCACTGAAAAGCATTTAATCATCAATTCACCTCATTGTGATACATTGATATTTATTAACGATTGTAACTTATTATGAATATAGTATTCTGAATTAATGAAAGTCTCTGTTGCTACGAAAATGCCTAATTTCTGTAATGTAGTGAAATATATCCCAATGTATCAATGAAGTAAAACGGAAACATTATTGATAGTGATATTGTTTATCAGAAAAATATAAAGTCAACACAATAGTTGTAAAAATATAAACATTATGACAAATGCGTGTTATCTTCTATCGCCAATGAATGATGACACTCCTTCCCCTTTGAAGTGCCAAAAATCGACGGCATGCATGCTGACGTTTATCTGCATGTAAAACAGATTCTAGGATCCTGGCAAAATTAAATACTCTAGCAATCTAGCACCAATCAAAGTTTCAATTTGAATTACTGCATAAGATTGCGGATATTGAATCTTCACCTGCGCTTCTTGGTATTCAAATCAAACGTCAAAATTGGCGCTCTAGCGCTCCTAGGAAAAGCAATGGCGAACTACCGTAGGTATACTTGCTCAGGTTCACAAATTGAACATGACATTATTTTTATATCTGCTTTCATGAACACATTGCATTTAAAACAAAATGTTTATTTTCAAAGTTTTGGTTGTAGGAAGACGCCGAAAAAATTTCGATTTTTTTCAGTTTTTGAAAAATCAGGGTGTTCAACGAACACGAGACCTGCGCCATTCTCTTAAGCGTCCTTCACACTATCCAATAGCAAAGTTTAATAGAAAACGGGAGAGCCATTTTTTAAAAATTTGGTAAATGTTCCAGGGGCTTCATGTAAAGTACCCCCAAAATTAAAATAACAATTTCAAATTCAAGAGGTCACATCAGCCAAATCGATTGAGGAATATCAATTTTGAGAAAATCGGCTGAACGGATTAGCCCGTTCACAGACGGACGAGTAGACGGATGGACATTTGCCGTCAATCGATTTTTTGGTAGGAAGGTCCCACAAAACATGGATTCTGGCTTCATCACGTGTTAGAGGAATTTTTTCTGAATTTAACATCCCGATTTATCCACTTTTTCGTTGCCAGGGCTCTGTAATAAGAGTTTTTCGGCCGAAAATTCGCGCGCAGCATTACAGAATTTTATCTCTTTACAACAGCAGCGATAGCGAGAAAGTAAAATACCAGAATTTTAAGAAATCATGTTCCTTATGTTCCTGGGAAAGATGTGTACAAATCACAAACATTGTAACTAATATGAACCCGTTGAACATATTTCAATCTTATGCTAAATTAAAACACGTGGATGAAATTCAGCAGAAATAATAGAATTCATTACCATGAAGGTAATTAATAGTCAATATGCTTTGTGAAATGCTTAGCTTTACTACTTTATATTCTAGAAAGTAAATTATCAGCCGATCACATGCGATTAAAAGAAATATTTTACAGAAAGAAATTACAGAAAATACTCATGTCTGGTTTAAGCAAGTTTTACTGCGTAGGACATAGCGTTATTAATAGTCATTGTCTTATCGTTTACGTTTCGCCACTAGTTTTATAGAAAAATCACCGGAGATATGTCTCGTATTTTAAATCAAATATAATCTAAAAGGATTAAAATATAATCTAAAAGGTCTGAACGTCACGTCTAGTGTTAATGGTATTATTTTAATCCAGACATAGCATAGATAACTGCACATATTATATAATCATTTATGACATTAACTTAAAAAAAATATCTTGTGTCATAATAATTGAAACGTTCTACATAGTTGTTAGTTGAAGTATTTAGTAGTTATTTTGGATTTCTTGGGTATCTTACAAAAGTATTCGAACCGCTCTAAATATTGTCTTTACACTTCTCCCTGCATTGTCCAGATTACTCCTGTTTGAGTTCAAACACATCATAATCTGTGATAATGCGAGGTTGACTCTTGGTACTTCTTGATTGTCGTGAAAATTCTATATTTGGTCCCAAAACAAATGCATAGATCTTATGAACTATTTCCTGGAAACAGATATCGTTTAATCACGAAACGGTTCATGTTACAATTTAAAATCAATTACTTATCCTTATTTTATACTTGACGAGTTTTTTAATTCTTAGTTACTTTTTTTCTGAAATCTTATAAGAAATTATAAGTAAATCATCTTTTAGATTTTTTTTTTTTCCTTTTATTATGATCAAATATGCCATTCAACGTTCACATCATCAAATAAGCTTATGTTTTTGAAAACGCTTTAGCATTTAGCCTTTAAACTTATATATATCAACCCTATTTAAAAACTCAATAAACGTCTGATGTAGTATATACGAACATCTGAAAGGACTACGCCTGCCAAGATCATGAGTTCCCTTCTGCAGAAGTCACACTTGATTTTATATATTTTCGTCAAAGAACAGTAAGAATTGAATGTAACGTACGGAGGAGTACATTCTACGCACGTTTTCTTGAGCTTTAAAATGTCTTCCCCATCATGTAACTGTAAATAGTCGAATGATGAACAGAGAGAATTTAGCAACATTTTAAAACTAGATATTTTCGCGCCCGAGTTAAAGAAATTACAGATTTGATTTTTTAATATTTGTAACAAAATAGTAACCCGTACGCCCGGCTCTACCCCTTCCATAACTGGCATAAACAGCTCAATAAAACGTACGCATCGTGAAGCTACATTTACTGAATGTTCTGTAGAGAAGGGGTTTCTGTATTTGAGTCTCGATGATGACATTTTCGACAACAGTTATGTCGAACAAAGCCTTCTGTGACGAAATAATTATGAATCTTACGGCGATGATCAATAGTTTTCGTGCTTTCCTCTCAACATTTCCAGATTGTTGAAGCACCCCCTCAGCAACAGACATGATTCGTTCTTCCCCTCTTGTTCCCACTCCATGCCCTAGTACTTGTTAGCATTTCTGAGCCTTTAAGATTGGCGGTCCTTTGATCTGAAAGACGGTAGAAACGACTTGTGTAAGAATATGCATTACCTGAAGATTTTGTGATAATACAGCAAGCACATTAAAATGAATTTTGAGAAGTCAAATTGTGTTGGTTAGAAACAGTTTTTACTGATTATCAAAGTGCCACGATTCTCTTAAATCAGTATCTTTGGAATAATTTGTTTATAAAATTGGAGAATCAAACGCGTACTCTGATGCAACATAACGTGGTCAATGATATGCGAATGTGGGCATAAAGGCTTACTGATCGATTGATTATTTTGTGTTTCCAGGCGCATCAACTTCTATAGTCATGAGTCCAGTAAGTGTAGTGCATGTTTTTATCACGGGAGTTGGAGGTGCTCTTCCACATTGAATAGCGAGAGCCGGCACTGACATACACATCGGTTTTCCTTAACCAGGTTTCTCCCACCTGCGGGATACTGCCCCAGCTGGGGCAAGCTCTAAGCTCCAGGCTGGTGTCCCGATATGTGTGGTAATGTAGTGCGTATAAATATGAGTGTAAGTAAGGAGTGAGGATTGGACAAGGAAGAGGAAGGAAAGTTCGCGCGTGGTCCGTGGCCCGATCATTCTACTGCCCCGACATTCGCTGGGTGTTGATCGGAGTAACCACGGTAAAATTCTTATTGAATATTCGTTTGTTTGAAGCTGATTTTTGAATGAGAATTTTTCATTTTGTTTCGTTAATTTTTTATCTTATTCATACATCAGAACGTGTGACACTATATACAATTCATTCAACCCTATTCGCAGAACAGAATGTATGACAATATACACATTCATACGAGATTACATTTCCAGACCAAAATATAGACAATGTAGAAAGTCGTTATGGGGTGACTACTATTGTGATTATTCAATATCGTTATATTATTCTATATTATAATAATATAGACTAATATTGTTTAAATTATTTAACTATTACTTTTTCCAAGCATAGGAGATGTAAATAATATTTCTAGAAAAAATGTCATTTAAAAGCATATCGTCGTAGAAACAACAATACCGCGTAACTGACATCCTTGACACCCCTGATAGTTGGGCATCATTGGTATACCTGACATTATGGGTACCATTTAATAGCATGGTAAATGTAATTTAATACTTACGAGTTATATTACATTTCCGACACTATCAATTGAAAACAACTATAGCCGTCAAGGATCGATAAAGCAAAAAACTGTCAGAATGTCAATTATGCGGTATTGTTTTTTTAACGAGACGTATGGCCTACGTGTCCAAAAACGCATTTACGTCAAAACCAATGGGCCAAAAACGAGGAAAGAAAATTTTGTTAGAAAGATTAATTTTTCATCAGCCTTGCACATATACATTAGTTTTTGCCTTTTAATATGTTGATTAGAATAGACATTTTCCTAAATATCTAATGTCTAATAATCAGTATGTATTGGCCTTTCTTGTGTCGAACGTGAGAGTTTGGACAAGGAGGCCTTTGCCCTGTAATGACATCTGAGTAAGCTAAGTTAAATAATATCTGGAGAGAGAAACAAATAAGATAAATACACACATGAATGTGTGACCATAGTGTTACTAACGAAACAACGAAATCTTTCGGAATACTGTTGCTTTTGCTTCATAGGTTCTCTGTAGTAAAAGTGGTCAATCACATAATAATAATAATAATAATAATAATAATAATAATAATAATAATAATAATAATAATAATAATAATAATAATAACGCTTTGAGTTTTTATTCCTGTAAAACGAATTCTACCTGTGGACCTTTTCAGTGTATACTTACGGCTTATGGAACATCGTACGATGTGTTGCCTTGGTACTATACTTTTATTTAAAGAAACATAGATTTTGATGTTACTTAAGAAGGCAAAACTATTTTCATTTTACTCTGGAAATTGAAAGTGTAAACATTTCTTGCTTTTATATTTACATGATTTCAGACAGCTTCCTATTACTTACGTTGGATAAATATTCGCCGTCGAAACCTAAAACATAGTGATCGAGAACACTTCAACAGAGATGTGGACAGTTTCACTTCTAATATCGGATGTTTTCCAACGTTTCAAATCTTTAAAAATCTCTTTAATATGTGGTAGGCAATCTTGCATTTAATTACGATCGATTGCATTGTCCCCGGGCACATGGACGCTGTGTTGGCAACGAACTTGCTTCCTTTCCGAATCTATTAGCATCGACCACGTGATTTTGTAACACCGTATTGGGTTCTGGCGTCACCTCCGCGTCCGTAGTCGTCACCTCTTGATCATCAAACACCAGTTTGGTTCGGCCATTAGCAGCATCCATGCAGCGTCTAATTCGACACGGAGCGCAAGACCGGCCGTGACCTTTGATGGAGGACTCAATCCATCATTCACAGGACGACGCGGGGGAAAATGAAGCAGATTTTGCTTAGAAAGCACAATTTAATTCCAGGCTCATAATGAAGTATGACGTTCCAGGTAGCGGCTACCACATTGAACCGACGTAAGAGTTGTGAGATGAACAAGTTTCCACTGAATGAATGTAGCATGGCATCTAGCGACTCTGGTAGGACTGTAAGTAATGCGCAAATCTGTCTAATATGAACATAAATCGTTTGTCTAAAACGGAGAAAATTTCTGGTCCCTTGAGATTTTGCTTTGAGCAGATTTTAATGTATATAAATGACGAACTTCCCCTTTTCTAAAAATCATGAACACAAAACCCGGAAAGTGTCTTACTGCTGGATAGGGAATTACTCCCCTGAAGTACATCTCACAGATTTAATAAGAAAAAAATAGAATTTTGCTGTTTTTTTTTTTACATAAAAACATATTACGGCAAAATAATTAAAATCACGCATAACTCGGAAACGATGCGTCCATTCCCTTAAAAACAGGTTTTTGTATTTTGTGGGGACTGGTGAGTTCTGTAGGGACTCGACCTTTGGTGGACAGATGGGAGAAATTATGGTCAGTTGAAGATATGTGGCAAAATGAAGGAATACAAGTTGGGGGCAGGTGCGGCCCAAATTAGGTTCCTGAGGCAGGATTTTAGAAAATGGAATATTATTGAGTTTTATATTGCAGTTTTGGAGATTTAGTTCTTTTGGGTGCTCCGACTCCATTGCATTGGGTTATCAGATAAGTGCGGAAACACGAAATATACGAGATAAATATATGCTGAAGGGGCCCCATGCCCTAATCCTCAACCTGGAGGACCGGATATTTCTTCTTCCGGGTTACCTTTGCCTAGACAGGCTGGTTCCCCCCCCCCCACACACACACCTACAGAGTCCTGCTCAACCGTATCAAGGAAAAGAGGAGGAATGAATTAAGTAACAAGTGGGAAAGATAAAGGAATGGGAATATGCCTAAATGGCCTTATAGGTCAATGAGGAATACGCCACCAGAGCCAATCCGACTAGGGAGACCCTGACAGTATCTACGCTACTGCCGGCAAAGCCCCTGATTTCATTGGAGCACGCGAGCCTCTCTGCCCGTACGGACAGTGCTACTACAAGGTGATATACCAGGGGAAGAAACGAAGAAATTAGAACAAAAGAAGTGAGTTTCAACATTTTCAATGCCATTTAATTTAAAAGGCTCAAAAGGTATGGTCACTTGAACACAGAGAATGAAGAATGATGGCCTCTTAGCTCTGAAATTAGCAACCAACGCACACAAGACGGAAAGGCTCAGAAGGAAGGAAGGGTGGGGTGGCTAGAAGAGGATTAACTGCAGAAGACTAGTGACAGACTAAAATTGGACACTGGGATGCGAGAGACACGTAATGTGTGATATACTGGCACTACTACTACTATAGTGAAGGGAAAAGACAATAATATTCACGATAAAATTAAAGGGTCTGTTTTAATTTTCTATGCAATCTAATCTGAAAGCTAAGCAATATTAGAATGGCTATTTTCGCACCTTATCGGTCCTATAAAGCTGTAACGCACAGTTCAAGGACTGGTCGAAATTGGGTTTCACTATTATGTAATTTTCACTTTTAAAACAATAATTTACGTAGTGCAGAATTATCGCACGAGTTCAGCAAGTTATGCGTTAAATCGTACTGCATCGCAAAGCTAATTAGCAGATCTCTGCCACTTGATCGCTTGCATCGCGTGAGGACTGTGTCACGAAGAAGAAGAATCAGGAGAAAAAGATTGAATGGCCTACAGTTATGGAGATGCAAGGCACGCGCAAAAACTGTTTTGATGTTTTCTTTAGTGGAACAAAGTTTCGATGCAATATTTCACTAGCCGTGCCTTAAATATGCAAATGTTATTGTATACGCGGTGTGAGACCAAAAGCACCCAATTTACTTCTGTCATTGCCCGAAGACGTACGATTATCAAGATTTATTTCTTTCCTTCTTCGATGACGTTCAATTCGGAACATGATAGATTGAAGAATATGAAAACAATTTAATTGTGGCAAGTATTTCATATGCTGAGAAAACGTGATAATGTTTTCTCGTTCATTAGTGCGGTCATGAGAATAAAGTCGGATGTAATATTTGAAAACCAAAGACTTTCGCTCTTTCATAGATAATGTGAAAAGCACCTGCTTACTTGTATACCGTTACTGTAGAGGCCAACCCATTCGCTCTCACCTTAATGGGTTTTACAAAGCGCTGATTATCTTCATCAACACCACTTCAAGGTTTGTTCTTGACGCGGAAAACTGTAAAGTTCGAAACTTCCCAATAAATATCAGATTATTTTTAATTAACGACATTGTTCATTTTCAAGATATCGATTTTAGGTTGCATGATGTAGCATACTCAGTAGCTGAATCTCCTTTGGCCGAGTATTGTGAGTTCAAATCTCGACGGACCGGGTTGAGTGGTTCAGGACATCAACTGATACCACAGCAATGCCTCTAACCGAGAGGCCTAGAGTTCGAGTCCCGACAGTGGCAAGATTTTTGACACTAGATAGATAATTTGGTCGAATTCTGCCGCTACCTGGAGGAGAATTCTAGCGGTCGGCTGCTCGGACCGGCAGTTTTCCGTGGTTTCTCCTATCAGTACCAGGCGAATGCCGGAGTAGTACCCGATCAAACGGGTACCGCGCGCGATCTTTCGTTCCTCTTCCTTGTTCTCTCCTCACACTTACACTTACATGCACTACATGAACACACGTCGGGAGCTTAGAGCTAGTCCGGCTTAGGCGGTGCTTGGATGGGGAAAACCCTGCAAGGTGCTGTGCAAGCCAGCGCTGGGTCTTGCTATCTAGCGGGGGAAGCCACTCCTGTTATAAAAACTTGCACTACACTTACGGACTAATAACCACAGCAGTTGACGCACCCGGAAACACTAATCGATCATTCTCAACTCGCCTGTTTGGAATTTCCACATCTGCTCAGCCATTGAGTCGAATAATACCACTGTGTGGATAAACATTCTTGAAGTCGCAAGCTGTGATCATTTTATAGTTTGTTTCTGCTGATTGATTGCTGGTTGTTATTGAGAAACTATATCTATACTGGGCTACTCACTTTCATTAATTCTTCAGCTAGTTTACCCGTTCATCCGTAGCGTCGAGAGGAAGGACACACGCATTGTAGAATATCTTTCTTTTTTTATTCAGAGTAACAGTCGTATGATATTGCGTTGCGATATTCGGATACTCTTCCACGATGATGGCGGGAAAAGCAAAGAAGTTACTCTAATTACTCAGACTGTAAAGTAAAATAGTTCTTCAGGAAAAGAGATAAGAAATTTCTCCATCACAAAGGACCTGATATCTGTAACAAGAAATTCTTAATGCGATAATCATGAATACAATTAATGATTTCGAGTGTACAGAAACACACGCAGGTGCTATGCACAATTATATGAACTTCACTATCTTTCCTTACATCATGCTGAGCAACACAATTTGTGGACGAATTGTGTTTATTTATTTATATACGTTAAAAAGAGTTAAGCACTGTGTGTGACGTGTTACGGGGAGAAGTTAATTTTGTGCCCGTTTTCATAATTCTGTGATCCCTACTCTAAGCTATATACTAGTTGAATTTTGAATATAGAAGGCATGAGCTTTTTTTTTTGCAAGGATTGTTTACAAAATATTAGCTCCGATATAATAACATATATTTTCGAGGGTATGTTTTTCTTAATATTCAGAAGCTTGTAGGTGAGACGAATGGGTACTAAGTATCAGCAAGAAGAAAATTTACTTAGGTCAGTTACAAACAACCAAAAAGCAAATTTATGGATTGATGGAATTGGGATTAGAATGACAAGAAAGTTACTGTGTTCGGTGCGTTTTTGGCGCAGTGTCGACATCGCCAAGGCGTACCCTCTCAAATTCAACAGTTTTACTCGATTTATTCGAACGAATACCATATGTGGATCTCATCTAATCCAAAACAATACTCCTAATATGAATATATACACGCCCACGGACAGACGGGCAGACTGACGGGCAAACAAACAGACAAACAATTTAAAAACGATCGAATACATAGATGTCACGCATGTAACCATAAGGATGATAAAGTAGCAGGTTATTTTCAGATCAAAGACAGACACTACAAATTTATTTATCAGATTTAAAAAGTAATTCAATTTAATGCACTTAATATTGGGCAAAATAGTTGTTGGAATTTGATATTTCATAGCATCGATAAAGCAGGTGGGACTGATGGATGGACGTCTCGGGGCTTTCCATGGAACCTGACATGAGTAAACGAATCTAGACTTGTCGAAGAGTTGCCAATGACAACCCGGAAACAAATATTATTCAGAAATCTGTTAATTTACAATTAATTTTTTATTCTCTCGATCCTACTTCATAAGAAGAGAAAGTGTTGTAATCGTGTGCAGGAAAACAGCGAATTTTCGGCAGAAAATCTCTTATTGTCTGGTCCTCGTAACGAAGAACTGGACAAATCTTGTTCCTATTTATAGCAAATTACTTCCTCAAACACGTTGTAGTCAGATTCCATGGTTTGTGGGTCCTTCGCACCGAAAAATCGATTGGCGGCAAAACGACTGTCCGTCAGTGGTCAACGCTAGCTGATTAGTCCTCGTAGTAGCCGATTTTATCCAAAATTGATATTACCCGATCGATTTAAATGCGTTTGAGGCCCTTGGAGTTTGCAACGGATATTTTGACTTTGAGGGATACTTTACATAAAGATTCAAAAACACTTTTAAAAATGTTCTCAAAATTGTCTCCAAAGTTTTGGATTAAAATTTGCCTTCGGATAGTATAAAGGATGCTTTAAAGAATGGTGCAACTTTAATTTTCGATCAAAACCTTGACTTTTGAAAATTGCAAAAGCTAATTTTTTCTGTTCTTTAATAACAGATCTTGAAATAAGGTTATGAAAAGTTTGTCGAAAATAGAGTAGCTTTTGCGTAATTTTGCGTGATATATAAGCAATTTTCATTTTTTTTACAGATTTTTTCTTAAAAAGTCTCCTAATTTTCTTTTAGTATGTAAGGATGGTTAAAATTTAGTACTAGTCTTTTTCCGGCGTTTTCTATTTTCGAAAATTGCAAAAACTTAACATTTCAATACTACAAAGTTGAAAATTTTTGCTTTAAAACAAAACCTATTCTAAAAAACCAGATCTTGAAAAAAAGGTCATGTACAATTTGTTTAAAAAAAGGGAGTTGTTTCCGTGTAAATTGTGCTTTAAATTATTGTAATCAATAATAAAAACTTTTTTAAACCGCTCCAGATTTTTTCCACGGATAAAACAAGGGACGCTCAAAAGGTTTCATTTTCGTTGATCTCTTTGAATTTTTGACAATTGCAAATTTAGAAATAACGCGAGAAAGTATGTACAGTTATAGCTCCGCCAGTTTGGTAACTCGAGAAATCATAATGTTGCTGGGGCATCCCCTAGTCATTTTATTAATTTTCGCCACTCAGGCTTTGTAAGGTTGTGCACCCCGTAATCTAGAAATTCTAGTAGATCCAGTGGAATACATACTTGTGAATAACGCATGTGTCAGCAGTACATTTTAATAGCTTTCATTTCTCAGGCAAACAAGTGTAATACCCTAGTGTAAATGTATTGAAATATTTTTTGAAATTAATGATTAATTGTTATTCCAGAACGAGCGGTTGCTATTATCTTTCTTTTTTCACTCATACCATGTATTTGGTCCAGGTAATTTTATATTGAGTTACTATTTATTACTAACTGAATTTGCAATGCCTGCAGAAGTTGAAAGAAAGCTATACAGCCTCCGGTCTTTTGAGAGGTGTCCATGCTTTTATTAGATATCCAGGAACTCGGAAATGGAAAGAAAACGATGCAGCCTCCCGTCATGTGAGAGGTCTTTATGGTTTGGTTATATAGTCAGCAACTCGGAATTTTCTCCTCGGATAGAACGAAGGATCAAGTTAATTTCCTAGATCGTCCGTTTTGAAATTTCCATTTAGGAGGATGGTCGAGAATAGAACAAAGGATGTTTGACACCGGTGCTTTGGACTATTAATATTCAACCAATCATCATCGCCAACAATATCATAAATGTCCTTTACCACCAAATACAAATCCTTTGACACTCGGTCTGCGATATCCCCTTTGGCGTATGGTAGTGAGATCCGCATTGGTGGAAGAGTGAGTGGCAGGCAACCAAACCTTGTGGCGCCGCAACCGGGTCCGAATCCCATCACGCCGAGACGAACAGCTGCCACTCACAGGCAAAACCGATGATGACACGTCGAAGGAACAGAAGCAAAACAAAGGCGTCGCTAGCCGCCCGGTGCCGCCGCCATGCCAATCCGGACGCTGACGTCAGCGTGGCGGCGGCAGCCGCCGTCGCCATCGCCGTGGCGGCGCTGGCTCGCGACGTGTGACAAACGGCAATCGAGACATCGATCTTCGGCGAGCGCCCACACTCGACCCCCGTGTTACATGCACGACGAACCCCGCAGGTTTACCGGCGCGCTTCTTTCCTCCCCATGCATTGGTATCTCCGACCTTCGACGCGTCTCCTGAAAGAGTTAGGTGCTACAAAAGGAAGTCGGAACAAGGGATATTTTCTTGAGACGATGCACTAAGGCGAGGCAGTATAAAATATTGACATGGCTATTAGATATTGATATGTAGATATGAATATATGTACCAATGCGGGACCTTACGTAGCTCAAAGAATAGTCATTTGCATGTTAGAGGCCTCTTTTGTGGATGGTTGTATGAACAACATGATTAGTGATTATGCAGATGGGAATGGACTGGCAAAAGATGTGTGTGAGAACTTGCAACGACAGGACATCGTTAACTTTGATTTAGAAAATTAGTGGAAAATTGTATGCGTATGAGATTTTGCTCTACAATTCTGCCTTTACGTTTTCGTGCCTTAAAATTATCTTATGGAATTAATGTTCCCAAAGTATTGTATCACTGTAATGAATATATATTATGATTGGTGCTGCGATATTATATATGTTTACACTTTCAATATGTAGTACATACGGAGGATACAAGTAGTATAAAGAACGTTATGTAATTCTGCAAAAATTTGATGTTGTTATTTGACGGAAATATACGTTTTTTGGATCCCCGATCCCGAAAGACTTGTTTTCTGAAACGTCTCTCCATCCACCTCTGTCCGTCTTTCTGTGAACAACACTAGTGCCTAAAATTTAAACTGTTTTTCCATGTGTCTCTGATTATTGTTATACAATTATTTTGCGATCTTGGGTGTTTATTATAGTAATTGCTAACAATGTCTGACATGTGGAATTATGTTGCTAACCGCAATCATTTTCACTTCTTAATTTTTCTGAATTTTTGTAATATTTTGCGTTCAACCTGTTAAATTTAATTATTTCTCTTAGTATAGCACAAACAAATTTGTTCGTTCTCATTTTATTTTAAAGTTAAAAAACGGTAGTTCTTTACCTATAATGTAACGATTCATTATTAATGTGCTGAATCATCATGAAATTAAAAAAAGAACATGTACACACGAACTTATCATATGTTTTATATAGGCGTTTGGGTAAATTTGCATTTCATTCTTATGATACGAGTTTGGATACTGAGTTCTTTTGATAGACACTTGTTATTAAAAAATTTTAGAATAAAAACACAGAATCACATAATTACAAACGTAAACGTTTTTATTTTTCACTAACCAATGTTTATATTGCGACGTTTCGATGACATAAATTTTCCCCATCTTCAGGCTACAACATATTTGTTGTAGGAAGAGGAAATTATTTTTTCAAAGAATATTGATTGATTGATTTTTTCATGTTTCCGGGCGCGTCAACTGGTTTGGCCATTGCTCCCGTACGTGTAGTGAATGTTCTTTCTTGAGAGATGGCGGTGATATTACCCCGCTGGATAGCGAGATCCGGCGCCGACCTACCGTCGGCTAGTGGGCTTTCCCTCTAACCAGGACTCTCCCACCAGCGGGGCACCGCCCCAGCCGGGACAAGCTCTAAGCTCCCGACCGATCTCCCGAAATATGTGGTAATGTAGTGCATGTTAATGTAAGTGTGCAAGGGGATAAGATAGGACAAGGAAGAGGAAGAAAAGATCGCGCGCGGCCCGTGACCCGTTTGTTAGGGTACTGCTCCGGCATTCGCCTGGTGTTGATCGGAGAAACCACGGAAAACTACCGGTCAGAGCAGCCAGCCGCTAGAATTCTGCTCTAGACAGCGATTGAATTCGACCTAGCCGACAAGCTAGTGTCGAAAATCCTGCTGCCGTCGGGACTCGAACCTAGCACCTCCCGGTCAGAGGCGCTGCAGTGCCATCAGTTGATGAACTGAGCTACCGCTCCCGCTTTCAAAGAAAGTAAATAACAAGTTATTGCAAAACAAAATAATTAAAAATGGTGAGTATTTTCATGTTGTTTTATGTCGAGTGCTAGTGTTTCATTACAATTCTGTATTTTTTAAAGTCAGTGAATTGTTATTTATGTTCTTTTAAAAAATAATTTTCTACTTTATTCAGTGTAACCTGAAGATAGGAAAAACTTAATAAAAATGGTTCTTGGAAAAACTTAATGAAAAAAAAATTTATTTTTCATTAAGTTTCTAATAATGTGATTGTGTATATTTATTTAAAAAAATAATAACTAGTGTTCGCCAAAAAAAAATCTGTAGCCAAACTCATCTAAGGAAACCAGTGACAGAAAAGTTTCTTATTATGTATAAATACATTTAAAAAATTTTGAACTGTTTAGGACATTAAAAGAAATGACATATGAAGGCATGTCATTACTGCTTAGTAATAAACAGGTGCATTTTATTAATTGTTTTAAATTAAAATTTAGGTTAGCTAAATTAGAATTTATTAGTAGTTGTCTTACGATGAATTTTGTTCAACTGTTATCGAATATTGTATATTAATTTTTTATTAAATCGATTTGTTTCGTGAATTTTTCAGAGTATTAGAGGAATAAAAGGCATGCTGTCAGCATGGTTTCAAACTATGTTAAAGAAATTCATGGATACGTTGACTTGAGCTACAAATACAGATTATAAAACTCAGGTTGTATAAATATGATTATTACTTTTTATTCATGTAATTATTTGCTTTTATGTACTTATTATTGTGCATACAGTTCATGTTATCTATTTTGTATTTAAATAATGTGCTTTCAATGTTGTGGACAATTTTTGTTACTTATCATCGAAATAAAATGACTATAATGAAAACTGTCCTGAGCTGTCACTATTAGTTCCGGGGGAAAATGTCCGTTAGTACAGGTGGACGCTTAATGAAGGCTATGTGATAGAAACTGACGTATTTTGCTATTTGCTATTAAGGTATTTATGCTTCACTTTTCAACTCTTTTCATTATTCTTAAACTTCAAAATATCGGAAGCACGTAGGTACTTAAAAGCCTCATATACGAAACCATTCAATTTTTCATCTTTCGTACTGTTTTTTTTTTATTTCACGCTACTTCTTTTTTCCCACTCGTAGGATTTGTTTTCCAACTAGACTAGAAGTTATTACTCAAATCCTGAGGTAACTTGCATGAAAATCATCTGCTCATTTCTGCACCTGAAACAGAAAATACTCATCCCCAAAAGATACAACTCCTTGTCGCCGTTCTAAGTAATCTGACAATGCATCACGATGCCGAAAGATAATTAGTGATCTTCACTCCTTTTCCCCTTTAAAGTGGTGTGGCTCAAAATAGAGAAATTATGAGGAAGTTGTGACCGTTGCTTAATAGAAAAAATCTCACCACTGACAGCGCGGCCAGGAAATTCTTTTACAAATGATAATATTTTCACGCGTCAGATGAAATAATCGGTTAGTTAGACGAAAAATGTGTGGTCAATAGATATGACTACTGAATCGAGGTGGACGTTCTTCAGGTTTCACTGCTTATGCATCACAATGTGTTTTATGAACAGTTTCCACAGAAAAACCTTTCAGCCAATTGTGTGACCGAAATTCTTTCTAATATTTTTCTTTATTGTATGCATATCATATAAAGCAACCATTATACTGTCTGAAATATTTACTTCAAATTAACACACGGATTGTTGTAATAGAACAATGTAATATTACAGCTCCTCGAGATGAGACCAAATCTAAGGTTCCGGACGTCGAGAAAAATAATGTGAATTAAATTTAATAATCCCACGGTTTTGGTTGTTCGGAAACCCATCTGCTTGAACCGTTTGGTTGATATTTGAAATGAAGCTCTGATTTGTTGCAAAGTTTAATAGTCAACTAATATGAATAATCAGATAAGTAACATCTCTGGAAAACTTAACGATGTGAAGGGATGCCATTAATGAAAACTGGACCAACCTCAAGATAAAACAATTCGATATTACATATTGTATGTGTTTATATGTCAGTCTGTGTATGACAACGTAACTCATACAACTTAACTGATTAGTAGGGCCCGAATGTTTATGACATGACATTTTTTGTGTTATTTCCATGGAAAATGTAAGTTAAGCATGGATTATCAACAATTACTAAAATTATGCAATTTTCACGAGTCATATACAGCCATATTTTGGCTTTTTATAACCCTTTTCTCATTTTTCGTGTTATAGTCATATTTTCCCATGAATTTGCGTATTTTTCTAATACTTTTATCTTTTTGATTCCATTTTCGTAAACTTGCTTGCAGTTATCTCAAAGAGATTTTCCACATCTTCTAAAGTTATCTAATTTCTTACAAAAATTATTCCATCTACTTGTTGAGCGTCTTTCCTATAAATATACATGTATATGAATTAGGAGGATAAGCTTTGTACATACTAGAAGGAGAAAAAGAAACCGTAGAAAGCACCAGATGCGAAGGACGTGTCAGTTCAGTTTTGTGAAGTTTTGTGCCAAGGTCACTCGCTTCTAAAAATAACTTTGGCAGGTAGAACTGTCTTCACGTGGCGGCAAAGGAGAAGGGGTGAATTGCGAATGTACTGGATTTTAAAAGAATATTTTCAATATAATGGAGCGGAAAGATTTTGAAGGATTCGAAAATGGAACCAACATTGTTTAAGTCACATATATGGTCATATTTTTGTATTTTTTAGGTCATAAATGCTTGTATATATCTATCGTTTTCAGATCATGAACATTCGGGCCCTACTGATTAGTAAAGTAACAGGCTGAAGGGTACCTAGAGATTTGGAGGCCCCGGAACAACATGAAAAAGCATACTATTTTATTGTTTCTCCCAGCTTTAACCTAACTTCTTTTTTCTTTTCCTAAGCTATATGTTGCATAGACGAAGAATATTGGGTGCGGTCCGAAAAATCGGGTTTGAAATTTCGGTGCTAAAATCCGTTTTGAGTGTCCCCGAGACAAAAATGTTTTTAGCTTGATCCATGTTTCGAGAGATGGATGTGTGGATGAGTGTGTGTTGTCCGTAACATGGGCAGATGGCAAGCTTTTGAACTATAACTGCGTACACAAGTCAGGAGTCAAGATCTTTTAGCACCGATGAAAAGGTCTTTACGACATTCTAACTTGTGGAGATCCTTCATATAAATACCATAGGAAATTTTTTGAGGAGGTGGGGGGGGGGGAATTGGCACCGGATGGGATAGCTCAATGGCAACACAAGTTGCAGCTCCAGCGTCGCTGACCGAAACCTCTTAGTGTTCGAGTCCCGACAGGAGCACATTTTCCACATTATCTATATTCCCAGGTTCAATTTAGCCACTGTTTGGAAGAGAATTCTAGCGGTCGAGAGTGATGATCGATAGTTTTCCGTGATTTCTCTAATCAATACCCAAGGAATGCCATATCCTAAAGAGCGAGTCGAGAACACTGCGATCTACATCATGGAATACCACCACCTCCCGAATTAGTTCAAGCACTACCCTCATGAAACTAATGACCCTGTAGTTGCCGCGCCCGAAATCATTACTCTCTCACTTACTTAAACGACTAATGGGCCGAAAATATTGGATAATGTGTGTTTTTATAAAACACGATATCTACAATAAATATTGCAGGAAAGAAAACAACCACCGTGTTAATTGAGAAGATGCGAGATGTGAAACAATTATTTTCTTAAAAACGGGTCCAAATATTTTCTTTAAATTTTCTCCTCGTATGTATTAAAAACAGTAAAAGAAGCGGCGCTAGTCTCATTTCTCGCGAACTCACTGCATTTTCGAAAACTACGAATTTGAAGATAGAGATATTTGTCGTAAATGAAATGTCTTAAATTAAATCTTTTCTTTAATAAAATCTGTTGTAAAAATCAGATCTTGAAGAAAAAAGAACATGTTCAATTAAAAAACAGTACTTTTCACACAATTTCTGCTGGAAGTTAATGCAAATAATAAAAAAAAACATTTTCTCAAAATCGCTCGGAATTTTTTCTTTAATTTTTTCCACGAATAGAACAAGGTACACTTAAAAGAATGTCGTAGGTTTCATTTTCCTTGAACTCTTTAAATTTCTGAAAGTTGCAAAAGTTTAAAATAATGCGAGAAAATATATATTATTTGTTTAATCTTGTAAAGAGGGAAAATGTAGAAACTGAGAAGTGAAAATATAAATATTACTAGATAATTTTATTTTTTTCAGTTTTCGGTAATAAAATCTACAATATAAAAATTCATATTTTTCTCATCACTCGGGACACCCTCGGAGTCATGGCACTGCTCAGGGGGAAGTTATGACCCTGGAACCCAATGGGTGAGGTGATCTAGTGAATTTGAACTGATGAGATGTAAGCAGGAAGGCCTAGTTTCGAGTTCCGTCGCAGGTTTTTCAACAATATGTAGATAGTTGGATTGGGTGATGCCCCTGGTCTGCCCGAGAATTCTATAGACAAACTGCTCTGATCAGTCATTTCTGACCCATTCCGTCTGATGCCGGAGCAGTATGCCCTCCCACTCCTATTTCCGCTTCCACTGTCAATCAGGCGATGAGTTCATCCCTCCGTTTCATATGGCCGATAGGCCACACGAGATATCGTGTGATCTTGAAAGATTCTGCCTGATTTGCAGGTAAATGGATATTAAATAAAGACTGCAGTTGAGCTTCGAATCACAGGAAGAATATTTGCATAGGTCCTTGGGGAACCAAATTGAAATGCCGCAATATTAGCAAACAGAATCCTTCTAATCTGGGACAGGGCGGCCTTCCGGTTATTCTTGCTGGTGAACGGACTGCGTCGGCGAGCAGTCGGCGCTCTCGCCGAGTGCGCCCTCAGCCCTCAACGGTTCCCGCTCGTCCTCGCCGCCCGCGCGCCCACAAATTAAGACGACGCAGATGAAGGCGATCGGGGAGCTCGCTTCCGAGCGCGGACCCCATTAGGCACGGCGCGAAGGCGGACGCGAGGACCCGCTCCATCCCGCTCCCCCGCTCCCCGCGCCCTTCCCCGGCCACCCCTCCGCCTCCCCCGCGGTGGAGACACATAAATCATGTAAATTGCAATCGCCTATTGGGTCCCGCCTGGTTTCGTCGGTGCACGCCAACTGGAGTGGAGCGTCCACGCCCGTAAATCTTCATCCCGCGTGTCAATTACAGCCACCAACCGCGCGACCCCGGCTGGCCCGTGCGCCGACCGGTTAATCACCAGTAAAAATATCGCTGCCTCGTCCCCCACCGCCCCTCCCCGGCCCGCACCTCCCCCCCGCCGCTACCCGCCACACGTTACCCCCACCCCCCCCCCCGCCGCCTTTCCCCCATTTCCACCTGCCACCCCTGTATCCACCACCCGCCACCCGCTCCCCGCCCCCATCGCCCCGGTGCCTCGGTGTGTTGGGCGGTAGGGCAGCGGTCTCCCGGAGCGCGTTCCGATCGCTTCTTCTCCCGCCCCTCCGTCGCCGCCCGCGCCACGACCACCCGCTCGCTGCCAACAACTCACCGGGAGGCACGCCCCCCGTCCGTTCGCCCCGCCGCCGCCCATTCACTCCACACCTGCGCGCTCAATGGCCCCCGCGCGCCGCTCCAGAGGAAGTTACAGCGAAAGATAATTGTGGCGAGGAGCCGCCGGGGTGGAGCTGGGCGGTAGGTCGTTCACTTGGGATACGGAAGGTCTCTGAGGTCCCGACGCTTCCTTTCTCTCCTAACTAACCGTTCTTTGGAACAAGTCAACAAGCAGTAGAACTCTCAATTAGGGATGCTCAGTTCATTCGAAAGTCAATTCTCGCACTCGGTGCAATTTATTTTTAAATAATACTTAAAAATCGATTAATTATCCCAAGTACGATATGTTCTCTAGTATCAATTCCTTTTACTTTCTCTTATTCTAGTATATACGTAGCAAGCGCGCGAAGAACAAGGTGTGGTCCGAGACATTCGCGTTATGAGACCTTCCGAGATTCGAGATACATTTTGGAGGTGCGGTTATGACCAATGCTAATAGCGATGTACTATCATTAGAGCAGAATTACGCCGTTAATCACCTGAAATGGAAAATTCCATATATGAATTTGCTTTCATCTGTCCTCGCTGTATGTTTTAGACACTTTAGTGCACCTGGTAAATGTAGACAGTAAGGGCACAAGACCCCTACGTGATCTCCAGCCTCAAAAAAACCTGAGCGTTTGAAAATCTTCCTATTGTTTTCCTGTAAACCCGTTTTGAACGCATGGTCATATTCACACATATCTTGGGCAGTTTATAAATACATTCAGATACAAGTTAACTAAGTTAATAATGTGTTTGCTACTCCTGAATTCTACATCTTTATTAACATGCCTATATTTGAAATATATTAATGATAGCTTAAGGAGGAACCATGCGGCATATACTGAGGGATACATCTTAATTGACCTACTTCGATTATTTTAATTTCCCATTATAAGAAATTCGTTATAAAAATTATATTCACTCCACAAACACTATTAGTATGTTACTATGTAAATTTGTAGTTAAAAAGAAAGGATAAATTAATTATGAGAAAATTTCAAATATACTACTTAAATTTACTTGATACATAGGAATAAATGACTTCAAAACTTATTCATTTTATCTTACTCCTTATTTATTTAAAAGATATTACGCTGTTTTGTTGAAGAAATCTGACCATTCTAACAAACATTTCTAATCACTTTTTAGGAAGGTACATGTTTAATTCTATGCGAAATTAATGTATGATTTTATTTATTGAAATTTGCGGAATATCAACCAAAGCATCAACGTACTTTTTCATCGAAAGTCATTAGGGCTACATGAGTCACTCAGCTGGCTATGACTGAAGAAAAGAAAAATAATATGGTTGAATCTACCAGTGCGATCACATATTAGTCTCTTAATGCCAACGCTGCTTTAGCAGCGTTTTTAGTTACATTTCAAGGAAACTCTGTTGGTATTGCTTTGTATTAGACTTGTAATGAACCATGTTCACACTCCATTTTCTCCTCCCGCAAATCGTGTGTTTAGCTTTTTACATCCGCCTTCACCTGTATTTCATGCATCGTTCTCCTTTTTGCATTTTCTGAAGCAATTTGACACCTTTCTCCACAACATCATTGTAGGTCTGCCTTATCATTTTCTGCTATCAGGAAATGTATGCTGAAATTATAGGATTTACTTATTTCTTTTTCTCACGCAACATGTCCTAGTTTCTTTACGTTTTTTGGTTACGAATCGGCCATATTAGAACCACGCGAATGTGCAACTGTACCCTTCAAGGCTTACCCATATTTTCCCGGGGGTAAGTGCACATGACTTTTGGGGAGGGGACAACATTTCTATGCTGAATACATTTTTCATCCCAAGGTTGTTAGCCCTGGGGGATGAAGTATGAAATGATGATGGTGATGAAAGATGAATGGACAATTACAAACATAAAGACACACACACATCCATGTCTCGGGCGGGATTCGAACCAGCGACCCTTCAGGCACGAGGCAGCTACGGCTGTTCAGCCTCAGCGACCCCGGCTATCCGGGTCGGCCTGTTCCAGTTATTATATTCATTTATTTCATCTGATCGCTGTAGCTACCTTAACATTTCTGAGGTGCTGTATGTAATAAAGTAATGGTCAGTAATGCAACTTGCTTGCCTCTTTATAAGCTCGTACGCGATGTATGTCTAGGCCGCCATTGCAGACCTTGTGTCTAAGCTCTCTGTTTGACCGCATTGCAGAGGAGGTAGCATTGCATAACACCTACACATGTAAATGAACTCTTCACAATTACCGGCAGATTAAAGACGTGAAAAATGAAACATTTTTCGCAACTTAATTCAATTAATACATCAATTAATATGCCATATTAAATTACTACTGTAATACTCCTATCGGATGGCATAGATTTTATTTAGTTCTTTCTATTAGTAGGCCATTATATTTAGCACATTGCATTTTTTATCGCCCTAAGGTGGCTCATGGGCAGCGTACTAGCTACCCGTGGTTCGAGCTCGGGTTCGATTCTCGGTGGGGGCAAAAATAGTGTTGTAGCTTTTCTTTAAAATTGTCTCAGTTTCTTTATCTGTGTAATGAAGAAAAACCCGAACAGGTGGAGTTTGCTAATTACCATGAAGGAAATACCTCATGTTCGCCACATATCTCCCTTGCCCCCCTCAAGCGTGGGAATTAAACTAGATAAAGGCCTGGGGTAAGCCGTACGCTAGTCGGCAATGTCTGAAAAATAACCCAAAATGACGGGTAAATACATACGTACATACATTATTCTGGGTGGTTAGGCAAATGATCTTTAAAACCATTACAGAGTCTACACTGTAAATGCTTAAGCATTTAAGAAGAGGGTAAGAAATGCCCCCAAATGAATTCAACTAACTCAGTGTGGAATATGGTTGAGATCAAGAAAAACTAAGATTTCCGGATTTTCAGTTCTCCTTCCCCCATTTATAAAAAAGTGGCTTTAAAAGATTTATAAACTAGTGGTGATACAATAGCACATACTTTCTCCCAATATTTCTATCTGCTCCGCAATATTATACTACTAAATAAACCTGCAAAAGTGTTTTCAACTGGAGCAAAATTTCTTTCCTCTTAAAAACGTAAATGCTCACTTCATGTAAAGTACTCTCAAAAATCGAAATATCCGTGTCAAAATCCCAAAGCCTCGAGCTCGTTCAAATCAATCGGGTTATATCAATTTTGGAGAAAATCGGCTGAACGGTTTGGGGACGGACCACGGACCACCGACGGATAAGAGGTGTAGCCGTGAATCGATTTTTCGTAACAAGGACTCACAAAACATGGTTTCTTGCTCACCTCGTGTTAGAAGTTTTTTGTATATTTAGCCTCTCGATTTATTCACTTTTTCGTTAACTGGACCCGGCAATAAGTTGTTGTTGCTTTTTTTTACCGAAAATCCCCCGCTTTCTGGCGCCTGATTACAAAACTTGACCTTCTCACCAAGTAACTTCGTAAAGGCGAGAAAGTAAAAAGTGTCTAATAAACCAAAATATTTTAGTTTTTAGCAGCAAATTTGAATTTTGATTGCCGTCTTTTTGTTTTCATTTCGCAAGTATTTGTGAGAATTTTTTACGTTATTACACTGTAGTCTTTATAAGCTATTGATTTGTAGAGGTTAGTGATGCAGTAATGTATTTCGTCAATAGAAATAAATTACACGATAGCTTGTTCGGTATTGAAATACGCGGTGATCTACCATTGTTATTGCCATCATTTTCACGTTCGCATAATGAGAACAACCATTGCATATGATCGATCTCGCAGACCGACTTATCGGACGGCGTTTTCCAGACGCCAATTGACGCCAAGTGATCACTCGCATGTATTAGCACATTTTTTCAAGATGAAGTGGTTTGTCTAAAGTAGTTAACCTTTAATTACTCGGGTTTCTTTCTCTTACGTAATTACTCGTAATAACAAAAGAAATATTGTTTAACCAACAACAACAATAATTGCGATAAATTAATGTTGTTTATTAAGAAAAATGATGCTTTTAATTAAGAAAAATGACTTTTTGCATAAAATAATATTTTGGTGTTAATTATAAATTTTCAATATGAAATGCATTGTATGTCCTTAATAAGCGTATGTGGTAGATATTGAAGATAATGATGGGGATATAACTCCTTCATATTTAAAGTAACTTTAAATATGGAGTGATTATAAAAATATATAATAATATTTTACACAATAAATTTTATCCATATTTAATGCCATCATACGTAATAATTGGTTGTTACATCGTCTACATTGAGAAGAATTCATTCTTGGATGTCTTTACATTATTATTCGCACGGCGCACAAAGTGCGCTGAAAACGTATTAGAAAAAAAATAGCTAGCTTACTCCTACGACTTGCAATGGAACAGATGAAACACGAATTCAATCTTTCCAAGAAACTCAGAAGAAAGGTTAGCGGAAGAGATAACTCAATATAATGCAAGTTTTGTCGTCAGGAGCCAAAAGAATGTGACTGGCGCACTCCGTGCGCGTCAACAGTGGCGACTTTTCAATAAGATTACCCCTGTGTGCTTCAATAAAAAAAAAAAAATTAAAATTATTTATTACATTCCTCAATAATGTAAGAAAGTACAAGTAATTTATTAAATGCTGCAATTATTACTTACAATTGCAATTTAACTTTCTCATATTTATTGGAAATCAATAGCTGCGGCGTGTACTTATAGGCGTAGGCGTAGGCCTTATACAGAATTGACTCGACAATGGTGAAGTATCTAATGGTATGACGAAACAGCGGTTGCCAGCGGGAGGAAGCGGAGCTGTGGGAGGCTATAACTCGAGTGAGGTTGACTAACATTCCGAAGAATTGACACTGATTGACTTGAACTGATCAGTTAACTTCTCTTACTGTAGTTATCCTTCGTAACATGTTACTGTCGGCCGTATACATGGTAGAGGGATTGTGGTTTAATTATAATTTAAAGTGAAAGATTCGTACTGTGATTTCGCTTATCAACAGGCATGGAACAATCGGTGTGGTACACAAATGAATTTACTGTATGGATGTCCATTTTCTGGAGGTGACAATTTTGAAGTAAGTGGAATAGTTTATTTGGATTCTTCAAAAAACTCACAATTTCTTCAAAATATGAGTAGTTTTAGCGTAATTTTGCGTGAAATAAAGTCAACTTTAAAAAGATTTTCTGAAAGACGGCTCCAATTTTTTCTCTCGAATGGAACAAAGTGCACCTATAAAAATTGCGGAAATAATGTTGAAGTTTTCCTTGGACACTGAATTTTCGAATTCTGCGAAAGTTGAAATTTTTGTCGGCTTCTTCCTCCAATTACTATTGAAGATAGACTTGTTTTCTCTAATGAAATCTATTCATTAAAATTTAATTTTCAATTATATCATGTAGCCTGAACTTGTGAGTAGTTTTGCGTAATTTTTAGGGACCGTTATAAATAATGTGAGAAAATATGTGCTGCTGCGGCACCACTAGTTCTTCCTGATACTTGTTTGAACGCACGAGCAAAACAAAACACGATTTATCGGACACATCTCTAGCTTCATTCTTTTACTCGGTTTGCTTCCCTGCAACTTTCAGCAACTCAGCAATGCACTCTTTGCTTCTCCGCAGAAATAAATAATTTTGTTTCAAAATTGATCAAATAACTTTAATTTTTTTAAAGATAATATTATGGGTTCAACATTAAATTTCAGGAATCTGAATTTCGTGTGAATATAGACTGTGATTTTGGGGTCTTGTTAGTACGAGTATTTTAGTAGCAACAAGTTTACATAAATATGAAAGTGAAAATTTAATGTTAATGGAGAAGTAACTGTCAATTAGCCAATGTTTCTATATAATTGTGGTTGATTATTTCTACAACAGCAATTTTTTCTCATGTTACTCGCTCCCACGTATGAGCAAAACAAAACACGACGTGTGAGTTGTCTATCAGGGCTCGAGCGTCATTCTTCTCCTCTGTTCGCTTCCGTGCAACTTTCAGCGTGGGTACAACGCAACAATGCGCTCTTGTCGTATGGTCTGTGATTTTAAGGGTCTTGCCACTGCTTTAACAGCAACAAGATTACATAAGTGCGAAAGTGAAAATGTAGTTTTAACAATGTAATGTTTACGGAGAAGTAACTGCCAATTGGCCTATGTTTCGATATAATTGTAGTTGAACATTTCTACAACCGCGACTTTTTTTTCTCGTGCTACTCGCTCGCACGTACGAGCAAAACAAAACACGACGTATGAGTTATCGATCGCAACTCGAGTGCTCTTTGCTTCAGCGAGTGCAGCGTGGCCCAGTGAGCGTGTAGGGTCCCGCGAGGGCCGGTCATTCTTCTCCGCCGTCCGCTTCCGTGCAACTTTCAGCGCGACTGCAAGCCCGCGATTCGCCCGCCACCTGCTCTGGCGGCGCGCGGCGCGGGAGGCGGGGCGAGGAGAGCGGCGGCGGTGGCGGCGGCGTGTGCAGGCTTCACAGCTCTGGCGGAGAGCTCCGCTGGCGGCCGCGCCCGGAGGCGATCCGCCGCAATTCTGGAGATCTTATCCTGGCGGCGCTCTCGCACTCCCCCTGGCTTTCACGTGTGCGCGCTACGTAACAACCCGATTGCTTCGTAACAGTCTCGACGAACCAAATTGAAATAGAAGGAAAGTTAATGTGGCGTAAATGGATATCCTTCTTCACGGCGTGGAAAATTTCCCATTTTGGGGGCTTTCATTTGCGATGATACGCCGACGCGACTTTCTCCTTTTAGCGGAAAGAGTTGTTTTCTCAGGTGCTCTGTTTGCTGAGATAAGGTGCTTTGGTCGAGTTTTTGTGACCTCTCTTTTCTCTTCCTGCGCCCTATTTTCTGATTTGTATGCGATTTAATTGGGTGAATATACTCCCACATTGCTTCAATAAGGTTGAGGTTACGATTCTATTTATGATCTGACAATGGGATAGAAATAGTAAACATTTAGATGGATTGTAACATTTTTCATGTGCGGATATCCGATTTTGTTTGAATATTGTTGAAAGTTTTTCGGCTCAGTTGTTCCCTTGTAATCTGCCTTTCTCATCACCTACTTCTCGTCACCAAAATCTTTCATGTTACTTGCTGAAGGGATGTTTCACTATTCAATCCATCAACTTAATTAGATATGTCAAAGTATTCATGGGGAACGATAAGTCAAGATGCGACAAACACTGTTGTCCATCATATGAAAAATTAGTATTATTTGAAAGGTGAAGTATCTTAGAAAGGACTCCGAAGGAGCTTGGAACCTGTATTGATAGGATCTGATAATTTCGGAACCTCTGCACAAGGTGTAGTTATTACCAAGTTCCGGCTGTCTGAGAAATTATTTTAGTTATGACACTTAATCGATTTCGTAAGTCCTATTGATTGGGGGGTGAAGCAACTTATCGCTTCAACCAACTCGTGGGTTTTAATCTTATCAAAAGCTTGCGTATGTTCCCGTGTCTCATTCTCCCTCACATTATGTGATATTAGTACTACTGAAGAGTTTTGCGTCAATTAATACATTTTGATTATTGAGGAACTCTTCGAAAGAGTAAGACTAAACTAATACAATGTAAAACTTGTGCTATATTTGAGGAGTTTATGGAAGGGAATCAGTCTTCAGCTTTATGACTTGCCAAACGCCTCTGGAGATCAATAGCACTTATTAGAGACGGTATTAATAAAAAGTTGCAGATTGTGTTGTATGAAAAAATGTTTCTCTCTTCCACATCCTACGCTATCGTACACACTCCTAATTTAAGTCGGATTCAGATCTTGGTTCCGCTGTTTTATTTTATTACCGATTCCAAACGATTGCAAAACATGGGTCAAATGTATGAAGTCATGAAAGTCAGAGTTTTACAAGAACGTACTTTACGTTGACTAGTTAACTGTTTACACCTTGAGGTTGAGGAGTTGCAAATGAATGGGGTCAACAGCACGTCATTAATATTGTCACAATTGCAAAATATCTACGAGTTTGCACTATTGAACGACGTTGGGCAAAGGCCATCTTACAAATAGTTGTGCTATTGTAGGTCAGGCGGAATTTTTGTTCATATCAAGATAGTGAAGTCTGTTTAAAACGTAAATACATTAGAATATCATATCTTGCGATATTTAGTTCAACCGTAAAGAAGTTTAAAAATTCGTGCTTGTTGGAATTTTGACGGAATTGGAGCATGCAAAGATTTATACGTGAGTAAATACAATATTTTTGGTCTAGTAATAAAAACTATTTTCAAAGCACGGTAGGATAAAGTGAAGTTCATCTACAAATTCTTGAAAATCATGACCTTTCTTAAAAAAAAAGGTAAAAATCCGTTACGGAATGTAATTTAAGTGATTCAAAACCTGTTCATCTAACGGCAAAATCCATACTCGAGTTCTGCCCGTTTCGGGATTAATACGTGGAAATCTCCCATTGCCGTCAAATTGCGGAATTCGTGGGCGTTTCAACATCGCCAAGAAAAGCAAACAAACAAACAAACAAACAGACGAATGTGTTCCTGCACCACCAGAGACCCACGTGCGCCAAATTGCATCCGAAATCTGTGCCAGGTGCGTGATCTCGCGCAGTCTCCGCGACGCCTGTCGGCCAGCCAGACAGGTGATCAGGGGAGACAAATGGCGACACTTCCCGCTCTTGTCGGGTGGCGGAATATCGCGTGCCGGCTACCGCACCAGCGATCTCAGGCGGAGGCAGCGACGGCGCACAGTGAGCCAGAAGCTCCAAAAACATGCGCGAATTATAGAGAAATAGTTGCTTACCCACCAAGGGCGTTATAAGCTTCTAATGATCGAGCGGCGATAAAAGTTTGTGTTGCCCGAGATCATTAGAACCAGTTATCGCCCGTGGTACATGGAAGAAATTATTTTTTTTACCTAATTTTAAGGATTCAGATTTACTTATTAATTAAGTAGATGTTAACTTGACTCGGTGTATGTTCGGTACTTGTTTCCCTCGTAATTATGATCCTCTCGGTGCAGGTAAGTTATTTAGTGTATATCGAGATCCATAGCAAAGTCAATAACATGTAATAACGTATCAGTAAAAAATACAAACAATATTTTGCCCCAATCAGTAGTTTTAAATGTAAAGAGAACAATGATCTGATCAATTTATCTCAATTGTAGTAGTTTTTAAATATGAAAATTGACGTGTAAAATATTTCAAAGCACTTGCCGATAATTTATTTTCTAATCCCTTCTAAACGTAGTTCGGCTGTACCAACTGTGAAAAAATTAATTTTAGACAGAAAAAAATTCAAATGAATAGACTTACGGTACCAAAAAAAAATTTGTAGGTTATGCCAAACATTTATGATAATTTTAAGATAAACAGTCGAATAGTAGAAAATGTATTTGTCATGCAAACAGATATCCAAATATATTACATTTTCAGGCAATGGGATAATCATTTGGATTCGTTCGGAAATCAACAAATTTAACATTATCAACAATTCATTCTCTCAATTTTCAGGATTTAAGCTACGAGTGTGGGAATTACGAAGAGATGAAAATCAATTTCATCCAGCCGTTCCTTTACATATGTTTTGAATTAAATAAACAGATTGGAGACAGATAGAAACTCACGTTCCCCCAATGCTCCTTCAGCATTCGCAACATTGTCACTAGCGCTATCTTTAGCTAATCGCTCAGGGGTCTCAGTGGCAGTATTTGAAGGCTCTCTAAACTCAACACAATCGATAAATTGCAGACAGAAGCTAGCAGTTAGAATCTAAAATTTTCCTTAAAGAATGCTATTTGTAGTAACGCAATACTAAATATTATTATAGCATTTCAATAATTTGGAACAATCCAAACGAAACTAATCGGGAGAGGTGTCTCAGGGCATCAACTGATGCCACTGCAGTGCCTTTGTCTTCGGTTCGAGTCTCGACGGTGGCATGAGTTTCGAGTCTGGCCAGATAGCTAGGTCGAATTCAGTCACTGTCTGGAGGAGAATTGTAGCGGCTGGCTGCTCTAATCGTTGGTTTTACATAGTTTCTCCGATCAATACCAGGCGAATTCCGGAGCAGTACACTATCAAATGGGCCACGGACCGCGCGCGATCTTTTTTGTATCTTATCCTCACCCCTTACTTACACCCACTTGCACTTACATCCAATACACCACCACCCATGTTGGGAGCATAGAGATTGTCCCGGCTACGGTGGCGCCCTGCTGGTGGGAGATAGGTGATTGCGGAAAACCCCGTTAGCCGATATGTTGGTCGTTGCCGGATCTCACCATCCAGCGGGAAAGATCGCCACCTCCCGACGAAAAAAAAACAAAACAAACATATCGTACTCTTACGAGACTAATGACCTCTGTAGTCGAAGCACCTGGCATCACCAATAAAAAAAAAACGCAACTTGTTTGTCCTTCCTTTTTGCGCTGTTTTTGTGGGCTTCCGCCCCACTGCTTGCCGGCGGGCCGTCCCGGTCACCGGCCCGGCGAGTCCAGCCAGCCGGCCGGCCGCCTCGGGAGCCGCGGGCGCCGCGCCGCCCCGCCGCCCCGCGCTGCCTCGCCTCGCACCGCGATTCCCAAGATCTTATCCCGAGGGCTACCCGCTGCCTTCGGGCGACCTGCCCTCAACCGCTCCTAAACAGCCGGCTGGCGCGCGCCTGGTTTCTCCCGATGCGATGGTCGCGCTCGCGCCGAGGCGCTCCCAGAGCCCGGAAACAAATCAAGGGCTTAGTCTCCAAACCGCCTTGATAAAAGAAATACATTTAGGCTACAATAAATCAAGTGTAAAATACTAACATATGTTTGCGGATAATAGTGAAAATAATTTTGTTCATTAAAATTTTTAATGGATATTTACTAACTTTCGAAACGTGTTACGGCTCGATTGTGATTGGCAGGGCGGGTTAGAATCCGATAAGGCTCCTGATACCTGATGTGTTAATAGTGCCTGCCGCAATCGAATTCATAAGCCGACTTCTCTGGTCAGTGGTTTTCCTGATCTTTTCCAGGCGCATACCAGAGGAGCACTGTATAGGGTCACGGACTGCGCGCGATCTGTTCTTCCCATTCCCATTCCAACATCACCCACCCCGTCCCGGCATAACCAGCAAACGCGCGCCGGTGGGGAAACCTTTCAGAACTACCGCCAAAGATGGTTCAGGGTATCAATGATGTCGCTGCAGTGCCTCTCACCGGGAGATCCTAGAGTTCGAGTCTCGGCGGCGGTAGGATTTAGCTACACAGCTCGGTCGAATTCAGCCGCTGTCTGGAGGAGAGTTCTAGCGGTCGACTGCTCTGATCGGTAGTTTTCCGTGGTGTTCCCGATCAACGCCACGCGAATGCCGGAGCAAGGCCCTAACACACGAGCAACGGCCAACGCGCGAGTTTTCCTTCCCCTTCCTTGTCCTATCCTCACCCCTTACACCCACTTACACGGGAGCGAATATTCTTACAATTCATTGCACAGAGGCAAATATTATTATATTAATTCTTCCCAAAACGCTTGTCGCTATCTGTATTCATAATTTAACTTAATATGCATATGAGTTAGGACAGAGATGCCATAGAACTAGAAACCTTGGAAAGATTGCACACAGTTACGAAGTTTACATGGCACTGGCACACAATTTTTAAGATTTTGACGTTTAATAAATAATGCTTCCCATGGTGTGATCCCAGGTTCGATTCCCGACCCGGGCAAAGATAGAATTGTAGGCTTCCTATTTAAATAGTCTTAGTTTCTGGAGCTGTGTGTCGAAGTAAAGCTCAGGCAGGTGGAGTTTGCTGAGTACGATGAAGGGAATACAGGTACGCCGCACATCCCTTTTACCCCCAAGCGTGGGAATTAAACTAGGCCCAGGCATGGGGGATACCATTAGCTAGCCGGTAAAGTCGAACAATTGACTCCAAAAGCCAAATACATACATAAATAAAAAATCAAATAGGGCACTGAGTCAAAATTTAAAAGTTTTTTCTTAAAACTTTTATTCATCTGTTCGGCATTGCTACCTTTCTGAGGTATTAATAAATACATTTGTCTCACGTTTAAGCTTGACCATTCCTAACTATTATTGTCATGTGGCTTTTTCTGCATAATCACAATTTGAATAATCACACGCATTGAAGATACCTAATTGCTAGTTGTTCTTTCTTTCTTTTTTAACCAAATTTACGAAACGTTTTGGAATGCTTTAGTTTTAATTGATTATGGGGATTTAAAATCATCTTTTGGATAGCGTGTTCTAATTCTTTGTTTTTTTGGTAAGTTTTTCTTAATAGAGCAGCACAGGGATAATTTTTAAGGGGTTCGCAGAATGATCGGGAAATGCTTGTAACAAAATCTTTGATCGGTTCTAGTTTTAACACTCTCTGTGAAGATGCTTATTGCTGATGTAACATAGGACTTCGACTATTCTTCGTTAGTATTTTTCGTTAGTTTCTTTTTGTGGTTTGCAGCTGCATTGCACCATACAGGGCAGACGTAGGTTAGTGAGAGTGTTAAGATTTACTTAGTAAATAGTCTATAGATTTACTTAGTATAGAATGTGGAACATTCTATATTGAAAGAAGAGTTAGAACTCAGTGGGGGATAGAGTTTCGATATTATAATATGTTTTATCTATGTAACTGTTTTTATATGGTCTTTCCACGTGAATTTAGATTTAAATGCGATTCTTAGGTATTTAACTGGTGCATTCCATGGTCACCATTCAATACAGACTTTTTGAATCTACAATGGAGGTGGAAAGTGAACTTTTCTTTGTGTGCATGTTTTGGCTTGCGGTATATTTGCATTGATACATACTTTCCATTTCTCTGTCCATTGTATGTATTTTTATAGCTTATTTTGCAATTCATCTAAAAGACTTCTGATTACTAGCAGAAACGTTATTATAGACGATGAAAATATGCTGCAAGGGGATCTTGATGCGTTATATTCATGGGCGGAAAATAATGGCATGACCATAAATAGCTGTAAAAGCAAATTCTTCACTTTTGGCAGAGGTCATAATTACAGCGTAACAAATTACCATTTAAGTAACGAAATTATTCGGAGAGTTTCTTCGTGCAAGTACCTAGGTATCCATTTCGATAGTAAATTAATCTGGAAAAGTCACGTAGATTTTGTTATAGGGAAAGCGTGGAGATCTCTTCATTTTGTAATGCGCATCTTAAAAAAGAGGACAGAAAAACGCGAAGGAAATTGCTTATTTATCGCTTGTTCGTCCGGTAATGGAATATGGAGCCATTTGTTGGAATCCGCATAAAATTATGCACTGTACGAATTTGGAAAGGATTCAGCGTAGAGCAGCTAAATTTACTTTCAGGGACAAGAAAACGACAGGGTGGAATTCACTCGAAAACAGGCGAACATTGGCAAATCTTTGCGCTTTTTATAAAGCGTATAGCGGTCATCCAGCTTGGAAAGAAATTAAACGGCGGCTAAATATCAACTACGTACATCAATAGAGGGGATCACAGGCACAAAATAAATTTAAGACCGCAGAGAACGGATGTCGGGAATTCTCTTTCACAAATACGGTAAAGGATTAGAATAGATTGCCTGCAAAAACCTTTGAACCCTTTCCTCGCAGCGTTCAACAGTTTAGGAAATTAATTTAGGGTATTTTTAAGTTCATGAGGTTAACTAAGAAAATACAGTGAAATGAGGTGTCGTGCAGTGTAGAGCAGAGAAATAATGAAGGAAATGTTTTTAATGTTATAGTGAAGTGAAGGATAGAGTAGTGCTATCTTTATTGATAGACACTCAGTGCATCAGTGCAACTTTAGATGATAGACGTTTCTTTTTTTTCATGTAATTTAATGTTTTAAGAATCAGCAGTTCTTATATTATTATTATTATTATTATTATTATTATTATTATTATTATTATTATTATTATTATTATTGTTATTATTATCATTTTAGCATTATTATATTATTTGCGTATTTTTTATTTATTTATATTATTATATGCACAGAGATAATGCATTTACTGAGATCTGTATACATGATAAATTTTACATGACTTTTAAAGATGTAAATTGAAAAATATATTTATATTTCATAAAGGAAAAATCTCTAACTTGCATATTGTAGTTGTAAGAAGGTACCGAAAAAGTATTGAACTTCCGCAATTTTCGAAAGTACAGAGAGTTCAGCGAAAAGGGACCAACGCCATTTTTGTATATACTATATGAAAGAAAACTTAATTGAATGATTTGGAGTCAGTTTTTAAAACATTTTAAAAATGTTGAGACAAAGGCTCCCAAAAATTAAAACATCGGTTTCAAATTCTCAGGAATTTAAGTTCGACCATGTGGATCGGAGAATGTCGATTTTGGAGAAAATCTTCAGATCGAATAACGCATTACCATTTTCCATTGAAGGATAGTCAGACAAACCGATGTTTCGCCGTAAACTAATTTGTTCCTATCAAGAACGTACAAAACGTGGATACTGACTACACAACGTATTAGAAGAAATAATATACTACACTTAGTAGCAAAACTTATCCACATTTCTGATATCAGGTACCCACGATACCAGTTTTTCTGTCGAAAAATCGCCACTTTCTGGTGCAACATTAGAGGTACTACGTAAGTAGGTAGTATGAGAAATAAAAATGAATAAAAAATGTTTACAATAATGTCTTGAATACAACATAGGATTGAACTGAGCTTTTACCCACAAGATACTGAAATCCCATTTAATTTAAATAATAATGAATTATCCCATCTGAATTGATAGTTGTTTCACCTCATATTCACGGTTGTTTCACCTCTTTTTCTTCTAAAAGCCAAGTTTTAAATATCATGCCATATTCACAAGACAAACAAGGATTAAGCGTGATTTTCAGAAACGCATGAGCGTAACGCTTACATATCTTGCTGGGTGCGTTGGGCAGGTAAAGATTTGAAATAGACTTCCTTCTTCCCTACTTCGGCGTACCTAAGAATCCTTCATAGTTACGAATTTTATTGTTACATGTCACACTGCCCAATAGCGCATTGCCCATACATTTATTGCATTTGCAACCTTATTACCTCACTAATACATTACATGGATTAAACTTAACAAAATACGAACCATTTTAGCACGCCTTGTAGGATATGTAGTACATGACTTAATTTCCACACTATAAGATGCTGTGGGTAAAATGATGGAGTTTGATGATGCATGTCTTTCATCCCCACCTGAGTTGTCTTTATTGAGGAGAAAAAGTTCCCCACCCCCCGCTTGTTTGTATGCCTCTCTAACATAACCTAGGTGCCTCTTTTGTTGTACTATTTAATACTAGTAATAAACGGAGAAGTACTACCAACGCGCGAATACAGTGTCTCCTCTTGCCCGGAAATACCTTCTATCCTAACGTGAATATACCGCACCTAACAGTTGTTCTAAAACCGTATTCCACAAGAAAACGAAAATTTGCTTGTAGCGGCGCTTTTATGTTTTCCGCGAAAGGAGCTTACTGATGAAGCCTACTTTGACAGAAGCGGCAAGGGAAGGGAACATTATGAGTTAGCAAAGTTACTACAATTTTTTTATTATTATTATTTTTATTTTTGTATTGTTTGACATTACATTGTTCAGTTTACATATTAACTGTGCAAATGTTTGATGGACTTAATCTATCTTATCCTAACTTAATCTAACTTAAAATTAAAGTTACTACAAGTTGGCATTTTCTTAGCATTCGGTCGAAGAAAACATGGTCCTAAAAATCCTCGAGATTGATTTCATTTGAAGGTCATCCACGCTGGCTCAGCGTCACCGTTTGAACTGAAAATAACCAACGATGGAAATTGCAACTGAATAATTCAGTCAAGATTACCATAATTGAAAATGTTCTTAAATACTCGGCATGGAAACGTTTCATTCGTTTACCAAGACAGGCCTATACACTATTTTTATGATTCTTCACATTTTTTTTACATTTCCGACTTATCTAGTTTACTTTATTTATTACATGAATCATTCCAATCTTGTTTTTTTGTATCGTTCCTCTTATTCTTTTATGATTATTCGTTGAAAACGAAACCTACGAAAACTATATGTAGACATAAGAAAGTAATTTCAAGGCCAAAGTTTGCGATATAATGCTCAATGCAATTAATCGTCTGAATTTTCAGCGCATGTGAAATACTGGTACTGTGATCATTTGGATTTTTTCTCCTACCACTGTACCCTGTGGACCAGTTCCTGCATATCGCCAGGTTAATTTATTTGTTCAACTTATTTATTGGTCGCAGCCACATAACTTATAGGCTTAAAACTTTCTCTCTCTTGCGGTTTTAGAAAGGATGTGAAGAAGACAGGCGCGCATCTTGCTGGAACACGGCCAATTAGTCTGTAGAATGAAAGCGCTTTCTGGATAATGTTCAGTAAATACGTAGCAGCCAGGACACAAATCATTCATTTCTGATTTACACGTGTACAGATTTTTCTATATTCGTCACGCCGTCTTGTTTGAGATAGCCAGAACACGTACATGACGTGGAAATAATACGATATGAATTGGAAAAGGAGGACTTAATATTGTGGTCTTGACAGGTGACTAGTATTGATGGTGTTTGTTGCATCGTTCGTTTTCATTCACATGTAGAAGCACAAAGAGGTGTCACAATGTATAATGAAACATGGCTCATATTTCTTTATCGATGCATGAAATTTAATATTTATCATACAAAAGAATTTAAATATTGAACCTTACAAGTGAGTTCATTACTAAGAACTTGTATTTACATTGTCACAGTTTTGGTATTGAATATTTTTGATTTGTTTCTTTCCACCTCGTTGGAAAATACTCGAGTATAGTTGGGTGAAGAATGTATATGATAATTTTTTCTTCGTTGTTTGATTTAAATTCTATGAAGTATCTTCCTTATACCGAACATGAAAATTTGAATATGCTGTCTAGAGCACAAACACCTGCATAATCACGGAAAACGTGATTAAGATGTGTAAGTAATTTTGTGTATTCTCGATCAGCGTTTCTAGTTAGTTAACAAGGCGATATTACGAAAACGTGAGTATTCAAATTGGATGCCTCGCAGTAATTTAGTTGCTTGACCCGGAAAGAACTTCAAAGAGAGAGAGAGAGAGAGAGAGAGAGAGAGAGAGAGAGAGAGAGAGAGAGAGACAGACAGACAGACAGAGACAGAGATCATTCTTATACTATCTTGAAAACTAAAACATTGAGGCCCAGGGCCTCAATGTTGAACATTACATTTTTGCTAATCCGGCGCTTCTTGATATTATCTCACCAGCCCAGAGACGCGCAGAATCTGTGACTGAATGTGAAATTAAACTAATTATTTGGTATTCTGCACGATTGAATTACACGGGAATACCTCTAGTTTTTATTGACAAGGGTGTATTGTATTGTTATTAATTACAAGGAGATATATGCATATTCGTCTGCGTGACCGTGCCCCCTGTGCTTTTGTCCCTCGCATCTCTGCTTCGAAAATTCACGCCAATTTTTTTTTTCGTGTTATTCAAACTGTGTGAATAAAACAGAGACAGAAAATATGTTTTACGCTGAAAATTTAATCTTTAAGTGAAATTAGTCGGGGAAAATGATAAAAAATATATTTAGAATATTTTTTAGACAAGCATTTTAGAAGCAAGGAACTTTATGTTCGAGTCGAACGGTGTTCACGGTAATGAAAATCATATTCGTGAGGTCTTGAGCGACAATTTGTATCGAGACAAATTAGGACTCAAACTTATTCCGGCTAGTACAACAAAAACTGCAACATCTGGAAATGCTGTTTTTCGTCTGTACACGTACATGATTCGTAAGCTGTTATAAGAGATGAAGACATTTTGCAGCAGAGCGACTATTTCATTAAACTACATTCTTTTGTTTTTCAACAACTCCTCTTTCCAAGTTTCGAAGCATCCGTCGTTGGGATGGGTCCTGGCCGGACTCTCTCAAGAGAAGCAGACAATTTTAAATACTCAGTCCTTTCTTTCAGGAACATATAATTCTTACGTGATAAAGTGACAATCAGTCTATTATTCTCTGTGGATGGTATGCTTACAGTTTTGCTGTACATGTTTTGTTTTTAATTATAATTTCTTCTTGACATAGACATTGGAATACATTTTTTATGATTTATGAGCAATTAATTTTTAACAACAACAACAATAATAATAATAATAATAATAATAATAATAATAATGATAATAATAATAATAAAGAATTAATTTCTTACTACCTTACCAAATCCGCCCTCTACAATCCATTTTCTTGTATTATTCTTGCATCCATATGCAAGTTTCACATAAAACATGAGTATTATTCCAATATTATTTTTCTACACACATAATTGTGTATAATGTACGTATCCGCAATTAAAGGTAAAATAGAGGCATATTGTTGACAAAGAAGGGTCTCCTCTCATTACTGCTGCCTAGGCCTGAACGCCGCCGTCTTCAAGATCGCCCAAGCGGGCCCGGAATCTAATATCGCCAGTTAATGAGGACCATTACTTTGTAAAATAGATATTCTTAAGGGACTGTATGTTGGCTACCTGAGTTGTAAAATTTAGCAAAATGACATTGTTTTTGCAGAGAGTGCAGTGGTATGTGTCCCGTTATTTTCTTTTCGAATTTGACATAAGTAAAATTTTGCTTGTTAGTCCGCGGGCGAACATGAGGCTATGATATCGGATACTTCTCCTCGCTAAAATTAATTGTACCTCTTTCGTTTGTGATTAGATAATACTAATCCAATAATTAGATAATATCAAGAACAAAGGAACGAATTATCAAGATGGATATTTAATCTTCATATTGTTTTATTCTTTCGTAATATTTTGTGAAATCTGCGCAATCATAAAACATTGCCCTGAGAGAAAATTAACAGAGGTATTGTGCAGCTCTATATCATTCTATCTCGGGTGCAATGCAGCATTCTCGTTTCAATAATATATACGTGATAAAAAGAGAAAGGAACACATACAACGTTCGGTGGTTTCTGAAAGTGCGACCCTGGCCGAGAAAAGATGACCCCGGGTTTGCACGATCTTGACGAAACACGGCAGTTCCTTCTTGCATAAGCAGTGTACCTCCGGCCACACATCCAAAAATTACTTCTAACCACAGTGCTCAGGCTAAATGTAATAGCTCCACGGTCGGGCAAACTTTCTTTGCAGGAGGAGGATAGGGGGGTCGAGCCTTCGTTGTCGAATAGGCTCTCACCGAGTGTTGTGGTTTTCTCAGTGCAAAACGAAGCGTCCAACAGTGTCTGTGATTTGTGTCGCTCACGGCCGTGACCAATGCATACTTGACTTCCTCGTCCTGCATCGTGCTTTTTTTGCTTATGAAAACGTTATTTTGGTTTATTATTTCGTGTATCTTGTCCGAATACTCTGTCGATAATTACGTTCAAAATTTGTGGTTTTAATTTCATGTTTCTATACAAACAAAATTCATAATTTGCTATAAAGGGTCATTTGTGTTACAATACCACATTATATCGAGGAAGACACCGTCTGAAGTAACAATTTTTACTTTCTCGCATTGTAGAACTCGGATACCGTAAAAATGGATAATTCTTGTTGTTGTATGTAATAATTACTTCCTCTAAATCGTTTTGTATCTCAAATTTACGATTTGTGGGTTTTTGATACCGAAAAATAGGTTTACGGCAAAATGTTTGTCCGTTCGTCTGTGAACAATATTAGCGCACGATTTTCATCAAAATCGATATTCCCCGATCAATCCAATTAATGTCGCGGCCTTTTAATTTGAAACGGATATTGTGTGTTTTAGGGGTATTTTATCTGTATCCCCCGTATAGAATTTTCTGATGATGGATCTACATTTGTTGGGTAAATTTCTCTCTCGTGTAGAGCAAGGTACGGTTATAAAATTAGCGCATGTTCAATTAAGGTTGAACTATCTTAATTTTCGAAATTTGCAAAGCTTTAAATTTTTTCCGCCTCTTCCAACCACTACTGTATATGGCGGAGATTTTTTCTTAATGAAATCTGCTCTTAACAATTAGATCTTTAAATACGGTCAAGCACATTTTTTTCTATATATGAATAGTTTTCGCGTAATTTGCGCGAAATAAAGGCAATTTTAAAAACAAGATTATTTTCTGAAAAACGGCTCAAAACTTTTCCTAACACTCTCTGAATGGATATTGCTAAATGCACTGAATAATATAACATAGACGTGATGTAACCTATTGATTTTGTTAAAATAACACAAATGTATCTTCAAGCAATATTATAAAACCACGTTACCGTTTCATATAATTCCAGAAAGTTCGAGCTATTGTAACACCACTCGTTTCTTACTGAACTGAAACATGTGACATACTTGATAAAGAATAATAAATATTTTCATTAGATATGTAAAAACTAATTAAATTGATATTTCAAAGAGAATACACCCACCTCCTCCCCATCACAATCGAAATTTCAAAGGGAAAGATGTTCCAACACAAATAACCTTAAAGAATAGGCACTTAAACTAAAATGCCACGCAAGGATATCGTTTTACATACTTGTTCCTATAAATCAAATATTTTCATACAATGATGAGTTTGATACAAGCTGTACAGGATATCTCAAAATTCAGACTCAGAAGTCACATAGTCCTTGTTTTTTTTTTTTTGCGACACTTCCGAGGAAATTTGATGACTGATGTAGTTATACTAAATTATTGTTATTAAAAATTTAAGATTGATGGGTGGCAATGACGTGGAGCTATCAACAAAAAATTACAGTAGGTTAAAATTATCCTGATTGTCCGTTTGAGTCATAATATCACATTATTTGCACCAAACACGAACATTTGTCGTAATATTGTTTCTCTCTACACACATTTCGTGCTACTTTTGAAAATTTATTTTGATCGTACGGCATTGTTCGTTGGTTGTTTCGTGATTCCGGGCGCGTCAACAGCTTAGGTCATGAGTCCCGTAAGTGTAGTGCATGTTTTCCTCGGGAGATGGCGGTGATGGATGGTGCGATCCGGCGCTGACCTACAGTCGGCTAGCAGGGTTTCCTCCTAACCACGACTGTCCCACAAGCGGGGCACCGCCCCAGCCGGGACAAGCTGTAAGCTCCCAACCGGTCTCCCGGAATATGTGGTAGTGTGGCGCATGTTAGTGTGTGTGTGTGTGTGTGTGTGTAAGGGGAGAGGATAGGACAAGGAAGAGGAAGGAAAGATCGCGCGCGGTCCGCAGCCCGTCTGGTAGGGTACTGCTCCGGCATTCGCGTGGTGTTGATCGGAGAAACCATGGGAAACTACCGATCAGAGCAGCCGGCCGCTAGAATTCTCCGCCACACAGCAACTGAATTCGACCTAGCTGAAAAGCTAATGTCGAAAATTTTTTATTAATGGAAGTACAAAAAATGCAGCACAAACACGCGTCATTAAAAAAAACAGCTTAATGTTCATCATCAGAGCGTTCGGTTTCATCCTCAGTGTTTTCATTTATTAGTTTTTCAATTTGTGAATTAAAGCTTGATTATTTCAGTAATTCAATTGCTTGAGGTTCTAATGATTTGAATTTTCTTGGAAGTAATTTACGTACGCTAGATATTAGCGGATCGGGCGATACCAAAAGTCGCAAAAACATCTTGCATATTTTCGGTGCGACCTGTTTTGCGTGCAGAGTCTTGCCTATATTTTTTTTAAGTTTGTTGCAAGACTCTTAGGCTTCCTCGGACATTACCCAATTGACAAAAGCGATATGTCAAGATTTTGTGAACTGGAACAACAATTTATGGACAGTTGTGGTAATATAAAACTACGGATATAATTCGACAAATATACGAACAGTTTCTATACAATTTTCTTGATACTGAGGTAATCGATTTCAAAATTCAAAGAAATAAATTGTAAAATTGTGTGAAACTGTTTCAACCAATTCTCGTTTATTCCCGTAATTTTGGCAGAAATTTTAGAATTTTGAAAGAAACATGGCTCAGTGTTCCCATCGTTCGTACTTCCATATCTATCAATTGTCCTAATAGCCATATCTGCTAATCTACCAGTAGTCCAATTGTTGACGGAATTGTTTCTGAAAATTGTTTCTGAAAATTGTTTCTGAAAATTGTTTCTATTTTGAATCTTCTCTTTGGCTTCACCACGGTTTTGCCATTTCCTGACTTCTAATTTACACGAAATGTGCAAAAGGCTCTCGAAAAAACGAATCCAAGTATGTAAAGAGGATAACTAACTGCAAATATTTTTCCTTATTGGTTTTTGAAGCATTGCATCTATATTGTTAATGTTTTGAGGTAGAGTGGCAAAGTAGCACCTTTACTGGAAGATATCTGTCAAAGAATTGCACACTTTGCAATGGACCATGGTTAATGCCACTTTGTAAATTATTTTCAATTATTTTCCGTCAACAATCGTATGATAGGAAGTAAGATTTCTGTTTTTTCTTTATTTCTGTAAAATAAATAATTTGTGATAAACCAGCAAACAATATAGACTAAAATTTAAATGAAAATTGATTTTGCCAAAAATCTGGTATAGTATAAAATATATAATATAACAATATTTATTGCATGATTTTGCACGTTTTGGTGATTTTACTGCATGCTTTAGAGAGTTTTCTGCACGAAAATCCGGTCTTTATTCATAATAACACAACCAAAAACAAAGCCCACAATATATGTGCTTTAGAACGAAGTCGTGCGCTGCGGGAGACAAAGTATAATTAAGAAAAAATGGTGCTACTCGGGGAAACTTTTTTTTTACAAAAATTGTTTAAAAATGATTGAAGAACGCGTAAACTCGTTTCAAACTGAAGGATCAAGGAGGATTTTACTTATACATATTTGAAGATTGTAACCACATTGTAAGAAGAACAACATTGTAAAATATGCGATAAGTCAAAAGCAATCAAAAGTTATTAAATGATATTAAAAGCTCTGTACTTTCACCTCTTTTTACAATTTCGAATCAGCAAAATACCTTTAGAGGAAGAAAAACTACACAGGGTTCAAATGTGTTGAAAAAAAAAAGTTTTGTGTGCGAACAACCATAATCGACAGACTTGATGGTTATGTTGTACTCCAACTCCCTCGGGAAACGTTGGCGACTCGGTTCTCCTATTGCTCATTCCTTACGCTTAAAGTACCAACCTAACTATTCAGACACATAACAATCCCTAAATTGAAACTTCCATTGTGGGATTTTTGGCCAAGAAATCCAGATTTGGCATGAATTTGCGCCATCAGGACTCGAACCTGGGACCTCTCGGTCAGAGGCGCTGCAGTGACATCTCAGTTGATGCACTAAGTTACCGCTCCCGGTGCATTGTTCGTGTCTCCTGGAGGAATACCAAAGGACAACAGTCAACGCCACTTTTTATGCCGCATGAATGATTGGACGGAGAAGGAAAGGTGCAGCGAAGAATGCGTCGTGGACAAGTGTGCACGATGCACGACTTCGATTTATTTCCGGATGCCATGCTTTCATTAGACAATTTACGAGACTAGTCTCCACCACATCTTGTTCTCTTCTGAGCTGAACATACCTATTAGGTCAGGGACGCGTCGGTCGTCTGGATTCCGCTCTTTGAAAGCAAGTTTATTTCTTCGTTCCAAGCAGCCGCGTCCACTCCGTTAGACATTATGCTGATTACTGGATGGTTAGAAACTTGGTATCGCGAATGACCTTCGAATAGTCTTGCAGTCGTGTGCGATTCAAGGACTAACGTATGTCTTCCGATCTAGAAAGAGGAAACGTAACTTTCTGAACAACCTTGATGCACAAAATACAGACCAACTTAATGACCCTGCGTGCCGGCTCGCGCTGAGAAAAAAAGGAGACTGCCGAACATGTTGACATTTTTTGCTTTCGCCCGGTTTCTGCTTTGCCATGTCAGTTACTACGCCACACAGGTGGCATTAATAACAAGTCTCTTCCTTTAAGATGTTTCGACATGCACCTCGAAAAGTGTATGGAGGAAAGTACTAATTTATGGCAAGGAACTTGTAGGGAAATATAGATTGTATTCTTGCAAGAAAACATTTAAGCCAGCCGATAAAACCGATTCATTATTGCATTTGCCTTTGGATGTAAGTGCATAAAGTTTTCGAAACATGCAGTGTTCATTTCAGCGATAGTCACAGATTGTCCTTGAATGTTGTTTCTTTAATAGTCATTTTATGCATTTCTTGAACTCAGCCTCCATTACACCATTTCCATCGCTGCATGCTACGGATGTTGTACAAGACACGAGATGCAAGTGGTGATGTTTTCCTCGTCTTAAATAATCTTTTGCCTTTTCATGCGCTACTGCAATAAAGCACGAATGGACATTCTTCTAAAAAGTCTATCTTCTAAACGTCTAACAGTGTTGCGTAGTGTGGTCCGTGGTATATGAGTCTTTTTACTTTCTCGCCTTAGAAGTTTTTTTTGTTTGTTGATTCACTTGTTATTAATTCAATGTTTTTATGTTTAACATGTATTTATTTCAAGAACATTATTCTATGCATTGCTAAAGTTTAAAATACGTATACTGTAATTTAAAATACTAATTCCATGAATAGTAATACTTTATGTTTAAAACTTGTTTCATTAAAATATTTTCATAAAGAATGTAACAATTAATTTGTAAGTATATAAAATTAATTGTGATTGCTCTGTGTGTAAGATGTTCGTTAACGTGGAATTTTTAAGTTATTTAGACGTTGATTGAGGATTGACAACTCCCGAAAGGTTCTTTCTAAATAATATTTAAAAAAGTATAAAGTTAATCAGAGTGTTCGATCGTAACTCGGCCGTAATATGAGGTACCGTCGAAGGTTTATCACATGATTACCTAGTTTTGATTCTGTACCCTTTGTTTACTTTTGTACCTTAGTTTAGATCACAGCAAAAAAATAGAAAGTAGTTACTGGCCCATATTTATCGCGTTGAGGGTAAACACGATGTAGGAAGAAATTAATGTTTTGTTAAAATTGTTTTATAGGAATTTTCTAGAAATCAGCAAAATTATTAATTTCGTGTTCCCGTAAACTGCGCGTAAACTGTTATGGTCATTATTCGCTTAAGTTTAGTGCATTTTTTATCGCGGGAGGTGGCGATCTTATCAAGCTGGATGGTGAGATTCTGTGCCGACCTACAAGTCGACTTGTGGGGTTCCTCAAGTAGGTATCTCCTGCTAGCGGGTCAACCCTCCAGCCAGGACAAGCTCTAAGTCCCCTCCAGACAGGACAAGCTCTGTGTTGTAGGTTAGGGCAAGTAAGTGCGCGCGCGCGCACGTAAGGGATCAGAATAGGGCAAGAGGAGGAAGGAAAGATAGCGCACGGCCCGTAACCCGTTTGTTAGGGTATTGCCCCGGCATTCTCCTGCTCTAGATCTAAAAAAATAACAAGGAAAACTACCGATTAGGGAAGCCGGCCGAAAGAATTGTCCTTCAGATAGAGGCTGAATTCTACTTAGTTATCTAGTTAGAGTCGAAAATCCGGCCTCCGTCGGGACTCGAACCATAGCATATCCGTATTGCGTATGCGTTGACATCTGAAACTAATGTCAGTTCTTTATCTTACATATGTAAAAAAAACTATTCAGAGAAAATCTTTTATAACCCAAGTGTGTTCATAAGTGTCTTTATTAAAAAAACGTGTCGGCTTCATAGTTTGTTGTGACGGCATAGCACTGCGTATAAACAAGTACTTATTATTTCGAAAGCGGCGTCAGGCATGGCCTTGATGTCCTGGGTGAGAAACGACGAACCTTCACACCATATCGCAATCAACATTTAATCATTAAATTGATTGCAACTGACTTACGAATTTTTCCTTGTCACATTGCTCTTATAACATTGTTGGTACACATGCAACTATTTAAGGAAAAGCACTGAACTAGAAGTAGGATTGAAGAGCTTACTTTGAAAATGCAATACAGTAAACCCTCATTAACACGAATTCCAAGGGACAGAAATAATCGAAGTTCGTGTTATAAAAATTCGTGTTATCCGAGTATTATAAATGTCCGTATTACCGTAATCCCTTGCTGGGACCGAATGTTTACTGTATTTCCTAGAGGTACAATTTTTCTGAGGGAAAGTATTAACTTTCAGTAGAAAAACCGTATTTACAAGTTACCGTAATTACCGTAAATACACTGTTTGACAGAATGATGCAACAACATCTTAAGAATACACTGATACGCAAAAGCAGAACACAAACGGATATAGAAATACGTCACTTTGGAAATAAGCTTCTCAATGTTGTCCACGTCGAGTTTCCATACCCCAGTTCAGAACAGATGGTTCTGAGAATCTGAGGCCTGGGAGCCCTGGAGAAGGTTGAGAAACACGACACTGGTGGGCAGGTAGAATAACGACTTTCTCGTAGTGAAGAGATTGTGTTCTGATGTAGTACGTGTCTGCCTTTCTTCCGTGACTGACTTGACTTTGTTTCTTTATAACAGATGTTGTCTTTTCACCTACACCTAATAACAGATATTTGAAAACAATTGCCGATTTGTGTGCTTGTTCAGGATTTCGGGAAGTGTTACATTCGCATGTTTATGGCAAGTTTGTGCCAAAATAATTATGTCTTGGTAATATGTTATTGAAGTACACATTCGTACAGAAATATTTGAGAAGTTAATCAAGCTAATTAATTCTAAATATTGAAAAAATAACGTTGATAAACAAGGTAACAAGTGAAGTTTACTGTTCTAAATATACTATTTTATATATATAAACATTTAAAGTGTAGTAATCTCTGTGTATTTTTATTTTAAGAACCAGGAAAATCGAAAATAAAATTCCATCCTTCGTATGTAACTGAAATGTGTTGGGGAGACCGGGGCAAAATGGTCATCAGGCTAAACGGTCACCTTCGATGGTTTCAGAATATCCGTCGAGGATATTCTGATTAATAAAGTAGCCTAATTAATAAAGTAAATGAAGCTATATCACACAAGGATCTTATAAGGTAATATCGTAATTTTCATTTATAAAGACAAATATGTTTGCGGGAAGCGAAAAACCAACAATTTCGAAAAAGTGATTGTATTCCCAGGATTTTTTCAATTCTGAACTACTAACAGTATATGACAGTGAATGGCTCTGCACTCGCCAGAGACGTATGAGACTTACTTCCACATTTTTCTTGAGTGGCGAAACCGGCTTAGGTGGCTCTCAATTGATGTCGCTGCAGTGCGTCTCCCCGGGAGGTTCTAGAGTTCGAGTCCCGACGGTGGTAGGATTTTCAACCCTTCCTACATAAGGTCGAATTCAGCCGCTGTCTGGAGGAGAATTCTAGCAGTCTGCTGCTCTGATTGGTAGTTTTCCCTCTTTCTCCGATCAATATCAGGCGAATGCCGGAGAAGTACCCAAACAAACGACCCACGGACCGCGCCCGTTCTTTTCTTCCTGTACTTCTCCTATTCTCACCCCTAACTTAGACATTCTTACACTTACATGCACTATCTGCTATGCACTTGGATAACAACCACACATGCTAAAGAGTCCTGTTGGAAGCTTAGAGCTTGTCTCGGCAGGGGCGGTGTCCCAGTGGTGGGAGATATCTGTTTAGGTAAATACCCCATAAGCGGGCCTGTGGGTCGGCGTCGGATCTTGCCATCCAGCGGGGGAAGATCGCTATCCCGTAACATGATAAAACATGCACTACACTCTCGGGAATAATGACCTTAGCAGTTGATGCACCCGGAATCACTAATCAATCATTCAATCAATCCTCCGGGTTACTGAGGATGAAGTGGAGCACCGAGTGGCAGTGTGCGCTAACGACGGGGAGTACCTAAATGATCGGCTGTGTCATTCTGAGAGGTCCACACCATCAGTTCTTAAAAAAATAATATTATTTTTAGAGATTAAAAAGTATACAAAAGTCGCCCATCGCAATTTTACTGAGAATGCCGGTGTAAAATTAAATTGAAACTTACAACACACGATTCTACACACACTTTTGAATAATATACTATATGTGTAAATATTTGAATTGTTGTTCAATTAAATTTATTGAATCCAAAAAGGTGAAAATTTGTATTAATTTGTTTTTTAGCAAATTTAGCAAATGTTTTATATTTTAGGTTTTCTGTTGTGATTCACTAAATTTTTAAAACAAATAGCCAATTCATTATATATCAATAGCTTTTCAAACATCAAAATATATAATTGTTACTGTTATTATTATTATTATTATTATTATTATTATTATTATTATTATTATTATTATTATTATTATTCACGATTATTCCCATTTAAAGAGAGCGTTTGAACTTGAATTCCTTTATGATGATTGTTTGTGTTTTCTCTGGGCCCATATTTTCTTCATGTGTTCACTATGTTGTTTCTTCCGCTCTGCTGTCCATTTACATCCTGGCCTCTTCTTGCTTTCGGTTTCAAATGTATGTTTTTGATGGTGTTCCTGAATTCTTTTCTATTTTCTGCATCATTTATTGTAACGTGTGCTTGTCTGAGATCCTCCTCGACTTCTTTAATCCATTTTGTTTTTCCCCTGCCTGAGTTGATGACTATGAGAATCCGTTTTGAAATTCTGTTTTCATTCATCCTATGAATATGTCCGTAGAACTGCATTCTTCTTTTTCTGAATGTGTCCGTAATCTTATCAGTGTGCTTATAAATTTCTAATGAGGGCCTCTTCATCCAAATCCCTTGCTCTTGTACCGGTCCAAAAATTTTTCTGAGAATTTTCCTTTCTTGTTTCTCTATTTCTTTTATTTTTGATTGACCACCGATTTGTGTCGTACCAAAGGCGAAGTAGGTTGTTTCGATAGGCAGTTTGTCTTGTGGCACTCTTTCTATGTATTGTGTTTTCTCGTACGAAATTTGAAGACCAGTTTTATGTGCAATTTCGTGTAGTTTCTCTATGGCGTCTGTGGCCTCTTTTCTATTATTTGTGAGAATTGCGAGGTCATCCGCAAAGGCTAAGCATTTCACATGGAACCTATTCTCTTTTTTTATACCAATTTGGATACCTTTAACTTCTTTTTCCCAAGTCCTGATAATTTTCTCGAGAAGGATATTAAAAAGCAACGGCGAAAGTCCGTCACCCTGTCGCAGTCCAGTTTGGATCTCAAATGGTTCGGAAACTTCCCCCATGAATTTAACTTTGGAAATTGTGTTAGTTAAAGTTTGCCGGATGAGTGTTCTTGTCTTTCTGTCGATACCGAATTCTTCTAGTGTGTTGTAGAGTGTTTCCCTGTCTATGGAGTCGTAGGCCTTCTTAAAGTCCACAACTGTGACCACTGTGTTTCTGGTGTTTCTCATCTGGAGAATCATTTTCAGATTCCAGATCTGTTCTATGCAGGAGTATCCCTTGCGGAAACCAGCCTGGTATTCTCCTATCTGTCTATCAGCTTGTTCTTCTAACCTATTCAAGAGGACTTTTGAGAGAATTTTATACGTGACCGGCAAGAGTGAGATTCCCCTGTAATTATTCGGATCGGTTTTGTCCCCTTTCTTATGGAGTGGATGAATAATTGCGCATTTCCATTCAGAAGGGATCTGTTCAGTTTCCCAAATGTCTAATATGATCCTATGAATTTTCCCCGTTAATCTTTCATCATTTAGCTTCCAGAGTTCTGCAATAATTCCATCTTCTCCTGGGGCTCTATTGCTTTTCAGAACTTTATTATTATTATTATTATTATTATTATTATTATTATTATTAATATTATTATTATTATTATTAAAAATCAGGAATTAATTTTTTTTGAAGTGACATCTTTGCCAGAGGTTGACCCAACTATCTGGGAAATTTTGAGAATGTTTGCACTTTCCTGATTTTTCCTGTATTTCGCCTAAAGAACACGTTACATACCATTGAAGTCGATTACATAGTATAGACAAAGCTTCGTGCTGGAGATGGATACAATTTATTTTATCAGTATTAATTATTTTCTTTGGAAAAAGCGTAAGTGAAAAAGCTCGAACTAGCCCTACTCTCTCATGAGTATGATATCAAATTAGTGGTTTTAAAACAGCACGTTCTTTCTCGTCCGTATTTTCACGCAAAATTACGTGAAAGGTACTCAAATTTTCGAAAAATTGTAGCAGACCTTATTTTAAAATATATCTTTAAGGAACAGATTTCATTGAAGGAAAAATCACTACCTGTAATATTTTAGTTGTAAGAAGATTCCGAAAAAATTTGAACTTTTGCAATTTTTGAAAAATCGGGATTTTCAAGGAATATGAGACCTGCACCATTCTATTAAATGTCCTTTACACTATCCAGCAACAAAATGTAATCAAAAACTATGGAGCCATTTTTTTTAAAATGTCCCAGGGGCTTCATGTAAAGTATCCCCCAAAAATAAAATATCGGTTTCAAATTCAAGGAGGTCGCGACATCAGCCAGTTGAATTAAGGATTATAAATTTTGGAGCAAATTGGCTAAACGGTTTAGGTGCTAGCTTTGTTCACAGACGGACCTGCATTCTAATAGTACTGTGATCAGTAGGAAGTGATTTTTAAATTTACCGCGCAAGAGCCAGCCTGTGATGGGTGGCGCCTCCACCTAAGTGAGAGTTTACTACCAGATATCGTCATGAACCGAAGTTCGTTTCGGAAGCAGATCATTGGACAGGACATTTCCCTTTTTTTAAAAAACTTTTTGGTCTTTTAAGTACAGTATATTAGACTATTTATTTTCAATTAAACAGAATTTACATATGAATATGATTTACACTCATAAAGTTATTGAGAATTACTATTAGGGGCTTACATTTTTACTCTTCTTGATTACTTAAAAAAGAAATGTTTCTGATATATTATTTACGCATCTCAGGATACGTTTAAGGAAGTTCTAAATTTGCAAGTTGATGTATTTATCAGATGTGATTTTTACATGTTCATTGTTTCGAATTAAGGTCTTACTTTAAAAAAAAAAGCAATGAAGCAATGTGTCGCACGGATATCATGAATGTGAGCAAAAATTGGAGTGATGAGAACGATGAGAGGCACTAGCAAAGAAAATAGATGCAGTAGAACAGGTTCGGGAGCAGTGACGACTTTCCTGCAGTTAAGATGCACTTACTGGAAGACAATACTTAAGCGATTCGAGCCGCAGGATGCATGGCTAACCGGTTATCTCGCAACAAGTTACCAGTCTTGTCGGAGTGAAACACCTTTCCGTCGAAAGAACAATAAGTTTAATAATCCCCAACTAGCTTGAGAGATATAAAGAGAGAGGGGGAAAGAGCAGGGAGAGAAAAGGAGAGATGGGGACTGAGAAAACAGAATGAAACCATTTGAAAGAAGTGAAATTGCAGCAGTCATGGAACCAATGCCAAATGCGCATTGGAGGGTACATGAGAAACTTTAAATAAATAATAGATAAGTTAATAAATTATCGTGAAATGGTTAATGAATTTTTTACAGTAATAATTATATTTTTTCATATTTGCTAATTTTCATTTCCATGCTGGTGGGGTAAGAGATATTCGTAATGTGGCTTAGATTTTTATTAAAATACATGTTATAATAAATTAATGTGTTCATACATCTTATGATTTTATTATTATTATTATTATTATTATTATTATTATTATTATTATTATTATTATTCCTACAAGCCTGTACATTCTTTTGTAGGGCAAAGGCCTTCTGCTTAGGGCAGGAAGGTTTCACATCACCTGAACGGATCTTAAAGTGACGGTGATTGGTAGTCTCTGCTTCAATGATATTTATCAATACACTTACTAGAATATGTATTAAACCTAGTTAGTGTTCTTTATCTTCTCCATGTTCACAGTCCCTGTTCACAAATACACATAGAATGCACTCATAATGCACATAGAAAATTGCTGATGGATGCAATGATTTTATTATAAAAATATTATGTATTATTGAGAAAACCTAATGGAAACAATTATGAGAGTGAAAATATCAAAGAAAAACGTATTCTTGTTTCGTAGATAAAGAACTTACAGCTTCAATGGCTAAATTCCTGAATTCATGGTTCCTTACCAAAAGTAGCTCCATTATCAAATGTCAAATAGAGACGCGATAAGTAAAACCTTGAACGTTCCAAGGCGTATCGGCTAAGGAAAGTCAATAATGATCACGAGGTCCTCTACCTAAATATATTCAATTGGGTCTTAATTGTACTGATAGATGTTTATCATTTGTATGATCATTATAGTTTGCAGTTATTTAATAGAATCTTGCTGATGAACAGATGGGATCCCGCAAGGCTACCAAAGGGTGCAAGGAATGACTTTATATGCGAAGAATAATAGCAGACAAAGCAAGTAAATTGAAATGAAATTGAAATGAAATGAAATGACGATCCGATTTTTCCAGTGGAACGATTAGCTGAATGCGACGATGAAAAAGCCTCTTGGATCAAAAGTTTGCGCAATAGACAAGCAAGTGACAGCATTTAAAACATTATTGTTTGTTTGTTTGTTTGTTTGTTTATTTATTTATTTATTTATTTATTTATTTATTTATTTATTTATTTATTTATTTATTTATTTATTTATTTATTTATTTATTTATTTATTTATTTATTTATTTATTTATTTATTTATTTATTTATTTATTTATTTATTTATGTTCATCGAGCATATGCTAAACTATTTTCATTTGTAATGATGGCACACCCCGGTGAACCTAGAAGATAATGATAACTATTTGTGTGTGGCTAACATTTATGACAGAATTCAATTATGGAAGTCTAAGAGGCTCTGCAGTATATTTTTCCATTCGTTGGAAAATTCAGAAAAAGGGGCTTCGAAGCATTGGCATCGGATTGGATCTCTACGTCTCTCGTATTTGGAGAGACGGATTTATCCACGACATTGAGAATCAGATGATAGCTCCTGACTACCACAGAAAGTATGTCAAAAAAGGTATACATTCGTGATTAATGTAGAATATGTCATCAAGATCCAGAATGAATAGGGCACATTATAATATGGCAAACACAGATTATCTTAATCGACACAACCCCAACAGCAAGCGTAATCAACCTCACCACTAAAGTGTGGTTTGATCCTGCCTGGAACCATCTGTCCGTAGTACAGGTATGTACCGAAGCCGGGTAGGGAATATAAGCACTACAAAGAGTTCCATGACAACCAAATATTCGACCGGACAAAACCATTGTCGCCAACAGACCTGATACAGTAGTTCACTACCTCACAGAGAAAAAGGCCTTCCTAGATATCACGCATCCATCAGATCATGACTCTGATAAAGCAGAAAGGGAAAAACAAAATAAAACAAAACTCCTCCTGGCAAAAAGAATACAATGAAATATAGCTCCTCAGTTCCGCTGAAATTGTACAACGAGTAATTGTTATTTGAACTAGTGTGATTAATAATAAAAAATAATGTTTAGAAGTTATTACTATACTCTAACGAAATATTTCTCAAAGCATAAACACTGGTCTGTCGTGTACGAGGTAGCCATACCGAATAGTGTGCACCATGCTAAATGTACTAAGAGGCGCAATTATGTGCTCTTCAAAAGTGGCCCTACACGCCTGAAAATACAGTATGTTAAAACTTTGAAACTTGGAGACTAATAACAGAAACTAATAATAATAATAATAATAATAATAATAATAATAATAATAATAATAATAATAATAGTAATTATAATAAATGGTAAACATTTACTTGTAAATATCGCATATCATGTGTGTTTCTCAATACACAAATGTATACTCTAGGATCAATTGACGACAGTCAAAGCGCAGGGACTGCTATGTAAAGTTGAAAGGCTAAATAACAAGATCGATACATTTGCAGCATTGTAAATGTAAAAATCTTCTCCAACTTCCATTCATAGGTTAATTTGAATATTATCTACTCTGCTGATATACTTCATGTATCATTCACTCCGGGCTAATTGCAGATAAAATCAAACGATGTTCTGGTAAATGTTTACTTGTACGTGGCGCCGACCATAGTAGGGATGTCGTTCCGCCTGTAGAAGTGCTATTATACATTATTCACTATGAAGGTTTTTCTGAGTTACAATTTCTAGCCCCGCACAGCGCTGTTCAAGAAGATTGGAGAGACCGTCCTAGATGGTTGGGGTGGTAAGCGTGCATACCGAAGGGGAATTCTTGTGGCCGGCTGCTCTGATCGGAGGTTTGCGGAGATACCAGGCTGGTTTCGGAGCATCACCCTAGAAAAGGGCCATGGATTGCGGGCGATGTTTCCTTCCTCATTCTTGCCCCCTCGTCTCCTCTTACACGCATTTCTATACACATGAACTACACACATGTCGGAGGCTTACAGCTTGTGCGGCTGGGGCAGTGCTCCCCTGGGGCTGATACCTGAGGTGTGGAAGATATCTGGCTGAGGAACGAAGGAGCCCTATGAAGAAGGACCGGAGAGATGAGCGCTATGAGTACTTCCCTCCTAGGTGCGCCTCGCCTCCGCGGCAGATCGCCCGCCGACAGCCATTACACGGACATTTTATAACATCGTGACATTTTAATTGCGTAGACTATGCATCGGAACCCTAATGAAATATACAGCGAAACATGTGTATTGATTTACTGCGACAACCAACCGAAGCTGTCCGGACGACGAATAAATTTATCTGGGCGCTCCGTCAGTAAGCAAATTACATTCAAATAAGCTGCTGCAGTGGGCAGGCGCTGCCCCGGGCGGCGGAGCGGGGCGGGGCGGCGGGGCGGTGGGGCGGCGGGCGGCGCGCGGCGAAGGTCGGCCGCTTGGGAGGCGGCGCGAGTGGCGTGGGCGGCGTGGGCGGCCGCGTGGGGGCTGTCGGTGGGTGGGGCGGCGCGTGCAATACTGGTAGCCTGGCTCCCGAACCAGTGCCTCCAAGGGTCGCCACCGAATTCCAGGCTACCGTTCGGCCGAAAGGCAGGAGCAGAAACACGTGATTATACAAAGCTCGAAACGATCGCAAATTTCTGGTCTTTGTGTTTCAGCCTGGGAAATTACGTATTAAAGATCAATAAAAATACCAATGTCTAAGAATTCTTGCCGGCTTAGATGGCGCAAGGCATCAACTCATATCACTGCAGTGCCTCGGACCGGGAGTTCTGACGGTGACAGGATTTTCGTCACGAGCGAGATACATAGGCCAAATACAGCCGCTCTCCGGAGGATAATTCTTTCTGACGGCTGCTCTGATTGGTAGTTTTCTGATCAACAGTAGGCGAATGCCGGTGCAGTGCCGTAAAAAACTGGCCACGGATCGCGCGCCATCTTTCTTTCTTTTTCTTTGACCTATTCTCACCTTTACACACACTTGCATTTAGAAGCACTACACTACCACCCATGTCGGGAGACCTGTCTGGAGCTTAAAGCTTGTGACTGGGGCGGTAACCCGCTGATGGAAGATACCTGTTTGGGGAAAACCTCGCATGATGACGTGTAGGTCCGCGCCGGATCTCACCACCCATTGGGGAAAGAACATTTCCACCTCCCGTGATAAACACATACGGGAATCTTACGGGAATAATGAACATAGCCGTTGGCGCGCCGAGCCGTATGCCAAACGAAATGTAAATGACCGCATATGAAGTCTGTCCTCTAGCTGAGTTGATGACAAATACAGATTTCTTGAAATCTATTTCTAAAGCTTATCAGTCGCCGGCCTTGAAAATTACGTATTCAAGCTCAACAGAAAGACAATATGTATATTAGAATCCTTTTTGGCCCACATCCCTGACAGGATGTGAAGTTCTATTTTAGACGTGTGCTGCTTCTATTTATTGGGCACTCGTGAATCATGGAGTAATATTTGGATAAGCTGTCGTTTCTCTTACCTTTCCGAGAATGATACAATCACATATACTTTACGTAGGATTCGAATCTATTAATCTTCGGTTCCAAGTAGGGCTTAGCTGGACCACCTGGCTCTGTCGTACACAATGTCGCTGGACTCATATACAATTACAATTCTTGTCTATTGAGCACAATTGAATTAAAAAAAATACTAATGTCCTTGCTAATAATATAAATGTCAATATCTCCGTTTATTTTATTTTAATTCATTCTCAGTTCTACAATCTATAATCTTTTGTAACGTTCTTTCCCGACCCCTTTATTCTTAGTCTGTTTTCGATTAATATTTTGACATTATTCAATGTTTCTTCATCTTTGTGACGAGTGGTATATATTCGTATGTCCTTGGTTCTCTACGATGATAGCATTTTTCAAAAATTTTTAAACTTGAAAACAAAATAGATTTTTTGACCGTCGCTAAAACAAACCGGAGTAGCTGATCGTGAATCGTTGCTGAATCTGCGTAAATCAGAGATGATATGAGATCTTGAGGAAAATTGAACACCAATGCTGACTTGAGGATACTGATGTGCAAAACGATGTTACTTGATTCTAGTTACTTGTAGACTGAAAATAAAATTTTACACAATCGCTTTACTCCCATGTGATGAAATGCAAGATGAAAATAACTTAGTAGGATAGTATGATCTTTAAAGTAACAAATTGCCATGATTTTAATGTTCTTTAATGCTTGACGTCGTTTTCCATGTTTATCATTAAACACGGTATTCATTATTTATTTGTTTGTGCCGTCTGTCTGTGATTGAACGGATTTCAAAGATCCTTTTCCTTCTCCTGCTAGTGTTTTATGTTTTTTTCCTAACTGACGAAGGAAAGTTCTGTTTAGCATAGTCTTTTACCATGACATTTAATTCACATTACTTTCTAAAAAAATAATTAAAAATGTTCACCTCTCTGTTTCAGACGCTCTTTTGTTAACTCATATGTCGTAAAATATTGCAAATTTACTGAGTAATATGTGAATCATTTTCAACCAAAAGAGAAAACAAACTGCTCTTGATTGTATTCTGCAATTTTCACGTAGAAAGTCCCCACCTGAAACAGCAGATTAGCAATACTTTCGATGCTTCTCCACTGTGGTGGTGTCATCACTGTAGTGTCATCACTACTCGTCTCATGATTTTTTCTGCGTAAACAAGAATCCCTAATGTTATACGCAGAGAACAAAATAATTTGAAATAAAAATGCAGTGAACATAAAACTTTTCATGCTGGAGTGCGTGAAAATCTATGAGTGTTATTTTCTCGCTTTCCACGATGATACCTGATACTAAGTTCCTTCTTATAAAATCACTCATACTCATAAGAGGTACACCTGGACGAAAGCGTTTTTTGAGTTATTTTTGGAACCTACATTTGCTACTAGTGTGGTAGTACTCGGAATAAATACTTCATCTGTCAATATTCCTCCGAAAAATTAAAATACATTACTTTTACTTCTGCAACATCAGTGATTCTCTTTTTTGCATGGAAACTATGAGTGTTAATTTGCTCCCTCCGATTGATTGATTGATTGATTTTTTCGTGTTTCCGGGCGCGTCAACTGCTTTGGTCATTAGTCCCGCTAGTGTAGTGCATGTTTTTCTCGGGAGATGGTGGTGATCTCCTGCTGGATGGAGAGATACGGCGCCGACTTGCCGTCGGCTAGTGGGGTTTCCCCTAACCAGGACTCTCCCACAAGTGGGCACCGCCCCAGCCGGGACAAGCTCGAAGCTCCCGACCGGTCTGCCGAAACATGTGGTAGTGTAGTGCGTGTTAGTGTAAGTGTGTGTGGAAGATAGGACAAGAAAGAAGAGAGACAGATCGCGTGCGGTCCGACGCGCGTTTGGTAGGATACTGCTCCAGCATTCCCCTGGAGTTGATCGGAGTAACCACGGAAGACTACCGATCAGAGCAGCCGGCCGGTAGAGTTATCTTCCAGACAGCAACTGAATTCGACCTAGCAGATAAGCTAGTGTCGAAAATCCGTCCGCCTTTGGGACTCGAACCTAGGCCCTCCCGGTCAAAGGCGCTTCAGTGGCATCAGTTGATGTACTGAGCCACCGCTCCCGGTGCTCCCTCCGATATATTAGGTATCTTTAAGAAGGAAATTTGAAAATATAAGATTTTTCATGTATCATGAGATCGAAAGGTTCATAAACTCGCCAGTAGCACAAGGTCACCACAGACACGAGTCACTGGATTGTTATTGCTTGGAATCGGTAGTGTGAATTGTGATGAATCGCAAAAATTCGATTCCGTGGAACTGACACGTGACTCATTACGATGCAAATGTGTGCTAGGTCGCGAGCGAAAGCCAAGTTCGCGGAACGGACGGTGCTGACGGGTTCACTAACCATATAAACAAAACTCAAGAGGAGCTTCCGAGCGGTGAGGGTGTGCGGCGATGGATGGGTCATAGGCATGCGCCGGCACGGGCCGCGCGACGGGTTTCTTCAGAGCTCTTTCTAAAGCTGCCGACAGCGTCGACGCAGGCGTGCGAGGCTGGGTCGCAGACCCACCGGTAAACACGCGCTTGCACAGGAGAGCCCAACTCTCGCGCTTCTTTGTTGGTCTTTCTCTAATGGGCGGCGACGGAGAGATGGATGTTTTGCGCTTGGCCTAGCTCAGTCAACGCACTTTCCAAAAGCGAAGGAATGTTGTGACGTTTTACATGAAATAAGATGGCGCAACGTGGCAACTTTTTCCAATGTAGTACATTTTGAAGAAATGGAGAAGATATACACTATTTCCCACGCCACTCCATAATGTTACGATTTAATTATTTTAGGCAATTTCTAATAATAAAAGTTCTCTTTCTTCATTCGGTCCTTCAACCCGATGTGGAACTTGATCTGTTAAAGAATTTTCCATCACTCCTTAGGGCGTCTTGCGAGTTTCTTCCAATATTTAACCCCCAGAATGTTCTCTTCTGAAGCACTTTGTTGACAATCTAAATTGAGTATTTATTTATTTATTTATTTATTTATTTATTTATTTATTTATTTATTTATTTATTTATTTATTTATTTATTTATTTATTTATTTATTTATTTATTTATTTATTTATTTATTTATTTATTTATTTATTTATTTATTTATTTATTTATTTATTTATTTATTTATTTATTTATTTATTTATTTATTTATTTATTTATTTATTTATTTATTTATTTATTTATTTATTTATTTATTTATTTATTTATTTATTTATTTATTTATTTATTTATTTATTTATTTATTTATTTATTTATTTATTTATTTATTTATTTATTTATTTATTTATTTATTTAGTATGTTTATTTATTTATTTCTCAGTAAAACAGTAAAAATTGCATGTGACATACGTGGGAAATGTATAATGTGAGCACGTTACTCGATATTTGTTGTGTTGCTAGTGGTTTCCTTTACGTGATCGGCGTAGTCCCTTAATTTAAATCGATAATTACAAAAAGAAACTTTCTAATCTCTGTCTCTTTCAATACTCTGAAGTTTTATTAATAAATATAACATTTAATTTTCTATTTTCGTGTATCTTAGTTTATTTTTAAAAAAATAATGTAAGATTGAGAATGTATATTACTTTTCAATTTTCTGTTCTCAGTCTATGAATGCAATGACTGCACCGTCTCAGAGAAGGAACTGAAGTTTAGTGCATTTCATTTCCATAATACATGCAGAACTTTAGTAAAAGCAAAAATCCATCAATATTATATTTGATTAAGAGAATAATAAATCGCGTCAAACTTATTTGCATTTCCTAATTTACTTTGGACTTTCTATCTTTCTAAGAAGACGTTATAATGTCAGGCGATACTGTCGTTCTCAGACATAAATATATCTACGGAATTTATTGGAGTTATCTGGAAGCTTTCTCTGGTGTGCTCGTCTCCACTTCTAAGTGTTTCCCTTTCACTACAGAACTTGCAGAGCCACCTGCGAGTACCCTGGGTGTGGGAGGATAACTAGTTTACTCTCGGTTTGGCAAAAAGCATATTAAATGAAAGTGGACGCCGAATAACGTTTTTCGTTTTACAGAAGGTTAATATCCAAAATCTGGGAACTAAACATGATGTGCGAGAAATACTTATTTAGGTAAACAGATGTTATCCGGAATAGTCCGTATGCGTTATCTTTTTTGTTCAAATATTTGGTAACGAGATATAAATGTTCACTGAAGATTCATCTGTCAGCCATTTTGATGGATTTATTTATTTATTTAACGTAAAAAACAGTAAAAAAAGTGTCTATGAGGCTGGGGAGGGAGAATTACAATTATATTTACACTATCGTATCAAATCATGAATTGCAGTGCATTTATCCATACTAAATGAAAAAATACTGCTTTTGGAGTTGTGCGCTTTAGGTTAAGAATTGAAAGATAAATCAGACTGTAAGACAATTATTTTTTTCATGGATACTTCAGGCTGCCACCGTGGCTAATTGAGATGTCTTTTCAGGTGAGCTCATTGATATTGAATTCTTTGGTCACATTCCTTTTTCACGGGCAGACTCATCCTGTGTTGATTTATTTTCGCAAACGAATATTAAAAATTGTATGTGACATATGAGGAGGAAATATAATACAATAATAATGAACTATAATATAATAATATAAATAATAAAAAAGAGACTTAGCTTTTGTTTAGAAATCGCAGAACTGAATTAATATTGTAGGTTGAAATTTACGAGTATATAAAATGGTCCAAGAATTTGAGGTGTCAATTTTCATTTTTTAAAAAATAATAAGGTACAATTGTTGAATATTTAGTAATAGTTTTAATTGGTTGCGTATTATAATAACGTCACTTTCGTACCCTGAGAAATGTTAATCAGAATCAGTCCATTCATGGCTTATATAGGGAACTTAATGTAGAGAACATAATTGTTGGCGTAGTGTAAAATTAAACTACCACCATTGGTGTTTATGTAAAGGTACCAAGACCGAAGGAACGGGACCAGTTTGTTGATAATGGCGCTGATTAAAATGGTTACATTGAAAATCTTCTTACTTGGAAAACTTTTTACTTGTACTTTATCGCCTTACTACGTAAGTAGTAAAAAAAGTAATCGTGCGGCCGAAATCGTCGATTTTTCGACAGAAAAACTCTTACTGCCGGGCCCTGGTAACGGAAAAGTGGATAAATCTTGTTTGTAGTAGATGTAGCAAATCACTTTCTCTAACACGTGTAGTCAGAATCCATTTTTTGTGGCTTCTTGATACCGAGAAATCGATTGAAGGCAAAACGTCTGTCTGTCCATCTGCCTTTCTATGGTCAACGCTAGATCTGTCTGTCTATCCCGTCTGTCTATGGTCAACGCTAGATCCTAAAGCGTTCGGACGATTTTCTCCAAATTCATATTCTCCGATCAATCTGAACGAACTAAAGATCCTGCGAGTTTGAAAGGGATATTTTGATTTTCGGAGAGAGTTTACATGAAACCTCAAAAACATTTTCATTTTCTTTCAAAAATGGCTCCAATTTTTTAACTAAACTTCGTCCTAGGAGCGTGGAGATCACTTAAGAAATGGCGGAAGAGAGACATTTCCGTTGAACTCTCTGAATTTTCGAAAATTGCAAAAGTTAGAAATAATACCAGAAGCAAGGTGCTGTTGTAGCACCAGTAATTAACGGGAGTCTTTGAAGGGACTCGAGTTAACATAACACGATGATGAGGACCAACTGTGAAGTTAAGAACTTCTTAAATTCAATTGTTTGGGAGATGCGATTTTCTTTAAAACTGTCTTATAATTTCAGATATGTTTCACACTTCTTTTGGATTTAGAGTTTGGACCTGGGTTTAGGTGTTATATATCGTTGTGGGAAAAGAAAGGTAACAGAAAAAAATCTTATTGAGAAGGAAACGGTTTTAATCTGAGCGAAGTAATTTACTTTGCAATGCGTTTAACTCTATATGACGTTTGTTTTGTTGACTATCTACTATATGATTTTTTCTAGTAAAGTTTTACTGTTTTATTAATATATTTCTTCACTTGTCTAAAACATATTAACACGTGTCACTTTCCTTGAGCCTGACGATGTGTACGGGATTTGAAGATATTTATACTTGCGTTTTTCTAACGTGGTAGCTGACGGTATTATCTCCAAGATGGAATTTGGCACGACTTTTTGTGTCTTTCTGGGTCCCACCGCGAGATGTCGCATGAAAGCGACCAGATCAGGTAGTGCTGCAGATCAAGCGACTCTAGCGGCACGATCGAGAAAGACGGGGAAAACCGTGCCATATTCCATCTTGAAGATAATACTTTCAGCTGCCTCGTTAGAAAAAGCAAGTATACTCTGATGTTCATGTTCTTCGAAGTACTGACACCCCTCACGCACATATGGCAGGGGGATGTCCAGAGAAACATTACATTGCCCCAGCGTACGACAGGTCATATGCCGAATAAACAAGGCAAAGAGCGCTTTAAGATAACACAGAAACTGTTTGGTTGATACCGCTGGCATGTAGCGGAAATACCACATTGGTCGGAATAAGACCGAGGAAGATATAACAGCACGTGGAAATTCCTGAATCCGTCAGAAGTTGAATCATCACGATATCTATTCGTTCTGCTGATTTTCAATCTTCCGTTTTAACTCACTTCATGAATATGATAAATCTTGCCCTTCTGTCTCTCTTTTATCCTCAAGCACATATAAAGATTTTAATATGTACAATAATTTTACATCTAATTTCAGTGGATATGCGTTTTCAATTGAATAGTTCATTCGTAAATTATAGATCATCTTTAAAATTAAATTTAATAGTTTTGTTACATGAATTTAATTAATGATATTGATATTTTACAGCAGTCTATTTTTATTGTAATTATCACGCATTCAGTAACTAGGCAAGAACCAAATAATATAGAGAGATCTATTTGTTCATCCTTCGAACTTCGTTAAACTACCGTGATTCATTGACATTTTCAGTAACCACCATTCAGTAATCTAGACTCATTGAAACTGTGTCGTTCCGTACCCTTTAGGGAATTTGAGGGGCGAACAAGTTCTGAAAGTTGCATGGACCAGGTGCCTTCCCCAGTACTGTCGTGATTTAGATTTCTGAAAGTAAACTTCTACGCAGCTGGTAACTTATTCAGTTATTGCGTAAATCCCAACGTCGATTTCAAGACGGGTTCTATCGTATCCCAGAAATGTAGTACGTAATATCACGTTATACATCTTACAGATATGAATTACGTGTCATAAGGATCTCGTTCTCAATTTTGTTGACTAAAAGTGCGTACATTGGTATTTTTTGACATGATTGTGATTGCGAAAACTCATGTATTGAAAAATGCGTTTTAACAAACATTTACTTATTTTAATTATTATAAAATCACTCGAGAACTACTAACCGAATATTTCCTATTTTTTGAAAATGAGGAATATACTTTTTCCTCTGTCAAATAATTTCTATCTAGATTAGTGTGGCGTCTTTAGACGCTTTAAACAATTTTAAATATTTTCTTGTTTATTAATTTGAAGAATTAAAAGTTAGATTAGAATACAAAAATTACTAGTTCCCCATCAGCAGACTGAGCCTCGAATTACAACTTCGTCTCACAAACGGTGTACAGGAACGGACGTTGTGTGCCGGCCGGACTCACACACGTCGTTTTCACGATTACCATATATGGTGGGTTAATTCGAATTATTTGAGTTGAGGTAATTTTACCCCCATTAAACAGAAGTGCTCTTTGTAAAATCTTTCAAAGAGGAAACTAATTCCAACATTAGCCTTGCAATAAAATATCTTGGCAATGATTTTTTGCAGCATTATATACCCTTCTATTGAAAATCGACTTTTTATTAATTCGTATTAATGATCCCATAATTCTTGATTATTTAACTTTTTAAATATTCATTTAAGTTAATATCAATAATTTCTCCTCTTTTGTTATATAAAATGGAAAAACTAGTTTATATATTAGTTTATAGATTCGACGAATCAAAGGAAATCAATTTGAATGTAAATATGTAAGTGAAGACATACGGTGTAACTCTTTATGAGTATATTACTCTGTGTGGCACGTGTGATTTCCCCCTATATGGGTTGGACCGCAAAATTGTTTTTGGTTGGTGGAGTTGATATGATTGTTTTTAAAGTTGTAGTTGATCATTGTGATTTGTAGGATTGAGGTTGGTGATTCGAATATTATGTTACAGGAAATAAAATTGATTGAGGTTGTTTTGAGGGACATGAATGGTTTCGCTGGTTGTTCACGTTTCTATAAACTACGTCAAAGAGAATGTGAAAATAAAATAAAACGAAAACATTTACTCGCATCTAGAGTGAGTGCACATCACTTAGAGTGCTAACAAGGTAGTCGGGAGCAACCTAAATACTGACCAACTTATCAGCCAACGTACTCATGAATCGTGCAAGTGATGGATAACATACATCATCTATCACATGTGAGTAGATGCATCTTCTCATCTTTTTCTTTGAGTCGAACACGTGATTTATTCGCCAGAAAGGTCGCCTCTACTCCTTGTTTTGCTCCTTTGTTTTCAACCATTGTCTGCTGAGGGGGTGGGGGTGAAGAGTGGCTGTGCTCTTGCTGTGCTCCTCTCTTACGTCAGGCGAATATACAGATTGGCGGCACGCGGCGGCCAGCCTAGCGGGGCCTCAGAGCTCTTCCCGGTTATTCGCGGAAGTGACACCATGGCGCTCCGTGCTCGCCGTGATTAGAGGGCTTTCGTACCTGCGGCACGCCTCCGTGCACTCAAGGCCGAACGGCGCGGCCGAATTTCGTGTGGTCCAAACACTGAATGGAAAATTGCATACAAAAGGATCCTCGAAAGTTCGTACTGTACGAAGTTTTGCCGTTTGGAAGCCGTTTTGAATTATGTGGTCGAGACAAATTCTAAGAGGAAATGCAAAGCGTGTACATAATTTTTTGCACATAAAATGTACAAGGTTTTTTTTATTGAAACTAGTAGCACTAAAGTGCTTATTACACAATTTAGTATGTTTTGTGATTTTGACATCTACCAAGTTCGTATTTAGCTAGTAAATAATAATTCTGGAAAGGTTAACTAAAATCTGTTACAAATTTTGATAATTAAATATAATTTCAATAAATCACATTATTGCGAATTTTGCGTCATTGTTAATACATTATTTTATATTCGTTACATTAAATTGTTTTTTACTTACTATTTACCAACATAAGACAAGTTTCTGTTTTTTTTTTTTGAATATATAAACCATGTAAAGATTTAAAACAAAATATGTTTTGTCAAACTTAGAAGCGCGCAATTTAAATTCATCTGCTATATTCGTGTTGCCCAAATACCTGTAATTCCGGTTGTCGTAGAGGAGACACGTTTCAAGGCAATATTGCCTAGTCAGTAATAAGTGTGCCCAGCCCACCTCGAGTTGTGGACCGACTGAGGTGGCTCGAAGCATTAAATGATGTCACTGCAGTACCTCTGACGGGAAATCGTAAGGTTCGTGTCCCGACGGTGGCAAGACTTTTGACATTAGCTAGATAGCTAAGTCGAATTCAACGGCTGTCTGGAAGAGAATTCTAGTAACCGGCTGCTTTGATGGGTATTTACCATTTTTTTCATCAACACAAGGTGAATGCCGGAGTAGTACCGTAATAAACGAGTCACGGACCGCACGCGATCCTTTCCTCTTCCTTGTCTTATCCGGACCATTTACTTACACACACACACACACACACACACACACACACACACACACACACACACACACTTACATGCACTATACTACCCTACATTAGGAGATCTGACAAGAATATAGAGCTTGTTCCGGAGGCGCCTCGCAGGTGGGAGTTACCTGGCGTAGTAGACGTGTCTGGAAACACAAAATAATCAATCAATCGAGTGGTTTCCTGGTGTTTATTTGTTAAAGAATGCAGTGTGGTTTTGTGCGGTATCGAAATTAAATGTTCCTTCTTGTAAAGATCAGGGATGCCCAAGGCTGCAATTTCATGCTTTTCTATCTGGCTACTGTGTACCGTTTGTTGTTTATTTATTTCTACGTAAAAAAAAACAGTTAAAACTGCGTATGACTTTGTTGACGTTGTATGACGTATGACGTTGTTCTAGTCGGCTGGCGTGATGAGGTGAGATGAAGTTAAATAAATTAATTTTATGATGTACGTTTACTGCGTCCGTTTAAATATTTTTCAGTATAAACACTTATTTAAAAAGAATGATGTACTCTCTTTATATTTGACGACGGAAGTAATATTTCGTTTTGACTGTAACATTCAGTTAGGTGTTGGTAACTTAGTACCTAAAAGCCATGTAGAAAAGGACATACGGATTGTTTCATTATTAATTGCTTTCCTTACTTAACCTTTAGTGAAATAAGAGATGTGTGGTTTATGGGAATTCAAGATTATTATTATCATCATTTTGCTACTAATCCTGGTGTGTAAATATTTGTTCGAATTCACATCTGTGTAATATTTACATCTGTGCTAAATTTTGTGCTTTTGCTGCATTTAATTGAATGTATCGGGAAAACGAAATATTCCAAAACTTTGATGATTCTAAAATATGTTGAGCATTTCTGGATTTTAAAACTTCACTTTAGACTCATAAGAATATTAACGGAATAAGAACGAATCACTTAGTAACTTTGTAATGCTGCAATGCATAATTGAAGTCTGTAATTTTGAAGCACATTATGCAGTATTGAAGCGTGAGCAGTAATATTGAGTTGAACAGTGTTTTCACACCGTCATAGACATCTATTTTCTGGGATGATGCAATGAGTTGTATTAGAGAGGAACACTGTGGGAAATGTGTGGATTAAACCTTATTTTTTGAAAGGGGAGAAAACTCATCAATTAATGTTCGAAAATTGATGGTCTGACGTCAAATATATCATTTATTGTAATTATCACTTAAAGAGTTTTCTTGTGTTCTTGAATGCTAGCAGTTTTCTGATAAGCGTCTTCTTCTATCAATAATTCGTCTGCTGATCTTAATCTGAGTTCCGCTCAATTTTCATTCTTGGTCACTCATGGGTGGAATAATTCTCTTGGATCAAGGTTCATCAACTTGTTAGGTTTCGATGTTAGATTGCATTTTGAATTGTCTTAGGCGCAAACAGGATTTTTTGCAGGTGTAATGTCTAGTCGAGTTGATATATTCTTAGAAAGAATTTTTAATTTAGGCAAAATTCGAAATTTATTTGTATTTGTTGATTTATAGTTTTTTCAATGTTATTCAATTCTGGTATCGGTATGTTTTTCGTTATCATAGAAAATAAATAAAAACTGCATTTAAGAATATTGTGATGCGCTTCTGGGGATGGGGCATACGCCCACGACCTCACCCTTGAGAACGCCACTGAATTTTGTGCATCCAATGGCTTGCTCGCAAGTTCCACTCCCAAATACACAGGTGATGGACGGACTGCGATCCATGAGAAGGTTCTTTCTTTCTCGGGGCCAAAGGGGGGGGGCGATCGTAATATAACAATCGAAACGTTGGCAACTCTCCTTAGGACGCGGTGTATCTCGGTCAGCCAATAATCAATTGACTCCAGCACCGGAAGGCTTCGTTTTAAAAAGCTTTTTGTTTTTTGCCCCTAGAAAACATTTCTTGGAGATCTTTGAAGAGCTCTTATGTTGGCTGTCACTTGCCTAGGGTGCTTGATTACGATGGGGACCACTACGAAGTATTAGCAGTTATACTAATTGATGTTTCCAACCATTCATACTTCCTCAGTTGTGTCAAGTCTCAAACCAGCCGAAAGGCTGATGACCATACCATCACCACCACCACTATTACCACCACTACCATTACCACCACCACCACCTCCACTATCACTGTCACCCCACCATCACTGCCACCACCACCATCACTAGCACCACGGCCACTACCACAACCGAACTACAATAACAGCGACAAGGAATTTTCTTCCTAACACTTTTACCCATCACTGTATTAGAATGTTCATAATCCATGGTTCGTTCTAAAATTATGTACCGACTGGGTATCCATGGATTTTCACCTCAAGTCTGCCAATCCGATTTCCCGGACGCCATCGCTGGCGGAGCTCCGTCGCGGCCGAGCGCCGGCGTAATGACCGGATGTGGCGGGGGCGTCAGCAGCCTGCAGCCGCCGCCGCACGCCCCCCCCCACCGCCCCGCCCCGCGCGAGCCTCCAGGCATCGCATCCCGCGCGCGCAGCAATATTCGACTCACTTAGCGTCGGCTCTCCCTAAATCACGAGTTCATAAAATTACCTCCGCGCGTCTGAATAATGGAATTCTTCTTGCCTTCCTCCTTCAGCGCGCACACGGGTGTCACTGAAACCGAACGAAAATTGTGGGTATTCTCGCACGACGCGAGAAATATTGTTAACAGCGGTATACAAAATCCTCGTATCTCAAATAACGTATTAGCATAATGACAGAGTTATGTGAAGGAACGGACGCGCTCAGAATGGAGATTATTCATACGTTCATGCGCGGGCGCGCAGTACGTCACAGACTCGAGCGTGACTTCCATTAGCGGCCGGCACGCCGCGCTGGAGAACAAATGTGACAGGTTTCGGGGGAGAATCATCGCTAGGTTGGGAGCCCCGGGACGCACGGTGGGAGGGCCAGCTGCCGACGCGACGCCGGGAGGCGCCGGGCCCCGGGACGCACGTCGCCTCCCCCCCGCCCCCCTTTCCACCTTCTCCTCTGACGGCCGCCTGCTCCTCCGCCTCCCCCGCCCCCTCCCACGCCCTATCCCGATCCACTTCCAACCCAACCCCACCCCCGCCTTCGAGATCAACTTCGCAACCTACCCCGCTCCTCGTATCGATTCGTCCCCAAGTTCACCGCCCCGCCTCCGCCCCGCCTCCGCCCCGCCTCCGCCCCCCCCCGCCCCGCCTCCGCCCCGCCTCCGCCCCGCCTCCGCCCCGCCTCCGCCCGCCTCCCCCCGCCTCCGCCCCGCCTCCGCCCGCCTCCGCCCCGCCTCCGCCCGCCTCCGCCCCGCCTCCGCCCCGCCTCCGCCGCCTCCGCCCCTCCGCCCCTCCTCCCGCCCCGCCCTGCCGCTGCCTCCGCCTCCCGCCCCGCCCCTCCGCCCTCGCCTCCGCCCCGCCTCCGCCCGCCTCCGCCCACCTCGCCACCTCAGTCCCCCCCACCCGCCTCCGCCCGCCTCCGCCCGCCTCCGCCCCGCCTCCGCCCGCCCTCCGCCCCGCCTCCGCCCGCCTCCCCCGCCTCCGCCCCGCCTCCGCCCCGCCTCCTCGCCCCGCCTCCGTCCCTTCCGCCAGTCCTCTTCCCGCACCGCCACCTCGCCCACCTCCGTCACCCCGCTCCGTCCTTCCCTAGTCCTGCTCGTCCCCGCACCTCGCCCCACTATCCCGCATTCCTTCCGCCAGTCCCTGCACGCTCCTCGCACCCACCTCCTGGTGACCTACTCTGGTGGTGGAACGGATGGGGGAGCGTGCGCGGTGCGGTATGCATCAGTCTTCTTCTTTACGGAAGAAATATATTATAAAATGAATATTTTAATTTTTCACGCAGTAGTTTAAATGAGACATATCACCGGAAGTTGTTATTAGCACCAGATTATTGAATTTTGAATGATCTGATGTTCCTGCACGCAATATGAATGCAGTTTCTTCGTATTGTTACTATAAAGGTTACACTTGCGATTTCTTACTGTGTTTTTCAATTTGCGATATTTTTAGTTTCCCTTGTGTCTTCTTATTATACATTATTACATTATACATAATTAGAGCACGGAAGTTCGGGCATTTATTTCTCCTAAATTAGTCAGGCAAAAAAAGCATTTCTTCTCGCTAAAGTAGCGGTGCAAAGGGGCTTGTAAATAATGAAAAATTACAATTTGATAGGAAGTATTGTAAAAAGTTAATACTTAAAATATTTCACATTTTTATTCAAACCATAAAATTTACATTAGCACTTATGTGGGAGGAAACGATCTTTTCTTTGTAATCTTGATTCCACATGACCATCCGGTATGATGACTCCGAATTTGTTTTACTCGCGACGTTGTCTTCGCGAAATTGTATAGTGTACTCCCTTTTGAATCTTGAAATGGCATCAGTGAAAACGGAATTATTGTTTTCGCATTTGTGTAATCTTCATCTCTGAGAAGGGTATAAAATATACAGACATCTTTGTCTTCAAAAGGGATCGGATTCCATACTCAAAAGTAGGATAGGATTCCTCGTGAGAAAACAAAGCCTGTCAGCACCCCAATGAAATAAATGAAACCACTTGACTAGTATCATCTTCCTTCTTCACAACGACCGTGCATACATGTTAACCAGGCTTGTAGGTATGTTTCCAGATCGAGAGCGGTGCCAAGAAGAAAAGTAAAATAATAACGAAATAGGAAGAAAAAGGTACAAATAAGGCAAAATACGAAATTTAGCCATGAAAGCTAAAATAGGCGAAAAAAGGTAAAATGAAATCCTCCAAAAGTACAATTTAGTTTTTTGTATGGTTAAAAGTTATAATATCGTAACAATAATCGAAATGCATTTTGCGAAATTTCCGGGCTCTAATTCTTATAATAAGTGTTAGCAGCCTCACTCTGGCGAGATGTCTTATTGCCGACGGAAAGCTTTGCTGCCCGAGCGTCGTCACCCTTTCGGTTTCTCTCTCTCTCCCACCGTCTCCCCCCCCCCACCCGCAACCCACGGGGTCACCACCACCTCCTCCCAGCGCTCGACACCTGCGCGAGGCCCCGCCCGGAAGAATCACCTCGCGCTGACCTCCTTCTGCTCCAGCGCCGTACAAATGGCGTTGCCATTCTGCGAATTGTATGGAGGCACTGGATTAGGGACAGAGGCGACGGACAAGAAAATATCGAAACCAATGTGTAAAATGCAAATGAAATACAAACACTGAACTTTTTTTAAAAAGAAATTTAGTCTCCGCTCTTGCTTTCCAGATTTGTTAGTATGAAATATCTGTGCCGTTTCATCTGTAATGTGAGTTTGCAAGATTTAGGTTGTTAATTATTTTTGTTGGGTTCTAGAAGCTTCGCTTCGAAGACTTTTTAACCTCCTTTTTTAGAAACTGAAATAAGTTAAAAATGAAGATGTCTAGAAACCATCTTAATGTCTCCGTCTTAAGATAAGCTAATGAAATCAACGTTAATAAGGGAAGTTCCTTTTAATTAAAAATCTTTTTAATCATCAAAATTTTAGGTCCTTGGCTTCAAGTGCTTGAGAGTCCATAACAGCACCGTCATTGCTTTTTACTCTACCTTTAGGTGTCTCAGAGAATCTGCCATTCATAATGAGTCTTCTGTCGTGGTGGCTCTTTAAACGTTTTCCTCGTAAGCAGAGGTCTAATTTTACCTCGCTAGGTTTTGTGGAGATGTCTAATGAAATCCAAACACCTGCCTACTTGCCCATTAACATGATTCAAGTGTGTATGAGCAAACGTCATTAAGTATCCATTTGGCAGTACCTGAGCAAAAGACTTGGCGGTCTCCACTCCCATAATTTCATTGAGTCATCTGCATGACAGAATGTAACTGGCAGACCGAGTTTAAAATGACCTACTATTGTGGAGTATCTCGTTACTTTTGTGGAACACGAATTCTATGAGAAGGCGAAGGTTACGAGATTTTGTACTAATTCCAGTTGATATTGCATTTCTTGGTTCACTCGAAACGTTAAACTCCCTCTCTCAAAACACGAGAACCGAAATTGGTCAGGACGTCAAAAAACTGTTCTCTGTATGGCATTTTACTCATGGGATCCAATACTGACCCAAATCGAAAAATGATGTTTGGAGCTGAATATATTCAAAATTTTCGCTGTCGATTGAAATGTATGAGTTAAACGATTAATAAATATTGAAATATGAAGTAAGGATTACAAAAAGACTTCATAAGAGTTATGTTATATTTTATTATTATTTTTTATTATTATTATTATTATTGTTATAATAAAAAAAAAAAAATTTCCATGAACGATATTTCTGAATAGTAATACCGGGACGTAAGTTATTCGCCCCCTTTTATATAAGTTATAAGTAAAATATTTATATATCATTATTCAAAAAATTTATCTATACGATCTCATAAGAAATGAAATCCACACAGTAATGCTTAAATAAATGTGCAATTTTAATGTCCTGCACGCACAAAATACCATCGTTTTAGCAGAAAACGCACAAGGACGTAAACCTTTAATCAAATTTATTCTATTTTTTTTTAACCTTTCACACCGTTATGTTTTGATGGTACCATAGTTCTTTTGACTGTAATTTAAATATGCTACTGTATCATAAATATATGCCTAAAATATGTCTGAAACTAACGACGTTAATGGATTCTGCCATTCGCTATAATATATCGTGGAACTTCCTCGGCCGAACCAATGGCTCTTAATATTTATTTTTGGCAGGCGCCATTACTTTCCTCACGCGATAGTCACCTGAGTGGCACACACGCGTCTTTCCTCTTCATGACCTACTCCTGTGAGTATAGGTCTCTCCGCAAAGCACACACAGGGCGACACGGCCTCATGTCACGTGTGTACATCATAGGAGAAATTTGGAAAGAGGAAACGATTATTATTGACATTCCTCTACTTTATTTCGAACCCTGAGATGGTTTGCTCAACCAGGCAGCGTTGATTATATTATTCTATTGTTAAATAAAGACATCATACCTGTCAGTACGAATAACTGATCCACATCTTTGATTTCGTATTATCTATTTACGTGGATTGGCGTTTATACACATTGCAACATCTGACAGAAGATTTGTGTCAAGAGTTTTTCTTTATAGAGTATGACGAGGGATTTAAGTGCTCTGTTTTTTGTTCCACGTTTCCTTTCCCTTTTTATTTCTTGGGCAACTATTACGTAGATTCATGGCTACTATTGGGCCTTTAATTCGAGCATTACTTCATTACCCGATGGTTAATACTCCAAAAGTGCTCTTAGCTTGCGTATTATCCAGGCGTGAAGACTATTAAAGCAATATCAATTAGCTTGCTCAAACAGTTAAACGTTCACCTAGCCTCCTGCAATCATCTTTAAGTGACCGTGGTTAAGCGGTGCAAGCAGTATAGTAAGTACTCTCTGGCTATTGTCTTGACGGCATAAAGATAATTGCGCACAGTGCAAGAAATGATTGCATTTTAGAGGGGAAATGAAAACGACTTGTTTCAGATCGATGTATAATATAATTTATTCATGTTGTAGCACTGGAAATACATGTTCGTACCTCTGGAGTCAAATACAAAAGAAACAAATAAACTACTGTAATTTGCTGTGACGAATCTTAATACAATATCGTGAACATTGTAAACATTTTTATAACAATTACTTTTCTAATTTCACTTTCGTAATAACATATGGTTTAAATAACAAAAGTAAATTTCCATTAAAACACTCGTATATGCCAACAACGACATGAGACAAGAACTTTCCCTTCCCTGTAAGCTGTGTGTTCCCAACGTTCGAAAAACAACTACAACGAAACAAGCAGACATTGAAGGTTTGCCGAGACTAACTAACAAAACCACAGTTTACAATAGAAAGAATAAATGTTTCTACGATAAATTTCATAAAATACATAAGTGAATCCATGTCCATAAGTGAGAACTTTATTCAACTTTATTTATGCGTGTGTATACTTTATTATAGTTTATGTAAGTGTTATTGTAAAAACAGTGGAAATTGTGGGATTTGCAATGTGAAATCAAATTATTGCTAATTTCTAAGAGAATGTAAAAAGGTAGTTCTCGCCAATATAATTAAGATGATCACAAATAAAGGGAAAATGTAACTTAGATGCATGTACCACTAACTAAAATGCGAGTCAACGCATGTTTATAAAAAGTACATGATATCATTTAGAGATCCAAAATTGAGGGATAAATTATATTGAAAAAGAAATCTCTGGATTTAATTTTGGAGGTGTAAGACAGGTTAGAAATATAATTGAACTCGTCCAATTTTCAAAATTTCAGTGGTTTTCAAGACAATTGTGTCTATAACATTATTATAAATACACTTTACTCTTTTCAAAAAACAAACAAACAACGTTTGTAGTCATTTTAAGAAAATATTGAAAATGTCACTAGGGCTTTATGTAAAGTATGCCTATGAGGCACTCCCATAACTTCTAAACGATTCATGATATAGAAATGAATTTTTCGCTATCCAAAATCATGGGGCAAGTAATACGTGTACAGAATTGTTAATATTTTTATTTTTTTTTTTTAAACGGCCATTTTTTTTGAGAGGAATGCAATGATGCATTATATGTTAGTATTTTGATAGAAATTTGAGTATAAAAATAGACTTTTTGACATACGATTTTAATTTAAACAGACTGTTTCCTGTATCAACTCTTACAACTGTCGCCTTCGGCAAAGGTGGTCTTCGCGGCGCTGAGGCTGATAAGGGCGGCAGTTGCGAGGGCTACTAAAGGAAACTGTCGGTTTAACTTAACATCACATGTCAGAAGGTTTTATTTTATAGTCAAAGTACTGTCAAATCATTAACAAATGATACATCATTGTATTCCTTTTTATATTATCTACCCATGACTACTGAGATAACTATAGTTCTATTTAAAAAATCAAAGATAATTAAGTTTCTCGAGAACTAAAAGCATTACGAACAATATGTGTACTGCATTTTACTTGCCTCATGATTTCGCATTGTTGAGCGAAAACTGAATTTCGATATCGTGAACTGTTTAGAAGATATGAGGGTGGCTCAAAGTTGGTGGGACACCCGGTATTTTAATGTTCCCCGGAACGGCACAACTATATATAAGGCCTGATGTGTTTTATACAATTTCAACTCAAATGCTTCCACTCTGGCAATTATGAGTAACCCATACTTCCATCTATTCGCCATCCATCCACCCATCCAGGCAGACATATTTTCTGCTACAAAATTGAGATATGACTTATTCTTATACTGTAGGGTATAGGGAGGTAAAAATTACATTACATTTACAACTTTAATGCTTAAGAATTAGTAAAATGATATTCCCTCTTTCCGCAACTATCTTTTAGATTAGCGTTGTTCCATCCTTATTCCGAATAATTTGGTAGAAGCTGTGTTCCACTTTGATAGCCCCTTTTCTCGTGGTACGGTCATCATTTTCTTTGTGACAGTGTATTTTCACGTCCTTCTAGTTATCTATATTTATGATATGATGTCTACGGCCTTTATTAATGTGTTTTAGCACGCCAAGTGCCAAGTGACAGTGTTTCACCTGCACATTTGGCTGTCTTCAGTGATTACACCTTATTTCGCCAGAATGCGATATAAAACCATTAGTAAGTAGAAATTATTGCACATTTCGGCATCAATATTATTCCCTTATTGAATTTACATCCCATTTTCACAAATTTTGTGGGTCACATCCTTAATCGGGGCAGCTCTTTAATTATTCACAATGAAATGTGATTTTTGATGTACGAAATAGCACAATACTCAATAGCGCAATTTTCTTACTATATGGACAAGTTTTGAGGTTCTGCAGGTGAATGTGTATCATTTCTAAAGGTTTTCGTTGGGACTTTGTTAAGGATATAGTACAATCGTAGACTATTTATAAATGGTTTGAGGTTATTCTTTGGTAATGGTTTGAAGCAGTTCCCTTTCTCAGTTCTCTTTTAGAAGCCTCTTACTAAAGTATAAAATATTATAATGATTTTTTTAGACATGTTTATGCAACAATGAAACTATAATTTAAGTTTGTCTCCCCTCAAACCCCATATACTATACAGCTTTTAAATATTGACGTTAAATAAAAAAAATTTATGGATATAATACTTCTCAAAGTATTGGGAATTTACTTACGGAACTTAAGAAACGTGAAATTAGCAGACTTGCACAAATAACGCGGAGAATCATAAAAGTGCAATTCAGCCTGCTTAGAGGTATATACGGAGGAACTTCCAGCGTTTCGGAGACAGGTCAACTCCAAGCTACCACCAAGCCAGAGAGTTCGACATTTTCCGTTCAGGGCATTTGGAAAGTCGGCTACACGTCTGCGGGTGTAGAGGTGCTATTTGAATGAGTGTCATGTCGGCTGCGACGACGTGTTTCGAATTGCCAAGGCGAGTCCTGGTGCTATGTTAAGCGGCGCTGGTGACTCAAAGACGCTTTGTTTCGGAGGGCAAGAACGCTGTATTTGGCCTTCGCCTCTGTATGAAGGACCAGGTCGGGCGAGATTTAATCCGCTAGAAGCGAAGCGGAGGATGGGACGAATCGGTACTTGATATGAAGCTCTGAGCAGGAATATTATCCGTGCGTCATGGTTCTGCACGAGAGGTCTGAAGAGAAGGGAACGTTTTTAGAAATGTAAATGTAGAAAGCATGTGCACGCCACGTGATATATAAGTGCTGTAAAATGTTTTCTACAAAAATGTAAAACTCGGGATATGTTTCACGCGTAAAGGTGAGTTCCGGAATGTGACTCGTTTATCTTAAAAAAAAAGAGAGTATTACGTTCACACACAGTTGGTGAAATCGTTTTAGATTTATTTCTAGATTTACTAGATAAGTAGTCGCTAATGTATAACTAGTTTTTTTCGGTGTGAGATCAATATTTAGCGAGGTTTTCACGAAAGAGTTGAAAATGAGTGGGAAATCAGCTATGATGTCGTTAAAACACGCCATTCAGTGGATCATGACGTTTCCTCTGTGTTCTCTCCAATCAATGTAGTATCTCCTTTTTCTTTATACACATTTCATTGCTAAATAATATCCAATTCTTCGGATATCTTGATTTCCACAAATAAATAATCTTTGATAGGAGTGGAAGATAGATGCGTCCCAAAGTGGCCAAGAATGGAAGGACAACGGTTGAAAGCATGGTGGTCGGAGAAACCTCTTCATGACAATCACACAAACATCAGTCCCTAAGACGTGACTCGAACCCACGACCCATAGAGCCGAGCCTGCTACGGCGCACCTCAACGACCTCGACTACGTAGGTCGGCGGGTTTGAAATGTGTGTGTACCTGGTGAGCTATCAACCCTAGTTGGAAAACTTGGCGCTTGCATAAAGCTTTCCCTCCATTTAAATTCCGTCGTTGACCTGAAAAATTGACGATATGCCAGGCACCATCATCCAGATCGAAAGAAGGCGTAAACGGAAATAAAAAAGATATAAGTGAAATGGGTATAAGGGAAATGGATTTTTGTATAGTTTTCGGGCAATGGCATGATCCACCCGCACAGCTGACAGATTATTTGCGTTCCAGGCATGCTGAGATATTTCTCTCTCACCTATATTAATTTTATATTTAAAAAATAATATGTTCTACGATAATATGTACTAAAATATTATTTAAGTTACATACTTAGTAACACTGAATACAGTCGATTGATCCGCCTTCTCGGGCGTGTTTCCCTTTTTCGTCCTTAGGCGAAGATTGAGGTGATGATGATGATGATGATGATGATGTAGAATAGGGAAGGAGTGAAGGGTAAATAATGGAGAATAGGTGGAATGAAAGGCAGGAGCCACGGGCTAACCATGTGAAAACCTGCCGACAACCGCGTAATCTACCACAAATTCTACTTGGATCGGACGGTGATCGCATAACAATGTCGCGTGGCCGCAGACAGCTGGCACCCGCGTAAGCATGTTGGGTAGCTCCGTCTCGGAAAGAGCGTCTCAGCAGTAAAGGCCTATAAACCAGCTTGACCTCCGCTTAGCAGGGGGACGAATGCTACTCGTAAGCTCGTCGCCTGTGTGCACGGACCTTCCACTCCTCTGTCGGTTCAGATCGGCCCAAACTGGCCCTGCCGACCTCCCTTCAGCCCTAGTCGGTTCAGATCGGCCCAAACTGGCCCTGCTGGCATCCCTTCACCCCTCCGTCAGTTCACATCGGCCCTAACTGGCCCTGCCGACACTCGTCCACCACGCTAGTCGACCTTCGGGGTCCTGCTAGCAGCTTCCCGCTCTCTCCCCTGACCGCTACCGTGCACTTGGAGTCGTCTGATGGCCGCTGCAAAGTGTCTCTTCCGGAGAACAGTCCTTGGCGAGGCTGGGCTACGTCAGGTGCCAGTGAGGTGTATGTAAGTATACCATCCCAATAAACTGATATTTGCCATGACTGGTGTCATCCCTGTTCGTATTTGCTCCCTCTCATCCGCCTTAAGCCATTAACAGAATAGGGAACGGCCCAGAGAGCACCTTCTGCCCTTACCGTCCGTCCACTTCCCCGCACGTGGTGCCAGACGCATCCATCCATCCTTCCTCCCCCTCACGACAACAACAACAACAACAACAACAACAACGCGCGTGTTTACCTTTTTCGTCCTTAGGCGAAGATTGAGGTGATGATGATGATAATGATGATGTAGAATAGGAAAGGAGTGAAGTGCAAATAATGATGGAGAATAGGTGGAATGAAAGGCAGGAGCCACGGGCTAACCATGTGAAAACCTGCCGACAACCGCTTAATCCCCCACAAATTCTACTTGGATCGGACGGTGATCGCACAATGATCGATCGGGGATCAGCCGGGAATCGGCTGGAAAAGTCCGTTGTTAGGTCAAGTATGAATCGGGATCGGTTGGGGATCGGGCGTGGATCGGTCGGGGGGAGGGGGTTCACACGGAGATCAAACGGGGATCGAATCGCAGCCCATGCGATGGCCGACGAGCAGCGTACATTACGGACCACCCTTGAGATGACGATGATAATAATAATAACAATGAAATATAATAATTAATAGTATTAAATATATAATTTAATAATAACAATAAAGCGGGACCCCGGCGCAGACGGTTGTGTCAGCCGTCGTCTGTGCCGAGGAGGCTGCAGGTTCGAGTTCTGATAATAATAATAATAATAATAATAATAATAATAATAATAATAATTCATTTTACTAAAAGATATTTCCAATGACGAATGCCCAAAATCGCGCCCCCACTTTCTATTCTGCATTTCGGTAGAGCCGGCCGTGTCCACGAGCGCGGGCGGGGCGCGGGCCGCCTGTAGCTCCACGGTCAGCGCACCCAGGTGTCGCGCGGCGGTGCGGTGGGGCGGCGTCGGCGTCAGTTTGGCGTCGGTGCGGCGCGGCCCGCGCCGCCGCCGGCGCCGCGGCGGGCCATTCGTTCTCGCGGCCGCGGCCGACGGCGGCAATTTATACTGCGGAGCACACCGTGAACTCTGAGACGCGCTACCTGCCGTCTGGGGCCCGGCCCGGCCAGCGGCGTCGGGATTCGAAGGCGCTTACGAAACGCCTCGGCACGTGCTATTGTGGACGCGGACGAGGGCTCCGTTCGTTTCTGAGCGTAGGAGGCGAAGCGGGAGGCTTTCCTTTTTTACGCCTGCTTTGTCTTAGACACTGCTAGTTTACTTTGAAGGGCTTAGTGTATGAAGGAGTTTCCTTTTAGATACTTTGCTACTTTTGATAAAATTACAATATTTGTCATAAAAAGAACTAGTTTCGAGTAATCGACTTGCCCCAGGCGGGACAAGCTATAAGTTCCCGACATGTGTGGTAGTGTGGTCCATGTAAGTGTAAGTAAGGAATGAGAATAGGACAAGAAAGAGGAAGGAAAGATTGCGCGCGGTCCGTGGCCCGTTTTTTTAGGTTACTGCTTCTGCAATCGCCTGGCAGTCCTAGGAGAAACCACGGAAAAACCACCGATCGGAGCAGGCGGCCTCAAGGATTCTCTTCCAGACTGCGGCTGAATTTGTCCTAATTATGAAGCTAATGTCAAAAAATCGTACCACCGCCGGGACACGAACCCTAGGACCTCACGTCAGAGACACTGCAGTGATATCAATTGATGCCCTGAGTCACCTGAACCGGTGCGTGTATGTTGATCATGATGAATGAGTGATGACAGACGATTGGTAATCGATGAGATGATGGTTAATATGGGATACGTGTAGGTGGAGAAGGCATCCAAGCCGCAGCAATGGTGCAAACACGAACCCCCCACGTCCTAAGTGGGATTCGAACCCGTAGCCTTCGACTGTGCGTACTTGGACGCTGCTCCAAGCCTGTGGGTCACTGAGGCCGGTCGTGCTTTTCGACGTGGTCGTATTTTCCCCTGGCGTGGCGAATGGTCGTTCACGGCGGGCGAAGCCAGCGCGAGAGGGTGATGGAGTGCCACGGGGCAGATGTTAAGAGCATTGCGATGTCACGGTTTATTACGTGTATTAGTACAGGCAAAGTAGGATGCGAGATGCTTACTGTGTACCCTAGAGTGACCTGGACTTGGGTTGGTGGAAAAGAGTTTGTTCTCTTTTCCATTTCCGCGTCGCTGTTGGCGCTCGAGTGCGTGAACGAAACAGAACAACTCAATTTGCCGACATGCCACCCAGCCTCTTGTAAAATCATAAAAATATTTACCTATGACGATGCGATTATTTTCGATTAGCGCACTCATATGGATGCTAAAAGATCGCTTTGTTATAGTACTAGTACCCTAATGAATTTGTATTCCAGCATTACAAACGACCGTTTCCGTTGCAAGAAATCGCTCATAAATGGGCATTTTATGGCACAGCCCGTCCTCCGTGCCCCCACCCGTCATTCTCCCGCCACCTCCCGTCCGTCTGCCCCCTCCCCCATCTTCCTCGTCCTAACTGCCCGTCCTCACCGCCCGTCTTCAGCGCTTATGCTCCTTGCTTGACGTCATACCAATATCTTATGTTGCCAATGTACAATTTTTTCTGATTTTTTTCCAAAATTAATTTTTATTCTTGTATAAATTTATAAAACTGTTATAAAAAAGTAGCCTATGTAACTTTTTTATAACATTCTTCATTGCATTCGAACCAATTTGAAACCGATCCTAACGTCGCTCGTTTTCAAACCATATACTTATGCAATGAAACATAACATTAAAAACTATTATACTATTACTACAGCACTTGCTGAATTTTGGCTTCATCATAAGAGTCCATTTCAAAAACAAAAGATGGGCGTTGTTTGAAACAAAGGAGTAACATTACTATAATCACTAAGATGTTCCCTAAAATAATCATAGAAATAAATAGCAACTGCCTGTCCTCACTACCCGTCCAGATTGCTCGCCATTACCCTCCCTCCTCACTGTTCGCACTCAGTACTCACCATCAATACTCGCCCTGACTCCCCGTCTTTATTATCTGTCGTCCAAGGCTTCGTACAATTCTCGAAGATGGGTCGATGAAACCATGAAGACTAGTGATGAAATAAATCGTAATTCACAATAGAAGAATTTTATACGATCGTAGGAAAATGTTTATGTTAGAAAATTGCTTGTTTCCTGTACAATAAAGATTTTTTCATCAAACATTGCATACCCTGCATGTGCTCTCTCCTCGCTCAGGCAGTTCCTGGATTCTGTTTATGGTTGTGTAACACCATTGAATAAGGCGAATAATGAGTGGTACTTTCGCTCTTTCCTATGAATCAAAACCTTTTATTAAATTCTGAATTCAGATGATGAAATTTATTGGGAACAGAGTACGATTATATGATCGTAATTTTAAAGTACTGCCTTGAATGACAAGTTTCACGTTGTGAAGTGTGAATCCTTATGTTGGTATCGGTTGAGTCTTGTTTTGTACCACTCAGCGGACTACTTCGTCCATTATTCAACTAAGAGCGACTCTTTCGCGTTGCTTCCTACGGCGAGAGGACTTGTTTAACTAACTTCTGCTCACGGTATCCATTTACGTCTGTCGCTGGATAGGCTAATATTGGTGCTTTCCAAGGACGATACATGTCTCTTCTGAGAGAATGTTTACCTGATCGAATTCCAAGGTCCGATTCTGAGCTTGGAAATGAGTCGTCATTACGCTATTGCCTAATGTGAACATTATTTAATACGCTATTGAATAATGTGACCGATTTAACCAAACTGTTGATGTTATTGTTAATGTTTTTATAATTCTTACAAAGTTACTGCATTCTATATGTTTGTTTATTACATATATTAGACACTTTTACATCGTTGCGCATATTTATGGGAAAATCGAAACCTTCCACAAGATTGTGTACAAGGATTCTTCCTACTGACAGATTTAAAACAAAGTTTCATCTTTTATTAATATTAATTACCATATCATGTTTAAATTGTTGTTCCGTTCATTCAGACATTTTTTAATCGCTAGAGGTAAAAAAAGTGGTTAAGTATTTCAACGAAGCGAGGAATGCTGTTAGTCAGCAACTATTTGTGTGAGTGGCTCACACACAAACAAGTGTTTCTTATTAGTATTTGAGAATAACTATTATGAACGGGAAGATTGTTTCTTACAATTCTTTTCGTAAGTTAAAACATGTTATTGCTGTTTTGTCCATAAATACATGAGTATAATATCGAAATTCAGAAATGATATATCAGTAAGGGAGATTTATTTAAATTCCGATCCGATAATTCTGGAGTCAAAATCTTCAGTCGCATTCAAAGAAATTCTTGGACCTTGTAATCATTCTGTGTCATGAATAATAAAATGAATAATAGACATTTTGAGAACGATATTGTTAATTCAGCACAAGGGAATAGAAAATGTGTGAGAGGGGAAAGTTCAACGCAAACGGGCAATCAACACAAGAAAGCAAAGTTGTTAAGGATTTGCTTTCCTGTAAGATGCAGTAATTTTACATACATTAAAAATGAATTTAAGAAATTAGAAAAAAGAATGACATAATTTATTAAGGTGCGAAACAGTGTCTGGCTATATGTAATCATATTAAAATTACATTTAATACTATTGTGGTAGATACCTCTTGACCCCAGATAGTTTATTTGGTGAATGTTTTGTTGCAGAATACTATCGAGAATTCGAGGAACTTTATTGTCATTTAGAGCACTTTTATTCATAAATACAAGCAATGCAGATAAATAGACCGGACGTGTTTGTATGTGCTTTTCGAATTTGTTACTTTTAAACATTTTTTCAACTGTCTTATTCGATTTTTAAAACCTATGTCACGTCAAATCAGTTGTCTTTGTGAACCGATTTAAATAAGGTAATGAATCTATCAATATGAAATTTAGATACATTATAAACACTACCCATGGAACCAACATAGTTTTTCTATCCCTAACAGTTCTGAATAGTTTTACTTCTCGCTCTCACGAAGCTTATTCCATACGCCTCTTCTGTGGCGTATTGGTATTGGTGTCGGCACGTTAACTCTGAGGATCTGACCTCGGACTGGAAATTGATTGTTGCTGGCTGTAAACATTTTGGAAGTTCATGTAGTAGTGCAATATAGTGGAGCAGTTAGAAATGATGCGATAAAGAATGTGCTTCTGTAGCACCTCTAGTTTTAGTAGAGATAATGTTTGTCTGTTTGTAGTACGCAGATACGTGATCGTTCTTACGAAGGTTGAACATGAAACGAATGCATTCAATTTGTGCGGTTTGCAACTTCCGTTGTTGCTTAGATTTTAAGTCAGTGAGCAAGAAATCACAGTAATTGAAATCAGGCATAATCAGTAACACGTCATGTTCATGCGTGGGCTTATAAGTTTAAGTTCTCGTACGTGATTTAGAGAATGGATACATTTAAAGACTTTTTGAAAACTCGTATCTATTAGCGTAGTCCAGCTACACCAAATTACTGTAATCACCACCGGAAAGTTCCAATGAAAACTCCATTGGCTGGTCAGTTTTGAAACGTCAAGACCACCAAAAGGGAGGAGAATTAAAAGAGGGGCTAAGGACTTAATCGTTTGGTGGAAAAAGAATTGAATGATATAGATCCCCAACCTGCCTGTTTTAGTTTACTTCATAAAGACACGATGCCTGGTTTTTTGTTCACTTCATAAAGAAACGATGCCTTCCAGTAATTAAAGCACAATGAAATCCAACAAAGTATTATTTGTTTACTTCTATTTTTTAAAATTTTGAGTAATTAATTCCAGTCTCAAAAAAATTAACATATTTACTTTTATTTTTATTTATAAGTAAAATAAAAATTTATTGTAACTTGATGCCTCTGTTTTTCTGTTTGAAGTGAGGTTGCAAGTAAGTCACTTAAAGAAGTTTGAAAAAGTTATTAATTTTTCTGCTAGTTCAGCAATGTGTATGACTACGAATGTTAACATACTGTAAATCAAAATGAAAGTCAGATTTCAACTCATTCACGCCAAGCCAATATGCCCACCTCAATTCTCAAAGATGTATTGCGCATTGGAAATCTCTTTAGCGTTTCCTTTCAGTATTCGTAAAGAAGTTTATGTGTTTTATGTGAAAGCTATCTGTGTTGTTTTATTTTTAATCATCTTAAGCTTAAAAAGTAAATACTTAGGATGGTATTTGATGAGGTCTGCATTTACCGTCCAGAGGCAAAACAAAGCACATCTCAGCTCTGTATTTCTTCCTATTCCCCTCTCTTCTTGTCGCCTTTCCTCTCTCTCTTCTTCTCTGTCTCCATCTCTCTATTCCGATTCGTGCGTTCAGAAGCGGACTCTAGTCAGTGGGAGGAATGAGTAGGTCAGAAATTACTCTAGAGGGTGAGTCAGAAGCAAGAAGAGGTTGAGAGGTTGCTCTTGCGCTTATGAGGCCACCATTCTGCATGAATAAAATGTTTCCTTTGTCGGGGAAATTATCATCTCTGAACATTACTCATCGTGAGTTCATTATTTTCAATGCCATGTCTTCCTGCTTGTATTCATGTTCATTCCGATGCCCAGAAAACAATTAAAATTTATGGCAGACAGATAATAGTTTAATTCATTGAAAAGTGTTTAGGTAATCCATTCGTGCACGAATACATTACACTATTTTTCTCCTAATGTGTCGAGTTACAATTTAACGACATGATACTTGTATAATTTTGAATGTTTCAATGTTATCAAATCGGTGTTCTAGATAAGAACCTCGCGTTAGGTATAATTATGCTAAAAATTAGAACGTACTACATCAATGGCGGTGTATGTATTTCTTTATTCATACACAACATATCTTCAAGTGATCTTAGTCATATGCGTGAGAGTAAAGTCAACAAATGTATTTCTTAAATGGCGAACATCATTGCATTATATATTTTTTCATGTGTATGTAAACAAAATTTTTTAATATAATTAAATTTGGAAATTAAATTGGGTTTTTCCACGGCTTCATCGCTTTAAATTAATCGATATAATTGCTGTTACAATTGTTAACAATCCTGTGACAAGTTATCCTCAAATTTAGTTTTCAGGTAATGAAAGTACGTTAGGGAATTATAAAAATATGATAGTTACCAGCAAAGTCCCTTGCAAGAAAATCCTGTGAAACATAATATAAGCAGTGATACTCAGTCTGGAATTATACATTTAAAATTATTAGTACACTCAGAATAACAAGGCCTTTTTTAAATGTGCGATTAGTGAGAAACTGCGGAAAATGCCTTCTGAACAGAATACTAACGATAGGACAGAGATCACAGATTCGAATTGAGTGTCGTATGGCTTATCAGTTGTACCCATTCTATTTATTGAATATACAAATAATGTAGCACAGAATGTACGTTACACATGGATTTCTTGGTAAAATATTTCGTAGCAGTTGCTGTTATCACAGGAAGATCCACTTCTCTTTAGAAAGGATCACCTGCAATATTACACAATACGATTTCTGACAGGTCTGTTCCATGTCTCTCCTTGTACAAGTTGATATCTTTCTTTACAAAACAAACAAAAACACTTCCAAGCATATGAAGGATTCAAAGAGATACAAGCGCAAACTGATAAGTTATTTGAACTGCGACTGTCTTTCAAGTGATAAAAAATATGTATCTGGATGCCATGTTCCTTATAGCAAGGATTCTTTAATACCCGGGAATCCAATGAGGTTTCTTTGTAATACCACGCCGTTACAGAAATAACAAATTATACATTGGTGCACTTTTATGAAAATGACTGATTATTCATGAACCTCCTGTTTATCTAAAGTTGCACAATATTATCATTTGCATCATACCTTGACGCTTCGACGATTTTGAAACATCCAGCATGTTATAATAAAAAGTAAACTAGAAACCTACTTTGAGACGAAATAGTCTCTGTTAATGATTTTTCTATCCTTGATACCGGAAAAAAAACGACGGCAAAACGTCTGTCTGTCCGAGTGTTTGTCTGTCCGTCTGTGAATAACGTTAGTAGTTAAATCTTTCATCCGATTTTCTCCAATTTGGGAGGTACCTTCAAACTGGGAGGTACTTCACACGAAGCATTTTCCAAATTAAAAAAAGGCTCCAAAGTTTTTGATTATTTTTTGTTGTTGAATAGTGTGAAGGACTTAATAGAGTGGTGCAGGTGTCATGTTCATTTAAAACCCTGATTTTTCGAAAATTGAAAAAAATCAAAATGTTTTCGGAGTCTTCTCACAACTAAAATATTAAAGTTAGAGGTTTTTTCCCTAAATGAAATCCTCTTTAAAGATAGATTTTGAAAGAATATACAATGTTGAGAAAATTTGAGTACTTTTCGAATCATTTTGCGTGAAATTACAGACGAGAAAGTACGTGCTGTTTTAGTACTTCTAGTTCTGTGGGCATTAATGATCATTACCACTTACGTGTGTTTTGCCGCAGAGAGTCTTGCATTTTATGTTCGCTGAAAATCCTACATGAGTGCAAAATCAAAATTAGATAATCAATAAACCTAATAATAAAAAATACTTAAGGGAGGAGGGAGACATTTAGTGAAATTGTAGTTGATGAAGTTTCACCGTTCTTCTCAGAATTCTGGGAAAATTTTGTCTGATTGAATCTGTAGCGTCACGTCCAAGACGACATTATTACGCAAGACTATGGGAGAGACTTTTCAAGAGGCAATGCAGTTGGTTGGTACACGTACTTCTACTCTCAAAAGGTTGCATGTTCGACTGATTGATAATTCGTATTTCCGGGCCCGTCAGTTACTATGGTCATTAGTCCCGTAAGTGTAGGGAATATTTTTATCCCAAGAGATGATGATGTTCTTTCCCTGGTGGATGGCGAGATCCGGCGGCGCCCTACAGATACACTTGCGGGATTTTCCCTAACCAGGTTTCTCTCACCAGCGGGGCACCGTCCCAACTGGGACAAGCTGTAATATCCAGACATGTGTGTTGGTGTAGGCATATAAGTGTGTGTGTGTGTGTGTGTATGTATGTATGTAAGTATGGGATGAGGAGAGGACTAGGAGGAAGAAGGAAAGACCGAGCACGGTCCGTGGTCCGTTTGTTAGAGTAGTGTTCTGGCATTCGCCTGGTATTTATCGGTGGAACAAGGAAATCTACCGATCACAGTAGCCGGCCGCTAGAATTCTCCTCCACGCGGCAGCCGACCGCAATTTTCGATCTAGCTGTCTAGCTAGATTCGGAAATCCTGCTGCCGTTGGGAGCGGAACCCTAGATCCTCCAGCACAGAGGCACTGCAGTGATACATTGAGCCACCTCAGCCGGTGTGCATGTTTAAATTACGCTGAGGGAGTAGATGTACACACCAAGCCATTTCATTTGTTTATTACTGCGGACCCTTCTCCCTGGCACTCTCGTCTCTCGAAAAGCCTCCTGATAAAAAAAGACTTACAGGGTAAAGAGGACGTGAAGTGAAATTGTGGATGCTGAAACTCTTTCTTGGCAGGCCGCAATCCTCTATCTCGTGTGAGCAATGGCACACGTCATACGAGCTGGCCTTGCCGCGTCCCGGCGCGACGCGACGATTGCCTGCAATGTCACATGAGCCGTCTCCGAGGGGAGTGCGTGCGTTTGTGTCCGAAGAGGAAACTTCGTTTTCTCCAGCGGCCGCTTGGCCTCTCTTCTGAACGGATGGTTGAACATTTTCAGGGGCACCGCCGAGTGGCGCGCGCGCCTGCACAACCGTAACCGAGTTGTCATCTCGGCGTGAGGCAAGAGGCACCGCTCCTTACGTAAGATTCAGAAGCCAGGTACTTGCTACGCGCAAGGTCTCAATGTGCTCGCTTGCTCATCTTCAGACGCGATGCGTGTGCAACGTGCGCGACTGTGAGTCATCGACTTGTGCAGATTTGATTGTCCTCGATCGGGGATATTGTGGTTTTTGGTTACAGTTGACGTACACGTGGAGTGACGGCATGGGAATATAGTAGTACTGGGTTGAACTCGCTCACTGGCTGCGCGTTATCTCTACAACAGCGACTGGGAGAAGTCGCTCAGAACATCAACTGATGCCACTGCAGTGCCTTTGACAGGGAGGTTGTAGGTTCGAGTCCCGACGGCGGCAGGGTTTTCGACACTAGATGAATAGCTAGCTCGAGGTCAGTCGCTATCTATAGGAGAATATCGGCGGCGGCGGCTGCTCTGATCGGTGGTTTCTCGGTTCAATACCAAGCGAATGCTGGAGCAGTGCCCTAAAAAGGGCCACGGACCACTCGCGATATTTTCTTCCCCTTTCTTGTCCTATTCCCACTCCTTACAAACTTACACTTACGTGCACTACATTAACACAAATGCCGGGAGACTCGTCGTGGGCTTAGACCGTGTCCGGGCTGGGGTGGTGCCCCCTGGTGGAAGTTACCTGGTCGAGGAAAACTCCGCTAGCCAACGCCAGGTCGGCTCTCACCGGATCGGCACCAGATCTCATCACCCAGCGGGGAAAGAGCGGAGCCACCTCCCACGATGAAAATATGCATTACACATACGGGATTCATGAATTTAGCAGTTGACCCATCCAGAATCACTAATCAATCAATCAATTTATAACAGTGATTTGAGACTATTCGCAGGGCTGTTTTGTAGTCGTTCGTGCCGATTGCTGTGGTGGAAAGAATGGATAGTCAAACTTCTTGAGCTACTCCTCACTTCTAATGGATTGTGTGAATGGAGTTTGTGAAAACTTCTTGTGGCAATCTACAATGGTGTATTCTCGTGCGTTGCATCAATAGTACGATACATAGAAGTTGTTTCATTCTTTCCGATAAGTTGTGTTGCGATAGAGATGTTCTAAAGTGTCATTCTTCATTGCATTGTTGTATTCATAACTCGAGGCGGTATTACCACAGCTGCCCGCTCTTCTCAACCGGTTCCTTCTTTGTTCATCTCTACAATCTTCCAGGGAATCTGACCCTTGTGTAGACAGTATCTCGTCTCGTGTTAAATGACTTGCTTAATATCTTTCTATTATTTTACTTTTACTATATCCATACACATACAAGTTATATTTGTGTGTTTTTGCATGTTAATGAAGCAACTTATTGAAGAGAAAAAATTAATCATGTATCGAGCCAATATTTAAAGTTTTAAGGAACACGTTTATTTGCTTTTTTGGTTATACATTTAGTTGTACATTCGCTTTTTTCGTTATACACACCAGCGAACTCAAATTGTAATTTTGCTGGAAATTGCTATTTGCATTTTAAACATTTATATATTTGTTTTAAGGGTGCGAATATTACCTGAATACAGAAAAAATACTCAGAATGATGATTGAAACATTTGACATAATTAAGACATGAGCATGGCTTAAAAGGTCATTCAATTATAGTGCTAAGCGTGCGCAAGAATGAGAAGCATGCCTGTCAAAATCAAAGAAATTGAATGCGGGTCTTTGAATGGCATGAATGATGCACATGCTTTCGCCAAGCAAAGCTTCGGAATGGCACTCGAAATGTAAGTCATGCGATTACTTTTTAGAATGTAAAGCATTGCACGATTGTGGTATTATGTGCTCATGAATGTGGCGCATGCATGTCGCTAAGAAGGCCAAAGGATGACAATTGAAACATGGACATTTCTGCTCAGAGAAAAGCCATTGAATGATGGTTATCGTATGTGGGTATGAAAGAAGCACACACATACATCTAGAGTACAGAGATTGGCGATCGAAACTCAGCATTACTACCCGGAACGAAAGACTCATCTCGTCATATAATGAGTGCAAAGGAACGACCGACATTGTATGCTCGTCATGTTAAGAGAGCAAGAATCACGCACGTGCATGTCTTGAGGAAATCCTGAGAATGACGGTCGAAGCAGTAGCACGGAAGGCAACGCATGTTGATGGTAACGTATGGGTATACATTAGACGCGAACTCGCTACGCCGATGGCCACGGAACATCCACATTCCTTCCCGAAATGAAAGCCATTGAATATGTGAGCATGAATGAGAGGCATGCTTGCCTCGAGGAAGGCCACAGGAAGACGATCGGACAATTGGTTTTGCTGCCCAGGACAAAAGCAATTGAACATGTGAGCATGTATACGCCCATGCATGCTTGGAGACTCACGTAATGACATTCGAATCATCGCAATTGCAAAGCAAAACGAAAGTCATTGAATGTGTGGGCATGTATGAGGCGCATGCGTGCCTCTAGGGCGGGCAAATAATTTTTGGACCATCAACAATGCTAACCAGAGAGAAAACCAACTATGATTAGTTGTTATTGATTAAGTGATTTTTTCGTCTTTCCGGGGGCGTCAATTGCTTTGGTCATTAGTCCCGTTAGTGTAGTGCATATTTTTTCTCGGGAGATGACGGTGATCTTCCCCCGCTGGATGGCGAGATCCGGCGCCGACTTACCGTCGGCTAGTGGGGTTTCCCCCTGACCAGGACTCTCCCACCAGCGGGGCACCGCCCGGCCGTGACAAGCTCTAAGCTCCCGACCGGTCTCCCGAATATGTGGTAGTGTAGTGCATGTTAGTGTGTGTGTGTAAGGGGTGAGGATAGGACAGAGAAGAGGAAGGAAAGATCTCGCTCGATCCGTGGTCCGTTTCTTGGGGTACTTCTCCGGCATTTGCCTGGAGTGAAACCACGGAAAAGTACCGATCAGAGCAGCCTGTCGCGAGAATTCTCCTCCAGACAGCGACTGAAAACAACCTAGCTGACAGTGTCAAATATTCTGTCCCCGTCGGGTCTCGAACCAACGATATCCCGGTCAGAGGCACTGTAGTTTCATCAGTTGATGTACTGAGGCACCTCTCCCGGCGAAAACCATGGGATATGCCAGGCTGTGGATAGGGATGGCAAAAGAACATCATCGATGTTTTGCACCAGAAATATCGATATAATAACATCGATATTTTGCTTTCGATGTTTTCTTCACATCGATATTTTGTTGCAAAAACATACATTTTTTAAAATACTTTTATTTTTATAAATAAAGGGGTTTACGCACGAAGAGTAGCAGCAAGCCACAGTAATATCGTTGTTTTCCGTCATCCTCTTTATCGCGCTGCACATTGCGCCTGTGCAATCTGAGGGAATTTTAGATGGTTTTACTTCGATGGTGTATGAATGGAAGTGACTAAACGGTAAAGTATCAAAACGCGATATTCTTTGTTGTTAGTTTTTATTCTTTACATTCGATAATAATTTTTGTTAACACAATACTAACATGCTGGTAACCGAACAAAAAAATATCCCTTTTACGTACTGTAATTAAAAGTGGATAGGAAAATAGCATGTTTATGAGTCTATAATTAAAACATCGATGTTTTAAACGTCGATGTTTTTCCGTCGATGTTTTCATCGACATCGAAAATCCTTTAGCGATGTATCGGGGCGGGCGGCGCGGCGTGACGCCAGGGTCGGCGGGCTGCTGGCGGCGCGCCGCGGCGCGTCGCGGCGCATCGCGTTCCGCCGTGGCCTTAACCTCGGGTGAGGAGGGCCCTCGTTACATAAGCCACGCGAGCCCCTGCTACGCCCACGCCTCAACCTCCGCCGCCGCCTCCGCCGCTTTCTTGCCGCCACCATCGCGAACCCCTGTGATGTCAACTCTATATCGTCACGTGAGTCGCGGAGGGTCATCTCCCCGAAGATGCGGAAGCGACCACACGCTCCGCCGGTGCCCCTCCTCCTCCCCACAGACGGCCTGCAGCCCGCCTCGCAGTGCGCCAAGGCGTTCTTATTCGTGGTCACAACTCGGGGACCGTACTGTGAGGCTGAGATGCGAGTTTCCACTACTAGGTGAGATTTGTTCATAGTTAGCTTCTCAGAAACGGTTCCAACATTTTTCTTTGAATTATCTTCTCGTGTGAAGCAAAGGGCGGTATAAAAATTGCTGTTTGTTCCATTTTCGGCAAACTCACTGTATTTTCGAAAATAACAATTGTCTATATCAACGACACACAAGACATGAATACTGTCTACTGAAGTGGTAGACGATGTAATTTAATACACAAGAACAATACTTATCCACTGTTCTGACATCACGGTCCCACAATATGAATTTTTCTGTTGAGAATTTTTCTCGCTGTATTACAATAGTTTCTCTTCACTACGTAAGTATTAGTATGGTGTGAAAGTAGTTGTTCAGTATTTGAATCGATACTCCACATTCTCAACTGCCCCTATCATCCATGATTTTATGAACATTTTCCGTGTTCCATGTCCAGAAGTCCTCCCGAACATATTTATATCCAGCTATCTTAGACGATCCGGTAGAATTAGGGGCTTTGTTGAACGGCGGCAGGTAATACGCGCCATCTGAAATTCCAGATGAGTGAAGGCGCAAGCCTGATAGTATACCAATGTGGTTACTGATAAAAAAAACTGAGTTGTCCATGATTAATATTTATTTTATTACTTTTATTACCGGCTTTATATCCAAGGCATCAACTGATGTCACTGCAATGCCTCTGATGGGAAGTTCTATGGTTCGAGTCCCGATGATGATCGTATTTTCGACTTACGGTATATAGCTAGGTTGAATTCAGACGCTGTCTAGAAGAGATCTAGCGGCCAGCTACCTGATCGGTAGTTTTCCGATCAACACCAAGGGAATGCCGCAGCAGTACCCTAACAAGCGGACCAACTTCTTCGCTAGAATGTGCGATCCGTTGCCGTCCTACACGTCGGCTTGCCAGGAATTTGCCTTCCAGGTATTTGCGCCATCAGAGCACCGCTTGTCCCCAGTCGGGGCAAGCTCTGAAGTCCAGCATGGTCTCCGATCATTCCGGGCATATGAGGTAGTGTGCGAGTAAGTGTGTTTGTGTGTAAGGGGAGATGAAGGGAGAAGGTCGAGGACGCGAATATCGGTTTTGGTCCGTGGCCCGTTTGTGAGAGTAATGCACGGATTCCATCAAAGACACCACGGAAAAATACCAATCAGAGCAACCACCCGCCGGAATTCACCTCCAGACGTCGAATTCGACGCATCTCTATAGCTAGTGTCGAATATTTATCACTGTCGAGAATCGAACCCTAAAACTTGCCAGTCAGAGACACTGGAATGAAACAGTTGTTGCCCTGGGCCATTTCAGTAGCAATTTAAGCACGAAATTGTACAAAATGAATATAAATTTCCATAGGCGGTCGCACAGAGGGGGCCAGGGGGTCCCTGTCCCCCTGAAAACTTGACAAGCGATAGTCCCATTTAATAAAACATTTTATTTTCGTTAATATGATTAATTCTTTACTTTTAAGCTGACAATTCGAGGAATTGATACACCACGTTTGGGGCTTTCCAAACTTTTTGACAACCCGGAAAATGGTCCAAAATAAAATGAATTTTAATTATTAAAGTCGCAATCTCATCGTATTGTTAAAGTAATAATCATATTATTGAAGTCATAACAGCATTCTCCGTGTATGTTTTATTTATTTCCAAGTAAAATAGTCATAAGAAAATAAAATAGTTTAACGGAAAAGGGCAGTGGCGGAATTATGAATATGCAAAACTGGGCGCGTGCCTAGGGCCGCGAGTTTTGGAGAGGTGGCAAATTTTCGGTTCAACTTTTTTTTAGATAATTATGTTTATTGAGTGTTAAATTATATTTAAAAATATAGTACTTTTACGTACAGTTTTACGTTTTTTTTATAAAGTTGTTAATGCTTTGGAAAAAAGCCGCAGGATTTGCTCAAGTTTCTTTGAAGAACTGTTCTTTACACATTATTTCCAAATGGTATCGCCTTTCACATGAATATGTGTACACAAATTTCAAATTGTTCAGCTGAAAGATTTTTTTCGGTTCGAAGCGTGTCAAAAACTTCATAAGATCATGACTATGCGACTAGGCGTTTACTTCATGCATTTACTATTATATTTCGTACATTCGTATATTTCGTTATATACGTATTATTTCACTATTAAATGACCATCGCGCCAGCCTGGATAGCTGAGGTCACTAAGGCTGAAGGATCATAATTGTTTCGTGCCTGAAGGGTCGCGGGTTCTAATCTCGCCCGAGGAATGGATGTTTGTATGTGTCCGTATGCGTGTTCCGCTAACATTGCCCCAAAGTTACAAAACCAATGTTAATTATAATGGTGGCTGTATGAGCTTAGTAGTTGAAAAGTGACCTTAAATAAATAAAAAAAATCTAGTGGAGCTACAACAACACAAACTTTCTCGCATTATTTCTGTATTTACTATTTTCGAAAATTCAGAGTTCAACGAAAATGAGACCCGTGCCATTTTCTAAGCATCTTATCTTCAGTCCGTAGAAAAAATGTAATGAAAAAATTTGGAGCGGCTTTTGAGAAAAAAATATTTTTTTAATTGCCTATATTTCGCGCCAAATTACTCATATTTTAAAAATTGAACATGAGGTAATTTAAAGATCGTCTTAGAGAAAAAGATTTCATTAAGCAAAAAGCTTTATCTTCAATATTATAGTTGTAGGAAAACGCCCTCAGAAATTACACTTTTGCAATTTTCAAAAATTCTTAGATTTCAACGAACATTAAACGTTCTCTCTTTCCATTCCACCATTCTCTTGAGCGTCCTTTTCGCTATCGGTGGGCAAAAATTAATAAAAAAATGTGGTGCCATTTTTGAGAAATTTTTTAATGTTCTTGAGGCTTCATGTATAGAACCATCAAAAATCAAAATATCCCATTGAAACTCCGAAAGCCACGTGTTTATTTAGATCCATCTGGGAATATAATTTTTAAAGCAAATCGGCTGAACGGTTTAGGTGCTAGCGATCACCACAGGCGGACAGATTATATGACGGACCCAGACGATTTGCCGTCAACCAAATTTTCGGTATCAAGGACTTGCAAAACATGGATTATGGATACACCACGTTTAGAGGAACCTTTTTTATATACGCAGCATCTGTATTTATGTACTTTTTCGTTACCGGGGCGCCGCAATATGAGTTTTTCACCTGAAAATTCGCCGTTTTCCGGCACACGATTACATAACTTTCTCTTCTTCACGAATTGCTTTCGTAAGGGCGAGCAAGTAATAATGAGGGCCGCCTGGGCCGCTGAGCCTGCTCACTGCGCGGCGTCGGCACCTCCGTCGCCGCCGGCCGTGGTCCTCGGCGGGGCGACCCGAGCGACCGGGAGCCATCCTTCAAAAGGCCCTGCCTCGTCGATGAGCTCACGCGGCCCCCGGTTCCTGTTTTGGAGAGGCTGCACGCGGCTGCGGCCCACTGGCCGAGTGCTCGCATCGCAGCCGTCACCCGTGCGCCCTGGCCCCTGGCCTCTCTCTGCCTCCGGAGGAGCACTCCTCCTCCTTCTCCTCCTCCTCCTCCTCCTCCTCCTCCTCCTTCTTCTTCTTCTTCTTCTTCTTCTTCTTCCTCCTTTTCTACTCTGCCCTCCTCAGGAGCACTTCTACTTTTTCAGATTTTTCTACTGCGGCTTCTTCTTATTCTACAACTTCTACTTCTTATGGTTGCTATGATAGAAAAAAGGAAAACAATAATAATAATAATAATAATAATAATAATAATAATAATAATAATAAAACAACAACAATAATTAAAAATGGGAAAAAATAAAAAATTAGAGCAAAAAATTATAACAAAAAAAATAATGTAAAAATAAATAAAAAAATATTAATAAATATAATAAATTGAAAATAAAATAAATGAAACCAAAAATAAAAATACACTGACACACAGAACATAGGTACAAAATTTAAATTCAATTTTAACTAGGCCCTTGCATGCTACTAATTATCTGGTCTTTATTCTACTGCTTCTTCTTCTTTTAGTATATTTATACATCTAGTTCTTGCACTTCTATTTTATTACTTCTATCCTTTTTTTTTTTCTGCTTTTTGTTCTTCTTTGCTTCCATCCTTTTCTCATAACTTTCCTCTTGTTTCCTCCTCGTACAGTTTCTAATTCTTCTCCTTTCCTTTTTTTCTTTAATTTATTTTTTTTTTTAACTTATGTTTCTCTTTCTAATTCAGGTTTTCTCTCTGTTTTTCACCATCTTTGTTGGGAACATTTTTCGGATTGATTTCGTCAGGTTCACTCCTCAATTAAAATGTTCTTATTTTTACTTGCTCATAAGACAATTTTCATGAAAACTTGCTCTTGAATGGTTGTGCCCTATCGAAGTCACCCTTAAAACAAGAAAACTATATTTTACTTTCGCATCTCGGAAAATGTTTGGTACCCATCATGTTTATTGATCTCAACTACCACAATATCACTTCTGCAAACAGCTAATTACAAGTTTGTCGGTCTGAATTCTCCTACTTCAACTCGTACTACATCATTTGTTTTAACACATACTTTGAATTCAATTTAGATTTATGTCAATAAGACAAAATATAATGTTTGTATAGTGACCACGTGCGTCTTTGAATGAGAAACATTTCATTACATCAGACAGCGCCTTCAAAGTCCCTTTCATAACTTGTCACGTTCCCCAAAGCCTTTCCTCCCCGCACGTGACTCCGTGATGAATGAAGCATTACTTTCATGTCCAACACAGACTTCTCACAGAAGTTTCGATGAGTGGTAAAGGAAGTGACGAATGTCATGAGAGAAAAGGAACCTTCTCATCTTCACATACTGGTTCTTTCTAAAGACGTTTACGTGCACCCACTCTGTCCTCTCCCATCTTTACCTGAACGGTCTGATTTCAAACGTGAGCGTCACCTCCACCAACATCAGTATGAGGAATGTATTACCTGACTACATAGAGTATTCGAAATTGAAGACCACAACACTGTCAGCAATAAAAATAGAATAGTGCCTTATTCAGTACCGTTAAAAGCGCATTTTTTTGACAATATGGATGTATTAAATTTCTATGACGAACAGGAATATTGTATTTGAGTACCAATCTCCCTGAAAAGAAGAGTGTACATAGCATGGAACTGGCACTCATTCTGCAAATAAACAAATAGGACGATTGGGGCTTGGACTGAACAAAATACTGTATTTTATGGCGTTCAAAATGACTGATGAAACGAATAAATGTATTTTTGCCCCGAAAATATATAAAATAATGAATACTCTTTTATTTACAAATTTTAATCTGAATTTTGAATTGATATTAAAATCCTAGATTAATCATTAACACATATATAATTCATAATTTCTTTCAAAAACTGTTGCAGTACTGTAGTGTGTAGAGACAATATAGGAATACCGTCTACTTGTTGCATTTCTCTTCCAAGATGACCCTCAGGTACAAATGAAATAATTATAGGCTTTTTCATTGCCAACAATATTATTTATTATTATAATACGTTATTTATATTATAATATTGTTGACACTGACAACGCCTATAATTATTTCTTTCTAAATGCCAACGACAAATCACCAACAGGTAGAAATGAAAACATTAGTTCACTAAAATTTTGGAACGCATTATTCCAACTACAAGACTGGATAGAGATTGAAATTGATTATTTTTTAATATTATAAATTAAAGTTATATATACTTAATGTGGTTTACTATAATTATATTTATAATTTGGTATCTTAATTTATGTTGAACATTTATAGTCATCGAAAATATTTTTAGTTCAAAATTATCTTTCTTACATTCTTAACAAGATATGAACATAAACGATTCTGCCTTCTGATAATCATCAAAAGACTATTTTGATATTTACTAAATATTTTAAAAAATTATAAAAAAAATCATATTTGGGAATATTTTTCGTAGTTAGATACAGATTTTTTGGTGTCAGATAGGTTTTGCTCCAGGTATATTAGAAAAGCGGGAGATTATCAACATTTGAAAAACTAGACATTCTCGTTCCCGAGTTATAGAAAAAACTATTTGCAACGATAAACGAACTGCAGATTTGATTTTCCTACATTGCTAACCGTATAGTAACTCACCCTACTGCTATCACTACAAGCAAAAGGAGACCTCAACAAATCGTGCGCATAGTGAAGCTACATTTAAGTCCAGAAGCAAAACAAGGGGGCCACCTCCCGAGATAAAACATGCAATGCAACACTAATGATCTCAGCAGTTGATGCGTCCGGAACCACTAATCAATCAATTCATCAACCGGTGTTGAAACTAATAATAAGATGGGAAATTCTCTAGTAGTATTTAAAATATTTATATGATGCGCCGTTAATCAGAAACGCGACAAATATCATTACCACTTTACGTATACTTATGAATACATTACATGAAATAATTTGCTATCTGTTGAGAAAAGTATTTTTAATCAAACGACCTCTCTTAAAAAACACGCCAAAGAAAAATGTTTATTTTTTACTGCTACGTTATAGCTTGTTATTGCCTTCGATACGGAGCTCGATATACACTGCATAACATACCTGGATTGAAAGGATCCTGGTTACGAGGGAAATATGAAAAACAGTTGAATGATGCTACATGATCTCGTATGGAGAGAATTATGAGGGGGAATTATGAAAGGGAATTACGGAAAGGAAATATAAAAAGACAAACCGAGTCAAGCTAGCATCTAGTTAATCAGTAAATAAGTAAATCTGAATCAATAAAATTAAATAAAAATAAAATAATGTATGTACCACGGGACGTACCATGTCATTATGTATTAACTGGTTCTAATGATTGAGCGGCAACAAAAAGCCATCTGGTGTAAGGGCCTCAGGCATTTTGTAGCCGTTCGATCGTTAGAACCATTAATGCCCTCAGTGCATAAATAACTATTTATTTCGCAGGATTTGTTTGACTCCTTGACCTTTCATATCTCTGAAATAATTTGTTTTTTATCTTAATCTAATTCAAAGACCATCACCAATCATCAAATACCATAAGCTTACTAACATTATATTTCGCTTATATAGAGCTTACTAGCACCAAGAAGAAAGAATTGATGCAAACGTTATAGACTTTTCTAAAGCTTTAGGAATAGTTACTCACGACAGATTTCTAAATATAATTATCGAATCGGAAGTAGATCAGCGAGTAGTCACCTGGATTAGGGAATTTCTCCGCTGTCAGACGCAGCGAGCCCGAATTGACTTTGTATCCGACGAGGTTTATATGACGTCCGGCCTTCCTCCGACAAGCGTGTAATGGCAGCTTATATTTCTTTTGTGTATTAATGATATAAGTTCTGAAATTCGATCGACAATCAGACTCTTCGCGGATGACTGCATGGTGTATCGAAAAATTATAGACAAATCCGACTTTGATCAGTTGCAAAAGATATTGACGAATTGATCAAATGGTCCCAGGAAAATGGAATGAAAATAAATTTTGAGGAAAGCAAAACAATTAGTTTTACGAAGGCTCGAACACATGAAGCACTCTACAATTCAATGGGTAGATCCCCTCCTGAAGTACGTAGTTGTAAATATCTGGGCATAATAATTCGAAGCGATCTACGCTCAGATGATCATGTAAGATATAATACACAGAAAACTAAGAAAGCTCTTCATTTTGTTATGCGCATATTACAGAAAGCTAACCGCAACCAGCTAACATGCATATACTTGCCTTTAATATATAAATTACTGATTACAGAAAAATACAGTGAAGTAAAGGGAAATGAAGTAAAGAGAGGGAGTACATATGCATTTTTAATCTATTTGGTACACGTCTGTTTGTGTTTCTACATTTTTGTTTTTATTATTCATCTTTTGTAACATTCATTTGCATTGTATTGTATTTTTTATTTTTCTGTTCTTGGCTTTTTATGCTTTTATTTTATTTTTGTATATTTGTATTGCTTATCATTTTTAATATTTGTATGTATTGTTTCTCTTAATTTTTACTTTTGTATTTTCTCTGTTGATTAACTGCGACCGAGCGTAGAGGAAAGTACGCAAACCCGGGCCCGCTTCCTAATGCGATCCGGCTTTGGAGCTCTGGAGAGTGATGTTGCCTATTGAAAACGCACTAAAATAGAATTGTTTTGCACATCCGAGTCCAGTCAAGTAGTAGTGTCTTCATTTTCACTTAGTGCTGGACAGTCAGCCATTAGTGCGAACAGTGAAAAGGAAATTTTTTTTCATGTGCTTAATATCAGCTGCCTGATTTCGCTACTTCATCGGCAAGTCTTCTAACCATTACATTATTTTGAAGGTGACATTACAAGCTATTCATTCAGGATAATGTAATTTGTTTTACTTACCTCGTAGAAAAGTTATTGGCATTTGAAATATAAACTCGCTGGCGCCTAACCCGAGCCCCCAAAGGTTCCGAGCGCGAGCCTCAAATTTTTCGTCTTGTAAAATTAAAAACAATAAGGTATTTTGCACCTTGATCCCTTAGAAGTCTAATGAAAAGCAAGTTCGTACTCTGAAACCTATCAGTGCGAGAGTGTAGGAAGAAGAAAGAGGTCAAGAGACAATTTCAAAGTTTAATCCCAGAGAAGTCGAAAAGAGAGAGATTAAAAAAAAATTGAAGTTAAACAGAAAGCAAAAGGAAGATTCCACCTTCCGCGAGGAAACGAACGACATATCCTCTGGCCTTTCTGCATTGGAAGTTCTACCAGGAATATCTTCCCTCTCAGGTGACGAAGATACAGATAACATGCTTTGCAGTGTAAATTTTCAGAGATCTATAGGTGAACTATGGGTGATGTTCCTTTAAGTGTTCAGTCGCGGGTCATGTAGAACGTGCGGGGGGGGGGAGATGTTTATGTATGTGACTTTATACCTCGTGAATATATACTATGTGAAAGACATATAAGACAATTTATAATGTAGATGTTAAACTTGTATTTTTGTACAATTATATTGAGTGCAATCTATTTGGCGTTTTTTCATTAATTTCTGCCCATTTCCTAAACCGTTTGCGGGGGGCTCACATTACGAGACTTTTTTATAAATCTACAAAATATAATGTTTTCAACAAATATTTTATTCTTAAACTACTTGACGAATCATTTTAGGTAGAAATTGAGATGTGAGTACGGTACGCATTGTAAATATTTTGATTTAATTCTACGGAAAATTGAATTTAAAAATATTCGAAAACCAGATGGGGACCCGAGTTTGGGTACTTTCTTCTTCGCTCATTTGCAGTAATAAATTATTATATTATTATATAGTATAATGGTAGTCATAAATATTATTTTTTATTATATCCTTATCATAATTTCATGTTAATACATTGTACTTTTGTTGCAGTTATTCCGCATTGCTAATAATTGCCGACAACAAATATATGGTTTTGCCTATGACACAATTTAAAGTGTAGATACAGGAAGGAATTTGGCGCACAACATTTTGATTTAAGGTGGTAACTACAGAATTTTATCTTGTTTTGCATGGAACAAAGCCTGCATGGTTCCTCCAAACCTATATCCATACTCCAAAGTTCTAATTTATTTTTGTTTTTTACACTGGACCAGAATTCGATTCATAAAATACTATTAATCCTCGAAAAGAAATTAGAATTCAACAACAATTTAAATAATGAAGAATATCTTTCTGAAATATGAGTGAAAATTAGAATAAATATCGGTATGCTGTTATCTGTATTGAGGAACGTTATTGCATTATATCGCCTTTCTACGTACGTGGTAAAGAGTTTTGTAACACTACGGCAGAAATCAGCAATTCTTGGAGAGAAAAATTCCCTTTGTCGGTAGTTGTTATCGAAAAATCGGGTAAATCTTGTCCCTTTATAAGTAGTGATTTCCTTCCTCTAACACATTATGTGGCCAGAATCCATCCTTTGTCTGTCTGTATTCCCTTTCGTCGATGGTCAACGCTTCCGCCCAAATCGTTCACACGGTTTTCTCAAAAATGGCGGGACATTTTTAATTCAAGGAATTTTGGAACTTTTTGGCTGAACCTTTTTTATTTCATGAATTACAATTTTTAAAAAATATAAGTAGTTTTCGCGGGTTTTGCACGAAATGAAAAATATATTTAATTTTTTAAAAAACACTCTCACATTTCTTTTCTGTATAGAGTAATAAACGCCTTAAAAGACTCAGGAATAATTTTCGGCGTTTTCGTTTCTCATTTTCAAAAAGTGCAAAAAATTAACATTACAAATATTCAATATTGATAGAGATTTCTTATTTAATGAAATCCGTTAAAAATTTGGCCTTTAAATAACGTTGTATGCATTTTTTAAAAAAATATAAGTAGTTTTCAAGTAATATTTGCTTGAGGTAAAAGCAAATTATAAAAAAATTTCCCAAAAACTGGCTTTAAATTTTTTCTTTAAAATTTTTCTCGCATGTACCAAAGGACTCTTAAAAAGGCACTGGTAATCGCCGAAATTTTTTTTTTCGAAAATTAAAAAAAAAATATCAACATTGCAAAAGTACGATATAGATAATACAGATTTTTCTTGATGAAATCTGTTAGGAAGAAGTAGATCTTGAAATAGTATAAATGAAAATATAACAATTTCGCATATTCTAAATGCAATTGTTCAACTTTCTTAAGCGTCGGGAAGGTGGAGTTTATCTGTGAGGTTAGTGATGTACGGGAAAAGTGACAGTCCTGTTAACTCCTAGGACCTGAGTTAGAGCTCCAGCCTGGAGAAATATTTTTTTTCTGGTTGGAAACACATTTACAGCTTCTTGTAGTATTATAATGTTGTGTGGTCGTTACAAATAATATGCTGTTGTAGCTGCACTAGGTATTTGTTTACGAAATCGATTGAGGACACAATGATTTAATCATTATTTTTTTAAAGATGAGAAATTGGTACAGTAGATCTTTCTATTCTTCGAGAATTAGATTAATTGACCTTTGAAGAACATTTCTCATTCTTCGAAATATTTAGATGAATGCTTACTCGTTAATATTGCTGTAATTCGAAACATTGAGCATAGAGTCTCGTATTCAGTGCAACGAATATTCAGAGTTCATCAGTTTACAAATAATTCAAGAACATCGGGAAGAAAATTTTTATTATTGGTAACCAAATATATTGCGTATCATTTTTATGGCTGGATTTCATTCCATGAACATTGTTAAAAACAAATTATTCAAATTTACTATGTTTTTTTTTTGTTATGTAAGGTCGCATCAACATCTAGGTCATTAGCGACCACTATTGCTGTTAACGGTATGATTACTCTGAGGATGAAACGATGTGGTGATGATAAGGGGTAAAAGGACGAACACAAATACAACCATGCCCGAGGCGGGACTCGAACCCGTGACCCTTCGGCCCAAGATCACTACGACACTACTGCCTTAGCGATCTCGGCCACCGGGCCGACTTACTATGTTTGTTCACAGTTATTTTACCGTTATGTCCAGTTGATTTGTGTCCCTGAATTCTGGTTTCGAAAGAATCTCCACGACAATCATCGCACAAAAACCCCTTTGGAATCTCCACCATTTTCTTACCACTTCCTCAATTCCTGTTCTAATTCTAAATCTAGAACTCCAGCCATGATGTGTGTTTAAATTTGTTTCTTGAATCATCATCCCCGTAGACATATTTACAAATATTTCTACATAATTTCTTTTGACCATTCTTAACAATTCTGCCTCTTGTTCCAAAAATCGTAAACCATGAAATGAATGCACTTGTAGGAAACAGAATGAATTTAATAATCTAAACTGTTTTAGAAAACAGTTTTTGAAAATATCTTTCACAGATATGTAGATGTTTGTAGTTAATTTTATTCTGCACTGTAGATGTTTGTAGATTATTGTGTACTGTATGTAATTTTTGTAGTAGTTAGTATAGCAGCAAAAAATTGTCGTAGTGCTTAGTATATTTTAGATAATAGAATATGCAGTAACTGGTATTATAGTTTATTAGCAATAGATTAGCTCATTTTACAGTATCGAAAAGTCTGATATTTTATTGTTGCTGACAGTGCAATCCCACACTATAACTCTCCAACGACTCCTAGAGACAAGTTCCGGAACGCCGTTCTGGCACCAGTGCCCCCTGCTTCTGATAGTTAATATTCTTCTTGTAGAATGATAAACTCTGATTAATCAAGTCCATTTGCTTTGAATATGTATGTTCTAATTATAACTTCACTCGAAAATGTCGTAAACCATCCAAACAATACAGTGTAGTCGTGTATACCCATTCCTTTTCAAAACACATTTTCTGGCCTTATTTTCTAAAGCACTGGCTTCTTTAAAAGTTGAAGTTGCACAACTCAAACGATTTTCTCCAAAATTGATGTTTCCTGATCGATTTAAAGGAACTGGAGGCCTTGCGAGTTTGAAGCGGATATTTTGATTTGGGGACGGAGGTACTTTACGTGAAGCCTCAATTACATTTTCAATTTTTCCCAATACTGGCTCCATTTTTTAAAAATTAAACTTTGTAATTGAACGGGCATTGCCTTGGAGTTTCACTTCTTTCACGGACTGACCTTCGGTGTTCTTTTTCTATCTCACGTTATGTATATTCCTTTCATTGTATGCTTTCATTTTTATGATTGATTGTTAGTGATTTCGGGTACGTCAACTACTGAGGTCCTTAGTCTCGTGAGTGTAGTGCATGTTTTTTCATCGGGAGATGGCGGTAATCGTCCCCCACTGCATGGCGAGATCCGCCGCCGACCTACCGTCGAATAGCGGGGTTTTCCCCAACCAGGTATCTCCCACCAGCGGGTCACCGCCCCATCCGTGACAAGTTGTAAGTCCCCGACCGGTCTCCCGGTATGTGTGGTAGTGAAGTGCAGGTTAGTGTAAGTGTGTGAGTAAGAGGTGAGGATAGGACAAGGGAGAGGAAGGAAAGATCGTGGGCGGTTCGTGGCCCGTTTGTTAGGGTACTGCTCCGGCATTCGCCTGGTGTTGATCGGAGAAACCCCAGAAAACTACCGATCAGAGCAGCCGGCCACTATAATTCTCCTCCGGACGTCGAGTGAATTCGACCTAGCTGAAAAACTAGTGTCGAAAATTCTGTCGCCGTCGGGACTCGAACCTAGGACCTCCCGGTCAGAGACACTGCAGTGACATCAATTGATGCGCTGAGTCACCGCTCCTGGTGTTTTTTTTATTTTTTTAAATTTTTTAATGATTGAATTATATTGCAAATGTAAACTCAGAGAACAGAATGTAAATGAAGTGCTTTGATAATGAGAGGAAGTACAATTTGAATGAGAGTGTTCCGATTGTACGGTATAAAAGAATAATATAAAAGAATAATGTGAGGTTTCTGCAGTCTCGTGTAGTGAATTAGATATAGAGCACGTTTGATACAGTACAAAGATACATTTGATTGACTAGCACTTGATATGTAGGGCAAATTCAAAAGATTTTATGTGATCCTGTGTTAGTAAATATTAAACGTGTTGATGTGTCATGAAGTAAATATTGAGAAATGTTGCAATTATGAGCGTTCAAAGAATGATGCAACTCATCATGAATCGAGGATGTTTAATAGCAAGCAACGAATAGTGACGTCAAGAAGAGTAGCGAGATTTCAGTTATTCCCCTTGAATTTCCAGGATGTGACTCTGGCGCGCGGAACTTTCTAATTTCGTTTTGAGTTGCGCTACAATTTCTGACAATTTAGGAAGTATATCCTCAAAGGCGGGATTTCAGATCTATTATTGGAGGAGGGCAAAGGTTCCCCCGGAATAAGATAGTAAAAAGTTCTCCTTAACCAAATGACATGAGCAGTTACAGTATAACCCTAATATTAAAATAAGAGGTTTGAGGTTTTCTTGGCCCCGTCCTCCACCCACATCCTCTACAGAGAGAAAAGTGTTTTTTTATTTTACAACGACAAAGTGCAATTGAAAAAATTGAAAAATAAAAAAATTTACTACCGCTTACAGTAGAGAGAAAGTTATGAATGCTCGGAAAAAAAAGCGAATTTTCGGCAGAAAAACTTATTGCCGGGTCCTGATAACGAAAAAGTGCATAAATCCAGTTGCTAAATTTAGAAAAAAATCGTCTAACAGGTGGTATACCTAGAATCCCTGTTTTGTGGGTCCTTGATACCGAAAAATCGATTGACGGTAAAACGTCCGTTTGGTGTCTGTGAACAACACTAGTACCTAAACCATGCGTAGGATTTTTCCCAAATTGAAGAAATCCCTTCCGATCTGGCCATAGTCGAAGCTGCCACATTTTTTCACAAATTTCTATCTATCTCTATTATCTATCTATCTATCTATCTATCTATCATCTATCTATCTATCTATCTATCTATCTATATCTATCTATCTATCTATCTATCTATCTATCTATCTATCTATCTATCTATCTATCTATCTATCTATCTATCTATCTATCTATCTATCTATCTATCTATCTATCTATCTATCTATCTATCTATCTATCTATCTATCTATCTATCTATCTATCTATCTATCTATCTATCTATCTATCTATCTATCTATCTATCTATCTATCTATCTATCTATCTATCTATCTATCTATCTATCTATCTATCTATCTATCTATCTATCTATCTATCTATCTATCTATCTATCTATCTATCTATCTATCTATCTATCTATCTATCTATCTATCTATCTATCTATCTATCTATCTATCTATCTATCTATCTATCTATCTATCTATCTATCTATCTATCTATCTATCTATCTATCTATCTATCTATCTATCTATCTATCTATCTATCTATCTATCTATCTATCTATCTATCTATCTATCTATCTATCTATCTATCTATCTATCTATCTATCTATCTATCTATCTATCTATCTATCTATCTATCTATCTATCTATCTATCTATCTATCTATCTATCTATCTATCTATCTATCTATCTATCTATCTATCTATCTATCTATCTATCTATCTATCTATCTATCTATCTATCTATCTATCTATCTATCTATCTATCTATCTATCTATCTATCTATCTATCTATCTATCTATCTATCTATCTATCTATCTATCTATCTATCTATCTATCTATCTATCTATCTATCTATCTATCTATCTATCTATCTATCTATCTATCTATCTATCTATCTATCTATCTATCTATCTATCTATCTATCTATCTATCTATCTATCGACCTAAGCTGTTGACGCGCCCGGAATCACTAACCAACCACAAAGACGAAAAATTCCGTCCGTCTGTCGATTTTCTTCTTTAGATAGAGATGTTTTCTTTAATATGATCTTTTGTTCAAAGTCAGATCATGAAATAAAGTAATGTACAATTTTTCGAAAATATGAATAATTTTCGCGTATTTTTGAGTGAAATGTAAGCAATTTGTAAATTTTCGGAACAATTATTTTCATAAAAACGGCTCCAAATTTTTATTTAAATTCTCTTCGTATTTAATTATTTTTTATTTATTTAAATTCTCCTCGTATGTATCAAAGGATGGCGAAAAAAGGGGTTCTAATGACATTTCCGACGAATAGTGTAATTTCGAAAATTGCAAGAAAATGCAAAACGTTTACATTACAATACTTAAATAAATAGGCTTTTGTCTTAAACAAAATCTGTTCTAAAAATCAAATATATGAAATTCGAGTAGTTGTCGTGTAATTTCTTTTTGATTGTATGCAATTAAAAAAAATCTTCTCAATAAAGGCTACAAATGTTTTCTTTAAACTTTTTTCTTGAATAGAGGAAACGCTTCAAAATGACGCAGGTCTCTATCTGATTGAACTTCTTGAATGTGCTGCTGTAGCATCATTTGTTCCTTTACGAAATCTTTCCAACAATACTCCATCCTTGTTTATTCAAAATTTAAATCTGTGTGGTAAAAGAGAGATGTAAACAATTTTAAAAAAGATCTTGTAAACTTTCTCGAAAGAACTAGTATTTTTCGTGTAATTTCTGATTAAAATAGAGGTATTTATAAACAAATCTTAAAAACCTTCTTAAGAATTGTTCTCAAGGATAGAACAAAAGATGCTTGAAAGAATGGTGCAGGTCTCATTTTTGTTCAGCTCAATTTTCGAGCATTGCATAAGTTACAAATAATGCAATAACGTATGAGCACCATTAGTTTTCTTGGTTCTTTCTTGCGTATGTGACATTGTTGTTCATACAAGTGAAAGTGTATGTTTAAGGGGAAGGAAGGGGCGGTGATGGACAAGCAAGATCGCACGCGGTCCGTGGCCCGTTTGGTAAGGTACTGCTCCGGCATTCACTTGGCATTGATCATAGAACTCGCGGAATACTAGCAGTCAGACCAGCCGGCCTCTAGATTTCTCATCCAGAAAATGAAATCGACCCAGCTATATATTTAGTTGAAATGATTGAAGGCGTTGTCATTGTCAACAATAGTATTTATTTCACAAATAGCAGCTTTCTTAGCCATCATCATCAGTTTTCTGCTGTCTGGGAGCCACAGAAACGACTACGTACGTACGTACTTACTCGGTCAACAGAAACGACTACGTACGTACGTAGTCGTTTTTGTGGCTTCCAGACAGCAGAAAACTGATGATGATGGCTAAGCCATCGAAAGCTGCTATTTGTGAAATAAATACTATTGTTGGCAATGACAACGCCTTCAATCATTTCAATTATGTAAATGTCAACTACAACTCACCACTGAATCAATATATATTTAGTGCTAAAAATCCGCTACAGTCCAGACTGGAACCCTAGGACCTCTCGGTCAACGATGCTGCACAAAGTGCTTGCCATTGAGCGATCGCAGCCGGCACGCTCCTCGTCAAATGGAGAAAAGCGCCCATGAATATTCATGGCGCCTTCGCGAGCGTCGCAAGGGCTATCAGAGTGGAGGATCGTTGCGCAAACAACGCGATTGCTTGAGCTGCATAACGCACGGGTCCCCGCTGGATATAGACGTGATGGCACAAGGAAGCTACGTTTCGCGCCTCGAATAGTATTGTCGTTCGCTCAGACTACAAGAAGGTAATGAGGGGTTCTCACCTCTCGCTCATCTCGTATTATTGCCCCAGCCCCAAGGCACGCCTCGCTAAATTCATCTCTTACTCACTTGCACGTCCTGGCTTTAGCATTGCTCAAAATAAGTTTCAATGTTATGAAATCACTGCGATTTGAAGAGTAATGGTTTTTAAATAAAAAAAGCAGATAACGTGTTCGTTTGGGTTTAGTTACGTCAGTCGTATTTACTGCCTTCCTAAATATTTTTCCAGAAGGGTCTTGACGACTGGCTATTTCAACATCGTCTGTGTTGAAAAAGAAAAAGAGATGCCAAGATTGGAGGCTTAAATATATGACATTCCGTCTAGAGTAACTGAACTAGTTCCTCATACTGTTTCTCTTTATTATTGTATTGCATATTTTCATATTTTGCAAAACCTTTTATTATTCTACCTCTTCTTTCGCAAAAAATGTTTAATGAAGTTTCAAAAAACGACATTTTTTCTTTCACACATTAAGAACTGTGTGCTCACGATTGGCTGTGCGACTCACGCGAAGAAGCGTGAGTGATGAGAATATTTCTTTTAGCTGTAGGAAGTATCAGTGACGTCGTGTTTCTTATTCTTTAATCCCAAGTTCCTAGAAATATTCGATGTCACAGATGTGCAGCACATCGAAGACAATGGCTGCATTGACATTCAGATTTTAGTCCCCACGTTTGTACGATAGCTATCATTGCTCGAAGAAAGACAAGTACTCTTAAAAAATTTAATTTAAAAGAGCAAGCTAATTTATTTTTAAAATTTGATTTGAATATATTTTTTTAAACTGCATAAATGTATTTTGTTTGCAATTGTTCTAAAGAGCTATTTTTCTTTTTACATATTTGTTATGTTTTTATCATTTTCGCTTCAAGTACATAGTTTGACGTTTCATGCTATTTTTTTTCGGGCTCTACAACTAATAGACTAGTAAATGTTGTAAGAAGGTACCTGAAACGCTCTCCTTCAGTTGCTCAAGCTTATACAAATTGCTTCATGAGATCCGGTTTCAAGTGCAAAGTACCATTTTAAGATCAACACATGTGACCTTATTGTGTCAGAGATATAGCAACAACTTGATGAGTCTCTTCATCTTCATATTATTCACGAAGAGAAAGTGAGTGACCGATTCTCTTCTTCTTCCATCAAACCTGGTATGTTATGGCAATATAAATATAAATTACCATCACTACTAAAGTACTACAGAAATTCACTTTTTGCGGTTTGAAAGTATTATATCTTAATTCGTTTTTGAAGAACGATTTTCTCAAGCGATCTACATGCTAGGAATTCACAAGCCTTCTTCAATAATCCCAAATTACGTGCCAAATAACTCAACTCACGCTGTTTAAAACCCGTACGAACAAAGTTACCTTTCATTACAAAACCTCTATCACCTTTTTTTACCAAACCATTCATAACTAGGTTCATCATGTTCTTCAAGAGAATGGAATGAATACTGAACTGGGACTTCGGTGAATGAGACTCTGGGCGCATTTTTATATATTTTCACTGAACAAAATTGTCAGTCATCAGAATCATCTCTTGCCTTTCGCCAATCCACAGGTATTAAAAATGGCATCTTAGCCAGTGCCCCTTTGGCTCACATCCGTAAACCCGCCATACATCGCTTGCACACGAACTGACGTGCCCTTTACTTCATAACTTTAACTTTGAAGTACGCAGAAAAGTTTAATTTCCAAATGCATTGATGTCTTTCCTTTGATTGAGCATGGTGAAACAGCCACAGAACGAATCAGGGTTGCTTATGGACTTCCTAGGAGAAACGAAAGGCATCCTTGAACGTGGAGAACAGTAATCCGTTTGTAAGTAAAGTAAGGATATTAACACTGAAACTCTCACCACGCTGCCATGCGTATCAGCTCTGCCAGTCAGCTCTCTGCTCTAAAAGATTTCCTCTCCCATCCCTGTTCAGGCTGTTTCATTATCGAGCAATGAGAACAACAGATCTATGCTGCAATGCGGATATAGAATCTACCTGGAATGTAAACAATTGCTGGAAAATGTTATGTGGAAGGGTACAACTAACTATAGCTTCAAAACCAGTATATTACTGCGAGGAACGTAAGCAATAGAAATACCTGACGTGTTACAGAAAATTAATTAGTTTCGAAATCAGCAAATCTCTTGCAGTAAATATCAGCCGAAAAATCTAAGTCAACAGATACAAACTAAAATTGATCCTAATGGTATATACGAATCTCTTTTATACCATGTATTTTTGCTTTCTCACTGCGCAAGAGAAAGTTACGTAATGCTGCGCGAAAAACAGGCAAATTTTCGGTAGAAAAACTCTTATTTTAGGGCTCTGGTAACGAAAAATTGGATAAATCCAGGTGCTAAATTTAGAAGAAAAATCCTCTATCACGTGCGGTCCTCAGAATCAACATTTTGTGGGTCCTTGATATAAAAAAATCGAATGACGCGAAATGAATCGACACTAGTTTCCTGTAATATTAGATAAGACTTCAGAATAATGACGTAGATGCAAAGGAGCCGAGTCAAGATGATGAAATATTGGGCTGCACCAAGCCGAGATCAAGTTATGCGTTAACTGGCTCTAACAGCTTACAAGCATTCACTCTAGTCTCGCTCAGCAGAAGGATTATCTGCGTCAAAAAGGCACATAACACAGGTGGCTGAATATCGCACAGAAAACATAGACATGGAAATCAAGCCCAAGGTTGTCCCGTAGTAATCATTTTTCATGTTATAGGTAATATTACTGTAACTAATGCAACTGATTGCTAGAAATGAATTACACGATTGCTGAAACAGCCTATAAATTAAAGGAAAACTAAAGAAAGTTGGTAATATTTATTGAAAACTTTGCACTACTATTGAAAATGTTAATTAAAATTTAAGTACATTTTTACCAGATAAGAGAATTTTCATTTTTTTAAACAATTCAGTTTCTAAGTTTAAAAACTATTTGAACTTTGTTTCTTTATTTTTTGGCCGGCAACATCTTATTTAAATTTGTCAATTGAGTATAGTCGCTCTAATATTCTAGAAAATGTCATCATTTAAAATTGCTTCCTGTCTTGGGTTAGTTCACAAGGAAATTAAATCAGCACATTCTCAGTGACTCATGATGATTTCACGAATATCGCTCATTACAGTTGACGAAAAAGCCGAGCTTTTGGAAGAATCGAACGCGTATCGCATTAATAAAAGTAACGATGTCACGTTTCCTGGAACGAGTCTTACTAAAGCGCGCACCTATCGCGCGACATCATGTCTGCCGGCCTCCCAACCGCTACGACGAAAATGATGTCAGCGGAGCGGCGATACAGACACAGGGGGAAATACGCACGAAACGAGTAGCTGGTTTGTGGCAATCGAAGACAGAAGACCATAATGAAAAACCCGAAAATTAAAACGAATGGGTATCGAATCACCACTAGCTCACTGAAACCCAGTAGCCAGTTACATCTGTGAGAGGGTGTTTCCGCCTTCTTTTCGTCCTCCTCTGCCTCCCCACTTTCCACACAAACATCCATCCACTGAGGGACGATATGCCGCTAGCTGTATGTTATAAGGAGTTTCCAAATATGTATTGCACATGAGAGCACACCATTGGAATAATCTCTTTTTCAATTCAAATAGTTATTATATATTATAATTTTCTATAACTTAGAGAATAGTATAATTCGCCAGAGGCGAAGCAACAGTTGGTGCTCTTCGGGGCCAAATTGGTGTCACTCCCACCAACATTCGCACCAAAAAAAATTATATTGTAAAATACGATAGTCTATAAATATTTCTACTGAAAATGATATTTTTTGTATGTTAAAATTATTAATAACTTACTAATAACTTCGCATGGCGCCTCCGACGGCCATTTTTCACGCTTAAAAATATAATTTGTGCTTTGCAAGTTTATTGTAAATATAAATTTTAAACATCACATTTGTCAGGCTCGTCCATTTCCGGTCAAAGAAATTTACATTAAAAATCGATTAAAATACCAAGTATCGTTTAAAATTTTGTTTCATTACAAAATTGCACTCCTCGAGTCGTGCTGATTTCGAGGACGTAGATTTATCCCCGCCAGGTGTTGGAAATGTGCGTAATGTGTTATCATCAATGCATTTGTGGCGTCTGCCGGAATTGAATTCATAGGCCGACTACTCTGATCGGTGGATTCCCCGATCGCTTCGAGACGAATGAGGGAACAGCATCCTAGAATATGGGCCTCTGCCGCCTGTGATTCGCCATTCCCTATCCTGCCCCCATTACCCCATCCTTGATGTTCGAAAAAAAATTGGAGCCGTTTTCTGAGGATTTTTAAAATGCCTTCATTAAAGCAAAAATATTGCGAAAACTACTCATACTTTAAAAAAAATATACATTGTACTCATTTATAGATCTAATGTTTTAATTTGTCAATATTGCAGTTTGGCAATATTAATTTTTTGAACTTTAAATATTGTAATTTTAAGAAGACACCGATATCATTCTGCATTTTAGCAATGTTTGAAAATACAGAGGGTTCAACCAATACGAATCCCGTGACATTTTTCAAGCATTCTTTGATCTATCTGATAAAAAAAATTAAGCAAACATTTTATAGCCTTTTTTGAGAAAATTTTGAAAATTTGAAGGCTTCTTGGAAAGTATCCTCAAAAATCAAAATATTCTTATATAAAGGCCTGAAGTTCGGTCAGATCTATTAGTGAATATCAGTTTTGGATACAATCGTCTAAATGGTTTAGGCGCTAGTGTTAACCACAGAAGAACAGACAAACGGCGGGACGAACAGACGTTTTGGTTTGAATCAATTCTTCCGTGTAAAGTGTTAAGTCAATCCTTAAAACGTGGATTCAGACTACACAACATATTATAGGAAATAATTTATTTCTAATATATTAAATAATTTATACGCTCTTTTCGTGTCATGACGCAACAAAATGAGTTTTTCTGTACAAAAATCGGCACTTTCCGCTGCAGCATTCCTCTATTTTCACTTTACTACGTAAGTACGTAGTAAGCGAGAAAGTTAAAATCTATATCATATAAAATAATACAAATTTTTCTTAAAATTAAGCTATGCAATTTTAAATTAAACAATTAGAATTATAGAATTTTTTTTCTTTTTATTTGATATCTCCTCTACAATGGTGTCAGTGTCCATTCCCTTCCCCACCTACGCCACCGCATATTACAAATTCCATTGCATACTAGTATATTTTATCTAGATCTATTCCCTCTCAAACGTCTTACACAGTTTGGATTGCTTTTTTGACGTAACAAATTATTATTAAATGTTTTATTTCAAATCTCTTCGGTCTCAAATGTCTTAGAGTAAAATTTATTATACATATTACACTTAATATATGATGCATATTTCATGAAGATATATCCTCCAATGGAGAAATATTTGAAACAGTCCTCATTAATTTCATACCTGCTCACAATTCAGAATTACTTTGGAGCCATACAAAATTTTGTCCAAAGTTAAAGTGCCGCTATTCTTATATTTCAGTACCAGTAGCGCTCCGAATCAGTTAGGAAGGGGAGGTGGTACTCATTATAAGATTAGCGTCAAGATATTTTTGTCAAATTTTATTCTTTTGAATACGAACGTTTCCATATATTCTCAAATCGAATGTAAAATAAATAGTAGTGTGTGCTAGAGACCGCTATTGAAGTACTATAGTTCTTCCGAATTTTTTCCCCGAAAGACCTAACTTTAAGGCGTCAATTCGCCTAGACCTTCATTTGTTCCGAGAAAGACTTCAACACTTCTCGAAAAGTAAACGTGAAGAACAATCTATTATATCGATGTTTCAATTGGCGAACAGGCGGCACTTACAGCATGCAAGCAAATTGTACAGTCATTTGGCACCGGGTCATTATGATTGCCTAGTGAGTACATAGCAGGAAACCGCGCGATGTTTGACGACGGGCTTATGTCCATTATGAAGCGATTATGAAGTTATAAGCTTCGTTTCATGCGTTTTGACATAACTTTCTGGACTAGTCTGCAGTTTTATATTGATAGAAGAAATTACGCTCTATTTTATTCAAAATATCTACGAGATTAAATAAAATGGCGTAATTGAAATGGCAAATTGAAATCGAAACTTCTAATACATGTTTGTATTCAGACTTATTTTAATTTAATTTTTTATGTTAGACAATTTCTGTCAATGATTTTGTTTTTTATAAGTACATGTTAATTACAAGAGAAAAATGTCCATGATTGTACGTCAGTTTATGCAATTCACGTATGTGAAATGTGTGAATTGCATAAATTGACGTTAAATCATGGCCATTTTTCTCTTTATTTATGAATCTTCCTAAGTTGCATGGTAAATTTTAATTTGTTGCTTTTAAAGTAAAAGTAAAGTAAAAGTAGTATCTCAGGTGATTTGTTAATTTATAACTTCTCTGCTTTAAAATTGAGTACATTGCTTCACAGAAGACATTGTGATTTGCAGAGGCTTGTAGATGATTTTATTATAATTATATTATTATTGTTATTATTATTATTGTTATTATTATTGTTATTATTAGTGTTATTATTATTGTTATTATTATTGTTGTTATTATTGTTATTATTGTTGTTATTATTATTATTGTTATTATTATTACTATCATCATCATCGACCAGCCAATGTCAACTTTCTTCTAAAATAGAAGTTTGGTAATTTCAGTAGTTGTTTGTTGTCTCAATAACACATTTTAAAAATATTTGGACATGATCTAAAAGCATGTTTAGGAGAAGCTGGAATCTTTAAACCATGAACACACACACATACACACACACACACAACTCTGACTCTTAATATTTTTTGTTATGTAGGGATGTCTGCTAAATGTTCAATTAAACTAAAAAAGGCATGTTCAGGTTCTAAAAGTATTTGGACATCTAAAACAATAAAAACGCACCTGCGAATATATTAAGATATTTTTAGATAGTAACTAAACATTGAAAAAGTGTTCTGAGAAATTTTCTAACCAACAATTATTGAGGTTACCAACTATTTGTTTTAGACGAAGCATACATTGACTGGATGATAATAATGATCTATGACACTCCAAGGTAATAGTATCATCTGTGGGCCTATGAACTAGAATTTAAAGTAAACTAATTATAATATAAGGTTGTACCTGGGATATTAGATTATGTCTTTGTTGTTTACATACAGGGTACATCCCATTTATAAGATTATTTATATCCTTCTTCAGCATGAAAAGCCTTTCAAGGGTTTTGCCATATCACATTGATGTGTACAAATGCTGTGGATTCTTCTGGAACGAAACTTTACCCATTTTATTATTATGCAGACATAAATATTTATTATTTAACTACGTATGCATTTATGTGAAACATTAGTTGAATTTTTAAAATAGCTTCTTAATCTAGTAATTTTGTACATTGTAATAGACAGAGGCTTGCAAGTAATAGTAAATCTAGATCATCTTTAGAAACACCATTAGAACATAAGATAAGCAAATTGATTTTGTAAACTGTTGGCATTTTTTATTAAAATTTCCTTTTTGGATTATTCACCATTTTATCAGTAATCAAGGAATTTAATATTTAGTAACATTTATTTTTAAAATTCAATTCACGGAGAAGATAATTTTGGGAAATTTCTCATTATTTTTAACACTCACAAGTTATTGGGAATACTTTGCAAGTTTGTTAATCATTTTTAATAATTTACTTTTACTGTTAGAATATTTAGCTTGAAGGAAGCAACCTTTACAGCAGTATGATTTTTTGACAGTTAGTTAACTGAACTGTTAGTTTGATGAAGAAAGTCATTAGAATTGTAACATATCGTGATTTTTCTTGAGGGCAGGGGGCATTCGCATGTTAAAGTTGCTGGCAGTTCTTCCATTGTTTTGGATAAGTTAGTTAAATTCGTAATTTGATAATAATAATAATAAATTATTATAATAATTATTAATAATAATTATTATAATTAATAATAATAATTATTATTATTACACTGTTAACAAGTTTACTTAATTTTAAAATTACTCGACAATAATCAGTATTTTTTGCTTCAATTGCACTTATTTCTATGTCTGTTTCTGTTTTTTACTTATCAGGAAATCCAAATTCAATTTTTAAGGTCGCTTTTCAACTGCTCGGTCATATAACGACCACTGTAACGTTTAACTTTGGGATAACGATGGGGAACACACACTAACACCCTTATCGACATAGCTACCCAGGCCGGCTTTTTTAACTTTATTTATAAACGATTGAATAATATACACGTCACATTGTTTTCCCTAATTTCAAAAATCCTCAGTAGATTTAAAGAAAAGTTAAAATAAAATATGATCACACAATCTATTTTTGTTGTAATATTTGTTTTAACAATAGTTGAAATATTATATATAAATGAAGGGAAATGTGTAACATGTTATGAAGTGTTATCCATACCTATGAATATCATTTAGTGATATCAAAATTTTAATTTTCTCCTATTTATTTTTCTCAGATAATTGATAATAAATATTAAAATTAGCATCACTATTTTTGTTAGTCCTCTAATCCTAATAACATTATTATTTTCTAACAGTCAAATAGAGTCCACTTCATGATCAAACTGTCGTGTTTGTAGAGTATATCTTGTTTCGTATTTGAAGTTGAACTTCCTGATACTGATGCTAAAAATTACCTATGTATTGCTTCAATGCATAAATTAAAGGATTTTGAGTGTGTTGAACGTCCACATATGCAATCTGATTACTGATTTCTTGAAGAATCACCTTCATATTATTTATTGTTTACTGTACAATTAAAGCATTAGCAATGAGTTGGCAATGCATTAGATCAATTATTACTGTATATTTACTGTATTTACTGTCTATCACTCATAGTTACAAAATGATGTATTCTTTTACTAGGTAGTAAATATACTGCAGTTATATATTTTGGATTAACATGGCTGAATAATTATGAATAAATAATCATATTATTATAATATTACGGAAAAATGAGTATTTTGTAAAAACACGAACATAGCCTTTTAAAATATACGACGGTTTTAAAATGAGCAGAACAATTTCCTAGATGTTATTATGATAATTTGCGCAATTCATGCTTATGAAAATATTTCCGAATAAATGAAACATGAGCATTGAGATAGATTTTCTGCACCAAAAACAAGTTTTAAATTAATCTAAATGCAAACGTGCGTTGTAAGTATGCATTTCAATTGCCATTTAAATTAGATAATATTTGGGATATAATATAAGCTCATTTCAGGAATATTTAAAGTTACAGCAGAGCACATAAAACGAAAGCTATAACTTAATCGCACCGTAAATGAATTTACGCGCACCATCAAATTTCGCGCGGTTTCCTGCTCCTCCCTTGCCATTCGGGCTGGCACGGTGTCGACTGAATGAGCAGGTTTCTTCTATGTGACCCGGCTTCCAATCGGAAGCCTATTTCAATTTCAAATGTAACTTGATTACATATACGTTCTTGTGGTTCTTAGAGAATTTCCCAACGTTTTCCGTCGTATTTTAAACTTCCCCTCGCTGTTATGCAGTAGAACGCCAAATGATTCAAAGGATGAGTTTGTTCGGTTATGCCTCTCGTATCTGCAGTAAACAGGAAGAGAATTGCAAGCGGTTCCGCGTGCGACGGGTGATTATTTATACATTTCCCGGCGCTGGTCGGCCTCGTTTCGTCTATATGTGGACCGAGCCAAAAGCGCGCAAACTGCAGTGTCATCGTGCGCGAGACACACGCTCACACCCCCGTCGTGTTTTCCCTCGTTGTGACGCAAATTCTCGTCCTGTCCGCCGCCAAGGACGCTCACCAGGATAGCATTTCAGGGGAGGAATTTCAGTTCACTCCCAAGATATTTTTGAAATAATAATGTCAACTTATCCAGTCGGTTTCATACTGTTTACTTGCATATTCGGAGTAGACGACTAAATGGCTCAAGGTTCCTGAAGTAAATAAAATGGCACATTATTACATCCGATGTAATAATTGGAACTTCTGAAATCCATATAATACCATTTAATCATATACGCGTACAGTTAAAAAATATGCCAAAATGTTAAACGGCTATCTGAGGAGATAAGTCATATATTACACGTGTCTAAAAGGCTATGCTGCTCCCTTTAAGCCTCTGGTAAGATAATATAATTAATGGTTAAGAAAATTTTCTTAGCTTTTAACATTCTTGATTTTACGAAATTCTTTACAAGAAACTCGATAAGCGATTAGCATTGCTCTTCCTAAGTAGACCCTTTGCCCGAATATAGCCAAGTTTCAATATATTGTATTTTTTATTAATTTATTGCCAAACTTCGATTTTGATCTAATAGTGGCCACATGAAAATTTTAAATTTCGGTCATAATCAGATACATATTTCTATAGTGGTAACTCAATGTTTCTCCCTTCTGAACATCTTTAAGACACGAAAAGTGCAAACAAATACCGGTTCATGTTACATTATTGCAATGCCAGTAATTAGTAAGTGATTTCAACATATTCTTTAAATATAAAAGAAGGGAAAAGGAATAAAGTATCTTCGTTCTAGTCTTCATCACCAACGTCATAAGCTCCACGTTCTGCAAGTTTCAAGCCAGTGGGACGCCTCCCATTTTATTTTTCAAAATTTGTACTAGATTGATTCATTAGTGATTCGAGCGCGTCAACTGTTACTCCCGTAAGTGTAGTTCATGTGTTTCCTCTGATGATGGCGGCCATCCTTCCCTGTTCGATGGTGAAACCCGGCGTCGGCTAGCGGGATTTTCCTCATCCAGGTATCCTCCACCAGCGTGGCACTGCCCCAATCGGGACGGTGCTCTAAACTTCCGACGAGTAGTAGTGTAATGTATTTGAGTGCGTTTGAGTAAGTAAGGAGTGAGGAAAGGACGAGGAAGAGGAAGGAAAAATCGCGCACGGTTCGCGACCCGTTTGTTAGGGTACTGCTCCGGCATTCATCTGGTGTTGATCGGAGAAACCGATGAAAAACACCGATCAGAACAGCCGGCCGCTAGAATTTTCTTCCGTATAGCGGCTGAATTCGACCTAGCTATGTACTAGTGTCGAAAATCCTGCCAGCGTTGGGACTTGAACCCCAGGACCTCCCGGTCCGAGGCATTGCAGCAGTGACATCAGTTGATGCTGTGAGTCACCTTTGCCAGTAATTTTATCCTCAAAGTAGCTACTACTCAGTAGTCTACGTAGCTACTGGTGTCTTTTTTCTAATTATTTTGGGTACATGAGTAAATAAAAAAAAAGAAAAGTTGACATGGGGGAGGGAAGGGGACTAGAGTCCTGTGGATCCGTCACTGATGCACTCTTCCCCCGACGAGCATCGCGGACGAGGCACTGGGCTGGTTCGGGGCCAGCTCCTTTTGGGGGGGAAGGGGGAGGGGGCGGACACGGACCCGCCGGCCTGATATGGCTTGGAGACGGATTATCTCCTCCCAGGCGGTTGCGCCCAGGTCTACAATAACTCGATTGCATAAATTGACGCTGGAAATTTGGAGAGAAAGTTCTGACGCCCGAGGAGCCTCCATAAATGGCTGCAAATTGGTGTCGATAGCTGTGAATTTGTGTTGAACAATACAATCTTGAAATATATTAGTATGCCCTCTCATTTTTTCTTGAAAAACATGTTCGTAAAGGAATGTTTAAATCCTAAAATTATTTATTCCGTGTATGCCAATAAGAATAGTTTCTTTGAAATAAGGCTTATACATACAAATTATTTTTAAACACGTTTCCAGTATGAGTTTTTGAAAAGTATTGTTCAAATGTTTACATATTTTCTTCGCAACAATACACATCCCCGAAAAAGTACAAAACTCAAGAGCAGCTCGATGATTAAACAAAGGCTTGTGGTTTGGTAACGAAGGTTACTTTTATAATTGTGTAAGGTCAGAAACCTCTCATCACTTTCCATTAATACATAAGAATTTGAATGTCAATGAAAAATGCAACAACAATTTTAAGCAATTTGGGTTGCATGTAATGTTTGTGTGTTAATTTTTACCTGAGGTTTTAGGGCATTTCAATTTGTGTTTCAGGTTTTATGTTTTCGGTTGGAGATTAAAATCCAACTGCACCAAATTCTTTGCCGCCAAAATTGTGCCAAAAAGGAACATGTGGACCAAAAATGTACCAAAAGGGAACGCACCAAAGTCGTGTCTACGAGAAAACCCGGGACCTCTAGTGACTTTTTATTGTTATCTTGTATCGCCTATTCGTGTTCATTTATTTGCGGTAAGATACACTGCTTGCTATTGCAAAGAGAAAAATATACTCTACTTGAAGTCATATCACGACTATTTCTAGAAACGAACACATTTATCCATTCGAAAAGCATGTGAAAATTTAGAGTATGAGTGTATTTTCCTATCAAAGGTTTTATATTTTTTACTAAGTGCTCTCATCCTTTCCTGATTTTGCAAAAGCAAGCGGAGGTAGGTACCACTAGATAATGCCAATTGTTAACTTGGTGTTTTTAAGACTGTTTTTATTATCTCAAATGTATTTATTTAACATAATATTTCTACAAATTTCTTTGGGGGTAAACATTCAATGCCACGTGAATGAGTTCTCTATAGTTTTTACTTTCAATATCTTGAACTCATGATCTTTCGTGCAGAGGATTGTCTAAACCAAGGATTCCCAATGGGGTCGATATTATTTTAAACAATTTTGTCTTTATATTTTATAATTTTTAATTGGTTTAATACAATGTTGGGTTATTAAATGTATATCTGGCATTTAATGACCGTGATATTGATATTTTGTTTTACATTGCAGTATAAAGTATGTTCAATGTTAATGAAATTCCGTCCATTAGATATAAAGGAACTTTATGTATTATTTTGTGTTAATTTATAGTTTAATTATATTTTGATAATTTTTATAGTCTATTTTAAGATTTTAAACCAACTTACACAAGAATTTATAATTTTGAAATTGAATTTTCAAAAATTCCCCAAAACAGATAACTTTGCAATAGGATTTGTGCCTAAGTTTCATTTGAAGTCTAGTCATCCCTTGCTGACGAGTTATTTCTCTATTGTGTAATTTTATATTTATTTCTTGTTCCTGTTGTCTGTTTGAATTACATGCGTCTCTGTTATCTGTTTGAATTTTTACATCTGACCCAAAGCATTGTGCCAACAAGAAAAGCAATATTAGTTTTTAAATGTGACGTTAATTATAAGATTTGACAAGAATGTGATATGATTCCCCCTTCGACTAATTATAAATACTATAAAATATATCTTTCTAGTTACAGAGAATATTTGAAAAACAAGTATTTTCGATGTACAATTTGTTTGTTAATAAACTCTTCTGACTTCATAAATAAAAGATTGTTTTTAATATGATATTTACGGACATTCGTATATTTTTCTTCTATTGTACTCTTTTCATTGAATTTATTTCAGGATAATCCAACAAGAAGAGATTTTGCCTCACGAGAATGTTTCGTCTTGATTACTTGTGTACCATGGATGATTTTGAAATAGAAACAATGAAGATTTCGCTATCTCTTGTAGTTTGATTGTCAGTGCTTATGGATGAACTTTTCTCTGAATTTGCATGATAAAATGGTTTGTCCGAATCCCAATCTTTCCCTGTTAATTGCTCTTCGTTAATTTTCTTCATTACTTTCTTGCGCACTTCTAGACACAACTACTCATAGAAATGTAGAGAAAAGCAAGCACCGTTGCAGGGAAAAGGACCGATTTTTTGACAAAAATTATGACTTGTGGATCCCTAATACCGAAAAAGTAGATTTATCTTCCTCACATATGTAGTAAATTGTTTTATTTTTTTACGATGCGGTATAGCTTGTTATTGCGTTCGATACGGAGCTCAATATACACTGCATAACTTACCTGTATCAAAAGGATCGTGGTTACGAGGGAAATATGAAAAAAGTTGAAACATAACGCATGTTCTCCTATGGAGGGAAGTATGGAAGGTAAATACGAAAAGACAGACTGAATCAAGTTAACTTCTAGTTAATTGGTAAATAGATAAATCTGAATTATTAAATGTAGGTAAAAAAATAAAATCTTGTCGTTACATAAATATTCTCGAATACGTAATGTAGTAAAGATCCACGTTATGTGGTTGTCCTGCAGACCCCTCTCAACACAAAGAATACACTTATCACAATGAGTAGTTTAGTTGTGCCAGTCGGACTGGTGGACCGGACTGAGCAAGATATAGGAAAAAACAGAACGCAGCATGTACGCACTCTCGAGCTAATCAGCGCTGACTTGACTAGGGACTTCCTTGACTAGGGAGCAAATGTTATTATCGGAGCTGTACCACAAATACTAAAATTATTGTGTCGCGAGTGAAGTACAGGACTGGTGATTACTGTTATTAGTGTTGAAAAGTAATTTCTCAATACCAAGAGTGAAGACAGCAACAACCGTGGCTCATATGGTTTCCAACTACAATGGGTTTTTCTGACTACAGGGAAACCCTAACCTCCAACAACGCAGAACAACACCAAGTAAGAGGAACTTATGCTAATCCTTCCCAGAAAGATACTTCTCCTAGCAAAGATCAAGCTATAATCATTGATACACATTACGGATTACGCATTAAAGAATACATAAAAAGATTGCATCAATTGTTGATTCCCGTTTCCTATGATTCATATCTCGTATATCCAATAACAGGATCTGCATTTTTCTCTCAAGCCCTAAAACAGCTAAGATTACAGAAACACACAAATTCATAGAAATAGATAAACATAGACTAAGTGTAAGACCCTTAATTAATAAGCATGTCAGAATAATCATCTCTAATGATTGTCCAGTAATACCCCACAAATAAATCCTAAAATTTCTAAATCAAAAAGGAATTGAAATATCGACTTAGATTTCCTTCGTCAGAGCAGGCATATCAGAGCCTGGCTTATCTCATATTTTGAGTTCAGAAGGCAAGTGTTTATAGATCCCGATAATGTCATGAAAGTACCTGATACAACTTTAATTTTCTATTAAGACACAACAAACAATTTATTTTTCTACTGAAAGCATTTCTTATTTCCTATGTAAGCAAGGTGGTCATATTGCCAATCACTGTTCTTCTAAATCTACTGAAAATGAGGCAATGAAAACCACTGAAGTTCCTGAAAGCTCACAAACTGAAAAACAAATAGAACCTGAAATTTTACAATCACAAGGCTTAACATCAGTAATTAATGAAGATAACTTTCCTCCTTTAACTAAAAGAAAACTTCCATCTGAGTCCTCCTCTCAGGGCAATGTATTGAATAGTAACAGACTAAATCTGCAGGACATTATAACCCATTGCACAATTAAAAAGGAAGATATAAGAGGAAGTCCACCTTCTGTAGAATTCCCTCCCCCAATAAAATCAGTTAATGATCTTATTGCACCAACTGAAAGTTTTGTAGATGCCAATCAAGAAGAATTCTCCCTAAATTTTCAGCAATTTAAATCATTTATAGACAGTACATATGGAGCCAAAGATGCAATAATTCTAGCAAAACTTTATACCAAAGACATTCAAGCGTTCATCAAACATATAAACTCCTTACTGAAATGTCAATAAAAAGTAGATTTACTAGAATTACCAAAAAGTTGAAAAGAGCTCTGCTGCACTATGAAGAAACTGATTCTGATACAAATTTAGACACCTCAATCATGGATTCTAATTGAAGAAAGTTTGGCAATGATCAAATTCAATCAATCCGGAATCTCAAATAACTTTACAAATAATAATAATAATAATAATAATAATAATAATAATAATAATAATAATATACACATATGAAAATGTTATGGAATATAAGTGAAGTTTACACAAGACTTGAAAGATTGGACATGTCATGTAAATCTCACTCACCAGGCATAATTTGTTTACAAGAAACCAACCTCAGAGCAAAAAGTTCAGGAAGAATAAAAGTTTCAAATGTTTGAACAGGAACAGGACCTCTTCCAATGTAGCCAGTAGTGCAATTGCTATATTCGTTAAAGATTACGTAACGTGTTCAAGAATCAATATTCCAACTGAAATAGAAGTTGTAGCTATGGAAATCCAAGCTTCGATTTCACTTTGTATTTGTAATGTGTATCCACCTAATAGTTATTTATTTATTTATTTATTTATTTATTTTACGTCAAAAAAGTTAAAAACTGCGTATGACGTGCTATGGGGAAAAGTGAATTGTGTGCACATTTTCAAAATTCTGTGATCCCTACACTAAGTCATATACTACTTAAAAACAAAAATAAATAAGCAATAAATTAAAAAGTATGTGTAGTAAAATCTATTTTCAAAAATAAATAAGCAATAAATTTTAATTTTGAAAGGGAAAAAAAACTCCCATGTAGTAAAATCTATTTTCAAAAATAAATAAGCAATAAATTTTGAATTTTGAAAGGGAGAAAAAAAAAACCAAAATTTTAAAAAAAAAACTAAATTTTGAATTTTGAAAGGGAGAAAAAAAACTCCCATGTAGTAAAATCTATTTTCAAAAATAAATAAGCAATAAATTTTGAATTTTGAAAGGGAGAAAAAACAAAAACTCCCATGTAGTAAAATCTATTTTCAAAAATAAATAAGCAATAAATTTTGAATTTTGAAAGGAGAAAAAACTCCCATGTAATAAAATCTATTTCAAGGATAAATAAGCAATAAAATTTTGAATTTTGAAAGGAGAAAAAACAATAAAAATCCCAAGTAATAAACTCTATTTTCAAGGATAAATAAGCAATAAATTTTGGCTCTTATTACTTCCTGCCGCGACAACATTGAAACGATAATTTGAATAATTGTATTTCCCACTGAATTCTAGAAGACGTGCACAGGAAATGAAGTTACATTTATGTCCAGAAGCAAAACAAGGGGCCATCTCAGCATTTGCTCAATGGATCAGGGAAACTGGACGAAAAACCTGATCGAGATGGGGGTCATTGACCCGGAAGCTGTAGTACAATAGTTGTTACAGGTTGTTTATACTCATTTACACAGTTCAAATGGTAAATAAAGCATTATGTATCATTGTTAAAATTAATGTTACTTTTCTTGTGATGCTCAGTATAGTCTCTAATTGTATAGAAACAGTTATAGAGCAGAAACGATTTCACTTGGGATTTAAACTTTTCTATTGAATTTAATCGTTTAATGTCATCTGGCAAAGTGTTGTAAAATAATGTACATGTATTGTATGTGAATTTTTTGTAATGAGCTGTTGATACTGTCACCTGATGAATATGATTTCTACGTCGAGTGTTATAGTAATAGACTTCGGTATTTTCTGAAAATATATTCCCGCCCTTGAGCAAGTCATTTTTTACAAAAACCACTGATTCGTAAATAAGAAGACACGTTAATGGTAGAATTCCTAGATTAATGAAGAGAGGCTTACATGAATCACGTGGGTGGGATTTGGTTATTATTCGTACAATTCGTTTTTGTAATCGAAAAGTCTGGGAGCTAGAAGATGTATTTCCCCAGAATATTATGCCATATCTCAGGCGGGAATGAACATTCGCGAAGTATACACAACGAGCAGTATGAAGGCTGAAATTTGCAAGAATTCTGAACGGTAGCATAATGAACTTAATTTTGTGTTCAATTCATTTAAATGGACGTTCCATTTAGGTTTGACTGAATTGAGAGACCTAAACATTTTGTTGCCTTAACATCAGTCAATGGTACACGTTCATTTTCAATGGAGCACAGAATTGTCTATTTGAAATGGAAAACTGCATTAAAACCGTTTTCTTTTCGTTTACTATTAATTTGTTATTTCGGAACCAATTTGAAACATCTGATATTGTACTATTTACTGTTTCTTTATTGCAAAGGATGTTCGTATCATCCGCAAAGAGAACCGTTCTTCCGTTTCGAATCGTCGAGGGCATATCGTTTACGTAAAGTAGGAACAGAATAGGGCCTAAAATCGATCCTTGAGGAACTCCACATGCAACGGGCAAAGAGTCGGAAAGGTGCGTACGTAATGTTCCATCATTCCAGTAAGGTATTTCAACTCTCTGAGATCGTTGTTTAAGGTACGAACATAACCAATCTAGAGCAATACCACGAATTCCATATGAAGGTAATTTGGAAAGTAAAATGTCATGATCAATGACGTCAAAAGCTTTTGAGAGATCTAAAAATAATCCAATAGGTGCCTCGTTTTGATCCAATGATGAGGCGACATCTTTAAGAAAAGAAAATATAGCTGTTTCCGTTGATTTTGATTTTCTAAATCCATGTTGGCAATCTGAGAGCGCGTCGTGTTTAGTGAGAAAGGTTTCCATTCGTATGTAAAAAAGTCTCTCTAATATTTTTGAAAAGACTGATAGAAGAGAAATGGGCCGACAATTTTGAATTTCATTTTGTTGCCTTTTGAAAAGCGGCTTAATTTTAGCTGTTTTGAAAATATCTGAAACGTTCCCAGTGCATAAAGATGCATTAAATATGTGAGTTAACGGGTGTATAATGGCATACGCACAAGTCTTTAACAAAGAATCCGGGAATTCATCTAAACTGGACGAATATTTATTTTTTAGTTTACCGATTATTTTGAGAATTTCATAGGAAGAAGTTTCGGAAACGAACATTGTGTCTACAATTTTGGGTGAACTGTCTGTTTTTGAATTTTGTGCCTGAAGACCCTTAGTGAGATCGGCAGCAATTCTCGAAAAGTATTGGTTAAAGAGACTAGCCACTGTTGCCGGATCGTTCACATTTATATCGTTATATTTTAAAACAACATTCTCTACGGGTTTTCTAGTTGATTTGGTAGTATTTTTATTATATTCCACATTGCTTTTGTTTTATTATTTGAGTTCAAAATATCCTGATCGTTTTTCATGATTTTAGCCTGCCTTATGACTTTTCGTAACAATGTTTTGTATTTTTTAAAGTAGATAAGGAAATCTTGAGATACGTCATGACGTTTAGAAATGAAAGAAAGAATTCGCTTGTTTTTACAAGATGTCCTAATCCCTTGTGTTATCCAAGAATTGCTTTTCCGTGAAATATTTAGTTTTCGTTTTGAAGAGGAAAGCAAGTGTTAAAATGAAATGAAAGAGTTGAAAAAAGAATTATATTTGTCGTTTGTATCAGCAGTATTATAAACCGTTTCCCATGACTCCTGCATCAAGTAATCAATGAATAATTTTATTTTACTTTTAGTAAACAATCTAGTCATACGTGTATTATTTATTGTGTCAGTGATCGCATTTCTTATTATGGTAAGAATTTGTGCATCGTGGTCACTGTATCCTAAATCTTTTGTTTCAACTTCATATCGAGTAGTAGTTTTGTTAATTATAATTTGATCAATTGCCTTCATCGAATGTTGTGTGATCCGTGTAGGTACATTAATTGTAATGTCTAAATTGAAGGAATTAATTAAATTGAGAAACTTTTCTTTCTCGCAAGATTCGACCAGAAAATCAATGTTAAAATCTCCGCATACAACAATGGATTCAAAAGAGCGATTGCTGACTTTGTTAAGTGTCATCTCCAGGTTTTCTAAGAACGAAATATAATCTGCGGTTCTCTTTGTTGGGGTCTGTAATTGCACAGTATTATCACTTTTAGTGAAGTAAGATGCACAACAGAAATTTCGAAAATATTTTCAATGCAGTACACATTTAATTCCGCCAAGGGAATAGAATCAATATTATTTCTAACGTAAATACAGGAACCCCCATACGTAGGACCTTTATGGGATTCTCTCTCTCTGTAATAAAAGCCTGCGAGGTAAAAGTTTGGAATTTGGAAAATGCTAAGTTCATTAGGAGATAACCAATGTTCTGTAAAGCAAAGAACGTCCGTTTGATTTAGATCGCTCTGTAGAGCTGCCTCGATAAACTCAGTTTTATTTGAAAGGGATTGTACATTATGGTGGAGAATGTTTATTTTTTGCAAGTAACTACCAAGTTATTCCTTTTCAAGAGAGAGCCAATCAATTATTAATCATCTACCTCTCCCATTTATACTACTTGGAGATTTTAATAGCCATAATACTCTATGGAGTTAAAAAAAGACAGACCTCAGAGGTATATGCATTAAATCAGTAATAGAAGATAAGGATTTAATCTTACTCAACAGTGGTGCTCCAACGCACTTCAACACGAGTTCTGGTACGTCCAGCAAAATTGACCTCAGTATATGTTACACAAATATAGCACCAAAATGTAACTGGTACACCTTAGATAATCAACATGACAGTGATCACTTTCCTATTTTCACTGATATGAACTTTTTCCCCAGTAACATCAGCATTCAACCAATCACAAGATGGAATTTCAACAAAGGTAACTGGAAGCTCTACTAAGAATTAATAAGTAAATACGTGTCAGAGATAAAGAAAACAATGATATAGACTCAATAATTAATACTCTTCTAGAAATAATTAACAAGGCAACATATAAATCAATTGGGTACCAGCTAACAAAATAAGAAGTGTTCACTGGTGGAACAATAAGTGCAAAGATGCCATTAAAATTTCTAAGCACGCCTTTAATCGCTACAAAGAACATAATACTGATTATAACAAATTTGAATATAAGGAGATGAGAGCTATATCAAGAATAACTATTAAAGAAAGTAAAGCACAATCCTGGTATAACTATGTTACAAGTATTAAAATCCATAACAATTTAAAGGAATCATAGTGCAAGAAAGATGCTATCCAAGGTAAGCGAAGGGTTAACCAAATCCACTTTTTAATGTCTGAAAACCACCAAGTCATTACAGATTCCAAAGATATGGCTAACAACCTAGCTAGTGTATTTGCAGAAAACTCAAGTTCTCAAAACTACTCTGCAAGTTTCCAAGAATATAAAAAACAAGAGTAAATAACTGTATCTAAGAAATGTGAAGAATCAACAGCATACCCCAACATTAATTATCCGTTTTCAAATAAAGAACTCGCAACTACCACAGCAGCAACTAAAAATACTGCACCCGGCCCTGACAACATCCCGAATCTCCTCATAAAATATCTACCTACCACTAGAAGGGAAACACTACTCTTAATTTATAACATAATATGGACAAAAAATGTATTTCCCGAAATATGGAAGACCGATATAGTTATTCCCGTTCTTAAACCTGGAAAAGACCTAACAACAAGTTGTCATCACTGCCCGATTTCCCTTGCAATATGTGCAAGATAATAGAGATGATTATTAACAGAAGACTTCGATAGTTTCTTGACCTTAATAAGATAATTTCCAATAACCAATTTGCATTTAGAGCAGGTCATTCAACCACATCAGATCTAATGAGTACTGACACCATCATCCAAGAGGCTTTCCTTAACAAACAACATGTTTTGGCAATATGTCCAGACATCGAAAAAGCATATGACATGGTCTGGATCCATCGTATTCTGCAAAAACTACAAGACTTTAGAATTAAGGGCAATACGTTTCAGTTTATATCTAACTTTACAAAAGAAAGAAAAATTAAAGTAAGAGTAAATGGCACCTTATCTGATATAAATAAACTAGATAATGGGAATCCTCAAGGATTTTTTCTTAGTGTAACCTTATTCCTCCTGGCAATCAATTATGTTGAAGCAGCATTTAAATTTAAAGCAGCAATATCCATAAACCTATCATATTTCAAATTTATCCACAATATTACCATAAACACAATAGAATTCAGAACATTTCTATATATTCGAAAACTCCCTAAAAAAATTCTGACCTTGATTATAAGGAAGTTAACTTGGAGAAAAAAGAAATTACTTGATGCCTCCGTGGAAACTCCCAGAGACCACTACTGACCTCTCTCTAAATGAATTACAAGAATATATATCATCTAAAGAAGATTGGAAACTAAAAGTTCAAGATATCATCAGTAAACACAGCAGACACTTCTATAAAATATATACTAAGGGCATCAAAAACAATATTGGAACTTTAACTATTGTAACTACTCAAGATATACAAATAAACCACCAACTAAATTCATACGTTAATACCACGCGCAAGCTAATTATATTACTAAACTCCAAAAAGTTCATTCTCCAGTTCCTCGAAGCAATATGTACTACTACTAAACAATAACCATCCTAAGAATAAAATGGTAATTTTAATTCATGAACTGTTTTATGATCTAACACAGTCAGGAAAAAACGTCATTTTATCTTGGATTCCACCCCTCAATGGTATCGATGAAGAAATGACCACCCCTGTAAGGACTGCAGGGGCTCTTGAAGTTTTAAACACATTCGAGGAATGGTGGAACTATTTATCTAAGAAAACGCAAAATATCTCGCCCGAGAGATGGAAATTAATGAAGGCTATTGAAACACATAAGAAAATCTCCAAAACGATGGCTTTAAAAATATTCAAAGACTTCTCCCGGAAAGATCAGGTTGTCATTTCAAGATTGAGAACGGAACATTCTAAATTAACTCATATTCACCTAATAGCTAGAAAAAGCCCTCCTAAAAGTGACCACTGTAAAGTTCTTCTAAATGTAAAACACATATTAGTTCATTGCCTCCTATACAAAAGCACCTGGCAAAAACACCAATTAGAAAGCAAACATGATAACATTCTTAACTCGAATGATTATCAGAAGAGAATTATTGGTTTTGTTAAAGAAATCAATATTTTCAACAGTATTTAGATGAACTACTTATTATTCTTATATTGTTTGTATTGTATGTATTATATTGAAGGTGTTAATTGAATTGTATGTATTATATTGTATCGTATGTATTATATTCGCTTACAGTTTTCTGATAATTAATATGGTCCTAAATTTCACATTGTAATTGTAAAATGTATTTCCCTGCTTAGTCGCTAATGACCTTGATGTCGATGCGACGATAAATATTAATAATAATAATAATAATAATAATAATAATAATAATAATAATAATAATAATAATAATAATAATAATAGCAATAATAAAAAAAGGAAGGAGAGAGAGGGCGCAAACAAATAGAAGCCCTCATACAATGCAATGCTCGGAAAGAGAAGGATGGTACGTGGTCAGTCACGATATTGATAACGTGGTAATGGTACACAACCTCTGACTGTTAAATGAAAAGACATGTATGAATTGCGGGAAGGGAAATAATTCCATTAGTAGTGTCTGGAAATGGATTATTTACCAAAGAATGGGACGTAACTGGAAACAAATTAGTGTAGGGATGAGGTATTTCCAGGTTATTTAATAAGCTGCATTCTTGTGAGCTCCAAATTAGAAACAAGTAAAAAAAGAAAGAATTTTATTTATGTATTTATTTGTTTGTCTGTCTGTCTGTCTGTTTGTCTGTTTGTTTGTCTGTTTGTTTATTTATTTATTTATTATAAGGACAGAGTCGAGACTACAATGTTGGTATTTTGGTCGGCACATTGTAATTTGTTTACATGTTGTTCAGGTATAAAGTTACCGCCCAAGTCAATGTCATTCTGCCCGCCTATGATAATAACTGTCTCCTGATTGGACAGCGTTTTCGTGTGGTTGTCCAACTCTCTAGTCACATCTGCAAACCTCCCGTTAAGTTTAAAAATAGATGAGACTGAGAAGTTAGGAGGGTAACTTCCTACTGAGAATGGAGGAAAGATGGCGACCATGGCTGTCAGTTAAAATGAGTACCTGTTTTTTAGGCTCAGTAGGAATGTCTTTGTTTTTAAGTGAGCTAGAATGCGCGGCATCCTAGCCGTCGAGAATTTTCTGGACTTTGCGATAAGCACCGGGAACACTCTGGGATCATCTAGTTCGAGTGCCGCCGACAGATGTCCCAAACCGCGCATAGATGTAGTTCATGGTGGCGCCAGCAAATGATGCAATATTCGTTACAACATCAATTCTATCTTCTTGACCAAATTAAATGTGTATTCCGTTGAAGAGATTTTCGAAATTTCTGTTGTACATCGTACTTCGCTAAAAATGATATTACTTTGTATCTACAAGCTTCCAACAAAGAGAGCTGCAGATTATACTTTGTTTTTAGGAAAACTGGATATAACACTTAACAAAGTCAGCAATCGCTCTTTTGAATCCATTGTTGTATGCGGAGATTTTAACATTGATTTTCTGGTCGAATCTTGCGAAAAAGAACAGTTTCTCAATTTAATTAATTCCTTCAATTCAGATATTAAAATTAATGTACCTACACGGATCACTCTAAATTCAATGAAGGCAATCGATCAAATTATAATTAACAAAACTAGTACTCCATATGAAGTTCAAAAGATTTAGGTTACAGTGACCACGATGCACAAATTCTCGCCATTATAAGAAATGCCAACACGGACACAATAAATAATACAGGTATGACTAGATTATTTTCTAAAAGAAAAATAATATTATTAATTGATTACTTGATGCAGGAGTCGTCTGACGTTTATAACACTGCTGATATGAACGATAAATATTTTTTTTCAACGCTTTCATATCATTTTAACACTTGCTTTCCTCTTCAAAAATGAAAATTAAATATTTCACGGAAAAGCAATTCTTGGATAACAAAAGGGGTTAAAACACCATGTAAAAACAAGCGAATTCTTTCTTTCGTTTCTAAACATAATAACGTATCTCAGGATTACTTCCTCTACATTAAAAAATAAAAATGATTGTAAAGAAAAAGTCATAGGGCAGGATAAAATCATGAAACACGATCAAGATATTTTGAACTTGAATAACAAAACAAAAGCAATGTGGAATATAATATAAATTATGACCAAATGAACTAGCAACCTTGTAGAGAATGTTGTTTTAAAATATAATGATAGAAATGTGAACGATCCGGCAACAGTGGCTAGTCCCTTTAACCAATACTTCTCGAGAATTGCTGCCGTTATCACTAAGCGTCTTCAACCACAAAATTCAATATCAGACATATCCCCAAACATTTTAGACACGATGTTCGTTTCCGAAACTTCTTCCTATGAAATTTTCAAAATAATCGGTAAACTAAAAATAAATATTCGTCCGGTTTAGATGAATTCCCGGATTCTTTGTTAAAGACCTGTGCGCCTGCTATTATACAACCGTTAACTCACATATTTAATGCATCTTTATGCATCGGAACTTTTCCAGATATTTTTAAAACAGCTAAGATTAAGTCGCTCTTCAAAGAAGGCAACAAAAATTAAATTCAAAATTAGCGGCCTATTTCTCTTCTATCAATTTTTTCAAACATATTAGAGGGACTTTTTTACTTACGAATGAAAACCTTTCTCAGTAAACACGACGCACTTTGAGAGTGCCAACATTTATTTTAGGATTTAGGAAATCAAAATCTACGGAAACAGTTATATTCTTTTTCCTTGAAGATGTCGCCTCGTCATTGAATCGAACGAAGCACCTATTGGATTATTTTTAGTTCTATCAAAAGCTTTTGACCTCATTGATCATGACATTTTACTTACAAAATTACCTCGATATGGAATCCGTGGTATTGCCCTCGATTGGTTACGTTCGTATCGTAAACAACGATCTCAGAGAGTAGAAATACCTTACTGGAATGATGGAACATTATGTACACACCTTTCAGACTCTTTGACAATTGCACGTGGAGTCCCTCAGGGATCGATTTTTGGCCCTTTTCTCTTCCTACTATACGTAAACGATATGCCCTCGACGATTCGAATTGGAAGAACAGTTCTCTTTGCGGATGATACATTCTTTGCAATAAAGAAACCGTAAATAGTACAATATCTTATGTTTCAAATTGATTTCGAAAGAACAAATGAATAGTAAAAGAAAAGAAAACGGTTTTAATGCAGTTTTCCATTTCAAATAAACTATTTTATACTCTATTGAAAATGAATGGTGCACCATTGACAGTTGTTAAAGCAACAACAATTTTAGGTCACACAATTCAGTCAAACCTCAAATGGAACATCCATTTAAATGAATTGAACACAATATTAACCTCATTATGCTACGCATTCAGAATTCTTTTAGATCCAGTTAGCCTTCATGCTGCTCGTGTATATTTCGCGAATGTTCATTCCATCTGAGATATGGCATAATATTATGGGGAAATACTTCTTATAGCTCCCAGACGTTTAGATTACAAAAAGGAATTGTGCGAATAATAACCAAATCCCTTCCACATGATTCTTGTAAGCCTTTCTTGATGAATCTACCATTACCTTGCCTGTTGATTTACGAATCAGTGGTTTTTGTAAATAATGACTTGCTTAAGGGCGGGAATATATTTTCAGAAAACGCCGATGTCTGTAACTATAACACTCGACGTAGTAATCATATTCGTCAGGTGACAGTATCAACAGCTCACCACAAAAATGCATATACAATACATGTACATTATTTTACAACACTTTGCCAGATGACATTAAACGATTAAATTCAATAGAAAAGTTTAAATCTCATGTAAAATCGTTTCTGCTGCATAACTGTTTTTATATAATTAAAGACTATACTGAGCATCAAAATATCATTAATTTTAACAGTGAGATTTAATGTATTATTTACCATTAATTATTATTAATTCTAAACAACCTGTAACAAGTATTGTATTGCAGCTTCCGGGTCAATGACCCTCATCTCGATCAGATTATTTGTCCAGTTTCCCTAATCCTTTGAGCAAATTCTGAGATGGACCCTTCTTTTGCTTCTGGACATAAATGAAACTTCATTATCTGTGCACTTCTTCTAGAATTCAGTGGGAAATAGTTTTTCAAATTATCGTGTTCATTGATGTTGAAGGAAGTATTATTCTATTACGAAGGAGATGATGAGGGATAAGAGCCCAAATTAATTGCTGATTTACCCTTGAAAATAGATCTTCTTACATTGGAGCGAATATTTTTGTTAACAATCTGTGACGTCGTCGTGGTGTGAAGAACAACATAGACACGGAGTTCTTTGTACAGGTTTATTTACTATATCTGCATAGTACAATATTTACATCCTCCTCCGGAAACTACCGCTGCACTCCACAGCACTACCATTCCTGAGGCAACCGCCTCAGCCTGACCGAGCGTGCCCCAGCGTGCTAACCTGTAGCACCGCTCCCGGCATCTGCTGTAGCCACCCTCGCAAACCTGCGACCACCCCTCACGGATCAACATATGCCTCCGCACCGCGATTCGGCCCAAACTCGAATGCCCATCGCCAACACTCCACCGGCGTCTCTAGCAAGCAGTCATGTGACAGATCTCCCACGCTGAAGACCCGCGGACCGCGCCACCTCATTACAGAGTTTTGGGCCGGGCGCACAATGGGGCCAGCCGACCAGCTGCAGACGTTCTGTCCTCACACATCATTCTGCGCTAGCTGACCGCCGGATGTGCCCAGACACGCCCCCGCCGGCTTGCACCCTCGATGCGACCGCTCCGGTTGCACCGCCAGCCCGACGCCTGGACCACCCCCTCCCACGCCCCGGCCCGCGCCTTGTGCGGTCCGACGACTAGTGAGATGCTATGACGTTACACAATCCTTGCAAAAAACGCTTATTTTCTTTCTGTATTCAAAATACAAGTAGTATTTGGCTTAGAGTAGGGATCACAGACTTTTTTAAAACGTGCACAGAATTCATTTCTCCCACATACAGTTTTTAACTGTTTTTGACGGAAAATAAATAAATAAAAATAACTAAATAACATATCTAGTAGTGAATTAGAGGAATAATCACAATAATAATAATAATAATAATAATATTAATAATAATAATAATAACTAGTATGGACGGACCAATAATGAGACGCAACGGAACGAAAGTTCTAATGCTTGAAGAAGAAGAAGAAGAAGAAGAACTAGCGTACCCCTGTGAGAACTCCATCCTGTTTCCTCTTTTTCCATATTAAGCCTGTATATATCTGTTTCCTCAAGACACTCTTATCGCTTGTTCTACATGTCTCCTTGTTATTGATAACAATACAGTACACCTTTGTTAATACAAACTCTTCTTATTTACCATTATTTCCGAGCAGTAGGTATACCCGTGTAATTCAGTCGGCTAGAATACCAAGTAATTAGTTTAATTTCACATAGAGTTACAGATTCTACAGGCACTGAACAGATGGGGTAATATCGAGAAGCGCAGGACCAGCAAAAATGTAATAGAATGTTTAAGATGCACTTACCTGCAAACTTGGACCTGTTCTTCTGATTAGCCATATTTGTACCACCTTCAAGTTTGGCGGTATATTCTTCTTATAGTTCATTCAAAGTATTGTAAAAATTGTGCTTGAAATGTTTTTTAAATGTTTTTGTATTTAAATCCTAATTTAATTTACTTTTACGGCAATAAAACTAAAAATTTCCATGAAATGTCATGATTTACGTTTTTTCCTATTGTTTTGAACGAGCAAAAAGTCACAAGTAAGACCAAACTCAAAAGAAAAGAAATTGTTAGGGCTACAATTTACTTCAAAAACATCTATAATATTTAAAAATAGTAATAGGCACATCAAATTCCTAGACATCGTCACAAACATTTAAAAAAGCCAACCGGTCAATTGACCGGGGGCCGTCGTTCTTGGTAGGCAACCAACTCCCGTCGTTCTAGTGTTAAAAAGAGTCTCATCCTGTAGGTGAAGGTGTGAGCAACATTTATTTGAGGCCATAGGTCTAATAGTATGGTTTTTAAGGCTCTAAAATGCTTAGTTTAGGAGTTATTTAACGATATAGATTCAGAAATGCGGCCGTGTGTCGCAAGTTGCATTTCTCATGAATATTCTGATGGTTTTATAAACAAATCCTTCATATTTTTAAAGCCAAAGTGCAATTCGTCTCGTCTCCGTGAAATTCTCTTTCTTTGGAGACCTCATTTATTAAAAATTGGTTGCGTATGATAGCAGCAATAGGTATTGAGCTCCTAAAATTATATAGGTATTAATAATAATAAGTTGAAGACGAAAAAGAAGAAGAAACGAAGAAGAAGAAGAAGAAACGAAGAAGAAGAAGAAGAAGAAAAGAAGAAGAAGAAAAGAAGAAGAAGAAAAGAGGAAGAAGAAAAGAAGAAAGAAAAGAAGAAGAAAGAAGAAGAAAAGAAGAGAAGAAGAAAAGAAGAAGAAAAGAAGAAGAAAAGAAGAAAAGAAGAAGAAAAGAAGAAGAAAAGAAGAAGAAAGTGTGAGCAGGCCCCGTAGTGCAGTCGGTTGCGGCAGCCGTTGCCTGCGCCGACGAGGCTGCCGACTGGAGCAAATTTTTATGGAGTACAGTCTGATAGTATCAGTTAATAAAACCAAAGTAATGGCTTTTAAAGGAAAAGAGTCAGTAAGGACAAAGATTGTGCTTAATAATATGGTTTTAGAACAACTGACGCATTACGAAGGAGTATTCTACCTAGGGTGTGAAATTACATATGGAAGAGAGAGGGAAGTCACCAGCAAGATTCATAAATTTCAAGCATTTTGTGGAACTATAAGTAGAACGTTTAAAAAGAAAGGCCGAAAAGAAACCCAATTAAAATTTTATGATATTATAGCCCTCCCATTTTTACTGTATGGATATGAAACTTGGGTTCAAAAACAAGAAGATTTTAGGAGAAATGCGATCAGCAGAAATGCGATTTTTGAGAGGAGTTAAAGGGCTGAACATTAAGAGATCAAATAAAAAGTGAAAAAATAAGAGAAGAACTAGGGCGGGAAGAAACAGTACATGAAAAAATGAAGAAGTACAGACAACAATGGGTGACACATATTGGAAATATGTCGCATACTGGAAATATGTCGATTTCAAGTGCAAGCCCTGCATTACAAGCCTAGAGGAAAGGCAAACATTGGGAGGCCAAGAATGAGATGGAAAGAGGCTGGAACAGGCAATATGCCTAATCCGTAAAGGGAGATGATGATGATGATGAAGATGATAATGTGGGATTGTGCATGTCTTGCGCCGGGCCGGGGTTGGCTGCACGAGTTTGTTGGCGGCGCTGGCCGGCAGGTGCGGCGTGGAGGAAGGCGTGTTTGAAGGTCGGCGGCGACGAAGAGAAGTGCCGTGCGAAAGACAGTCGAGTCGTTCGAAATGTGCCGAGTAGAATACAACGCCTGCATTGTTTATGAGTGATCGCAAAGGTCTGCATCGTCTACCAAGTGTCGAGGAAAGAGAAAAACTTATTAAGGTGGGGGTTGTGGGATTGTAGGGGGAAACGGTGTGCTTGGGATAACAATCGTATTCCTCTAACAAGTTGTTAATAAAACTTTATTGTTGAAAGTCTATATCTCATTTAAAGCGTTTTCTATCCGGAAAAGTTTTCGACAGAAAATTGAGAACGGCGCTTACGAAATATCGACTCTGCCATTCACAGAGATCAATACAGAGACTATATATCGAAATAATGTAGGCAGAAGACTATTGAATTTGGAAGCACAATGTCGTCAGTAAGAAGAGAAATTACGTCTACAAATAAAAGTATCCAAAGTTTTTTATGACAATCATTTATTTCAGTAATTTCACAACGTTTCGTAACTAGTTTTGTTACATCATCAGGTGCTAAAATAATGGGACACGGAAACTGTTATTCTACATATCAATTAGTGTAATTACTAGAATAGTTCACAAACACTACAATTGTCTCAAAAGTATAAGTTTGTTGAGTAAAATTATCTCAAAATCAAACATATCTACTACAAAAGAGATCCTTTTAAACTTATAATTTTTATACAAAACAACCAAAGAACAACACAACAAAACAAAATCAATACAATACCAAATGGACACTCACCTTAGTGAGGTCCATTTGGTCCAAATTACGTCTTTATTTTCTGTCAGTTGATAGCCCACTTCATCAAGCAATTTGCTCGCAGGATAAAAATATCAGCCCAAAAAGTCTAGCTCAAGAGAAAAGAGATTTCCTATACTTTACTGCTCATAACTGAATTAATGCTTGGAAGAGAAAAAAACTACATGGCAGGTTTATAGCAACGTTGAGTTCTGAGGGTGTTGATCTGAAATGGTCTACAGAATGGCTGCGAACAGCGGGTTGTTATGGTGAAACAGAGGGATTCCTGTTATCCTTACAAGACCAAGTTATTAAAACCAAAGCCTATCAAAAATATGTTACGGACCAAAAGATTGATAGCAAATCTCGATTAAGTAAAACTACCAATGAATCTATCCAACATGTATGCAATGGATATCCCTCTTTGGCACAAGCTGAATACTTGCAACGCCATAATAATGCAGCCAAAGTAATTATTCAGGGACTTGCAAAGAGATATCAACTAGTAGAACAAGCGCTGCCATATTATTAGTGTAAGTCTGAGCAAGTTACCAGTAATATTCTAGCACGAATACTGTGGAACATCACAATTATAACCGAAAGGACGGTTGAAGCAAACAGACTAGACATAGTTTTATTTGATAAAATAAGAGCAGCCATAATTATTGATATTGAAGTTCCTACAGACAACAACCTAGTGTCAACTGTTGCTGAGAAAAAACGAAAATACCAGCCACTAGCAGTTGAGTTCAAGGATATACACACATTGAAGAGTGGATATAGTACCCGTCAAAATATATGAAAATGGTGTAGTTACGAAGGATTGGCAGAAGGCTGAAAAAGTCTGAGGCTACAAGAAAAACATCACAGAACTATGTAAAAGGCCGTTTTATTGGGTACGGCAAGCATTGCCAGAAAAAAATTGTTTTGAATGAGGTGGATGAAGGGCGAAGGAAGTAAAGACATGACCAAAATCATTATTAATGAAGGACTACATAAAATATGTTAGAACACTGTATGGAGAAGCCCTTCATTGTAGCAACTCTATATTTGTGTACCATCAAGTTATGTCTAGAGCAGGAAAGCTACGACATTTCTTGAAAAATAGAGGAGTAATAAAGAAGTATAATAATAACAATAATAATAATAATAATAATGATTATATAATATAATAATGATAATAATAATTATTATTTGACCTTTAGAAACGTTATATGCAAGTTACACAACTGGAAATGCCCTGGGTTAGATGGACTCCATAATTTCTGGTTCAAAAAATTCACCAGTTTACATGATAAGATGTTTGAACTGATAAACTATTATCTCCTGAATCAGTAATAGAGCAACTTTGTACACACAATAAAATCCTTGCAGAAGTTCAGAAAGGGTGCTCCAAAGGTACCATGGGCTGTAGAGAGCAACTCATTATTGACAGTGTTATAATGTCTCAGGCAACAAAAAAGACCCGCAATCTATTCACATGCTTTGTTGATTATAAAAAGGCCTTTGATATGATCCCACATGACTGGCTAATCTATATTTTGTCAATATACCGCGTGAACCCCATAAAAGTAATTTTTCTAAAATCAGTTATGAGCCAATGGCGTATCATTATTATAATTACCTCAAATTCGGAAAGAATTATTACAAACACATTGGATATCAAATGTGGCATTTTCCAAGGCGACAGTTTCAGCCTCTACTGGTTCTGCCTTGCAATGAACCCACTTTCAAATCTCCTGGACAAAAGCGAATCTGGGTTCGAATTAAAAGGTTTGGTAAAATGTAAAATTACACATCTCGCATACATGGATGATGTCAAATTATACTCATGTTTGGAACGTGGACTGAGAAAACTATTGGAAATCACTGGGAAATTCTCCACCGATACGGGAATGCAACTGGGAACTGAGAAATGCAAAATCCAAAGCATAAAAAAGAGCAAACGCATAGTCAATGTTAAATATGAGACCGTATCTAAGGAGACCATAACAGCAATAAACATAAATGACTTTTACAAATACCTTGGAATGCAACAAAATCTAACAATAGCCCACACACAAATTAAAGAAGAACTGAAGATAGAGTTTGAACGTCGACTGAAAGCGATATTGAAGTCTTCTCTCACTTCAAAAAATCTCACAGCGGCCATCAACACCTTTGTAATGCCAGCGCTTACATACTCTATGGGCATCACTAAATGGATCAAGACAGACATCGATACCATCGAAAGATCGATCAGAGTACAGTTGACACGTTTCAGGTACCACCATCCCAGAGGTTGTACACAGCGTGTCACACTGCCGAGAAAGAAAGGGGGTTGGGGTATTATAAATCTCTCAAATCTGCGTATTAGACAAATTAAGTCCTTGAGAGATTATTTCAAAAATAAAGCCATGACATCGCAAATTCATGATGTAGTTCAACAAGCATATGATAATTACACCCCTCTGGACCTTGGACACGACATAAATCTGCAACCATCTTCATGGGACGACGAAATAAACAAATGGAAGCAGAAGTCACTCCACGGTGTGTACCCAGCAGCAATAGTCAATCAAACTGTAGACGCGGATATGTCGTACAAATGGCTCACGTTAGGGTACTTATACCCAGAGAGTGAAGGGCTTATTATAGTTATACAAGATCAAGTAATAGCAAAAAAAATCTACCAAAAATACATTATAAAAGATCCAAGGAAAAAAAAAGGATTAGTTAAAGTAATACAAAAAAAAAAAACTACCAAAAATACATTATAAAAGATCCTGAAGTGGTAAACGATGACTGTCGAACATGTGGCCAAGGCCCCGAAACAATACAGCACATATTAGCAGGCTGCAGTATGTTAGCACCTACTGAATATAAATTGAGGCACGACAACGTGGGACGAATTATCCACGCCAGACTCGCCAAGATGTGTGGTCTCCTGTCAGATAATACACCATACTACTAGTATCAACCACAAACGGTCCTAGAGAATGAGATCTACAAACTATATTGGGACCGCAGCATTCTAACGGACAAAACAATAAGCCGGATATTACCATCTGGGACAAGAAAGCCAAAAAGATTTGGTTTATAGACTTCGCCGTCGTAAACACCAACAACATCATGACAACATACCAGACGAAGTTGGGCAAATATAGAGAACTGGCCCAAACCGTGAGAGAGGAATGGGCTCTAACACTTGCCAAAATTATACCCATAATATTGTCAGCCACCGGGGTCGTCCCGAAGGTCACCATCGAGGCGTTGGAGGGTCTAAACATCAACAAAAACATAATGATTAATATTCAGAAATCGGTACTGATCAATACCTGCTCTCTGGTCAGAAAATACAGGGGTGAAAACATGTAAAAATATGAGATAATAATTTTCTATAATTGATAATTAAATAATAATTGTCTGTTTGATATTTTATATCCTTTATATAATTTTATTTGATAGTAATATGTTTTAATGTTCTATTGTATGTGTTTCTACATCATTATGTAATCATGATCCGATTGATATCTGTGTGATTGTACAATACCAGGAAACTGTGAATAAAGAGGTATAATACTAATACTACTACTACTACTACTACTACTACTACTAATAATAATAATAATGATGATGAATAGTAATCCATGTTAATTTATCAGCTTTATAAAGACGTTGAATGTATCTTTAGCGTACGTGGCGGTAGAACAGCCTACCAATGTGACTTGGGGCCACCTCGAAAATAAAGCCATTATTTGGGAAGCGTTTTTGGGCGCGTCGCGGTGGCCGCGTGGCGCGGGGAGTCGCGGGGAGCGTGTGGTGGCGCGGTGAGGTGGGGCGGCGGCGGCGGCGGCGGCGGCGTGACGAACGGGCTCCCGTTAGGCCGCTCGCGAACGTCCGGGACGCAGCCGCTGGCTTTCTTTGCCAGCGTCGGAAGCCGCGACCGCCGCCGCGAAGACGCGGGCTGAATCGACAATGCGTCGGCGCGACGCGCGGGCCGGGCGCCGAAGGCGGACTTTCCCGCGCGCCCCTCGCAGTGGGACGCAGGCCCAGCAAGCAGAGCGGCTTTTTGGCGGGCGGCTGCACCCACCATCTGGACGCTTCTTAGCTGCCTTATCTACGTTGTTAGCGTTGTTATTACCTCCTAAATTCACGGGGAAAGGTGTTACGTGCCAGTTAAATAGAAAATCTCCTCCAGGTTGCAACTAGCTATTTGGGGAGAGCTTGTTACAGTGGGTTGCCTTATTATTATTATTATTATTATTATTATAGAATCTATCAGGAAATTTTAAAAAATACAAGAAACGGTGAATCACACGAGTTACAATGTTGCTTTACGTGAGTATCATTTAATTTTTGCATATTTATATGCATTGTAAATGTAATTTTAAATGACATGGGACCGGAAGAGGTGGCTCAGTGCATCAGCTGATGTCACTGGTGTGCTTCTGTCCGGGAGGTCCTAGGTTTAATTCCCGACGGCGGCAGGATCGATAGCTTGTCAGCTAGATCAAATTCAGTCGTTGTCTGGAGGAGACTTCTAGCAACCGGCTGCTCTGATCGGTAGTTTTCCGTGGTTTCTCTGATCAACACCAGACGAATATCGGAGCAGTACCCTAACAAACAGCCAACGATCCACGTGCGATCTTTCCTTCCTTTTCCTTGCCCTATCCTCACTCCTCACACACACACTTACACTAACACGCACTACACTCCCATAAATACCGGGAGAGGAGTGGGTGGCTTAGAGCTTCTCTCGGCTAGAGTAGTGCCCCGCTGGTGAGAGATACCTGGTTCTAGAAAACCCCAACGTAGTCGACGGTAGGTCGGCGCCGGATCTCGCCATCTAACAGTTGAAAATCATCCCCACATTCCGATAAAAACATGCACTACATTTACGGGGCTAATGACCTTCGTAGTGTACGCAGCCGGTATCAATCATTGTGTGGGGTAATATGAGAGATGACGTTAGGTGGTTGTTTTTTTTTTCTATTTAGTTATCATCCAATAATAATGAGATTTGCAAATCAAGAGACGAAACATATGTGGCTTACCCCTTGTAGTGTTTTTATTGGCTGAAATCGAGGGTTTATTTCTTCTTCTTCGTCTTCTTCTTCTTCTTCTTATTATTATTATTATTATTATTATTATTATTATTATTATTATTATATTTATTATTACGTTTATTATTATATTTATTATTATTATCACTATTATTGTTGTTGTTTAATCAGTGTTATTTAATTTGCTTTGGGAAGTTGTCGTCTTACCTGCCAATTATTTTCCCGAAAAACAGCTAAAGCATGTGGAACTCCTAAAATGTTTCTATATAATTAAAACAATCATTTCATACACGTGTTCCATTCATCCACATGCTTTAGCTGTTTTTCGTGAAAATAATTGACAGGTAAGACGACAACTTCCCAATGCGAATTAAATAACACTGATTAAACAACAATAATATTTGGTAAGTTGTCGTCTTACCTCTCAATTATTTTCACGAAAAACAGCTAAAGTATGTGGATGAAAGGAACACGTATATGAAATGATTGTTTTAATTATATAGAAACATTTTAGGAGTAGTAGTTAAATGAGAGACGTTTGCCAAGGTAAACCGTATCTGTATTATAGAGTAAAATGCGTTCGCAATTATGTATTGTGCATGTAGGATGCATTATGTTAATTGCAGAAGCGAGAAGTCTGAGGCTCGCCGTATACTTGGAAAGGCGTTTGCGAAGAGACTCAAATTGGTGGCATTTTGCTAACCTGACTGAAGCCAAGTATTTTAACATGTATAACTTGTTGAATAACCACAGTTATCCATCGCATTTCACTCATGCGTTCCATTTTTCGATTTGGTTTAGCTGTTTGTCTAGAAAATACTAGCGTGAGAATGGACTTCCTCAAGGCGTTCCAGTGCGGATTCGGCGAGAGGGAGAGGAGGCATAGGAAAGGAAAGGAAAGGGAAGGGAAGATGGCGCGCGGGCTGTGGCCCGTGGTATGCGGTGCTGCTCGGAAGTGATCAGGGAAAACACAGAAACCACTAAACAGAGCAATCGAATTACAAATTCGAGTTCGCATGATGCCACAAGCTCGCTTGTGATCAACATATCAAGCAAATATTTGGCATCCGTCCAGGACCGAACACGCGATTTCCCAATGCGAACATTTACATATCCGCCCGGAAAAATTCATATAAAATGCATATTCAATTAATAGTCATATATCGATCGCTGGCATTTCAACGCTTCTGAGAACACAAGGAAAATATCTTCCGGGAGTCGAGATATGATGATCGCGTTATCTGCTGAGGAAACACCAATTACCGGAATCGCCCTATTGACGCCCATGCTTCAAAAACGCTCCCCTATGAATATAGTCGCTGACTGTCTTGGCAACTAATACACTACTGCGATACCCTCGCTCCCACTGCTGGTGTACCGTCTGATGTGGCGGTTCCGAGAAGAAATGGTTCAAGATAATTTTATAGAATTCATAAGGAAACTACTTCGAATTATTCATTATACAATTCTGATTTCATACTTTTCCACTTATTTTTGATGTTACTCGAAAGGAACTACTGTTTTGAATCGTGTTACGCATTTTTGAAAACCTATTTTCTATTAATACTTTTTTCAACATTTTACATGATTGTGAAAATTCAATAAAAACTGAAAATATTATAGTGGAATCCCAATTTACCCCTATTTTTACTTCTCGAGAAAATCGCTTTGTCCGCCACTTCTCGGTAGAGCTTCTTCGTTAGCCTTGATACAGAGATTTATAATTACTTGTCATTCCTCACTACATTATTAGTTACTTTATCAATTACTTCTTAAATTCCCCCACCTGCTTCCTCATTGAAATAGCTAATACATGCCTTGTTTCGTTGTAACAAAATTGTTTGGAGCAGTAGAAACACTGCCAAGGCTGAATCTGTTTTTTCTTCTTTACATCAAGTTTCTTCTTTGAACGATAGCTGCCGAACGGTTTGAACAATGTTTTGAACAACTTTTAACAGTGTGTGTGTATATGTATGTATGTATGTATGTATGTATCTATCTATCTATCTCTTTCCTCTCTCTCTCTCTCTCTCTCTCTCTATATATATATATATATATATATATATATATATATATATATATATAAGAGAGAGAGAAGAGAAGAGATATATATATATATATATAAGAGAGAGAGACTATATATATATATACACACACACTTTATTTTTAGCTTTTATTTTATTTCGCACGTTTGTAAGTTGGAGTAATTTTATGCAATATACTTTTTTTTTAAATTTACACTCGTTTCCGTGACATTTGCCCCACTGTGGGGTGAGGAGCGCAACTAGCTCTGGTCGCGTCTCACTTGACATTCCTCAGCGGCGTCGTTTTCCAAGACCCTTGAGTTCATTCCAAATTCGCGACCAGGAAAGACGAACCGCGTATTCTGGACAAGGAAATAAGTGTTGTGCAGTGCGGTACCCGGTGCATTTTCAATTCATGAACGCTCGCTCTTCAAGCGCCTTGTTTTCGGAACTTTCCCTCAAGCCCGAGTGGAATCACGACAAGTCCCAGAACTTGACGATTCGTGGATCCACCGTTGACGTGAGAAAGAGTCGTATTTCAGCCACACCCTCTCCCTGCCCCGTTTGTATGTGATATGGAATAACGTTATGGCTCCCAGTACTGGTTTCCTGTAAAGATTTATGGAACTTATATAAGACTACTTCATGTTTCTTTTATTATATACATAGTCCTCTTATTTGAAATATGACATTATATACCTGAAAGTGAAATTATAGTAAGATTAATTGAAATTCATGATTTATCAGTCGTTACGCACCTGTTTTTCGTATTTTTAAACCTAATGGTCCAGTAAATAGCCAATTTTGCATTTATGAAATGCTAAGTGAAGTTCAATATGAGTTTCAATTAAAGAAATGAAAATAGTTAACAATAATTTTGAATTTCAACAACTGTGGCAGCGGTGTTGAATTTGAATTTTATTTGATCCGTTTGTCAATGACATTAACTTCAATCTAATATGAGAAATGGACCTTGATCCTTACACTAAATAGGAATAAACAAACTTAAGTGTCGCTTTCGTAAAATGATTTCACTTTTTATGTTCACTTAGTTTATTACAACGTTCATGTGTAAACTGTCGTGTTCCTCTACAGTATTCGTTACCATATTTGAATAAATCTGCAAGTCTGTAGTTCATATTCAAATTCGTTCATGAACCCCAACAAATGGGATTAATTTCTCATGGTTATCAGGTTTCGTTCCACTAACAAGCATGCTGCGATGTTTTTCTAATGTGAGATACATTGCTAGACTATGATGGTGATAAAATTTGTTCCCGTAGATAGTATGTAGTAGAAATGAACGTGCGAGACTTACAAATACAGGATTATCACAGCTCCCAAAGGTGTTGTACAATTAATTTGGAAGAAATCGGTCGTGCTGATTCTCATAAATTTTCTTTAATTCCACAACTCACCAGTTACTTACTATTTAAATGAACAAATAAATGCCATCATAAAAACAGACACCGGTAGTTCTGTTAGATATAGAATAAGCGATTGATAAAGTTTGGCTTAATTACTATATAAATTACGAGAACTGGATACACTATATTATTTATACCAACAAATTTATATTTTCGTTGTACATAGACATTTTATAAGAATAAATTCCACTCTTTCTTCATTTTCAATGCATGCGAAAGTCTCTCAGAGCTCCTGTTTATCCGTTATGATTTTTAGTACATATTTGTGAGATATTCTATTCCAAATTCACACAATTCATACTCTATTATCACTTTTTTCGTATGAAACGATACTATTTTAATATGTATTGAAAGTTAGTCCAATGGACATTAATATATGATAGTATTTATTTCCTTCACGTAATATTAAACCATTCGTAAATGATTATCTCGAAAAAATAATTAACTTTTCTTTGAATATTGAATGTGTTATTTCATAATATATAACCATTGTTAGACCAACTTTAACGTTTGCATTGTTCATCGTGGTGCAAAGTATTCCCTTCTCACTTAAATAAATTGCAAATTTTACAAAATAAATTTCTTAGCAAAATATCAAAACCCCATTGAATGTCAGTAATATTCCATTTGCTTAGACCTTATGCATGAACACATTACGAAAACAATTCTCGAATTCCTTCTAACTCTACTCAACGGACCATTAATTTTTTTTAAATTTAGGAGAACATTACCCCCAACCTAATAGAATTAAATCGCGATTTCTTAAAGTCAAATTCAGATCACGCTTATATCTTATTGAGGTCTCACAAACAATTCAACACATTTAAAGTGTATCGAACAGGACGAAATAATAATAATAATAATAATAATAATAATAATAATAATAATAATCATGATGATGATGATAAAAATATGCTAATGTTAAATGAGACATGAATTTTGATTCTTTGCTTGAAAGAAAGAAAGAAAGAAAGAAAGAAAGAAAGAAAGAAAGAAAGGAAAAGAAGTACAGAACGAGGGAAAGGAGGAAATAGGAAAAAGGAAGGGAACAAGGAAGGAAGAGGGAAACAAAGAAAGAAGCGCAGAAAGAAAGAACGAAACATAGTAAGATGGAAAGGAGGAAAATGACAGAATACAAAGAAAGAAGAGGGACAAAGGGAAATAAATAAAGAAGCAAAGAAATACATTAAAAATTATTTCTTCATGATCTTGATTTTATTTTGAGTTATTCCTACCTGTCTCTATGGGTTGACCTGAATACGAGCGCAGCAATTAGTTTCTATTTTCCGTCCATCATTTCCATAGTAGGGAATGGAACGTTTTGTTTTTCATAAACAACCCATTTTAATTTTCTTCGAAAGGACTTCTTTAAACTATTCTTACGTCACAATTCTAGTAAAAAAAAATTTTTTTAAGAAAACAAATAAAGCTTAAAATAACATTATTACCTTCAAAAGCAATAATAAAAAAACAAATAGTAACATGCACACTTCGTTGACGAAAAACACTGCAATAAACTAAGAACATATTTTAACCAAAATAATCTTCACGAGTTCTGAAACAACATAGTATAGTATACATTTACACTGAATAACAGTGTTTTCCATATCAATAAAATAAAATAGTTGCTGCTCCATAACTCAACACGTGAACAGCAAATATTTAACGACGAGTGGCCTCTTTCCTTGAAGCGTTGCTGTCACATGACTTCGTAAACAGTGACATACTCAATATGCGAATTCACCAGTCAGGAGCTTAGAGCTTCCACACTGGTGGGAGGTACTTGATTAGGGAAAATCCCCAGAAGTCGACACAGGTTAGCGCCGGGTCTCGCCAGCCAGAGGGGAATGATCACCCCCGCGATAAAAACATACACTGCACTAATGGGACTAATGTCCTTAGCAGTTGATACCCCCGGAATCACTAATCAATTGATCAAACCACAGAAAACTCTTATTGCGGGGAAAAGTTGATAAATCTTGTTCCTACATGTAGTGAATTACTTCCTCTGCAATTTAGTCAGTTCTGTGGGCCGTCTAGGTTCTGTGGATCCTTCATTGTGAAAATTGATTGACGGCAAAATGTCTGTCCGTCTGTCTGTCCGACTAGCCGTCCGTCTGCTCCCCCGGTCGTCTCTCGTCCGTCCTGTCAGTTCGTCCATATGTCTGTCCGTCCGCCCGCCCGTCCGTCTGTGCATCCGTGTGTAGTCTGCGCTAGCGCCAAACACGTTCAGACGATTATCTCCAAAATTGATATTCACCGATCTGAACGAACACTTTCCCAGTGAGTTTGGAACGGATAATTTGATTTTGAAGGGTACTTTACATGAATCCTGAACATTTCAAAATTTTTCTCAAAAATGGCTCCAAATTTTTTGAAGATTTTGATTCCTCTCATAGCGTTAAGGGGGCTTCAAAATTGTGTTGGTCATCATTTTCATTGATATATCTGATTTTTCGGAAATTGCAAAAGTTTTTTTTTTGCGTCTTCCTACTTCGAAAATGGGCAAAATGTATAGTGCAATATTACAATATTAGTTGAAGAAATCATTATATTATTAATATCTGTTCTAAAAAGTAGTATCTTCAAATATGATCATGTACAATTCTTTGAGTAATTTTCGCGTAATTTTTGCGTGAAGCAAAAATAATTAAAAAACAACAATTCTTCTTAATCAAATAAATTGAAGCAAAGGGAAAATTTTGCATTTACGAAATTATTCAGAATATTTTACCAGTTTCTTACATTGAAGTTCTCATATATTCGGTGTAGAACGACAATGGCACATTTGAAAAATCGTAATTTTTTAGTTAAAATAAGAGAAATGTTGACAATGTCGCATTTCACATGGCAACTGATACATAAAGTCAAAAACTTTGTCCACGGTCACGGAGGAAAAATGTCTCAGTTCAAAATAAAACCGTTCTCCAGCATAATGACAACATTCGGGAGGTGTCACTTTCCTTCACCGATGAATCACAACCGCTTAACAATTGCAAGTAAAAGAGCTGCGCAAGACCATGCAATCAGAGCAAATGGTTATAGGACTCGACCTCATGACCCTACTATCTTTGGAATCCCAAACAGGCGTTCCGATTACATTCCTCTAGACGCGGTGCTTAGTTTTTCATTACGCAGCTTTCGAAACCCCTTATCTACACTCACGTATCTGATCCAAATAAAAGGCTCGCAGCACAACGCCTAGATGCGAAAATTAACGAGTGGTAAGCGCCAGAGAAAAGCAGTTGACATTTTTATTGCACGAGGAAACGATCCGATGCAGTTGCAGAGACGGAGGGCGACCGCGGAGCTACGCGAGGTCGACGAGGCCTCGCCGCGGTCTTGTAGCAGGCGGAGGAGGTGGAGGTGGGCGTGGAGGCAGGGTGGCTGTAGAGGCGGCAGAAATGGAGATAGAGTGAGAGAAGGCAGAGTCGTGCAAGTCTTGACTCGGCGTTGGTGGCTTTATCGAAGGAAGCAGTTTGTCCTCCTGACAGCAGGTAGTGTTTTGCTGTTTAGGCATAAATAAAATAATTATTTAAATTTGACGATAGCAATGGTGTTACTGAAGTGTTTAATGATGATCATGTCGTTGATGGTGGGTTTGATGTTGTTGCTGCTACTTCCATTGTTGTCGATCTTGTTGTTATTGATCTTGTCGTTGTTGTTGGAGGTGGCAGTTGAAATGTCGGTGAAAATATTGGTGGAGATAGTGAGGGTAGAGGCGATGGTGCTGGTGATGACGGTGGCGATCGCGATGGTGTTATTGAAGAAGTGTCAGTGGTACTGGTGGAAGTGCTGGTAGTTGCGATGATTGCTATGATAACATGGTCAGCAGATATGAGCAAGAGGTCGCCCCAAAGAAGAGGGCGACGCGAAAAATGGGGCTGAAGGGGCGTCGGCAGTCTGTGTGAGGGCGACGGCGCAAGCGGTGATGGTAGAGGCGACAGAGGAAGGCGCGCAGAGCGGTTTTCTGGCGCGTACAACTCGTGAGCGGCGTAAATCGAACCTGGCAATTAGAGAATGAAGAACGCGGCATCACCCCGCACAGCAGTCGCTACTGCGACTCGGGAGCGCTACAACTGCCGAGGCGGGTGATTGGCTACTTCGCTCAAGGAATGCTGCAAATAGTGCTGGATTGTTGTCGTGACTACATGGCATTGAGTGTATTTGTTGTGTATGGGCATGATGGCAACTAGGAGCAGGGGGAGAGCCTGGCGTAATAGGTAGCTCGTGTTTCATCCCCGGCCATTCCGTGTGGAATTTGTGGTAGAAAGAGCGAGCTCTCGGTTGGGGTTCTTCCATTTTCCCTGCTTCTCATTCCTTGAGAGTGAGTGGGGAAAACGTTTCCTCTGTGGGTGTGCAAAGGTGTGTGCTTTACAATATAGATTGATTATTTCGTGTTTCAGGGCACGTCAACAGACCTATCGGTTTGCTGATTCTTTTCTCCAGCGAAGCACCTCCTCATCCCCCATCATTGTTGAAATGAATATTATTTTCTTTTTAATGTTCAGCATAGTCTCTAATTGAATATAAACAGTTTTGTAGCAGACAATATTTGAATTTGGCACTCAAACTTATGTATCGATTTTAATTTTTTATATTATCTGGCAATACGTTGTAAAGTAACGACAACGCATTACATGTGGATTTCTTGTATTGAGCTGTTGATACTGACGCCCGATGAATATGATTCCTACGACGTTTTTGTAATGAAAATATCTGTATCGCCTGAAAATACGTAATCTACATCGCTAAGTAACTCGGTTTTTGACAAAATCTATCGATTCGCAAATAAATAGACAATGCAATGTTAAGCTCAATGAAGGCTTCCAGGAGTCACGTGGTTGGCATTTGCTTCCTGTAAGTACAATTTTTTCTGCAATCTATAACAATGTAACTGGACACTACACGATGTGTTTCCCGGACTAGTATGCCAGATCTCAGGCTCAGAATTCTGAATGCCCAACATAATGATCATAATTTAGTGTTCAGTTCATTTATATGGATATTCCATTTTGGCTGCAATGAAAGGCCGAAAAATTTTTGAAATGCAAAACTTTAATGAAACAGCTTTTCCTCCGTTTACTCTAAGTTTGTTAGTAAGAAATCAATTTGAAACCTCAGAAATTGTACTATTTATTGTTTCTTTTTACCATGGAAAATTCATATCATCAACAGAAAGAACTATTCTTCTATTTCTAAAGAACAAGTCTATATCATTTACGTATAAGTAAAACGTACTGGCCCTAAGAGCGAACCCTGCAGGACCTCCTGATCTGTTGACAAAGCAATGGAAAAATGAGTAAAGTTATTTTATGCCAGCACGATAATTGTATTCTCTGAGATGGGTTTTTAAAGAATGGACATGCCCAATCTTAAGCAACACCACGAATTTCATAAGAAGGTAATTTTGAAAGTAAAATGTAATAGCCAATGACGTTGAAAGTGTTTGAAATATCTAAAAACATCCCATTAGGTGCTTCATGTTGATCCATGGATGAAACGACATCTTTAAGAAAGGAAAAAATGACTCCGTACGTTTTGTTTTTCTAAATATATGATGGGACTCAGAAAATGCTTGGTTTTTGCCGAGAAAAGTTTCCATTCGTTTTTGAAAATTCTCGCTGAATTTTTTGAGAAATCTAATAAAAGAGGAATTGAGCAATAATTTTGCTTTTCCTTTTTGATTCGTTAATTCTTCCGGTCTTCAGTGTTTCTGGAAATCTTCCTCTGCATAAATAAACATTGAAAGTGTGCATTAACGGGTATACAAAGGCTGGTGCACAAGTTATCAATGAACAATCCGGAAATGCATATAATCCAGCCGAATATTTATTTTTAGTTTACAGGCGTTTTTGAAGATTTCATCGGAAGAAATTCGGGAAACAAACAACGTATCGCACATTTTTTGGGAAACGCATGATATTGAATTTTGTGGTTAACAAGTCCCTTCGCGATTGATTGATTTATTGTCAGTGACCCAGGCGCGTCAACTGCTAAAGTTGTTAGTCCCGTAAGTGTAGTCCATTTCCCTCGGGAGATAGCTGTGATCTTCCTCCGCTGAATGGCGAGATCCGGCCGAGAGCCTACCTGTCGGCTAGCGAGACTTTCCCGAACCAGGTATCTCCCACCAGCGAGGCACCGCCCCATTTGGGAAAGCTCTAAGCTCCCGAAGCACGTGTGTGATAGTGTAGTGCATGTTTGTGTGAGAGTGTGTAAAAGAGGGGCAAGGATACGACAAAAAGAAGAAGGAAAGATTGCGCGCGGTCGTGACCCGTTTGTTACGTCATTGCTCCCGCATTCCCCTGAGGTTCTTCGGAGAAGCCACGGAAAACTAGCGATTGGAGCAGCCGGCCGTTAGAATTTTCCTCCCGATTGCGGTTGAATTCGATGTAGTTGTGTAGCTAGTGTCGAAAATTCTACCACTGTCAGGGCTCTAACTCTAGGATCTCCCGACCAAAAGCACTGCAATGACATCAGTTGATGCGCTGAACCACACAAGTTATCAGTGCAATGTAAATAAATACCTTGTAGAGCATTTAGTAATTTTTAGAGCCTCTGTATTTTGGGATCATCCAGGTAAGTATTGGCAATGAACAGGAGTGACTGCTCCTAAAGACACCAGGGCGGCGCTCTCAGAAAAATCAGTTACGCAAAAAGTTGTATAACGTAACTATTAAATATACACTTAATCCACTTATTAGATTTGTCCTTGAGGTAGCTTTTGAGAACGAATTTAATTGCAAACTCCCGTTAGCGATATTTTAAAAATCTGTTTTTGTGAGCACGATTGTATCTTCCATTATCAACTTTATCAAGTCTTAGACAAATATCCCATTGTTTAAAAATCGATCGTACACTACATACTATAATTTTCCATCGGTCAAGAATTATTCTGAAAAGGCAAGCCGTATGTGCTTGTTGAAGTCATATGCCTCCCCTCCTAATTCGCAACCCACCGGCGCCACTGGCAATGCTATTCATGCAGATTTCCAATATTTCGTAAGTAGTCCTCCATGTCAAGATCTTGCTACTCTTCAGAATGGATGTCCATATAGTTTGGAAAGATTATAATTTTACTCGTTTAGGAAGATCTATATGTTTAGATTTTTTTATAATTGTTAGGTTAAAAGTAAACTTTGAAAACGTAGATGAATTGACTTTAGTCGTCTTCTTGAACCGTTATGAAGCGAATTAAACACACGTGATTATCTACATAGAATTCGTTACCTACGTACATCACCTACATAGAATTCGTTATTGAGCACTTGCCACTCGCGAATGGGAGAGGCAATGAAGTTTCGGTATCATCTGTCGAATGATTTTGATGGTTTGTTTCTTAGAAACCGATTGGGTTTAAATTATGTTATATATTCTGTGTTAATATTCTGCCATATATTCCAAACAGTTCGTGGGTGAAGCAATCGAACTAAATTATATTTTCTCATCAGGTGCATCTCGTGCATGGCAAGGTGTCTTTCGTGTAGCGGGATCAAGCCATTTTCTTTGGTAATTTAATTCTGCTGTTTTTATGGACCTGTTAATTGCCCCGGAGATTTAAGTGCGGGTTTGAAACTCTGCTACTCACTCCTGCCATCTTAGAAGAGATGCTCATTTGAGTAGATACTCTACTTCTTCGTGGGCAGGGCAAAGACTGAGTTCGTTGACCCTAATATTGTCATATAAAATAAAATAAAATAAAATAAATGCGCATAATAAAAATAATAATAATAATAATTATTATTATTCTATATATATATATTAGTCTTCTTCGTCTCCTTGTTCAAATTCCAGTCAACTAGTGGGATATTTCCTGAAATGAATGCATATTCCTACTTCTCTTGTTGTATCATTTGATATGCCAGACCGGTACAATTTTTATTATTTTTATTTTTATTTTTTTTTTTCTTCAGAAATACCCTATGAGAGTTCCTGTTGGAACGGATAGCGACATCAACAAATCAAATATTCTCGGTTCCTCGAGAGTTCACAATATCTTCTCTGTTATGTTCCACAGATTTAGGTTCCAGAATTGTGCGATCAGAATAAATTCTGATTTTACCATTTTGCAAGACATATTTAGGTTTGTAAGAGTAATAGGAAACAAAATAAGCAAAAGGAATATGATTGCTTCGTGACATGATAGAATGCTTAGGTGTATGTAAAGGTGGTGATCCTGATACCATTTACAAAGTTGATTGATTGAATGATATCTGATTCCGGGAGCGTCAACTGTTAAGGTCATTAGTTCCGTAAGTGTAGTGTATGTTATTCCCTCGGGAGGTGGCGGTGATCTTCCCTTGCTGGTTGGTGAAATCCGGCACCGACCTACTTGTCGGCTAGCGAGGTTTTCCACGAGCAGGTGTCTTCCACCATCGGGACACCGCCCCATCCGGGACAAGCTCCAAGCTCCTTACATGTGGTTATGTAGTGCATGTAAGTGTAAGTGTTTGTAAGGAAGGGGTCAAGATAGGGCAAGGAAGAGAAAGGACAGACCGCGCGCGGTTCGTGTCCCATTTGTTGGGGTACTGCTTTGGCATTCGCCTGATATTGACAGGAGAAACCACGGAAAACTATCCGGGAGAGATGGCTCAGAGTATCAACTGATGTCACTGCACTCCCTCTGACCGGGAGGACCTAGGTGCGAGTTCCAACGGTGGTAGGATTTTCGACACTAGCTTGTTAGCTAGGTTGAATTCAGTCGCTGTCTGGAGAAGAATTCTAGCGGCCTGCTGCTCTGATCGGTAGTTTTACGTGGTTTCTCCGATCAACACCAGGCAAATGTCGGACCAGTACCCTAATAAGCGTTCCACGGACCACACGCGATCATTCCTACGTTTTCCTTGTCGTATCCTCTCCCCTTACACACTCAGTAACATGCAGTACACTACCATATATGCCACGATACCGGTCTTTAGTGTCAAATATGATGCGTTGGGGATGTGGGCGAGTACCCCAGGCCCTTGCTCTTGACCGGATGGTTCCCAGTTGCGATGTGCCACGCCGAAGTTTTATCCTTGTATTTCTCCACCCCAAGAAAAAGTGAGTAGGGACTTTCCGACCTCCATAGTGATTAGTATGTTTTACTTGAACCTGAGTAGCTACTAGCTAGAAGCGTCTAGTTGGGGAAGCGTGCTACTCAGATTTCAATGACAAAACATCTAAGACTAGGAGAGGTATATGAGAAGTCGAGTCCTAGAGTTGGTACCAATACCTTTTTGGAGGGCCCGTGCGCCCTGAAAGGGGATGACACTTGCACTTACATGCCCTTCACTACCACATGTCCTGAGTTTTGAGCTTGTTCTGGCTGGGGAACTGCATCTCTTAGAAATAATATCTGATGAAGGGAAACTCGAGAGCAGGTGTTTAGTCCGTTGCCGGATCTCACGTTCTAGAGAAAGAGTAACATCGCCACCTCTCAGAATATAATATACACTACATTTACGGAACTAATGTCCTCCGTTGTTGCGTTCAAAATTCACTCGCACTGAAGGTAGATGAGATTCAACATTAGTAGAACGAAGTAGGAACAGCGTGATGAAAAGGGCAGAAAAAGGAGGAAGTACAAGAAAAAACAATAGTGAGGAATGAGAAAAAACATGAGTAAGAGTGGTTAGAACAAGAATAATGTAGGAGGGAAAAGAAGTAGCAAAATTCTCTCGTGTTGTTTTTTTCTCTAAAAAAAGAAAAAGCTTACAATATTCAAAGTCGTGACATGTCCCGAGAAAGACCGACTATCTCAACCATTTGCATTCAGTAGCAAGGGTTACAAAGTAGCTTTCTCCTCTTAATATCCAAGAAACGCGATTGGATTACATCATCATTCTCTCAAGGTGGTAATTGTCTGTTAGATGTCACCTGTTCTGAGTTGTTCAAAAGGCATCCATAAGCAAAGTATGCTAAGAGATCGGCTCCTTTTAGTTCGGGCATTATCATCCATACCTATCTGATGTGGGTAACTGGCGACAACGTCGACGGACCTCACTCGCGAAGGAGCAACGGAGTCGTGCGGAGGCGGTTATGGAGGCAATGGAGGCAGAGGAAGAGAGGAAATGGAAGGAGCGGAGGCGGCTACGGAAGCAATGGAGGCGGGGGGAGACAGGAGATGGAGGTGGCGAGGGCGGCTACGGAGGCAATGGTGGCGGGGGAGGAGAGGAAATGGAGGGGTCAGTCTGCACTCGCTGCCGCTGCGGCGAGAAATGAAAGCCTCCGACCAAAGAGAACAAGACCGACACGTCTCTCTCGCACATAAATTTCATACGTCATTAGTGAGCAGGTTATTGCAATGTGTTGGAGTACAGCAATTTTGCGATATTTTTTTTTATCCAAACACACAGAGTACGGTACACGTTACAGGTATCTTTTCTAAAATCATTTCAGGTTATCTGCTTTTTATACCTGTCATTAGACAATAACTTTCTCCTCTTTTGTTCGCATACGAGTAATTAAGGAGTATCGCCGACTTTCGAAAGACCGCGCTCCAGATTGATCGTCGTCAGTTCTGCAAGTTGTCTAGCAGGAAGCCGGGAAACATCGGTTATTAAAAAGTCTGCGTAATGGTAGCCGACTTTCTAGCCTGCACACTATGACTCAAGCCATCGGCGGGCTCCGCTTTTTTTGTGCTCTCCATTACTCAGGAATCTACTGGGAGGCGGTCGGTTAGCGGGGGGGTGGGGATGCACTGCGGCCGAAAATCCAAGTTAGACTTGATGCTGGATAATGGAACTTTGACTTCGACAGAAAGGCACTGTTTTCCTCAACTTCTTGTGAGTTGTCATTACCCTCTCGTGATGACATCTCATTTGTTTATTGCTTGGAAAAGGTTTCAGGGTACTTGCCATAAAGCCAGGCATACTCAACGACCCCACGGAATTATTCGCATTTGCAGCAAAGAATGATCTAGCTCAGTGAGCAAGGACTGCGACACAGCTAATTAAATTTATGAAAATTGTGAAATTCTAAGAGTCTGTAGCAAATATTGCAAATAACATCTAACTCCGGAAACCAATTTCAATTGTCTTTCGTCCAGCTCCCCTCTAGGGGCAAAGTATTTTCCGGGATCAACTGTTTTCACCGCAGTGCCTCTGACCGAGAGTTCCAAGGGTACGTTTCTCGATGGTGGCAGAATTTTAGACACTAGACAGTTGGGTCGAATTCTGTTGCTGTCTCAAGAATTTTAGCGGTTGGCTGCTCTGATCGTAGTTTTCTGTGGTTTCTCCGATCAACACCAGGCGAATGCCTGAAGAGTACCGTAACAAACAGTGTACCGGACCACGCGCGATCTTTCCTTCCTCTTTCTTGTCCTGTCCCTACTCCTTACTTACACATACACTCTCACATGCACTACACCACCACACATGTCGGGGGTTTAGAGCTTGTCCTGGCCAGGGTGGTGCCACGCTAGTGGGAGACACCTGGTTGGGGAAAATCCCCTCAAGCTGACGTAGGTCGGCGACGGGTCTCGTCATCGAGAGAAGAAGATGACCGCCACCTCCCGCGACAAAATCATGCACTGCACTTACGGAACTAATGACCTTTGTAGCTGTCGCGCCCTGAATCACTAATCTGTCAATCAATAGCTACCCTCGATTCATTGAGAAAAATGTTGAAATGACTCCTCACTTTGCTACTGTTCAGTAAATGTAGTCTGGTAGTAAATATTCTCTTTTTCTCCCTCTCTCTCCATCTCTCTCCATCTCTCTCCATCTCTCTCTCTCTCTCTCTCTCTCTCTCTCTCTCTCTGCTAGCTTTCACGTTCAACGGTTTTTATTTCAATAAACAAAATTGGATATAAAGTATGTGAAGAAATGTTTTGGTCAATTAAATTAATTATACGGGAAGTGAGATTCACAGTGAAGAACGATATATTATTATAACATTTTTCCACGGGATTTGTCCCACAGGAAAAACAGACGAACAGGCTTGTGAATTACAAGGCCACTGTTGTAAGATATTTGTGGCGGGGAAATGCATTCTTACTTATTTTGCTGTATTTGTGTTGTGTCTGGAGAAATCTGTGTATGTGCAGCAGGAAAGGTAAGCGTTTGAATTGAAGCCGGAAATGGAGATTCTGGTGATCCTTATTTTCTGTGCTTCATCTATTCTGTATCAAATACTTCGGAAATGATGTGCTTTCTGAATGACGTATGCATTTTACAGACCGCTCAAGCTTTGCCACTTAATGTTGAATGCTTTTGTACACCAGGTGTTCTTTAATATATCATTTCAATGGTTCTCGTTTGAAACAAAAAAATGAACAGCGACCCATTGTCAGTTATCTCTAAACCAAAACAATTCACGAGGAAGACTTTTGAAGACGTAACCACTAAGTGATTGTGTCAACAGCCAAATAAATTCGTCGTCTCTAAATGAAATCCATGTCTTAATATAGTATCTCGTAAAGCATAAATAAAAAAATACATCATCAACGCATTTTTTGTTTCCAGTCTGTTTTTTGTCGTAAATATTTTTCTTCTTGTAAACTAAACAAAACTGATTAGTTCAAGAAGCCTGAATGGTTTTATGATCTTCAGAGGTTGTAACCTTGTTTGCCTAAGGGTAAATGAAGTACCGGCCATATTTTAAGCTCTGGTTGACTGCAAGATAAACAGAAGTTTTTTTCTAATAGAGATATTCTTAGCAATTAGTCAACAGATGTTACCTATTCTGAAACAGGCAGAGCACACTTCGTTTCTCTGTTTTCGTTATGACAGTAACCGTATGCTCCTGAGTGGTCCGAAGAAATATTACACACTATAGAAGGAATGAACTAAAAAGCTTTTCCACATATACTGTGAATTGTTATTTTTGTTTGAGTTTAGATTTCAGTTTGTACATCAAGGCTCGTGCAGATTGCTTAACAAACCGCACCGTCGCAGTATTTTTTCATCAAAAATGTCTCATTACCACCACACGTATTCTCTGAACAATAATCAATAATGTTCGTCCTATATTATCAAGTACGTTTTACGCAATATTATTTACTTTTTAGATTTTTATACAATTTTCGACAATTCATAAAGCGACAAGCCAACAATCTAATAAAGAGCTTTACTCTTGCACTAGGGATGGGCGATTTAATCACGATTAGTACAATAATCGTTTATTTTATATCATTAATTGAAAAGTTGAAATCCATTATTTTTACACCGATTAATGTACACATCGATTAATTTTTTTCGATTTTTAGCTCGATTAATTTAATTCAAATATTAATTTTCAAGAAGAACAAAATATGAAATGATATGATAAATAATGATATTTGAACTTTAGCAATGGTCTTCGTCTCTTTATTCGATATTGTTCATTTAAAGATCTGTTATTGAGATTTATATTATATCAAAATATTGTTGTAATAGATAATTTCATTTATTTTGTCATTTATTAGAAGAAAATAAAAGAGTTGAAAATTGTTCGATTAAGTAGTGGCATTTTATTTGTGCAAATCCGTATGTATTACATTCTTCTGGATTTAATATAAAAATTAACGATTTTATACATTTTATGCATTATTTAAAACATGTGAAAAACTAACGATTGAAGAGTAATCAATTAATTTGGAACGATTTATCGATGTATATTAATCTAATACAAATACCTCTTATGTACTCTTGGCTTCAAACGGGACACGTGCAAGAGCTTTGTTCACATTGATTCTCCTCTTCATCCACTGATCCTCTGTGGCGAAGGCGGCGGTGACTGCTACGGCGGCAGCGGAGGCAGCACCCACCAGAAGTAGGGCATTCTGAGGATCCTCCTCCTCCTGCCATCCTCGTGACGAGGGCCGAAACGGGAGCGTGTAGCGGGCCGCGCTGCCCCGGGAACCTTCGCCCGGGTGGACCACTTCGCAGGTCCGTACGCATTGTTAATCGAGTTTAGTCGCTACTATCTCCTAAACTGCTACGCCCATTGAGTTGGAATGCTCGCGCTCGCTGATTGCATCTGCAGCTCCCGTACTGGTAGAATGGCGGCGGTATCTCATTTGATGTCGGGCGCGCGCTGGACCGGGCCTTTCAGCGTCTTCCACGGAGTTACGGGACTCCTGCGCGGGCAGATCGCTGGCACGGCGCGGCGGGAGGTTAAAATGTTTGGAAGCGCATCAAGCTGATTTTGAGTATTTTTTATTCTGTCATGTTCGTGAGATGGACTAATGATGTGGTTACCCGAACAAAACAACATTTTGTAGCTGGTTAAGAAAGAATTATGCAACGTTTAGAGCACTTTGTTCACAATCTTCGACTGATATCTGAGAGCTGAAACTTGAAGGAAAAATGTGTTGTTGTTTTTATTTAAACATTCGTCTTTTCCGAACCATACCTATCTTCTTGTTCGTTCTTTGTTTTTATCTTCTCTTCCCCTGCATAGTGTATCTCTATTGCTTTTCTCGCTTTCTATTTTTTCATATTACATTTTCATTTTCGGTGATATCTTAATACGGTAGTATACGTCACAGTCTTCGCAAAACATTCAAATGGTCACTAAATCAAAATGATGTAAATTTCATGAATATGCATTAAGCAAGGGTTCACGAGTGAGCATTCATTACATCATTATCTTTGGAAGAAACGTTCACTTTTCAGCCCAAAAAGAGTTTCCTTTACCATGACATTCAATATTGAAAATGAATCATTGAAAAGGGCGTTTTAGCTCGATGTCGTACGCTGCAGGAAAGGTCGGAGAAAGCAAGATCACGCTTGTCTTGATCTTGCTTCATCATAACTGTGGCACTTGTTTCGATCGGAGTAGAACGGGCTTTACGTTCGCTTCTCGGTTTGTTGCGTTATCGCGACATTCGACTGTGACAACGTGCCGCGCGTACTGTCAGCGGCAATAACTCAAGAAATGTGCGACAGGCATGATTGCCTAATGTACAGTTGAGTACGTTATGAATGACAAAAGTTGTATACGTTGAAAACACATACTTGGAACAATTCTTTTGGCTGATTAAGGCCTTATTATTTTGAACAATGGATTAGGGGTTTATTGAAAATAGGTAATAGTGTCAGGTTTCTACAAGAGTGCTTAATTAATAAACACTAGTGGTTCTACAAAAGGTTTTTGCGTTATTTCCAACTTTTGCAAATTGTGGCTGCTCAGTGGTAAATATAATTACTTGAGTTTTATTTCTGGTTAATTATATAAATCGTTTTTAATAGGTTACTTTTGAATTAATAATTTTTTGAACTCTATGGAGAAAAAATATATACAATTTTAAGCCATGCAGTTGCAGATAACTATTTACTTAGGTTTGCTACTAGCAAAAAATGCTGATACAGTACAGTGTAACTTTAAATAAAAACAGATATGAAAATAAATTTTAAAAATGTGAAAAACTAATGATGCTGCAATAGCTAATACTTTCTCGCATTATTTGTAACTTTTGCCATTTTCGAAAATTGAGAGTTCAATGAATATGAACCTGTTTAATTTTCATACGCGTACTTTGCACCATTGCAGAAAGTCATTTAAAGAAAAATTTAGAGCTGTTTTTAATTTAAAGAAATTGCCTTTACTTAAAGAAAAATTACAAGAAAAGTCTTATATTTTCGAACAGTTTTACATAATCTTATTTAAAGATCTAATTTTTTGGGCAGATTTCATCAAAGAAAAATCCTTTGTAATAAATATTGTAGATTTGCAATTAATTTTAGGGTTCACCGAAAAAATTTCATTATTTTCTCTATTCCAAATATTTTTAATTTAATTACCTATATTTCACAAAAATTACGCGAATACGGCTCATATTTTCGAAAAATCATACTACACGATCTTTTTAATGATATAACTTACAAGAACATATTTTATTAGAGAAAAATCTTCAATAATGTAGCGTAGGAAGACGCTGGAAAAGTTTTGAATTTTTTTTGAAAATTCAAAGGGTTCAACGAAACATATATCTGACCGGTTTAAGTTACTTTACTTTATCCGTGAAAAAAAATTAATATAACAATTGAAGGCAATTGTGATAAAAAAATTTAAAACGTTTTTAGGATTAGGAACTTCAAAAAAGAAAATATCCGTATCAAATCTGCACAGATTTGAATTATACCACACCGATCAAGGAATGTCAGTTCTGGAGAAAATCATGTGAACGGTTTAGGTGGTGCTAGTGTTGAACACAGACGAACTGTAACGTTTTGTGCGAACGTTTTGTCGTAAACCAATATTTCGGTATGAAGGACCCCCAAAACCTTTATTCTGAGGAAATGGTGTGTTGCAGAAATTGAGCGTGATTTAACAAGTAATTTACTATCTATTGGATGTAACTAGTAATTTACTGTATATTTTATCTACCTTTTCGATTCCAGGGACTCACAATACGAATGTTTCTGTCAGAAGTTCGCCGCTTTCCGCTGCAACAATAAAATACTTTCTTTTAATATGTAAGTAAGTAGAAAGCGAGAAACAAAAACATTGGCGCGGAGGAATCGTATTTTTTACATAACTATACAAGCAGGTAAACATCTCAATTTATTCGAAAGAATAAAGTAACCAGATTGAGTCATTCACATTTTTCTGATGATGCCCACGTGACTCTTTACTGCATTGAGTTTTGAAAAATTTTGCTTCTTTTTCTATTAATTTTGCCAACTTAAAGTAATTTTTCTCATAAACATCCTGCACTTTAAAATTATATAAATGTTACTTCATAAGAGTTATATGTGCTTTTCTTAGCTTTGAAATAGAAAGGTGATTTGCTATTCAGGAGATTTAAGAACAAAAAATCAAAATCTTGAAAGTTTTACAAATTACGCTTAATTATACAATTATAACTACAGGAACATGAGATAAAAACTTCATTTTTTCACAGGTTCTTTACTTTTTTACTTGTTTTACTTACTTACGTCTTCAGTAGTCTATACAACGTTGTATTCCACAGTGGGAGTTTGTGAAGGACGTTTCTAATGGGCTTTCTGTTGTATGTAAAACGCTACAAGTACCACAAAACCGCCGCCTAGATCGTGTCAGGTCTACTTGAAAGTCCGTCACGAAGAGCGACGGGATGCTTTATAACTCCACCTAACTCCATTAGATATGTATCCATCCATCCATCCATAGTCCTCGGGGCACTGTAGGTGTTGCTGGGCAAAGAAAACGATCATAATGATCCGGATCTCTTTATTGGCGCTGGTTCACAGTGTTAGAGGTTGCAGCTTGATTTGGGTACGTGGGAACATTCTGAGAGGGAATATTTCATGTAAATTGTTCTCTGAATACGATCCTAGATGTTGAACGCACTGGATCTGCTTGATTCATTATGGTGCATTGCATGGCTCGCCGGAGTTGGTTTCGAGATTCTAAAGTATGTAGCGTGGCATGTGACTAGAAATTTACAACCGAACTTTCAAGCTGTTTTATATAAGCTTTAGTACTCTTGTCTTAAGGTAGAACATTTGAGTTTTATGAGTGAAATGTTTCATAATTTAAATAGAGAAAAAGAATCCATTTCTCAGTATGTCATATGGAAACAGCTTTCACGAGGTTAAAAACGTAAACAAGTACATAACACATATGCCTACCAATGTTAAATGGAAATTCTTACAATTAGAAATTACAATTAGTTTATAGAGCAAATTAAATAGGATTAAATAGAGCAAATTAGATGGGATTTTATACACATATTTAATGTATCGTTTTGAAAGAATGAATTAAATATTTTAGTTCAAGTTAATACTTGAACTTGAAGCCCTGTAGGTGTTTTCAAACTGAACATACATTGTTATGTTAAAAATTTTGCAAAAATTAACCTAGATTTTAGTAAGCACGTTACATACTCACAGAGAATCTATTTCATATTCCGTTAGTAGCTTTAAGTGTTTGAATTTAATTTTCAATTTTATAAGAAAATTCCTTTAGAATAGAACCTAAGATTCATATACAGATATAAATTTAAATATTGTTTACAAAAAAATTTCCACATTTGAAGAAAAATACGTCGTATTGCTTTAGTCAGTCTGGTACGAAATACTGAAATTAATAGACTTTTTCTTTGTTGGGCATACATATTCCATTTCAGCAAGATGTATATTTTTGCAAGTAATACTCTTAGGGGTCCACTCTGTGAATAAGCATTTTGTGAAGAATTATTGAAATACATATGCTTTCGGAATTAGATAATGGTAAGTCACCTACACTGACTAATAAAGGAAGAAATTAAGTTTGAAACAATTCTGTGAACCAAAAACGTTTAGTGTATTAATAGCATGTTTATTGCACTAAAAGAAACTAAATTGTATTACTCCATTGTATTACACTACTTCACTAGTGGATTGTCAATCCAGCAGAACATAGAAGCATTTTACCTCAGCTTTTGGATCAATGATCCCCATCTTGATCAGGCTTTCCTCACTTTTAAAATTCTTCAGTGATATTGTAGTACACCACAACAAATATTGCATGTTAATGAATATGTAAAGTAAATATATATTTTATCATTACATTTACATATTTAAGTATTATACATTATTACTACAATGAAAATAATTAAAAACAATAGCTTAAAACACTTTGAAAAAATTATTAAAGTAGATTAATTCTTTTAAAGAGTTTCTTGAGATACTGAAGAATTTGTTTTTCAATAATTACATTTATCATATATCTAGAAGATATCCTGTCATCAGACATGAGCATAAAAATTAAGTTTGAAAACAGATCTGACACGAATTATTAATTTTTACTTTCTCGTATACATACGTATATTCGGAGTAATATATAGTATAGAGAAAGTTATGTAATGCTGCGGAAAATCGATTTTGAGATTTCAACGTTTTGGGCTCCCTTGATACTGAAAAGTGTTGTTTTTTTTTCTTCAAAACGTCCCATCCGTTCGTCTGTGAACACTACTAGCGCCTAGAATTTTTTCAAAATTGAAGAAAAGCATTTTTCAAAATTTGGTGGACTTTATATAAAGCCTCCTGGACATTTTCAATTTCTTGTAAAATAGAGTTAAATACAGTTATAAAGGTGGCATAGGTCCGATTTTCCGGTTAAGTCTGAATTTTCGAATATTGCAAAAGTTTCAATTTTTTCGGTGTTCCTACAACTACAAAATTGAAGGTAGAGATTTTTTATTCAAGAGAAATTTGTCGTCCACAAATAGTTCTGTTATAAAGATCATGTACATTTTTTTGAAAATTTTCGTAGTTTTCGTGCAATAGTGCGTGCAATATTTGCAATTTTAGAAAAGAGAAATAAGATTTTCTCAAAACTAATTTTTTCTTTAAATTTTTGGTAGGGTTAGTGCCAAACGAACCCTATACGATGAAATAAAAGCCATGTTGCTCTACTTTTTTGTTATTTCAAAAATGTAAGTTTTTGACATGCCTGCCACTTCGGTAATATTTACATTAGCGGCGATTTCTTCACGTTATTGTACTTATCAGTACGTGTGCTATAAATAATGCTCTACAGAGATTCTGGAAAATTCAACAATTTTCTGTGAAAATGAGCTCAAAATTCCGCATTTTCAGAAACGCACAAACGCCATTTTCGCAAAAAAAAAACGGCTCCAACTTTTTCTTCAAACATTTTCAACGGATAATGGCAATGGCGCTGTTTAATATGACGTAAAGTTCATTTTGGTGCATTCTTTTAAGTTTTCAAAAATTACCAAATTATTATTTTTTACGTATGTCTCACGCCGTTAATATGTACATTTCCATTGACTTCCATAATTATAGCATTTGTGAGTGGAAGTGCTTCAAATGACTTTAAATGGAGTTTTTCGAAATCTCAATAGATTCTTGTGAAAAAGAGTTTAAAATTTCCCATTTACAGTAATGCTTAATCGTCATTTTCTTAAAAACGGCTTCAAATTTCTCAATGAAAATTTCTCTTTAGGATAAGGTTTAACTCTTCTTTAATATTTTTGTATTATTTCGGTTCTACTATTAAGAAGCCGAAAAGTTGAGAAAATGTCAAAAAAATTAACTTTGGTCGACGACAGATAGCAGCTGGTCAGAGAACGAAGAAAGACCTAAAACCAGTCCTCACCGAGGAGATAAAACAATTGCTACGAGAAAGTCTGTGCCATTCTGTAGCACCACTAGTTCATAGACACCTTTTTAATGAACTTCATCACTCCTTGCATTTGTTGATTTTCACTCACAAGTTGTTGATGTTTATTAGTGCATACTGTTTATTTTCGATGATTTTGGAAAAGAACACGAAAACGAAAGAAAGATATTTAATTTTCATTGAAGCTACCATCTTTAATGTTATGTTCATTTTAATTTAATTTATTTTATTTTGTAATTTTAAGCATTGTACCCAAATGGAATTCTTAATCTAATGTGACATTTAATTGGGTGATTCAAACGTGTTTCGAACCTGCTCCTCAACAAGTTTGACCACTCCCATTAAGGAGTTCAAGTTATTAGTAATGACATCACCTATGTCATCCCATTTCATTTTATTTCATTATGTTACTTCCATTTGATCAGACGTTCAGTATTAGTATCATCTAATACAGTAACTTAATTTCTACTGGCCGTGTGAGACCTGCTGATTTTAGCTCGGAGATAGTATTTTCACTGTTTCTACAGCCACTCTGACCGGGAGGTCCTAGGTTCGAGTCCCTATGATGGCGAATTTTCCATCAGCCTCATCGATATCAGTCACAGTCTGGAAGAGAATTCTAGCGACCGGCTACTCTCATGGGTAATTTTCTGTGGTTTCTTCCATCAATACTAGGCGAATGTTGGAGCAGTATCCTAACAAACGGGCCACGAACAGCGCGCGATGTTTCCTTCGTCTTTCTTGACTTGTCCTTTCCTCTTCCCTTACACACATTTACATGCACTACTCTATTACATTTGACTGAAGACCATTCGAGAGCTTAGAGCTTTTCCTGACTGGGGCAGTGTCTTGCTCGGGGGAGATACCTAGAAGGAACAATTCCCCTCAAGCCGACATGTAGGTCGTCGCTGGATCTCACTATCCAGAGGGGAGAAACATTGCTTTCCTGGGATAAAATATTTATTACACTGACGGAACTAATGACCCATAAAGTTCCCGGAAATTTCAATCAATAAAACACAATATCAGCTGAAGTAAAATTAGTCCTCAAGTTATGTCACCTGTGAGGGAAAGAAATGTATCGATTCAAATAAAACAGATTTAAAAATATTGCATTTAAATGCATGCAATCATTGCATGTCAGCCATCCAGTAAAACTACTTGCTCTCTTGAGAGGGAAAACGTACTACTCATAGAAGTATGGGTCATGGTTTTAACGGGGCTGATTGCGAAATCATATTCCAGAATTACTCAACAAATCATTCACTTCTGGAGCAATATGAATCATCAGGAAATAGAAGTCTATTGCATGCGCATTTTTTGTTCAGGACCGTGAAGTAACAAATTGCTGTACTAGATGTGGTTAGGCGATCTGCGATAGATGTGGTTAGGAACTTGCTCTACAGGTTTCTCCATAGTACGAAAATATTGAAATTTAAGTGCAAATAAATAATATATTATAAGCATTGGATAATTAAGAGATATTGGAACCTTACTTTAAACACCCAACGCTGAACCGTGCGTTTCATGTAGGCAAGATACTATGCGTGGGTAATCGTTCCGCACTGTGTGAATCATTGTTTTAGTTATGAAGAAACTTCGTACAGAAATCCAACATCGAACGACCAAGCACTCAATTGCGGGTAACATCATACAGGCCCGGTACTGTGCTGAGCAAACATTCTAATCTTGCTAAGCATGTATTAAATAAAGTCTTAGATCCATGCAATTAAATTGCCCATTAAATTTAACTTTCCATTAATTTTGAAATTGCCCGTGTTGCCCAAATTGCCCATGAAACCACCACTGAAATCGAATGGAATACCCAGATAAACTAAACCTTCAATAACCTGATAGAAAATTCCAACGATCTCTTTTTGTAGATTATGGCTTAAACACAAATCAAAGCTATGCGGAATTTTAAAGGCCTAGATTGCACCGTTTTCAAGATATGTATGATGTTTTGCGGCGAATCGTGTGTGGCAGGTTTCTTGTGCGCCTGTTAGCAAACTTTTTCCTTGGTAGCATATTTCTTCAAAATCCTACATTTGTCTTAAATCAATTCGATGTACCCTTAGGTACGACTAATTCCCGTCATTTTTCCTTAGGGTATTAAAAATAGAGAAGTTATATTTCGAGATTCAGCCTGTTTCTGACCACAGTGGCATTCTGCACACATTCTGGTCGTTTCATCAGGGTAGGGATACCTAAAAGAACTAAATCCAAAACTAAAATATAATGGAAGGATCAAGAAAGCCTCATTTTGTAGTATAGGGCTTAAGAAATATGAGTCAGTAAAATAATTCGTTCATTCAAAAATACAATGAAATGGCAGTAAAGAGTGGCTGAATATCTAATGGAGTAATACGAGGAATATAAAAGTAGTCGGGTATTAGCAGCACAAACTTTCTCACATTATTTGAAACTCTTGAAATTTAATTATTAACAAATTATTTAAAAAATTTTTTTTAATTCTTCTTTTTCAACAAAATCACGCGAAAACTCATATTTTCGAAAAATTGTTCATAACCTTGTTTGAAGATCTAATTTTTTTAAACAGAATACATTAAGAAAAAATCTCTTTCATCAATATTATTTTCATCAAGTTTACAATGTTAATTTTTTGCAATTTGCGAAAATGCAGAGTTCACAAAAAATGTACCTGTTCCATTATTATAAGCGGACTTTGATCTCTTCGAGAAAAAAAATTAAAGACAAATTTTGAGTAATTTTTTAGGTAAACTCTTTTTTAAAATTACCTATATGAAAACTACGCACATATTTTATTTTCGATCAAACATCTCAATTTCCGAAAATTGGAAAATTGGATTTTTTCAGGTCTTTCTACAACTACGGTATTCACGGTCGAGATTTCTTTACTGAAATTTGTTTTTCAAATACATATCTTTGAGTAACGTTAGGTCAAATTTTGCGAAAATATGAATAGTTTTCACGTAATTTTGGGTGAAATATAGGCTGTGTACAAACAATTATTTTCTAAGTACGATTATAAAAAGTCGCTGATATGACATTCATTGAACTCTGAATTTTCGAAAATTGGAAAAGTTTCAAATAATGTGAGAAAGTATGTGATGTAACACTACAAGTCTCATTTCATACTTTCAATGCCAATCAATTCAATAACCTCAATGATCGTAGCTGTTAGGAAGACGTCACGAATGCTGTCATGTTGACGTTTCAACCATCTTGCCTTGGTCTTTCTCAGGGCTGAAGTGCCTGAGGAAGACCACATATTGGTCGAAACGTCGGTAGTCTTCGTCAAGAAGTCACTCAGACAGGCAAGATTACGAATTTGCATGACTCTGATTGCGGAAGCCTTCGACATCACTTGTTGTTTCTCCTGTTGGTAGATTGCTGCAACGTTCATTTCCACTGAAGACTGCCAGATATTCGGAATTCAAAAGCTAATGGTATCTCCTAGCTAAAGCACTTCGTTTTAATGCTGTTTGTGCGCGAAATCTGCGAAAGAATTAATTATCAAAGAAGTATATTATGTAGAAACATTCACTGTGTTATAAATATTAAATTATCACCAATTAATTAAACAATTATTTGGTGTTTCATATTTTATGAAGGATGATCACACCTAACTTTTTTATGTTAGTGCCAATAATGTATTACTAATAAAATTACAATAATGAACGTAAGCGTGAATAAAATAAAACTTTAAAATGATGTCGTAAGAAACGAAATAAATTTAAATATTCATTATTAGCAACAAATAACATGAGCATAGTGTATAAATAAATCTCAAAGTTCGAAGCAACTAACGAAGAGAAATCCATTTTCATTGAATAGAAATTTAGTGCTTTCATCCATTCCACTAGGTAATTTGTGCCATAAATCATGATTACGAGTAGTCGTAAGTGATAAGAATGAAAATAGTACATCAAGCAGCTCGCACCGTTACTGCCTGTTGAATAGGCGTGCGGATGACTGGCGAGAGTGCTTGCGGAGTCACACCTCCCAGGCTGGGCAGGGACTCCTTCAGGACCCGGTTTGAGTACCCAGCAAAGCAGATGAATGGGCTCTGTAGCCTCGTTCTTTAGCCGCTTCCAAGCTCATACCGGCTTGGTATCGCTCCAGCTGTAACAACGGCGTGTTTCCAGCCATCTTCTTTCATTGTATTCTGGAAAACGGAATTAAATTCGTTCTAAGCGCTACGCATTTCAGGAGGCAGTCATTCGTTCAAACTTCGATTAGGGGAACGCGACGCATTTGAATGTGTTTGAATGTTTTTGAAGGCTGCTTCATGAGGATTGGTCAGTAAAAAGAATTAGATCATTTAGTTATTTGCCAACATTTCGGAAAGTATATTTCCATCATCAGTGCTGTAATGTTTAAAAAAGCACAAAAACGTGTTAATTAAGCATACTCTTTCTCATACAAAATTGATAAAACCTTATGAGGAAATAATAACATATAAGTAAAATACATTCCAACCATGAGAACTAGTGGTGCTAAAACAGCACGTAATTTCTCACCCATATTTTTATGCAAAATTTCGCGAAAACTACTCAAATCTTAGAAAAATTTTACATGACTTTATTTAAAAATCTATCTTTAAAGAACAGATTTCATTAAGGTAAATAATCTCTATCATCATGATTGTAGCAAGACCCCCCAAAAAATTTTGTACTTTTGCAATTTTCGCAAAATCAGGGTTTTCAACGATCATGAGATCAGCACCATTCTCTTAAACGTTCTTTACACTATCCAACAACAAAATCTAATCAAAATCGATGGAGACATTTTTTTTTAAATTTGGAAAATGTTCCAGGGTCTTGATGTTAAGTTCCCCCAAAATTAAAATATTGTTTTCAAATTCAAAGGGTCGGGACATCAGCCAGATCGATTGCGGAATATCATTGTTGGAGAAAATGGGCTGAACGGTTTAGCCGCTAGCGTTGTTCACAGACGGGCAGACAGACGGACAGACCTTTTGCGGTCAATTGATTTTTTGGTATCAAGGACCCACAAAAATGGATTCTGGTTACACCACGTGTTAAAGGATTTTTTTACATTTAGCAACTGGCGTTATCCACTTTTTCGTTATCAGGATCCGGCAATACGAGTTTTTCTTCCGAAAATTACATCACTTTCTCTCCATTTCGCAGCGAGAAAGTAAAAACTGAAGCTACGTAGTCTTGCAGGTCGTACACCACACGTGATATGAAATATATTTGTAAAGGAACACCACACTGACATCCACCATGTTTGCCAATGGTAAAGTGTTACGATGGAAAAGTGTAATAGTGACCACGTGAGTCAAATCAACATACATCTGGAAACAGAATTTTGAAAAAATAAAAGCCAATATTATGAAAGTGCTCAGTTCAGGTAAAATGATTTAATATAATTGTGTCCATGGTATATTTTCGTGATAATATATTCATCATAAGTTCATGATTTAATATAATTGTGGAATTTCGGGCATTGTTAATCAACATTAAACAGTAATATGATAAACTTGGGTCTTTAAGACCTACCACAGAAACAGGATGTGGATTCATAATTATCAACCTATAATGAAAATGAAGCAAAATATTTAAAGCCTAATGTCTTATTTTTATAATAAATAAATTTATATGTACGCAATTTCACCCCGAGTTAACAATTTTATTACAATGAAATTAGTAAAGTGGTTAATTAACAAGCTATTATGGTGCTTTTTGATCTTGTACATTATAGTCCTGATGATGGAAATATATTTTGAGAAACGTTGACAAACAAAAAAATAGTCTAATTTTGTACAGACCAAGCCTCACGAACCAGCCTTCATTATATTTATGGTCATAAGGATTCTCTGGGTGTTGTTGATATCTTGTGACCAAGCTCTAGAAAGCGAATCTATTGTCCAACTCGCCAGGAGTAGAATTGTTGCAAATTTTCTTCTTTGGCACCACATGTTGTCCCAAAGCTATCAACTAATTTTGACAATCATGTTCTATGCCAGGGACCGAGAAAAACCTGTCATACATTGTCTTACTTGCGCAGTTACCTAACAAATAAGGATAAATTTAGAATGAGAATTGACGGGAAATTTAATTGTGTCGGGCATTTGGCCAAGGTGCTTTTGCAACAAGCAACAAGCGTGAAAGAGCACACTAAGGATTTTACACTTCGAAATTTCACTGTCTCCAGCCTAGTTTGACACTACAAACTCCTGATTAGAAGCGAATGTAGTACCCTATGCCAATGGAGCCGGTGCAAATGCGTTAAAGGCAGCAACGCAATTCTGCCGTAAAACTGGGTGCCTAAATTGGCACTCCGGAACTGTTGCGCTGCTTGAGATACAAGCATCGTCCACATTCCACGTGGAAGACAGAGCGACTAAGACGTGGAGAACCAGTCTGTGACACCAACAAAGTTACGGGCTAGGAAGAGGAATGTATCGTATAAGTCTTAGGGACCATATGAGATGGAAACATCCGATTCCTACGAGACTATTTGTCAATTGTGAAACACTAGTAAATTGTGGGACTCGCTGAGGTGTTGTAGGTGTTGAAAACAAATTCACTATAAAACTTCATGGTTAGTATTATTTATTGTAAAAATAGCCACCTTTGCTTGCGTTTCCAACGCATTCAGTTTGATTGTGAAAGGTGGAATGCGGCCAGCGCGCAAGGGTAGTTCCAACTGAAATAAATAATGTTGGCACATTTTATACTAGAGGTTAAGAAATGCGCACATTTCCGTGTACTAGAAACTACACGGGACAGGGTAAAAGCCACAACTACGGCTGTTAGTTTCCCCACCCATATTTAATACGAGTCGCATTTCGTGACCATTTGAGAATGAGTAACGGTGGATGAAAGTATATTTCTCATAAGAAATAATTTAAAACATTCAACCATATTGCGTGTTTCAGAAGATAAATGTAAATTAAACTCGTGAAAATAACAAATAGTTCACGTCGTTATTTGTTCGTATATTTAAATGCTTTCATCTCTAAGGTAGGATTCTGCAATGGATTAAGATACAGCTGTAAAATTTCATTGAGAATTGTATTAATTAATTACACTGTTGGTGATATAGATACCTTATTAATTCACAGTAAATAAACAGAGGTTGTCTGGTATCAAATCTATATTTCTTCTAAAGATCTTTTCGATCGCGTAGCGATCATCGTCAGAACTTCGTTTTCCGCCCAGCAGCTGCAAGCTCTGACGATGATCGCTACGCGATCGAAAAGATCTTTAGAAGAAATATAGATTTGATACCAGACAACCTCTGTTTATTTACTGTGAATTGTATTAATCTTTGATACTGGGAAGTATAAATTAAATTTAGTTTAACTAGCGTACCCGTGCAAGAACTCTCGCATGTTAAACCCCTCCATCTTCCCTATTTTTCTATTTCCATATTAAGCCAGTAATATACAGGGTGAGTCACGTAACTTTAGCACCTCCTATAACTTTTGAACGGTTGAAGATATTGAAATGTAGTTTTCACGGAAGTGCATGAGAAAATAGGGCTAACTGATACGTGTATTTATTTCCATTTTATCACTTGTATTTTACGAGATATGTGAGGTAACTTTGATTTTTCAAATGGAACTATACATATTTTTTCAGTCTATCATAAAGAGCGTAAAAGGACGAATCCAATGATATACATAATGTCATATGTTAAATAAGGATTTTTTTGAGAAATTTTTATTCTTTTGCGATCAGTTCTTAACGGATATTTTGAATGTAACCGACGCCACAGAAGGTCACGCAGCGCTCCACCAGCCAGGGGCGCTCGGGAAGGAAAGGGATCTTAGTATTTCAAGACACAAAACATATTCCAAATATTCACGTAATAATAAGATGACCAGAATGGAAAATATTTTATTACTTAAGGATTGAAAATACGGATTTGTCATATGTAGTATGTATTGAAATAAGATTGTTATTTAAATTTAATTTAAAGGGATATCGTACCACAGGATATTAATGGGATCTTGGAAACTAAACACAGTAAGAATAAATTATTAAGACTTTACAAAGAATATTGCATATTTTCAGCAAATAGTTTTATTGTTAATGATAATATAACAATTCCTTGTGAAAACAAACAACTACAGAAAGATAATGATAATGACAAAAATAAAAATAGAATTCAAAAATACTAAATAAAAATAGATTACTATTCAAATTACTTTAGAATGTGTTCAATATGACTACCATTCACAAACACATCTGCAGGCGCTTTTGAAAAGATTTCTTAACTGCGACCAATGTTTCTTTTTTAACTTCAGAACATGCAGCTACAATGCGTCTACGCATATCTTGTGATGTAGATGGAGCCTCTTGGTAGACGTGGTTTTAAGAAAACCCCAAAGAAAAAAGGCCAACACACAGTACCACCCATTAATATCCTGTAATATAAAACCCCATTAACTGGAGTAGAAGTAATAAACAATTTTATTACAATACATACTTACAATAAACCCTTATTTTTAACCCTTCCATTTCTTAAAAATAATCTGAAAATGGGGAAGGATGGAACGCAGAGTTCAGGGAAAAAACTACAACAGTTTTGTGAATATTTGGAATATGTTTTGTATCTTGATATAGTAAGATCCCTTCCTTCCTCGAAGCGCGCTTGCTGGTGGAGCGCTGCGTGACCTTCTGTGGCGGTCGGTTACATTCAAAATATCCGTTAAGAACTGGTCGCAAAAGAATAAAAATTTCTCAAAAAAATCCTCATTTAACATATGACATTATGTATATCATTGGATTCGTCTTTTTACGCTCTTTATGATAGACTGAAAAAATATGTATAGTTCCATTTGAAAAACAAAGTTACCTCAAATATCTCGTAAAATACAAGTGATAAAATATAAATAAATACACGTATCAGTTAGCCCTATTTTCTCATGCACTTCCCTGAAAACTGCATTTCAATATCTTCAACCGTTCAAAAGTTATAGGAGGTGCTAAAGTTACGTGACTCACCCTGTATATTTTTCTTCAAGACCCTCTTATCGTCCACCACTTGTTCTATGTGTCTCCTTATAATTGATAACAATATAATACATCCTTGTCAATAAATCTATTTTTATTTAACGTTGTTACCGAGCAGAGAGGTACACCCGTGTAGTTCAATCTTGTAAAATATCAAGTATTTTGTTTAATTTAACCTACAGTTGCCGATTCTACAGGCTCTGAGCATGGAATAGAACCGAGAAGTTTCGAGCCAGCAAAAATCTAATTGAACGTTTAAAAAGATCTCATCGTGTAGATTACGGTGTGGGCAACGTTTCTTTTAGTTTTTAAGACCCTAAAGTGCTTCATTTAGGAGTTATTTCTCGATATAAATTCAGAAACGCCGCCATGCGTTGCGGGTTGCTTTTCTCATGAATGTTTAGATTTTTTTAAACAAATCCTTGATATTTTTAGAGTGACAGTGCAATTCGTCACGTCTCCGTGCAATTCTCTTTCTTTAGAGACCTCTTTATAACGATTGGTGGCGTCTGAGAGTCGCAAAAGGTATTCGTACTACTGAAATAATAAAGGAGACAATATATAATTATCTCTGATTTTCCTATATTATGAGTCTTCGTATGAGATTTTATATCGAGTGCTAATGTTTCATTATAATTGTATGGTTCATATATTATGACGTCATGTGACTTATTATTTACATTGTCTAAAAAACTCTATTTTCTCTTACATTGATTGTAGCCTTAAGAAGGGGAAAAATCCATGCCCTCGCAGAATAAACTTTGAGTGATGAAAAATAAAATCTTTTAAGTTGGAAATTATGTGATTCTGAGTTATTTCAAAAAGGTTTTTAAAACTGCTGTCTATCAAAAAATCTGTGCCCAAATTCATCAAATATAATTGAAATAACTTTAGTATTTATTTATTGAAAATTACAAACAGTTGGACTGTCTGTATGAGGGAGAAGTACAATTTATTCACAAATTTTTGAGCTCAGGAATCCCTATTTGCTCTCTCTTACTGAACTTTGTTGAAATATGAAACGAGCATTTCGGCATAACTTTATAACAAATATGCGCTCCCCCGTAAAAGAAAGCATTCATATTCCCAAACTAACTCCAGATTTAGGTCATTATCCCTTATTGTGCATCACGTGAAGGAATCGATTCACTACCACGATAAGACGAACGATTACTTGATGGTACTGTTGACGAAAAAAGTAAACTGTTCACTAAAACCCCTGAGTTCTCAAGACATTTTGTGTAAATAGTGCAGCATTTACTGTCAACGAGTAATTCGAGGAATTATCTCAGCTTTTGCTTTAGATTCGCGCTCGCTCAGCTGCCACGCAGGCGGCGAGTCGCGAGGGCCATCGAGGTCTTGGGTGCGCCCTTCCCCCGTCCCAAGCCCTTTTCACGAGCGCGAAGGGGAATATCCACCAGGGGGAATTTGGGCATGGAACATGGAAGGCGCGTTCTATATGGGCATAGAAGTACGAGTTCTCCTAAAATGAATTTTCGTTCTACGTCGAGAAAGTAAACTCAAGTAAGTAATGTATAATTAAACTATGTATTTAAAAAATAATTTGTATAGCTACATCCATAATTAAACCTTATCTACTTTTTAATGGTATGTTTTGTACACATTTTATTTAGTACATTACCTACACTGCTTGTTATATATTTTTATAATATAAAATTATTTCTATTTACATTAACAGAGCATTTTATATTTATTTACGAGTACATCGAAAAATGGTTTCATGTTGTTGGCTATTTACAGGAAAATATGGTATTTTAAAAGATGGGACTTACGGTCTTGTGACTTGTTTTCATTAAAGTTCATTATGGATGACAACAGCGTGCAGATGTATCGTACACTCGTACGTGAGTGCATCGGTGTGCAAACAAAAAGCAACACACAGAGAAAACGTAACTAATAATGCAGCATTTTCCTGTAACCAGAAGAGCGCTTTCCGTAAGCTATTTCAAAGGCTGTCCCAGAGGAGCCGATTATGATGGAAATTTCCATCGGCCAAAATAAAACGAAACATATCTTCGTCCTACAGCCGATGATCTCGGACGTCGTCCGATGAGGTAGTTCCGGACTACTATGATCATTTCGGTTCACCATCACGTGTTTGAACAAAATTTGCACATTGGAAAAAAAATCGATATTCGTTTGGTTTTGGCCGTCCGACGTCGATCGACCGAAAATCTGGCCAAAATCGGCTCCACTGTGACTGTGAATTCACAGTGATTAATCGACATGTTATATTCAACAGCAAGTGAAAACTCACGTCTACTTTACTTTACCAGACTCAATAATAATTTCTAAATGTTTACATAATTTTAATCGATCTCAAAAAATGAATTGTAAAAATGACGTCTTGAAAGCAGTATTCAATAAAAGCCATCCAAATGATATTATTTAGTATACTAGTAGTGCAACAATTGCCTATACTTTCTCTCATTATTTCTAAATTTGCAATTTTTGTAAATTCAGAAAATGCAACGAAAATTAAATACGCGCTATTCTTTTAAGAGTCCCTTCTTCTGTTCGTGAAAAAAATTGAAAAAATGTGGAGCAGATTCGAGAATTGAATTTATTTCAAATCCAAATAACGCGAAAACTACTCGCTTTTTTTAAACACAGACATGCCTTTTTTAAAGAGCAAATTTTTTGTAACAGACTGCCTGAGGCAAAATCTATCTTTTCAATTTTGCAGTTTTGAAATCTTAACATTTTGCAATTTTCGAAAATATGTGGAGTTCACTGAAAGTGGAACTAACATCATATTTTTTACCATCCCTTGATACACGCGAGGAGAAAATTCAAAGGAGAAAATTAGGTGCCGTTTAACAGAAAACAAAATTGTTTAAAAAATTAAAATTGCCTATATTTCGCGCACACTTACGGGGAAATTCCTCGTTTTCGAAAAAATTGAATATGACCTTATTTCATAATGTCTTTAACGAACTGATTTTATTAAGGAAAACTCTCGATCTTCAACATTGTATGTGCAGGAAGAGTCCCAAAGAAATTCCACTCTTGCAAATTTCATACAATCTCGCATTTCAGTGAACATGGCATCTGCCCCATTCTCTCAATTGTTCTTTAAGTAATACTCCAGTAGCAAATTCTTCATTCATTCTCTCTGCGCTAGTTATTTAAAGCTTTGTTTAATTACACGATATTGACGCAATTATTTGCCACTATCAACAACACACTACAAAACATGCACACGAAATACTTGTGCATTATTTTGCAACTCATTACAAAGTGACATTTTACAATAAAAATCTATTAACGCACATGCCGGTAAACTATTTTTTGATGCATAGCTATTTTAGTGAAAATAGGAACTGCGCTGAGTATGAAAAATGGAAACGTTATTTATTTTGTAATAACCATTCTAATGTTCACAAAACTGTAAGGATAGAAACTTTTTTAAAAGAATTTATAAGAAACCAGGGATAAGACACTGTATTTATAGGTCACAACCCTGTACGTACTATTGCTGGGTTTGGAAGTATTACTCAGTCCTACATAAAACATATTTTACATAAAATAGGCACAAGTTTGCAGTTTATGACGTAGGCAACAGATTACTCAACGCACATTAAAATCGCGCAGAGCTCGATTAAATAGGGTCTCGTCTAAAAAGGGTGAGTTTAGAATCTTGAGTGTGACCTGAGTTATGTTTCTTAAGCAGTTTTCTTCAAAATGAAACTTTTTGAACATAATAATGGCAAAAATAATATTGCACGATAAAATTAAAGTGACTATTTGATTTTTTGTTATATTTAATCACAACGCTTAGGAATATTTAGTTTTTCACTCACACATAATACCCGGCGTATAATGCTGTAACGCACTGGTCTGGGACTGGCAGTTCCAAGTTAAGACTCAGTGAGAAGCTATTTTCACTTTTAAAAGCAATGATTTTCAATGTGCACTGTCAGCTAGCATTGCTTTATTCTAAGAGAATTCATACGAGTAATATCTTTTGAAAATTCCTTCTGCGATTGGTACTCCTATCATTATCAAGTTTTTCAACCTGGCCTATTGACCAAATACTGAGATAGTCCCTTGCCCTGCTTCCAGGCAATAAATGTACCGCCTAAAATTGATATTTTTTGAACCTTAAATAAATAAAACATGCCTTATCCGCCACCTCTAGTATGTCATTGAGTGTAATTTCAGAACCGGTGAAACTCCTTGCTAGAACGAGTGAAAGCGTTGGTAATATTAGACCGTCCACATGACCAGGGTCACGGTGAAAAAAATTGTGGGAAAGTGCATATTTTGAGATTTGTGGTTGCGTAACGTACGTAAAATATTAGTATGAAAAGAGGGGTCATGACTCGGCCACGTTCGGGTGCATGGACACGGAAAACGGTGAGGAGGGTCGCGATGTGGTGATGAATTATGGCAGAGAAAGAGATGGAGTGAAACATGGAAGGAAGGCACGAAATCTCAGAGAAAACTCGCCACGACACCGTTCTGGGACCTCACAAATTCCACGGGCGGTGACCGGAATTTGAACCCGGACACTTGGAGATGTAAAGGAAAGATTTCTACACTCGCTAAATCGAGGATCTACCACTTCATAAAATATTCTGCCAATATCACGAGTTCCCTAACTTCATGTTTTTAACGAAAACTTAACGTTCGTGTTTGGTGTAACAATATTTTATGCCTTTACGTATGTATCATTTTTCCGTGCCTGTCAGCACAGAGTTGCACAACATTCCGCTTGGAAAAATATGATGTATTTATTTGTTTATATAACGTCAAAAACAGTTAAATAAAAACAGTTATTTGAATGAGTTAATGCAGTTGAATTTGTCACAAATCATTCACCGCAAGAAATTTATCTATTCAAATTATTTGTGAAATGTTTATTGCATGACTCATTATGAAATTTATAATCTTTGCTTCTTCTTGTAGAATATTATTGTTGATATTAGAATCGTTTTTGCATTTTAGTTTTGTCTTTTTGAGTTCACGGAATGAAACAGCTGAATTTAATTGAATCGAGAAGATTCTCTAGCATATTTTCTTTCTCGCCATACTACGTACTTACATTAAAAAAAGTTGTACGCGTAGGCTTCCGCGGCTCGAGTCGATGACTTCTTCTTCGCTGTCCGGGTGACGCCGCGTAGTGACGCCGACGTTTCGCCTGACATGTCGCAGGCTTCATCAGGGTATGACTGTCAGGGTCACGGCGTCACCCGGACAGCGAAGAAGAAGTCATTAAAAAAAGTTTGTAATGTAATGCTACAGAAAGTGTCGTTTTTTTCGTAAAAAACTCATATTGTGGGTCTGGATATCAAAAAGATGATAACTCTAGTTCCTATTTAAAGCAATGTACTTCGTCCAGTACGTCGGGTAGTCAGAATCCACGTTTTGTTAGTCCTTAGCGAAAAAGAGTAGCGTCCGTCCGTCTCTCTGGTGCCAACGAAAGCACCTAAACCATTGAGACATTTTCTCCACAATTTATATTTTCCGATCGGTATGTCAAGACCCTGAAATGTTGAAATGGATATATTGAGTTTTGGGAGTACTTGTGAAGCCTCAACCAAGCCATCAATTTTCTACAAAAATTGCTCAAAATTTTTGGATTCATTTTCCCCTGAAATATAGCTATGGACGCTTAAAATGTAATGTATGTCTGTTTTTTCTTAAACTCTCAGAATTTTCGAAAATTATAAATGATTTTTTTCGACGGCTTCTTACAACTACATATTGAAGATCGAGATCTTTTCTTTCATGAAATCTCTTCTTTAAGGATATATTTAATTAATAATGTAATAACAAAGCACCGCATGTAATAAAATTTGACCTCACCCTTGAGTACATCATTTTTTACACAAAACACTGACTCATCAATCAAGTGGTAAGGCGACGGTGGTATGCCGCTGAAGAACAATCACGAGGTGAGATTTTTTTATTATTCGTACAAATATTTTTCTGTAATCAAAGTCTGAGCGCTATAGGGTGTGTTTTCTCAGAATATTAAGCCATATCTCGAGAATGAACATTCGCGAAATATACACGAGCAGTGTATATTCTGGATTTGAAAGAATTCTCAAAGTGTAGCGCAATGAATTTAATGTTGGGTACAGCAAAGGTTGGGCACCTCAATTCAGTCAAACCTCAAAATAAACGACCGTTTGAATTGGTTTAAATGGACGATCCATGTGAGGTTTGACTGAACATAACACAAATAACACAAATTTCCTTAATGGTACTTCGTTAAATTTCAGTGAAGTGTACAATTGTGTGTTTCAAACAGAAAACTTCGTTGAAATGTGTGGGATAGCACTGTTTCCCCTTCATTTACAATGAATTTGTTATTTACGCAACCAATTATAATCATCTGATATTGTACTACTGACTGCGTTTTTCTGTTAGTGAAGTTTGGAGTGTTGTTGATTCTGATTTCCTTACATTGTTTTAAAAGTGGTATGATCTTGAATAATGTTAGGATAATTTATCTGTAGAACAATTTTTTATTCGAATTAATTAACGCCAATATCGCTGAAACGCTGCGGCCAGGTAAGTTAAGTGAATTAATGTACGTGACAAGTCACCCTAAAAATGACGATTTCCATTGTATTTGAACGCTAATGAATTTTGTGCAATTGTGCAATTGTTGGTCATTTGTTTCTGGCCTAGTGACCGAGATCGCTGAAACACCGTTTACGCAAGGACAGCTAGTTGGCGAACAGCATGCAGGGCAGCGACTGGCGTCGTAATAATGCCTGGGATCAGCGCGGAAGAAGTTCATAGGGTAGCGGACTGTCTTGTTTCCCTAACCTGCATATATAGTAAGTTTTGGTTAGGAGGTCATACAAATACAAATTTACGACTGACGAAATTTCATTCGAAACTACACATCTTGATTTTCAGCCCTAGAAACATCGTATAGCGAACTTCTCTGCCTATCGTACTTGTTACTCTTCGTTACCCCAACGTACTTCAATACCTACCCTAGCCACCACTTGTTAGCAAATACGCGCTTTATTCGTCGAAAGTACGAAGTTTTTCTGAAAAATGTTCCTATTTCGTATTCTATCCAGCAATTTTGTATAATGGAATCATTAGCGGGCTAATTCGAGCATTAGCCAAATTCGGGCTTTAGTCATAACTAGACGCCGGACTTTCAGGTGCATTCATTTGCTAATTTATGTGCTAAAATACGTGTCAAAAATATTAAAAATAGGAGCATGTTTATGAGCAAAAGGAATTAGTGCATATTTAGGTACAAATATATTACATGGTTTTATACCATAATATGAGAAATCCACATGAACTGTTGAGGGAAAATGGATAAGTTACATGTAAACTACACTTTTTAAACAGATTCGCAATATCTATGTTCTTCGTCATCAGGTTCACATCATCACCGTTCTGTGTTGTTCCAATTTCCGAAGGGCAAATCCTTCTAAACTTTCTTTTGCTTCTGTGAAAATTTGCCACTGTTCAGCGGCAGGCAGATGTCCTTCCTCTAGTACGTACGTAGATGCCCCAAGAGCTTCGAGCTCTTAGTTAACGCATCGGTTGAAATAATAGTCAAAATGAGTCAAAATAACGCACGTTATTTTGAAGCAAAGTGTAGTAACGTGCACAATATGCAACATTGTTTGATTTAACTGTAAACAATATATTTCATGTAATGTGTACATTCAAAGTGTTTTGTGTGCAAATATTGGGAAATAGGTGCAGAAGGGTTATATAGGTGCAGTGGGGTGATTAGGTGCACGGCCAATTTCTGAAATGCTTGCTTGCTATTGGGTTATATAACATTTTAGAAGTAAATACTGAAAGCTCGCAATGCGTTTTGTCTTTAGATACATCATCTAAAACCCGGTCTTTAGTTATAACATATATACCTTAAATATCATTTTTAAGTAAAATAGAAGATGTGGATTGATCAACTGATTGATGTTTTCGGGCATGTCAAGTGCTACGGTAGTTAGTTGTTAGTGTAGGGAATGTTATATCCGGCACCGATCTACATCTCAGCGTTCATAGTTTTCCGTCTAAAGTATCTCCCCCAGCATTGCTTCACCCCAGCCGGTAGACGGACTCTAAGCTCCTGACTGGACTCTCGATTGGTTGGTTGTTTTTTTTGTTTCCGGGCGCGTCAACGGCTTCGGTCATTAGTCCCGTAAGTGTAGTGCATGCTTTTTCTCGGGAGATGGCGGAGATCTTCCCGCTGGATGACGAGATCCGGCGCCGACCTACCGTCGGCTAGTGGGGTTTCCCCCTGACCAGGACTCTCCCACCAGCAGGGCACCGCCCCAACCGGGACAAGCTCTAAGCTCCCGACCGGTCTCCCGGAATATGTGGTAGTGTAGTGCATGTTAGTGTAAGTGTGTGTGTGTGAAAGGGGAGAGGAGAGGACAAGGAAGAGGAAGGAAAGATCGCGCGAGGTCCGTGGACCGTTTGTTAGGGAACTGCTCCGGCATTCGCCTGGTGTTGATCGGAGAAACCACGGAAAACTACCGATCAGAGCAGCCGGCCGCTAGAATTCCCCTCCAGACAGCGACTGAATTGACCTAGCTGAACTAGTGTCGAAAATCCTGCCGCCGACTCGAACCTAGGACCTCCCGATCAGAGACGCTGCAGTGACATCAGTTGATGCACTGAGCTACCGCTCCCGGTTGGACTCTCGACAGGTTTGGTAGTGTAGTGAATGTAAGAGTGAGTAAGGGACGATAATGCAAGGAAGAGTATGGATATTCATTTATCAATTTATTATTTTTTTTAATTTATTAATGCGAAATATGCACCTTTTTATAATGAATACAAACATTAACAACGTACATGTTTTATGATTACTTAATAGACGTAATTCAATGTCCAGAAAGGTTATCGCATAAAATATAAAGTATTATATAGCTTTCCAAGCGCATGCCTTCTTTTCAACAAATTAATGCTGTATTTATCAACAAGAATAACTTTCTTCCCTTCGCTCATAAGAGCCTTCGAGCTTAAAACTTGTCCCGGCTGGGCTTTGGAGTTTCGGCGTAAGTATTTGTGTCGCCTGCGTGGTCGAGGCACCTACAAGGAGGAAGGGAAGATCGCATCCAGTCCGTGACCCGTTTTTAGGGTACTGTACCGACACTCTCTTGGTATTGATCATAAAAACCACAGAAGACTTTCAATCAGAGCATCGTGCCACTAGAAATCCCCTCCAGACAGCAACCGAGTTTTGCCTAGCTTTGTAGCTAGTGTCAAAAATCCGCCAACGCCGGGACTGGAACCCTAGGATCTCCCGGTCAGAATTGCTGCAGAGACAACGGTACTGCTGCTTCTGAGATAACTCAGCCAGTGAGAGACGTGGAATAAATATTGCACAGGATATAGCAGAATAAGGCGGTCAAAAGTACACCGAAACCAAATCGATAATCGCGATGCTCATATGAAATGACGAAGATTCACAAAAAATCAACCTTCTAGGGCAATCTGTTGCAGAGATACGAGAAATGTGTTTTGCATGTTTTAATTTTTTCTCAGCGTCTATTGAGTGTATCCGGCTGAAAAAAAATGCAGAGACGGAGAAACATAGTTTAATTTGAAAGTATTTTTGTCGATGAATTTGACGTCAAATTCATATTGAAAATAAATAAAGTTTTGAAATTCATTTTCGACATGATAACGTTGGAGTACAGTCTCAATTCTTTCCAATAAAATTGGTCTTATAACATTCTATAAAATATTTTTTTTCCAGATTTTTAATCAATGCGAACGGTAGAAAAAAATTAAAATCAATTTTTTCAGTTTTCCACCACAAAAATTAGGTTGTAAGGCCAAATCGGTAGATGTCTTTCTAAAAAAAAGTTGAAAATGAAGAATATGAAAAGAGAAAAGTTGAATATGAAAAGAGAAAAGTTGAAAATTCTATTGTTGTACCATAATTAAAAGAATACCTCCATATTATGACGCTTCTGAACTAGGGGATACAGGGCTACCTACCGCTCTAAATCCCGCTGCATTCGTCTTTGAGGCTGTCGTCATTTTCTAAATTTACTGTCCTGAAGATTATAGAATTCATGAATAGTTTTTTACCCTCAATAAATAATAAAAAATCTCCTCTGGTCTATAATTCCACAGAGGTACACACTTCATTTGCCGCCACGGCAAATTTTACAGAGATGCTCATGTCCCCCTCAAATGTTATGTGCCAGAGTCGCCCATTGGAGAGGGAATCACTCTAGTATATAAATTTCCTGGTCTGAAACGTTTTCTCTGCAATATTGTAACTTTCTTTCCTAAATTTTCAATAGATGTTAGTCAGACACTTGCAATCATCCCCTTGTTTGATTTACTCTTTGCTGTGTTCTTTAGAGTCGATTAAATCTGCACCCTTGACTGCAGCATTCTTTATATTTTGTTAATAACTAATTTCATTTAATATGACTATCTTTCTTTTTGTGTACTGGAGAGATTGCTCCACAATGGTTCATCTTCCGAATTTATAATTAAGCACCTAATAGTTACTCCACACCACACCAAAATGCAACCTGTTGTAACAGTCAAATCAATCAGCTGTCTTAACTCAAAAGAGAAATACCTTTCGGTGCTTTGGCTTAGAAACAATAAACGTCATTGAATTACGTTTCTATCAGCATAGTTTTTTTCTACATGGTCTTCTAGAATTGCTTGACTCTTTTCAAAATTAGCCTCACAGGGTGCCTGCTCATGCAGAGAATGTGATGCATTTTGAAGTCAAAATGGCTAAAAAACTGACGTCTGCTCTTTATGAAAAAAAACATCATCTGTTAGAAATTCTTCATGAGCTGTTGGCCTATCAAATAATTTAGCTTGCCGATCTCTCTTTACTTTATAGTTATGCTATCAGGGTATGGATAGAATATAAAATATTCTCGTACAATTACTGAGTGCACAGGTTAGTATTGTTCATAAGATTGTAACAAGGATTTTAAAACAAACTTTTGGAATTTTATAGTTTATACAATTTCTTTTATATCGTATCTTGAAATCACGATGAACACACGAGTATAGCTGTTAAGTAATATTACAAGGTATGTTTACGTTTGTAATGATATAAAATATTAAATTAATACAATATTAATGTATAAAATCTCCAGGAAACGTTTATCTTCAAATGACTTAATATTTAAGCACAATATCAATCAGTACAAGTAGAATTGTATATATTGTATTCTATCCATAGTTCTGATGAGGGAACAATAAAATTCAGGAACGTCAGTATGCCAATTTATTTGTGTACCCACTCCTCATATGAAGAATTCCTATTAATTATTAATTTGTTGTCGTGAAATTAGAAGAGATTCATATATTATTTTAAGGACATTGGTGAGATTTACGTATTTAAAAAAAAATCAGAATATACAAGCTAATTTTATCGTGAATCATCTCTTCTTTTGGACCGGAAGAGGTGGTACAGAGAGAGCATCAACTGATGTCAATGCTGTGCCTCTGGTTCGAAGAGGTGCCTAGGATGCACTGCCTAGACTTCGATTCCCTATGGTGGCAGAGTTTTCGACACTTGGTAGAAAGCTAGGTCGAATTCAGCCGCTTCAATTCTGGAGTAGAATTCTAGCAGCCGGCTGCTTTGATCAGAATTTTTTCGTGGCTTCTCCGATCAATACCGGGCGAATACTGGCACAGTTCCCTAACAAACGGGCCACAGACCGTGCGCAATATTTCCTTCTCCTTCCTTGTTTTCTCATCTCCACTTACACATCCTTACACTAACACGCATTACACTACCACCCTTGTCGAGAGACCAGTCAGGAGCTTAAAACTTGTCCCGGCTGGGACGGTGCCACGCTGATTGGAGGTACCTGATTCGGAGAAAATCCTCGCAAGCCTACTTAGGTCGGCGGTGGATCTTGTCATTTAGCGGGGGAAGATCAACACCGCTTCCCGCGATAAAAAGCATGCACTGCACTAGGACTAACGATCTTAGCAGTTGACGCACTCGGAATCACTAATGAATCAATCAATCTGATATTTTGTTCTTTTTTTGGACGTTGTTTAACCATTCACGTCCTGGCTCTGTTCGTGATAAAACGTTCCAAGCTCCTAGCTTCGATAGCATGCATCCCATTTCCTGTTGTACAATTCATTCAGTGGCAGTTTGTTGCGCCTAGGTGAAAGTCATATCCCAGTCTGCGGTTGATTTTGGCTGGTTTTCCCGTCTGTCGCACTACATTATGCCACAGCCTGGGGCTGTGAGGGAGGGACCGGGCGGTAGCAGATCCGGTTACCACTTTTTCTCCGTGACCAACATTTACCATACACGTTGCATTAGCCAATCAGCGTTATAGCCGGGTTACAACGTTAATTTCGTCAGCACAGGTGCGCGGGCGTGACGGGGCTACTGGGCTGAATTACATTGAGTAGCCGTTTTGGAAGTGTTTACACGCAACCATTATTTGACATTTTTTGTGAGATGTCCATGTTCATTCGTCGCCCGTGTTGAGCATAATTGGTGTTGCCTGCTGTGGACCTCGCCTTAAATGAAGCTGAGCTTGATTTAGGGTTTCACGGGAGGTTATAATCAGTACTTTTATCAATCTTTCTCACAACCTCTGTCTACATTTTGAATTATAATGAAAGACTCATTTCATCAGCTCAAAAGAAGTTAAATGGAATACGGCTTGTGTAGTAGCAGGTGCTAAAGCGCTCAATGATTAGATGTTTTTCTGTATGAGCATCGTGAATAAATCATTGTGATACAAACTACCATTCACAAGCAGAAGTAGTCATTGTTATATCATAAAATAAGATATTTATTTAAGCACAAAACCTTTTTGGTTTCATTACGAACATCATCAGGAACAGTGTGCGTGCTCGTTTTTTGAAAACCATTTTGTATGGTTTTGTTCAGAAGCAATGTTACTGCTGCAGGCCACGCGTTTTCTTACAGTTTTCTTAAAATAAATTGCAATTTCCTGACAAGTGTGAAATTGAAACAAAAGAAGCTTTACTTTTTCCGAAAATGTCTCTCCCAGTTTTTAGCTGTACAATGCGAACAAATAAACATGTTTCTATGCAACCATATTTTTAATTCCTTATGGTCACTAATAATAGTCCCTTTCTTTCGGTTACCCTTTTTAGGAGAACATTTTTATATCTCATTTATGTATATGCTAGTAAAGGAAACCTTCAATGTGTTTCAATATTAATATTCTATGTTCAATACTAATATTAACTAGTCGCCAACTCGTGGTTTGTCAAATGTAATGAATAAACGATATAGCTTAAGAGAAATATGATAATAGTAATGACTATGTATCATATTCCAAATGTATAATTTCAGTCTTAAAAGTGCCTTCTTGTTGTACGAACACAAAAAAGTTTCCATTAACATTGATTTAATGAAATGAGTTTCATGCATGAAATAATAGAGGAAGGATTTGCCAAGAGCCTAGTAGTGCTTTGTGGTTTCTGAGCATGGTATTTGGTGAATCTAAATGTGTTGCATTATGGCTTATTCTCGTACAATGATAATTCACAAGAAGTTTAAAATAAAATAACCTGGATCTTCGTGAAATTCAGTTCAGTTGGCTATTGCCTACGTAGTCACCCACGTACGTAGTTGCGTAGTTTCCCACGTAGTAAAAGAGCTAATATCAAATATGCGATGCATAAGTATTGTTGATTGTATACATTATTTTGTGACTATTGCATCAATGTAATTTATTCAATACGATATTTAGTCGCAAAGTACTATATTTGTACTAAGCTTTCTCAATCAGCTTTTGATTGTTACAATAAAACAATAAAATTTGCGCGTAGATGGAACTATCTGAAATTATTCAAAGTTTGCAGGTACGTCCCATATAATCAGACTTGGCAATTATTCAATTTTCACACCGAACCACGCAAATGGTATCTGGGGGAAGGGCTTACCTCTGGAATGGATGGACTCTACACGATGATTCTCTTTGTATATATCTGACATGTCGTTAGGCGGAAGAGCGGGCCCGAGCCATATCAATAAATGCATTGTTGTTGTTATTATTATTATTATTATTATTATTATTATTAAAAATTTCCTTCCAATCTCTAAAACGGGGTTGCGTAATGGAATGTATATGTTTGTTCGAATATAATTATCTGTGTTATATCCTCTCGCAAAATTGTAAGCATATTCCCTCCAGCTAAAAACAATGCTTTGATGGTAAAACTAGAGATACAGACGGGCAGAGGCCATCAGCTCAACACTGAGGATGGGAAGTAGACCTCACATACCCAAGCAATCACACTGTGGATAAGGCGATAGTGACGCAATCTTCCGTACTACTACTGTGACTGCGCGACGATCACTGTTTCATAATTCCGTCCGCATCATCTGGCAGTTGCAGCTGAAGCATCACATGTGTACCTGATACAGTCCACCATGGATTTAGTGCCTTTTTGGTCCTAATGAACTGAAGACACTGGTTCTACTCCACATATATAACTAATACACTAGAACAGGCATGTCAAGGTCGCGGACAATGTAACAATCATACTAGAGCTCGTGGGTTCTGCGTCCAGAGAATTTTGGGCGAGATTTAAAAGTAAGGGTTGTACAAATCGGTTGAGAGTAGCAGTACGTCACTGGATAACTGGCCTATGACAACCTTTGTGAGAAGTTTATGGACAGTTATTGTCATCAGTTTGGCTACGTTAATTTCCATTTTCTGTTTAAAGTGAATAATGATCCATTAAAATGAAATAATACATCGGTCCGAGTTCAAATTCTCAGTTGAGAGTAAAATTAAATATTTTGAATCGAAAGTATCTTGATTTTGTAATGTTGTTTTCTTAAGAGTGATATAAAAGCATTAACTTTCTGTGTTCAGGTTAGAACATTTAACAAAGATTCTTATCTGTTAAAAGCACTCTCCGTCCGTAAGCGAGAATTTTGAATTCATAGAGGCTTGTTGATTTATTTCACATTGTTGCTACATACAACAAATAATTGAATGATTTAATAACACAACACAAAAAGAAAGCAAGAAAAGAATACGCCATTCAAACATATTCTTGGAATTTGGCAAAAATGTAATAAAGTCAGAATTTAAAAAGAAAGCAAACACGAAATGGTAATAAATAGTCAAGAATATACCCATAATTCAAATCTCGGTTGTTTGATAGAAAAAATCTGGCAAACATATTTTCGTATGAAGCCACTATTCCGCACCTCGCACCGCTTCAGCTTGCGTCTGATAAGGAATGAGGGGGATTGAGGGGAAGTTGCCCGTGCTCGCAGGAGCGCCGGACTTCCCAGGCGGGCAAGTAGCTCGTGCCGGCGCGGATTGACGTGCTGCACTGTTAAAATTGTGTGTGGCGTGCTATGGAGAGAAATTAATTCTGTGCACGTTTTCAAAATTCTGTGATTCCTACACTAAGTCATATACTACTTGAATATTGAATTTAAGAAAACCGCTCCGATGTAATAAAATCTATTTTCAAGGATAAATCAGCAATAAATTTTGGGCTCTTATCCATGATGTCCTTCGTCAAGGAACTTCCAATACTTCCTGCCGCTACAACATGGAAACGATCATTTGAGTAACTAATTTCCCACTGAATTGTAGAAGTCGTGCACAGATAATGAAGTTACATTTATGTCAAGGAAAACAAGGGATCATCTCAGCATTTACTCAATGTATCAGGGAAACGGGACGATCGAGATGGGGTTCATTGACCCAGAAGCTGCGATATAATACTTGTTACATATTGTTTAGCATTATACAGTCCAATTCGGATGAAGTGAATCGCTTATAGTGAACACAGTCAATACAACTTGCAACAAACGTACTTAGGTAAATGGCAGAATAATTTATTTTTCTAACGTTTGGTCAAATAAAGTTTACCTCTTCAGGGCAAGAGATTAATTCGCCATTCTAACAAGTTTTTTACGTTAGTAATAATGCACTGTGATATTGGAATACACAACGGCTTCCAGGCTTACTCGCCGTTATTTTATGATTACCGGAATCTTTCAGAGGTTATAGTAATACTTAGTTTTAATGTTGCCTTTACCCAGTATTACCCAGTAATCCGCGCGGTCTTAATATGCTCGATTTATGAACTGCGATTATAGTACCTATTTCAATTCTATAATCAAGGAGCATAGGAGCTTTCCAAGAAAGGCTTTATGATATCAGTGGTATCAAATGGTTTCTGCACATTCATTCTGGGTATAATGAGAACAATTTGTATTTAAGCATCTCTATGGGATGACAAAGAAGATCAAATGGACATGAATTTCCTTTTGAATAAAACAGAGTTGACGTTTATTTGACGTAATGTAATGAATGTAAAAAGCATTCCATGACTACTCTGGTGCCAGAAAAATTGAAGGTATATATCCATCACAATTTTAAATGAACTCGTTAGTCAATGCTTTATTGTTTTTATTTAAGAGCCTGAACTTCTTTCAATATGATATTGCATCCCGTTTGTCATTTTTGAATGAATTATCTCCAATCTTCGTTCATCTACTTAAGTGTCATCTAAGTCTCCCCGCCTCGGCAAACGAACGTACATCTTTTGCTATTTTAACATTAAATTATACCTAAATTATATTAAAGTGTTTTATCAACGATTTATCAAGGCGAAATTTCTAACCAAAAATGGAGTTAAGTCATCAGACCTTTTTGTCTACTGAATTGCAGACTTCATCGCTGCAACAGGAAAACAGTAATTTATAAGGGCCGTTCAAAATTACTGTTTTACTTGTAGCACTGATGAAGTCGGCAAATCAAGAAGCAAATGTCAGAAACCCATCTTTATTCACAAATTTTGACTTGCGGAATCGTGAATGAAAAACATGTAATATGTATCTATGCAAAAGTCATCATTATACTTCTATGCAAGAGTCATCATTATACCGGGCCAATGACCCCCATCTCGATCAGGTTTTTCGTCCAGTTTCCCTGATCCATTGAGCAAGTGCTGAGATGGCCTTGTTTTGCTTCTGGACATAAATGTAACTTCATTTTCTTTGCACGTCTTCTAGAATTCAGTGGGAAATACAGTTATTCAAATTATCGTTTCCTGTTGTCGCGGCAGGAAGTATTATTCCGAAGGACAACATGGATAAGAGCCAAAAGTTATTGCCTTTTTATCCTTGAAAATATATTCTATTACTTGGGAGCTTTTTTTCTTCAAAATTTAAGTAGTTTAATTTAAGTAGTCAAAATTTAAATTGATTGATTATGTAAACCGTCTGTAAATTGTTATTGCCTCATAGAACTGGCACTCATACATTCTCACAAAAGCGTCGAACCATCACCGTTTTGGATGTTGCGAAATAAGTTTCGTGGCTCCAACTCTGTATTTGACATTCTCGTTACCATGCGTCGATCGTCTGACCACAAAATGGAGAATTTGCTCTCGTCTGAAAAAACGATTTCCTCCAAAAGTTATTGCCGATATTTACAGGATTTGCTGCGTGATAGGCGTTTCTGGGTGTTCACTTTGCGTTCCCAGAAGCGTTTGGACAATGCTTTCATGTTACGCATAGGTGCCGTTACACATTGCTTAGTGTTAAGTGTAACTTAACCAGGTCTGTCGTAAAGTCTGATGTCCATGGATTAATTTTCACTGCGCGAACAACTACTTATGTTGCACACAGAAGACTTGAGATGACCACTCGGTGATATATTCTACGATCGACACGATCTACAATGACATGTGCGTTTATTTCTAGTTTATTTTAAATTTGTTGCGTCGTTGTTGACGCAACGCGTCTGTTGGGCGTTGAGCGCTTTTGTTGGAGTAATCCTCCCTAACCAAGTAATTACTATCATTACTTTACTGTTGTTGTGTAATTACTAATTATTGTGTTTGTCGAGTCTCGTCACGTCGGAGTCAGTCAGTGCCTTTTATCTCTTCGGCCAGGGGCTCGACGCCGTTAGATCCCGGGGTCCCTTGCCGGTCACCCAACCAGGAACCCACGAGTCTCGAATTCGCTTAACCTTCGTGACTTCACAGAGCGTAGTAAACGAATTCGGCTAGCGCCGCCGGCATTCGGATTTCATTTTCTCCCGGATTCGGATCGCCGGCCGCCGGATTCCTGTCCGTCAAGATACATCCAGTATCGATGCGCATTCATTGTGTCAACAGATTACCCCTCTGCATTTTCCAACAGCAAATTCCTGCCTCGAAACCATTTCAGCACAGAGATCCTATCTAAGCAGAGCTCATATGGCAACTGGCTGCGTAGGAGCGCGGATGACGGTGGATGAATATTGAAGAGTGACGCAAGCAGCTTAATTACCCGTTTCTATACCTTTATGCATGTTATTAAACATTTGCTTCCAGGTGTCTAAAGAGTTTCTGCGCCTTATTTCGACACACTGTTTCTTGTTTTTGTTAGAATTGTGATAGTGGCTTAGCTTTGTGACACTATATTGTGAAAATATGGGAAGAAATTTGATGATGTCAATATTGTTGTATCTTAATAATCTTAACTCACACTGAGCAGTTTCCACACACACAAACCTGAGAGGATAATTAATTTTTCACTCATGGTTTACACTCACTGTAAATCAAGTAAATCAAATAAAAAAATATGTGCTATTTTTATGTTTGGATTGGATACAATATTTTTTATCTGAATTAGTATAAACCTCAAGATCTATTTACAATTGCTGGAGTAGATATTATAATGTTTGGTGGTGAATGATACTTAGTAAACATTAAAATGTGTATATATTTTTGAATAAAATATTGTAAAGTGAGAATATTATCCAAATGTAGTACGAGAGTTGGAGTAGTATGCTAAAGTACGAGAAGTACAAGAAAAGAGTATTTCGGGTTTTTGTTATGTTGCTGTCATTTTCCTGATAATTTTGTGTCATATTCGTTTGAAAATTTTATGATGGCCTCAGAAAGTGTTCTTCAAACCGTCAACTGGTGAATGAAAACAGGCAATATGTTGAAATCACAAAAAGACTCCACCTCCTCGTCTGGGTGAACTCATAGGATACCATGACCTCTTTTCCCAAACGGCTTTATGGTTGATGACTAAGAAATGAGAGTTACCTTTGGCAGAGCTCACGAGAAAGAGTGCTGACACGCATTTATAAAAACATACAAAGGCAGATGCGAAATGTTTGAAATCGACGAGAATAGTGGGTTCTTGTGGGCAAAATGTTCGCCAGTGTCGCGATATGCAATGGAATGCTAATTAGAAGGAACCGAAATTTGATACGCTTTTCACTGAACTCATGCATCCTACCAATGAATTTTTCTGGCTTTCTCGTGAATCTTTAGTGTGAACTTTGGATTATAAAAATGTATTTTTACTCGATAATAGTTGCAAATGTTCATTTTAGGTACCTAATATTTTCATTTTGTATGAATTGTTTTTGTATATTAACGATTTTTTCTGTTCTTAGATTCCGTTTCGCCATTTCAAAATACGAACGACAATAGCAGTGATTTATTTTGATTATTATATGCTGCGTTCACAATATAAAACAAACAACTGAAAAGTATGGATCTATTTGCAGAAGCAACAGCAGAAGAAGAAGAAGAAGAAGCAGAAGATGAGGTAGAGAAAGAAGAAGAAGAAAAATCACGAAGAAAGAAGAAGAGAAAAGGGCAATCCAGTATACTACGTGGTATGTATTCACTTCACAAATGATGTATTCTACATTTTTATTTACGGTTATGATTTAATTCCTAGTGCAGAGGCCAAGCAGTTGTGCATCCCTAAGAGAAAATCTACCACAGATAACCTTCGGGACTAATAGAAAGATAACTTAAACAGTAACCTTCAATTGCCTTGCAAAACATTCAGGATGTCTAGCACCATTATCTGCACAATTTCAATGAGGAGAGCAATTTGTTTTACAAACAACTTGTTTTTTCCTCCTAGCTTCCATCTTTTCTTTCACATGCAAATCTCTCACTTTCATGGTATTCCAATGAACGAGACTGGAGGTTAGCCGAGATGTCAGAGGCTGACACCTGTCTATTGATTTCTTTCCTGGAATATGGGTCGTTTTGATGTGTGGCTTAAACAGCAACTCGGAGGTTTATAATTAATAATTCATTTCCAAACTTTTTATTACTTCGATAGTTTTTTATTTTGGCAGGAAGCCTGGGAAGTTTGGGTTTGAATGTGGAAGAAAAGGATATAAGGAAGGAAAAATGGAGAAAATGAAACGTAATTGATTCTTTGTAAATGTGTGTAAACCCTTTAATAACCGCTGAGAATCAGGAATATGCTAGTATTCTTTTAAAACTCATATTACATTCCTTGTACAATTCCATATTTTTGGAAATCTGTGATGGCAATATTATTTTAATTAAGCACAACTTCAAATATGCATTCGAACATAAAATAGACAAGGGAGAATATCCCTTCGTCCGGTCTCCAGAACGGAAGTTCCCTTGGCAAATGTCATTCCTCGAATCCTCCGCAGGGGACGCAAGCCTTCTGTTATAGCTTCCTAAATATGCCTATTTGAGAAGCTTCGCAGTGGTGGATACGCCTTGCGGGAGGGGCGGGGAGGCGCGGGGAGGCGCGGAGAGTGCGGGAAAGTCCTGTGCGCGTGTTAGTCAGCACGGGGATGGCGACGCCGCGTCTCGCCTCGCATACAGAGCGTCGCGTCGCCACTTCGCGGTTGCGTCGCACACGCGACGCCGTCACACAGTGGGACGGAGACCTGAAAAAAAGTGTTTCGGCACAAATGAAATTTAAAGGTTTGATAATGAAAGAAACATCACTAAAACTACAACCAAACATGAATTTGTTTAATGTCAAAATAAATAAGCAGAATAAAACACCCTTCTATGTGCTCATGTAAAATATAATTTGATGAGCAGGCCACGACTTTAGATTTAATATGATGCATTCATTGCCATTTGTTATGAAATATAATGTTTTATGTAATTTATTGTTGTTCTTTATTTCATTAAATTTGTGTGCTCATATCAAATGCATCCCGAAGTTGTTGAACAACTTGGTGTCAGACACCAACCGTTCTATAAATAAATTCTAAAATATACGGTGAAAATGAAATTTCATAGAAAAGGTCAATAGTAAACAGACAACATTCTAGAAGAGTTTGTTTATAACATATTAAAATTATTTGTTTTATTTTAATGTAAAGATATATTTATTTAACAACTCGATTCCAAGAAAAAATCGTCATTGAATCTGGTGTTGTAGAAACTATTGTTTCATTAAAACATATGTACCTTTGTCAATAATAATTTGATGAGCAGACCAAGACTTTAGATTTAGTATTATACATTTATTACTATTTGTTATGAAATATAATATCGTTTTTGTGAATTATTATTGTTTTTTGATTGTTTTTGTGTCGATACCAAATGTATCCAGAAGAGGTTGACAACTGCCATATATGTTGTGGATCAAAATCTTATGTTGTAAGTGGAAAGTAATGACCAACTCGGTTGCCACTTTAATGTTGAATTTCAAGAATAAACGATGGAAGCATCACGGTCGCCAGCTGCAAATTAATTGCAACGAATTTTGATAGAATTATTAATTAGTTAAATAATCAAGATATTGACGCGACGCCTACGATTGTCAGGCGTAAAACCCCTTTACAAACAACATAATGAAAAATACACAGAGTTACTAGAAAGGTAGAGGTCATGGAGCCTATCCACTTTAGTAAGCTGAAATACAAGAGACGTACCATTTCTAAAAAATAACAATATTGTGGGAGATATTAACCAATGTATCTCACATTATTTAACAAATAAGTAAACGCCATGAATCCAAGAAAGTGTTCACTTTGTATCTGGATTGAATTCAACAACCATAAGTACAATAATAACCATAATGAATGAGTTGCGAATAGTAATAGCTCAATGATCCAAATGTAAGTAAATGGAATCTGCTCATATGCTCATGCCACCAAAAATTACCGGCCAAAGACAGATTTCAATAATGAAAAACATACGTTTTCACTTTGCTAAAAATGCGGCGCTCAGAGGCACAATTCCAATAATGAATAATGTTCTAACAAATTTGAGAGAGGCAATGGCCTCGCAACTCCAATAATACAGCCAAAAGCGTCGTTTTTGTGCAGCTTGGCCCAGCCAACATGACCCAGCAGAGGGCCGACGACGTGTTGTAGAACCTCAGGAAAAAATAATCCAGCTCGGGATCACACGCCTATTTGGTGCCGAGTTCAGCAGTGCGATCCATTCGACACGAAACCAACAATGAATCACCTGGAACAGCCTGGGAGAAGAATTAGCGTTCTGCAACAATTCGAAAAGTCAATTAGAAAGTGCAAAAACAAATGTTGGGTAGAGTCGGCCCGGTGGCCGAGATCGCTAAGGCAGTAGTGACGTAGTGATCTCGGACCGACGGGTCGCAGGTTCGAGTCCCGGTTCGAGTCCCGGTTCGAGTCCCGGTTCGACTCCCGGTTCGAGTCCCGGTTCGAGTCCCGGTTCGGGCATGGTTGTGTTTGTGTTCGTCCTTCCACCCCTCATTATCACCATTTCGTTTCACCCTCATAGTTACTATAACGTTAATGCCAATAGTGGTCGCTAATGACCTAGCTGTTGATGCAACCTTGTATAACAAAAAGAAAAAAATGTTGGGCAGAGCTGCAACTCATGGCAGATGTCAAAAATATTCTGCAAAATAACAATAAATGGTTAGAACAACAATAATATAGCAAGCTGAACACTCAATAGAGTTGAATAACCATAGAGTTAAATCATGAGCATAAAATACCAAACATCAATAAGTAATGAACGAATCCATGTTTGATACCTCTCCGGTCTGCGGAACGTTCAAATGCATAAGGGCTATTTACATATTTACACAATTTGAGACCGGATACGAGTGAAAGAAAAAATAAAAATACACATTAACGGCAGAAGTGCCGGGACAGCGCTCATGATCACCCAGGTTATAAGTAATTAAAAAAGTATATACATGAATAGCGGAGCATTCAGAGAGGTGGGTTGTGTTCGGAAAATGGTACAATACTCAAACCGATCGACAAACGGAATAAACAAATATTTACAAGTCTGAGTGACCAGGAACGACAGACCAAATAAATCAAACATTATGGCCTGAAGGGCCGGGCAAAATTAAAAAAGAATTTAGTCACATAACAGGCAAGAGTATGGCCTGGGTAACCAAGAACGGCTGACTCTGAGGAACAACTTGGTGTCAGACCCCACTTACAGCGAGGTCCGAAACAATTGTTCTATAAATAAATTTTAAAATATATAGTTAAAATGAAATTTCATGAAAAAGGACAATAATAAACAGACAGAATTGTAGAAGTGCTTATTTATATCATTGTATTAAAGTTATAAAAATAATGTTCACAAATGTTAAAATTTTAGAGATTATTTACATAGAAACAGCATTTTTTCATCCCCCCCACCAAATTACACCTTGTTACGAATTTCAACGTTTTGACCTATGGAAGCATTGTTTTGGGTACGCTATGCAAGACAGGATCGTTGGAGTCCTTTTCTTTGCAGGAAAAAGTAAATAGTTCAGTGTACCTAGACGTGCTGGAGCTGTTCGTTCACTTTCAGATAGAATACTCGTATTTGCAATCGAATATCATCTTTCAGCATGATGGAACGTCATCACATTGGTTTACAGAAGTTTGCGAATTTCAAAATACGAAATTCCCCGATCGCTGTATCGAGCGCGGAGGACCTATTATCTTACCAGCACGTTCCCTGGATATTATCCCGCTGGAGTTTTTCCTTGTGGAGATTTCTGAAGGACCGCATGTATGCGACTAAAGTGGACAATATTCCTACGTTAAGACGTCGTATCGTTGAAGCTATTGCTTTTATGACAGAACACATTTTACGATGAACGTGGCAAAAAATGAATGTAGACTAGATGTGTTTCGTGCTACTAATAGTTCACGTGTAGAAATCCATTGACGATTAATAAACATTTTTTTGAATTCCTCTAGCTTACTGAGCATCTTATCATCATAACTTCTGCAGTTGGTCTCTTACAATCCCTTGAAATGTGGGAGATTTAAAAGGGACACTGTAATATTACATTTCCGAAGATAAGGATAAATTCAAGGTCTGGAAACATTAGAAATAAGAATATTAATTCTATTTAATTAACCTAGGAATAAGAATAAATAGAATTAACCGATTTGTGTTAAAATATTTTATTAATGTAACAATCAATAGAATCTCGGTTGCACGGGAGATACACGCCCCATCCAGAGAGTATGTCTTGCTCATTCACCCCTGAAGAAGGGCACCCTATGACTGAGACGTTGCCAAACCTGGATGCCAAACCTAAGATGCAATGTCTTACTGACAGTCAAAATTCTACTCTTTCACTGTACTCCCTTTTCTTCCAGTGTGTGTTATATATACTAGCGATCAAATATTCTACATTACATTTCTTTCGACCGGCTCAGTGATAATAAACGTCGCCGCTACAGCGTGTCTGTCAGGGAAGTCTTAGGGTTGGACTGACGATGGGGTGGGATTTTGAAAGTCGCTTGGTGGAAATTCACTGTCTAGAGGAGAATTCTATCTATCAGTGGCTCTGATAGGTAGTTTTCCAGGGTTCTCTGAATAATACCAGATAAATACCAGAGTAGTACCTTCACAAATGGATCAGGACCACACACGATGTTTCCCTCCGTGTCCTTGTCCCCTGACACTCACTCACACACACACAAACACACACATGCATCACACTAACACACATGTCTGGAGATCAGTCTGGGGCCGTGACCCACTGGAGAAGATATCTGGGATGCAAACCGGCGTGTAGTTTGCCGCCGGATATCACGTTCCAGCAAGGGAGGAACAGCGCCCCCTCTTCCCGCCGGCTATAGAATGCATTTTACTTCCGGGACTAAGAACCAATGTAGTTGTAGCGTTAGGAAAATACTCACTCCTGTATTCTTTCCACATGTCGTTCCATGACCGTTTGTCGCCGGTGGGCATGAAAGATTACAATCACAATCAAATGTTATTTTGTAACGTTGAGAAATATTTTTAGAAAACATTACATCTTCACTAGAAAAAATTGTGTCGTGGTGAAAGAAAGAATAGAAGAGATTGGCCGTGTCGTGGCGGTTTGTCGTGCCGATGTCCTGTCCGTTCGTCGTCGGTGTACATGAAAAATTACAATCTCAATCAAATGTTATTTTGTAACGTCGAGAAATAGTTTTAGAAAATCTTACATCTTCACTAGAAAAAAATTGTTTTATATCACAGAACCACATGGAGTAAAATACCTTGCGTTTGGCCAAAAAAGGCACCGATGAAACCGTACTCCAGCAAAATGACATCTTTCGATTTGTCATTTTTCTTGCACATCGATAATTCATTGAATATTTCGTGTTCCCTTGTGTGTCAACACCTATGGTCATTAGCACCGAATGTATAATGCATGTTTTTATCACGGAAGGTGGTGTTCTTCGTCTGCTGGATGGTGAGATCCGGTGACGACTTACCGGCGCAGATTTTCCAAACGGGTATCCCAACCAGGAACACCGCCCCATCCAGGGAAAACCGGAAGAGGTGGCACAGGGCTCATCAAGAAATGTCACTGCAGTGCCTCAGACCGGAAGGTCCTGGGGTTCGAGTCCCGACGGTGACAGGATTTTCGCTAGCTAATAAGTACATACGCGGCTAGGTCGAGTAATATCGCTGTCTGGAGGAAAATTCTAGCGGCCGGATGCTCTGATCGGTAGAAATGGGCCCCGAACCATGCGTGATCTTTCCTTCCTCTTCCTTGTTCTGTCCTCACCCTTACAAGATCCCCGATTGGGGAAAACCCCACTAGCCGACGGTAAGTCGGCGCCGGAATCTCACCATCTAGTGGGAAACGATCACCACCACTTATCGAGAAAAAAATGCACCACACTTTCGGAACGAATGACCTCTTGCAGTTGACGCTCCGGGAATCATTAATCAATCAATAAATAAAAAAGAGCCTGGAAGAGCTCCAAGCTCCCGACTGACTCCCCATGTGTCTGGTTTAATCAGTTAATGTCCTGAGCCACCTCAGCCGGTTTGCGCACCGATCTTATAGCCTCCAATTGTCTCTATTAATTACGGGTCTTTTCCGCTATTCATAGCAGTGCCGCGGCGGACATCCCACTGTGCGGTGCCCGCGTATTTGCGGGTGGCGGAGATAAGCTCATAGCGTCTTTTGTCGTCACGCAGTCGTGACCCAGCACTTTCCGCGCAGTTCTTCCGACTAGGCGTTCTTGGACTAGTGCGAGAGAGGATCATGACGTCATGGAGTCGCCGAGTGCGATGGTTTGACACTGGCGTTCGTGTTGTATTCCGTATTGCCACGCACTTGCCAGACGTGCTGTTGATGTAAATATTCCGTGCCTTCAGTGAAAAAGAACAGAGGAGAAAACACTCCCTTGAATTGTGCGTTCCTGCTGCTTGAGAGACCCAAAGGAGTAGCAAGAACGTAACCCGCGAAGAAAGTTTTCAATATAGATTTTGTCATTATTTTGACATAGTACAATATTCGTACTACGGAGAAATGTAGTTCATAGATATGATGAAATTATATAATGCTTCGGAAAACGTTTTTACTTTCTCGGCTACTTCGTAAGAAGAGAACATATTCTAATCCTGCGGCGGAAAACAACGAATTTTCGACAGAAAAACTGTGTTTGTCGGGCCCTGGTAACGAAAAAGTGTATAAACCATACTTTTATAGTAAATTTCTTCCTCTAACATGTGATGAACACAGAATCCATGTGTGTCCGTCTGTGGTCAAGGCTAACGCCTAAACCGTTCAACCAATTTTCTCGAAAACTGATATACATTACCACTGCCAATGCTACTGCCGCTGCCACTGCCACTACCGCTGCTACTGCTACTGTTCCTACTTATTGCAGTAGTGTTACTACTATTACTGCTGCTACTACAACTATTACTTCGATTCGCGACTGCGATTGCCACTGCCACTGCCACTGCATTATTATTATTACTATTATTATTATTATTATTATTATTATTATGTAAATGAATGTTTGCTGATGTTAAAGTAAATGCTATAATTACAAAGAAGCTCTAGCAGTTGATATAAAATAACACACGCAGAGTCACTATTTTGAAACAACAAAAGATCATTACTACAACATTCAATTAAATAAATTAAAAAAACATCTCTAATAATCCTTACAAACGCGCATCCAGTATGGCAGTTACAATAAGATTAAATTGAACTGAATGGAAACAATGGACTGAGACCGTTGGTAGTTGGAGAAGGGGAGAAGGCTTCAAAAGACTGTTAAAGAAACGTAATACAGACAAATTTTGAGTTTCCAATATGCATCACTTAGAGGCCTTTCTAGAACCACCTAAAATTAAATCACGCCCCAACTCCAACACTTCCAAATCTGTAATATTAATGGAATGTCCACTGTCTGTGTACAAAACCCATTTAATGTGTAAACATTGGTATCTCCCGATTGATCGGAACAAACTCTAGGATTTGCGAATTGAAGCGAATATTTTGATTTTTTGGGGGTACTTTATATAAAGCATCAACATGTTCAATGTTGACAAGACTCCTGCCGACTTTTTAATCCTTGACACAAGGGAAAGTTCTGAAAGCCAATTATTTCAGATATATTAGTTTATCTCAGCCACAGCGTAAGAATGATTGAGTATTGAAGTTGTCAATATTACCTTGTCTGGGCGAAAAGAAAATCGTTTTCTGTCGTAATTCGGGCGTGATAAAATGTTAGGCAGAGGCTCCGCGCCAAAACTCGTTCACGGAATCTGCACTGCTGTGAACAAGACCTTTACAAACGTAAAATTCTAACTTTCAATTCCTTCGCTCTTTACACGAGCGCGGCGCGCATCCACTCGGATTCCCGATCTTCAAACAATGCGATCGCGTCGCGTCGCATGTCGAAGGGGGCGAGTATTCGTCGAAATCGCGACAATATGAAATGTTATCTCTCTGCTCGTTTCTTGGTGTCCGTCCTGTGGCGCGCTCTGTCGCCCTTCCTAGAAAGCAGTTCAAAATTTCAAAGCAGTTCAGTCATTACCAAGAATTTCGTACGAAAAATTTATTGCCTTTCTCTCAGGAAGACCACCCTCGGTTTTTATAGAAAAAAGTCCAAGGCGTGACGTTTGAAATGTATAACCTTTGATGTAATTAGCGCCAAAGAATTGCTGTAAATTATTGGATTCCAAGTACGGCGCCAAATTTCAATTAATTTTGGCCGCCTACGTGCCAAGAGCATCAGCTGATGTCACTGCAATGCTTCTGACCGGGAGGACCTATGGTTCGAATTCCGACGGTGGCAAAATTTTCGGTCGAGTTCAGCCGCTGCCTGGAGGAGAATTCTAGCGGCTCGTTGCTCAGATTGGAAGTTTTCCGTGGATTCTCCGATCAATACCAGGCGAATATCGGAACAGCCCCCAAACAAACGAGCTACGGGCCGCGCGCACCCTTGCCTTCATCGTTCTTTTCATATCATTACCCCTTTCTTACACACACACTCCCATGCCCTACACTGCTACATTTCTGGGGAAACCAATCGAGAGGTTAGAACCTGTTCCGTCTGGGACGGTGCCACGCTGGTTGGAAGATACAGTAAAACCTGTCTCAGACGCATACTCGATAAGGCGGAAACCTGCCTTCGCCGGAAACGGAAAGGAATTGAATCGAATATTTTGATTTTTGAGGGTACATTACATAAAGCACCCTGATAATACGACGTTATTAAAAATTCTGGAGAAGTCGGAAAACAAATATGGTTTTAAATTAAACATTTACTTGTAGGTGTGGCGACAACGTACCAAGACATACTCAAATATGTGCTCGTGAATTCGCTTTCTCAGCTACCCTCCTGCGAACATCATATATCCCACGCTACTCGTGCGAAAGTCAGTTTATTTCTAACACACTATCTGATTGGGGAAATTCCCCGCAAGCCGACTTAGGTCGGCACCTGATCTTAGCATCCAGCGGGAAAAGTTTACCGCCATCTCCCGAGATAAAAACATACACGACATTTACGGGAATATTGGTCTTAGCGGTTGACGCGCCCGGAATCACTGTTGAATCAATTAATCCAAATTTTAGCGAAAGTGGCGTCAAATGTTTTGATTCAACTTAGTCCTCGTATAGCGTCAATAAATTTTAACTAAATGGTGCAGGTCTCAATATCGACAAAACCCCTCATTTCTTGAAAATTGCAAAAGTGCAATTGTTTTCGGCGTCTTCTTATAACTACGATATTGTGCGATAGTAATTTCCCTAATGAAATCGGTTTTTTAAAGACAGATCTTGAAATTAGGTTGTGTTCAGTTTTTGGGAAATATGCGTATTTTCGCATAATTTTGCCTGAAGTAGGCGATTTTTAAATATATTTTTTTCTAAGAAAATGATCCGGTTTTATCTTTAAATGTTTCCCTCGTATGTGTCAATAGACGGTTAAGATAATTGGTGCTTGTCTCATTTCCGGCAAACTATATTTTCGAAAATTGCAAAAGGTTAACATTTCAAAACTACAGAATTGAAGCCACAGATTTTTTTGCCCTTCCTCAAAATATCTTCTAAAACTTCAACATTTTGAAAAACGTCATGCACAATTTTTTGAAAAAACGAGTTTTTCACTATTTCTGGTTGAAATTGCTGCAAATTATAAAAAGAATATTTTCTCACAAACTTCTCGAATTTTTTCGTTAATTTTTTCCCATGTCTTAAACAAGGGTCGCTTAAAAGAATGGTGTAGGTCTCATTTTCGTAGATCTCTAGTATGCATGTTGGAAATATTGGGTTGAGATAATTAGATTTTGAAGCGTTGGCTCGATTCTGTGGATACTTTACATGAAATCCTAACATAATTTTCAAAATTTTCTTAAAAATGATTCAAAATTTCTAAATTATTTTTTTCGTACAGAACAATATACGCTGGAAAATGGGCACATCTCATTTTTGTTAAACTTTCAACTCTCAGAATTTTCCAAAAACCTCAAAAATTTCGGCGTCTTTCTACAACTACAATATTAAAAATAGAGATTCTTTCCTTAATGAAACCTGGTCTTTAAATTTAGATCTTTAAACGGATTTACGTAAAATTTTTCGAAAAAAGAAGTAGTTTTCGCTGAAGTTTTGCTTGCAATAAAAACAATTAAAGAAAATTATCTATTTATTTATTTAGTCAAAAAACTGTATGTGACGTATGGGGGAGAAAATCACCTGCGCAAACTTTCTTGTGTTTGAGTCCCTTCCCAACAATTTAACTATTAATAGTTGAAAGATGAAAAAATAATAATAATAATAATAATAATAATAATAATAATAATAATAATAATAATAATAATAATAAATTTAAAAAAGCGAGGGATTAACATTTCAAAAACTAAATATTTTCGTTGCTGAATTGTAGAAAATGTATTTTTAACGGTAAACGAACGAACAGAATTGATTTTTCTGTATTGTTAACAAAGGAAAGCTCAACAAAACGTGCGCATAGTGAAGCTACATTTACGTCCAGAAGCAAATCAAGGGGCCATCTCAGCATTTGTTCAATGGATCATTTAAGAAAGGAAAATACCCAATTATCTCATAAGCGGCTATAATTTTTTTCTTTAATTTTATATTGAAAAGATAAAAGTACAAAAATTCTACAGGTGACATTTTCATTTAAATTCTCTCTATTATCGAAAATTCCAAATGTTTAATTTTTTGGGCGTGTTTTAATACTACTACGATGTTGAAGATTGATTTTTAAAGGAAATCCGTTCTTTAAATTTAGATCGTGAAATAATGGCAACGAAAATCTTTGACTTATTGAAAATAGAAAGAGAAAAATTTCATCTTTGGTTTTAAAGTGACATACGCTGGTTCAATCTGGCCTAAAACCTGACCATAATGGCAAAATTCAAAGAGCACGTTCGGAACTCTTAATTCTCAAATTTTGTTCAGAAAGTTATTTCCATAATTTTCCCCTCACGGCTCGTAAAATTACCATTGCTCCAATCTCTCGAATTCATTGATTCTTGTCGACAATATTCATGAAATCAAAAAATCCACAAAAATTTAAATTTTGCGGAAAAATTTGAATTTTTGTGGATTTTTGTATCACCCCTCTTTTGACGATATTTTAAATATATTTTGAAGGAAATGTGTCAAATGCTTTTATTTGATACATGCTGAATTTTAACCCATGGAGCGTAACAAAGTCAGTTATATATGTCGTAACTTATACTTTGTACTTTTACTGTCTATTCCTGCCAAATTTTCTTTTTTTAAATTTGTCAAGTATAATTACATTATTCAGAAGAACAGGCATTTAGCTCATCATACCTCAACCTTTTTTGCTTTATCGCCATTTCACTGCATTACTACGTAGCAACATTTAATACTAGATCTCTAGGTGTCTTCGACGTCACTAGAAATTAATTTCTCCGTATTTTCTTAATTTTCCCCCCTCTGATAACTATTTTTAATGGGAAAATTGCTGATGTAAATTTCATGAATCAATATTATAAGGATCAGTATTAACTCCTGGCCACTGAGCACCAATGTTTCTAGTGTACTTTGAAAATTCTTATTTTCTTGTAGAAACCAAGACTGTGGATTCGATGACGTTATCTCGAACTAAAGTTGATAATTTTTTCGATCGCATATAATATTTTTAACCGCCAAAAGTAGGTCTGAACAGCATTAATTCCCAACAGATATGTGCCAACTGTTTGAGATTCGTTCTTGTATAGGTATTCCATTACTTTCTCGTAATGTAGTATAATCAAGATATATATTTGGGAATCCTTGATATCGAAAGAATCTTTTTTCTCGAAACTTCTGACCGTCAGTCCTGGGTCTTTGAATAGCACTAGTGCCTAAACCGCACACAAGATTTTGAAGTAAATAAATGTTATCGGATCCATCAGGCTGATTTTTTCCTCCATCGAGTTTCCAAACATTTAATATTCGGGACTTGTGACAATTGCGCAACCTCAACTGACGACTGGCACCGCTTGAAAGTATTCAAAAGTGTAAATGGAGCGCAACGTTTATGCGTAACATGTTGTTTGCATTCTTCAAATGTGAATGTCCTGATAGCGTAATTACGCTATTTAATGACAATTCTTTTACTGTTAGCTTCAAGTGAATGATATTTCTCCTGAACAACTTCCGTGAACCCCATAATTCATGACAGAAAAAATCATATCTAATGCAACGTAGTGAAATTCGCCCGCAGATACATATTTTTTCACTTATTGGGTACACTTTGAGACCGTAATGTATGTCATCAATTGAGAAGTGGCGGGGCCTGGAACGTGTTTATAATTATATACTACGCTTTTTGACGTATATTCAGGGTTTTATCGCCAGCGAAGGCCATATATTATGATTTTTAGTCAATAGCATGGTAGAAACCTTTCTAGCTTGGGTAAAAGGCACTCTGAACGTCAACTGGTTTAGAGGATAATTTCCGCAAATGACAAGTCATTTAGATTTAATCTCAAAGTTTCCAGAACCGCGCCGGAAAGCTGATCTAACCCGGAAGTGAGGGACCTGGCAAGCCGTTGTTTCAGTTGAACTACACTTACAGAGAAAACATGAGAGCTTCCATTCATGGATTTCGTTCTAACGTGTTCGTAATATGAAGAAGAACATACATATCTAACAACGAATCTGCCTCAATATATTTTTCCGTGAAGTGAAGTTTTTTCGTGAGTAAAATTGTCAAATTGTCGACTCGTAAATACAGCATTTCACTAGCAATTATTTCTTATTAAGAAGTATAAAAAAGAGATATGTTCACGTAAACATTTCTCATAAAAATATTTATGTAACGATAAATTAAATCGTGCATCAAAGTAGAGTGAAATACAAGTACAATGATTTCCCTTCGGATGTTACCGGTTAGTATGTTCACACTAATACCCCAATCATTACATTTTCTTTTGTTTTCGTTAATTTTGTGAGTGAACTTCATAAGCTCTTATTTTTTAATTTTATTTTGAAGTTATTCACAAAGTTTTGTAAAACAATCTTAATTTTTATTTTTTCGGAGTATTTTCTAACATTGCTTAACATCTTATTACAAATTAGGACATTTATATAATTTGCTCTTGAGTAAAGGTCTCCCATCTCGAGTTTTACATGAGTATGGAGCAAAAATTTAGACCAGTACAAAATACAGTATTTCAACTTTTTTTTTTTTTTGAAAAATTATTAGACGTTAATGCGAATGATCTCTCTGGTAAAATGGAATTTATTCAGGCCTGAAGAATTCAAGTTCAGTTTCATCTCTTGCTATTGTTTTCTCGAATACAATGGTCATACTGCCACACATACTTCGAGAAGAACAATGATGTTGTCGTGTGAATGCATAAGGAGAAATGAAACCCTTATGTCTAATTTCACGCCTATTTTTCTTCACCATTCAAAGAGGAAAGGTACAGGTATTGTGGTGCAACAACCTTCCAAGAATCATTTCTAGAGGTTTCTCACACCGATTCTTAGAAAATGTGATTTACTCGAAGCAAGTGACTTCAAGCAAAGACGCAAACAAGAAATGCTCGAGTACTGGGTAGTTTTGTGCTTGTCTTCTGTATTTGTGTAGGGACAGTGGAAAAAGAAGTTAATAAAACATTCGTTTATAAAGAACGGTGAATTGTGGTCACATACGATTGAGACATAGTTCGTTTTCTATGATAATTAGCAGTCACTATCAGTGGCCCCACTAAATGTGTAACAGGGTTGTCTTGCAAAAAAATCATTTTCTTATTTTTTTCGGAAACTGACCGATTGTAGTAAAACACCTATTTCGTTGCTCGCAATATTAAACATTCTTGGTGCTACACTTCTATAAAATATTTATGAGAATTTAATTGTATTTAAAAACTTTTCTTCTTAAGTTGTATCTTTTATGTGGTATTGAAAATGCTGTGCTTCTGATGAAAAACATTTTTAGGACTTTAAAAATATATGAGTGTCTTAAGGGAAGAATTTTGAGATAAAAAGCTCTTGTATATTCATATTTTGCTTTAAATGATATTGTTCTCATAAAACGATTTTGAAAGGAACGTGTTGTGAGTTTTATTAAACGTTTTGGAGAAATTATTGATCGGTACGTCCCACCCCAACATGAAATTCCACATTGGAGTCTAGAACCAATAAGTGAATGATAAACCCTAATTAATACTTTTCTAGGGCATAGTTGACGGGGTAAATAAAATTTTCTTACAGTTCTGTAGAGCTCTTTTTTTTATTTTTTAACATGTTCCCTCCATGACAGTTGACTATCATTAACTAATCTTAAGTACTTAATATTAAAACTTGATCTAATTCGAGGCAATCACAATAATCATTCGGAGCTTTTGTACATCTAATTTCATGAAATTTTAAGGGAATGTAAAAATTAAATTCACTCTTTAACCTAAATATCATATACTTAGTTTTATGACTCAGGATCATAAACTGCTTATCAAACCAGAAGATAAGAAATGATAAATCTGTAGCCTTTGCATTATACTGCCTGTTAAAGACCATATTTTTATAAATAAAGGCCTATTATCAGCAAAGGCAACAAACCGCCATTACGTAAGTAATTTGTATAAATAAAAAAAGAATTGGCCCTAATACTAATCCTTGCGACACTTCACATGTAATTGAGCCCGAATCATGTTCACAATTACCAATTCTAACTGTTTGTTCCCTTCCAGAACGATAGCTGACAAACCATTAAAGATGTAGACCTCTCACTCTAGCTAACCATAATTTATCAATCAAAATTCCATGGTCGATTGTGTTGAACGCTTTGGTAATGTCAGCAAACAAAGGAGAAACCTTATCGCCCTTATTCAATGGATCATAAATAACTTCCATAAATGTAATTAAAGCATCCTCTGTGGACTTACTCTCTCGAAATGCGAATTGATTACTACTAAAAAAGTTATATTTATTTAGAAAATCAATTAATCTTTTCTTAACAATTTTTTCAAGTATTTTTGCAAACAGTGTTAACAATGAAAGTTACGATCTCCCTTCTTAAATATTGGAATAACCGTTGGTTTTTTCAAGCATTTCAAGAATTCATTAATTCTAAACTATATGTATCTATACTCTCATCTACCGAAACATAATTCAATTCAGTAATTAATTGCTCTCAATCGATAAAAATGCATTTACTTACCATAGATTTATTAAGTAATTATTTAATTCTACTCCTCCGTAGATTGTTACAGTCTTATTTTTCAATTCTTTACTTCGTGTTTCTATCAATAAGCACAAATAATAGTCTCTTCCATCGTGATATCCATAGAGTCAAACTTTATTCTGACTTCCAATTCATAACTTCCGTGTTTCGAACAATAATTACAAGTATTACTTTCTTCCTTCGTGATGTCTGAGGAGTCAAACAGTCACCGTTTATCCCTACATTTTACTATTAAATGCAAATGTGGCGAAGAATTTGTGAAACTAATTCAATAAAAAACTAGAACGTAATGATGTCAGTGAATTCTATATAAATCGTTTGTTGTGCAATATTTATCATGCAGCTATTACTAATTATAATAGTACGTATAGTAATCCTATAACCTGGTGTGTCCATTGATCCGGCGTCCATTATTGATGGATGGACTCCGATTAACACCAGGCAAACTCGTCCACCAAACAACGGTCCTCGTGCGATCTTTCCTTCTTTTTCCTTGTTCTATCCTCACCCCTAACTTACACACTTACACATACTACCGCACGTGTCGGGAGACTAGTCGGGAGCTTAGAGTGTATCCCGGCTGGGGCAGTGCCCCGCTGTTGGTAGATGCCTGGTTGGGGAAAAACCCTGCGAGCCGACATGTAGTGTGACGTTGTGGGTAAGGATAACGTCACAAGAACAAAGACACGAATGGGCTATATGCAGTTTATTTTACATAAGTATTTACAAAATATACAGGTCCTCACTCTGAGGCGTTTGTCGGATAAACTGCTTTCGGCGCCTCTCTCTACACGCGCCATGCGGCGGCGTCCGCGACTCGACATCTGATGTGCCCTGGCAGGTACACCAATTGCCCTACAGTGGTAAAGAACCACTCTGCCGAGCCCGAACTCATTGTGCACACAGCACTCCGTGCCAGCCTGGGCGGACACGTTTTTTCAGTCTTGCCGCGAGGAAACCAAGAAAATGTTTCCATCCGTGACTTCGTCCCGCTGGCAATAGGCCGAACCAAGTAACCTCCTACGTCATCTGCCCCCATACGCTGCCCTAGGACCAACTAGAAGCTCCTGTGGTCCGGTGTGGCGCTTATTGTTCGTGTGGTTATTTTTACCTACTCTCATGATCATACCTTCTAATGCTTCTCTGAGGGAAGCCAAGCTCATGCCGCTACAGTACAATGACTCTGATTCTTGCTATCTGAGAGCGTGGAAGATCATTGCCACCTTCCACGATAAAAACATACTACACTTACGGGACCGATGACGCTGATGTTATCACTAATCAATCAATAAATCAATGACGGTAGGATCTCTGCTACCATTCGGAGTAATCCAGGGGTCCGGTCGAGGCGTTTCGGTCTACTGGTGGAAACTCACCATTTTTCTGGATCCTTCAAGAAGATTCAAAGAGAATTGTCAAAAAATCTGATTTGGAGGTGGGATTAGGAACCTGGGGATTAAAATAGGATATTGAGGGGTGAAAGGCACCCACAAAGATGATCAATAGCTCATTCTCTCATCGGATTGACTATTAAACCTAATTTTTTAATAAAGAAAACGTTTAATTTTATCATTTTTAATCTAGGAATTTTACCATTACCATGTCTGTTGATTTACGAATCAGTGGTTTTTGTCAAAAATGACTTGCTTAAGGACGGCAATATATTTTTAGCAAACGCCGATGTCTATAACTACAACATTTGACGTAGTAATCATATTCATCAGGTGACAGTATCAACAGCTCATTACAAAACATTCACACACAATACATGTACAATATTTTACGACACTTTGCTAGATGATAATAAACGACTAAATTCGATAGAAAAGTTTAAATCCCAAATGAAATCGTTTCTGGTGCATAACTGTTTCTATACAATTAGAGACCATACTGAGCATCAAAAGGAAAGTAAAATTAATTTTAACAGTGATATTTAATGTATTATTTACCATTCCGACAGTATAATTCTAAACAACCTGTAACAAGAATTGTTCCGCAGCTTCTGCGTCAATGACCTCCATCTCGATCAGGTTTTTCGTCCATTTTCCTTGACCCTTTGACCAAATGCTAAGATGACCCCTTGTTTTGCTTATGGACATAAATGTAACTTCATTATCAGTGCTCGTGTTCTAGAATTGCATGGGAAATATAATTATTCAAATTAACATTTTCCATGTTGTCGCGGCAGGAAGTATTTTTCCTTCACGGACATGATGAGGGATATGAGCCCAAAGTTATTACACATTTGCCCTTGAAAATATATTTTATTACATCGGAACGAATATTTTGCTAACAATGCTTGAGAAAAACGCTCATTACTTACATACGGAGTAATATACATCGTATTCAGAAAGATACGTGATGCTGCGGAAAATCCATTTCGAGATTTCAACGGAAATATACGTTTGTGGGACCCCTGGTACCGAAAAAGGGTTTTTTGTCAAAACGTCCGTCAGTTCGTCTGTCTGTCCGTCCGTTCGTCCGTCCGTCTGTGAATACTAGCGCCTAAACCACAACTACGCTCGTTTCCAAATTGAAGCACTGTCCATCTGGCTGTAGATAAAGCCTTTAAATTTTGAAAAACATTCTTTAAAATTTTGAGGTACTTTATTTTTTGAGCCCTCTGTACCATTTTAAAATTTTCTCCAAAACGGCTCCAAATTTTTTTCTTTAAATTTCTTGAAAGAATAGAATAAAATACACTTATAAAGGTGGCATAGGTCTGATTTTCAAGGTTAACTCTGAATTTTTTAAAATTGCAAAAGTTTGATTTTTTCGGCGACTTTCAACAACTACACAATTGAAGACAGATTTTTCCTTCAAATGAAATTTGTTTTCCATAAACACTTCTTTCATTAAGTTCAACTATATTTTTTGAAAATTTTAGTCGTTTTCGTGCAATTGTGAGTGCATAAAGGCAATTTTAAAAAAATGAGAAAAACAAGATTTTCTCAAAAAGGCTCCAAATGTTTAATGTTTGGTAGGGTTATTTCCAATCGCACACTATACGATGACATAAACGCTATATTGCTCTAATCTTTTGTTGTTGTTTTTTAAATTACAAAAATGCAATTTTTTTGACTTGTCTCTCACCTCGGAAATATTTGCTTTAGCGATTACTTTATGTTGTTGTAGTTATTTGTATATGTGCTTTAAATAATGTCAAATAAAGTTTCTCAAAACTCAACAGTTTTCTGGTAAAATGTGCTCAAACTTCCGCATTTTCAGTAACGCTGAAACGTCATTTTTTTAAAAATGGCTCCAAAATTTTTTTTCAAACGTTTTCAATTTATAGTGCTGATTGCATTTTTTGAAATGAAGTAAAGTTCATTTTGGTGTTTTCTTTTTTCTTTTCAAAAATTACACAAATGTATTTTCTTTAATATCTTTCACGCCGTTAATATGCACATTCCAGCAATTTGTAAACACTATTGCTTATGTGTGTGTGTGGAAGTGCTTCCAATGACTTTAAGTAAAGTTTTTCGAAAGCTCAATAGATTCCTGTGAAAAAGGGTTTGCAATTTCGCATTTATAGTACCACTTAAACGCCATTTTCTTAAAAACGGCTTAAAATTGTTTCAATGTAAATTGCTACTTTGGTCGAGATTTTAGCTTTTTCGAATTCTTAAAGTAATATTTCGATTTTTAGTATTTGGAAAGCAGATAGTTGATAACATTTTTAAAAAATATACTTAAGGTGGGAGCTTTACTACGAGAAAGTCTGTGCCAATCTCTAGCATAATTTCTAATTTCATAGTTTCATTTATGCGCATCACATCTACACATTTTACCTAACTAGTCTGGTATAATAAATACATTGATCTCCTTCAAAAAGTCTGAAGTTTACGGACGATTAGGAGTAGGCGGTGATTCTTGAGCTACTAGCGCTCGATGCGTAGTGCCGTACGAAGAGAACATATATAGCGAATTACGAAAGAAGAAACGTTACGAGTGAGAACGTTACTTAAGGAGTGTTTGAATATACGGTTGATTAAGATTGTATATACACAGTTATTTCTACTCCAATTCAATGAACAAAGGTGTGATTTCCTCTTAGTTTCTAAGAACAGCAGTCCATGGGGAGCAACATAAACAGTTTTCCGGTTTGAATCTAAAATAAATGACTCCTAATCAATTGGTTACACATTGGCATATTCACGAAAGGTTTCCACCGCCTTTGCAGTTTCTAAATACCTTCAAAGTAGGCGGGAGTCAAGAATAGACAGGAAACAAGAATAGAAAGGAAGGAATTAATAATTCATTGATGCGAAATGCTGCGGAGGATATTTCTTCGTTTCTTTCATTGCTGAACTAAGAGTCACAGACGTTCCAACATATGATGCAAGTGGCGTAGCCCATAACAAAAGGAACATGCGAGGTGGTCGATCAGCGTTGAATTCAAAACGACCAACTGACTATGAAGGAACACAAGAGTGCTTGGAACCTGGAGTGACACATTCAGCATTTTTTATAATAATGTGAATTTGAAAGGAACAGCAGAAGGAAGAGCTGTTTCGGAAGGGAAAAGGGTAACCAGGTAAATCCTTTTCCGTCAGGATCGAAAACGTATATCTGCCCTGCACATTTCAAACAGATCCCTCATTAAAAATTAAGAAGGGAGCGAAATTGACGACAACCAAGATGTTAACTTATTCGTCTATAATGTTCGATGTGCCCTGATATACTATTCGCAGGTGCAGATCCAAAATAGTATCCAATAGGCAGGGAACTTTCTCAGAAAAATAAAAATTCTCTTTTTGTTTGCTGATCTTTCGCGCGATATTTCCTTCCTCTTCCTTGAACTATCCTTAACCATTACTTACACCCACACTTACATGCAGTACACTACCGCATATGTCGGGAGACCAGTCAGGATCTTTGAGCTGAGGCGGTGCCCCGCTGGTGGAACATACACGGTTGGGGAAATCCCTGCTAGCCAACGTTAGGTCGGCGCCGGATATCGCCATCCAACGGGTAAACATCACCACTTACGGGACTAATAGCCTTAGCAGTTGACTTGCCCTGAAACACGAAATAATGAAACTTTAATGAAAATTAACATTACCCGCCTTATTCATTCTCGGTGGTATGTTGGCCTCTTTCTCGCAAGGATGTGCCGCTTATGCGAGATTGACTAATGTTTTCGGTCACAACTGCAATGGTCATTGGTCCCGTTATTGTAGTGACTGTTTTGTATCAGGGTATGACGATGATCCTCTTCGCTGGTTGTTAAGATCATACACGTTGATTTACGAGGGATATTTCCATTCAGTTGTATCACCGAGTGGGTCACCGCCCCGACTGGGACAAGGTCTATATTCCCCCAGTTGTAGACACTCTCGATGCCCTGATGTTTCTTTAGCATGACAGTTAATTCATGTTAATTGTTGTGAATAAATAAACAAGTTTTAAATGTAAGATGTATTAGAAAATTTGCGAATTGCACCGTCATTTGAGAGGTATTCCTCATCTGTAGCCCGACCTCCTGTGAATCCGCCTGTGTAGCTAGAGGGAGCGTGCTTAAATATTGGTGATGCGTGTGCGTTCACACAGTCCGGAAACGTTTCCTGCGAACGCGAGGGCAGGGCGGCGGGGGCGGGGCGGAGGGCGGTGGGCGGGGCCGGGTTCCTTTTCGCGGGCGCTTCTGGAGCGCGCGTCCCCGCGGCGCGGCGGCAGCTGTCGCGTGGGAAGCAGTGCGCGGCGCTCCTCCACGGCTGGGCGGCGGCGGCGGCGGCGGCGGCGAAGACGCGCGCGCGGGAAACGGGGCTGAGTGGAGATGGGCGGGGCAGATCCGCTGGAGCTGGAAGAAACTCACGCGACCGGACCGTCCACGTGTTGATGGTAACTCCTCGGTCCCTTATCTCCTCCTCCTCCTTCTTCTTCTTTCGTTATAGATCAAGTTGTAGTTGACTGTGAAATATGCATTACCAAGTAAAATATCATTTCCCCGCCGACGAACGGGTTGCCCATTCTGGCACAGGATCATTCGTTAGTTTCAAAAATATAGCAATATAAAAATAAGTTACATAAAATATCTATTTATTAAGGAAATGTGTTGGGGAAATAAAAAAATAAATGTTTTAGATTTAAAAGTAGCGCTGTGGCAATGAATTTATGTAAAATTCGACACACCCAGGCCCGGGAACACTGTTAGCTGCCAAAAGACGAATTAATCCAAATCTCAAATGCCAAATACATATATGCATGTTTTACACAAACTCCATCATATAGATTATTTTGATGAAGTATCTGAAGAGCTGTGGGGCTGTAAGGTTGAAAAAATCTTTGGTGGATATTTTTATTTCATAACAGTTCTTTTCACCGCGACATTTACTGTTTACATTATAGATTTAGTATATTACTGCTCTTCTTTAGTTCAAAGTGTGATGGACTTGTAATTTAATATCTAGCATGAAAACCTATACATAACAACATATGCCTACCTATCAACCTTTCTTTATGAATAGGTATATAGGTGATGAATTGGTAGTTTGTTAGCTTCAAAAAGTTTACTATCTTTCAATAGCATCCACCCTAGGTTTTATTGACCTTAGAGCTAGAATCTGAATATCAAATTATTAGCTTTCTAGAAGTACTTATTATTTCTGAAGATTACACCATAACCACGGATGACCATAATAAAGCCTCCTAGACGGTCAAACTATTAAACTACAAGTCTAATTAACAAAATTGTTCTCTTAGCCAATCGTACGTTCCTTTCAAAAAATTGAAAATTAATTCTTTTCAAAACATTGAAAATTTTTAAATTAAATCTCTCGTTAACAATTTACATGATTTAAAGTTGATAGAACATGGCATTAAATGTAGACTCTGTAAATTTTTCAATCCCAATCATTCTGTCAACAACTTAATTATTTCTACAAATGATAATTCTTTGAACTGGATCTTGTTCCAATTCAACGAGACCGTTTCGATTGAATTGAAAAGAATGCGAGCTAAATACAACCTAAAAATCGTAAACAGTATGTCTAATCTAGACATCAAAGATTGCAAGATGAATTGTTTCTTTAATGTGTATTCTATTCCTAACAGAGAATACTAAGCATCGAATATAGGAGAAACGGGTTCACACTTAAAACGTCGTTTTGAACATACTAATTATAAAAGAAATCAATGCACCCACAGCCTTAACTAAACATGTGATGAATAAACTACATATCTTTGATTTTAATAACTCCAAAATTGTTTAGGTCGAGAATAAGTATAGAAAACGTCTTATTAAAGAGAGAATGAGATTAATCCAGAAAACGAATACTGTCAATGAAAGAAAAGATGTGGACAATTTGCAAATATTATACAAGTGTCTGTTGACTTAACAACTTCATAATTATAGATGTTTCATTACTGTGTCATTACTATTTCATTACTTCTAGTTTCTCCCTTTGCAACACATCACGTGTAAGTTCCATGGTCCTCGTTACTCCGTTTTTATCCTTCTGATATTCCTGTCTTGTTTCACACCATTCGAAAATGATAACGTGTTTGTCGTGTTCTACCATGGTTGTTTTAAATGTTTTACATATTGTAACTAATTGTCTTGATTTCATGGTTTTATATAAAGATTTTAACGTTTTAACTAATGGTTTTCTACATTGTGATTAATGTGAAATGGAACATTTTATGTAATAATTTTTATCAATCATTTATAAAACTTGTTTGATACTGTTGATACACACCACAGATAATGCATATTGATGTTTTTTGCACTTGAAATGGGGTTGCGCAGAGCACCCGAAACGACGTGGTGAATCAAGACAAAAAGTATTCAACAAATATGTTTGCTTATAATTCCTCCAGACTTTTTGGATACTTCATTAAAACATTGAGTTAAATATACGTAATTAAATTATGAGCTTGATGATGGGGTAGCATTTTGAATGACACCTCGAAAAAATATATTTATTATTTCGAATGTAATGTTTAAGAATCTTCTTTCCCCTTAAAATAATAAAGTGTGGACATTGATCTCGGCACTCCTCAGAACAAGTAATGTGAATAACCTAACCCTCTGTGCAACACCGGGAGACACGATGAATCCAGATGACATAGGTACATGTCCTTCCCGCAAATGAAAACTGTTTTGTGATGTTACTCAGTTCATTACGACATATCATCGCATCACATTCCAGAGGTGTATTAACAGGCTGCGGCTGGTTTGTGTCAGCATTGGCGTAGCCTGTGCAGCGTCACTGATCTGAATATTCTATAGGGTTCGGGCGAATTTTCGACACTAGTTATGTAACTAGTAGGACAAATTCAGTAACTATGTGCAAAATAATTGTAGAGATCGGTTGCTCTGTAGTTTTCCTTGGTTTCTCCTCGCGCGATCTTTGCTTCATCATGCTTGCTTCCTCGTCTCCTTTAGACATGCATGCCCATGCACTACAGGCCACATGACGAAATATCAGTTGGGGGTTCTTACACATACACACTTACAGGAACATGCACTACACTACCACATATTCCGGGAGACCGGTCGGGAACTTAGAACTTGTTCCGGCTGGGGCGGTGCCCCGCTGGTGGGAGATACCTGGTTGGGGAAACCCCGCTAGTCGACGGTAGGTCGGCGCCGAATCTGCCATCCAGTGGGGGAAGATCACCGCCACCTGCCGATGAAGAACATGCCCTATACGGGACTAATGACCTCGGTAGTTGACGCGCTCGGAATCACTAATCAATCAATCGGTGGTTTCAAAATATCAACGAATTAACGCCAATGCTTTTTTTAACATCGATGTGTTTTGACAACGATGTTTTGTGCTCGATGTTTTACCTTTTTCGTTGGTTTGTTTCTCAATGAAAAATTCGCATGATCGCAATACTGTAAAAGTAAGAAATGAAATAACTGATGGTAACACTGTTGTTTCATGTGTTGGAACCACGGGAATGCTATTTGTGCATCGACCATCTCTCGTCCGAGATGACCTCCATGCTCTTGTATTTCCTCTTTCTTTATATTCATTTCCCAAATCGAGGTGTGTGGGCGTAGGGTCAGTCCCTTCTCGTATTCTTCTTTGACAAATTGATCAACACGAACACTGTCAAATTAAATTTTAACAAACAAAAATTTAATGCACACGAATTTCAAGTTGGAGGTTACTAAACCAGTCTAAAAATCGATGTTGAAAAACATGAATTTTTTTTGTGGATGTATGTATGTTTAGTCGATGTTTTTTATCGACGTCGTATTCTAACTGGCAGAGCGAGTGCGCTAGGAGGCGTGGCGGACCAGCGTGGGGCGGGTGGGGCGGTGCGGGGGACGCGTCGGCGTGGTGGCGCCGCGTGCGCGCCGGCAAGGGTTCGGGGAAGCGCGCGGAAACCGCCGCCGCAAGCGTACGTGCCCGCTCGCGCCCCACATTCGCGCCGCCGGATGCCGAGGACGAGGAGGGAGTCGCAGCGCTCCGCCGGACGTCGTTCAGCCTTACGCGTGGAGATGACGATGGCAGCAACGGACGAATAATCTTTGGGTCTGTCTGTACTTGGCGCGACAGCCCGCGTACTGGTCATGTCCTACCAGCAGCGTCCGATAGCCTGCGTATGAGCCATGGCCTACCAGCAGCGTCCCGGCCTCGCGGCCATGGGTTTAAGGGGGTACGTGTGGTTAGCACGAAGACATCCCCACGCCGTATTCTGCTCTTCTCAACCCGAGAAGGGAATTTTCTCATCGTCACATAGCAATACATACTGAGATGTCGCAAGGAAAACGCTCAGTATAATTTTGCCCGACCGGGAATCGAATGGGGGGTCGCCTCATGGAAAGCGAACACGCTGCCCAATGAGCTAAACCGCGAGGGTCGGAAGTTGATGTTATGTTCCTTAAATCAATTCATGTTATTTTCCATGTAGATTTTAAACTCTACAGCAAATTATATTCGACGAGAAATAACTATAACACACGATCTCGACCAAGGTTGTTTTCCAGTCCAAACACGCACTTTTTATAACGTAGTAGCCATTTTCTAAATCGAAATAATTTGTGGTTGTTTAGACGTTTATAAACATTTCTTACTTTATTTCAGAATCATTCCATAATGCTCTGTATGGTGGCGAATTTCTAAGAACGACAGTTACGTTTGCTCTATTTTTGATTGTTGGGCGTTTATTTTATTTACTGTGATCCTTCCATATCTTCAAGACTTCAAGATAAAATACTTCACAACTTTTAGAGAAAATATTGAAGGAACAAAATGAAATCAAGCATATATTGCATATTATATTGAGAATAATTGAGTACTATTCCAAAAAGTTAACGTTACCTCTAATATTTTTTCGAATATTAAAAAAGATGTATTTCTTAAATTTTGCTGTGTTTTTTCTTCTCTCCATCAAACAAAAACTTGCTATAGCAAAATATAGCACTCGGGTCCCTCGGATTTAATTACACTGAGTTTACTCATAATCTGTGGCCAAGCACAGCTCCTTATATTATGAGATACGTATGTCTCACATATCAAGTATCATGTATCCCACGTTGCGTGGTCTTCTTTTTCAGATAATTCTTTCGGCGTTTTGCTATCCAGAAGGCGCGTAGAGACATCTGGTTTTACGCATCAGGATTTACCGTGTCTCGTGCTTAAGAAGACTCGCATACGTTCAGGAGACCTGCTCGTTTTACCCGCTTCGTGTTTAACCGTAGCTATATGGAGCTCACAAACTCTCAGTTTTGCCCAGCCGGCCGGCCGACTGATGGCCTTCGCTTGACCAACCTGGTACCATTGTCCCGGCGAAGGCCTTTTATTTTTTATTTATTTGATTTGAATTAATTTCGTCAAAAATACAGTCGAAACAGTCTATGACGTAAGGGAAGAATGAAGAATTATAAAACTGCGCACGTTCTCTTCATCCTCTGATTCCGTACCGGACCCTTTTGCCATAAACAGTTGAATGGTTAATAAAAGTACCCACAAAACGAGATTGGCACCGTTGATAACTAGAAGTTTTGCTCCTGAATAATAGAAAACGTATTCGCATTGGCAAACAAACTACGGATTTGATTTTATAGTATTTCTAAAAAATACAGTAAATCCTCATTAACACGAATTCCAAAGCACCGAAATCTGAGTTCGTGTTACAGAAATTCATGTTATCTGAATATTATAAATGTCCGTATTACCGTAATCCCGTGGCGGGCCCTACGTTTTGTTCGTGTTATGGTGAAATTCGTGTTGAGCGAGTGCGTGCTATCGAGGGTTCACTGTAACACTATACATAACCATCTCTACTCTTACCGTAACTACAGTTTGGGGCACGAAATTGCGAGCCTCAGTGTCACGCCAAACGAGTTCAGTGTTGCCTGACAGATACCCTTTCTTTTCGAGAGGAACGACCGTGACCTACCGGACAACACGTGCTGTTTGTCACCGAAAGCGTTGTTTGGAAGAACTTGACGATAACCCGGTTTGTCTGCTGATCGTCCAGTACGTCTGAAACGAGAATTAAATTCTTAGTATCTCGCATTCTACATAAAATGTATCGGGTTCAGTAATTACTTGGACCTAAAAGCACCAGCCAATATTAAATATTTAAAGGAAGCAGGAGTGTTTGAAAATATCATTTTTATAAAATGCCACATCAGAACAGACAACACGAGTTATTTATATAAGTTATGTAATAAAACACACGCAATTATACATTAAGACAAAGGCTAATTCACTTTTATATACATATTCTTCATTATCCCAGGAATCTGATCAGAATCAGAATTGCCGTCAATGAAGGAATAGCAATTGGTTCAAAGGCTTCATTACGTACACATTACTTGCAATGGATTTTCTCCTGCAATGCTTCGGTGTGAGGAACACCTTGTAAGTTTACCTGTTCTGCTGTTCGCCGTCACTTCGTGTGACACCTCTCTCCACTCCGCCAGCGGAGGACAAGAATGCCCAAATGGGCCCTACTGTCATCGGCAGCAACCGCCTTACTGAGTGACCTTCCCGTGGCAACACCATGGAGCGGGGGCCCAAAAGCCTTGAGGCTTTCATTTTCATGATGTGAAATGTAGCTACAGAGACTTGCGCAGGTAAAGAGTTCAACAAAACGTGCCCATATGAAGCTACATTCCATTTGATTTGATTGGTTGGTGCGACGGGTCATCGCTCGAGCCGTGCGCAGGAACCGATGGTCCGTCACGTCATATTCAATGACCTGTTAAGAAGTTCTACCGCAAAGGGGTGTGTGCGTCTGAGTCAACTATGGTCTCCACCTGTATTCCCAGGTCGTATAATTACGGAAAGGAACCATAATTTTAAGCTCACATCCATACCATAGAATCGTAATTGTATCATTTTTTAAGGAATTTTTAATAAAATATCATAAGTACAATATACAATTTTCTTTTCAATAAAATATAATTAAAATGGACATACATTTAATATTAAACTTGAAACAACAAAAAATTACAGGCAAATTAAAAACAAATTGCAAATATAGTGGTTCGCAATACCTAAAATTTTGTCGGCCTCTGTTCTAGAGCACTGTTTCAGAGCCACGTTATACGTACAAGCATTCACAATACAGGCAAACTCGACCTGTATGCAGGAGAAATCAGAGGCCAGCCGGTTTTGTTCGGGACAATTTTACGCACTAGGTTGTGGCCTCCCACGTTTATTGCAGGAGAGACAGCAAGAGATGGATAAATGATGTGCGATTGTCCGTGAATGTTTCTCGTGCTGCCCAAATGATATCTCACTACATTACTTGGGGTATCACGCAGAAAAGCGAACAAAACTGCAGCAGCGGCTATGCGATGTTGTCACTTACTATGTTGTATCCACTATTTCATTCAAGAGACCACAGGGCTGAGTGTCAAATATGCGCGCGAAAAGTTGAGATTTGTAGCCATGCCTTTGCCCAGTGGAACCTTTGAGAGTACATTTTGCGGTGAAAAATCTCCAAGAATATCTCCGAGTTAAATAATTCTGTGAAGTTTCTATTTTCTTCTTTCGCGGTTTTGATTCATGGTACTGTCATAAGTGGTCATCATGCGTGGTTTTGGTGATAACAATGAATGTCATCTCACTGGTGTTTTGGTTTTGGGGTGACTTATCGTTGAAAAATTATAATTTAAAGAAATGTATTGAAACTAATAGAGATTTAAAAAAAAAAAAAAAATTTAATTTAGATTGCTAATAATTAAAAAAAATAATACTACAGTAATTTTGAATCTTTCAGAAAGTGGATGAAATTGAATTGAACATGTGACATTTTTGTAACAGAAAACATGAAATGTAAGTTGAGCCGTTTTGTCCCAGCTCTGTGGAAGCCATAAAACGACTACGCGGTTTCGGGCGGGACAAGGGGCTTAAATATCGGACTGTGGGGTGGGGGAGGAGAGTTAATAGCCTGGGTGTGGTGCGCTGTCTATTGCGCCGCCCCTGAAAAGTGCGGTTTGAGGGTGGTGTCTAATAATAATTTCAGTAGAGGGGAGGGGTTATGGATATGTTTTCATTCAGTAGGTTATCATTAAAATGAATATGAAGGTTTTTCCAAAGTTAATCTACTGTGATATTGATTTTCTATTTCTAATTTACGAATATTTGTGTGTGGATTGAATGTGTGGCCTGTCTGAAGTTATTGGTGATGATGGCTAAGCTATTGAAAGCTGCCATTCAAATAAACAACATGGTTGGCAACGACAACACCTATAATTATTTTATAACTGGTTTTTACCAGGTCAGAAATGTCATGCGAAACCCTGAACTTCACTCGCTCTACATACAATATAGAGATAATATATTGTTTCAAATTTTGAAGAAAGAAGGATTCGAAAGGAGCAAAAATTCATTCAGGACAAAAAATAAGACATGTTCTTCCTAATCTGCAATACAGTAATATGTTACGCAGACATTTTTACGATTGAAATATTACTGTCAAAGTGCTATGCTAGTGAATGTCCGGCGTCTCACGCAACGTTTGTCAACATCAGGAACAATCATAACAATTGCGCAACGCCGTTTATTCGCCTATTTTTGGTTCTCCGGCAATAAGTTAACTCAGGTTAAACAGTTCTTGGGGTCGCCGAAAGAAGCGCCCACGAGAATAATCACTGCCCAGCGCTCCCATGAAAGATTTTAAAAAGTGTATCCCTCGCAGATAATAAGGTACTATTTTAAAATTTGGTGCGTCTTCGCAACACGTCTCTCAGCCCTTCCGGCATTGAGCATGTCTGGAGTAATCCTCCATTAACTTTCTGTTTCGTCACATCGCAATCAATGCATTTTATCCCTTTGGCCAGGGGCTCTGCACCGTTCGTAACCGGCGGTTTCAGATGGTCACCCGTCCAAGAATCCCTCGAGTCTCGAATAACTGACGTGACTTCATGGAGAGCAGTTTAGTAATTCGACAAACGACGCCCACCTATTAACATAATATTAACCATTAAGAAACGTATTTAACCTTCCGTATAAAACAAAATTTTAATTCACCTAAAAACGAGAGTGATCATCACTAGTGATAATTTCCAAAGACTGTATGGCGGGAGAGGTTTTGTAGGTTCGCGCGTTGAGCGGCGGTGGCGGTAGAGCAGGAGCATGAATGGAAGTGACAACGGAGGACGCTGCTGCGGTGGCGACGAAGGCGACGGACAAAGTGGTTAGCTGCAGCTGTAATGACGGCATCTTCCGTCGCAGACACAGACCCGCTACGCGGAAGTAAACGACCATTCCGCCGTCGGGCCACCCACGAGGAGAAGATTTTCAGATATAGTTCCTTGGAATACCACTTCTGGACTTCTGAGGAAGATCTAGCTACGCGACATTACAAGTCTTCATGAGAAGTACTCGACGTGTTCTGAGAAAGTGCATAGAAACTACTAGCAAGGAGTAGGAAAATAAAAAAAAGTTTTTTATGGAATTATGTTTTATAACAATAAATTTCATATAGCGTCGAGGCAGAGTAAGGAGCCAATGTATTATAAACATTGGATTTTTTCCTAGATTCGATAACAAACTCGGAGCAAACTTTAGTATAGATGGCTCGTATTCAATATAATTAGCATCATCAATCACACATCATCATCATAATCATAAATCGTTTATCTTCTAAATGTCAGATTTCTACGTTCTTTGCAACAAATTTCTACTTGGAGAATGTAAGGCTAAGAAGAACGGAAGAAATGAACATTTTTATTCTTAAATTTAGATTTCTCAACGCCTCTTTGTAATGCGGATGTCCATGTTTAATTCATCTGCTGAGTCTGTTAAGGAGCTTCGGAAGGCCATATCTTTCCCATGTTAATTTGATGGATTTCTTTTTTTTCTCAGAAATTATTCAAAATAACTCCATTAAAAAATGAGGTGAAATTTTAGGCTTATGATTACTCATTTTAACAGAGGGGTTTTCAAAATAACGTCCGTAATTTCTGGGAATTAATAATTGCCTGTACTTTTTACATATCTTCGTGTATATTTCTATTTATAAATCTTTACCTACACACGTTGTTGCAAAATGCAGTGTTAAAATATGGAGAATAATACATTTGAAGATTTGCAAAAATTTCATTCAATTCTGTCCAGTAAATTAGACAAAAAAGACAAAAAAATTGAAAAATAAACTGACGGAAAACAATAATCAAAGTTTGTAGTGCATTCCTGCACCGTGACTTGGTCATAAGGGTCTTTTTTAATTTTTTCAATCTTCCTTCTTACATTTCTTCTTCTTTCACTTGCCTTTGCTTCTATTTCTTTCAAGACGTTATTTGAAGCTCTCAATCTCTCTTTATCAAGCATTTCTTTTCAGAACTACGAAACTTCGTGAAATTTTCTTCACTTGGCGAAGATCGAGTTGTAGATAACAATTGAATTTTGGCTTTACCCATGTTAGCCTCTTCTTATATGCACTTAAAGTATATTTAACTGTATTGTAAAGGGAGGTAGATCACTAAACGTAATTAAATCACACCTTTAGTTGTGATAAAAACACTTTTCACTTCAAAAGAGAAACAAATGCTCACTAAGCGCAGAACAACATAAAAATAAATACAGAAGCATAGACTACATGTGGACACTGAACAAACATTAACAACGTAAAAGTGTCGCAAACTTTGGAATTTGACATTTGGAATTCTAACGCGGTAATTCAAAGTAAACAAAGCATATCGCTCATTGATATAGATGTCACCGCGGACAGTTGCCCGAAGATGGCACCGAGAGCGGTAGCTCAGTGCATCAACTGATGTCACTGCAGCGCCTCTGACCGGGAGGTCCTAGGTTCGAGTCCTGACGGCGGCAGGATTTTCGACTCTAGCTTTTCAGCTAGGTCGAGTTCAGTCGCTGCCTGGAGGAGAATTCTAGTGGCCGGCTGCTCTGATCGGTAGTTTTCCGTGGTTTCTCCGATCCACACCAGGCGAATGCCGGAGCAGTACCCTACCAAACGGGCCACGGACCGCGCCGATCTGTCCTTCCTCTTCCTTGTCCTATCCTCTCCCCTTACACACACACTTACACAAACATGCACTACACTACCACATATCCCGGGAGACCGGTCGGGAGCTTAGAGCTTGTCCCGGCTGGGGCGCTGCCCCGCTGGTGGGAGAGTCCTGGTTAGGGGGACGTGCCCGGAAACACGAAAAAATCGATCAATCAAACCGAAGATGGCCACGCCCCTCATTTCTTCTTCTTCTCCTTCTTCTTCTTCAAGCATTGGAACTTTCGCCTTTGAATTTGTTCCGTTGCGTCTCATTATTGGTCCATCCATCTTCTCTTCGCTCTTCCTATGCTCCTTTTTCCTCTTGGCTTGTATTTCAGAATCTGTTTTGGCATTCACGTGTTTTCCATTCTGTCTATGTGGTCCCTCCATGCTGTCCTATATTCGTCAATTTTTATTTAGATTATAAATTCTAGGTAGTGCGTATCTCTTCATTACGAATCCTGTCTTTCCTTGTGACACCAATACAACCTCTTAAAAACTTCATTTCGGCAGTCTGAATCCAGCTTCTAATTTTTGTGTCAATAGTCCAAATTTCACATTCATATAGCCCACAAGGATCTGCTAAGGTTTTATAAAATTTTATGAGTGACTTTACTTTTCAGTGTCCTCCTAATAGTTCGACACATTCTGTTAAATTTTTCAATTTTCTTATCAGCATCTTTCTATCAGCATCTGTCTTTCAAAGGAAAGACAGATCACAACCTAGGAACTTGAATGAACTTACTTGTTCGATGTTTTGGTTGTTAACCACTAAGTTGCATCTAACTGGATGCCCTTGGAATGCCATTGACTTAGTTTTTAGAACAGACATCTCTAAATTGTATTTTTTACAATTATCTGAAGTTCATACAGAGCTCTTTGTAGAGTGTCTTCATTATCAGATATCAAAACTTGATCATCCGCAAACAGAAGTGTCATTATAAAATTTTTACCGTTAAAACTATCTGTAAGATTTAAAAACTTCATTTTCTGCTTCCATATTCTAATAGCATCGTCAAGATAAATATTAAAAAGTGAGGGTGACATACAGAACCCTTGTCTCACTTCTTTGTTTATAAATTCTTAGACGATTTTACCTGATTTTGTTCTTACATTAATTTGGGTATCTTTGTACAGGTTTCGAATAACTTCAATTAGCTGTTTTGATATGCCTCTTCTGTCCATAATTGACCATAATTTTCCCCTCAGAACGTTATCAAAGGCTTTTATGTAATCTACGAAGACGATACATGTTTGTAGATTGAACTCTCGTCTCTTTTCAATTAATAGCTTTAACACAAACATATTATCAGTACACGATCTCCATTTTCTGAATCCCGTTTGTTCTTCTAAAGTTATTGCTTCCATTATGTTTTTTAGTCTATTATTAATTATTTTAGCATACTAAGCGTAAGTTGTATTCAGCAGACTTATACCTCTATAGTTTTCGCATTCTGTTCGTAATCCTTTTTTAAATATAGGGATAACTAGAGCTGTCTTCCATTCCGTTGGTATTATGTTGTGTCCAGAAATTGTAAAGTAGATCTAACAGTTTAGATTTTGCTTCAGCTGGAAGATACTTAAGCAATTCCATATTGATATTATCGAGTCCTGGTGTTTTCTTATTTTTAGTATTTGTTAGTGCTTCTTCTAATTCAATAGATTCTAATTTATCCACTGCATTATGGAGGACTGGCCTGTCAGATATTCTTTTTTCTTCTTCATCCTCATCATCAACATGCCACAGGTGTTTACAATCTGTAATTTTGCAGCATCTTTTTCATCTTTATTCAGTTTTGTTTCATAGCTTTGTAGGCCATTATTTGCCTCCCGTGAATATCATGCTCAATATCTGATATACAGGGTGAGTCACGTAACTTTAGCACCTCCTATAACTTTTGAACGGTTGAAGATATTGAAATGTAGTTTTCACGGAAGTGCATGAGAAAATAGGGCTAACTGATACATGTATTTATTTATATTTTATCACTTGTATTTTACGAGATATTTGAGGTAACTTTGTTTTTACAAATGGAACTATACATATTTTTCAGTCTATCATAAAGAGCGTAAAAAGACAAATCCAATGATATACATAATGTCATATGTTAAATAAGGATTTTTTTGAGAAATTTTTATTCTTTTGCGACCAGATCTTAACGGATATTTTGAATGTAACCCACCGCCACAGAAGGTCACGCAACGCTCCACCAGCAAGCGCGCTCTCGAGGAAGGGAAGGGATCTTAGTATATCAAGACACAAAACATATTCCAAATATTCACAAAACTGTTGTAGTTTTTTCCCTGAACTCTGCGTTCCATCCTTCCCCATTTTCAGCTTATTTTTAAGAAATGGAAGGGTTAAAAATAAGGGTTTATTGTAAGTATGTATTGTAATAAAATTGTTTATTACTTCTACTCCAGTTAATGGGGTTTTATATTACAGGATATTAATGGGTGGTACTGTGTGTTGGCCCGCGCGTTCCCCAGACTTGACGCTACTAGATTTTTTCTTTAGGGTTTTCTTAAAAACCACGTCTACCAAGAGGCTCCATCTACATCACAAGATATGCGTAGACGCATTGTAGCTGCATGTTATGAAGTTAAAAAAGAAACATTGGTCGCAGTTAAGAAAAAAGTCTTAATTTTAAGGGGAATTTATTCTTACTGTGTTTAGTTTCCAAGATCCCATTAATATCCTGTGGTATGATATCCCTTTAAATTAAATTTAAATAACAATCTTATTTCAATACATACTACATATGACAAATCCATATTTTCAATCCTTAAGTAATAAAATATTTGAAAATGGGGAAGGATGAAAGCAGAGTTCACGGAAAAAATGGCAAGTTTAGTGAATATTTGGAATATGTTTTGTGCTTGAAATACTAAGATCCTTCCTTCCCGAGCGCGCTGGCTGGTGGAGCGCTGCGTGACCTTCTGTGGTGGTCGGTTTTATTAGCCCTTTTAAAAACAAAGTTACCTCAAATATCTCGTAAAATACAAGTGATAAAATAGAAATAAATACACGTATCAGTTAGCCCTATTTTCTCATGCACTTCCGTGAAAACTACATTTCAATATCTTCAACCGTTCAAAAGTTATAGGAGGTGCTAAAGTTACGTGACTCACCCTGTATATTTGTCCCAGCTTTCTTTATTTGCGCTTTTTCCCTAAAACTTCTTCAGCTTTTTTTTTTGGCCAACCTTTTAAGTATATCTTTTTCTCTGCTATTGCCTCTTTTAGGTCCTCATTCCATATATAGAGTCCTTTCCTTTTCATGCTTTTCTTCTTTTTCCCTAGGACTTCCTCAGCCACTTTTTCAATAAGGTTTTTGAGATCTTCCCATTCATTTTCTTTATTATGATTCGTCGTTGCATTTTTTATGTATTGTTTTCTTCTTTCCTGATACTGTCCTGCTATGGAAGGGTCTTTCAAAAGATCACTTTTCCAACTTAAATTATTTAGATCTGATTTGTTTTAATCATCTTTAAACCATCTTGTTTTAGGCCTATTCTACCTCGCACAAGATAGTGGTCAGATCCTATATCTTTCCCCCTTAGAACTCTTCCATCTTCAAAGCATTTACCTAACTTTCCATTGGTTACGAAGAGATCTATTATTGAGTGGCTTCCTCTGGCTGCCCAAGTATATTTATGTATTTCTTTATGTTTAAAAAAGGAAATCTCTATTCTTAATTCATTAAAATTAATAAAATCTCTTAGAATTGTCCCATTTTGGTTCAATGTCGGCTCGCCGTTTGTTCCAATTATTTTGGGATAGGTTGTTGTCCAAATCTTGCATTATAATCTCCAGCAATTAGAATATAATCATTCTTATTCGTGGAATCTAATACATCTTGTAATGTGTTGTAGAAATCGTATGATTCTTCCGTTCTACCCTCTTCTGGCGCACACACAGCTATAAAACTTAGGTATCCTCTTTCAAGTTTTAAGTCTGCAAGAAGTTATTCGTTCATTTACCCAGCTATGAGATGATATTTTACTTTTCCACTTTTCATGTATTAGTATTCCTACCCCAGCCGCAGCTCTTTTATCTACCGGGACGCCGCTGTATATCATTGTGTAAGATCCTATGTCAATTGTTCCTTTTTCTTTCTTCTGTTTCTGTTATGATCACTAACTCCATCTTGGCATTTTTTATTTCTAATTCCAATTCTTGTTGTTTTTGGGAGAGACCACGAACATTCCAGATTCCGATATTCCCTTTCGTATATCCTTTAAACGTTTTGCTTGGGTCGTATACAGGCCGGCTATTACTTATGAGAGTACCAGTAAGTAGAATCTCCCCTGGCCGCGTTACGGGCTCTGCGCAGGGAAAGTTCGGTGGAAGGGCTGCTTCCTCGCTGCTCCCAGACTTGCAGAATTTGTATCGGGCTGTTTCCCTTAGACGAGTTGGTTCCTCTACACCTGCGGAGTCTCGTCTACCCCTGAATATAAGGGAAATATAGAATAAGAAAGGTGGAAAACGGAAGGAGAAAAAAGAGCAGAAATGTCGTAAAGAGAAGACTCAGAAAAGAATAACACCCTAGCCCTCGAGACCTAATAGCTTCTGGGTCGAAAACAACAAAGGGTCAAGAGAGACCATATAGGAAAGATAAAAGAAGTGCAGCATAAGTAAGTAGAAGTAGTGCTACCCTACGTTGTGAACCTTTAGCGTTACCCAGGGGACACCACGTGGAGGCGGTTCATCGATTGCGCCCCGCCCTCTTTTCAAAAGTAATTTTGAACACTTTACAAGCTGCAAAGGTACATAAATTACATATCAAATTAAAGAGGAGGTTTTAAATATTAATACGCAATCAAAAAACGAAAATCGAAAATTGTATAATTTTTTGCCCTTCCAGAGCCCCTTAAAAAGCTTCACCATCTTTATTTTCTTTAATAAAATTGACACTTTAATGTTGTCTATATTTTGAAGATTATAGAAAAGAAGCATGCAGGGACCAATGATGAGTGAGAAGAAATATAAGTGAACTCTACGATACATTCGTATTGCAATTGAAAATTCCAAGCTAAATGTATTCTCCAGTTTTACAACAGTGGTACAAATCCCCTTGATATTCGTGTGTAGCGTAGATGAACTCATTTAAGGGAATCATATGAAATTTCCTACTTCTTTCTTACTTCGTCTTTCGTAAACTGGGAATATTAGGCTTTGCTTCCACTTCTCCGGTATGGGTTTTTCTTTGAACCACATTATTCAAAATTTTGTTCGTCAATTCCTCTCTCTTTCCATTTCATCTTCCTTCTCTTCTAGTGCCTCAACTATTTTTAATTTCTCGCCTTCTACATTATTACGTAGTAAAGGGAAAATATGGTAATATTAAAGCAAAAATCAACTGAGGTCACTGCAGTGCCTCTGACCTGGAGGTCCTAGGGTCCGAGCCCCGACGGTGGCATGGTTTTCGACACAAGCTAGATAGCTGGGTCGAATTCAGCCCCTGCTTGGAGAAGAACTCTAGAGGCCAGCTCCTCTCATCCGTAGTTTCCCGTGGTTTCTCCAATCAACCAGGCGAACGCCGGAGCAGTATCCCAACAAGCGGAACACAGACCGCGTGCCATTTTTCCTTCGTCTTCTTTGTCCAATCTACACTACACTATTACACATGTCGGGAACTCTGAGCTTGTTCCGGCCGGAGTGATGCCCTGCTAAAAGAACGTATCTGGCTAGGGAAAACTTTGTAAGTCGACGTGTAGATGGGCGTCAGATCTCACCATCCAGTGGAGGATTATCACCGCCATTTTCTCGTGATAAAAACATGCGCTGCACTTACGGGACTAATGATCTTAGGAGATGACACGCCCGGCAACAGAAATCAACAATCCTGAAGCGAAAATCTGCGATTTTTCGTCAGAAAAAACTGGTAGTGCGGGGCCCTGTGGACAAAATGAATAAATATTTTTCCTACTCATGTAGGTCGGTTACTTCCTCCAACAGGTTATGTAGTTACAATCCACGTTTTTCGGGTTCTTGACACCGACGGCAAAACATCGATCTGTCTCTTTCCGCCCTTCTGAACTAAAGGTCCTGCGAATTTGAAACGCATTTTGACTTTTATGTGTACTTTAATTAAAGCCTTAATTTGTTTCAATGTTTTATTATATTTTTTCTCAGATAGAGCAAATGATACTTAAGTTTTTCGCTTCCAAACATTTTCTTTAAATTTTTTGGAATAGGCTTATAAAAATGGCGCGTATCTCATTTCCGGGGTATTTTTCTTTCTTTTCGAAATTTGCGAAGGATTAACTTTCAAAACTAAATTATTGATAAAGATTTTTCTTAAATAGAATCTCTTCTAAAAATTCGATCTTTAAAAAGGACAGATACAATTTTTCAAAATATAAGTAGTTTTTGCGTAACTTTTGCTTGAAATGAAAATATTTTTTAAAAATATGATCTCAAAAACGGTTTCAAATTTTTCCTTTGAATATTTGAAATATAGCCAAGTACGTTTACAGATTTCATTTTCGTTGAACTTTCTGAACTTTCAAAAAGTGCACAAGTTACAAATAATTCGAAAGATATTCTGTTGTAACACAACTAATTGAAGAGATATCGACACAATTTTCATTTTTTAGATGAGACCTGAGTATTTGGTTTGTCCAAGGTAACGAGCGTAAAGAAACGAGTTCATGCTTATTAATATTGCTTTATGTTACATAATATTTTTGAGAAACATGGACTTTTAGGACAAAGCTGACTCAGCCACTTGCCACAAGGGAATGCGGTACAAGGCCGTTCAGTTGCGTTGGCCCTGCGGGGTGGAAAATATTCAAATGCCCATTTCGGTGCGGAGAGGACACGAGAACGCGCAACAAGCGCTCGCAGACTGTGTCTCTGCTGTGTTGTAGGCAATGAATACACCCAGATCCGTGCTCTCAGCTTATTTACACGCTGCAAGATAACATTTTTTAAAATAAATTGTACATTTGAGCAAAACATTGAGAGTGCAACCCGTAGCAATGGAAGTGAATAGTGAATAGCCGTGTATGCTCTCAAATAATAGACGTACTATGCGCAGTAGCAAATAAAACATTCACTTCCTTTAAGGCTGATAATCTCTACACGAGCAAGACACTCCTGTATATAATACTAAAATCAATATTTTGAAAGCACCAAAAGAAAAGTCAAAAAGCTAGATTTATTTGCAGCATTTCTTCAATATGTGCTCCATCAAAGGCAATACAAGAGCAAAAACGTATGTAAGGTGCTCATCGGACGAAATACAGAGAGTTTGGAGAAATTGTATCACATGATGCAACAAAGTGAAGTTTTTGGTTTTCAGGTGTTGTTGGTGCTTGTTCAAAATCGTCATGCTTTACAGTTTCCAATTCAAAATAATCCAAGAGGCGCTAAGTAGTTCTGTTTTACTTGACAGAGCCAACCCAAAGTAACGGAATATCTTTGCAGTGCCTTTCCCTACGGTATACCACTATTCCCTATGGTACACTATAGTAGAAGAATATTAAGAGTCAGCGTGGTCCTAAAAACAGCACATTTGTTTAAAATATTGCTATTATCATAGAGCTCATATGCATGAACGCGTCTGTTCACGCTCGTTATCAAGAGCTCAAAACTCTACAGGGTTTCATTTAAAAATGTAGTCTTTTTGAACCACAAAGCAAGTAAATTAAAGACAAAAAAAGCAAGGAACATTATGAGGAGTAAAATGTACATACTTAGATTTTCTGACAATAATTTTCCATTGCTACCAAGCACCATTGTAATAGAAAAAAAATATTAATTGACCCAACTCAAATATAACGAATTTAATTTCTCGCAAAGCTTTGTACAGAGCAGTAAATTTTTGGTCTTCAGTTTGAAAATTTATGAAATGAATTTTTGTAAGCAGTTTCCTCAATTTGTGCGTTCGAAGTGGCTCGTTCATGAAAACGTTCACAAGAGCAACGTTTTGAGATTTCTAACTTTCATTTCCAAGTGATACAAACTAATTGGCAATTACAATAATTAGTTGATAAAAGGACGTTGCTTACACCAATAATCGCCGAGAAGGCTTGTAATCTGGGCAAAACTTATTATGTACTTTGAATAACATGTAACGACAAAAATTCAATCGATAACAATCATTGAAATTTTAGTAATAAACAGCAAACACTTTATCGGGTTTTTGTAATGGTTCATTCCTCATTGTCAGCGATGACAATAATATAATATTCCTTTTTACAACTGTACAAAATTGAACTAGTTATTTTCAATTCGAAATTCATTACAGTTTCAAAACTAGTGACGCTGAAACAGCACACACTTTCTCGGGTTTTTGTAATGGTCACTCAAAATTAAACGAAAACTATTGACATTTTCAAAAAATTGTACTTGTGTAAAGTTCAAATTTTGAAGAACATATTTTATTTAGAAAAAATCTCTATTATTAATATCGTAGTTGTAGATGCCGAAGAAATTTTTAACTTTTGCGATTTTCGAAAATACAAAGTTCAACGAAAATGGATTCTGCACCATTTTTGAAAGCCTATTTTCTTATACCTGAGAAAAAATCCAAAAATTTGGAGTCTTTTTGAGAAAATTTTGAAAATGTTGAGGCTTCAAGTAAAGCACCCTCAAAAATAAAAGTATCTGTTTTTAATTCGCAGGGCCTCCAGTTCGGCAAAATCGACCGGGAATGTCAGTTTTGGAGAAAATCGTATGAATAATTTAAGCGCTAGTATTGTCTACAAACGAACAGACTGACTAACGGAGAGACGTTTTGGCGTTAGCCAATTTTTCGGTTCCAAGGGCCCATAAAACTGGAATTCTGACTACACAATTTTCCACATACCATATTAAATTGCATACATTTCCCACTTAAGTATGTTGTAACTTATTTATTAGTTGGCAATTTGAGATCCCCTGGCTTCCCTAAACTTACCCCAAGGCCCTAAGAAATCGTATTAGAACAAAGAATGTCCTGTATATAGGAGCAAGAATTATCCAGTTTCCACTGCAGTATTAGAATACTTTCTATTAACTACATAAACAAGTAATAGACGAGGAAGTAAAAGAACCATAAAAATGCGAAAAAGCGAATATGCGAAAAAGAACATCTGAGATCAAAACATTTTTATGCAAAAACGAATTTGGCTCATTTTTTGTAGAATATGAAGATATTTCGAATTATAGAATTATTCAGTCAATAGGTCAATGATTTAGCATTGTTTTTAAGGACTGGGTTTTGGGGGGTAACAGGAGGTTTCAAGAAATACTGACTTACTAGTCTATTCATATTCCTTTGCGGGAATTCTGTTCATGGTTTACACCATAGTTGTTAGTGTTTTACACCATAGTTGTTACATCCAATTGTTCATGACTACTAAAAGAGCGAATTTTGAGTTATGGCCGTTATTTTTCACCAATTTATAATAAATATTAAAAGAAACGAATTGTTTAGTATTGCTTACTTCATAATTTATCATTTATTAAGCGTGTTATACTTGCATTTCAACTGCCAGCGAAAACTATATTTTAAAACTTCATTTTTTGACATGAGCCAGCATGTTAGCCCATGGAGAATGTAGAATGAAATACATTAGAAATGTAACATTTTAAGAAGTAAATAGATTTAACGGTCATACTATTCGCCAATAATCACCGAGAAGGCTTGTAATCTGGGCGAAACTTATTATGTACTTTGAATAACATGTAACGACAAAAATTCAATCGATAACAATCATTGAAATACAGGCTATACATTTACGAGATAAAAAGTATTTTAAGAGAAGATTGAATTCGAAAGCAAAAGATAAATACTATTTATCACATTTCATTATTTAAAGCTTTGATTTAATATTCACACGTGTAATTATTTAGAATAAATGAATAAGGGCCTACTGTACATAGCGGAGTTGTAGCAACGCTCTATTTTCCTTATCCAGGCCTCTTGGCAACCATCTGTATTATCTGCTTCCCACAACGCTGGCGCCCATTGAGAACTTCTAATGAGGATATCTGTATAAATAATGGTGCGCGAGATCGCCCTTTCCCGCCTTCCAAGAACGGCCGCGGGTGTCCGCCACCGCGACGATTTCGCCGGCCGCCCGACTTCCAAGTGCGCGCGCGCCGCGCCGCTTCCACTTCCTGAAAGCAAATCGCGGCGCCGACGCCCTTTTTTCCCCTTCCCCTCCCCCTTTCCCCGCCGCCGCGAGCCTTACGTAAACGCGCGCCGTCGCATTCTCGTTAGAACTGTGACAATTTGCCGACTCCGTGTCCCTGGGTGATGCAAGGCACACAATTTTATAATAATTACCATCGGCCACGAGGAAAGCAGAGCATTAGCATGCAATGGTGGCGGTGGCCGCGGGGGCAGGCGCAGGCTACGTGCGACCGAGGCGGAGGCCGGCGCGGGGCGGCCGGCGCCGCGACCTTTTTCTTCTTTGGCGGCGGCATCGGGCGACTTGGCATGCCGCACTTGTGCACTGCTTGCGCGCGGTGGAGAGGGCAATCGGGATCAGCAGCAGTTATTCGGCAATCGTCTACCTCTGCATTCTCATTTGCAACTTTTGTTACCAATAATTTCACGTGTTCTGTGATGTTTGGATTTCTTGTGATGCTCAGTATCAACTCCCTCATATTCCTTTTGTGTCTTCTTCTCTCCTTTCTTTCTTCTCCTTTATTTTTGTCTGTATTTTGTCTTCTTTCTTTTTCTTCTTCTTCTCCTTTATTTTTGTCTGTATTTCGTCTTATTCTTATTCTTTTTTTATTCTTCGTGTTATTTATTATCTCTTTCTCCATCATAGCTTTCTCCTCTTAATTTTTTCTCAATGTTTGAAATATTTTGTTGCAATGATTTGCATGGTTGAAAATTGTTGTTGTTATTCACCAGCTCTATTTAGTGAGTTTTCACGCCTATATTTCATGGAAATTCCTCGAATGTGAAACTTTTGTGTATAACAGTTTATTAAAGATAATTTTCTATTACTTAGTTGAGTACTCCGTGTTCCATTGTGTTCCTCAGATAATAACTTTTCATTTACAGAGTAGATTCAAGATGCATTGAAGGAACTTCGATCCAAAATTTTGAAGAGGTTACTCATCATTTTCACTTCTTTTGAATGATTTTGTGTCGTTCCGTTGGGGTACACTACCGTGAATTGCCGACTGCATCCTTAGAGTTGGTAGTAAAAGTTCATTTTCATGTTGAAAGATTATAAAGGAATCTGAAGAATGTGAAACCGTTTAGATGTTTTATGCATAATAATATGGTTTTACACAAAGCCTTTTTTTTTGTTCCTGGGCGGCGGCTTTGTGAGCTGTGCAAGCCGAGTTCTACACTTCTCTTAAACGTGACAGATTCAAATAGTCTTGAACAGCCTTTTGTTGAATATATTTATGAAAGCAAAATGGTTCCGGAAATAAAATAAAAGTGTTCAATAGTTAAATGAAATATGTCACAATAAAATAAAGTTCGAAATACAAAATACAATTAGTATTTTAAAGTATTTATATATATTTTTTCGTATTCTTTCTACTGGAAAACATAGGCCTTAATAAATTTTGTTCATTTTTATTTTAGATGTCTTTTCTCAAGTTTATAAAAGTGGAAATTAAGAATATATAGCACCAGACGATGAAAAAAGAAGGGAAGATAGTGAAGTTAGAGAGAAAGGGTTTTGTAGAAAAAGGATAAAAAAGGGAAAAGCATGCAATTCCATAAATGCATGTAGAACGTGTACGTGAAACTTTTGTTTCGTGGAGCAGCTTAATTACAATTAGATAAGAATGGTTTCCTACAAATTCAGTATTATGAAATGACAGAAAACACTATTTGTAAAAACAATAATTGAAAAGTCTAATGAAATATAATGGAAAACAGAACTCCAAATTCACTCACTCGTTGTTGTTTAAAGCTTCTACGATACATGAACATCAGTTCTCTCACATATCACCCACAATCGCAGTGGAACTTGGCTACGTTTGACTGATGTCTTGGGGTCCAATATTTAAGATCAAGCTCTTCTGTTACTATCATAGTTTACTATCATAACTGATTAGCGAAACTAGATTACATAATGAATCGAAACTATAGTAAAATGGACGCACGGGAGAAAAGTGAGTTAAAAATGTGAGGGAAACGAAGAGAGAAAAGTAGAGAGAAAAACAAAGACAAAAATGCAAACAGCTGTTGCATTGGGACTTTCCATTCCAATCTTTTAATTCAGCTAGTATTAAAATAGATAAAAATGGATGTTTTGTGTTATACGAGTTTTTGAAAGGATCTGCACTACCGCTATACACATTAAATCACAACCCCTACTTCCTTTTCACTATGCTCACGACAACAGATCAGCTACCCTTGTTTTTGACACATATTGCACGTATGTTTTAGAATTATTTAATAAGAAACTACAACAATTCACTTAATAAGAAACTACACACAATTCACTTTTCCCATAGCACGTCATACGCAGTTTTTACTGTTTTTGACGTAAAATAAATAAATAAAATAAATAAATAAAATTTAAAAAATTTTGAAATGACATTAATATTTGAAACACGTATACTTTATCATATTAAAAAGGAAATAAATGCTTGTGCTCAAAACTCGTGACAAACAGAAGTTTACCGTGAATCAATTAAAGTCATCAACTATTACTACCATTCATTTGAACGCAGAAGCATGAAGTTCATGTACGTTCGCTGTTATTTCCTCTCATGATTGGTTGGAGTGAATTAATGGTAGGTGCTCGATCGTTCTGATCTCCATTGAGGTACGCAGGGTCACTGACAGGATTAACGGTGCCTGCTTATTAAATTATAAAGTGGCCGACCTGGGCGCCTTGGGCTAACGGGCACCGCGCGTTTTCTCACTGAGCTCTCCGCAGCTCTCGGAAAGCACTCCACGACCTGAATGGCTGCAATGAAAACTAGTGGTGCTAGAACAGCGCGTTATTTCTCTATTAGAGGCAATAGTTACGTAATATTATAATATTGCAGCTTATACTCTACAAACATTTCAGACATAACTTTCAGCACCCCTAACCAAGCAAAGAGCGAAAGATTAAAAAGAATTGTTATATTAATTTTTTGAAAATTGAGAAGCTTAAATAAAATGTCTCTGCCATTCAATTCACTGTATTGCGCTCTTCTCTTACAAAAATTGGAATGAAAAATATTGGCCAACGAGAATTTTTCTCCTTAGTCACCACAAATACGCGAAATAATCAATTCGTAATGTCCTGTATTTCTAACACATGAACTGGTGGTACTAAAGCAGCACGTACTTTTCAAAATATGTGTAACGTTTACATAATAATATAGTACTATTTGAAACTGAAAAAATGTGTCCAATCCGCAAAATTGTTAGCACGACGCAGCCCCACGGAAAGATCACGAACAACAGACAGACCAAGACAGACGAACAGACAGACAGACGAACAGACAGACAACGAACAGACAGACAGACGAACAGACAGACAGACGAACAGACAGACAGACGAACAGACAGACAGACGAACAGACAGACAGACGAACAGACAGACAGACGAACAGACAGACAGACGAACAGACAGACAGACGAACAGACAGACAGACAGACGACAGACACAGACGAACAGACAGACAGACGAACAGACAGACAGACGAACAGACAGACGACCAGACAGACAGACGAACAGACAGACAGACGAACAGACAGACAGACGAACAGACAGACAGACGAACAGACAGACAGACGAACAGACAGACAGACGGACAGACAGACAGACAAAAAGTCAGACGGACAGACAGACAGACAGACAGACAAAAAGTCAGACGGACAGACAGACATACGTTTTGTTATAAACCAATTCTTGGTTCTGAAGGAACCACAAAACGTGGATTCTGGCTACACAACGTATCACAGAAGGTAATTGACCATATAAGAGCTATAATTATTAACTTTTCTGGTGGACGCACAGTAAAAGTTTTGTGAACAAAAATCACCATTTATCGCTGTAGCAATAAAATATAGTCACTTTTCTATGTATGTAGTTTTAATATTTCAAAAAGTGGGCATGAAATGATTCAAAGATCTAATATTGAGGAAAATATCGCATTAAGATTGAAAATTCTTACATAAATATTGAAATGTAGGACGGGTCCGAAAAAATTTGAACTACAATTGTCGATATTCACAGATTTTAAAGAAAATCGGACTAATGGTATATAAATAAGCACACTTTGCTGTATTCGCACAAACATTTTTAATAAAACAGTCTGGACTGTTTTTTTAGATCTTGATTTCAATGAAATTATGCGAAAACTACTCATATTTTTTTTAAAATGTGCATTATATTATTTAAAGATTAAATTTTAAAGAACAGATTTCATTAAAAAAGAAATTTCGTCAATAATGAGTTGCAGAAGGGCGTCGATTTTTTTTTAATTTTTACAATATTTAAACATTTAGAGATTTTACTGAAAATGAGCCCTGCACAATTTTTATATGCGCAGTTTCCTCTGCTCGAACAAAAAAATAAAGAAAAATGTTTGAGAAAGTTTTTAAAAAGTTCCAGGGCCTTCGTGTACAGTACCCCCTCAAAAAATTAAAAGATCCGTTTCAAATTCCAGAGGACGTAACAGTAACATAGATTTGTGAATCTTTTATGGTGCAAAATCATGTGTAGGGTTTAGGTGCTAGTATTGACGGATGAACGAACGGTCAGACGGTTTCAGAAACAACAACTTTTTTGCATCAAAGACTTCCGAAAATCTAAACTACTTGTACGAGAAAGGTGTGTACTACAAATAGGAGTAATATAACAAATACCATTTCGGAATCAAGGTCCAAATGTGGAACATAATTTTCCCTTTTCTGTCGACGTTTCAACACTTTTTCTTGCAACATTACATAATTTCCTTCCACCGGAGTGTACGCAGAAGTAAACTGGTATCAGTGAATAATTGCTACTGCATTATATCGATAAGAGACGTATCTGCACTCTTATGCTTTTACAATGTCGCCGGAATTGGCGGTCTGTCTTCAGAAAAACGTGTATTGTGTCGGCCTGGCATCGAAACAATTGGGAAATCTTGTTCTTTTATGTAGTGAATTCTTGTAACACACCAGAGTCCACATTTTGTGGATCCTTGATACCGAAAAATGGATTGTCAGCAAATCGTCAGTTTGTCCGTCCATCCGTCTGCCTATCTTCAACGCTAGCACCTAAACTGTTCAGACGATTTTCTCCAAAATTGGTATTCCCCCACCGATATGGCCTAACTCAGGGCCCTGCGTTTTTGCAACGCATATCTGGATTTTTGTGACCACTTTATATGAAGCATCAACAATATTTTAAACATTTTCTTAATAATAGCCTTAATATATTTTGGATTACACATCTTCCCTGGATACAGCAAGCAACTCTTGAAATATGGCGCAAGTGTTATTTTCGCTAAACTCACTGTATTTTAGAAAATTGTTCAAATTTTTCGGCGTCTTACTATAACTGTAATATTGTGAATAGAGATTTTTTTCAATGAAATCTGTTCAAAAACAGATCTTGAAATTAGGTCATGTACAATATTTCGAAAATATGAGTAGTTATCACGTAATTTTGTGTGAAATAGAGGTCATTTTTAAACATTTTTGGCGTGAGAAACGGCTCCAATTATTTTCTTTAATTGTTTGTCGGATAGAACAAAGTACGTTTATAAAAACAGCGCAAGTTTCATATGCGATAAACACGGTAAATTTTCGAAAATTGCAAAGAGTTACAAATAATGCTAGAAATTATGTACTATTCTAGCCCCACTATATTCCCTTAATGCAACGTTTGTAACAGCCACATATAAACTCACACTAGTTAAGTTACCATCTACAAGCAACCATTTACGCTACGATGGTGTTATTTACCAGCTCTGCATTTTGAGATTGAATCTAGACTAACCCGTTATTTAGACGAGTTTCCTTTCTTAAGAACTCAAATGTTTTGTAATATCCTTTTATAAAATGGGGACTAGTGTAAGAGAACGCTTTCGTAAGAAAAATATTTGCATCTTGAGTAACAGTGTTTTGACATTAAGAGTTTATTTCACAACAAAATGTGTGCCATAAAATCACAAATGATCCTGACAAATTTAAACGTTGTATTTTACAGTTTACACCACATTGTAGAAAAATTAAAATAAATCTCGTCGATGTAAAGGAGACACTAGAGCAAAAACGTCTCTAAGCTACAATATTTTTACTTCGTGTATCGGAACCTGGTATGAGAGTCGGTAGTACGTTCTACATCAGTAAACACGCAAATATAATTTAATGAAAACAACAACAACAAAACTTGTCATTTCCTCCATTTTATTTGAAGTTTTTCGTTTACAAAAGTAGAGTATTTTCCGTATGTTAGATAGGGCCTAAATATCACTAATTTTAAAAATATTTTCTCCACTATTTTCCAGATAATGGTATTAAAAACAGGCAATAGTATTAAATACTGTATACTTCGCTTACGTACGGTATTAAACGTACGTACGTTATTATAAAATAGTGTTGATTTTTGTTGTTTTTCCCGCAACTCTGGTGTTAAAACTCTTATGCTTCACGAGGAATGCGAGTCAAATCTTTGTTTTTACGGAATGCAGGACCCGCTGCTGCTGTTCCTGGCGAGAGTGCACTTTGAGTTGGCTGAGCCATTGATACGTGTTCCCGCTTCCCTGACATTTGTGAGGTAGAACCGTAGCACCTTATATTTATTTTTCAGCATCTGTAAATTAACTCACTGGTGCTCTCATAGTGCCCCATTATCGACGTCACTCACATCAACCACTGCTGCTGTCGTCTCCTCCATCAATGTATTCTTTGCGATATATTCTCAATTCACCGTTCGCCTTCTGTGACTTCTCTCGCCTCCCTCTTCTGCCATGTCTGCTTTCCTCGCTGCCGCAAACGCCGTCTCCTGTGATGCCTAACGTGATTCTCGTGTTCATTGTAGTCCTTGCCATATTTGAAGTCCTGACACTATAATTTTCAAAATTTCCAGTTTTAAATCGATAGAACTCTCAATGATATTATGTAATGGAAATATTGGTATCACAATTATTAACTTAACGAGTTCGATTAAAAACTTTATTGTCTTATGATAAATTGGTCTTTACAGAGATATTAGCTTTAAGCGCATTTTTTCCACTTTTTTCAGTGCCTACTTTATATGTTTTATTCCGCATTTGTGTCAGAAAGGGAGGATTAGATATACGACTTTCCTCCATAATGATAATACCAATTTTCAATTATATTTCAATGCCATTGTTTCAAATATTGATAACCGCCATCATCCATCCTGCCGCCACTATCTGTCACTGCGGCTGCAGCTTCTACGCCAAATCGCAGCTACACTCGCCACATTTTTACCAATTTTATTTTACGATATACAATAGACTAGCTCCATCGCGAGTTATAAGGCCATAACAGAGATTTTCATTTTTTACAAAATTACAGAACACCCGGGCTGTGCACAAAATGCACATAAAAACTAACTGCAGTCAAATTATGTACTTGGCGCACAAGTTACACCCAACGTTATTAGCAGTATAGTCGTAAGTGATAAGCAATAAAGGAGGATACAATTAACCATTTGCCTGACACTGAATAACTCAGGGTATTAGCGACGCGGTTTTATAGAGGAAAAAATTAGAAGGAAGTAAATTATAAACAATGAATGAATATAAAAACTACGAAAAACTTCCTAGCTTTCAAGGAGCTCGGTTAAATTACAAGCGCTCAGCCTGTAAGTAGCGCCGCCGCGCCGCCCTGTCTTCTCCGCCGCCGCTGCATCACAACCACCACACTCGCCGCCGCCCCCTGCCGCCATCTCCGGCGCCACAGCCGCCGCTGCCGCCAACGCTATCGTTGCTGTCTGCACTGCCGCCATCGCCGCAGTCAGCACCACCGCACTCCACGTTCCCCCGCACCCCGTCACATCCTTCGCCACTGCCCTCACAGCGCTACCGCCGACATTTGCCCACCGCCGCCCAACCACCCGTCGCCTTTGTGACAGCCGCCTGTACACCGTCGCCACTGCCGCCACCACTGCCCACCGCCAGAGGGGCTTCCGCCTGGCCCCTGCCGTTGAGGAATGCGGCCGGCGCCGGTGCACGCCGAAAGTCGCGGCGAAGAGGCGGCCGCCGCCGCCGCCCAAGAGAAGGGCGAAAATCCCGGTCGCCTCGACCGCCTGACGGCGCCGCAGCCGCAGCCGCCGACGCCGCAGCCGACGCCGTTGCCGTCGCCGCTCTTCGGGAAGGGATTAGCCCGATAAAGCGTGAAAGGGCGCCTAATGGAGCCGTGTGCCGGCGACCCACGTCAACGTGGATTCCAGCTGCGCGCTCTTTTTTTATTTTGGAATTCTGGAATGAGCGGCGAGTGGCTGTTAACATGACCTGGTTAGGTTTCGAGTTTGGAGCGATCTGCCGTCACAGTATCCCTGTTTGTGTCCTACTGCTGAATACATTTTTTTCTTTATGGATCAGTTTTTTATGTACCAAAGACATGGCAAATTTTTCCAACGACTCTTATTTCAGAATTCAGGAAGATCTAAATTCGTTTCTCAGATAAGAATAAGCACATCGTGTCAGGCGATTGAACAAACTTTAAATATTAAAATCAGATTGGAGAAAGTGCTGTACATTGAATTTGTTTCTAAATTGTTTGAGAATGTTGTAATGATTACTTTCGAGTGTTTTTTTCGCGATTACATTACCACAAAATTACGGCTTGCTCGGGAACAGCCAACGATTATCTTTTATTTATTCGTGGGTGGTTATGAAGGAAATAACTTTTTATATTCATACACTCTTCCGTTTGAATTCCTAAGCCTTGAATAACGAGAGTACATTCTTACGCTGAATTACGAGTTTGCGTGTGGGGAAAGATTACTATAAGAACAAGGGAAAATGAGTGTTGTGAAGCTACATTTTATGTGGTTGTATATTCGAAAGTATTCACTCCAATGCTCACAGCAATTCGTTCTTCAACAGTTGAAAATATATGCTTTTATCGACATTATCCATATTATTGTTAATAATTATTTGGGGCGATACACGCTGTGGCGGTCAGGCTGCTCAATTTGCACCTGTCGATTCGTGGCGAATCCTCGTTGAATATGGACAGACCTCTCCTGTTTCCACTGCTCCCCATTCCACCGTCGGATCCATTTTCAGCTCAAGACTGCGCCCTCAGTCTTCATCTGCATCATCATCATCATTACATCTCAACACAAAACCCCTTTATCGGTGAGACCCGTCGACGGTGGTACAGAGACTTCTGGCTTCAAAACTACGGCCATTGTGCCGTCATTCTATCTTTGTGTTCAGAACGCAATGAAATTCGAATGCATTTTTATCTGCGACTATTTATAAGAAAAAATTCAAATAAAAAAATTGAAAGGGGAAAATGAAGGAAAAGAGAAAAAGGAGGAAAAGGTTGAGAGCACGCGCTGCCATGCTGAGCAATCATCTGGAAAGTGGAAGATTAGTGAAAAATTAGTGAAGAGGCGGGAAAAGGAGTAGACATGTCAATATGTTGAGAAATCATCTGAAGAGTGAAAAGGGAGGAAAAGATGAGATGGCACGTTCTCATGCTGAGCAATCGTCTTGGAAACGGAAGACGAACAGTAGTGAAGAGAGAGAAAACGACTCGTCCCGTGTTGAGACCGAGGCATGCTGAACCACTTGCCGAGAGCTGCGTCTGGGCCCGCCGGGTTGCTCCACGCGCGCGGAGCGTCACGGGTCGGCGGCGATCGCCCGTCGCGGGCCGTCCGCCCACGCACCTCTCCCCCTGCTCTTCCTCCTCTCCCTCCTCCTCCCCCTCCTCTGCCGCCGCGCGGGGTAGCACGAGCGCCCGTGGCTAGAGGCGTCCATTCAGGAAGGCAAACACGAGCGAGCGGGGCTTGCGATGCAACAGGCTAAAGAGTACCAATCACTTTCAAGCGAGACATGCAAGCCTAGCTTGCAGTGGTTGTAAATACGTAGCAGCCACATTGTTCCCATAACCGGCTCCATTGAAACAAAAAGCGTCGGTAGCAGGTTAAAGAGCACCATACACTCTCAAGCGAGACCTGCAAGGCTAGCTTGATGGCGGTTTAAATTCTTTCACCGCCGCATAGATCCCACAACTTACTCCATTGAAGGAACAACCTGCTCCAATGATGTAAGAGTGGACAACAGGTTAAACAGCTTCATCCACTCTGAAGCGAGCCTTGCGAGATTTGCTTAGGCCGGTTGCAAACATGACGTCGCCATATTGTTTCGTCAGGTGTTTCACTGTGGGAACAATGCGACAGAGTTAAAACAGGCAATCCTCACTAGAGGGACCCTTTACAACAGGCGGGAATCCAGGTTCGCAAGCCCCTATCGCACAGTTGGTCTACTTTTAAGCGGTTCATCTACTGGCAAACAAAGCTAGTCAAATCTGCAATAATCGCCGCTACCTGCTTCATTGTTCAAATAAAAGTGTGCCAGATTTACAACCTGCATGGGGCATACTGGTCCAGCATCGCCTGTCCGTGTATTGGCCGCTTGAGGCAAACGAGAGCCAACTGGCGGGCGAAAAAACGTGAGGCAGGGCGCATGCCGCCGGCGCCAGCCTGCGTCGTGGAGCACTAGACACCGCAATCACGCGGACTTCCCAGGACTAACCACGCGCGCGGGCTAAGTTGCCACGGAAAATGAGAGGTTATGAATAGTGTCAACCGGAAAGTTCAACATGTGCCGGTTTTTATTTATAGAAAAATGACGGTATTTAATCACTATCCCCCTTTTAAATGCTACGATTTGCCGCCAATGAAAATGGCTCGTCCTTAGAACAACAAAGAGAAAAATATAATTTTATTTAATATGTAAATAAAAGAAGCTACTAATAACAAAATAAAATAATAAGATGTTAAATTAATGACTTCATTTGCTGTTTTCCTTTCCTTCATAAGGACTGACACCAAGGAAACGAACACACGCTATAAGATTATTGCCGTATCTATTTGGCGAATCTCGTACTTTCCATTTCACTTTAAATCTGAGGACGTGGTTTTTAATGCGGCATTGCTTCCGTTTCACTGGGCTAGATGTAGTCATCCACGACTATGTCGGGGCCGGGAGAGATCGTCGCGTAATGATATGCTTGAAACCGCTGATGTCCGGAATCGAACCTCGGCAAATCCAAGTGGAATTTCTGGTGGACAAAGATAGCTCTCGACACTATTTCTTGGAGAGTTCCCGCAATAGGGAACAATGCTTCGGCGACAGATTTACAATCGCCAGACTCGCGAACCGCGCTGAATCTACCTATTTCGAATCTGGGCCTATAAATCATCGATGATAGCAAAATGGACCCATATCCCTGAAGACTGCTTCGTGAGTGTTGGAGTTGGGAAGCGGTGGAAGTCGAGGGGTCGGCTGCCGATATCGTGTCTTCCACCACTGAATAAAGAGAAAGAAGGCCGGGCCCGTGAATCGGAGATCGGAGAAGAGGGAGTGGGATGGGACACTGGGGTCTCAGGTTCATAATCCGGGGACCTCGACGGGTACAAAAGTTTGGACCAGACGCCAGTGAGCGGGAACTGGAAACTCGTCGGAATCGGAGGCGGCGTGAACCCAAATGGATACCTGATGGCTGAGGATTTTCTATCACTTATTTCACTTCTTCCTTCTTTCAAACAATTTCGTCTAGGCACGAAGAACGAACGAAATCGAAGCCCATTGTTTCCAACAAATTTGAGACCAATGAATCTAGAATACTCCTAAACACTCGAAGTTCTTCTTTATATCTTCTCTTAAAACTTGTGTTTACGATTTATTTATTTATTTATTACCGGCCTTAATTTTATAGTGGTTATCATGCCAGGCTACTGATCCCAAGTTCCCGGGTTCAAAGTCAGGGGATTTTTGAGGTGTTGAAAATCGACGGTATGCATGCGGACGCATGTTGGCATGTAAAACAGATCCCAGGAAAGGCACTTGGCCGAACCTGGGAAATCCCAAAATTAAATCCTCTAGCAATTTTGCACCTATCAGAGTTTCGATTTGAATTGCCGTATACTATTGTATCTAGGCCTGCGCTATCTGGTTTTCAAATCAAACGCCAAATTGACGCACTAGCTCCCTTGGGGGAAAGTAATGGCAAACTACCCTAGGTATACTTGTCCAGGACAAATCTCATAAGAAGGCGCTAGGGGCTTCTGGAGACTAGCCTACGCACAAATGAGTGTATGGCAATAAAAGATTTATTTATATTTATTGATAACTTTACTGAGTACAAAGCAACATATAGCGTAAATTAAACACAAGTCAGCGATGTAACAGGGATTTGCGGACTAACCTAAAGAAAGTAAATTTTTGCTCGAATTATTAACTAGTGGTGCTACAGAGTGAAACAGACTGTCTCGTAGTAAAGTTTTCTAGTTTTCTAGGTGTGGGTTAGGTTTACGGTCTTGTCCTATCCTTTTGCCAACTATCAGTGGCCGCCCAAAATTACATTTTTTGAAGTTTTATCAATCTTTCGGTTTCCTAATGGTAGATTCGAAATATTACTTTTAATATATTAAAAAATAATAAAACCTCGTTCCAAGAAAACATTGTTTAAGCTCTAGGGTAAATGGAATATTTGAAGCTCTTTTTCACAGGAATCTTTTTTGTTTTCGAAAAACATCGAGAATAGACAAGACTAGATGTGTTGTAGTTGCATGTATGCATTCCGACATTAAAAAATTATATCATGCTCAAAAATTCAGTTTCCATCGGCACCAAGGCCAAAATACATGTAATGATTGAAAAAAATATCTATTGAGTATTCAAAAATAATTGAAAAGTGCAAATATCATACTTTTTATTGGACTAGTTTGATCAGTCTGTAGACAGTTTTCACAGGATTTAGAATTTATTTGTTCCTTGTTGACCATTAAACAAATATCGCAAATATCATTAAAGTAACCGCGTAATCGATGATAAGAAGAAAAAATATATTTTAGTTCAATGTCTTCAGCAAACATCTCAATAAAGAAGCGACGATTAGGTACTGAGACCTGACACGTAGACATTGAAGAGCAGAAGATACAAAATTAAAAACCTTGCGGGATGCCAAAGCTCAAAAGATCGCGGATGGGAGTGAAGCACATTACCCTGACATCGTAACAATGCAGCTTGTGTTTCTTCAATACAGCAGGACCTCATCCAGCCAACCGTGGAGGACGAAAAGTTAAATTTAGGCAACTTCTGTAAGAGACAGAATTATCCAAAGTGCCAAAGGCCTTGTAAAATCAAGCTAATGAGTAACTGAACGAAGCCGTTGTCATAGGCTGGCAATACCAGAGATAAAACGAGGGAAAGGGCAGTCGTGGTGCTGAGGCCATCTCGCGCCTCAGATTGAAGAATGGAGAGCATCGAAGCCTCTAATGGTTTGGATTTGTCGTTCAGTAGCCTCATTCAAGACCTTTGGTATAAAAGTATTTGTGATAGTTCGAATGTCAGACCAACTTAGGTGTCTCAGAGCATCAATTAATGTCATTGCAGTGACTCTGACCGGAAGGTCCTAGTGTTCGAATCCCGACAATGGCAGGATTTTCGACACTAGCTACATATCTAGGTTGATTCAGCAGCAGGCGAATACCGGAACAGTACCCTAATAAACAGGCCACGGACCGCGCGCGATATTTCCTTCCTCTTCCTTGTCCTCATCCCTTACTATCACACACACTTACATGCATTACACTACCACACCTCTCGGGAGATCAGTCTGGGGCTTAGAAGCTTGTCGCGGCTGGGGTGGTGCCCCGCTGGTTAGAGATACCTGGTTGGAGAAAAACTTGCCAGTTGACGTACAGGTCGGCGCCGAATCTCGCTATTTTGCGAGGGTAGTTCACCGCCATCTACCGCAATAAGAACATGTACAGCACTTACTGGATTAATAACGCGACCGGAAACACTATTCAATTGATTGATTGATTTTTTCGTGTTTCCCGGCGCGTCAACTGCTTCGGTCATAAGTCTCGTTAGTATAATGCATTTTTTTCGGGAGATGGCGGTGATCTTCCCCCGCTGGATGGCGAGATCCAGCGCCGACCTACCGTCGGCTAGTGGGGTTTCCCCCTAACCAGGACTCTCCCAACAGCGGGGCACCGCCCAAGCCGGGACAAGCTCTAAGCTCCCAACCGGTCTCCCGAAATATGTGGTAGTGTAGAGCATGTTAGTGTAAGGAAACACTATTCAAGCAGTCACAGGTTAGCAAGGATGGTTTGTTCAGGAATCTTCGGGATAGGTGTCACTAATCCTCGTTGCATTAGAGAAGCTTGCATTAGAGAAATGACTTAGCCCAAAAGATTTATTAATCATGCCAGTCAGATGGCGGAAGCTGTAAGAAAGGCATAATAACAGCATCTTACCAGAAACTCGATCGGAAGCAGCCGCTGACACTTTCAAATAACGAACAATATTATAAATTTCCAAATCCGTAAATGGAGAAAAGGCAAACCTATCACGAGTCCCGTCGTGAGAGAGTGATATCATGGTGAAGGGTTTTACTGTTAGTGAAGTGCATGACATTTATTTTCACGTTTCTTTCATATAACATCAGAAGTTACAGCGTCGAAATAATTGTGCTATTCTGTTATTTCTAGAGAAGAAACATCTTTTCGAAGCGCAGAAAAATTAGAACTGATGGCATCAATTCATTTCTTTTTTACATTTAATATAAAACACTTTACATTTCATATAAAACTAACCTCATTTTCGAATATAAAGTGGTGAATATGATGGCTAATTCAGGGCAAATGTTTCCGTTTTGAAATGACAACTCTCTCTGGCGCAACTCCTGTCAGAGATAGATGCCAAGTGTAGATCGATGCCGGATCTCACATTCTAGTAGCGAGTAACATCGCCATCTCCCGTAATAAAGCATGTACTGTTCTTAACTAAGTAGTAAACATAGCCCTTTGCACACGCGGAGGCACATAATAACCAATCAATAAATCTGGCGCAACATCAATAATTTCTGTTATCGCAATATAAATCAATCCAACCTTGTCATTGCAAAGATACGAGTACATGAAATTCCAGCAACCTCCGTCACCAATAAATTCAAAGATGTCTTGAGAAATTGAGATCTGCTCTTTTAAAGCTGAGTTGATGTATTTTTAGGAACAACGCAGTCTATAACGATTTCTCCCTGTTCACTAAATCGGTTGGAGTATAAAACTCCAGACAAAGAATATTTGAGAGAATAAGAGACATGATTAAGATTTAAATTATTTTTCTGTGTTCGTGCTGGTTGGTAGTAAGTTGATTGGTAATAAGCTGTTTAAGGATTGAAGTCGGCTAAAAGCCTAGAGTATGTCGGTCGTTTTGGAGCAAGATCCGGAAGGATGAAAATCCTTAACACGCCACCAAGCCAAACTATTGAAGCATTTGCAGTGTTGGCCGAAAGAGTCATTTCTTCCACCATTGAAACAAAACGTGACGGTGAGAAATCAGGAGATTGGTAAACAGTATTTATAAGATGAGAATAATTCATTTTAGTTTGATAAAGGTTTTCAATAAAAATGTCACAAATCTTAATTCTGTCAACACCCCTGACGTTGGCAACATTATCTAAAATAATATAGGAAATGTCTATCCTCACATAACCACTCCTGTCCTGTCTCCCACTCGATCTTTGCTCGACACTAAGTTCTTCAAATCGTAAAAACATAAAAATCATACGAGGATATCAAATCTCTAACAATATCAAATGCACAATACGAATTAGAAACGGTAGAACATTCAGATCAGCACAAAATTGAAGACATTAAAAAGAGAAAGGAAGCGAAGGTGACAATCCAATGCGGCAGAGAGATCCTACGCTGGTTGATACCTGTCGAGTTGATTACATTCAGCTTCACAGTTGATATTTATAGGAGGCTAGTCCGCTGTGTTTCGAATGAAGGTGATTCCACGACCCATTCAGACTTCCGTAAACTCTTCTCAGAAGCAACCACCATTGCACGTTCGAACAGGCTCATCTCAAAAAATGTGAAAGGTGCATTCAGATTCATGAAACCTTCAGGAGCAGAGGTGGAAGCATTCAGTTTGCCCTGAATCTTCTTGGCGAATCTATGACCAAGGCTGATGTAACTCGAACAATCGTTTAGTAGATGATTTTGTTCGGGAGATTGAGTGAACCAAGTTGACCTCAAGAGAGACCTTGAGTGGATAAGTGCAATAAAGAAGAAATTCTTCCGTACTCTCGCGCTGTCGAGTAGGCATTCCGATGATCCATTTAATACTCGGAAGTCAACATGTGGCACAAAGTCTTCCCCCGTTGACACAGAATGTGACATAACTATAACATGCTTTCTAATACGGTTTCCAAACGCCGTTCTGGGAAGAGCTCCACCGTGCTACAACACACATGCAAGCATCCATACTCATAGCGTGATTCGAAACCGCGACCCATTGAGCCAAGGAACATACAAGGCCACCGCCTTACCGATCTTTGGTACCAGATCAGCTATTGAACTATATTTTCTTTCTTTTAATGAGCTCTTATTTATCTCTATGTTCATTTCTGCTCCGCTCTGCTCCCTATCTATTTTCTTTTCTCAAGATTCGTATCTCTAAACAATCTGTTGACAAGCATTTTCTAACCTGTTCATTTCTTATATGTCTAGCTAAAATAATAGATTTGGGCGTTTTTTCAGTGTATATTTAGTGCAATAAGAACGACATGAAAATACTTCATTCAGAAAGAACGATCAGAAAAGATGGTATGATTTAGCTTTTTCCGCTGACGTACAAATTGCTATTCTGTGCATTCGCCTGAAAGAAAAAAATAACGAAAATCTTATTTGCGATATCTGTAGGCAGAATATAGATGAAAAGAAAGAAAGTGGGTAATAAACTATGTTTGCGGAGTGTGTACTTAAGCACTTCCTCGCGCAACTTACAAGGAACAAAAGGCTCCCAACTGGACCCCGAAATATGTTCAAAACATCGTCGGTCTTGAAAAAAAAAACGCAACGATCTCTAAGTCCAGTGTTTGCCAGACGGAAAGATTAATGTAGTTACAGGGAATGCCATAACTAACGGCAGCAAGTTGCTTCATGTGCTCAGCGTTACGGTTCGCAGCAGTCGGAGAACGTCAGTGTGTCTGCCCACGCAATCTCCATCTCCTCCACCGTTTGGAACCACCTCGGCCTACCCACATCCTCATCCGCATCCACCTCCTCTTCCTCCGCGCCGGGAGGCGCCGGAGCGGCGCTCGGAGAGGCGCTGGGGGCGCCCATTAGCTCGACACAGTGGGTCGGGGGCCAAGGCGGGGAGAAAGAGAAGGGAGTCGGGAGTGGGAGGGGGCGTGTGGGGCACGTGGGGGTGGGGGCTGGCGCCGGGCCGGGCGTCGGGCGGGCACGGTCCGCCGCTTCCCTAACCTCGTATTTTCGACTGACGCATTTGCCAATGGCCGGCAACCACTATCTTCGGGGCGAATCTGAGCGGAAAACCTGCAAAACGTGAGCGGCGAGAACCCGCCCGACAAGCTCATCTCCCGAAGCAACGTTCATCTCCGACGGACCGGTCTGCTTGACTCCTCGCCCCGCGCCGCGGCGCGCCGCGCGGACCGGCAGTTTACACTTGCGGTCATTATATGGATGAATTCACAGTGCTTGCATGCCGGATCGTTAGTGTACTTAGCCATGCAACGCCGAGGAAGAGGGGGAGCGTTTTGAGGCAACACGTACAACATAAACAGAGACGAAATATTGCGTGGCGGCGGCAAACAAAACAAGTAAACAAATTTATAGGGAAATTCTTCAAGTTTCCATCTACGGTTCGAGAGGCATTTTCAAGCGCCGTATACACTCGTGAAGTAATTACATTTGTTCCTTCCTAATTTGTCGTCCTCAGCAGTAGTAATCGTAATTTCCGTAACAAAATGGATGTTGAAAGTAAAGATGCAGGCGGATGCTGGAACATACCTGTCTTTTCAGGAAATAACAATATATCCGGTCTATAATTTGTTTTCCAAAGCAATTGTAATAGCAAATTGCTTTCTATTCATGCTTTACCCTTAGCCACATTTTTCAGTTAACTAGTATAATGTCTTCATTATAATGTTACAAAAACAATATTTATTTCCGTTTTAATAAGTATTCGTTTTCATTTATTTATTTAACGTGAACTTACAGTTACAAACTGTGTGACGTACCATGGAGAGAAGTGGATTCTGTATTCGTTTTCATAAGCCCTGGTACCCCTACCCTAACTCATACAGAAGCAGAATTATGAATACAGGCGGAAAGGAGCATTTTGGGTAAGCATTGTTAAGAAAATATTAGTCTATTATTGCACCCTTCGTAAAGGAATCTAATTGCTCCCGCGCGAATATGGAGATTATAATTTTAAAAACTATACTTCCCACTGAGCTCGAAAAAAGTGCATAGATAGGAGAGCTACATTTACGGCCAAAAGCAAAACCATGGGCCATCTCAGCATTTGCACATAGGATCAGAGGAAGAGGACGAAAAATCTGATCGAGAGGAGGGTCATTTACCCGGAACGTGACGTATGATACGTCATGAAATGAAATTCAATTATTATTACAGTACGTACCACTGCATTATAAGAAAATACTGAATACAATTATGTAATATCACTGTAATCTTTATATTAATCTTTTGTTTTAAACTCTCATTGCGTTAGGATCTTCATGAACGCGAACAGGAGGTGTGTGTATGTATGTATGTATGTATGTATATATATATATATATATATATATATATATATATATATATACAACACACACACACACACACACACACACTTATTTTTGCCAAGATTCATCCATTAATGATCAAGATTCTCGCCTCCTTTCTAGACACCTCTTGCATTTCTACAAAAACTACTCGTATGTTTGGGCAAGGGAACTTGTCTCCCTAAACTTCAGTCGTTTCATATTCAATTCTGAGTTTATCACCATGATTCCGTATCTCGGAACGTATTTCAGTATTTGAAAGTACCCTGCTCTCGGGAAAATTATGGTGCTGAGTTGTCAGTAATTGCTTGCCTTTCGATTCCAAGCAGTTTCTTGCTTGATCCCAATGTATATCTTGTAGCATCCTAAACCCCTTTCCTCGCAAAAAAAAAATCCAGTTTCGAGCAATCTATTTATCCGATGTCTTGCCTTTTGAGAGTATAATGTTCTCATTACCTTCGTACATACATAAGAAAACGTAAATCGTTTCTTAACACGAAGCAATGTCCTCTTTTCCGCAATGCTTTTAACAGAAGAGAAAAAACGGCAATTAGCAACATTTTAGTAGCCATAAAGAAATAAAATTGTAAATTTGCTAAGATACGTTGTGTCAGGGTTTCCGAAGGACACTTTCATGCAAATTCATTTAAAGCACCTCTTTTCGAGGAGGATATTATGAAAAATTATCCCGATTCATACCTAAACGTTACCTTTACTAATTTGATTTAATAGTGAAATCGTCGTTTAGAAACTGATATTTTCTTTCCACTTACGAATATTTATTTTCATAAAACAATACTTAATGAATAAAAATAATTTTTATTTAATACAGTTATTCATAAGGACATTATATATCTTAATTTTTGTATTCATTTAGATACTAGTTGTCGCAAACTATGATGTGGCATGTTTACATAATTTTTCTATGATTATACTTTAACGCGGCGCTTTACATTTTAGCAGATGCTTTTAGGATCTTGCAAATATTTCATACTATACAACAAAAACTCCAAAAGTAAACTATTTTCTTGTCATTGCCATTAGACTACAAATAATCCACTGAGCTAATAAAAATGATCTTTGGTTCTTTTAAAATGAAACGTTTTTATCATATGTTGTGTTTGAAAATAAGATGTTCGTTTTCATTTGTTTTATTTCCTACGACTATCTTGGATTATTTAAAAATATCTTTTTTATTTTGTTTAAAGCATATGTGTAACAAAAATGTAAAGAAATCCTGGGTCAGAGCTTCAATGTTGTCGGATAAATTTGTCCAGGTTTCCAACTATTGATAGAGCAAAAGCGAAAATAATCCCTTCTTTGCTCATAAATTGTATATTCTTTATCAGTCATTTAAGATTTACACATAAAAAAATGTGTTCAGTTTTTTTTTAAATTTTAATGAGTATTTAAAATTTAAAAAGTAGTGAATGCAATGTTAAAATTGCAAGAAATATATTTTAAGAGGTTATGGTATTGAGGATGTATAGATATAACCTTCTCTGCAAAAAAAAAAAGTGAAGAAAATTGACATTAAAACTTCAGAATTGGGTATCGGTTTCGATAAGAAAGTAAGGAAACGATAAATAGAAAGTACTTGGTTCTTTAGAAAGGAAATTAAAAAAAAAGAAAATGCTTACAGGCAATAGGTAACCTAAGATGATGATCTCAGAATGACGTAACAAAATTAAAAAGAAAATTATGGAAGCTAACAATGCTGCTTGAGAAAAGAAATGTGAAGAAAGTGTATTATAATTGTAATTGCTATTATAAATACATTGGTAATATCAAAGCAAAACACTCTTGGAAAATTATAAAAAATCTAAGAACAAATGAGAAACTATGTTCAGTCCTTCAATTTATAAGCCTACGACAATGTAAAGAATATTATCAAGAGGTAATGAAAGAAAATATAAAAGAGTTCATCAATGACTACGATATTAATATGGAGATAGTGAATGATATTACCGTACATAAGATTGGAAAGGTTCTTAGAAAATTTAACAACAGAAATTCTCCGGGCCCAAGTGCAGTGTACATAGAGCTGCAAAAAATAGTCCTAGTGTAAAGTGTCGAAATTTCTGCAAACTGTATAATAAATGCACGAAAGAGGCGCTACTTACATCTCTAACACACAAAAAATATGATAGAAAACAATGCGAAAATTATAGAGGCATAGCTGTTTGCTATAGTATTGGCCAGCTATATGGAAAAATACTGAAATTTTGCCTTCAAAGAGATCTTATAGATGTGGGATAAAAGAGAGATTTTAGAGCGTGGCACTCGCGTACTGATGATGTTTTTGGTATAAATGACCAGGAAACGGCTTGCCGATAATTTAGAAACTCACTTGGTATTCATATATTTAAGAAAAACATATGACAGTTTTCCATTAAATCAGCTCTGGAGAGCCATGGACATACAAGGCGTTAATACGAACATACTGATAGCTATTAAAGACTGTACAACAGAAATCCGAAGATTATCTGAACAAATTCCTGTAAATAATGGCTTACGGCAGTGTTGTTACATAGCTCATACTCTGTTTAAATTCTATTTTAACGAAGATTTGAAAAACTGCAGATGAAAATGTTGCAATCTAGTTACAACAATTGACGATTCCTTGCTCTGTTCTCTTAATTATGCAGATGCAAGTTATCTTCGCTGAGAAGAAAAACTATGTTTTCAATATGCTGCGAAAACTTTATGAAGAAAACTTGAATTGGCACTATAAGGCAATTGCATTCCTTAATGTGGAACCAAACTCTCAGGAAGAGTATTAAGAGAAAGTTGTTTAAGATAGACTGATTATTGCAACATATGACTGCGAAGTTTGGGAAACATCCAAAGGTAATAAGACTAAACTTACAGGAATGGAAATAGACTCTTGGCGAAGAACCTGTGGATCGACACTATTGAACAAAATAAAAGACGATGAAATTAGATGAAAAGCAGAAGTTAGTCTCAACATTATCGATACCATTAAAACCGGGAGCATCAAATGATGTCACTGCAGCGCCTCTGACCGGGAGGTCCTAGGTTCGAGTCCTGACGGCGGCAGGATTTTCGACACTAGCTTTTCAGCTAGGTCGAATTCAGTCGCTGCCTGGAGGAGAATTCTAGCGGCCGGCTGCTCTGATCGGTAGTTTTCCGTGGTTTCTCCGATCAACACCAGGCGAATGCCGGATCAGTACCCTACAAAACGGGCCTCGGACCGCGCGCGATCTTTCCTTCCTCTTCCTTGTCCTATCCTCTCCTCCATACACACACACACTTACACTAACATGCACCACACTACCACATATTCCGGGAGACCGGTCGGGAGCTCAGAGCTTGTCCCGGCTGGGGCGGTGCCCTACTGGTGGGAGACTTCTGGTTAGGGGGAAACCCCACTAGCCGACGGTAGGTCGGCGCCGAATCTCGCCATCTAGCAGGGGAAGATCACCGCCATCTCCCGAGAAAAAACATGCACTACACTCACGGGACTAATGACCAAAGCAGTTGACGCGCCCGGAAATACGAAAAAACCAAAACCAAACCAACCGAAACCATTAAAATTAAAACTCAACTGGTATGGTCACTTCAACAGAATGGTTGAAGAACGACGGCCTCTAAAGCTCTAGAATTGGCAATGAGTTTCCTGCAGAAAACGAGGAAGACCTAGAAGTGTATATAAGGAAGAAGTGGAGAAGGTGATGGTTAGAAGAGAATTAACTGCAGAAGTCTGGACTGACAGACTTGAGTGGAAAATGGGATGCTAGAACTACTATGATATTAATAAGACTTTTCACCTATTGAGTGGCAACAGGTCGATTGATATTCAACGAAAAATATACACATCGTTGATGACTTTGCAGTACGTTGAGACTGAAATTCTATTCATCACAAGTTCACGAGTTGACAATGATGTCGATATTATTATTATTATTATTATTATTATTATTATTATTATTATTATTATTATTATTATTATTATTTTCTCATCTTATTGGCACATTTGAATGAATTGCACAGATATATAAAATCAAAGCACAATACATCTATTTTTTAAAAAGGATTCATAATACATTGTTTCCCATGAATTTCCGCACTATCCTTGTTGTTGAAATAACAACTGCCTTCTGCATGGGTTTGTACAGGTCTTCATTCAAACCCAGTTGCTTAAGGCCCCAAATCAGACTCCTAAGGATGACTCCGGTGCTTCAAACAACTATCGGGATAATGTTGGCTCTTTTCATATTCCACTGTTTCTCAACGGGTTAAACAAGATTTGCATATTTACTGATTTTTTTCAGTGTATTTGCTTTGAATGTTGCCAGTAGTTGGGACAGAAACATCAATAAGCATGACATGTTTCTCACACTTGTTAATGAACCAAATCCGGTCTGTTGTGAATCATTGTCTGATCTGAAGATAGTTCTATCCCAATACAAGCGCCACTCTTCGTTCTCCAGAACAGTCATAGGTTGGTACTTAAAGTACGGTACCTTATCTTCAATCAGAACACGACATTTCTGAGCCAACGCTTGATGTAAAATTTTGGCCACCGAATCATGTCGCTGTTTATACTCAGTGCCTACCAAATGTGTAAACCCGAGGTAACATGATGAATTAATTCCACTGTTGGACAACCATAACGACATAACTCATTCTGCACATTGCTATCTCTAACAATTCACTTAAAATAGTTACGCGTTGGAATAACTTGATCCTAAATAGTCAACATAAACCGTTCAGTTTCTGGAAAGTTCTGTCCTGATATAAGCCAGTAGTTCGATGCTTTCAAATCGACATGTTCTTGGCTCATCTCATGTGGATATCTTCCATGAAGAGCTTTGGCCATCCATAAATCTCTCTTTTGGCCGTCATTGCATGAGAAGTTCGCGACATCCTGTCTCGACAGCTCTATCGGAATATAGACATCTGCTGTACAAATTGCTTTATGCAATTTTGATGCATTTGCCGCAGAGTGGAAATTCATTCCCATGTTCTTCACTTGCCGACAAAGTTGGTTTCCAATGTCTGTGAGTCCTCTTCCACCCATATTTCTCGGAAGTGTTATACGTTCGACTGCAGATTTTGAGTGGTGCATATTATTTTTATTATTATTATGGTTTTATTATTATTATTATTATTATTATTATCATTATTATTATTATTATTCACGATTATTCCCATTTAAAGAGAGCGTTTGAATTTGAATTCCTTTATGATGATTGTTTGTGTTTTCTCTGGGCCCATATTTTCTTCATGTGTTCACTGTGTTGTTTCTTCCGCTCTGCTGTCCATTTACATCCTGGCCTCTTCTTGCTTTCGGTGTCAAATGTATGTTTTTTGATAGTGTTCCTGCATTCATTTCTATTTTCTGCATCATTTATTGTAACGTGTGCTTGTCTGAGATCCTCCTCGAATTCTTTAATCCATTTTGTTTTTCCCCTGCCTGAGTTGATGACTATGAGAATCCGTTTTGAAATTTTGTTTTCATTCATCCTGTGAATATGTCCGTAGAATTGCATTCTTCTTTTTCTGAATGTGTCCGTAATCTTATCAGTGTGCTTATAAATTTCTAATGTGGGCTTCTTCATCCAAATCCCTTGCTCTTGTACCGGTCCAAAAATGTTTCTGAGAACTTTCCTTTCTTGTTTCTCTATTTCTTTTATTTTTAATTGACCACCGATTTGTGTGGTTTCAGCGGCATATAGTGCCTCAGGAAGTACGACAGTGTTGTAATGTCTTAATTTTGCGTTAATGGATATGGACTTTTTGTTGTAATAGTTCCATGTGAGTTTGTATACTCTCTGCAGTTTTTTTGCAAGTTGATTCCTGATGGTTGGATGATTTCTCCTAGATATTTAAAATGCGGCACTTGTATGATTGTCCCGTAGGTTGTTTTGATAGGCAGTTTGTCTTGTGGCACTCTTTCTATGTATTGTGTTTTCTCGTACGAAATTTGAAGACCAGTTTTATGTGCAATTTCGTGTAGTTTCTCTATGGCGTCTGTGGTCCCTTTTCTATTATTTGTGAGAATTGCGAGGTCATCCGCAAAGGCTAAGCATTTCACATGGAACCTATTCTCTTTTTTATACCAATTTGAATACCTTTAACTTCTTTTTCCCAAGTCCCTATAATTTTCTCAAAAATGATATTAAAAAGCAACGGCGAAAGTCCGTCACCCTGTCGCAGTCCAGTTTGGATCTCAAATTGTTCGGAAACTTCCCCCATGAATTTAACTTTGGAAATTCTGTTAGTTAAAGTTTGCCGGATGAGTGCTCTTGTCTTTCTGTCGATACCGAATTCTTCTAGTGTGTTGTAGAGTGTTTCTCTGTCTATGGAGTCGTAGGCCGTTTTAAAGTCCACTAAAGTGACCACTGTGTTTCTGGTGTTTCTCATCTGGAAAATCGTTTTCAGATTCCAGATCTGTTCTATGCAGGAGTATCCCTTGCGGAAACCAGCCTGGTATTCTCCTATCTATCAGCTTGTTCTTCTAACCTATTCAAGAGGACTTTTGAGAGAATTTTATATGTGACCGGCAAGAGTGAGATGCCCCTGTAACTATTCGGATCGGTTTTGTATGGAGTGGATGGATTCACTTTCTTATGAAGTGGATGGATGATTGCGCATTTCCATTCAGAAAGGATCTGTTCAGTTTCCCAAATGTCTAATATGATCCTATGAATTTTCCCCGTTAATCTTTCATAATTTAGTTTCCAGAGTTCTGCAATAATTCCATATTCTCCTGGGGCCCTATTGCTTTTCAGAACTTTGATAGTCTCTACTATTTCCTTGATGGTTGGTGGTTCAGCGTCGGAAATTGGTGTGGACATTTTAAAGAAAATATAGTCTGTGGGACCTTCGCAGTTGAGAAGTTGGTTGAAATAGTTAGCGAGGATTTGGCAGTTATTCTTCATGTTGGTTTCTAGTGAGCCATCTGGTTTCTTGAAGCAAAGATTAGGCGGTTGGTATCCCTGCGATGTTCTTTAAAAGTTTTATAAAAATTTCTGGTGTTATTCTTTTTAAAATCTTGTTCTATTTCATCTAGTCGCCTTTTATCAAAATTACGTTTTTCCCTCCGAATTGTTTTTGAGGTTCGTTTTCGGATCTCCAGAAATTGTTGCCATTTGTCCGATGTTTTGTTACTATGGAAGTTTTTCCAGGCTTTGATTCTTTCGTCTATTGCTTGGTCACATATTACATTCCACCAGCTGTGTTTTCTCCTTTTCGGAGGTTGTCCCAATTTCATTGTGGATTTGAGGACGTCCGCTAGTTCTGTCCAATTTGTGGTGCTTGTTTTAGCGATTTCCTGTAAGATGATTTCCTTGTTGAGTTTTAAATATTCGGGGTCCGGCCTGAACACTTTGTTTAATTTTGGTTTTCTCCTATTGGGTTTAACCTGGTCTTTATCTGTAGAAGGTGGTGGTCTGATTCAAAAAAGCCTCTTCTGGTTTCCACATTCAGAATTTATGTTATGTTGCTCTTAGAGACGGCCACATGGTCAATCTGGAATTCTCCCAGCATTGTGTTGGGCGACATCCAACTGAATAGCTTTTTCTTGGGTTTCTCGAATTGCGTTGACATGATTACAATGTCCAAATTTTCGCAAAAGCTTATCAATCTTTCCCATTCTTGTTAGTTCTCTTATGAGCAGTATGGATTCCTGTGATTTTTCTGATTGTTTTCTCTTTGCCTAATTGTGCGTTAAAGTCGCCTAATATTATTATTACATGGTGCTTGGGAATTTTGTTGGTCATCTCTTCGAGCTCATTCCAGAAGTCGTTTACTTACTGGGGGGTTTTCTTGTTATAGTCATTTGTGGGTGCGTGTGCGTTGATCAGGGTATATGCTTTGTTAGCCGATTTGACGGAGAGCGTTGATAAGCGTTCTGAAGTGGAATTGAAGTCGATAACCGAATCTTTGATGGATTTGTGGACTGCGAATTCTGTATCTAACTGTTTGAGACATTTCTTGTTAATTTTAACTGCTGGTTTTCCTTTGTAGGTTCTGTAGTCTTCCGTGTCAAAATGGTTTTCGTCCGCAAATCGCGTTTCCTGGATTGCAAGAATTTTGATGTGGAATTTTTCGAGCATGTCTGTAAGTTGTTTTATCTTGCCCAGTTTGAAGAGTGTGTTTGCATTAAGTGTGCCGATGAAGTGTGTTTTGTACGTAATACGTTCGAAGAGTTCTGATTCTCAACAATAGACAACAATAGACATGATGCTGCTGGTGGCATGATGCTCCTCGGAATCCGATGACCAGGTAGATCCAGCCTTGCGACTGGTGCCCGGGGTAATGGATTCGTTTCTTGTGTTCCCATCATGTTTGGTATTCAAGTTGCAAAATATGTTTGGTGGTGGTCTTTCTGAGGAAAGACCACGAGTAATACGACTTGATTGTTAAGATCAAGAAGGTTGTTCTGTAGGGGTTTTTTCCCTTAGGGGGTAATCTTCACCATGGCTTCGACGCCACCCTCGCAGGTTTCAGCTGTAACCCTAGGCAGGGGCCCTTACAGGGTACTGACAGCCGGAACCAGCTGAGCCCTGGTTATTTTATAGAGGTATATTCCTCTGTAGATTCTTCCGCGCCTTGAACCATTGGAACACCTGGTTCCTCATCCGCTTCTTGGCCCGTTGGTCTTCACAGAGGTCCGTTGGCATCCATATTATCTCTAATATGGAAGGTCCCAGGAGGCACGACGGGGTGGTGGACTTGACTTGCCCCCTATTATTATTATTATTAACTTTTTCTCAGTTAAACTGGGCGGGAATTGAAAAGGGAATTCACCCCATCCGACTTGAACTTACTGTAAAAATCTTAGAACAATGTGGCAAGTCTGAAGTAAGACTGTCTTTTGTCCGATAGTTTGTAATTTTATTGGTAGCTCCAAATTTCTCAGATTGTTTTTAAATGTTTTCGACATCACGCCTGGCGATGAGATCACCTAGGCATATATGAGAACTTTCTCCGACCGCCACATCTGTTTTGATTGCATTGCAAGCTCCTCATACTTCATCTTCTCTAATTCAGATTTCCTGATGCTATGGGTCAGAGGAACTGCAATATCAATTATAGAGGCTACTTTATTGATTTTAGCAATGAGGAGGATATCAAGCCTGTTATAATCCACTGTTTTGTCCGTGATAACAAATCAGTCCCAGCACATGGTTCTTTGTTTTCAATACAGCTGCTGGACAATATTTGTAACACGGCGTAGAAGAGTCAAGCAACCCGTGTAACCCGCATAAATTTTGCGAGTTGGTTGTGTCTTCCCAGATAGGCGCTGTCTTCTCCTTCTTCTTCTCTTTCTTCCTCTCCTTCTTCTTCTTCTTCTTCTTCTTCTTCTTCTTCTTCTTCTTATTATTATTATTATTATTGTATAATATTATATATTATTATTAATATATAATGTTAAATGTGAATGTGGTGGTAGTTTTAGTAGTAGTATTGTTGTTGTTGTTGTTGAATAATTATTTTGTGTTATCTGAAAAAATCATTTTGTTCTCATTTTCTGAATGCAATTTATATCGATTCGGAATAGTGAATTTTCTACTGAGTATTTTGTACCCTTTTTTTACTATAAAAATACTTCAGGTTTTCAGAACTCTATCTTAGAAGTCAGAATACGTCCGCACCTGGCAGAAAAAGACCATTTCCGAGAAACTCCTTTTCTTTCTTCCCTTTGCTCATTGAAATGAACCGGAGATAGCGATGTGCAGAACGTGTCACATGCTTCAACGCAAACCCTTGCCGTGGCGCCGGGGGTATTCTTATTCAGTAGGCGCTGCATCTCGGTGGAATCCTGTCACCTGTTACCTGTTAGCGACTGTGTAAGGAAGCAGTATCCTTGAATACTAATTCCTTTCTAATTTAGCCTTGAATATTAATTGCTCTCAGCGATGGCTGAGGAATAATTCCATTGCCTTACTTGGGAAGATTCTCGGCTCCCGTACCAGTTTTCATTCAAGATACGAAAAGTAAAAATGTTAAGCGCAATTTGTGTATTTGCTTTGCTGTTAAAAATTAATTTATGTCGCATTACATTGCCAAGACTCAACCAAGTTCTCTTAAAAATGCAACCATAAATAATGCAAATATCATACATTATTTCTGACTTCTTTGATGGTTTGCTTTGAGGCTTTCATATTTTAGTCTTGTTTGAATTATTTTCGTTCAATGAAAAAATATCGGCGATAATTATTACAGAGAACGTCCTGTAATTCTCAGAAATTTGATTAATAGCTATGTAGAAAAGTAATATTTTGAGTGATTTCAGTAATTGATTTCAGTTTTAATCACCATCAGAATCTGCATTCGGACCGGACTGATCGAGACCTCTTTGGTTGAATTTAAATTGGCCGCGAAAACGTAAGTACCTAAGGTCGCATAAAATAATGAGACATACATCAAAATAATTGCAAATTGAAAGTTGCTATTAATTAATTTTTAAATTCACATCCACTAATACATTTCGGCACTAGCAGGTGAGCTTAGTTTTGAGAGCGACCTTTAGATTTAATGGACACTAATTATTCCTTACAAGACGTCGGTTTCGTGCTTTCTGTTAGAAAGCTCGAAGACTGCACCGCCGAATTTATTTACACACCATTGTTGGAAGTGGAAAAAATCCAACTTTATTACTAGAGTGCCTCAAAATTATAACACAAATTAATGCATTTTTTTCTAATTTAGGTAAACGAATTTTGTTTCAATATTATACTGATCCTTGAAATAAATTTACGGCAACCCCCGCAATACACATTGCATCCCCCGCAACGGTTTTCGTATTATCCATGCTACAGATCCAATTCAATCCACACGGAAAGGGTCTTCGAGAATGTTGCAATTGGTTCGAGGAACTGCGACGCACAACACACGCTGACATAATGAGATATAGCGTAGAAAAAAGTAATTGTACGGACATTCCTCGTGTTGCGACCTCTGAATCTTTACATACGAAACCTATATCGCTGCGAGATAAATACTTCACCAACGAGCGGTTTCATGTTTTTGCTTCCAATCGATTTACTTACCGATCGAAATTGGGTCGCGGCGAACGCGCAAATCGCCTTCGCAATCTGCGGGCGGCGGGTTCGACGTCCGTAGACGCTCTTGACCACGCTTTTTCACATCTCGCCTCGATTGTGGCGAGTGCACACGTATGAGCGCTCCGCAGAACAAGCTGTTGATCTTTGCCGGTGACCAGTAGTTCGATATCTCTCTATCAGGTCGTGCTTACAGCTTTCTCCCCAAGAGGATGGCATTTTATGGTTGCAGCCGGTATCGCGCAAAAAAACACGCTTATGCCCTGGTCGGGGTTTTTAACGCGAATTCTTAGAAATATTACAGATTTAAGATAACTGCTTTCAAATTTTCACAATTTCGAGGGTACTTTTGATTTTAGGGCAATTTGTTAGGGTTATTTGTATCCACAGGTTGTCTGGTAGTAAAGCTTCCAATATGACAAATGTGTACCACTGAGATGCCTCAGGACATCAACTGATGTCTCTACAGTGCCGCTGGAGATCCTATGGTTCGATTGCCGTCGATGGAAATAATTTTCAACACTAGCTAGTTAGGTAAGTCGAATTCACCCCCTCACTGAATGTTGGCCTGATCGATTGTATCCCGTGGTTTTTCAGATCTGCACCAAGGGAATGTCGGAGCAGAACCCTACCAACAGACAGGCAACAAACAGGCTACGGGTTACGCGCAATTTTCCCTTCCTCTTCTTTGTCCTATTTTCACCTCCTACTTACACACATTTACACTTAAGGTGGAATATTCGTGCATGTCGCTAGTTAAACACTTGACCATTTATTACACCTATAGATTAACAATAGCTGCTTTTAAACGCGAACGGAGCATTGAAATAATTAGTAAATATTTAAAAGAGAAGAATCGAAAAGTTGCTCTAGAAAAGTAATGTTTACTAATTAATTTAGTCTGTTGCATGACTTTATATTTTCACAAGTTGCCAATACCTAATTTATGTTAGATTGATTTTGGCACTCATACTTTTAGGTAGATGCTTTACTCTACAATTGGGCAGATGTTGTCCGGTGGCAGAATGCAGAAATATGAAAATACAATTACATTAAAAAAAATATACAAAGAAAATAATATTTACTAACATTAGATAATAATTTACACAAATATACTTGCATACCTAAATTTATAATACATAAATACATACATGCATACATAAAAACATACATACATAAAGACATACATACATACAAACACGCGTACATACATACACAGACCCAGGAACCCTCGCATACACACCAACCTGCACCTATTCATTCGTATTCTGACAAGCATGGAGAAACGTTTCTTACCTAACATCACTGTGTAATAATATACAATACTTATAATATTACATCCCTAATATGTAAAACACTCGTTACGTCAAATAAATAAATATATACCAACGTTTGTCAGAATAGCTTGTAGAAAGACGTTTTCGACTAGCGAAACAAACAGAAAGAAATGAAATCACTTGCCTTCACATCACATCACCGCATATCACTTTACCTAAATAATAACTGTTCAATACTTTTTAACTGAGGACTACACATAACCGCACCTTTCACTTCACTTCACTATACGTTTTCACCCTATTGACTTTCATTTGTGTTTCTTTCTTTATGTGTTGAATATTATTCCATATTGTTTATATCGAAAGTGAATTATCCTCAAATAGTTTGTGGTTTTGTGTGTGGTACAAAATTTTAAGATATGGTGGTTTCATCTCATACCCCAAGAGAAACAGTGCTAACAATAGCATGATTTGTGCAGCATAACTCCTAGGCAGTGCGTCAGTACTTTCGGTTGCGATGAATTTTGCAGCAGTTTTTTATCAATTACCCCTCAGAATGTCTGGTGAGGAATGCTACATTTAATACCATCTGATTCCTAAAAAAATGTACTACGTATTGAATAAAAGAAAAAAAGAACTTTTACTGTATAACTTCATCAATAACTTCAAAAAACATATGTCCGCGAAAGATTTTTCATAAGAGCCTAATTTAAACTTCTTTTATTAAAAAAAATAGGTCGGTAAGGGCTAATTTTTTCTTACCATCTTGAAGAACAGATATTTTGCTTTCATTTAAAGTTCTTCTTGGGAGTACTTCACCGTGGTCGAAATAACAAACACGCTACCTTAAGCGAAAATTAAAAAAATTAGGCGAAAACTACACGTTCTTTTTTAAAGAATGTACATGACTGTTTCAATGACCTGATTTCTTAGAACAGATTTTGTTTAAAACAAAAATCTCTATCATCAATTTTGTAGTTTTCCTATGTTACCTTTTGGTAATGTTCGAAAATACTGAGTTTGACAGAAATGAAACTAACACATTTTTTACCGTTAATTGATATACACGAAGAGAAAATTTAAAGAAAAAAATTTGGAACCGTTTTTGAGAAAATAATTATTTGAAAAATGTCCTCATTTCACGAAAAATTACGCAAAAACTACTCATTTTCGAAACATTTTACATGACGTCTCAAGATCTGCCATCAAAAATGAGATTTTGTGAAGTAAAAAAACCTCTATCTACAATATTACAGTTGTATGACGACGCCGAAAAAATTTTGAACTGATACAATTTTCGAAAAATTGGGTATTCCAATGAAAATGAGACCTGCGCTATTCTTATACACGACTTTTACTCTACACGAGGACAAAGTTTTAAAAAAAGATTTGGAGCTATTTTTGAGAAAAAGATTTGGAGCTATTTTTGAGAAAAATATGAAAATGTAATTAAGTAAAGTATCTCCCAAAATTAATATATCCGTTTCAAACTCGCAGGACGTCGATTTCCTTTAAATCAATTGAGGAACATCAATTTTGGTCTAAATCTGTTTGCGCCTAGCGTTGACTACAGACCGTTGACTGAGGAACGCACAGGCGTTTTGCCTTCAATCGATTTTTCAGTATCAATGACTCACAAAACACACACTCTGATTTCACAACGTGTTAGATGAAGTAATTTACTAATTTTAAAACTTGACCACTTTTTCGTTACCAGGTTATGCAGCAGCTGAACCTCGGTTATGTTCGTAATACTTTATATACAGTGTAATTTACGCAATATTTTATTAACAACACACAAGAGCTCCATAGTTTTATTCGCGACAACTATTCATAGATATCAAATCTTTAGAATTTTAAAACACTTTAATTATTATGTTAATTTTTGACGTCGGTAGAAACGCGTAAAATGATTGTGTTTACAAGGTATCATTCAAGCTTTTAAAAATCGTATCAAGTTCTGTCTCTTCTGCTGCAAGATCCTCAGTAGTAAAATAGTAAATTAAGCAACAATTGTGCGATTTACTTCGCGCATGTGTTGCTTATTCCTTTTTTTAAAAAACTTTCTTGTCCTTTCGAAGGTACTTTGTAATAAGAGGAAATTATGTAATTGTGCACCGGGAAACGGTGAATTTTCGCCAGAAAAAAATTTATTGCCGGATCCTGGTTACGAAAAGTGGATACATCCTGTTGCTAAATATAGAAAAAACATCCTCTAACACATGGAGTAGGCGGACTTCAGATTTTGTGGGTCCTTGATCAAATCGATTGACGGGCAAACGTCTCTGCCCGTCTGGTCAACGCTAGCGCCTCCCGACTTTCCTAAAAATTGATATTCCCCAATCGATCTGAATAAACTCAAGGTTTTGGGAGTTTCAAACGGATATTTGATTTTTGAGGGCACTTTACATGAAGCCATAAAAATATTTTCAAATTTTTCTCAGAAAGGCGCCAACTTTTTTTGATCAAACTTTGTCTTCGGACAGCATAAAGGAGACTTTAGGGAATGGTGCAGGTATCATGCTCGTGGAACTCTCTTTTTTCGAAAAATTTGCAAAAGTGCAATTTTTCGGCAGCATTTTCCTACGATTATAATACAGAAGATAGAGATATTTATCTTAATGAAACCTCTTCCTTAAAGACGAATCTTTAAATAAGTTCATGTTCAATTTTTCAAAAATATGAGCAGTTTCTGTATAATATAATGCAAAATATAGGAATTAAAAAAAAACATTTTTCTTAGAAACCGCTCCAAATTATTTCTTAAATTTTCTCCGCGGACAGAGGAAGGGGTGCTTAAAAGAATGGCGCGGGTTTCATTTTCATTCAATTTTGATTTTCCGAAAAGTGCAACTTTACAAATAATGTGAAGAAGTATGTGCTGTTGAAGCTCCTCTAGTTTAAATGACGCAGGTCAACGAAAAAGAGGTTTCAAAAAATGTTTTAAATCTTGATAGGTGATTTTTAGTTTTTCGGATGCTCAATCCGCATTTGAGCTCTATTTCCATCACCCACAATTTAGTCACAATTTGATCTAGCAAGATATGGGAAAATGTGCTAAATATGCAATGAAAATGAAAAGTAAACTAATTTTAAAATACCAATAGAACTATATTTAAACATAGAAGATGGCTTTATGTTCTTAACATTACATTCTACCAAGGCTTTACGTGTCCATTGTCGTATACATTCTTTGTCTCTTTTCTTTAAAGGTCCTAATTTACCTTCTTCTCCTATGCACCGTTTGCTGACTCTCTCGGTGAAGTGACAAACAGTAATCTCCTATCACGTTAGTATTCCAGCGTCCCTGATAACGTATGCCCATCGCTTTTAGATGTTGATGAAAACACTCACCTTGTTCTTCACTTACATCACCTAAATTGTCCAGAAAGAATTGTAAATGTTTCAAAAGTGAATCTTGAAGGTAATTAAGGCATACAGTACATTGGCAAGAATTACTTTACAGTTGAGGTCTGTTTTGTTGCCCAGTATTTACAACGTGTGCAATCCACGCTTCATTTTCATTTACTGTCATGTATAATTCAAATTGGGTATCAAATATCTTTTTAATACTACGTCCAACGAAGATATTCTCTTTTAATTTTGCTTCAGACAATTGACGGAACTTTTCACAAAGATATTTGGAACATTGCCCATCATTAAGTAAGACATTCACAAATTGTTTCATGAGTCCTTATTTCATGTGCAATGGAGGCAGTAGAATTTTTGTTCATCTACCAGATGTTCGCGTAGAATGTTCTTTTCTTCGGGCTTTAAAGATTTTCTTACAGGTCAATTGTTTATAGAACAATGCTGATTTCGTGCCTTACTACTACTTTATTCTATTCTTACAAGAAAATTAAAGAAACTATTTGGAGTCGTTTTCGAGAAAAATTTGAAAACGTCCGGGTGACTTAATGTAAAGTACCCCTAAATTTTAAAGAATGTTTCTAAAAATTTCAAAGCTTCAACTAGAGCCAGATGGACTGGAATTTCTTCAATTTGGAAAATATTTGACGTGTGGCGCTAGTAGTGTTCACAGACGGACAGACAGACGGACGGACGGACGTATTGAAAACAACCGTATCAGGGGATCCCAAAACGTGTATTTCCGTTGAAATTTCGAAATCGATTTTCCGCAGCAATACATAACTTTCTCTATACTACGTATATTACTCCCGTATATACGTATGTATACGAGAAAGTGAAAACTGAGAGAAACCGTGTTTCGAGCACGACCCTGTTAAAACATATTTATTAATAATCAGGGTGTTTTTCTAAACCCATGTAATCATTTTTAGGAGTGTGGATATTGGTTCTGTGAGACTGATCCTTGCTCTTAAATGTTTGATGATCGATCAAACTCCATCACAGTGTCTTTTAGCCTGTGATGCTCTAAAAAAGTGCCATTCCTCATGGTCTCTGAAGTCTTCCTTATGATAATATGGGTTTATAAAGTTGTTTTTCTAATCAAAACTTGCACCACTGGAAAAGTACATTATTTTTTTCTAACATTTACTTTTTCTTTCATTGAATATATTAAGAGTCGCTGGAGTAAATGATCGATATCCTGTTTTAAATATTCCTAAGTAAACAAAGCTGGAGTCCTTTATTTCAGTGTTCTTTTCAAAATAAATGACAAATGGACGCACTATGTCTTGTTTGATCCTCTAGTAAACTGGAATTGTGTTTTGAATAACTAACAAGTGATGTTCCATAAAAACATACATGACTGGTGTCTGCCTTTCAAATTTTCATTAAGCATTTTCAAATAAGCATGCTCTGTAACTTCTTAATGGTTGGAGTAACTTCTTAGTCACTAGATACATTTCTGGTAGTAGACATTTTCTAAACTCTCAAACGACAAGAGAAGGGTGCTTAAACGCGGGGTCACCCAAATATCAGTTCTATTGAGCTTTCCTAAAATCGCTAGAATATCTAGATTCAAATTTGTTGGTAAGTTTCCTCTCAAGTTTCTAACTTAAAAGAACGTAATCTGGATATAAGTAATATTGGTATGTTGTAATTTATTTATAATTTTTTATCCGGTTTGTATTGTATATTAATTTTATGTGACCGTGTATTTGTTTAATTATACATAACCCAAAATATCAAGTGTTGTTGTTCTTGTGTGTATTAATAGCACTGAAAATGGAATTAAATATTCCGAAACGTGAGCAAATTGTTTTAATGTTTTGAATTTATCAGTGCCCAAATTTCATGATTCGGAACATTCTTCACTTCTTAAATTAAAAGGATTGAAAGAAACAACGGAGCGTGTCATTTTCTCACATTTACTTTAATAAAACATTAACATATATTCTCACGTTTACACGCCCGAAGTTTTGTTTTTAAATGAACGCCACTACTGAACATGAAACACGCGACCTTTCTCGTATAACATGCAACGATGACTGAGTGAATCTTCTGCGAAGCAACAAAGGATTCACTGTATGGATGTTACTACCAGCTGTTTACCCTGCTTCATATACTGCTCAGTCCCTGCAGGATTGTTTATAAAACTCAGGGAGTTAGTTCTTGGCGCTGGCGGGTGGACCCTTTTAGTGGGTTGAATGAGCTGGAGTACCCCAAAAATATTTTCATTTTCATCAATGGTTTCTTTATTATTAATTATTTTGGTCTTTGTAGAGAATCTTGGTACTAGATTTTATCTACAAAATTTCAGCAAAAAAAACTTGTGATTTACTATATGAAAATGAAAGTTGAATTTTTTTTCTTTTTATGTTTTTATTTTGGGAATGCCGGCTCCAAACAAATTAATCCATGTCAAACAAGCGAGAATTGTATTATTTTATTTGTCAAAAATTGTTTAAAATCATAAAGTTAACTTTTTTAAACAGTTGATAATTTAAAAAAGATCATAACATCGGAAAGAATAATATTAGACGAAATTTAAGAAACACAAATATCATTGTTTGTCTATAGAATACGTAACAAATACCAAGAAACTTGGTGTTTCGAATTTTCTTCAAAAGTGTTCAAATGGCAAGTTTGGCAAGGAATTCTGGCATGGACTACTAAAAACTTACAGAGGCTTGCAACAAATATTGTACTTCAGCTTCTGGGAAAAATGTCCGCCGTCTCGATCAGGTTTTCAATCCTTTTTTACCTTGATCCATTGAGTAAAGCCTTTAGGCTGAGAAGGCCCCGTCATTTCTTCTGGGCATATGTAGCTTCACCATTCAAATTTTGCCAACGACCAGTGGCACCTTTATTCACAATTCAACTGTCTATAATATAAGAGAGGAGTGGGTATTTTGAAGCTCAAGTAAACACGGTGCAGATTCTTCTTCTTCTTCTTCTTCTTTTTCTTTTTCTTTTTCTTTTTCTTTTTCTTTTTCTTTTTCTTTTTCTTTTTCTTTTTCTTTTTCTTTTTCTTTTTCTTTTCTTTTCTTTTTCTTTTCTTTTTCTTTTCTTTTCTTTCTTTTTCCTTTTAAAACCAGCAAAATAATAATTTTAATTCACATTTATTTTGAACAAAATAAGAAGTAGGTATTTTATTTAAGCCATCCAAAGCCGCTAATAATATTGTAATAAAAAATGTCAATGAGAACGCCTTTTTCCTCATATTTGGAACGTCATCTATGCATCACAAGTAAACCTGTGAAGAGCGTAACAATACTTGCCGCATTGAAGGAGAACTATACAACACGTCTTGACTGCGGAATGGAAAGGTGCAACCTTGAATACACGCATAAATATATTTGTCATGCGTGCACATGCATATTACCTGTATGTTTGCATACTTTTATTTGAATACATTTTCTTAATACGTAGAACATAAAACGGGATATATTTGTCTACAATATTAGCTCATTGGCATTTATTAATAGAAAATAAACAACAAAGTGCTAAATAAACATATGTAACATATCCAGACAACTTCCATGTGTTGCTGATATTTCATCCATTGTAATCTTCACGGTTCACGGGTTTACTTCTACCACCCGCAGGACGTCGATTTGCAACTCGCAACTCTCCGACCACGGCGAGCTCCATCCATAAACCATCGCCTCCGCCCAGCTCCCACGAGCGCTCGCGACGCTCCAAATCACCCACGCTCGCCGCCAGCGCCGATGGCGCGCAGTGCCCGCGATCACGAACAGGGTTGTTATTGCCAGAGAACGCGTGTTCCTCCGCTGCTGCGCTTGCTTGGCTTCCCGCTGATGGCCTCTGCAAGCACTGCCCGGAGGCGGCCGCTAGAACACACTTCAGGATGAAGAGCTCCGTTTTGCTTCCCTGTGGTCCGGTAAAGTGCACTCGTAGAACTGAAACTCATTTGCATTTATTTCGACGTTAACATTTAAGGAGCGAAACGATACGCAACTGTATGCTGTTGTGATTTATGGGTTACAAATAAGGTGCTAAGAACCAAATGGCAGAGAATTGGGCGACTTTGAATTAGTATTGTATAGATGTCTTTCCGAGTATAAATGATGATTTGGAGACTTATTCGCTTTGCATTTGAAACGGTTTGTGAACGTAAATGAATGGGAGCTTAATTTGGTCTACTGTAAAATAATTGAGCTTTGTACTTTCATATTGTGCAATCGAAATCCTGAAGATCTCGCTGATCATGGTTCGCTTTTTGACAAAGCCTAGAATCATTGTAGTATCGAATTTTAGCCCACGGAAAGTTTAGAAAGCTAGATCTAATTGGAGTTCAGTATTTTACATGGTTTCACAAACAAGATAAATGATGAAGAAAAACTTTTCTTAATTCATTTTCCACTTATCGTTTTATATTGAGGTTGTCTAGGTTCTCTACACAGAAACCAAGGGTCCCAACATTAGAGACGGGGTCTCGGTAATTGAGCGAAGTTATACACATTGGTATCATAAATTTAAAAAAGTGTGTAAAATTCTTTATTCGAAATCATGTTATTCATTTGCAAGTCTACCTATATATTTTCTGTATGTAATTGAGTGAGAAACGTTTTAATGTCTTTCGAATATGGAGTTGCCACACAGATCAGTATGTTTCTCTCCTTTTTCTCTTCTCCTTGCTATAGATGGCCATATCCAAAAATATTATAATATAAAATGTACTATTTTCAAACTTCTCAGAGATAGAAATGTCGAACGAGAATAAATAAATTTTAAAAAAGATAGATTAAATCTATTCTCAGATTCTGTGGAATTAGGTTCTCGTATGTTCCATTTTATTTGTAACTCCCTGTTTTGTTTGTATGAAGCAGAGTTAGAGTTGAGAAGTTGCGTGCGCAAGTTCAAATTGACACCACTGGCACACATTTAATAAGTCAATACGCTGGGAATCTTGTGTAGACGAAGTCATATCTGTTCCGCTACATGCGTTTGTGTGGACGTGTGGGAAGCTATGTAATATATCAGAAGAAAGTTATATTTGTGAAGGAGATGTTTGTTCAGTACGGAGAAATTACGTCAGCATCGATACATGCCCTTCGATCCTCCAATGTTAGTTCTCGACTCACGAGAATCCACACATATCTTGTTTCGATAACGCGAGAATTCGCAGGAAAATAGAATTCAATGATAACATTTGGATCAGAGAGGAGAAAAAATGCCTTATCTGTCTGCTTGAAGGGATAGTTGAATAACTTGACTCAGCGGTTTGCCCCAGTCTTACCAAGAGCCTTATGGAAAGTTTGGAAAATACAATGTTTGTTTTTGAATCAGATAACTAGAACATGTTTATACAAAATCGTTGAGAAACCAAATCTAAATTTTTGATAGGAAATAGTAAATAATAAAATTCTGGTAAAGGGATACAATTTTCAGAGTACTATACCTACATGGCTTCAAAATGGCTCGTTCGATTCGTTAATAACTCAAAATCATGAGGAAAAAATGAAATTGTTATATCTGCTTAATGTAACTTTCATATCTCATATCAAGTAATTACACTGTATACTCTCGTAATCAGTAACACAATTTTTTGAACCTTCGTATATTATGTACTGCAGGTTCAACAGGATAAAAATTCACTATGCTGGGTTGTGGTTGGATCCCACATGGGAACAAACGTGTGTCCTAACCACTATGCCTCCACGATTCTGCGATGCTAAGTTCGTAATAATTAAGCTGCGGATTTATAGGCACGAAAAACTGCAGAAACAAGCAGGCAAAATAGGCATTTAAAACTGTAAAATGGGTATTTAAAAGGCACTATATATTTTTCTTATGCTTATTTATGTTCTTGTGCAGTTTCTGAAGTAATCATAATGTACTTACCTTCATGGAATGTTAACTTTCATCGTTGTTCTGACAAATCCTTGTAGAAATCCTTTCGTTCATTGTTGCGCAATTCGGACAAAACGGTTCAATTGCTGTAGCTACCTATCTGCTTTTCAGTAAATGCAAGCTGATACTCTACTTCTGCACAACATGATCTTTTCTCTCACATTTAATTTAAACATAAGTGAAAATAGTGTACGATACGTTTTAATCATCATGCATAATACAAATTTTGTAACTAGAGGTGCTACAAAGGCACATATTTTCTCGCATTGCATCTAAAAATATATTCCAAAATTTGCAATTTTCAGAATTCAGAGAGTTTAACGATAATGCCGACGACTTGCCCCATTTTGATCCCGACTGTTCAATGACCTGCCCCATTCTTTTAGGTGTCCCTTGCTATATCCGTTGAAAGAATTCAAGCAAACATTTGTAATGGTTTTTAATTTTTTTATAATTTGCAGAAAATTTAAACCGAATCTCCGCAAAAAGCACTCGTTTTAAAAAATGTACGTGGCATTTTTTAAAGAACTGCCTTAGAACCTATTTTATTTAAGACAAATATATCTATATTCAATACTGTAGTTTTACAGAGTTGACTTTTTGCAATGTTCGAAAATACAGTCTTTGTAAAAAATGGAATCGGCACCAATTTTAATACCGTCCTTTGATACATACGAAGAGAAAATTTTAACACAAAATTTGAAGCTTTTTTGAGTAAAAAATTGTTTAAAAATTCGAAGTAGAAAATAACCACCAGCGATTTTGCACGTATTTCATAATACGAAATACCCGCACTGTGGTGTCAGTAAAACGTAACATAGATTTATCGATAGTTGTGTAATTTCTCTGCAATTTGCAGGATAAATAAAAAAAGTACATTTTAAAAATTTTTCATTAAGGATAGTTGCATTTTGCTCAACAAATACAAACATAGGCTGCATTTAGGCATTTAAACACGAAATATGTATTTATTTGTGAATAGACATTTATAGGCACAATAAAATTCGCTTATAATACTTATAATGCCTCAAAATGTATAAGTAACCAAGAATATTGAGTTTCCCTTTGGTCATCTCGTGGCGAGAGCGAAGTCGCTCGCCTTTCACCAAGGAGATCCGGGTTCGATTCCCATCGAATCTCATGTGAAATTTGTTCCAACAAAACGAGTTTTGCTGCTTTACAAGGGCTAGTCCAACCCCTGTGAAGTGTCGTAAACCTTATTCCTTCCCAATTCTGGCAGTTGGGTAGTGACGCAGGACCGCGTGGTGGGAGGCGCGTACGCGGAGATACTACTTGGCGGTCCTCTTAACAACAGACTGGGACGAGACGTGACGGACATATACAGTAACGAAGGATTACTCCATATACTAAGAATATAGGTAAAAGGAAAAGAGGATTACTCCAAAAGCGCTCAACACCCAACAAGGGTTTAGGAGAGGCGTTGCGTCGTGATTTAACGCAACAAATGTTTTTTAAAAAGTGGCAAATTGGCAAAAATCTGCTGCTTAGTAATAATGTAACAATAACACATAATATTTAATGTCGATTCTAGAAGGATGCAGTACCTTAAACCACGGTGCGGGCGCGCAGATCCCCTTTGAACAACGGACCCTACCTTTTCAAATGCCTCCTCCCCTTTTTAGGCCATGGTGTTGGATTGATTCTCCATTCGCCCACGGCTCATCCCCCATGAAGTACAAAGACTCCAGCAGTATTCCAGTTGAAGTTCAGAGCACCAACTAATGTCACAGTGGTGCCTCTGACAGGGATATCCTAGGGTTCGAGTCCCGAATGAGGCAGGATTTTCGACATTAGCTAGATAGCAAAGTCGCATTCAGTCGGTGGTGTTCCGTGATCCACTAGGTCAATACCAGGCGAATGCCGTATTGGCTACATTATAAGTATTCTAGCAGTATTCTAACAAACGGGCTTCCTTTCTCTTCCTTGACCTATCCTCACCCCTTACCTTCTAACACTTACACGTGCTACACTATTGCACATGTCCGGAGAGTGGTAGGGAGCTTGTCCCGACAGGGGCAGTGCCCCGCTAGCGAAAGATACCTGGATGGGGAAAACTATGCAAGCCGACGTTTAGGCCGGTGCCGGATCTCATCTTTCAGCATGGGGAAACACTCCTTAATGTGGTTAAACATGCACTACATTTAAGGGGCTGATAACCACAAGGAGTTGAAGCGCTCGAAAGCACTAAATAATCAATCAATCAATCAATCAATTCGGCTGTACTGCTAGTGTGCGGATGTTGGCCAAGTCGCAAACTGGACCCTATCGCGATAGGAAATAATGTAAAAAGATGTTTTACTCATTTTATGTTTGTACTTTTTCCAGTTTACTGCTCCCAATTTATGTTTTAAGCAGTCATCTCCAAATTTACTGGGAACTTTTGTTACATTCTGAAGGTAGTGAATGTTCTTACAAGACCCCGTCAACGCAAAGCCCTTTAATAAGCCATTGCTGGATGGCGTTTTACCTAACCCTGAGAACTCCAGCAAATAAATTGAAGACGAAAATATGTTGCATTTGTACTACATAATAATTATGCAAAATTGTAATTGCAATAAAATTTTTGATTATTCAAATTGGTTCCACTGCCCCACTGACGTTTTCATTCTGCATCACATCGCCAGCATCAAGGAGAATCGTGAAGTCGTCGTGAAAAGAACAGTCTAGAATTACATTGTTTATGACGGTATTTGAGTGTTTTCTGATTCTGATTACTGCAAATATCTCCACTGTGATCTCTGATGCCTGTGAATGAAAAGTCTATCCCTAATATTTACAAATCCACGCACAACATCGGGTCTTTATGATGTAACACGCTGATCAGAGCCGGGCCATTTGAAGTTGTCAAAGTTACATGTACGTTTAATACAATAATTTACAAAGTGCGAAATGTTCCCACGAATGCAACTAGTAGAAAACAATTGAGTATCTCAGTTCCACATGCTTTTGAAAAATATGATATCCAAGAACCGCATATTTGATTGAGAATATTTGATGTTTTGAATATCTTGATGTAAAATTCTTTCGACGAAATAATCATTGAAACATTATATACAACCATATTTTTTAAATTTACTTTCTTCCCGTTCGACTTCGTCTTTTAGGGATTTTGAAGTGTACAATGTTGTATAGAATTATTTTGTTTGTCTATCCTTAGACAATTGCGAGTCTCAGTATAACCCTTCGCTATTTTTAAAATTTCATTTTTATGTAACTTGACTACGGGAAGTTTGTATTTATTGTTTAAAAGTGGCAGGAGGGTGTTTGTGGGAAAAGAGGTCACATGATTTTATGAATTAGGATGGCTGAAAGAGATCTTTGGGGAATCTGAAGATAATGCGCGAAGGATAATGGGCGTTTGGACCGAAACCATCATGTTGAGACAGCTTTACTTGCAAAATTTTGTGATCATATAACGAGGAGGGGTTGAGGAATTTATTTAGATTCACAAAACAAAGGCAAATGTATGAAACAAACATTGAAACATGAGGTGACTTTATGTAGCATAATTTTTGTGTATCAGCATTTCCTATTTGAGCCTTGATAAAGAGATAAACATGATCTTCAAACGATGGCTATATTCATTTACAATAAAACTTGTGCGTGAAAATTCTTATTAGGACAAAGCAGTATCACAAACAACTTGACTGTCATTAATAAAATCCTGTATTATTTCCCAAGTGAAAATATTAAAACATACGAAAATACAAATACTAGAGTACAATATTAATGTCTCGCAAAAATTAGTAATGCCAAGTATCTAGGAAAGACTTACATATTTATGATCAGGATGACAGGCACCTAACTGTAAACCAAGCTTCTCAGCCATCTATTTCATTTTCGAAGCGATTTACGTCATAGAGATTTAGTTTCCAAACTTCCACTGTGATGTGTTTGTTTAAAATATTCTGCGACATTGACGGACAATGTTCGCTTCTTCCATGATCGATATGAAGCGTGATTTTAACCATTTTATACAATTTTACTTTCTCGCTTCTGCTTACGCAGTGTAGGAAAAGTATTGTAAAAGGAAAAAACCGGTGAATTTTCTACGAAAAAACCTTATTCCCGGCTTTTGGTAACGAAAAGTAGATAAATCTTCACTCTACATATAATAAATTACTTCCTTTAACACGTTATGTAGTCAAAATCCATATTTTGTGGGTCCTTGATACTGAAAAATTAGTTGACGGCAAAAAGTATGTCCGTCCGTCTGTCAGTAGGAGTTAGAAATGGAGAAGGACAGGAGAGACATACGGAAAGAGAGACGGGCAGACAGCCAGTCAGACGGATGGACTGACGGACTTTTGCAAAAAATTGATATCACGGGCTCCCCCCTCCAAAACAAGGAATTTTCGTACAAATTGCGACATCGTTTTTTTAGCATTACATATCTGTCTCTATAGTACGTACCTGCTACCTGCGGCGAACGGCATAATTTTCATTAGTTCCGAGAAACGAAATGAAAATCGATAGGAAAGAGAGCTTGAAAATTCTTGGCCAAGGTCCTGTGCAAGGTAAAAGTACAGTAATATTACTTTGCTTTGTAAGAAAGCATTGATTGCAAACTCGCATCTGAAATGTTTCGTCTCGACATATAAATATGTTAAAACGTAAAAAAAAAAAACATGTAAGAAAAATGTAGTAGTAATAAGTAAAATATGTAATTATACCGAAATAAGAAAACGCTTAAAGATATAAATGCTTTTAATTCATTGAGAATATCTTTAAATGCTAAATATTATCGAAATCTGACATCTTGTTCCTGTAAAAATATGTATTTACATGAACATCCGTTCCCTATTTAGGAATAAAAGTTCAAAAATACAAACACTAGTGTTATAGCACCTTGCAATTTTGATAAATAATATTCTCTTTTCATTAAACAGCGATTTTGTTAGTGTAGCTGTAATATCTTATCTGTACATTTCGAACAAACTGTGGGTGAAGTGTTAAATCTTCACGATTTGTTCCTTAGATATTGCTTTAAATGGGAATTGTTGCAGACACTGAATGTGAAATGTTAGCTGAACTGCGGGTTGTTGTGTTATTTGTTTGGAAAGAAAGTTTAAGAAAGATTTTATATATCAATACTATACCAATACTACAACCATACTTTTATAAAACAAAAGTTTTTATTTTTCTCTAAATGTCTGTAAACATGTACTGTCCTTTTTATTGATCATAATTTGTATCTATCATTATCTGAAACGAACACTTCAACAATCGGAAGTCTGTAATAAATTATTGATCATATGTAAAAGTGAATTACATTTTAGAACTAATATACTAAAATCAATAAATGAGCAAATTTATATAAGAGTGCTAATAATTAAGTATAGTTCTGGCTAGTCTCATCCATATGTTAAATATATTTTGCAGGAAGTGTTTGAAAATATTGTGACAATAATATAGACTATTTTGTAGGTCGGGTTAATACGTGTCCTGTTAATGAGATTTATTATGAACGTGGCTATAGTACATAGATTTATTAAACAGTAAATACAGAACATTGGATCAGCTCTCTAAAGATAGGGTATGTGAGCTATGTTTCTTTCTGTTTTTCGTCTACAGAGAGTGAGGTATTTCACAGTGAGAATTATTTGCCGCTGCATCTGTATCTTCCCAGATGCTGCAACATGTTTGTCTCGTGAACATGGAGTTCGCTCGAACCACTTACATGTCGCCGAGATAACTGCAATGTAAATATTGTTTTCCCCTCGATGTTTCGATTTCGTATCATATCTTGTCCTTTGCGCGTACACACGTACACTGTCATAAGCTGTGAGAGTAACGAAACCAGCCGACCACCGTGCGCTTAGGGATAAAGTTGCTCAAGAAACATACTGGAATAAAAATTAGGTACAGCGAGTTTCTTTGCTATATCAATCATCTACTTCAATAGTGACACGACTCAATAAATTGAAAGTGGAGTAGTTTGAAGTCGCTGCCAGTCGAGGAACTCAGCGATAAAATAAAAGAATGGAATAATTATAGCTATAAATATGACACCATTGCTTTAAAATACGCCACGCATGGAGTTTCCTATCTTGACAACAATCGAGAAAGGCCACTATTACTGATTGATTGAAATTACTATCCGTCCGTCCAATAGTGACACTAATGATATCTAACGACCCATGTTTGAGTTAGTACTGCCTGAGTTTTAGAGGAAAATACTCAACTTCTCGATGCAGCCAGTTTTTTGTTCGTATATTGCCGACGTAGATCGAAATATTTATCTCGTATAATGAAGTCAACTCGTAGCTGTTTGCGAACGTTTCTGTAATGTACTTGGGCAATGTTCTTCGCCAAGTGGTAATTAATGGCATGGCACAAAAAACAGCATATAGGTTAAGGTCATCTTTGGTTATCTTTGTCACTCATTTTTTGTCAACGCCATCTACTAGCATCTACACGTATAAAAATATAAAAACGTGAGGTGGAAAGCGCTAATGCAAAATTTTAGACATCAGCAGTTTTTATAGTTGAAGCATGTGCAAACATAGGTTGAAACAATACTAGCTATGGAAGATTATGCTACTTTGATCGTCGAATGCGTATTTCTTTACAGGCAGTTGGTTGGCAGGTATGATTCTACTAATTTTTACCCAAACTTATTTACCTACTTATAAATTTCTTACTTTTCATTTTTCTCGCGCTTGCATTCACAATACAAACAATGAACACTTAAAGGGACGAAACTTCACCGCTATTTTTCCAATGCTTCAGTATTTGTTTGTTAAAGCAATAGTGATCGTTAACATTCGTAAGAACCTTAGTCAACCACTCAAAAATACACGAAGGAATACTTCCAGAAGCAATTGGATACAAAGAAATGAGTCATAGTGCCAGAAACTAAAAAGCGAGATTAAAACAGCAATGACACAGAAAAGATCGTGTCCAAAACTTCACACTGAAAAGTTCAGAAATAGGGACCATTTTACTGTTGATCTTCAACGAAAGGCGGATATATATTTGGATATGCCTGTCATAAATCATTCACATTTTGAATATTTTAAACGCCTATTTTACAATATTTTAATGCTGTTTTCACCTAAAATATTTTGCTGAAGTTTTAATTTGAATTATCTTCTTTCAATTGAGTTATTATTCAAACATGAATAAAACTTCCTTCTCAAAACGTTTAGTGTATTCCTTGCATTTATCCTAAAATAATGACAAAAAGTCTAAAATGTAATAAAAAAATATTTCCAATTAATTCTTGCATACTGAACTAGAAGTATTTGTGGGTGAGAAACCACCACGCTACTTGGACCTTTATCCTATAAGCATAAACATGTAGCGATATTATGACACCACAGAACGCGGTGCGAATACTCCTCAAAAAATAAATGATGGGCAACTAATCAAAACGCATATTATCCATTGGTGGAAAAAATTGAATTCAATATAAAATTGTGTAGCTTTTAATACTCTCTACACGCTCCTGCTTTCAAATTTTTTTCAAAACGCATTTAATTTAATGTGTTAAAATGCGTTCTGAAAGCTGGAGCGTGTAGAACGTTTTAAAAGTAAATGATATCATATGAAACTCAATGTTTTCCACCAGTGAACAATATGCCTTTTGATTAGTTGCTCCTCAAATACACCTCATTCCCTAAAAGTAGATACTTCATCTCCTGAAAATTGAGATGTCTAGTGATGGATGGTTGGGCCTTACCATACCATTATACGATACCCGTTGAGTGTTGTCTCAGCACTGTCAGAGAGAAAACTAAGCGAAATATCGTTAAAAATCCCAAATCGCAAACTCCCAAATTCGAATTCTCGCCCCGTTCTTCGGTGCGTTATGTGTTTTAGCGGAGAAATTAGAGCAATGAGAAACGGAAATAAGCGGAATAATATACTGCCATCGTATCTTCTATGCTATTTCACATTTTTAAATGAATAACGCAATGAACTTACATTATTCAACAATCATTCTTATATTACCAAAGACGTTTACTCTGTATCTAGGAGGAAGGGAAATGAGATGAGTAATGACAATCGTTTGAGTTAGAATCGATGTGATATAGGAAAGGAAGTGTGAGTCAGTCTCTACCATATTATTTAGGCATTGATGAGGCATCTCAGAAAGCTATGGACTTTTTGAGGTGTCGGTCTTTGTAATACTTCAACACATTGGTCATCACAACATTTTCCTACTAACAAATAATGTAATATCAGATACCTTTCACAAAAAAAGAGAGAAAAATACCTAACAATAAGCATTCTTCGGAGAATGTTTCAGAATCTTCCAGAGAATGTTTTAGAAAGAAAAGGCACAGAACCAGAGAACGGGGAAGGGATCAGATATGATTAGTTGTTAGTGATTCAACTACTAAGGTCATTCGTCCTGTAAGTGAAGTGCATGTTTTTTTCCTCAGGTGGTGGCTATGATCTTCCCCCGTTAGATGTCGAGTTCGGGGCAACCTACCATCGACTAGCGGGGTTTTCCCCAACCAAGTATCTGCACAAGAGGGTAACCGCCCCAGTCGTGACAAGCTGTAAGTTCCCGATCGGTCTCTCGGCATGTGTGGTAGTGGAGTGCATTTAAGTGTAAGTGAGAATAATCACGGTAGTCATCAAAGGGCGTCCCTTTGTTTTCGGAAAAGAAAGGTTAAAAAGTTATGGAAAAAGGATGTTATAATTTAAGCGTTGCAATGTATTGCATTCAATAAGAATAAATAGGTGTTATATTAAAATAAACAATAAAACTTAATGCGACACACCCTCAAGTCGAGATCCAGCATCTTAGATCCAGGGTTCACAGATGAAAAGTGCTTCCGTTCGTCCCCTCTATCTGACCTGTTTAAGCGTTTTTTCTGAAACACTCTGAATGGAGCAGAGGGAGCCATATGAACAGCAAATGGCATATGAAGGACTAAGCTTAAAACAACATTTCTAGTATCGGTATTATAACCCCTGAAAGATAAGAAATAGACACATATTTCAAGAGAGATTTTGTTAAAAATATAGTTTTTGTAGTAGGTAGTATTTGATTTTCGGTTCCCAGAAGTCCGTTTTCACGAACTCTGTTAATTTCGTCGTATGGTATTCTTCCCTGGATGTCTGGTGAGTGAGTACCTATTTAGTGTTTTTATGTGCGTCGTCCATTATGGGCATAAGTACCGTGAGTTTAGAGTGTGTTATAAGCCGGGTGACTATATTCCTTTCCCGCTGGAACGTGAGATGCGGCGCCAACTTACATGCCGGTCTGTGGGGATTCCCGTCTCCAGGTATCTCACTAGAGGGGCACGGCCTCAGCCGGGGCGAGCACTAAGTTGCCCACTAGTCCCCCGATATGTGTGGTAGTGCAGTGCAGTAAGTGTTCATGCGCGTATGCAAGGGAAGAGGAGAGGCCAAAGATGGGGAGGGGAAGATCGCATGCGGACCGTGGTTTGTAGCTCGTTTCTTAAGGTACTACTCTGACATTCGTGTGTTATCGATGAAACCGCGGCTTCAGAAGGGTCGGCCGCTAGAATTCTCCAGACAGCCGCTGAAATTATTTATTTATTTATTTATTTATTTATTTATTTATTTTACGTCAAAAAAATAAAAAGCAAAATAATAAATTTTAAAATGAGAATAAATGGGAAAAGTGAATTGTGTGCACATTTTCAAAATTCTGTGATCCCTACACTAAGTCATATACTACTTAAATTTTGAATTTTTGAAAGGGAGAAAAAAAACAAAAAACTCCCATGTAATAAAATCTATTTTCAAGGATAAACAAGCAATAAATTTTGAATTTTGAAAGGGAGAAAAAACAAACAAAAAAACTCCCATGTAATAAAATCTATTTTGAAAGATAAATAAGCAATAAATTTTGGCTCTTATTACTTCCTGCCGCGACAACATGGAAACGATAATTTGAATAATTGTATCTCCCACTGAATTCTAGAAGACGTGCACAGAAAATGAAGTTACATTTATGTCCAGAAGCAAAACAAGGGGCCATCTCAGCATTTGCTCAATGGATCAGGGAAACTGGACGAAAAACCTGAACGAGATGGGGTCATTGACCCGGAAGCTGTAGTACAATAGTTGTTACAGGTTGTTTATACTCATTTATACAGTCCAAATGGTAAATAATGCATTATGTATCATTGTTAAAATTAATGTTACTTTTCTTGTGATGCTCAGTATAGTCTCTAATTGTATAGAAACAGTTATGCAGCAGAAACGATTCACTTGGGATTTAAACTTTTCTATTGAAGTTAATTTAAGCTGTTTTTTGTGGATTTCATTTGGCATGAATATTTAGATGCATTTTTAAAAACAAATCCTTAATGTCGGCCCGGTGGCCGAGATCGCTAAGGCTGTAGTGTCGTGGACCGAAGGGTCGCCGGTTCGAGTCCCGCCTCGGGCATGGTTGTATTTGTGTTCGTCCTTTCACCCCTTATCATCGTCATATCAATTTATTATCATAGATACTATACCGTTAACACCAATAGTGGTCGCTAATGACCTAGATGTTGATGCAATTTTAAATAACCAATTTAAAAAAATCCTTCATATTTTTATCGACAAAGTGAAATTCTCTTCCTTTAGAGGCATCATTTTTAAAGATTGGTTGCGTGGGAGAGCCCGGAAAGTTTTCTTACTACTGAAATAATATAGGAGACAATTGATAGAATGATAAACATGAGTTATTGGTGGTTCCAATGCACCTCTGAATACATTGGTTAAACGATGTGAATTACTGTACTCTATGGCATTTCTTGAAAATGTTACGAATGGATTCATTTGATTAACGATAAGTAAACGAACTTTTATAATGAAACAAAAATTTTAACATAAGTATTTTAATCAATACTATTTCAAGTAACTTTCTATGCCGAAATATGGAGGAGACTTGCTACTGCAATATCTTTTTAATTTATTCTTATCACACTGGGCTAGTATAATATATTACCAATTCACCCTTGTGTGCTCTCATAGATATTTTAAGTAAAAAATACCATATCTAAGAGAAGGAAACTTAAAAGTTCACAATTTATCATCCAACTTGTGTCAAATTACATGCCAAATACAGATCATTATTTTTTTTCTGACGCAAATGTTTATGTGAAGAACGGTTGGCGTATGATTTTCTGGCATATGGTATCTATATCATACACATTTTGATTCTCATAAATTATATTTAGTTTATTAATATTGTATTCATAAGGGTCTTTTTTTTTACGTAAATATAGATTTAATAATGAAAGATTAAATAATTCATGTTTTATTACCTACTGTTTACAACATTTTATTTGTTTTTCGTTTACTGTCATTGTCAGAACAGATTTTAAATTAAGCATAGTCGAGATACAATTGCATGAAATATAACAAATAATAATAATAATAATAATAATAATAATAATAATAACGGACCGTACAGTACATCATAACAGACCGGATATAACACTCTGGAATAAAAATGAGAAGAAAGTATGGTTTGTAGACATGGCAGTTGTGGACACCAGCAATCTCGCTACAGCATATCATACGAAGATCCAGAAGTACAAAGAATTGGCACATGTCGTGAAGGAGCAATGGAACATCTCGGAAATCAAAACCGTTCCCGTGGTTCTTTCAGCAACGGGCGTCATCCCGAAGACTTTAAAGAATTCACTAGAAACGCTGAAAATAAATAAAAATGCCATAGTAAATAAACAGAGGTTGTCTGGTATCAAATCTATATTTCGTCTTAAGATCTTTTCGATCGCGTAGCATCATCGTCAGACTTGCAGCTGCTGGGCGGAAAACGATGTTCTGCAGAACAATTGTTCTGCAGGACGCAAAAGATCTTAAGACGAAATATAGATTTGATACCAGACAACCTCTGTTTATTACTTGAATTAATAAGGTATCTATATCACCAACAATCTAATTAATAAAAATGCCATAATAAATATCCAGAAATGTGTCATACTTTGTACGTGCACATTGGTCCGAAAATTCTTGGGAAGTAATGACTGTGTTTAGTTGCTATCTTAATCACATTAGCATTTATGAACATTATAAATGTTAAATTTTTATTAGTCTATTACTGTTGATTTTTATTGTTGTCATGCTTTGATGTATTGTATCTGTATGACTACAATCTATGTACCAGTGAACTGTGAATGAATAAATAATAATAATAATAATAATAATAATAATAATAATAATAATAATAATAATAATAATAATAATAATAATAATAGAAATAGTTGTCCTCTAGGATGGCTCATGGGCAGCGTACTAGCTTCCCGTTCTGTAGTCCCCGGGTTCGATTTGCGGTCGAGGCAAAAATAGTTTTTTAGCTTTCATTGCAAATCGACCCACTAGACTGTGTCGCGTTTTGTAGCCTGTTGGGGCGAGTGCACTGCAACCGGAGATGATATGCTGGATGGTTTCATGATCTCGCCCACACATATGGATATTATTATTATTATTATTATTATTATATATAATTTTTCTGCATTTGAAACACACAATTGATAATAAAACTGATAAACTTTGACTGCAAGTAATACCAATAACCGACACAAATGAAATCAACAATTGTGGGATTGCCATTGCGAGGTATGCAGAGATCAATGTCAAGTTGAATGTTGCACTATGATTGTAAGCGCGTGCAGACAGCAGAAGGACGATATTTCATTCCAGGTTTTCTCCCCAGTTTGTTATTCGCAGGTACGGATTCAGGAAAAGGTCACCCCTCACCATTAGACCTCAAAATGTTTTAATATAATTAATGATATGCACTGTTAAAATATTCACTAATATATTTGTATTAAAATATCCTTATTATTTTTTAAACAATGATATGCTGATAAATATTTTTCAAGAGATAATTTACAATCATCGCTAACAATGCGCTTGTATTAAAAACGCATGACGTTCAAAATCCCATTAGGCAGTTTCCAGATTTGCATCTGATTCTAATATCTAAAAACAATAAAAACGTAAAATTCAGCAATTGCTATACAGTTTTTGAATTTGTAAATCATGAAATCAGTGAGAATGAATGGAGTATTCTGATTAAAGATGTATATGTGCAATATTCACAATATGTTTCATTATTTCATACTACCAGTAAAATTGTTAAAGCAAAAATAAGAATAGATAAGAAGATAGATAAGAAAGACGAAAGATAAGAAGAACTGTTCAAATGAAAATATAGTATTCGATGGTCAATACTGGGAAACATCTTAGATGCACATAATTTATATAAAAGACGGTATTCGTGCATTTAAGTATTAGTAGATGGAATATTCCAGGCGCTAACGTACACAAATCCTCTCCATCTCAATGAGAGAACTATTCTTTGTTAACCTTTTATGATTTGAGTTCTTTCTCTTTAGCCTAGTTCTTTCTCTAAACGCACAACTGAAGGAAAGGAAATGAATAAGTTTCTTATGAGAACTCCTTAACTGTACGCCACATATTATATAATAGAAGCACGAATATAATACCTGAAAACGGATGTATCGTAACCACAGATTGAAATCGTTAATTGTTTGTTTATTTTGTTATATTTTGCAGCCCACATTTACTTCTGGAATCTCGTTTGACCGCTCTACAATTAGTTCTCCTCAGAAGAGTTTGCCATGTGCGAAGACCGGAGCACAAAAGAGTGATTCATATAGTTGCGGAAGAAAGAAACAAGTACGACTGACGTTTGAGTGCTTGCGGTGTTATGTGATCGCTCGGAGGCAGTAAAACTTGTTCTTGAGCTCGCTACCCGCGCAGGTGCACAAATGCGAGGATACATTTTGCACTTTCTATCGTAGGCGGGAAACAATTCTCCTGGTGGAATGAGCAGTAGCTGCAGCACTTGTATCTACGACCGCACAAAGAGGAAGATAACTGGGCAACTTCGCCAAGACAACGCGTTCTATTGTATGCCTGAAGTCGTATAAAACATCTTTTGTTTTCTATTTGTGAGCAGTTAATGGACACGAAAATGTTGTAAATTTTTCATTAATATTACTTAATTGTTACAATTAAAATATCGTGCTAAAGAACGCATTTTTATTTATTTTTTACATACTTTAAATCGACCTATCTTCGCGGTTCTCTCCTGATAACGATCGGTTTTCCACTCATTACCTCCCGCCAAATGGACACCATTCCCCATGTACTCCTCTCCTTGTCAGTACTTCAAAAGGGGTTTTCTATTTGGTACTCACCCCCATACGTCACATATAATTTTTACTGCTTTTTGACGATGAAGAAATAAATACCTGCCGCCAAAAACGAGAGGGGCAAATGCCTGAAAGAACTTAGGCAAGGAAAGGGGCTCTACGACCTAATAATCAGTCAATGATATGAAAGTAGGTGTAATAAACTATGGAAAAAAACTAAGTAATCATAATAATATTGGTATTAATTATATAACTGTTTTATTATTAATTATTATAAATTATTATTTCTATTATTATTATTTTATTATTATTATTATTATTATTATTATTATTACCAGCTTTGAGCACAAACGCCTTATTGGAGAGACCAGACGATGGCGATGTTGAGATTCCTGCTTACGATAAATAAAGAAATGTGCTTAGCCGGAGATCTTACTGAAGTTCGAAATTCGACTTGTGCCGGTAATCAACACTCCACGAATTCCTACCATGCGATTCCTTAACGCGTTACCTCTTGTACTTTACTATCGACAACATATTTATCTTCATAAACCTGACCATCATTTTTTGTTTTTGTTTGTTGGTTTGTTGGTTTTGTGGAGAGCTTTCTCGTCGTTTGGCCATATAAGTCTCCGGTTTTTGTTAGCTTACTTGTTGTCTGTCGCTGGCGTGTGTTTCAGTGATGCATTACTCGACGTACACGTACCGGAAAGCCCACTGCTATGCGACAATTTATGCGTTGTCAATTTATAATAAAACAAAAACACTATTGTGCATGTCGATTGTGTTCTTGAACATCGTCACCAAGCGAAGTCGAAGTAAGGAACGTTGACAACTACTTTCCATTTAGTAGAATTCAACGAGGGAAAATTCTTGTGATAGCTTCGTCTTGCTGACTTCACCTCCAAAACATCCCCAAGACCTTGTATATTTAGATTTTTTAAACAAATCTTGAGAGCAGATACTCTGTGTGACCATGTGTGATGTGATTTATCCTAACTTTTACATTATATCTCTATAATAAACATGTCGTGAAAGTAATAATAATAATAATAATAATAATAATAATAATAATATCAGTGATTGCTTTTTGGTATATGATATTTGATAATGGTTGCTTTTTGTGGATCTAATAAACTACAATATTCAATATTCCTATTTCTCGAGAATTGACATATTAGCAAGTTTAATTTGAGAGGATAGTGAATGCAGAGGAGAGACATTTTTTCTATTATTAAAAATATCAACTACACCGCTGACTATTAATTATTTTAGCTGTTTTTGTTTTTGGTCCTTTTTTATGATATCGTTGGGAAGTCAAAATAATGTACATGAAAAACTGAAAAAAATGTCAACTACTTAAATTTGAAGAACTCGGCACTAACATTTAGATATTACGTATTGACTTATCTGTAGCGGAAGGAAATTATGGAGGTCTCTGGAAGTGCTTACGAATAAAGTTTTCCTCCGGCTTACCGCAGATATTTTCATATGAATTCTTTAAGTTTTCCTCCCACTCTTATAGAATGATTCATGTGGCGGTCCCTTTTATCTTTTTCCGAACATGCTAATTTATATGTATTTGCAGTTTGCACATTTAATCACTTCGACGGAGTGGGAAAACTGCCTGTTCACGAAGCAGAAACGAGTAAATGAAGTCCTTGAACCAAAAATGGGCAGAAAGTGGTCGGCAAGAACATGTGTGTTGTAGCGTATGCAGTTATCCGGGACGGGCAAACCTCCCGCGACCAGGCAAACCGACAGGATACAAGGTTCGTACCCTAATGACGTACCTCTTCTGCTCTGCGGACCTCCCACGGCGGCGTGAGGGAAACGCGCACCTCTCTCTGCTAAATGTCCACGTGAAAGCGTGATTAGCCTATATCTCGTAATGTTATGCACGCCATAATAGCGGGTTCGACCGCCGCCGCCGTCGACGCCGCGGCCGACGGGACCCGTGGCCTGAGAATCCCAGGAAATGACGTAAGGGCCAAAGTAGTTCGACGCCATGACGCATGTGCGTTCCGTCGCAGGATGTTGTGCTTTAGCGCCGACCGCAAGAAGAAATCGTTATCTATGTTTCTGCTTCTTTCTGCTATGCTTCTTTCCTTCTGGGAACGGCGACGTGCCGGTAGGTTCGATAAGAACGGTGAAGACATATCTTTTTCCGAAAACGACTACCAAAAAGATGCGTGTGTTTACAAACCGATCGTGTGTAGGTAATTCCGGTTCCTTGGGCGCCCAATTCGCTCCTGATGCCAGGTTGTCTGCGGGTGCGCAGCCTGTGTTTTACATGGCGAATGCGTGATTTGTTGGAATTCTCGGGTTGTGGCATTGTAAAACATGGAGGATGAGGGTGATGACATCCGTACGGAACACCTACATGGCATATTAAATAGACGGGAGGTTGTTGTTCAATGCAAACGGCGAAAAACAGATGCTAGAAAAATAACATTTGAAGAGGAATCGAATAAATTTTGCGTTGACCAGAAAGATTTTTTGCACAGTTCAGTAAGAACAATGTCTTCAATTTACATAATTGAGGTGAAGATTTCAAAAGTTCTCGCTTTAATAAACTGGAGGTGCTAGAGAATGGCACAGAATTTCTCGTAGCAATTCTTTCTACTTTCCTTGGCATGGACTGGCTTCCTCCATTCTCTAGCCAGCTGCCACCTATCGTCAACAAAAGTACATTTTTTAAAAGTTTTCTTAACTTTTCGGTAACTTAATAGTAGAACCGAAATATGACTTCAAGAATATTAAAAAAGATCTCGTCCAAAATAGATATTTTCATTGAAAAATGTTAAGCCGTTTTTAAGAAAATAGCGATTAAGCATTACTGTAAATGCGAAATTTGAAGCCATTCTATTGGTCTTGACCCACAATTAAATATAATGTAGAACCTCTTAAGGGTAGGTCAATGAAAGACAAATTGTTTTTTACAATGCCAACGTTTCGGCTATTTATTTGGCCTGCTTCAGGGCAATAAATATACAATAATACAAGAAAAATATAAAGGTAGTGCACTTTTACATGATGTAGTTAGCAGTAAATTAGCGAGAAGATATAATGAATATCGGTAGTACTACTGTATATTTTTCTTGTATTATTGTATATTTATAGCCCTGAAGCAGGTCAAATAAGTGGCCTAAACGTTAGCATTGTATAAAGCTTGTCTTTTATTGACCTACCCTGAAGAGGTTCTACATTATATGAAATTTGAAGCTCTTTTTCACAGGAATCTATTGAGTTTTCGAAGAACTTCATTTGTAGTCCTTTCAAGCACTTCCACTCACAAATGTAATAATGTATACAAATCAATGAATATCTCGCAATCTCGCAAAGAAACTCAACCAAACTTTTTCAACACATATCAAATTCTCACCCTCCCACACTATCACCAATCCGTCACATGGAATAGACTTACATAACATCTTTTCAGTGTTCTACAACTAGGTAGCCAAGCGCCCAAATTGTTCATGTGACATTTTACACAACACCAATTTCAATTATTTGGATTATAGACAAACAATACGAAAATTGTTTCTGAAAAAGTACAGCATTTTTTCAGCTTCCCAAAACAACTTACTCATTTATTATCAAAAATAAATTATTTATTTACACATAACATCGGAGACAGTTGGTGTTAAAACAGCGCCTTACCACCCAAACCGGCGAGGTTGTCTCATTGCCGCTATCTCTGCAGCGACTATGGCCAGGAGATTCTTGCGTTCGAGTCATAACGGTGGCAGATTTTCGACTGTAGTTATACACCTAGATTGAATTCATCCGTGTCTGAAGAAGAATTCTAGTGGCAGGCTGCTCTGATTGGCAGTTTTCCGTGGTTTCTCCGATGAATACACGGCGAATGCCAGAGTATCAATATCAGGCGAATGCCGAGCCGAACAAACGGCCCACATCCCGCGCGCGATCTTTCCTTCCTCATCCTATCCTCTCCCTTAACGCACTACTTACACTCACTTGCACTACACTGCCAAACATGTCGGGAGACTTGGGATCTTAGAGCTTGTCCCGACAGGGGCGGCGCACCGTTTAGAGGAAATAACTGTAGAGGGAAATCCTCCGCAAGCCGACGTGAAATTCGGCTCTGGATCTCACCATCCAGTGGGAGAGGGAGCCACCGCCACCTATCAGCATTAAACATTTACTACATTTACGGCGCTTATAACTACTGTAGTGAACGTGGCTGGAAATATCAATCTATTGATCAACCTTACGACTCGAGCGTACTGCTGATTGGATGGTCAAGGGTTTGCTTCCGGCAAGGGGCAAACAATGTACTTGAAGTGTTTAACAACGAGTTTGTGGCGCATGCGGGAACCGAATTCGTTGTTCGACCTCCTTTATGATTGGTTTTTGTGGCTTACCTGATCAATTCCACCACCATCACCGATTTTGGACCGCGCGCGATCTTTCTTTCTCTTACCCTGCTCACCATCCCATCATCTCCCTCAATCTGGACCCGGGAGTCGTTGCGGACTCCGTCCAGTCCTAAACAACCTCTTCTTACGCTGCCACGGACTGCGTAAAATCTTGTGGTCTCTGCAATTGTTGTGGGACCTACACTAGGAAAAAGAAAAGAAGAAAGAAACTCTTTATTTACACTTCAGTCTTCATGATACCGCAAAACTTGTATAATTATCAATCTTCTTCCTTGTTTGGCGTTCCGTCCTCATTCAGACATAGAAGGTTGTGTCGCAAGAAATGCCCGAAGAAAGGGAAAAAATGGACGTCAAGATGGGCTTGTTTTGCTCTACGCAGTCTTTGCAATGGATATTACATCACATAACATTTTCCGCCGCTATTTGTGATGCAGGAACCAACATGTGTCAATCCCCTACCATTTCCAAGAGCCTAGGTACATCTGGAAAGCAACTATACTTGTAGTTCCACGCCGAGGCTGGGGCAGTGGAGTTTAAAAAAGTGAGGGGGGAGGAGTGCAGAATCTAAGATATGTTAGGATGTCTAAAAATAAAAATATTGAAATTCGATATTTCGACATTTTGACGAAAGCGATATTTGTAATTTCAATAATCGTCCAGAAAATATAGTTATGTCGTCACTGAAATATAAACACTACAAAAATGGAATGACCAAAATAAATCTGTTCAAACAGCAATGTTTAACTTAGCTAGTGATAAAAACATTCAAGTAAACAAAATGATTGAGATAAAATATTAAACATTAACTTTGATGAAATGTTACTGAACGTAAATTGATAAATCATTGCTTTTATTTCTTTTAAACTTTTTCTCTAGGCTTTTATCCAGCCGACAGCTGGTTACCCTTTACGTCCCGATGGGCCACATATTCGACCATACACTAGACCAACACACTTGCGGGCTCCTCTGATCTGGGGTCAGCAGAAAGCGAGGCCCTCCGCGACATCACCTACATGAGAGACAAGGCACAACTATGGCCAAGGTGGGATTCGAACCCGCGACACTTTCGACGGAAGCGCTGAGTCTGTACATGCTCTTAGTCACCTCGGCCCTCCAAGTTGGCTTTTTTAAGCTTAACATCAATTAAAACCATTGCGTTTTATTAAGGGCTAGTACAATACTTTTTTCATTAATATCTTCGCCAGTCTGTCTATCACAATTGTCTGATGTGACGATACTTCTTGTTGATGCAACCTATAGTTCTGACGAACCTGTAGAGGCAGGAATCGATGTATCGATATTTTACGCTTACCCCAATCACCTAGTGGCAGAGACTGGCTGAGCGACCACCCACCCGCCACCCCACGCCGATTCCACCATTGTGCTCGCCTTTATACCTTCTTCCAATCCTATCATCCCACCATTCTGACCTCCCCGACAACTCGCCCACAGAACAACAGAAGAGAACAACCGGATCATCTCGCCTGCTTACCCATTCTACCATCCCAACTTCCCTGTCGCACTTCCGCCTTCCTACCAGCGCGTCAATCCTTTCACTGCTATCCTGCCAGCCCGCTCGCCATTCCGCCTGCCCGCCCGGCAACCTGCCACTTGCCTTGCCTCTCATCCCCGTCACCGCCCAGTCTGCCAGACCGCTAGCTCACTCGCCATCTCCCCAGCCCGTCGCCAACCCGCCCACTATTCCGCCCGTCCGCTGCCGGGGCCCGGGCCGTAGCTTGTCAGGCGGCAGGTGAATCACGCCCTTACTCATCCAGACTTTCCAATCCGCGCGACCTGTGCGGTTCTCGTAGAAGCTCTCGCCGGGGGCCACAACGGCGGCGAGAGACGGGGCGACGCGGCGCGGCGGCGGCGGCGGCGGCGGCGGCCCCTCATTCATACGCAACCTCTTGTAACGGTATTCCCGACTCCGAAGTCATCAGGACTCCGAAGTCATCAGGGTCTTCCCCTCCGTGTGAGGGGTCGTTCGCAGGTCGAATGGTGAAAACCAGACATTGTGGCGACGTGCCATGAATCAGTGGCAATCACTCACGGCGTGATCACAATCGCAATCGTTTATTGTGAACATCAATCATGCAGACTTTCTTGTCAAAACCGACGTTTTGATTTCGTTGACGTCTTGCAATCTTCCTGAAAAAAGTTTGCCTATACACTAATAGAAATATTGATTCACGACGTTTATGCAGCCGGGGTGCAGTACTTTATCGAGAAGAAATACCAGTTATTCTTCGTGTAATGTTCTGTTAATAATAACAACAATATGTTCTACGTCAATATATTATTCTGTTTTCACATCTTTGGCACCTTTTGGTGCTCCCCTCCCCCCGGGCGAATTGTTACGTTAGGTCCAACCACCGTGGAACCTTCCAGTTTCTCCAACCATTGCTCCATGCGGCTTGTTAGCCCCTTATCATTCATTGAACAAACAATTGGACAAGCGTACGTCGTAAGCCCATCGTGCTTAGTTCTGAAGTATAGGAGGGAAACAATGTTTATTCATCTAATCTCTTTAGATGACTATTAGCTACTGAAGTTTCGTAGTAACTAATACACAATAGTAAGTAATTATATTGGAGATGTGTAATAATTTGAACAATAGTGTATAAATCAGAAAATTAGCATACATATTCGTAAGTAATAAACTTTGAAAAAAACATTTATATCCCAACACTTCTGCACCAACAAACAAACGCACGGAGACCTCGTAAAATATTCAGAAACAGTTGTAATTAAACCTTATTACACAGTATGCTAAATGATTTTGTCGGACAATTTTTGTAGGCTTTGGTTAGAATTTTCAGCATTATGTTTGCAAAAGGTTTTCTTGCCTAACGTTGAGTTTTCTTGGAGCCTTTCGAAAAACAACCTTTAAAAATGGAGTGCATGTTAATTTTGTTTTAAATAGAAATATAACATTTTCTTTTTGAATGTTTTCTTTTTCATTTTGTTACGTGTGGTAGGATTTTTAAGTATTTTTATGAATTTGGGAGTAGTTTACTCTTTATAATATCAACAGAATAATACACTAAGTAGATGTTTAATGTAACTTGATAATGTAGATTTTTAAGGTATTGATATAGATTTTAGTATTGCGTTTGCTCGAAAATATTGCATTTTTATGAAAATCTAGATTTTCTTTATGACCTCTCTTTTAGAGAATGTTCTCGCTCCTTTGAAGGAGTTTTCCGTTGTGAAGAAAATTTTTTCATCTCGTATTACATATCAAAAATTCAGAAAAGCGGAGAGGATCACGACGAAAATTCCCTTGTATCTAAAGTAACGTTTCACCGGACGCACATATTGCGTAAAGCCATATTTGTTAATCTTGTACAGACGTAAAGAAGCATTGGAGGCAAAGAATTACTAATAGTTCATTTAGTTTCGTTCGTTCTAAAATAATATTTCACATAATATATCAAAAGTGTGGTGAAAATCAAAAATTGTTGATCCAAATACTGAGTATGGAAGCACAATCCGTTTCGCTTATGGAACTCGATAAAACATCTTTCTGTCTCCACGGAAAAAGAAACAGCCACCACAACAAAACGAAATTGTACGTGAAAGAATGTTATCTGACGACATTCCATTCTATATTATACCATGAATTAAATTCATACGACGCAATGAAAGAACATCGAATGCTCATTACCAGCGCGGCCCGGCGCATTAGTTACAATGGTAGGTCTCCGCCTTGACAATGGGAAGATTAGTCTAACTGCGATGACATTTGCAACGTTCGCCGATGAATTGGCGGCACAAACGCGGCGATAGATTAAAACAAAATGACTATCTAGATTTGAACACTCGTGACGTAGTACAAGAACAACTAATTTGTCAGTGGACAAGAATTAATCATCACAAATATCTTAGCGATTCAAACACGCCGAGGAATGTTTACTGCATGAATGTCTACTATCTGTTATCTCGAAGGCGTTCCTGTAAGTTATACTAGTTTCTCGCGCGTGGAGAAAGACTTGTGACAGCTTTTCTCTGCAGCATTTATTATCGTCTGTTGTGCAAGTTTACGAAACCTCTGTTGCGACCCGTTTCTAAAACCCAGTAAGTGGACACCACCTACGATTAGTATACATGGTTTAGAACAGTAATTAATATACTTTAAAAAGTTAGTATGGAATGCGAACATGTATAAGTAGAGATACTAATGTGTGTTTCAAAATTCGTGCAATCACTCTGGGAATCGGCAGTCATAGAAATCATACAAAGGTGTTTGAGAACTGTTTAAAATATATTTTTGTGTAAGCCAATTGTCAATGAAAATATTTTTCGTTCAGTGACGTATTATGGGTTATGCTGTTTTAGAGACAAATCTTCATTCAGCGTAAGTGTGTTATTCGGCAGGCATGTGGACATATCAACAATGGACTTGTTTGTTACTTGCGGAGCCAAGATTAATGATAATGAGTGCTCTGAAACAAAGGCGTCGAGAGCATGTGCGTGAATCGCGGCGACCCGCTGTGGCGTGAGGCCTGGCTTCGTTCACGGATGTAAGCTTTATGAGAAGGAAAAGTTGGAGACGTTGAACAGAGAATCGTTTAATCAAACATACAGTACATCAGCATTAAAAGTGGAATCCGTCGTGGTCTCTAACACCATCGTGAAAATACATTAAAAGACTAAAATTATAACATCGGAAATCGTCACATCTTGCCGAATCTAAGTTTTGCACAAGAGATTCATCATAATGAAACAAATATTTTATGGTTAAAGACATTTATTTAAATCACAAAGACGATCTGGGCTGTTATGGACATGTATATGCTATTCTGATAAACAAAATCATTCGGCAAAAAATATCTGCAGTACGTTTGAACACGGGAATTACATGCTTCATTCATAACACGTGATGATACATTACGAGGAAAAAATACGAATCAATATTTCTCATTAACCTCTTTTGAATTACATTCTAATCTAGCCATTTCGATATATATGTCCGGAATACTGCAAAATATGACGCATGCCTTCTTCGATGTTTCGAAAAGAACTGAAAAAATATTTTCGAAATGACCAATTATCGGCGAAGTTACACGTGCCGGCTGATATACTTCAAAGAAAACAGAGATTTTCATAACTCATATCACACCGTCTTGTTTTGGGGAACGATGGTTAACGCAAGGAAACAAATGCGTAAGCACGAAACAAACCGGCAGATGAATGCGAAAGGGAGTCATATCGAAAACAGCGAATCACGAGATTTGCGCGGGGCCTGGACTCGTGACTAACACACACAATGCGTTGGACGGCTGCCAGCGAGTTCCAAACCGCGGTGACCCGCTGTGCCTGGACTTCTGGGATCACTCATGGATGCAAAACCACTTGGCTGGAACTCGAAGCGCTACTTTTGGCGATCAGCATACTTCTGTCACTTCACTCATGGAGCCTGGCTTGAGGAATTTCAAATATTTTTCAGCACGATCACTAAATATTGTCATATTTGTTGTTAACCAGAAAATAAATTCTTTACTCTTCTCTTTGTTTCTTTACTTTCTTATTCCTTCTTTCTCTGCTTTGTCTTTCTCTTAAATTAATCTCCCTTAAATTAAACGCAGTCTCTATCTATTACGTCAAAAAACTTGTGGGATCTATAAATAATATGAAAATTATAAGTATTTTAGGACTAACTGAAAATTTAAAAACGCTTAACAGCATTAACACTGTTAGCTATTTTTCTGATGTGAAAAGGTTAATAAAATTTGGCATGAGGGTTATTGTATAAATGAGAAATTTGGGAATACTCCATTATCTATATGAAATAATTAAAGGTATCTTACAAAATCGCACCTTCACGGTAAAAGTGAATAATACCTTATGAGAAAAAAAATTCACGCAAGCGGGAGTACCGCAAGAGTCACCGATCTCACCAACCCTCTTTCATATTTACGTTGGCAAACTACCCGCATCTGGAAAGAATAGAAATATAATGTTTCGCGGATGACACAGTTGTGCATAATTTTTTTCTATGTTGATCTACATCTTTGTTGTGAACAGTGTGGCTGTTCACAACAAAGATGTAGATCAACATAGAAAAAAATTACAAAAATCATTATATTCATTTATATATTGGTGATCAAAGTGGCAAATAAAAATGAACCAAACTAAATCACAAACGAAAATATTTATGCTACGAAGACTAAAATGCCCAGTCCATTAATAATTAAAAATGTAAATTTAAAATGGATAAAAAAATATCAACGAATGAGATAGTTTTTGGTGTAGACGTACGTCTAAATAACGTGAGCATTACATATTAAAGAAATAGCAAATAAAACATACGTGAAAGTAACAAAACTGTATCCACTCATAAATAGCCACTCTAGACTTAGCGTAGAATGTAGGATAACTTTACTCAAATCAATTATTAGACCATCTCTTACTTATGTTTTCCCTGTCTGGGGTGGAGCCGCCAATAGTAACTTAGAGAAAATCGAAGTAGTTCAAAATAATTTTTTTAAGACGCATAATTAAAGCACCATGATACGAGTCAAATAGGCAAATTAGAAATGAACTAAAAACAGAAAACTTGAATACATTTAAAGACTATCAGTATTTTTTTAGGAACTACCAGAGTCGTTAAAAACTTTAATCTAGGACGTTCAGCAGAAGACATTAAAATTATTTCAAGATACCCCAAGGATAAAATACGCCCACCATAAACGCTTCATTAATAATGCAAATTGAATATAAAGAATTGGTTAACTCAGAAACAAAACATTAAACAATAGAATGTCACCAATTCAAAAAAGAAATGGAAAAATCCAACCAATAAATTAAGAGAAACGTAACAAAGTACGAGGGAGCTTCGACTGTCTGGATTATATCCTTACGTGATCTGGAGAGGTAATACTCCGAAATGTGAATGTCAGAGCATAACAAGAGATAACAGCGAGGAAAAGATAACAATGTTGCTAAGAAAAGATAACATAAGAACGAAATCACCAATTGAATATCTAGCTTAGTCATATAAGACACGGAAGTACCATTTTCGCATTGAAAATATCCTTATTCATCACCAAAAGTCAATCAATAATGTAAGTAGGGGGTGATAATAGAAGAAGAGAAAGGAAAGATTGCGCGCAGTCTGTCTCCCGTTGGTTTGGGTACTGTTCCCGCATTCGCGTGGTATTGATTGGGAAAACCACGGAAAACACCGGATCAGAGCAACCGGCCACTAGAATTCTCCTCCAGACAGTAGCTGAATTTGGCCTAGCTATCTGCGCTGTCGGTGCACCCCTCAAGTCGGGATAAGTTCACGATATATATGCAATTACTGCATGTAATTCCAGGTGAGTGTGTGCGTTTATGTATAAGGGAACAAGAATGAGGAAGGAAAAATTTCGTTCGGTTTATGGCCCGTTTGTTAAGGTACAGCTGCGTCGTTCCCTGATGTTGGTCGGAGAAACCATTGAAAACTACCGATTAGAGAAGCCGGTACTCAAGAGAGAGGCTGAATGCGCCTTAGCTATCTAGGTGGTATTAAAAATGAGCCACCGACGGGACTCGAACTCGAAGATCTCTCTGTCAAAAACGTTGCAGTTTGACCCGTGAAGTATCTGGAGTAATCTATCTTTGAGAATCACAAGCAAGGTTCACAATACAGGCAGTTGAACTTGGTACATCACAATACAGGCAGTTGAATTTTGGAACTGCGGTCAATATCTTGTTCAATGATGATTCATTGATTGTTAATGATTCCAGACGTGTCAACTACTGAGGTTATTAGTACCGTAGGTATAGTGACTGTTTTTTCATTGGGAGAAGTGACGAAGATATTCCCCCGCTTGTTAGCGAGATGCGGCGCCGAGCTACCGTCGACTAGCGGGGTTTGTCTCAACGAGGTATCTCCACCAGTGGGGCACTGGAACAAGTTCTAAGCCCCCGACCGGTCTCTCGGCATGTGTGGTAGTTCAGGGCATGTTAGTGTGTGTGTAAGAGGTGAGGAGAGGGCAAGGAAGAGCAAGGGAAGATCGCGCGCGGTCTGTAGCCCGTTTCTTAGAGTACTGCTCCGGCATTCGCCTGGTGTTGATCGGAGAAACCACGGAAAACTACCGATGAGAGCATAACTACAGCTGAAAAGATAGTGTCGAATATTATGCCGCGCCGCCGTGACTCGAACCTAGAACCTCCTGGTCAGAGGGACTGCAGGGACATCAGTTGATGCCGAGAGCCACTCTGCCGGTTACATTCAAGAAAATCGAACCAGAACACGGGGCCCGTGAAAATGCGACACCACAAGAAAGTGTGGACTGGAAAGGTGGCATCATTCGCTCTGCGCCCTACCACTCTCCCATCAGCTGAAAACAACTGAACCGTGACTCATCAGGCCGCACCACTAGTTCAAGTGTCGTCCTTCTTCCACGGTTCAATTAGCGACGGCACGAGTCGAGGTGGTGTCCTCCATGGTGGATGCGCCCAGGTGTCGGGTTGGGGAAGACGAGGGTTCTTTTCTCTCTCGTCACCATGTTCGCGTACAGAAAATTTGGTTCTGCGTGCTCAGCTACTGGGACAGCTCATCAAAGATCGCAGAGCAAAACACGTTCGGTACTCTTCATTGTTTTGCTCTTACGTACTTCCCATATTTGCTTCGGCGCAAGAAAATCTTTTACGACTTCCTGTCCCTCCAAACTTTCTCAGCTGTCCTCAGGTGTTGCTTGTTCACTGGTCCTTCTGTGTGTTGCCTCATTCAAAACCAGAACTAATGTTTTCGGAACTGTATGTCGTGAACAAGCAACCGGGCTGACACGAGCTGCACCAAATTGAAGGTTGGGGGCTCTCTGCCCGGCGTAGTGTTTGGTTCCCTGTATATAGGCAGCTCAGGTCTCTTAAACTTGCGACGCAGTCAGTTCGAAGACTTCGGTACGCCTACTGCCATGTTAGAAATAGGTTCTGATCTATTGAAGATAAATTTTCTTCAATAAACTTTCAATATACTCTGTAATATTTTCCAGATTTACAAGGTACGTGGCATACTTAAATTATTTTATTTTTCGTACTTAATTTCAAATCTAGAATTTTAATACGTTTTTCCTCCGGTAAAATTTGATCCTAAATACATCTCTGTAGCACTTTATAATACTATTAGTTTAGTTTACGTCTTCGAATATTTTCAGAGGCATTCTCTCTTTAGAGATATACAATTCATTGTCATTCATATTATTTAATGCATACATATATTTTTCAAAAATGTAAATTTACTCTTTCCACACATGAATTGCAAACTGAAAAATTCAACAGATAATGTTTTATCCATTCCATCTACTAGTTAATTATTATATAGTAAACCCTCTTTAGCAGGAATTGGCTAAATACGAATTTCGCAGTAAAACACACAAACTTTCGGTCCCAGGCAAGGGATTACGATAATACGGACATTTATAATACTCGGATAACACGAATTTTCATAACATGTACTTCGATTATTTGGTCTCTTGGAATTCCAGTAAATGAGGGTTTACTGTATCACCATATTTTGGTTTTAATTACAATTTGTAACATACCACTATTTTCAGTTTGACGTAAAAATAGTAATAATAATATTGATAATAATGATAATAATAATGATAATATAATAATAATAATAATAATATAATAATAATAATAATAATAATAATAATATAATAATAATATAATAATAATAATATAATAATAATAATAATAATAATAATAATATCCTATTTTCAATAAGGCACAGGATGCAAGACATTGTCTCCTGCCAAAAGAAGAAAGATATGGAATTTCTAGGTCTCGAAATGAAGGACTTGGGATCAGATGGCCCTACGCCATATTTTGGCAATAAATATCATTTTCCCATTCAAATGTCGAATATATAGATTATTCAAAAATCTTTCAGTTTTTGTCGGAGTATCTCAGCATTTGACGTGAATTGACGTAAGGAAGGCTTGTTTCCATTCTGTAGGTATCTTCTCGCCTGTCATAGACTTATTAAAAATGATTTGTAGGATTTCCAGGACACTTATCGGAGCAATTTTAAATAGTTCTACAGGAATACCTCAGTATTTTTTTTTTTATATTTGTTATCTTTTCTTAAATTACTTGTTTGCAGTTCCTATCATTGTTTATTTTTAAAACATTTTGTATTTTGTCTATTCTCTTCAAACTACTGAGTAATATTTCCCCTTTTTTTTTATATTTGTTTGATTTCTTTTATCTTGTCTCAAACATTTTATTAGTTTCTATGATTCTTTACTACGTGCCCCACCAATGTTCTCTTCCATTTCTGCACATTTTTTGTTCCACCATTTATCTTTTGATTTCTTCACCATTTTCTTCACCTCTCTATTTAGTCTTGCATATTCCTTTTTGTCATCCAGATTTTGGGTTGCCAACCATTTTTCATAGCACCTTCTTTTCTCCTTTATCTTCATTTCTACTTCAGAATTCCACCAATATTGCTGAGGTGGTTCATTTCCCTCCTCCTCTAACGCTTCAAAGGTTGCTTCATGTATTGCTGTTTTGAACCATTCGTACAAATCTTCACTTGTGCCATCTGGAACTTCTCTTATTTTATGAGCTAGTCTTAACTGATACAGAAATCCGATGGATCAATTTACAAGAAAGGTAAAAAATCGGAGTGTAAAAATTACAGAGGAATAAGTGTAACTTCTACTACTGGAAGACTGTATGGACGTATTATAAAAATAGAATTGAAAGGGAGTTAACCACAGCAGAAGAGCAAACTGGATTTACAGCTAGTAAAAGTTGTATTGACAACATATTTGTTATAGGGCAGGTTTTAGAAAAGAGATTATCAAGAAATAAGGAAACATATCTTGTATTCATAGATCTTGAAAAAGCTTATGACACAGTCCCTTTAGGAAAACTCTTCCAAATTCTGGAAAATACAAATATTGGCAAGAAATACATAAATATATTAAAAGATTGGTATCTGAATCAAGAAAGTAGGATAAAAGTAAGTGGCCAAAATATCGCAACCATTTGGACAAACAAAGGGCCTGAGACAAGGATGTTGCTTATCACCAAGTCTGTTCAAAATATACCTGAATGAAATACTGAAAGATTCGCAAAATAAATGCAGAAGTTATGGGTATATGTATCAATGAAGATTATCTGTACACCTTACTATTCGCTGATGATCAGGTCATTTTAGCTAATGACGATTTTGATGAAGAATATATGATGCGAAAACCGAAGGAAACGTACGAGAAAGCACGACTGAAGATCAATTTTTCCAATACAAAATATCTGGTGGTAGGAGAAAATGCAGGCTGCAATATACCAATAAATGGAGAGCAGATAGAAGCATGTGAGGAATTTAAATATTTAGGAGGAATAATCAGTAAATAAGGAGACTCCAAAAAAGACACTATCTCAAAAACGCAAGGGAGACACGTCACTGAAAGTTAAACTTCAACTTGGAGAAATGAAATATCCAAAAAGGTGTTTGAAACCAACTACAAAATGTAGTGTGTAAGATCAGAAACGTGGGAGATAAGAAAACGAGAAAAAGACAAATTAAAAAGCCTGCAAATGGTTTTGGAGAAGGTAAAATGGGCCATGTAAGAAATGATGAAATTTTGAAAAGAATGCAAATACAGAAATCGATTTTAGAGGAAATGGAAACACGAAGATTAAAATGATTTGGTCATGTGAAGAGGCTCGGTTATGAGAGATAGCCCAGAAAGATCTTTGAGTGGCTCATTTTAGACAGAAGAAAAAGAGGTAGACCCAGAAAAGAATAGCAAAAGCAAGTTATGAAGGACATGCATAAAAGAGACCTTGAAGACGATTGGAATGATAGAGAGGCATGGAGATTGGGATGCGAGAGACGGCCGCAGGAGCTGTAGACAACTCGCTAGAAGAAGATCTCAGCATTTCTCTTTTGAATAACGTATTCCTCATTTCACATTAAATGTGTAATCTCAGTCTCCCCAGTACATTTCAAGAACCATTCTCAGACAACTGAATCGAAATATCGGACTTTAGTAGGTGCACTGAAGTTATTCAGCTTCCTGCGCCACTTGTGTCGGCTGTGGAATGGGGGTCAAGGAGAGAGCAGAGGGAAGCATCCGCCAAAAAATAAAAAGGTATTGGAAGAGAATGTATGGATGAGTCATCTTGTGAGTTTGCTGCCTATAGTTTCTACCGAGTTCAAAACTGGGAATGTGGGATGGGCAAAATGGACCCAATGGCAGCTTCGGAGGCCTTTGAATAGGTGCTTCTGTTTCCTCAACCCCATGTATTCACTATTAATCATTCTCTTCTGAGTTCAGTCTCGGCCCGGGTTGCCCACACCCATTTAATCCCCCTGTACTCCCTTGGCGAGTCATAATCACTTCATGGGTCTACGCAGACCAAGAGCCAAGATCAAAGGACAGAGCTGAGAAGCTTGAGGCGAATCGCTGAACAGCACATTTTGATGAAAGTGTTTTTGAATGCTTGTTGCTTTTTTAATTGTTGAGAATTGGGTAGAGCAAAAAAATAAAAAAAATCTTGTCTCTCGATCTCAGATGTTGATGACATTCCGTAAATCCATCGCTTGCTTGTAGAAAACATTTCTTCGTAATACATCTGCGAGTCTTCATTGCACTGTGAAGATTAATTTTCGCGTCATCACAACGATATTTCTCATTCAACGAGGGCATCATTAGATTTCGACCGCAATAAACGTGATTCTGATTTCTCTCGGTGAGATGAAGTTGCTTTTATATGCGAGAAGACTTTGGATATTCTAATCAGAATCACCTGCTCTTCTTTCTGTGATTTGTTTTTATTAAATTACGTTCAAGGAAAATTGATCCGAGAGCTTAAACCGTTATGTCACACAAATATTTTTACTCGTTTAAATTGAACAACTTGTTTTTAAACTACTGAAGTATTTTCTTCCGAACTATTAAGTGGGTTGGGAAACGTCCTTATCTCTCAACTACTGACGCCGCGAGGCTCGGCGGAAGGGTCGCTATTTTTGCAATTCCCCCACGAAGCGCGCAGGCAATTAGGCGTCGCGATCGGCTGATAAAGCGCGCGCCGGGAGGCCCGGCCGGGCGGCGCAGGTGGGGCAGGGGCGGGGCAGGCAGGCGGCCCGCGCGCAAACCGATGTGCGGCAGAGGCCTAACGGTCCGGTGACAGGCGGCGCCCGTGTGTGCTCGCGAGGCCGCCCTGCCCCCCACCACCCATCCCGCGCCCACCGTGCGCTCCGGGCCGTGAGGTCGCGCGTTGCCCGAGACACCCTGTTGCGACGCGATTCGATAATGTGGTGGGTAGAAGTTGTTATCTTAAAACATGAATTGACGGATAAGTTCACTATTGTTTTTCCTTTTCACTTTCTTAAACATTCTAAGACTTGTTCCTTTCCAAGAATCATAACGAGTCTTTCCATCTTCTTGGTCTGCTAGCTTCTCTTCCTCCCCTCGGCCTTTTATCCCTAGCAATCCTCACGATTCTTTTCTTCTCAATAAGATCATTCCACTCCTTTCTTCGATTTGCTACTCATCCCGTAATGGGCTTAATTTTCCCCACACTTCAGATGTTACTGTCCGGTAATAATTAAATATCATTCATACTTTTGTTGTGGTCTTCGTGCGGTTCGTGGTATAATTTTTTATTTATTTATTTTTACGTCAAAAACTGTTAAAAACTGTGTATGTCGTGCTATAGGGAGAAGTGAATTCTGTGCACGTTTTCACAATTCTGTGATCCCTACACTAAGACATTTACGACTTATATTTTGAATACAGAAAAAAAAACACGCTCCGATGTAATAAAATCTGTTGCTTTTTTGTTATTTAAAGTCGCATCAACAGCTAGGTTATTAGCGACCACTATTGGCATTAACGTTAGGGTAACTATGAGGGTGAAACGAAGTGATTTGAAGAACTATATTTCCCACTGAATTCTAGAAGACGTGCACAGATAATGAAGTTACATTTATGTCCAGAAGCCAAAACGGGGCCATCTCAGCATTTGCTCAATGGATCAGGGAAACTGGATGAAAAACCTGATCGAGATGGAGGTCATTGACTCGGAGACTGCGGTACAATACTTGTTACAGGTTGTTTACATTTATACAGTCCAAATGGTAAATAATGTAGTAAATATCACTGTTAAAATTAATGTTATTTTTCTTGTGATGCTCAGTATAGTCTCTAATTGTATAGAATCAGTTATGCAGCAGAAATGATTTCACTTTGGATTTCAACTTTTCTATCGAATTTAATCATTTAATATCATCTGGCAAAGTGTTGTAAAATAATGTACATGTATTGTATGTGAATTTTTTGTAATGAGGTGTTCAATACATCTACCTGATGAATGATCATGATGATGTGATGTCATGATGAATGACCTGATGATGTGTAACCTGATGAATATGATTTCGTCGAGTGTTATAGACATCGGCATTTTCTGGAAATATATTATCGCCCTTAAGCAAACCTTTTTGACAAAAACCACTGATTCCTAAATCAACAGACAAGGTAATGGTAAAACTCCTAGATTAATAAACAAAGTCTCACAAGAATCACATCGGTGGGATTTGGTTATTATTCGTACAATTTTGTTTTGTCATCTAAATGTCTGGCAGCTTTAAGACGTATTTCCACAGAATAATATGCCATATCTCAGGCGGGAATGAGCATTCGCGAAATAAACACGAGGGTAGCATAATGAAGTTAATTTCGTGTTCAATTCATTTAAATGGACGTTCCATTTGAGGTTTGACTGAATTGAGAGACCTAAAACTTTTGTTGCTTTAATGTCAATGGTTCACCTTTCATTTTCAATGGAACACAGATTTGTTTATTTGAAATGGAAATGTGCATTGAAACCGTTTTCTTTTCATTTACTATTAATGTGTTATTTTGGAACAAATTTGAAACATCTGATATTGTACTATTTACGGTTTCTTATCGCAAAGAATGTTCGTATCATCTGCAAAGACAACGGTTCTTCCATTTCGAATCGTCGGCGACGGCACATCGTTTACGTATAGTAAGAAGAGAATAGGGAATTAAATCGATCATTGAGGAACTTCACGTGCAATTGGCAAAGAGTCAGAAATGTGTGTACATAATGTTTCATCATTCCAGTAAGATATTTCCACTCTCTGAGATCGTTGTTTAAGGTACGAACATAACCAATGTTAGAACCATACCATGGAGTCCATATAATTGTAATTTTGAAAGTAAAATGTCATGATCAATGAAGTTAAAATTTTTGAGAGATCTAAAAATATAAGAGATAAAAAGATTTGAGAGATAAAAAAATCTTCGTTTTGGTCCAATGATGAGTCGACATTTTTAAGAAAAGAAAATATGGCTTTCCCGTAGAATTGGATTTTCTAAATCCATGTTGGATATCTCAAAGCGCGCCGTGTTTACTGAGAAAGGTTTCCATTCGTACGTAAAAACACTCTCTCTAATATTTTTGAAAAAAAAACTGACAGAAGAGAAGTAGACCCGTAATTTTGGATGTAATTTTTGTTGCTTTTTTTGAAGAGCGGCTTAATCTTAGCTGTTTAGAAAATATCTGGAAACGTTCCAGTGCATACGAATGCATTAAATATGTGAATTAACGGGTGTACAATGGCAGACGCACAAGTTTTTAACAAAGAATCCGGGAATTCATCTAAACCGGCCGAATACTTATTTTTTAGTTTACCGATTATTTTGAGAATTTCATAGGAAGAAGTTTGGGAAACGAACATCGTGTCTAAAATTTTGGGGGAAATGTTTAATATTGAAATTTGTGGCTGAAGACGCATAGTGAGATCGGCACCAATTCTCGAAAAGTATTGGTTAAAGAGACTAGTCACTGTTGCCGGATCGTTCACATTTATATCGTTATATTTTAAAATAACATTCTCTACAAGGTTCCTAGATGATTTGGTCGTATTTTTTATCATATTCCACATTTGTCAGTAATTACATGCAATTGGAGTACGGAAAAATAAGCCCAAACCAGTGATAGAGTTTAATCACCAACATACGTAAAACAGTATCTGAAACCGGCATTTTTCCTATAATCACGAATATATGAAAAGAAGTAAATGAACAGCAAGTTCTGTGATGCAAGTATTATCGACATGGCCATTCACTCATACAGTTATTAATTAATTAATAGTTTATTCAATCTGGAATAAAAAATTACTAATATTAGTTCGACGACGTTGGTAGAATTGTCGACGGGAACGAATGAGCGGAAAGCTTTATAGGAACTGCAGCTTGATAGAACAAAGCTGCTGTTGGAGATATATTATTTCACAAGTAGGAAGAGTGTGTATATTCTGCGCTCTGTAAATCATTCCTTTAAAAGTGAAAATAACTACAGACTGGAAAACAATTCTGAACGATTCTGATAAGTCGTTAGTGATTATCCATGTTGGGCACGGCAACTACTAACGTCAATTCTCCAGCTAATGTGGTGCATGTTAGAACCCGGGAAGTGGCGGTGCTCGCTCAGCTGGAAGGTTATTTTCAGCACTGACCTTCGGAACGGCTAGTGGGTATTACTTTTCAGACATCACATCCAGCGGGACACCACCGTAGCCTGGTGTCTGCTAAGATTCCGACTGAATTCCCGATATGTGAGGTAGCGCATGTACGTGTCTGTGTGTTTGTCTAAGGGGAGGGAAGGAGAAAAGGACGAGAAAAGAAAGATCGCTCTCAGTCCATTTCGCGTTTGCTAGGGTACAGCTCCGACATTCTCCTACTATTCATCGGAGAAACCACGAAAAACTACCGATTACAGCAGCCGGCTGCGACATTTCTCCACCAGTGGCTAGATTCCACCCAGCTCTCTAGACAAAGTCAAATATACGCAATCGCTGGACCAACTCAGTTGCAGCATTGCCAGTACATTTGCGGACGTGCTGATGGGAAGGTCCTAGGGTTTCAGTCCCGATTGTGGCGGAATTTGAATATTAGCTACATAGCTAGATCAAATTCAATGCATTTTTTTTCTAATGAATACCAACTGAATGCTTAAACAGTACCTTCACAAACGGGCCTCGGACACCGCACGATCTTTTCCTCTTCATTTTTGTCACATCTCTCCTTACATACACTCACACATTCCGCGCTGAGCCAGCGACCAGTTCACATCGTGCTCCGCAAAGCTGAGAACGTTTCAATTTGTCTCAGTGCAGTTGACTCAGTATCAGCGACTTTATCATTGTGTATCGTACAGATAATTAAACGTAACAAGTACAGTGAACCAATATTAAGTCGTGCTATTAATCCTTCAATATTAATAGTAGTTTTCAACCACCAAGCCCTGACCTAGGTCAGAGCATAGCGGGAGTCATGGCGCTCCTGTACAACACAGCCGATATGGAAATCACCTACGAGCAACTCGGGGATCAACACATCCTCGCAGATTCATCAGGCAGTTCCTTCAATCACAACAATGGAACCAGCCAGAACCTGCAGGCAACAAACCTCGAACATGGAAACGGTACTCCAGCCGCCGACTCAACACAAGGCTCCAGTAAGGTCAGTTATACCAACGCGGCCAGCGGCCTGCCCCGCGGCCAAGCAACCAACGACCCCGCCAACATCAACGGCAGTGATAAGACCAGTAACAGTGTAAAAAGAGGCCACGGTGACAGTACCCCCCTAGGTAGCCCATCAAAAAAAACAACCCAGCAGCAGTGAATATAATGTGCCTATTAGCAATAGATACACTCCTCTTGAAGAAAATAGTGACCAAGACAAAAGATTCAGCTACCTGGACGACGAAGAAACACACGAAGTTGAGAACATAAAAATTCCCCCCATATTTGTGAAAGACATTCCGAACATTAATAATTTCAACAAAGAGATTAAAAAGCAAATTACCACTCAATTCACCTCTGACATGGTAAACAACAAAATTAAGTTATCTTTCAAGTACATAGATACTCTCATGAATAATCTACCCCAATGTAGTAGCAATAGTAGAATTAGGTTAAGTATAGTATTAAGTTAGCAGTAAGTCATCATTACATATGAAAGAGTGTAATACTGAACTATGTACAACCCAACAAGCAATAAAAAAAATAAAAAAAAAACACACTCACTTACACGTACAACTTTACTATACATGTCGAGATATCAGTCGGGAGGTTGTTCCCGATGGAATGATGCCCTCTTGGAAGAGATACTTGAAGGGGAAAAACCGACAAAGCTATGTATAAGTTTGCCCCGGACCTCACATTCCAAGGGGGGAGAAAACTGCCACCTCCAGAGCTATACCATGCACTACATTTTCGAGACAAATGACGACGGTAGTTGTCGCGCCTGGAACCGCAAAATAATTGATTAATCAATCGTGTTCCCGGGCGCATGAAGTGCTGTGGTCAATATTCTTTTAAATGCAGTGCATATTTTTATCGTGGGAAGTGTGGGTCTTCTTCTACAGCTGGATGATGACATCCGGCCCTGACCTACACGTCGCCTTTTGAGATTTCCCTACCTAGGTATCTCCCACTAGCGAGGTACCGCCCCATCTGGGACAAGCGCTGAGCTCCCGACTGAACTCTCGACATCTGTGGCAGTGCAGAGCATGTCAGTGTAAATGTATATAGCACAACGTGCTGAGGAGGATAGGACTAGGAAGAGGAAGGAAAGATCGGCGTGTTTGTTAAAGTACTGCTTTACTTCGCCTCATGTTGATCGGAGAAACCACAGACATCAACCAATCAGAAAAACCGACCGCTGGAATTCTCGTCCAGACAGCGGCAAGTTTCTTTGTCGCATAGCGATGTTCATTAATTTTTGTAATTGTCGTCATTCAAGCGGTCGCAACGAGAAACAATGTTATGTTTCAAATATTATGTGCAAAATTTCACTAGTTTTCTTACTTCAATATTGTAGAAGCGACAGCTTTGCAGCAATTTATCCATTGTTGATTAGTAAAAGCAACATTTGTAGTAATTCCATTTAAAATAGCGGGAAACGTAGAAGCTAGCTCAGTTTCATTTGTTTAGAAATAATAGAAATGCATTATTGTATACCAAAGTAGCAAAACCTATTTCGACGCTACATGGTGTCAAAAATGCCGTACCTAAAAAAACTGTCACATACAAAGCTAATACTTTACAAACGTTTCTTTAAGGTATGTAGGTCTCGGCATATAAAAAATTCATTAAATTCTGGGATGTCATATGGGTCACTTTTCTGATGTTTAACCATATAACATGAAATAACCCATAAATCAGTGCTTTCTGGGAATTGACGTACCCGCTTGACGAACACCAGGGAAATTGTCATGCACAGACAGTCAAGTGGTTATGCGATCTGCACAAAATTAATAGCGTTCGAAGAACCAGTGACTTTGAGAATCACGCTCAGTCTACGCTATAGACTTGTAAATCTGTTTCGGGACGTTGCTGATTCTATTTGTATGAGGACAGTCGATGCCAGAAAGGTTAAAGGACATTAAATTAAGAGCAGAACGATGAATTTCATAGCAGAGACTGTTCGAATAATTGAATACACCATTAACCTACTAAAGGCTACACCCTCCCTCTGCTATAAATTTCTACTTACTTCTGCTTTTTTTTTCTCAATGGCTTCAAACCTCATTAAAACTAAACATCTACGATGTTATACCCCTCGTTTCTTTATTTTCTTTTTGGTTAGTGATTCCGGGCGCGTCAACAGCGTGGGTCATTAGTCCCGTAAGTGTGGTGCATGTTTTTTCCACCGGGAGATGGCGGTGATCTTCCCCCGCTGGATGCGAGATCCGGCGCCGACCTACCGTCGGCAAGCGGGGTTTCCCCCTAACCAGGACACTCCCACCAGCGGGGCACCGCCCCAGTCGAGACAAGCTCTAAGCTCCCGCCCGGTCTCGAAATATGTGGCAATGTAGTGCATGTTAGTGTGTGTGTTGTAAGGGGAGAGGATAGGACAAGGAAGAAGAAGGAAAAATCGCGCGCGGTCCGTGGCCTGTTTGTTAGGGTACTGCTCCGGCAATCGTCTGGTGTTGATCGGAGAAACCACGGAAAACTACCGATCAGAGCAGTCGGTCCCTAGAGTTCTCCTCCAGACAGCGACTGAATTCGATCTAGCTGAAAAGCTAGTGTCGAAAATCCTGCCGTTGATCCTGCTCCCGGTTTATTTTCTTTTTAAAATTTTCTTTCCAGGATATTGTTTGGTAAAATATTGTACCGAACGAATTAATATCATGCCATTTTCCAATAGTAAAATGTTTTATTGTGTTATTTTTTCTGCAAAAAGAAGGAACAACGAAGTTAATGAGTGGAAGAACATGATTTATTCTTTCAACGAACAGTAAAACATTTAAATTTTTAAATAAATAAAAGACCTTTAGGACCAAAAAACAACATTGATAAATTTTTTAAATTTTTACATGAATACACTATTCATTTACAGAATACTTTGTCTATACAACATAAGAGATTAAGAAATAAAACATAAATTGATTAAATTAATTGTTGGTATTACAGATGCTCAGTGATGTCTAAAGATATAATAATAATAATAATAATAATAATAATAATAATAATAATCATAATAAGCTCTATCCTTGTCGCGCGTTGGTAACGGATCACTAATGCCTTTACACGATATCTGATCCAATTATTCGAGATGATTGTACTATTTACAAACACGAACGTTAACTACATAATGCTGAATCATTCCAATAGCTGGTCGTTTTTCCACTATGATGTTTTATACTTCTAGAACGATTTTTAAACCAAACTTTCGTTACGCGTGTTTAATGGGTCCAAATTATTGAGTAATTGCACACCATTCAAAATAATGGGTCCGAGAAGTAAACTACATATCACTGATATTACAACACTAGCTGAAGAAAAATTCAATAAATCAGAGATTGTTGAATAGTCAATGGGTTGAAGTTATGTACGACTAAAACAAAAAGATATTTAAAATTTATGAACGAAGACTAAATTTACGAAGACTAAAATTACGGAAAATAACTGCCATTTGTTTGAGAAATAATGTTCAATAAAATCGTCACACCATCATGAAAATGCAGTTTCGCTTAAACATCATCTTTTGATTATTTTGAAAATATCAGATAGTTCTACGTTGTATGCTATTCTGCCAAGAAATAGCGCAATATAATGGAAGAGTGACACAACTCCAAAAAAATTATGTACAAATATCTGAATATATTCAAATGAAATTTATCAAAATTTTGGGTAGTACCACGTCTCAATTCGTACATACAACCACATTACCGCGTAGAAACTTAACCTGTTCATTTTCAATTTGACGTATCACGCACTGTCAAATGACATGCTTTAGATTTTCGACTTTATTTTTGATTCAAAAACACTCTTCGAATCGGAATTTTCACAACGACTATCTACTTTCGATGTTCATCTCCGATTTGTATCTGGTTGTCAATTTCTGTACTCTTGTATGTATATCCGTTGTATCTACGTATGACCAGAAACCATAAGAAAATTTCGTATACACTGCATACTAAAAAAATGCTACAAAAATATAAATCTAACGTTCATTGGAATGTATTTAATTTTTCATCTGAAATTCATCAACACATACGTTGAATGAAAAGCAAAAAGCATCCCTATCGCTGCGTCAGATGGAAATCATGACCTTCCAACCAAGGAGGGTAAGGTCCTCTTGCGCAGCTGGCATGCGTTATTGTTATCAAGACCAATGGCGGATTTAGGGAATGACAGGTATTGCACTTCTTGAAGGCTCTTCTGGCGAGCGGTGCTATTCAGTCTTTTATATGCTACGTGAAACAAGATTTACGCACTTGTTCGTTGCCAGGGCCCGGCAATAAGAGATTTTTTGCCGAAAAATTGCCGATTTTTTGCGCACGTACAATATTTTCCGTGCAATACTTTCTCATCTAAGGTAGTAAGACGATGAAGGAAAAGAGTTCGTGACAATTATTTTTAATAAAGAGTAATAACAGTGGAATCTACATAGGTATATATTTGATGGTCAAATTCTCGATTTCAAGAAGTAAAAAGACCACAGAAATGGGGAACGTCACAAATGTTTTATCTGCTGATTTGAATATTTTTTTTACGTCAAAAACAGTTAAAAACTGTGTATGACGTGCTATGGGGAGAAGTGAATATTGTGCACGTTTTCAAAACTCTGTGATCCCTACATCTTCCTCAGCATCAAATATGTTTTATCTGCTGATTTGAATATCTTCCTCAACATCAAATAACAGCTAATTTAGTCTGGAAAACACACGGAGACAAAATACAGATTTAAGTGAATAATGAAAATAACAAAATATACCTTTCGGATGAAAAGTCAAAAAATATAAAAACAGAACGCGCAACTACCTAGCATCATATCATCTAAAAAAAGCACGTACAAAATACATTTACAATATACCACAAAGTATTTTCAGTCCGCTTTTTTCTCAAATACCGCAAAGTTTGCTTCATAATATGGTGCAGGTTCATTGAATCTCTGAATATTCGTAAATTGCAGAACTGCAACTTTATTCTGGTCTCAATCGTTAGCATACTCCATCGGCTCTGGTGGTGGAACAGATAACGTTGATCACAATGTGTTCCGCGAGTTCAAATGTCATCCTTGACGAATGTATATAGTTGGACCTCCATACAACGAACTTCTGTATATCGATTTTCTATATAATTTTTCTTTACCTTGAAAATTCCGTTCAAACATTTATATAAATCGAAAATTATTTCTATATATCGAACTCATTTTCTCATGACTATTTTTTTCTATGAAATAAAAATGTACAGATACTATAAATTATCTTCAACAATTCGGTAAAGTTTTCGATTGACTGATGTTTCAGATAAAATGTTTCAGTGGTTTAACAATTGTGAACAGTATTTTGAACGGGGAGCATGATATGTGCAACAAAACGTTAAAACTTTCTTTTTTTAAAATTTCAATTCAATGACTTTGTTAGGTACGTATACAATACTAATTTTTGATGCTATTCACAACTACAGTGAGTAAAAGTGAAACTCGTACACCTCACGAGGCAAGCGAGTATCCATTCAAAATCATAAAAAACAATTATTTGATTTACATATACATTTACGCACAAGTTTATGTAACGGAATATAAAATACTGTAAAACTAAGAACCATTTATAGACTCAAACAAAGAAAAACTTTATTTACAAAGACATAATCTCAAGAAAATGAAACTCGAACAACTTAAACTTAAACCCATACACTTGAAAATATTATGCAAAATTAACTAAATCTGTAGATATTAATACTTAGTGGCAGAGCATTGTTTCTTAATACCGCCTTGAGTCGCCTACGCGCAGATTGAATAAATATTAGTATCAATTTGTGACAATTTCTCTGATAATGCTTTTCTCGCTCCTGCGACATTATGGATGTCATGTTGACGAATATTTTGCCCTAATACGTGCCAAAGATTCTCTATAACACTCAAATCAGGCTATAGTAGTGGAATCTGGGGAATCTTATGGGTTATAAACAAGCCAAGCAAGTACTTCAAGTTATCTTTACTTTCAAATTTTTCATCACAACGTTTCAAATGAGTTTCCAGAATATCAAATACATGTCTTGGTTCATTTTACCACCAATAATATGTAAATTACCTGGTTCCCCTTCAGACATGCACCGTCACTTTGACTGAATGTTCGCTTACTCACCTGAGTGTAAGTTTCACTTCGACTCACTGTGTGTGGTACGAATGATAAATACATTTGTTAATTATTTATTATTAAATTTTCCATTTCATCCAGTTTTTCCAAAATTGTCTAAAAACTTTTGCAAAAATTTCATATTTATTCCAATGTATCGAAGATTCTGTATGTCGAATATTATCGAAGGAACCGTCAGATTCGTGATATGGAAGTTCGAGTGTATTTTCTGGTAGGACACACTTTTGCAGGTTTAGATTTATAATGTATTATGTAACCATTAGAAATGAAATAAGAAAGTATTGCTGTTGTGGCATAGTTTGAAAAGACATGTTAACAGGTCTGAAGTGTGTTGAGAACGAACGCTGATACTACAGATTTCAGCGCGTGCAGCACGCGTTTGGAAACATCCCGGGGAAAATCCAAAAGGAAGTAAACGTCACCGCATTTGCAACTCCGAAAGTAAGTCAAGAACATTAACTGTGTACGTCGTAACTTCGTTGTCAAGGTTCCGTCCTTTATTGATAAAAATTCCCAGAAGCACAGTTAACGGTAGCATATTTCCCGATTTTTATGATAAAGCAGTGCAGTGAAAATAGGCCATGTCCGATTTGAAATGATTTTGGCAAGTTCGACCTCGTGTCTCATAGCAAAATCACTAGCCTTTCACCACTGAGGTCAGGGTTCGATTCCCGTCGAATCTCATGTGAAATTTGTTCCAACAAAACGAGTTTGGCTGCTCCACAAGGGCTAGTCCAACCCCTGTGAAGTGTCCTAAACCCTACCTCTATCCTAATTCCTTCCCAATTCTGGCCGCTGGGTAGTGACGCAGGGGCGCGTGGAGTAAGAGGCGCGTACGCGGAGATGCCACTAGACGAGGCTGGACGTACATAAATACAGTTTGATAATAGTTAATGGAGGATTACTCCGTAAGAAGCGCTCAACGCTCGAGCAGGAGCGAAGAGACGCGTTGCGTCAATAAAGTCAGAGTAAGAACGCAACGAATTAAAAAAAAAGTTGGATAGGTTGAGTAATAAAATATACAAATTGTAGAATAAAGATAATTGTTTAGTTAATAACATATTTTTTCTACCATCTTTTTCTTCTTTCATAGATTACCATAGATTAATAATATTTTCTCATTATGTTTGCATTCTAATTCACATGTTACACAAACTATTCCACTTTAGTTATACGAAGTATTTTCTAGTGTTATTGGAAACCATTTTTCACGTTCTTTATTATTATCTCACGCACTGTAATTTGAATTTTTTTAGAATGTTGCTTTTAAGCGCATTGTTGTTGTTTTTATTATTATCATTATTATTATTAGAAGAGAAATAATTTCCAGTATTAAAATTCGATTCCTTCCTCGTAAATTACAGGACACGTTTAATATGACGGTACACAAGAAACATGACACGTCTAACAGAATATCGTTTTGGAGGAGAAAGGTTTTCACTTATACTATTTCTTTTTCCTCTTCTTCTTTTTCTTGTCTTTCCATAATCAGACATGTATGCAGGGACGTATGTACGTTCTCGGGGGCCCCGATGCAGAAAGTCGAAATGGTGCTCCTCTCTGGCATTGCAATCTCTATTGGGGTCAGCGGGTGCCCTAATTCGAGGTCCTACACTCCGGGGCCCATGTTTGCCTGTACCGGCTTTACCATTTTGTCCTCGCCCGAAAAGCATTTTTGTTGTTCCGGAAGGTCTTTAATTCAGGATCACTTTGAGGATTCTTTCTGGTGTCATACAAGTCATGTTCTTTCCAACTTTTGTAATCGGTTGCAATTTATGTTGGTTACAATCGCAATTCTTACTTAATTTTATTATTCCTCATATGATCTAATAGCGTACAACCTTTTACTGATCGTAGAAATTTCATTTTTTTGTTTCTGTCTGTCTGTAACACATTACTGTAATGGATTATTACAAGTAATGATAAGTATAAACGAAGTAATTTGATAAAACGATAGCACAATGGAGGCAGGAACGAATGCAAAAAGGTGAACATGTAAACAGTAATATAAGTGTGTAATGTACATGTAAACAACAACGGGGAAAATAAACACCATTATGACAGATTTAAGTAACATAATGGACACGTGAGCAAATTCTGTGTGGGAATGAAAATATTTTAATAAAATGTTTCGACAAGAACCAAGGAATATATACATGAAACGCGTAATACAAGTGCCCAATCAGAATTTACATAATATTGGAGTTATCGAATGAGATGTGCAGAAGACACAGGAAGAAACGTATATGTGTGCAAGCTCCGCAATATTCTAAAAAACAGGCTACAGACACGCAAGATAAACGAACGGGCAGACGATGCGTAGATCCGGTGATGGTGGGATGTAGAGACGAGACAGGGTGATTTTTTGTTATTGTTGAAGTGGAGTCGGGTCTTATGATTTTTACGCGATAGTCGTCAACGCGGAGGATAGCGCTATGAATTAGGAAGGAATGTTGGAATAGAATTATCAAGAAATTTCGGAAGTTAATATGGAAATATGAGTGCGCTTATAAAACACGACAATTGTGTGTGGATTAAACGGCAAGATGGAAATGGAACGAACCGGGGACGATGGTCAAGTGTGCTGCTCTGCTGCAACAGGAAAGTAAACAACGGGTTCTTATTATCCGTTCAAAATTCAGATAATGTAAAAAGATCAATTCTTGTTTAATTTTAAGAATTAATTTAATATTTTCAAAGACGTCAATGGCCATGCAAGCATTCAGGGAGGGAAATAGAAATATATAAAATGCAAAATGCAATTTGGATTTTGTTTATCAACTGCTATATACTTTATCCATGCACAGGTTTGTAGAATACAATAGAATAAGTTATTTCTAAAGTAAGTATCATTATTTCTGAGAATAGCGAGAAGTTTTTCAGATCCCACATCGGAAATTATAAATAATCGCTTTCGTAAAATTTGCACACTGATACTGTACAGACGGCCTATCGGACCTGCAAAATAAAATTTATCATGACTATCATTTTGACATAGCTAATTATAGTAAAGGCGAAAATAGGGAAAGACATTCACATTGATTTATGATATTCAGTGTGACTATAAATAGGTTGAAGTAAGGTACGGGCAGATTGGTACATCCAGCGGGAGGGGGGGAGGGAAAGGTATAAATATTATGATATAATTATAGTTTATATGAAAATGTCGGAGAAGATAGGGCCAGATTACTTCAGGTGCCGATGTTTCCGAACCGTACAATAGAGTGAGAATTGCCACAACTTCAAAAAATTTTATTTGAATTTCTTTTCTAGTTTTTCCTTTAAGAGATCGTCGTATAATCCTACATATTCATTGAAAATTATTTCTTTTTTGGTAATTTTTTCTTCTTCGTATATAATATCACATCTCAAATATTTGAAATGTAATACTTGATACATATTTTGATGGTAAATCATGATTTTTGTTCGCATCGGAACTTTTCCTAGGATACCCATGATCCTGGTTTATGACATGAAAGTTTTAAATTGTAGTTAACAGATAACAGATTTAGTTTGGAGATAGACAATTGTAATTTATCTTCCACATATCGGTCGCGGTAGCTCAGTGCATCAAGTGATGTCACTGCAGCGCCTCTGACCGGGAAGTTCTAGGTTCGAGTTCTGCGGCGGCAGTATTTTCGACACTAGCTTTTCAGCTAGGTCGAATTCAGTCGCTGTCTGGAGGAGAATTCTAGCGGCCGGCTGCTCTGATCGGTAATTTCCCGTGGTTTCTCCGATCAACACCAGGCGAATGCCGGAGCGGTACCCTAACAAACGGGCCACGGACTGCGCGCGATCTGTCCTTCCTCTTCCTTGCCCTATCCTCTCCTCTTACGCTAACGTGCACCACACTATCACGTATTCCGGAAGACCGGTCGGGAGCTTAGAGCTCGTCCCGGCTGGGGCGGCGCCCCGCTGGTGGGAGAGTCCTGGGTAGGGGGAAACCCCACTAGCCGACGGTAGGTCGGTGCCGGATCTTGCCATCAAGAGGGGGAGGATCACCGCCATCTCCCGAGAAAAAAGCATGCACTACACTAACGGGAATAAAGAAACGAATCAGTTGACGCGCCCGGAAACACAATAAAATCAATTATCTTCCGCATAATGCATGAGAATGTGGTCATCGGCAAAGCATGGTATTAGAAATGGAGTGGAGCGGCTTCTTTCTACTCTCGAACTAAGTCATGTATGTACCCGTATGTTGAATAAAACGGCTGATAATGTGCAACCTAGACTCACTCCTTGGCTGATTGTGATTTCTACTATTGATTTTGTTTGAACGAGATCCCGGAAAACCAAGAAAACCGTTGTCCGTCGAACCGAAACTTTCTGTTAGGCCTAGACCGTGAAGATGATGATTTATTCCTTAATCAGCAAAAGTATATGTATCTCTGTGAATGCGGACGATCGCCTTTCCTTAATTAACGAAAGCTAAATGTGACATACAACAAAAATATTTTTAGTGTAAAATGTTTTTGACATTCAAAGCTGGAATAAATCAGATATAAACAATACAATAATTTATTTCCAAACGCAATTTTGCATTTTTTCTGAAAACTATTTTAGGAATTAATCTTTCGAAATAAATCCAAGGACTCAAGGAGAAAACTTACGAATCTTGGGTAAATTTTTGTAGTTGTGAATGCTAGTTGTATAGCAAATTATTGATATAATAAATGTAATATTTCGTAAAATATTTTGTTGGGGTCTAAGGGAACAAACGTCTTTTACATTGCTATATTATTTTACCTGTCCGTTTTTAAAGTCTTTTTAGTTACGCGATAGTGTCTTTACTCATAGTTCCTGATATTTTACACCTGGCTGCTTTTCTTGGTTGTTTTACCTGAGAAATTACTGTTCACCATCAACCGTTTTATAGAACAGTCTATCTGACGTCGATTTCATATCTTTTGATTTTTGTGTTCGGTATATTAGCTAAGTCGTCACTGATATTTCTTTTGGTTGTAGATTTAACATTCTTTATAATATGGATGTTTTAGTAATTTAATTCATAAACTTCGGTGTTCCTATGGCTTTGGCCATAAACGGTTCCGGAATAAAAATTGAACTTGATCTCAAGACAGGTTAATTTGATGTTCAATCACAAAGTGAACTCTAACCCGCATGTTGTGTGTCCCTTTATTAAACACTTGTTATTGAACTAACATATTTATATTTCTGGCAGCATAAAAATACATTGAAAACTAAAATTGGTATTTTTTGCCAGGCTGGGTTATCTGAAATCATACGAAATTAACGGTCGCTTACTTAGTGTGTCATAAGGTTAGTTGTAAATGTTCCGGTTTTTATATCTACGGTATACACACCATGACGTGGACATAATTAAAATTGTGTCATTTATGTTGAGTGGAAACGTTGGTTTCGAGTCCGAAGGCAAGGTTGTTTTTTTGTTTTGTTTTTTATTTATTTGACATAGATGGTGAATACACAGCTCAGTTGAAATAACTCTACATATGTTTGATGGCTTCATACTAACTTAAATTAAAACTTAAAACTAATACAAGGGTTGAGGTTACCCAATGGGGGTCCTCTAGTCGGGATCTAAATCAGCGAATTTTTTTAGAAAAATGTGGAATGGAAACTTATTTTGTATTCGGGTTCTATGTGATGGTTTTTTGCCGAGTCTGTGAACGGATAATGAAGGGATTTGGGATAGCTTGAGAAGAAGTTGGTGGCTAGATATGTGATGTGATGTTCTATAGTCTCTAGGTCGAATTCGTTATGTAACTGTTTGTTGGTGACATACCAGGGAGCGTTTGAGATAATTCGGAATTGGTTTTTTTTTAATTTCCTTTGGGGGCGGAAGGGTCTTATTATTGTTTTAAATATTAATAATGCTGAATTATATGATAATGGGCTGGATCGTGTATTAATGGCTTTATTGTTTAATTGATTTTGGCTTGAATGATTTTGATATCTATATGCTGCTTCCAATTGAGTTTTGTGTCCATGTTCAGTTCTAAGTATTTGATTGGTGTATTAAGAGGGAGCCAGTTGATGTGTGTATTGTTTAGCATGAGTGGTCGCGGGGGTGAGTGTGGACGGAGTGTGAAGATCTTGGCGGCCATTTTGGTTGGGTTGAGTTGGATTTTATATTTTGAACCCAGCTGTCTATTAGGTTAAGGTACAATTGAACTTTGTTGCTGCAATTAGTAAGTGAAAGACCGGAGTTATAGAAGGCTGTATCATTCGCGAATTGTGCAATGTGGATGTCGTTAAGTTTGGGAATGTCTGCAGCATATAAATTAAATAGAGTAGGTGATAGAGGTGATCCTTGTGGTAGTCCTGCTAAAATTGGTCTTGGGTTGGAATGGTGGTTGTTTACATTGACGGAAAAGGTCCTGTTACTGATGAAACTTTGAATGATGGACTGGATATAATGTGGAGTGCCTATTTTTTTTATTTTGTATATGAGACCTTCATGACACGTCCGATCAAACGCCTGTGTTATGTCGATGAAAACTGCTACTGTGTGATCTTTTTTTTTTGAAATGATGAATAAAGATGTTCGGTAATGCGGAGGAGTTGGTGTAGTGTAGAAAGTTTTTCAGTGAATCCGTATTGTTCCTTTGGTTACTTGTAAGTTTTCTCTTAGTCTGTTGAGAATTATTTTTTCAAAGATTTTGGATAACGTGGGAAGTAAACTTATAGATCTATAGCTACTTGTATCGGCGTGATTTTTGTTCGGTTTGGCAGTGGGGATAACTATGGCATGCTTTCAAGATTGTGGAAAATAACCTATTCTAAGACAGGAGTTGTAAATGTTAGTTATAAAAAAATATGTTCAGTATTTTTTTTAAATTTAAGGTCGCGTCGACAGCTAGGTCATTAGCGACCACTATTGGCATTAACGTTTTCGTAACTATGAGGGTGAAACGAAATGGTGATGATGAGGGGTGAAAGGACGAACACACATACAACCATGCCCGAGGGGGACTCTAACCCGCGACCCGAGATCACTACGACACTACTGCCTTAGCGATCTCGGCCACCGGGCCGATGAACGCAAAGGAACCCTTTATTCATGAACCGACTGCCTTTTCAACTATCTTTATCATCTTTTTCCTCTTAAAAATAATAGTTCACGATAAAAAATTATTCACATCACTAAAAAAATTGACAATTTACGAGATGTGTCATTTATCTTACGTACTGACGACATCGAAGTAGTATTACAGGTTTGGCAACTTTCAAGAATAAAGAACAAGAAAGTGTTACAATTCATGTAATACATATTCATCTATCAATCTTCACTTCCAATTTCGTTTCTCTGTTCAATCAAAAACAAGATTCATCTTCCACTCTTTTGGGTAAAAGAACGAAGGCGTATCTACATCCAAAATCTAGTTTCGTGTCCGCTTAAAAAGAAAAACAATGATTTGGTAGAAACTTAATGCATCCCTCTTCAAGTTTGACACCAAAATCTTAACTTTTTAACCCAAATCGAAATATTTGGAAAACAATTTGACAGTACCTGACATGTAAGACTCACAAAATCTATCTGATGAATGTAAAAGTAGATGAAGCATTCTCAAATATTTAAGCCATAAAAATTGGAATACAGAGAAATATCCACTTCTGATTTGTAGGATAATCATTACATTTGAATTAGATTCTGGATATATTCTGTATCAATATGCAAAGAAAAATACATGAAAGAAATTCAATTCTATCCAACCCACATGCTTAGGAATTTGTACTGAACATTTTTATACCAGTACAACAGGTAGTGTATTAATTGAAATTCCGACAAGGATGGCTCAGGGCGTCAACTGATGTCAGTGCAGTGTCTCTGACCGGGAGAGGGTTCGACTCCCGACGGTTGCAGGATTTTCAACACTAGCTTGTCAGCTAGGTAGAATTCAGCCGCTGTTTGGAGGGGAATTCTAGGGACCGGTTGCTCTGATCGGTAGCTTCCCGTGGTTTCTCAGATCATCCCCAGGCGAAGCCTGAGCAGTACCCTCACAAACGGACCAAGGACCGCGCGGATCATTTCTTCCCCTTTCTTGTCATTTCCTCACCCTTTACTTTCATACACTCACACTCGCACTCACTTGCACTACCCACCACAGTTGTCGGGAGAGCAGTCTGTGGGTTAGAGCTTGTCTCGGCAGGGGCGGTGCCCCGGGGGCGGGAGATACCTGGTTGGGTAAACTTCCCACAAGCCGACGTAGGTCGGTGGAGGATCTCGCCATCCAGCGGGGCAAGATCATCGCCGCCTCCCGCGATAAAAAAATTTACTACTCTTACAGGGCTAATGACGTTAGTCATGGACGCGCCGGGAATCACTAATCAGTCACTCTATCTAATTAATATCAAAGAACCTAATTATTCACACCGCTATAAAATAGCAAGTCTGCAATATATCATCAGAGCCGCCTCATCATCAAAATTTGTCATCTACAAAGATTTGTTTCCACCATAGCACATTATGAATAGTGCACGCCCTCGACATAAACCTCCGTACTGCATGATACAGGAACTTCTTGCATCCTTCAAGGTAGGCAACATTTGAACGGAAAAACAGAATTTTCTCAACTCCACAATGGACAACTCCACAGTAATCTTCAATATCGTCTCTCTCCTAACCATACAAAACTAAAATACAATTCAGATTACCGTACTATTTAAAATGAGAATAAACAAAGATGTATTGAAAAAACAATTTCGTGGAATGACGCTTAAACATAAGCTTTACTTCCCAAAATACATACAGATTCTGAAAAATGTTCAAAGAAGTTAAATTATTTACGACACAAAAATGAAATTTCTCCTATATTCACGCATCGGTTTCTGTACAGCCGAAACATATGCCTTGTATGCGCTTAAATTAATATTAAATTATCTTTCTCCTCCAAAAATTACCCTGTTCACATAATTCTTACGTTTCCTTGAGTTGATCAACAATTAAATTAATAATTATTAAATTGTCACCAAGATTCAGGAACAATACTGTCTAATCAAAAAGGCTGAATGAAAACTCATAATAACACGTATTTCATCTGAACAAAACACTCCAGAGGAAATGACTGAAAACAATCTTGCCATAACTTAAATAGATCATCGGAAGACCAACAACGTACTAAATTTTTACACACAACTCAAAACACATGGAAAACCATAGAAGGACTCGTGTTTATACCATAGAATGATGCCTGGAAGAACTACAAGGCAAGCACTTTGTATAAAAGAGCTCAAAACTTTTTTCATATGAAAGCAGTGACAGTGCAAGTGATAACACCAATCAGGTCACACTAAAATAAGCCACCTGTATTTAATTAACAAAACATAGTTGCAATGCATGCTACAACAAACTATCCAAGGATTATGAAATCCACCCATGTCCTGTATTCAGCAAGTGTAATCAAATGTGTTCAGTATAAGAAGAACAAAATGTATTATATTCGTCTGGACAACAAATATAAAAGTTTGTAAATAAATTAATATTGTTCATGAAAAATATCTATACACACGTGCATACACGTGTATTGGGCACAAGTCATTTGAGTTTTGGTTATATGTTTTAATAATTGGTTATATATATATATATATATATATATATATATATATATATATATATATATATATATAGTCAGGGTTATAGCCGTGTAGAAGATGGATTTTATTTTCAACTTATATGAAGTTCATTTCCTAACCCTATACTTGATTTCTATATTATGTAATTGTAATAAAATCTGGTAGCGCGACATAAAATAAACAAAAAAAGAAATTATTTTATTTCTGACAAAAAATCATCGCTCCTAGAGGAGGCTTCAATCTTACACAAATTCCACTATGCTGGTTTACTTAAGTTTTTTGTTTTCTGTTTCACAATTTTCTCATCCTTCTCCCAATAAATTATTTTTTTCTTTTTTCTGTCGCTGATTCACACACAATGAATTGCTTTTAATATAGCTACTGCAAGTATTCCAGAAATTCGTAAGCTATGTTTCTCTTGTAGTAATACAAAGTAAAATATCAAGATAATTTTATATGGTACTTTCATTTTAGCTTTTTACATGTAGTTTCTAAAAACTTCCTATTTACTTTTATGAACTCTTTGCTTCATAAAATAATGTTATTTAAATCGCCAATGGAGCCCATGTTATTTTATTAAGAATCTGATTGCTGTCATTTTTTGCATTCTTTCGCAGGGCAAACACAAAGTTTTATGAAGCTAATAAAATGTTACATCTTCTACAATCATTCGAAGTGAGATTTAACAAATGGAAGTTAACTTTACAGGACAGTCTCAAACAGCTATAAATTTCTTTTGTTAATCATAGTTCTGAGAACAAATCAAGATCCTCATCATGTGTGCATGTCGCATAAGCACGAGTTTTCTTAGAACATTTACACACTTCTTTAATTTTTGCTTATCTTGGAGGAATCTTCATAGCAAATACTTATATCATTACAGAGGAGATTCTACGTCTTAGCGCAACTTCTTGAGAAGCCAAGTGGTTTGTATTTCACAATCCATAAATTCTGATTTTTTCTTTCGGTCTATTGCTGCTTACTTCAATAGTTTCCTCTTACATTATTCACTGTCTTTATGCAATATATCTTCAGTGTCATCAGCACAAACGTCTTTTTTTATTTTAGAAAATTCTGAATGCAGACGCAACGATACTGTGCAAGCATGAACATGAAGGTACATTTGCATGCTTTTCAGCATACCTCGGACAATTCACATCTTATTTGGAAACCTCCAAGGCCAACTAAATCATAAAAAAGTGTATTCAGAATTTGGTGTCTTTTTTGCCTAACAAGGTCTGGAAAGAATAACGAATTAACCACATTTATGCGTTGCCACTGTCATATGTCTTCGCGTATGTCACTGGAATCAAAAGCTCGTGTGTGTATTTTGCATTGGCAAATCCCATCTGAGCTCGCGCTTGCGGGAGTCATGAGTTTGAACGAAATTGACCTTTTCTCGGAGTGCGCAACAGTGGTTGAGGGCCGCACTCATGCTCTATTGATCACGACAGAAGCACGTGGCTAGCGGAAATAACTGCAAATTCTTGTCTACGTGGAGTGCCGTCATGTTTCTGATTATTAATTTTTTCTAATCTCAGGAAGCAAACTCAAATGGTCAATGCAATTTCAGGTGAATTCATTGTGAAAGTATACATTTTTAAATGTAATTAATTAGTTTACGGCGGTATTCACTGAAGAAATACCGTTTTGTTCAAAGTTCCAAGGCAAAATACGAAAATGTTCCTCGTCGTCCCAGAATTTTAGCTTACTAAAACGTAATAATTTTCACATTCTGTAGAAATGTAATGCATTGATGCCAATTTGGGCAATTTGACTTTGGAACTTCATCGCTAAGATTTTAAAAGTATACTTTTTATATTATAATATGTTCAGTATTTCTGGATTTAATATCAAGTCGCGGTGTCATATTCAATTTGAGAATGTAAAAATATACAAGATTCACATTCTCAGGTTAAAGGACATATTTTTCTGCTCATTGAATTTACTAAATCTGAAAGGGGCTCGCTAGAAGCCCATATAATAATAAGTTTGATAATGCATGAACTCACTGAAGTATGCTGTACACATTGTTCTAAGAAATCAAATTATCTTGTCGGATTAACTTTTTCAGAAATCTTCTCCTTAAGGATATTAAAATCGGGACGATCCTGAAACATACTCATTCAGCTCATTTGGCCAATCTAACAAAAATAATAACATCCCACAATTTATCTCAACGTAACAAAATTTTCCCGCGGAATGTTTAATATAAAATTCCAGAAAAGTCAAAGTTTAAAAAAATCATTGAAACCTTGTGGCTGCACTGCAGCTCATGTTACATAGCTTACATGCGTCGTTTTCCCCTAAGTAATACTCAGCTCTCCTTAATGACGTTCACTTGGCCCAACTAACTTTCCACAATATCCAATAGCAAGACATATCCATTAGAAATACACTCGTCAAAAGGAATAGATAGAGCAGTAAAACTAGCATCAACTATTGTATTGTAACCAAAGTATTGCAAATTAAGCACATGTAACACAACACAATTCAAAGAAAATTATTTCGGCTAAAAATGTACATTAATTAAATTTCAGTTTGAACCAGGCTCGCGACCACATATTGTTCATATATAGGAGGTCCATTTTTCAGGCAACTCAGGCTTCAGGAACCTACGGAGCACCCGTTGTAAAAAAAAACTGCTACCAGATTCATTAATCGCACAGTAGATTGCCACAGATATAGAACTGACAGCGCCTGGCAAACTCGCGAAGCGTGATTTGTCTGGGATGGATTTATTGATGAATATTGAGTGTTTTGGGGGGCACGCAATTACCATGATCATTCATTAGTCCCGTAAGTGTTGTGCAGTTGTGTCCATCCCGAGTGGAGGTGGCGTTCCTCCCCCACTGGAACGTGAGATCCGTCGCAGACTTAAACGTACGTACGTTTGGGGAGTTTATTTCCTTGATGTATCCCTCTCGAGTGTGACCCCACCCTCAGGCGAGCCAAGATCTAAGCTCTCCATATATCTCCTAAAACATGTCAGAGTGTATATGGAAGGGGACATGTCAGAGTGTATATGGACGAGGAAAGAAAGTTCGCGCGATCCGTAGCCTGTTGTGTAGGGAACTGCTCTGGCAATTACCTGATCGATCGAAGAAAGCGATCAAAGAAATCAGGGAAAACCACCTCTCAGAGCGCTCGACCGCCAGAAATTCCCTCCCGTCATTGGTTGGCTGGGCTGCGGCCGGGGCCCTGTAGGCAAGAGCGGGTGGCAAGTGAGCAGCGCAGGATTTGGGAGCGCGCGTGGCCGGGGCAGGTGCGTGCAGCCGCGGCGCGGGGGCTGGGGACATCGTCGCGTGGCGGAGAGGACGGGGGGCGCGGGGGCGTCTGCGGGCCCCGCCCGGGCTCGCCCAACATTATCGCGGTCGGGAGCCGCGCCGCGAGGGCTCCTGGCTCGCGCCGCGCCGCCTCCCGCCTCCGCCCTGCTCCAGCCCCGGGCCCTCGCTCCCCGCTCCCCCCGCCCCGCGCCGCTCGCCTGCCCGGCGCGCTTTATGAGCTTAGTAAATCACCCGGCGCACATAAATTATTGCGCATATAATCCATTGTTTCAGGCGCGCCGGAGATCAGCGCGAGTTGTTGCGTGCGCTGTCGCCTTGCCTCCGCGCCGCCTCGGCCGCTCGCCGCGCTCGCATTCGCCCCAACTCTCTTCTCCCCCCTTTTTTTCCTTTTTATCCTTTCCTCTGTGCCTCTTTATCTTTTCATCTTTTCTTTTCATCGTTTGCTTTTCTTTTTTTTTCTTTACCACTCTCTCCAATTTTTTTTTCTTTCTTCTTTCCTATTTCATTCCATTTTCTTTTTTCTCTTTTGGTTTCCATATAATATTTTCCTTCTAGTCTTAACGTTCTTATTATTTCTGAATTCCTCTCCGTCTACCCGTCTCTGTGATTCCCTGTTTGTCTTCCGTGTTCCTTCACATACACTTGAGACCTTGTTTTTCTTTCCCACTATCACATCCATCAATTCGCCCTTACCAATCATTTTATACAAGTTTTTTCCATACTTCATTTTATCGCTCGTTTACTTAACATTGTTTACCTTTTCAAAATGTTCATCTTCCCCACCTTATCATGAAACTAATCAACAAGTTGATTTTTCGTTTCCTTTTGTCTCTTACTCACATACATTGCTTTAGATTCCGTCCGTTTTTCATTGTCATCCTGCCTGTTTTTGATCGTCTTTCAATAGGTGCCTCTCACTCGTCTTTGCTCTTTTTTTCAATGTGCATATTCACCTTCGTGTTTGTCATGCATAATAGCCATCCACAAGTGTCATACCAACCTAACTGAAAATGTAAATTCCGCGACCTGAAAACTCATTGGCACGAATATTTCTTCTGTTATATCTTACTGAAAACATAATAATGTTTTTCTTATACATTGATTAAATGCTAACATAAATACTAAATGTTTCAATTGCGTGATTGATTATTAGTGATTCTGGGTGCGTCAACTACTATGGTCATTAGTCCCGTAACTGTCGTGCGTGTTTTTGCTCGGGAGATGGCGGTGGTTTTCCCCCGCCGAATGGTCAGATCCGGCGCCGACCTACCGTCGGCTAACGGGGTTTTCCACAACCAGGTATCTCCCACCATCGCGCCAGCCGGGAGACGTTTTAAGTCCCCCGACCGGTCTCCCGGCACGAGTGGTAGTGTAGTGCATGTTAGTGGAAGTGTATGTGAAAGGGATGAAGATGGGACAAGGAAAAGGAAGGAAAGATGCCCGTTTGTTAGGGTACTGCTCCGCCATTCGCCTGGTGTTGATCGGAGAAACCACGGAAAACTACCGATCAGAGCCGCTCGAATTCTACGCCAGACAGCGACTGAATTCGACCTAGCTGAAAAGCTAGTGTCGAAAATCTTGCCGCCCTCGGAACTCGAACCTACAAACTCCCGGTCAGAGGCGCTGCAGTGACATCAGTTGATACACTGAGCCTCCGCTCCCGATCGAAAAGTTTTGAAAACAATAAGACCCAGATGGTAGTTTGTTAATAGTTTTCTTAAAGCAAAAGGCATAGTTCTTTACTAATAAAAGATATTTTAGCAAACAATTACAAGAATGGAAATACAAGAATACGGAATATTCCGAAAACTTGGAATGGCAAGTCCTTGTAATTTCGTGTTTTCAGGCAAGGGACATCCTAACGGAAATTTAATGAATGCAGACTGTAGTCTGAGGAGAGAAGAGTAGGGGAGAGGGTTTATGAAATGATAGTCTAGAGATGTCATCTCCGTGCAATAGTGTCACCTCACCTGTCTAAAAGCAACCATTAATATTCAGGACTATTCATGTTCTGGTGAAATGCGAAAATGGGTCACGGTGCTTTCCTTTCCGTGTCAAGTGTTACAATTTATTGTCAAAAAGAATGCAATTAGTGGTATTTGTGCACTAGACATTTGAGTTGTTAAACATGTCCCATGGGTCATTGTATATGTGGACACTTACACTATATTCATGAAGTAAACTACTCTTTGCATACAATGGGCAAAATATGTACCATGCAAAACGGACAAAAAGGGAGTCGGGATAAAGACTACTGGTAGTACCTTTACTCAATAAATGTTTACTAATGTTCTGCAAAAAATACATAACAGTCAACGTGTAACCGTATTTAAAACACCCAGCAAAAATCTGTTGTGAACTCACCATTACGTTACAATATAGAACATTGGTATTACAGTAGTCGGTTGCATAACTGTATTTATTCTGAGATCTCTAATCAGAGTAACGATTGATAAATTGTAACAGTAACCATTCTATATCAATAACCTTTTTATCTTTTAACATATGAATGTATTGTTCTAAGTGAACGGATTGTACAATGGCAGTTGTACAAAGAAAGACAAAACAAATTCTAGGATCAGGGTCTGAGTTGAGATCGACTCAGATCTTTGTTTGCCTCCACAAAAGTATGCGTCTCTCTCTGTGGTTCTGTTACCTTTTCCTCCTCCTCCTGCCCCTCTTCCTGCTCCTCATCTTCCTGTTCCTCCTCTTCGTCCACCTGTCCCTTCTCCGGCTTCTTCGTCGTCGTCCCCTCCTCCCCTTTCTCTTTCTCCACCTGCTCCGCCTCTTCTTTCTCCTGCTTCTCCTCCCTAGCCGGCGTTTCTACCTCCTCCACCACCTTCCCCCTCTCCCCGCTCCTCGTTCGCAGTGTGGTCGCAGCGAGCCGCGAGCAACCAATATCGCGCAGGAGTAGCGCTTTCGGAGATGACGAGATACACAAAAGGTCGCGCGAGGTTGCGTGATCGGCCCCGGCCTCGACCCCCGGGGCGGAAACGGTCGCACGGGCTCCTCGCGGCTGCTCACCGCTCATTGAAACGGCGCGGCGCGGCGCGGCGCGGCGCGGCGAGGCACCGCCATGCTGTAGGTGCTGCGACTAGAGTTGCCAACAATGTTCGTGTAAAAGGGAGGGCCCTCAATAAGCCCCCCCCCCCCAAAAAGAAACAAAAAAACGCATCAACACATTCATTTTTTTAAATATTTAATTTAGACATCAGGTCTATCTCTTTTCTCTCCATATCTCTCTATCTCCTCTCCATTTGCGATTCCAGTGAAAAGATTCTTTCACAAAATGCAGATAAAGATGGTTTGAACGTCTCTTTTTTATTTTAGTTGCTAAACAGGGACACTATCATGCATGCGTGTGTCAACATTCAGAAAAAGGATTTTCATATTTTCTATTCTAAATTAAACAATAAACGATACAACGTAGCAGAGTTAATCATGTGCTAAAATAAATGACAACAAATGTTAAAAATTTACTAAAAGCAGGAAATACAAAGCAGGATGAGAGGACAATTGACGTTAATAGAGGATTGTCCTCCCAAATAGAGGAAGGTTGGCAACCCTGCGCTCACCGCTCATTGAAACGGCGCGGCGCGACGCGGCGCGGCGAGGCACAGCCACGCTGTGGGTGCTGGGACTGTCCACGGGCAAATTTACTGCACAAAGCTATTATAATCTACGATGCCTTGCCCAAATGTATATGAGGAATTTGTCAGGGGGAAAGAACAACAAATAACTTGAAACATTATACTGGGTGTATTTTTATAATTGTCGTGAATGTTTTTACATGATCCACTGTTACTCGTTTGCATTTTCTTAAATAGTATGTTTAAGTTTGTTTTCCTTCATCCGATGATTGTCATAGCGTCGCTTGTTATGTGACCATATTTTACGATATATTGACCTATCATTCGATTTTGAAGCAAAAACCGACAAATTCTAAACGAAATTTAGTGTGAAGGAAATAATACAACATGCAAGTAGGGTATTTGTAATGAAACTTTATTCCGATTGTTTAGATAATACTCTCTACTGATGCCGCTGATATTAACACACATTCTTCCCATTTGAATTTATTTTGGAAGATGTGAGTATTCATACGTCTATTACATATTTATGGATCTGGATTACATATTTCTGCCGAATTTTATAAATTAACTTTACAGAAATGAAAATTACTTAATTTTTCAATGTTTAAAATATTGACTCGAAATAATTATTCTGAGAAATTCGTTCTATGGTTGCCTAGTGTTTGTTTTGTTAAAATTGGAAGAGAAAAAAATATTCTGCACACATGAAAAAATTAAGTTCATGCACGCCTTTGACCCAGAAATCTACATGCAAATAAACCACAAAAATGTTGGAATGCGCTCAAAAATTCTTAAAATACACGACTTTTCATTATTCTATCATGTGTTTGCAAATGACATTCACATCTTTTAGCCTCCTGGAGAAAGAGGGAATATATTAATTAATCCAAATTATATACACTTTTATTTCGTATGAAATGCACAGAACGCCCAAGAAATTTTAAGATTTTCTGTGATGTAGGAGGGTCTCAATCAATCAATATCATCTTGAATTACGAAAAATGTATCTCCACTTTGCATGATGTGAAAGACTCGTGTTGTATTTTGAGAAGTTTCGGTCCAATATTTTTTTTTGGAAGTTAGATACAGAGGAAATGTACTACTTTCTTACACGAGAATCCACATCCAATCTGTAATCTACTCATCCTATATTTACTTCACACCCTACATTCACTAGCAAAAAATCGTGTTGAGCTCCACGCCGGAAAAAATCACCAATTTACTAAAAAATACAAATAAGTTGTTGTTGTTGTTGTTGTTGTTGTTGTTTTCTTCTTCTTCTTCTTCTTCTTCTTCTTCTTCTTCTTCAAGCTTTAGGTCCAGATGCCTGTTGTGGCTAACAAATAAGTTTTAAATTCCAACTGCTTAGTACATTAGACCATTTGATTAACAATTATTTTACAGATACAAACATATTTTTGACATCTGAATATTTTATGATTTTTTTCCGGGGTGCGGCATTCCCCTGGATGGGGCCCCTAAGCAGCTGCATATTTTGCTTGTAGGTAAATGAGATCGTGATGGCAACATCAAGAAGTTTTTGTATAAAGTTAATTGAGATAAATCTATGCAGGAATAATTGTAAATGCTAAATACGTACCTAAAACGTTTTTTTAGTTTGTCGCCTTCTACTTAATGATGAGAGTGATTTTTCGACAGGTAAACTCCTATTTCGGGTCCCTATATCCGAAAAAATGGATAATTCTTGCTCCTATATAAGCATTGAAGTACTTGTTCTAATACAGGCATGTTACACCGCGCTCGCACGAGTCAGTCGCCTGCCTGGGAAGCCCGGCGCTCCTGCGAGCACTGGCAACTTCCTCTGACTGCTCTCATTTCCCCTTTTGGAGGGGAAATGTTGGGATGTCCAGAATTGGGTGTACATTTGTACCAAAGCCTCAAATATGACACAAATACATTATATGTAAATCTTTTCCCACCTCACATTCAATAATTTGCATTAAAACATGCATATTAAAGTTTCACAAACAACGTTGTTAACAAAAATATGCAAATTGTACGAACTTTAATTATAACGAACATTTCCAATAAAAATATGTGAGATTGCATGCCAGGTTACGAAAGAGGTAGTTTCAAAGATAATTAAATATGTTAAAAAAGAAGCTCGAACGGTCAGAAAATCTGCAGAATGGTGAATCACCAGAGCAGAAATATCGCAGGCCACGATATCGTTGTTTCCGATTCAATTTTTCTGAGAAAAATGCAACCATTTTGTCCACATTACCAATAGAAAATCTTCCTCTTGCGTTTGCCTCCGTCTCGTGCCAAGGTAATTGAAGTTGCGCCCAGACTGGAAGTATCTGGCAAAACCCCACAGCACAATGTGGACACACGGGGCGTAGGACCAACAACCTAAACACGGTCTGTCGTACGAATGCAATTGCTTGTCTCAAGGTCCAGAAGAGCAAACTCTCCCCCATGCGCCTGCTGGAGTGTCTATAGCATTAAAGAACTGAAAGAACCGGCTCCAAGGACCATGTTCATTCATGCATACTTCTCCCACCGCCAGCATTCACTACTGGATATGGTGTCCGTGACCAAAGACAAGATCTGAAGAGTGAAGAACAAGCTGCCTCAAAACTTTCTTTCTGTCAAGAGTGAACTATGATCAGGAAATGAAACACTTTCCGAACTGTTAAACGCAATCGGATCATGCTTGTACAAGTTTGTTTTTCCATGAAAAATCAATGCCTCCACAAACTTACGTTATAATAACACGTATGTGCCTCTATAATTCAAAACCTCCCAGAACGTAATTTCTCAAGTTGTTCTGAGGAACGCACAAAAGATCATCAAGCACGGCCAAATAGTCAAACATAATACTCTCGTTTAAATAGAGGTAAAAGCAATTAGTTCGTTATTTTTTGCCTTCATTTTGTATTGTATCGCAGTAACACATTCATTATACTCTTACGCAGAGACTAATGAATGTTCATTTAATTTTATACGACGAGGTAGGGTACAAGCAATCAACCTCGACATTTAGGGTAGCACCATAACGGAAATATGCTGCGTTGCAGCGTAGTTAGCGCGAATGTCTTACAGCCGAACGATCTCATGACCTGAGATTGTTGTCTGCGTCGGACATTAACTTTTGTTTTGAATGCGAGTCTCTTATGTCAGTGCCGGAGTGGTTTCTGAGCCTGACGTATAATATTTCATCCCTGGCCTTTTGTAGGCGTGATGCAGGTCGCCCAGGCAAAGAACGGTGCAGGCGAGAGGGGAACGTTGCTTCTGAATTGAGGAAAATTCCGCTGCTTTCAGAAAGTTGGCAAATGAGTCGCCAACGACGAATGTTCGAACTTTTTATATGAGCTGTTGCAGAGATAAAGAGCCCGAATGCGGTAATGGAATGTTTACCACAGAGCTTAACAACGTGTTAGGTGTTAAGATATAAAACAAGATTGTAAGTAATAATATTACACAATTAAACCTTGGTTTTCTGTTATTTACATTCCTTGTAATGCATAATTGACAATAATTAAACTTTCTTTCTTAAAATAGTTAAAAATTTTGTTCTATTAGAAAGAAAAAAGTGAAAATTTATATTGCTTATTTTCACAAAATATAATTTTTTAATATCAAGGTTAATATCTTTTGAAGTATATCCCCAGGAAGGAGGTTTTTAATGCCCAGTGTCTTGTGTCTACTAGTGCTCAAACTCTTATGTCTTCTTATTCTCATTAGATTCCTTTCTGCACAACTGGCCACGTACGTATTTAAATAGCTACAGGACAACTAAGAATAAGGACATAATACTAAGTGTTTCGAGTGGTCATGTCTCTGGGACCTGAAGAAGGATGTAAAGGATATAAAATCCGAAACGTATAAAATTGATTGTAAAAGTTGATTAAAAACTATGGTATAAGCAGATCTTTTCATCTTAATTTAAGAACGGTATGATCAGATTGTCCTTAATTAGAGGAGTATGTGAATAATTTCCACAAATAAAACGGTTTACCATGAAAATACCAGAGGGAGGTGACACAATAATCTAGTTCGTTTTGTTTATTTAAGGTCGCATTAACTACGATGTCTTTAACGACCACTATTGATTAACGTTAGGAACATCACTATAGGGATTGAAAAGATCTGGTGATGGTGAGGGGTGACAGGACTAACACAAATACAGCTTTGACCGCGATCCTTCGACTCGAGATCGCCACGCCACTACTGCCTTAGTGATCTTGATCACCCGGTTAATAATAATAATAATAATAATAATAATAATAATAATAATAATAATAATAATCGCCCTAATCATAATAATAATCGCCCGGTTCGGCGATAATCTAGTTTGTTTTCTGAACATTTGTAAATAATAATCGTTCCTACCATGATACGTGGAGAACACAAGGAATACGTAAGAAAGAAGAAAATGAAAATTACGACAGGAGTCTGGTACGCATTAGAAAAGGAAGAATAGAAATTCAAAAAGTGAATAAATTAACCTTCAAGGGGACACAGTAGCCGGAAGAAAGAATAACGTTGGTAGGTGTGACGAATATAATGGTCAAGGAAATATCCTTACAGGTGTTCCGAGTGTAGTAAGGAAATATTAAGCAAAAGACCTTGATGGAGAACAAAAAAGACTGCACAGAATTGTCAAGTTAATGATGATGATGATGGTAGTGGTGAAAATGGCGTGTGTGTGTGTGTGTGTGTGACGCTGTAAATGGTAATGGCAATTAGATGTGAGTAACATCCAACGTCACATTGCAGTGAAAACAAAAGAAGAAAAGGGAGATATCACTGAGTGCATACGAAAAGTGACTCCCTTCAAAATTTTCAGTTTTCAGGATTTATGCTGAGAGAAAGCGCACATTTCGAGGCTAATGTTAAAAGTGTTATAATTTATACCGGCTTCCTTGTAAACTATTATTAAGGAAGTTTTACTTACCTATTACGAAGACTATTTTCTAAACCAATTTATTCATATCATATCTTAATAGCTTCAGACGAGATCTTCTGGGAACTTATATTAAAGATGAAAGTGTAGCGGTAATCACAACCAAAATATAATTTTTTTAATGTTATCGCAATCGTGTTATACACGATATTGCTTTACTTTCTGGCAGCTGTCGCTCAAACTGCCAGTTGTTAGAAGTTTCAGTCGCGTTCTTGAGGTAATCCGTATTAGAGGTGGATGTATAGAAGCAATCTCGACTCAGTATATGCTTTATTTACTATTCCTCATTTAACGCAAAAATGGTGATTTTTGAGATGTGTGACTTTTCTTGTGAACCCGCAATGAATTTCTTAAAACAGGAGTGTCCAATTTGCAAGGCCTCGAGGGCCCAAACTAAAACCTAATATAGTTGAGGGTCATATTTTCATTACTCGGACGATCCACACGTGATCCCGTATTGTTGTTCTCGGCAGTTTCCCCGGCTGCTCTGAAACAGGAGGGGGGATGTATGCATGAAATCAGGCTCTACCTTATAAAGCGCAGTGAAACACTGGAATGATTTTGAATTTCTAAATTTAAGAGAAAAAATCGGTAAATCTAAACAAATTATTTCTACATTAAGGAAGTGTTAACTCTGACAGGGCGCGTGCCCTATATTCTCGCTCGATATGAATATAAAGGACTTTTGACAAAAATCGTTCCGCGGGTCACAATAAATGGCACTGCGGGCCGCCAGTAGGACAGCCCTGCCCTAGACAGTGTTGCCGTATCCGCTGATGTGTCCCAAACGCAGAAGTAACGACGGCGAACGCCAGAGGCGCGTAGAACGGCGTCTCCGGATGTGTGGCGCCCAGCACGCTGTCCCTTGAGGCGCGCAGCTGCCTTGGGCGGCTTTTGAGCGGCTGCCGGGGAAACCCGCGCTCCGCAGCCACGGAGTAGGCGGCCTCGGGATGCAACCCCGCCGCCTGGATGCCAACGCCAGCCCCGCGTTGCACTGGCTGCCAGCCGCTACCGCTCGTGACACTGCTGGCTCCGCAACCTTCCACAGTTCGCACACGTCTGCCTTCCATGGCGTGTGTGGCTCCAGACGGTGATCGTCCAATGCGACTTGGCCCATCCTGAATGTGGACAAGATAAAAATACGAGACATTTAAAAAAATTATGAAGATAAAGTTGTATTTCATTAATAAAATCTGTTCTTCAAAGACATCTTCAAATAAGTTCAGGTACAATTTTTTTAAAATACGAGCAGTTTTCGCGTAATGTTGTGTGAAATATAGGTCATTTTTCGACAATTATTTTCTCAAAAACGGCTCCATTTTTTAAAAATTTTCTTCTCCTATGCATTTCAATTATGTAAATGTCAACTACAACTCACCACTAAACCAATATACTAAAATATCAACTCTTTAAAAATGATGCACTACATTTTTTTGACAAAAACGAATCGTTTATGCGTAATTTGTGCTTGAAATTAACCCACCCTCTAAAGAAACATTTCTAGAATGGCAGGTGTCTTCGTTGAACTCTGAATTTTCGAAAATTTCGTGTTAGATGTAATGCGAGAGAATTTCATTTTTAAGCGGCGACCCATGAGTGGACGTCAGAGACAGCGTGGTGTAGCGGTGAAGCGCACAGTGAGATCACTGGATGGACCTGAATTCCAGTCTCGGAGTGAAAAACTTTTTGCAGGTTCATGTAGTAGTATAATTTTTCCAAGCGATTACAAATAGTGCGAGAAGCTTTGTACTATTCTAATTCCACTAATTTACAGTATAGTATACATTGCGGCTAAAAACCGAAATATGATAAAGTTATCCCGACACATATTATACCGACTATGTAGCTTAAGTTGAATGAATGACGATAAACAGATATTTAAAATTGGTTCCATGGCAACAAATTAATAGTAAACGAAGGGGAAACAGTATGAATGCAGTTTTCCATTTCAAATAAGCAATTTATACTCCATTGAAATTGAACGATGTGCAAGTGACTGATGTAACGGTAACAAAATTGTTGGGTCTCTCAATTCAATCAAATCTCAAGTGGAACGTCGATTTAAATGAATTGAACTTAAAATAAGTTTATTATGCTAGGCGTTCAGAATTCTTTCAAATTCAGTCAGTTTTTACCGCTCGAGTATATTTCGCGAATGATCATTCCCGTCTGTTATGTGACATAATATTCTGGGAAAACATTCTATTGCTCCCAGTCTTTTAGATTACAAAAATAATTGTACGGATAATAAGCAAATCTCACCCACGTGATTCTTGTAAGCCTCTCTTTATTAAGCTTGGAATTTGCCATTACTTTGCCTCTTCATTTACGAATCAGTGGTTTTTGTCAAAAAAATCACATATTTAAAGCTGGGAATACATTTTCAGCGAATGTGTGTAACTACAGAACTCGACTTAGTATATTCATATTTTTAATATATTCATATTATCATATTTATCAGATGTCAGTATCAACAGCTCTCTACAAAAAAATACATACAATACCTGTACATTATTTTACAACACATTGCCAGATGGAATTAAACGATTAAAATTAATAGACAACTTTATGTGCCCAGTGAAAACTTTTCTGCAGCAAAACTGTTTCTGTAAAATTAAGAGACTATACCGAGCATCAAAGAAGAAAGTAAACTTAATTTTAAAAATGATATTTAATGCTAATTACCATTTCGACTATAATTCTAAATAATTAATTCTAATAAACTAATTTTCTGTAGAGTCGCTATAATTTCGAGAAGTTTCTCTCATCTGCCACACATGCACCTTTATTGAGTCGTCAAATAATTTATATATTCTACTCCAAGTAAAAGCAAATCGTTTAACACCTCATTAACAATTGTGATTTATAAAGTCTTATTCCTTTGGATAAGTAGATCTACTGACGCCCAAGACTGAATATTGTGTCCCCTGCATGATTCATTGAATGTAGTGCTTAAAAGTAACGAGATCGTTTCGTGAGCTTTGAATTGTAAATTTGGAGCGGATGGAAAAACGGTGACAAGTGCGAACGACTACAAAACACCAACCAGAGACAGCCATGGCGGGTCTTCAGAGGCGCTATTGCATGTGTGTTCACTGTACATTAAAGCCGTGTGTACATCTAAATTGAACATCGTGAAAGAAAACTGCAAGTTTTGATATGAACAGAAGCGTTTAGATTAGAACGGGCTTGATGTTGAAAGAATACATCGATGAAATGAAATTGAAGAATTTATCTGAAAGCACGCTGCATAACGTTAACCTTCCCAAAGTTAAGCTCTGGCATAACCACGTACCACTCCTCCGCTAAGCACAAAGGTCATATCGGCCTTGTAAAGGTCAAATTGAGTTATTATTACCATGTGGCTCTGTGTAATTTGTTCTGCCAATGATAAGGTTTAATGATCGAATTACGGACGGAAAGTATTAAAGAAACCTTCTGAATAAAGTGATATCTTCCCTTTTTATGTTCTAAATTTCTAAGGATATTTGGTCGTAAGTAACAAATAATAAGCATTTCGGGCGATGTCTACTGCATATATTTTCACCACATATTTACAAAACAATAGCAATGAATTCTACCTTGAATAATTTGAGAATTAAGTAAGGAACATTATTGAACTTTAAATATCGATTTTTCGCTGGCTTAGGTGGTTCAGGGCATCAACTGAAGTCACTGCAGTGTCTATGATCGGGAGGATCTAGGGTTCGCGTCCCGAATGTGGCAGGATTTTCGACACTTTCGACACTAGCACTAGTACGTCGAATTCACCTATTGTCTGGAAAAGAAATCTAGGCCACAGACCGCGATCTTTTCTACCTCTTCCATGTTTTATCCTTGCCCCTTACACGCACTTACACTTATAAGCACTACAATACCACACATCTCAGGAGACCAGTTGGAATCTTAGAGCTTGTCCCGGATGAGGCGGTGCCCCGCTGGTACTTGGTTGGAGAAAATTCTGCTAGCCGACGGTAGGTCGTTGCCGGATCTCGCCATCCAACGGAGGAAAATCACCTCCATCTCCCGCAATAATAACACGCACTACACTTACAGACGAATAATCTTAGCCGTTGACGCGCCCGGAATCACTATTCAATCAATTTCTCTTTTTTAAATGTATTTTCTTCCTGATCGGCAGTTATGCCTTTCAGGGGTTTGTACATTTTTATTTTTTAATACATAAGATTTGGGCATACAACCTCTCACTCTTGTATCTTACTAGATAATTTCATACATTATATTTCTAATACATACATCAAAACAATTTTACATGCAATATACAAATTTAAATCTTTTAAATAGATACTCTCTATACATACATTCAGAAATTATCGTTGAATATGGGATGAGAATTTTCATATTTAACTTACATTATTATAGTGAATATTTACTTCTTTTGGGGAGTTAACATGTCCTTGAGATATCGGGAGCGTATTCTTTTGGGATTGTTTAACGTTTTACCCATTGTGAATTTTATACTGCAAGGAGAAAGTGGAAGAAGTGTAAAAAATTGTCACAGTTTTTTCTTATATGTTCAATTAGGGGTCCTTTGAATATGCGTATTCGAGATGAACCAAGGAGCCTTGGCACATTTGTAAAAAGTGCAAGGTTTGAGTCTTCTAATGTGGGAATGTCTGAAAAATAAACATTGAAGAGGAATGGTGATAGTGCAGAACCTTGAGATATCCCTGCTCTTATTCTTCTAGTTTGCGAAAGTGCGCTGTTTACTTTAACTCTATACATTCGGTCTGCAATAAAACTACTTATAACATCCTGTAAATAGAAAGGCACTCCCAGCTGTTTGAGTTTGAATAGTAATCTAGTATGCCAAACTTTATCAAAAGCTGTTTCTACGTCTAAAAACAATCATATTGTATGATTTTTGTTATGGAAACCGTTTGCAATTTGTTCTATCAGGCGGATGAGTTGATGATTTGTACAATAAGTTTGCCTAAATGCGAACTGCTCATCTGGTAATGCTCTTATTTCTATGAGGTATTTGGTAAGTGTTTTTTGTATAAATTTCTCAAATACTTTGGATAAGGAGGATAATTAGTCTGTAGCTCGTTACGTCCTTCAACTGCTCATTTTGAGTTCATTTGCGAATACGACCTTCGTGCTTAACACGGCAAGCCGGCATGGGAACAGGCGCTCTCTTACACCACAAAGGGCGTAGCTAGTCTGATGCGAAGTGCGCGGCACGAGCCCCCGAAGCAAAGACCCCCGTTGTGAACGCAATTTAAATATACTCTGTTAAATGAACATTGTAGCACTTACATCTATCTAAATTCGTGGACTGTCTTACGTTTGAAGGACTTCTATTTGTTACTTAGAGCAGGCAGTTGTGGCGAATACCTCTCCTCTTCTCTAGGTGTGAGGAAAGTAGGTTGATAAGTAGGTTGGGTGCAACGTATGGATATTTTCACCTTGTGATTTTGTCATACAAGGCAAAGAGGAAGTCTCTATGTATCCCTTATTATCAACTAAATAGCTTTCAACCTTTCATAACTTCTCAGTAAAGTCAAGAATCTGATCTCCGTACTTGGTACTGATAGCGGTGCAGACTAAAAGAAGAGAATTTGCTTCACAGTTGTGCAGCTTACGACCTTGCATACGATATGAAGCTTTTGTCATTCATTTCTTCTTTGGTGCCAAGAAGGTGGTATTGTGTGTTCTGACTTCAATAGCAGTCGAGCACAGATAAAAGGTTGTTATGAGCACTTTTATACTTCCTATTCTTGTGAGGTAACTGATTTAGATGCAAAAGCATGTTCTGAGTTGTGCGAACGAATATGGAAGTCACTGAATAACAATGTTTCTAGAGAACTCAAGTTACACAAACGAAAAGTGGTGTTAAGATGTAGAGAGATATGCAGGAAAGGTCGCGACAAACTGGAGTATCGAGTAATCCTTACGAGGTTCGGGATTAAACTGAGATTGAGGATTGAGGTGTAGCACAGAGGCCAACGGCCCTGCACAACCTTGATAGGTTGTTTTGCCGAGATCTTTGGCGCGAATGGAAATAGGTTACATAATACAAATTTACACAAAGTTATTACAGAGAAATTTTATGTTACCGGCAAAACAGTTTGCAATACACTGTTCTGAAATGTTCTGATTAACAGGGTTTAATTGTCAGAAGTGTGTTTGTTATTCATTTGTTTTCCTTTTTGTGAATCATAACTTTTTTTAAAAACTTACTATATAGTAATTCACTTACTGTACAGTACTATCTTATTTATGCCTTATTCACTTTCAACTAAAGTACTACTAGTACTTATAACGTTTGTGGAAGTACCTCTGAGCTGCCTAAAGACGTCTTACCTGTAGTGTCCGTACGTCGTTTGCGTAATCAAGTGCCACAACGTATGGGCATTAGAGAAGGGGAGACCGGTATGCCAGAGGTATGTAGTGCAGTCGGTACATTATTCCGATCTGCTTCCTGGGAGACTTGTACTACTTTCTGAAAGTTTTACTTTCTCGACTTACGAAGTTCTTCGTAAGAAGAGAACGTTATGTAATCGTACGCCGGAAAACGGCGGATTTTCGCCAGAAAAACTCTTATTGCCGGACTCTGGTTTTGGATCGATTTGTGAATTCCGCTCTATCATATTCTCATTACATGTCCTAGTGACAGATATTGTTAACTGGTACCCACACATTGCGGAGAAACTAAGAAACACACCCAGGCGTTACAAATATTGGGTTCTATTATAAAAAAAAAATGAAAAATTCTGCTACTCCTTGTTATGCCCTAATGAGTCAATCCCTAAAACTGAGCGCGGCCGAAGACGGAACCCGGGTTGAAGGGACTCTTACAATCACAATTTCACAGCGAACCTTTTTAATTTTCGAATCACACTTGTTGATATTTTTTCAAAATTCAGCTAATAAATAAATAATATTTAAAAATTAAACAAATAAAATAAAAAAATGAAAAATGAAGAAATGAATAAAAAATGAAAAAATAAAAAATAAATAATAAAAAAAATTAATTCCATGCTCCCGTCGACCATGTAGTGAAGTCAGCACATGGTGTGGCATACGGTACGGGGTGACATTGTGGCGGCCCTGGGGAACAGAAACCTTGCTGGTGCTGGTGCAGCCCACTAGCAACGCGCGTGAAAGAGGGTACTAGGCATCATGACCAAACCACAATACGGCAGCATGAACATTCTCCTGCCCGAGCGGTCAAACGGGAGTGTGAATCCTATCTCGGCCTTACAAGATCAACAAGTTCTTCTTGTGCAGCATTGTCTGCATTGATTGCCTTTTGTAAAGCCCGATTTATCAGTTTCCATCTAATTTCCCTTGTACAAATACATGACCGACCACACTCGACGTATTGTATACGAAAACATTAAGCGTGCACCCTGCGATAACTTAGTTCTTGTCGCCGACGTAATGGGATCATTGGGAGGTTTTTAAGTAAGGTTAGAGTTTGATATTTTAAATGCTGAACATTGCATTTTCAGCCAAATCACTGCAGATCCATCCAGGTGAAAAATTGCAAATCAAGTAACATTCCTATCATAAAAAGCCATTTTTATAAATTTCGAACGTAACGTACTACAATCAAATCCTCCTGGCGAAATTCAACTTCGCTAAATTAACGCTCCAATCCGAATAAAATACCTACCCTTCATCCCACAGTTTTTATAAAGAAACAGTATGGGGGAAATGCACCTGATAATTTCGAGTCCATTTTTGAACCAAAAAATGGAAGTTTTTGCGGTGTAAATCAGGTTTAATTTTGTGTATGTGTGCGTGTGTGAGTGTGTGTGTGTGTGTGATTTCTTTATCTCCACAGGACATTTTTATTTGAGAGATAGAGCCTTCTTCCGGGTGTTTTCCATTCCTCCTTTTTACTCCCTCTTCCTCCATTAACCCTTTTCGTTTTTAAAATTTAATTCCTTTGCTCTCTTGTTTTCTTTCCATTTTCTGTTAATAATCTTCTTCTCTTCCTTAGCAACATGCCCTGCAAATGCCAATACTTACATTACTGCCGAAGAAACTTGATACATCGAATCGACAGGGTTGTGGTTTAGGTAATAGGTCCTCGGTCTTGTTTTCTATCAGAATGGAAATAGAATCGTACTGAGAAATTGAGTATTCTGCAGGATCTGAGGCCCGATATTTCTTCAGAGTAGCGACAAAAGCTTCGATTTGAACAATCGGGCTCTAGTACTCTTCTGCAGAAAATGCCTTCGTTTGGCATAACTATTTGTTGATGTAGTCAATAAGGTTCTCAAAGAATGACGACGACTGATACACTCAAAGAAGCGAGCTGTGTATAACACGTTCGTAAACTTCTTTATACTTCTCCAACACACGTTACCGGTTTTACTGTTTTTTGACGAACATAAATCGAGACCTGCAGAGATAGAGAAATTACACATCACCGTGTATCATATCTTATTCTTGCTTGCCTCCATCAGAAACAAGAGAAGCGTTGATTGCCATGACTGAGTTACATATATTTACACTTTTCCAGATACATATGCTTATTAGTTACTTTTTTTCTGTAACATAGACCAGGATCTTAGTTTTTTGGCAACATGTGTAGGTTTTACTGCCCGCCTCCGCAGATTCTTGAACATACGTCATAAGGAACTTCCCTCACTACACAATATTTGCTTCACACATTTTAATTCAATTCTCAAACAAATGACAAGATGTGTATGCGACAAGCATGTGATAACAATGTTGTTTAGCGATGTATGACTGTGTATATGAAATTTTCCAAACAAGAGAGATGAATCCACAGAATATTAGCTATGGGCATACATTGTGGAGCCATATGTCGCTTGGCGAACAGCGTGTTTTTTTTCGTTCCTCTAGGTTGCGCGTTTCAAATGCCGAAACTTCGTGGGGAATTTTTTGGGGAAACAGAAGAATTCTTCAATTTTTCTCTGAATTCCTTGATTTCCTCAACATTTTATTGCTCTATTCCCCCAGTATTTATTTTTAATAACAACCATCATCACCAATATGTATTCAAAAGATTTGCGTGCAGACGATAATTATAAACAATAAATTTAGGGACGCTAGTAGTGGAAATTTGATTCCTGTCTTCACTTAGCCTAGCCTAGCGACACACGAGCGTCACAAAACGTACGTCGTTGACGTCTATTTTTTGGCAGGTCACACGGACAAGATCACAGCCGCGTAACGGACATCATTTGTCCTGTGGTCTTGTTCTAGGAAACATGCCGCGGATGCCGAGTTAGCGACTGTGTTCCATTGAAATGAAACTAATAAACTAGAGGAGGAGATGGTGGGTTCATCGCCTTAATAGCGAGCGCCTTTTAAAAGAAATATTTTACTCCCACGTTCAGATTTTATGTAACGACTGTGAGAAATTCTTAAATAATTTCCGAATAATTTCCGTCCAAGCTATCCTTCAGAGAATTGCTCTCGAAATTATATGATCAATTTTGATCATATTAAGCAACAAAAAAACGATGTGAATTGTGCTACACCGCCAGAAGAAATACTTGTAGGTTAACTTCATTTTATTAATTGCGGGTCTATTCGTTTTATGAATGGAAAAACGTACACCGCTCGTTCACTGCGGTTGAACTTATGTATAATGTACGTCGCTATTACTCCCCGGGTACTGCAGACTATTTCTAGATGCCTAAGAAGCTACAACGCGTGCCAGGAACGACGCACGCATAGCGGTTAACGTCCATTTGCTGCACCGCGAGGAACATTATTGGCGATGGACGTCATTGCAGCGCGCTAGTGAACCACGCATTTTAACGTCTGTCATTTGACACTCGTCTGCCGCTAGCCTAAGGCGGGATTCTTCTTTGCGAAAGTCTGGTAGACCAAGTGGGTTCCCTGCAAGTTCAACTGCTTTCCCTGACACTCTTCCCCGCATTGCTCCGTTATTAACTCCCATTACTCTGTCATCTTATTTATCATCCCAGGGGGAACATAGGCTAAGGAATCATGATAATTTATTATTAATAATTATTTAATATTTCTACAAGCAATTTCTATTGCATCTGATGTCTACCCAGACATCACATGACGGCAATGACGGAACATTTACTGTTCAGAAGCAGAGTCTAGGGCTCTGAGGGTTACCAGGAACGTGGACGAAACCCATGATTGATTTGGATGTACTGTACCTACCAGCAATTATATATACAGTAAAACCTGTTGAAATGGCTACCTCAAGTCCGTAGGAAGCGTCGGGAATATGTCGTACATTAATCTACAAGCACTTCACGTCAATGAATGATAAAAATTTACATTCAAAATATCACTTGGTGTAAAGCTCTAGATTGGTTATGTACGTACCTTAACAACGATAACAGAGAGTACTTGCAAGCCTGTACACCATTTTGCATTTTCACTGACCTCGGGAGCCGCGCGAGCCATTCGAATGCACGTTAAGAAGGGTGTACATGAGACTCATTCTAATTGATTGATTGAGTTTTTCGTGTTTCCAGGCGGGTCAACTGCTTTTGTCATTAGTCCCGTAAGTGTAGTGCTTTTTTTCTCGAGAGATGGTAGTGATCTTCCCCCACTGGATGGCAAGATCCGGCACCGAACTACCGTCAGCTAGTGGGGTTTCACCCTAACCAGGACTCTCCCATCAGCGGGACACCGCCTCAGTCGGGACAAGCTCTAAGCTCCCGACCGCTCTCGCGGAGTATGTGGTAGTGTAGTATATGTTAGTGTAAGTGTGTGTGTGTGTGTGTGTGTGTGAGGAGAGAGGATAGGACAAGGAAGAGGAAGGAAAGATCGCGCGCGGTCCGTGGCCCATTTGGTAGGGTACTGCTCCGGCATTCGCCTGGTGTTGATCGGAGAAACCACGGAAAACTACCGATCAGGGCAGCCGGCCGCTAGAATTCTCCTCCAGACAGTGACTGAATTCGACCTAGCTGAAAAGCTAGTGTCGAAAATCCTGCCGCCGTCAGAAGTCGACCTTGGACCTCCCGGTCAGTAGCGCTGCAGTGACATCAGTTGATGCACTGAGCTACCGCTCCCGGTGGCTCATTCCAGAAGTATCGACCACCGATGAGTTTGCGCAGTTCGAACCGTAGTGTGTAAATTGAAATAACAATCGGCGAGATCATGATGGACTGTTACAAACAGTTCAAGTAATATTGCTTTTTGTATTATATTGGAAGTGTTTCTGATTGATATATAACAATGTGAAATATAAATCTAAAACGAATTGCACATCAATATTTTATTTGGACAGTACGTATTATTTATAGTTTATTGCAGTACGTATTGCTTATAGCGCTGTAGCAAAGCGCTGTAGCCTTCACTGTAGCAAAGCGAATCACAAATTTAGAGTGGAGCTAAACACAAAATTGTTATATTCAATATTTTTTCTTTGTTGATGACAGTAATAAACTGTTTTATCATTAACTATGTTTATTTGAATAAGACAGTTCTATCAAAGCGAAAAAAATATATTCATAAAAAATCACTGTTACTTTCTGCTTTAATTTCTGTCAAGAGTGCATTATAGATTCATAATACCAAGTCAACGAGCACTACTTACTCATCGTTTATGACATCGTATAAAACATTAAGCCCTTTGCAATCTATTTACCAAGACCCATAGTAATCTCATGATTGCCCGTAACGCTGTCAGAAAGGTTTCCTCATTCTGATTCATAATGGGGGGACCCCCTCCCCCCATTATGAATCAGAATGAGGAATTTGCCCCCCGTATTTGCCCGCCGCAAATGGTCACAATATATGGGATACCGAACATTACATTCTTTCTTGGAATTTCATTTTTATGTCAATCATGGAGTGAGAGATTATTCTCATCATTTCCTTAGTTTTGCTGTCATTTGGAGAATATAACATTACCGGTGAATATCAGTAATTAAATTGTAATTTTTTGTTGGAAATAAATAATTTAAAAAAATGCCACTGCTTGTTGACAATAAAAAAGGATGTCGTTACATAACAGTGAATGATGGCCTTTGTAGCTAGAACTATATGACATTATCTATATAAAAAAGAGTAAATGGGCAAATAATTCCACAGCATGGATCCTTGCATTATAGACGCCCAGTCATTGAATCTGCGCGCCGCGACGACCCCTACGTGCAAATGGCAGTCTGCCTCTACTCGTGAAGGTGCCTACCCACACCACTTGCACTTTCGACACTTTCGTGGGCAGACGTCCGGCTCTTGACAGCAGAATACCCGCGCAAGCAGGCGTTCTGCAGGCTTGCTGGAATAAAGTGTCATCTGTAGTGAACGCCCACCAAGAAACGAGTGATTTCTTATAGACGTCAAAAGGACTACAAATTTGGGTTCTAAGCGTTTTTGATTATCCCATTGTCTTAAGAAAATATGAAACCAATAATATAATACCAGTCATTTATGATACGATGATAAGCTTCTTGTATATTACTCATTAAACAACATTAAAAAGTTACATAAAATGAGAGTATTTGTAAATAAATTTTACACTCGATTAGGTATCCAATACGCAGAAAAATTGGTAATCTATTTTCGTACTTTTGTGGTTGAACTTCTGCTGCCAACGGTCGGGTTCAATCCAATTCTATAAAGTGATGGCAGAGCCCTGTGGATTTTATGGTATTGAAATTACGACTCTGAATTCTAGGACTTATAGCAAAATCCAAGCAACAGGGATGAGATTTTTAAGATCCATTTTAGGAGTAACAAGAAGAGACAATTGAAAACGACTGCATCAGGAGGGCCCTTGGAATTTACAACCTGAATAATGAAATAGAAGAATAAATGAAGAAATGGAAAGACCACATATTAAGAATGAATGATGAACGCATTCCAAAGCAAGTCCTGTGCTACACACCCAGGAAAAAGGAATATCAGTAGACGCAGGAGAAGATGGATCGATCAATGAGTCGCAACGGACCAACCGGTCTAATGCTTCAACGAGAAGAAGACAGTGTGTAAAGTGATCTAATGACAAAGGCATGGACGTATCTTCGATCCCACGGTGACATAACATTTTTTAAAAAATTAGAATTCGCCGGCTTATGTGGCTCAGAACATCAATACATGTCACTGCAACATTCTCGCTTCAGCTGCGGGCCAGAGCAGTCGCTCCGTAATCAGCAACTACTATCGTTCCATGCCGAGTCAGGCCGACCAGTCTCGGTCTGACTTCAGTATTTGTTTAGTGTTTTGTCCGTCCAGTGAAGTATAAATTGTATCAAAACTGTTCAAAGTGCTACACAATCTGTACACCGAAGTTACTTTAAACGAGTGAGTGCAGTGCGTCCATCAATCGCTCGTTACTCTCATTCATGAGCAACAAAAACAAAGCCATCACACGGGAGTTAATCAGTGCCGCCCTAACCACATTAAACGGTGAACCACCATCATCGCCAGTCAGCAATATGGAATCTTACTCAGCAGGTCACTCCAGCAACTTCCAAACGGGCGGGAATTACACGCCCTCCACAACGTCACCGATGGACATTAGCCCCCGGCTCCATCATCAGGCGTCCCACCAACCTTCAACCAAGCGACCTCCGGGATTCTATCCGGCAAAAGATCGATATAGACCTGCGATGAAGGTGACAGCAAACGCGCGGCAACGCAAGGTAACACCCATCATAATAGTAACGCAGACCTACAGAAACAGTATAACGTAACAGTTTCCAATAGAGTTAGCATTCTTAACGAACAATTGCCGGAAGAACCACCCGAAGCAAAAAAAATTCCTCCAATTTTTGTTACCGCCACAAGTAGTCACGCCGAACTTATTTGTGAAATTAAAAATAAAATATCCAATAACTTCACAACAGAATTCAAGACCAACAAAATTAAAATTCTATTCCGGACCGTACAAGATTTCGGTAGTGCTGTCAAGTATTTTATTGAAACTAACAAACAATTTCATACCTATAGTGATCCCTCTTGTAAAAACTTTTCATTAGTGATAAAAAATATACACCCAACAATCACCGAAGAAGAAATATTAGCAGACAAAATCCCAGTTTCAGTCAGTCATCCAAGTAACCAGATTAATAGAAAAGACAAAATAGAATCAGTCAAAAAAACAAACTCCAAATCAATAACGTTGCAACTCAATAGTTAAACCAGAGAAAAGAAAAAAATCAAAAGGTCCAATTCAATGCATGAGATGCTTAGATTTTGGTCATACCCGTAACCATTGCAATTACATAATGTCGTGCGCGTTTTGTGCCGGAGAACACTTCACTGCGCAATGCCCTACCAAAAACAATAATAATCTAAAATGTAAACTCTGTAATGGAGCAATTAACGAAATCCAACTTCACTCAAATAAACTACACCAACCAACAAAAAAAGAAAAATATTTTGTCTAAGAGAATCATAGAAAATGTTACCAACGCCATCACCCCATTAAATCTTACAAACTTCCCTTCACTCCCACAAGTAACAGAAATCCCAAACTTCACTCAAAAAACTACAACCAACCCCATCCTAACACTACCACAAACCAAACATTTAATTCAACCAACAACAATCACCCTACGAACAACAATAACACCTTCACACCAACTCTACAGAATATAATCCACTCAATCACTGTAGCAGATGCAGCCCGTGTGAGGTGCCGTGCTGCGAGTGAGACTACATACGGGGATCAGAACGAGTTTCAGGGAATTGTTTGTCTTTATGGGAATGATAAACAGTATGCAAGGTGAATGAATATAAATTTAATTGCATAATATAAATACAGTTGGTTTTGTTTATAGTAAGCCGGAGGACCATAGAAAGTTTACAAAGTTTACTGACTGCTCTTCTTTCTTGAAGTACACGGGTTTAGCTTACTTACAGTTTTGTAGCAAGGAGGGCACCAACCCAAATCACTCGGCTGAGTGTGTCGCTGTCCGGGCTCAGGTTGGCTCCAGGCAATTCGGTGGTGCGAACTGGCATGGGCGCGGACTCAGATGACCGGAGCTGGTGGTGGAGATTGCCGTGAATTCGGCCAGGTGGCGGCTGCGGCCCGCGAGTGGCACGAATTTGAGGCAGGCTTGATGTGGCCGTACTAATCGTCTTGATAGGCGAAGCAGGAACAGCCGACTCTGTTGAGTCTTGTCGGTCAGTCAGTTTAACAAGTTCGGAGCAGTGTAGTTTTGAGAAGTTCTCGGTTCTGTTTGGTCTGTTCTCAATTCTGTCATGACTGTGATTCTGTCATGACTGTCAAAACTGTTCTGTTTAGTCTGTTCTCAATTCTGTCATGACTGTGATTCTGTATGACTGTCAAAACTGTTCTGTTTAGTCTGTTCTGTCATGTGGGAGCGAAGTTGCAGTATTTATTGTATTGCGGGTGTGATTGAGGCCGTGGAGGGAGAGTCACGTGGCTATGACTTGGCCTATGTAAGGCGGGAAAGTTTGAAGTGCCCGCGATCGGCTCCCGATTCGTGATGCGCCTTCGGGCCCGGGGAGAGGAGTGTCACGTGACACGACGGCGATCGGAAGCGAAGGCGGTGGCACGTGAAGTGCCCGCGATGGCAGCCCGTTTGTATTCGAGAGTTTGTTTCAACGGAAATTGAGGCATCTGGCTTGCAGATGGCCAAGGAGCGGGAGGCACGCCGGCAGTGCACCTGAAACTCTCTTTGTCGGCGAGGTACATTAACGGGCTTATATTTGCGAGGGAGGCCCGAAGCGATTCCCAGAAATATTTGTATACATTGCTGAGTCGCTTGTCAGGTAGCGAGCGATGAGGTGAGTGAAGGGCGCCGCGCGCCGGGGTGGCCCAGCCCCAGCCTAATGAGAAGCGGTGGCGGGCGTTGGCCCGTGAGAACGGCGGTTTGCGCGGAAGACACTGCAAATGCTTTTATTGCCCTTTTGTTATTTTTCGAAGTGCAGCAGCGTGCTGGCATGCACAGAGAGCGACTTGTGAGAGATTGGTGAAAGTACGCTCTTAATAGTGGGTGGCCGCGCGGGAAGAAAGCTTTTAAGGGCTGCGCCTTGGTGGCGAGATCGAAAATTTGATCGCGAGATTGAACAATCACTAACTACATATCAAGTATTATATCTTCAATAATTCCAACCATAATACAAAGCATACAGAACTCAATAACCTCGTATTTAAGCAACAATTACGGCCAACCATTCCCTTAAAAACTGTATCATTCTCAATTGGAACTCAAACAGTATCTCAAACAAAAAAAACTGAACTAATGCATTTCATCCAACAAAAATCAGTTGATATAGCTTGCATGACGAAACTCACCTCAATAGTTCAATGAACTTTTCAATCCCAGGTTTCAAAATTTACAGATCTGACAGAGAAAATGATCAAGGGGGAGGAGTCCTAATCTTAATTAAACAAAACGTTCCACACTATCAGTTCATCCCACCACCCACACGCCACGAAACTATAGCAATTAAAATTCCATTAAATAGTAACAGTGATCTCAACATAATAACAGCATAGAAACCTCCCAAAATTAAAATAAACAATAACAATTTATCTACTTTGTTGCAATTTCCCATCCCAACAATCATCATAGTCTCCTATGCCTCTCAATGCTAAGCACCACTCATGGGGATGCCGAATCACCAACCCGGCAGGCAACTTCTTACGTAACGTACAACATCAAATACCCTTCTTTACTATAGTTCTCCCAGATCCCACATACCTTCGATTCCCAGAAAAATCCAGACATCCTCGACATAGCACTCACAAATTTAAGTTCCCAATTAAAGTCGCTTACGTACCATGAATTGGATTCTGATACATCCCGTCTCCCTTCCCCCTTCCCCCCTCTTCAATCCCAAACACAATATAAATTGGAAAACTTTAACAGAAATAACCCTCAATCCCTCATTTAAAACCTTAAAATCTCCAACAGATATTGACGACGCAATATCAATATTCAATAATACAATAATTAATGAAATAAACAAAGTACAAAAAAACAAAATTCCAGACCCTTACACTAAACTAAGCAAACCTCTACCTGCAAAAAAATAATTCTGAAAAAAAAATTCAATTCCACCTCTATCAACAAACACAGGCAAAATCATCCAAAAAAAAGTTTCCCAAAATTCCTTTTAAAACCCTTCCCCATCTTTAAATACCCCAGAATAAAAACATTTCCGCAAATAAAACTAATTCAGAAACTTCCAAATAAGAAAGCCCCCGGACACGATAAAATCAGTTCAATAATCTTAAAAAATCTCCCACCGTCAGCCTTAGCCTTCCTAAACAATATTTTCAATTCAATTTTAAGAACAGGATACTTCCCCCAAACTTGGAAACATTCAATCATCCACCCCATTCCGAAACCCAACATGAATCATTCCAAAGTAGACAGTTACAGGCCCATCAGTTTACTACCCGTTATTGCCAAAATATTCGAAAAACTAATCCTTGCCAGATTAAACCAGCATCTCAAAAACATTAACATAATTCCAAAACACGAATTCGGTTTCATTGCCCACCACTCAACTGCACAACAACTACTTAGATTAACAGAAAACATCCACTCTGCATTTCAGAAAAAACAACACACAATATCTACATTCCTCGACATCACTCAAGCATTTGACAGAATTTGGCACCCGGGACTAATCTACAAACTAATAAAAGTGGAACTCCAACCTACATTATTCACATCATAAAAGTTTCCTATCAGTCGCACATTCTCAGTAATAGTCAACAATCACCGCTCTACCCCACACATTATCAAAGCTGGCGTCCCGCAAGGCTCCCCTCATCTCCAACATTATTCAACATTTACATAGCAGACATTCCATCATCATCAAATTCTAATATAGCTCAATTCGCAGACGATACAGCCCTATTCTCCTCAGGATACTCACTAAGTAACCTACGATCACAAATTCAAAATCACTTAAACAATATTGAAACCTGGGCATACCTCAATGTTCAACTCAATCCCGACAAAACAATAGCAAAAATCTTCTCACTCAGAAAGTTTACCTCCCCCACTCCGCTAATAATAAACAACTCCCCCATCACCTGGACCCCACCATCACAACCCATAAAATACTTAGGACTTCATCTGGGCACAAAACTTACCTGGAAAACCCACATAGATATCAAAATTAAACAAGCTAAAAAAATATATTTAAAATATAACAAACCCCGGTTAAAATCTACACAAAACAAATACAACACTATACAAAACTATAATCAGACCACTACTGCTTTATGCATGCCCCATATGGACAAACGCAGCCCCTACAAATGTCAATAAAATTCAAGTAATGCAAAATAAATTTTTAAGATCAATCACAAATGCCCCATGGTTCATAAGCAATAAACAACTCCATTCAGAATTAAACATCAATACAATAATAAACCAAATAGCACAAATATCACACAACATCTACCAAATCCTAACAGATACCAGCAGCATCCCATTACAAACTACCGAAAAATCCAACCCACACTCGAATAAAAAATAGATTTCCTTTTGAAGCATTCCTCAATATTTTAGCCAACCACGATTCTTAACACCGAGGTTCTCCCCTAGAGTATCCTCTTCAAATATCCTCTTCAATTAAGTTGGCTTAGATATTTTAACTACAATAAGACTGAAAACACATCTGTAAAGTAATTGTACTCAACGATGTAAATCTTTGAAAATTAATAAATGTGTTTAATATAAAAAAAAACATGTCACTGCAGTGCCTCTGATTGGAAGGTCATACGGTCAGATTTTCGACGGTACAAGGATTTTCGATACAAACTAGGTCGAATTTAGCCGCTGTCATGAGGAGAAGTCTAGCGGCCGGCTGCTCTGATTGAAAGTTTTCCACGGTCTCTCCAATCACCACCAGGCGAATACCGAAGAAGTACTCTAACAAATGGACCGCGCTCGATCTTTCATTCCCCTTCCTTGTCTTCTCCTCTCCCTTCATTTACACTTACGCGCACTTCATTACCACTCACGGTGGGAGACCAGTAGGGAAGTTAGAAATTGTCCCTGCTGGGGCGGTACCCCGCTGCTGGAAAGATATCTGTATGAGGAAAATTCTGCATTCCGAGATGTAGGTCGACGTCAGCTCTCATCATACAGCTAGAAAACACCACCTCCACCACACATAATGAAAATGCACTACACTTATGGGACTAATAACTATAGCAGGTGACGCGCCCCGAAGTACGGGACTCCACTCCATCTTTTTAAACTTTGGACCACAACCTTATATCTTCCACACAGATATTATATTGTATGGTGGCCATGAATTTTTTTTACTTTCGCGTATACGTAGTACGTATGTACGGAGTATTATACGTAGTATAGAGAGTGCTAGGTAATACTGCGGAATATCAATTTCGAGATTTCAACGGAAATACAAGTTTTGAGGTCCCGTGATACCATAATGTGTTTTTGTTTTGTTTTGTTTTTTCAAAAAGTTTGTTTGTCCGTCTGACCGTCCGTCCGCCCGTGAATGCTAGCCGGATCCATTTACTACGCTCCGTGATGTCACGATGGTTAAGCGAATTCGAGAATCGCGGGTTTCTGGTTGGGTGACCGGCCAGGAACCCCCGAGATCTAACGGTGTCAAGCCCCTGGCCGAAGAGATAAAAGGCACTGACTGCGACGCGACGAGACTTGATAAACATAGTAATTTTTCAGTATAGTAATTACTCAATAACGGAGGATTACCCCAGAAGAAAGCGCTCAACGCCCAACAAGTGTTAAGAGACGCGTTGCATAAAAAACGACGCAAAGAATTAAAAAAAAAACACAAAAAACTACTAGCGCCTAAACCAAATATACGATCTTTTCCAAATTGAAGAAACCCCTGTGCATCTGGCTCTAGTTGAAGCTTTGAGATTTTGAAAAACATTCTTTAAAATTTGGGGGTACATTACATGAAGCCCCCGGACATATTAAAAATTTTCTCAAAAACGGCTCCACATTTTTTCTTTGTAATTTTGAAAATGTAATTTTAACTGTAACTAATAAAATGTAATTTTTTGACTTGTCTCTCACATGGGTATTATTTACAATATAAGCGATTTCTTCATATTATTATATTTGTGAGTATACATTCTTTAAATACTGTCAAATATTTCTCGAAAACTTAACACTTTTCTGTAAAATTTAGCTCAAATTTCGCGTTTTCAGAAACGCCCAAAGGCCAATTTTCTCAAAAATGGGTACAAATTTGTTATCATTTTTTCGTTTGGTTAGTGCTATTCGTAGTGTTTAATACGACGCAATATTCATTTTGGTGTACTCTTTTGATTTTTCAAAAATTACACAAATGTAATTTTTTTGAAATATCTTTCACGCCGTTAATATGCACATTTCCATGGATTTGTATACATTATTGCATTTGTGAATGTGAGTGCTTCAAATGACTTCAAATGAAGTTTTTCGAAAAATCAATGAAAAAGCTTCAAACTTTGCATTTACAGTATTGTTTACTCGCCATTTTCTTAAAAACGGCTTCACATTTTTCACTGAAAATTTGTATTTAGGACGAGGTTTTACTCTTCTTTAATATTCTTGAAGAAATGTTTTGGTTGTACTATTAAGAAAAAAATGTTGGGAAAATGTAAAAAAAATGCACTTTGGGCGACGATAGATGGCAGCTGGGCAGAGAATGGAGCAAGACCTTAGAGCCAGACCACACCAAGAAAATTAGAAAACTTTCCTACGAGAAAGTCTGTGCCATTCTGTTGCACCCCCTAGTTTTCTCCCAGTTTCACTCTACTAGGGCCGCTTGGTACCTGTTGCAAGATTTTATTTTCTTTACGCAGTTTCGCTTCAGTTTTGACAAATGTGATTGTTTTGATAAAAACTTCATTTATTAGGACACCTGTTGGCATTATTTATTCGTGAAAGTTTGATTGTCGAGCTTTAAAATAGTTAAAGTCATCAAGTCAAGATGTGCCAAACCAACCCCAATCGTGGGTTTCAATATAAATATAACAAAAATTGTCAGGAGCATTCACACAACCTCTACTTATCTCGTAAAATCTAGAAATAAATTTGAGATTATTTATTACAGAACTAGTTTTTTTCAAAACGTCCGTCCGTCTCTTCATCCGTCCGTCTCTCCGTCCGTCTCTCCGACCGTCTGTCCGACCGTCTGTCCGCCCTTCTGTCCGTCCGTCCGTCCGTCTGTCCAGCCATCTGTCCGTCCGTCCATCTGTCCGTCTGTCCGTCCGTTTGTCCGTCCCATCCGTCTGTCCGTCCGCGTGTCCGTCCGACGTAAGAAAAATGTATTTGTTTTCACTTGTCTCTCACGTTAATATTTACATTAGCGGCAATTTGTTGACATTATTGTATTTATGAGTACTTGTGCTTGAAATAATTTCATATAAAGTTTCTCGAAATATCAGCAGTTTTCTGTTAAAATGAGCTCAATATTCCGCATTTTCAGAAACGCTCAAACGCCATTTTCTCAAAAATGACAACAATTTTTTTCTTCAGTTTTTTCCAATGGGTAGTGCTAATTGTAGTGTTAGAAATAATATAATTTTTATTCTGCTGTAGTTTTTTGTTTTTTTTCAAAAATTTAACAAATATATCTTTTTAAATATCTGTCACGCCGTTAATATGCGCAATTCCAGCGATTTGTAAACTTTACTGCGTTTGTGAGTTAAAGCACCTTAAATGTCTTTAAATGAAGTTTTTCGAAAACTCTGAAAGAAAACTGTGAAAAATCTTCAAATTTCGCATTTACACGCCATTTTCTTAAAAGCGGCTCCGAATTTTTCAGTGAAAATTGCCGTTTTATGGTAAGATTTTACTCTTCTTTAATATTCTTAAAGTAATATTTCGGTTCTATTATTATGAAACTGAAATATTGAGAAAATATGAAAAAAAATGTACTTTGGACGGCCATAAATGGCAGCGGGCAAGAGGCTGGGGCAAGACCGTAAAACCAATGCACACAAAGGAAATTAGAACAGTTTACTACGAGAGAGTCTGTGCCATTCTGTATCACCACTCGTTTGTTTATGATATTTGAAATATTCTTTCTCGTATACGTGCGTATATACGTAGTAATAAACATTGTTTAGAGAAAGTTATGTAATGCTGCGCGGAAAACGGCGAATTTTCGGCAGAAAAACTCTCATTGCTGGGCCCTGGTAACGAAAAAGTGGATAAATCGAATTGCTAACTTTAGAACGAAAATTCTCTGCCACGCGGTGTAACCAGAATCCCTGTTTTGTGGGTCCTTGATATTGAGAAATCAATTAACGGCAAAATGTCCGTCCGTCTCTCTCCGACAGCCTGTGAACACCACTAACGCCTAAACCATTCATAGGATTTTTTTCAAAATGGATATTCTCCGGTCCATCTGTCTAAAGTCGAAGCTTTCAGATTTTGAAAAACTTGCTTTAAAAATTGGGAGTACTTTACATGAAGCATTTTCAAAATATTCTCAAAAACGGCTTCAATTTTTTTCTTTAAATTTCTCGTGAGCATAAAGTACACTTATAAAGACAGCGTAGATCCGATTTTCACGGTTAACCCTGAATTTTCGAAAATTGCAAACGTGTTAAGTTTTTCGGCGTCTTTCTACAACTACAAAATTAAAGATATAAATGGTTCCTTTAAATGAAATTTGTTACCCATTGTTAGCTTCATTCAAGTCATGTACATTTTTTGAAACATTTAGTAGTTTTCGCGCAATATTGTGTTCAATTTGTGTAATTTAAAAAAACAACATTATCAAAATATTCTCGAAAACGGCTCCAAACCTTTTACTTTAAACTTTGGGTGATGATAGTTCTAATTGTGCTCTATTCCATGATATAAACGCCATTTTCCTCTCTTTTTTCGTTTTCTAAAAAATTACAAAAATTAAACTAAATTAAATTTTTTAGTGCCCTCCTACGTCGTTATTATTTACATTAGCGGCAGTTTGTTCACATTATTGCATTTAAGAGTACATATGCCTTAAATAATGTCATATAGAATTTCTCGAAAACTCAAAAAGTTACCTAAGAAAACCAACTCAAAATTTCGTATATGCAGAAACTCGAACTCCGTTTACTGAAAAGCGGCTCCCAATTTTTTCTTGAAACTTTTCGTACGGATAGTGCTAATTGGATATTCTTTTCGTACGGATAGTGTTTAAGATGACATAACATTCATTTTACTGAATTCTTGTTTTTTTTAATTACACAAGTGTAATATATTTTTATAATAATAATTTTTTTAATATCTCTCCCGCCGTTAATATGCACATTTCCAGCGATTTGTATACATTATTGCATTTTTGAGTGGTAGTGCTTCAAATGATTTCAAATGAAGTTTTTCGAAAACTCCTGTGAAAAACTTCCTGTGAAAAATACCTTCAAATTTCGCATTTACATTTGAGCTTAAACGAGTTTTTCTCCAAAACCTTTCTAACTTTTCAAGGAAAATTACCGTATAGGATGAGGTTTTACTCTTCTTTAGTATTCTAAGAGTCATATTTCGAATCTACTACTAGGAAACCGAAAAATTGAGAAAACTTAAAAAAATGTACTTTGGTCGGTGATGTGGTAGCTGGCAAGAGACTAGAGCAAGGCCGTAAAGCTGACCGAAGAAATTGGAAAACAAATAGTACGAGAAAGTCTGGGCCATTCTGTAGGCGTGAATAATAAATAAGAATACGGCCCTGGCCTGGGAACCCTGCTAGCTGGATTAATCCGATCCTAAATGCCAAATACATACATACGCGTGTACATTATGGTCTGACGTCGACAATGCTAATAGGTTTGTTGGTTTTATTACAAAATTATATTCAGATACACTTTTTGATATTTTGAACCTACAGTTATTTGACCAATAATTTAGCTTAATTATTGTGATTTGTGTTATATTTTGATATTGTTACAAGGTTTTCCCCGCTGCATATAACAGTGATATTATCAGCATATATTGATAGATTAGAGCACACACGTTGTACACACAGTATTCTTAATTTAGAGAAAACCAAACTTGAATGTTTGTAAATGTGCAGTTACTTATGAAGTGACAATGTTTGCTTTCTGAAAAAAAAATGATACCTAGATAGAAATACAATTTTTGCACTATATTAGCTAGACAAGAACGACGAATCTCCAAAAATGATATTAACTCAAAAATAATCACGAGTGGACATAAAACGTTTGTGCACTAAGCCATCCATATGTAGGATATTTGTATTTGCAATACTTATAGAAATACATTTATAACATGAAGGAATGTGACGACGAAGAATGCCGGAGACTGGAAAATCACAAGTTTCATCCGGGCTCACTTTTGTTGAACATCAGTGAGATTGTGGCCCCTGCCAGGATCCAATTCGTAGGCCAACTGTCCTGATCAGTGGTCCGTGGTTTTCCTCATCACTTCTGGGCGAATGCCAGAGTAGCGACCTAAACCACGGATCACGGACCACGCGAAAATCCCGCTCATGCGTTTCTTAATCTTCATCTTCTCTAAGGGAAATACGTTCAATACCTTCTCTCTAATAAACGGCGTTTGCCAGCAGGGAAGAGTCCAACATCCGAAAAGGACTGAATACATACACACACAAAGTTGTCAAACTCAAAGATTTGAAAATTGTTTCTCTATGTATTTTGATGCGTTGAATCCGAATCTGAAGCCAGAATTGCGCCACAACCGAGAGAGGGAGAGAGAGACAGAGAGAGACACAGAGAGACAGAGAGGACAAGAGAGAGGGACATGCAGAGAGAGAGAGAGAGAGACAGTCAGAGACAGACAGAGAGAGAGAGAGAGACAGATAGGCAGATTGACAGACAGACAGAGACAGTCAAACCGACAGAGATAGACAAATTGACAGGGACAGTCAAACTGATACAGACAGACTGACAGAGACAGAGACAGAGAGAGAAAGAGAGAGAGAGAGAGACTGACAGAGAGACAGACACAGACAGACAAAGACAGATACAGACAGACGGAGTAAAAAAAAATTGCTGTGAAAGAACAATGATGTGTTTTAGAAGTGAATACTCTTCGGATTATATTGTCAGCTGTTGGCGTCGAACAGAAAACTTTCAGCATATCGTTGATACATGGATGTAGTATTATCATTGGTCTCCAGAAGTCGGTTATCAGTAGGGGGCATATTTTAATGAATTTTTTTTTCAACTTTAGAACAATGCTCTTTAGTTTCATTTTATATTATGACAAAAGGAATTGACCCATTTTTAGAGGTCAGTTTTTTGCATTTTTGTCGATTTCGACTAATAAGTCTTTTTTTACCTATTACGGTATTTTCAATGATTTTTTCTCATTTCATCGATTTTAACGTCATTTTTAATGGTACTTGCTTGAAATAATATTTACGAGATGCAACAAATGTTCTTCACAGAATTACTCAGTAGCCTCTTCGATTTGTTTGTCCAGAAATTGTTTTGGCAGCCGTTGTGTTGTACTTCTTGTGATGTATATCAGTGCCATTGCTGGTTCGGCCGATTTCGGGTTAACTCTAAAGACAGAAATTTCCTGGTAAAGGACAGTCGAAACCAAACGTTTTCAAGCAGAGTTCACACGAACGAATGGAGGAAGCCTCGATTACATCAGTAACGTATCCAACAACTTGCGTTGTTCATGCGAACAGGTTATGATAAGATTTTTTACGTCATTTCTCTTTGGTTTTATGGAATTTTTAAAGCATTTTAAGAGCATTTTATTGATCCTTTTTGGCAACGTTAAGTTCAAAATTCAAAATTTAAGTAGTATATGACTTAGTGTAGGGATCACAGAATTTTGAAAATGTGCACACAATTCACTTTTCCCCATAGCACGTCATACGCAGTTTTTAACTGTTTTTTACGTAAAAATAAATAAATAAATAAAATAATAAAATTATAAAACCATATCCTGATACAAAGTCTTAATAAGTCTTAATAGTTTGGAATAAATATTTACATATCCCTTGATACTTACGTTCCATTAAAAATGTATCTTAAGGTATTTTAATGAAGAATCTAAAACACTAGGAGTTCCGGAAAGAAATCTTAGTCCCGCGCCACTAAACATACGCATTTCCTAGTTTTCTTTTTGCATACAAGGAATGTTGAATATTAATTATACGGAGAGATCGGAGGTCTCCGATTGAATGCGCGCGAACCGCTCCGGAGAATACAGAATCATGTACAGCACTACTTGGAAACATGCTGCCACTCCACCTTGCAGTCACAGACCCACACTTCGGATAAACACTTCCACGTACTCAGGAGAAAGAGGAAGGATCAAGATCTGGGTGTCATTCCATTCGAATTCACAGAGAACAGCGGCTTTGAAAGAACTATGTAATCATGTTTCGATGGTTTATGACTTTTCAAAATTATGGAAATAGCATGGAAATTTCAACGAAATCAAGAAAGAAAAGGCTTTGTACATTTAACAGTTAGGGCACGGAATTAGGCATGCCAACAAATGCAAATAAACACCCGTCTGGGGCGTCTTCGGTTCATTGTTCTCCCTAAAGTGGCGAAATGTCCGGAAATCCGTGAATGAAGAAGGTGGTAACCCTACCCACTCAAGCGACCCTGAGACCAGCAACAACAAGCGACGCATATTTGCGAGCGGCGCGTCATTCTAAACAAGTCTCGTCATTCGCAGCGGCATCGCACGGGAAAAGCTGCCCCGGCCGCGCAGGCCGGGCGGGGCGGAGGACCCCCTTTGGCGGCGGGCAAGGGGTCGGTGGGAGGGGACGGGCCGGAGGGGGCCAGAGGAGCGCGGCGCGGTGAGTCAACGACGCGGAATGTCTGCGAATACGCACGGCGCAGTTGAACGGCGGGTCGCGCGCGGTTCGGCCGATTGGAGCCGATCCAGAAGGCGACACTTCTCGGAACCGGCTCGGTGACTCTCGGCCGCTGAATTATCGGTATCGCACGGCTTCGGCGAAGTGGAATTCGACCCGATCAGGTGATCCCTGGCGAGGAGAGCAAGTGCTCGGGACAAGCTCAACCTGTAAGTTGTACTCCACTGCTTTTTCGTAGAATGCCATCACACTGGAACAATCTCACGATGGCTGAAGTTATGGGAATGTGGAGCATTATTATATACACACAGTTCATAGGAGTATAACGCTAAATAAATGTGTGTATACACATTTATATATGTTATAATTATAGTAAAATGACGTAATATTACTACAGGAATTACGAAAGTTAGAGGGCGAGAATGTCCGCTTTTGAATTCTCACGTCAATTGCAGTCACTAGGCTATTCGTATGGTGTAGTTGCGATGAAAGAAAAAGGCGAAGATGATAGAAAAAAATGAATTTTGAAAATGAAGTGGGAGCCAGAGGTTAGAGACGAAAGCAATAGAAATAAAGAGTACGTCGTGAAAATCACAGCGAATCCATTGTTCGCCGCAACTTTCCACCAATGTGACAAGCTGTGCCAAGAAATAAAAACCCAATGAGCTGGCAGCTGCGCCATATGTCGCCAATTTGATGCTTAAAAAAAGAATATGATAATCATTGTCATGACTGAGATGGTAGATAATGCGCGTCTAGGCGTGTGGTTCATTGGCGCCCAGGATTCGTGACAGGCCTGTTGCTCTGAAGAGAGCGCACGTCCAACGCATCTTTAGTGGAGTGGGATTCGAGATGCGTGAAAGTATCGAATTACCGTCCGTTTTTATGTTTGTGGCGGACGTGAAATGAATCGCTGTAAATCGTCGCTCTATTGGCTGCCGAGTAGCCTCGCTTGTAGCTTGCCAATGTCATGAGTTCGGATGTCTCCTGAACATGTGTGTATGATCCTGGTCTTCTGGTCGATGTATTTCAGAGTGCATTAAGCTTTTTTATATCAACTCGGTACACAAGGTCCAAATTGGCATTTGTCAGCAGATTAATACAAGAAACATTCTTGGCGATTTCACCAAGAATAATCGGGTAAAAACTAGAAAATGGTCTAAAACGTTTATTTAAACTGAAGGAGCAGAAAGAATTTATGTAGACGAACGAATTCAATTGTGCGCTTTTTACTTCCTCGTATACGTACTCCTTATAAAAAAATGTCCCGCCGCGAAGTAGTGTCGAGTTTTTGAGAGAAAGACGCAGTTTTATGGGATCCTGATACTGAAAAAGTGGATTTTTCCCTCCTATACGTACGGTATTACTTTCTGGTATACGTATACAGTGAGAATCTACGTGTTGCGGGTTCATGATACAAAAAAGTGTTTTCCTAAAAGGTCTGTCTGTGGCTGTATCTATCCATCTGAGTATAATACGTAAACGATAATGAAAAATTCTATGAATATGAGCAAAAAATCTACATTTTCGTTATCAGGGACTCATAAACCGTGTTTTTCTGGCTAAAAATCGTCACTTTTTCCTGCAGCATTACATAACATTCCCTATTGTATGTAGTACTAAGCGAGAAAGTAAAAAAGGGAAGGCTCTTACAGTGATCGCCGTTCCCTATTGCTCAATAAAGTGAGTCTGTGACTGACATTTATACGACGTCGATGCATTTTCATGAAAGCCCCCAGTCATCGTGCTCAGACAAGCATGTAGTTTCTTTCTCGGAATCTCATTTCTTATTACACTATTTAAGTGCTGCGACTGGTGTTTTTGAACAAGTGCCAATCACGTACTTATTCTAATCGGAGTGTAGATACGCCACTAGTCCGACGTGTCTTTAGTATAGATGCCGCCAACTATCTACGAACTTGGCGAGCGGTGCAATGAAGCTGCGTTCCGTGTACAGCCGATGCACAAGCCGTTATTTGCATCTCGGAGGTTACTTCTGTCGGGAAAAGACCGGTGCTAATCACGATGAGTAATCAATGTTTTTGGAACCTGAGATGCACTTGCCTCGTTCCTCTCCCCTCCCCACCGCAACGGATCGCGAAATCGCAGTTACTTGGCGACATCCTCAGATATCGATATCGCAATTGCCAATTTAAAAAATGATCTCTCTCAGCCCTCAGAGCTTGGTACGCAAAATAGTGAACATATAGTTATAGTGAACATCAGTCACTGGTCCCAATTCACTTGTTTACAAAGAAGCATAAGAAGATTCGGTTACAGTGAATCTGAACCTCGGCTATAGTGAACGTGGGAAACACGGCCTGGAAGTTAATTCCCTCTTTAAAAAGAAAATATCGCCTCAGTGTTACAAATTACAACACTAGGCAGCTTGAAAAAAATATCGTCGGCCAAAGGTCATAGTCGAAGAACGTGTCCCCTGAGGTGAAGGAAGCGGACCGAGAACCTTACCGATGAGCTTGCCACTCAGTTTCACTGCGGAAACAAAGACCGTGTCCTGCGTGGGTTACAACTGGCGGCGGCGACGACAAACGATTGCTTTCTTCAGTTTCAAGCGTGATCTACTTGATACTCCGCGGAACAAAGCGCGCTGTGTTGTACGTAGGCGACAGAAAGCGCGCAACTACCACAGCCTGGGGATACCCGCCGTGCGGCTTCATGAGCCACTTGCGCCATCACGCTACCGAAAGGATCTCGTATATTATTAATAGAGAACAGAATTTATTGTAATAAAAAATGCAAAAGATGTACATATATATATTCCAAAACGTAAGAAAAAATAGAAAACGTGTAGAATAAAAATTCATTATTGTTTTTTAAAATTGCTTTCTACCAACACTTTCCGAGCATAAAACGTCGCCGATCAGTTCTTAACGTGGATTCAGACTGCTCTACAGAAGTAATTGCACACTATCTTCACCAAACATAAGAATTTTAGTCGGAATATTCAATTCGTTCCTAGTATTTACTACAAAGTTTATCAGGAGCTGGTGTTGAAGTGAAATGTAGCCAGTGCCCAGTGTACTGTGTAGCCAGTGATGGATCCCGAGGGAGAGGGAACATACCCCTTCCTCCCAAATCCAACTACATGGTAAGGTAATATTTAAAAAATATTTGTTAGTTTTCACTGGAGTAACGAATATGCTGTTTGAAACATGAAATTATTGTAATGTCTGCGGTCACCGCTGTCACAAGATGTACGTTTTGTTTTACAAAAATCCGCTCATCCATGACAGAGTACGCAGTTTCCAAGAAGTGGGAGAGGGGGAAGTTTAACAATTCACAGCGAAGGTCCGATGGTCAAAAAAGGGCAGCAGCATTATATTTGATTAGTAAGAAAGATTATTCCGTAACATGTATTGCAAACACGCATCTGAAATTATCCGTGTACGGCGTATAAATATATTAAATGTAACGAAATATATAGTAACATGGAAATCGGTTCCCTAGTTATTAGTAGCCTCGCATTTTAGGACACATGCCTATTTTGTTCCTTGAAGAAGTGGAAAATAATTGCAGATGTTTAGGAATCATGAACAAATAGATCTACTGAAGGCAACTAATAGTGCCTAAAATGCCCTAAAAGAGCGGTTGAAGGCTATTTTGATATTTGTTTAAAACAAGTTATGTTGAAGAATTATATTTTTATTACTATTTTTTAAATTTTTTTTACCAAATCACAAAAACGTTCCCGAATTTCACGAAACGCAATGATAGATGAATGCGCAATGTACTACGCATCGAAATCTCTTACCCAACGCAGCGAACATAAGGTACTCTGCAAGTCCATATAATGAGGATGCTTCACGCGCGTCTCTGATCAGCACACACGCTTCTTAGGCAATTGCACCCAATCCCGGGGTAGATTGGGCAGTTGACAGATTATGAAAGTGTATAAATAAACAATCATTAGTGAAGAAAAATAGCTTATTATTTTACGCTTGTAGTCATTCTCAAAAATGTAAAAATACTTGACTTCCCTGAATAATAAAAGTGCCTCACTTAATCCATTTGATAAGTAAAGACCGGATTCCTGTGTTACTGCATATTTTTTTGCTAACTTGAAATTGGATGAAACCTTGACAAATTTGAATCATGAAACGGACGTTATTTAGTACTTGTTTTATTTTGCACGAAATTGCACGTTTTAGGTAAAGCTGCCTGAAAATTGCACATTTCGGGATATTACTGGACGAATTTGCAAGATTACCAGTTCCATTGCATAAAATATAATTTTTATGGAATAAATGGTTTTAATTTACATTTTTTAAAAGTTTCATTTAACAAAAAGATTTTTATGAGCTCGCCCAGCAGTGCATTCGGGTGCTCAATGAAACCCGAGTGCAATTCTGCATTTTATTGCTCTAAGAATTGGGCGTCTGTACCTTTCATGATACCTATTGTCTGATTAAAATTTCGGAGTTATTTATATCAGCAGGAGTTATTTATATCAGTCCGTGGCCCTTGGTTGCGGCTGCTCAGCAAACGCACGTTCGGGGTCTATCTTCCCAATCGGATCCGTTTTGTCAGTCTTCGCTGAACTTGCTAACACGAGAACATTTCCGTGAAGTTGGCCGGAAATAATCTGGATTTCAACCAAACTTGGTATATTGTTTGCCCATCGTTTGCCCAGGTTTGCCCACCAAAATTTTCGTTTGCCCACCCCCAGAAAAAAAGTTACACGCAAAACAAATTTTCGGGCCAACTACACGCTGGCCGGAAAAAATTTGGGATTTCAACCAAACTTGGTATATCGTTTGCCCACCAAAAATTTTCGTTTGCCCACCCCCAGAAAAAAAGTTGCACGCAAAACAAATTTTAGGGCCAACTACACGCTGGGTGGAAAAATCTGGGATTTCAACTAAACTTGGTGTATCGTTTGCCCAGATTTGCCCACCAAAAATTTCCGTTTGCCCACCCCCAGAAAAAAACAAAAATTTCCGTATGGAAAGGCTATTAAGGTTGGCTATTAAGAAATAGTATATTGAATATTATTATGGTTCCTTCAGCGTAAGTGGTAGCCAAGCCGATTATATGAACGTAAGCGTAAGCCAGAGCCAAGAGAAATAAACGCTTCTGCCTTTAATTGCATTTCTGTGCCTGGGCAAACGAAAATTTTCACTGGGCAAACGAAAATACATTATTAAGAAATAGTATACTGAATATTCTTATTGTTACTTTAGCGTAAGTGGTAGCCAGGCCGATTATATGAACATAAGCGTAAGCCAGAGCCCCGTTCATAAACGCTTCTGCCTCTAATTCCATTTCTGTGCCTGGGCAAACGAAAATTGTCTGTGGGCAAACGCAAATACTCTTTTACGAAATAGTAACCTGGGCAAACGATTTACCAAGTTTGGTTGAAATCGCAGATTTTTTCCGGCCAACTTCACGGAGGTGAGAACGAGTCATATTTCGACCCTACGTTCGGGCGCGAAGCTTAGCGACAAGCTACACTGCGTTTCCAATTCATCGAATTTCTCGGAACAGATGTTGCCTTACGAGGTGCAAAAGAGAATGAACACAGTTTCTGACTGTTTTAGCAGCGTGCACACGTACGTAAAGTGAGGCTCAGCACACAGACAAGTATAAGTGTAGAACGGAGTTTTTCCTGTCTGAAACTATATTAGTTGATAGAAATATTTTCAAGAAAACTATTCCTCAGGAAATAATTTGAAAACATATATAATTGAAAATTATGTATAATGAAAACAATTAAGAACATTTCTTCTGTAACTTAATAATTTTAGATATTTTTTAAAGTTTATCTGTATTTTTCTATTTTTGAATTCATTTTTTTGTGTTGTTATGCTAATTTAATTTTCTTTGCGAAGAATATTTAAAATGTGAAATTTGGTTTGTTTAAACAATATGTCCAAACTTAATTATAGTGAAAATACTAAAATTATAATATTCATTCAACTTAAATACCACATTCAAAATACAAAAATAAGTTCATAAGTGGATTAATTGGAGATTTTAGACAACATAATACCGGTTGGCCAAGTCTTGATATTTTTATTGCATGTTTTGGCACAATTTGGTGTTTTTACTTCACGTTTTAGCGAGTTTTACTGCATGAAAATCCAGTCTGTAGTAATCAGTATTAATATTGAAGAGGAAGAAGACTGAAGATTGAAAAAGAGGAAGAAGAAGAAGAAGAAGACTGAAGAATAGGAAGAAGAAGAAGACTGAAGTTTGAAGAAGAGGGAGAAGAAGACTGAAGATTGAAGAGGAAGAAGAGTAAAGAGGACAAAAAAGTTAGTTGGCTATTAGATTATTAGTCCCGTATGTGTAGTGCATGCTTTTTCCTCGGGAGATGGTGATCTTGGATGGCGCTGGATGGGGAGATCCGGCGCCGACCTAGCGTCGACTAGCAGCGTTTCCCCCTAACCAGGACTCTCCCACCAGCGGGGGACCGCCCCAGCCGGGACAAGCTCGAAGCTCCCGACCGATCTCCCGGAATATGTGGTGATGTAGTGCATGCTAGTGTAAATGTGTCTGTAAGGAGAGAGGAAGGAAAGATCGCGCGCGGTCTGTTTGTTAGGGTACTGCTTCGGCATTCGCTTAGTGTTGATCGGAGAAACCACGGAAAACTACCGATCAGAGCATCCGACCGCTAGAATTCTCCTCCAGACAGCAACTGAATTTGACCTAGCTGAAAAGCTTGTGTCGAAAATCCTGTCGCCGTCAGGACTCGAACCTAGGACCCTCTGGTCAGAGGCGCTGCAGTGATTTCAGTTGATGCACTCAGCTACCGCTCCCGGTAGAAGGAAGAAGACTGAAGAGGAAAAGAAGAAGAAGAAGAGGAAGAAGAAGAAGAGGAAGAAGAAGAAGAAGAAGAAGAGGAAGAAGAAGAGAAGAGAAGAAGAAGAAAGAGAAGATTGAAGAATAAGAAAATTGAAAAACCTTAAAAGAGAAACTGTATCGGAAATTTTTGAAAATTGTTGTACAGAATCCCGACTCGATTTGAAGATATCCGAAACTTCAAAGCCCCATCCCTTTTGGGGGGAATTTAAACGCCAGCGCCGATGGCGACCGTGAAGCGGGGCGCGCGGGCGGGCGCGGAGCCCGGCGGCCCCAAAAAGCCGAGCCGAGCCGAGCCGAGCCGACCGGGGCGACCACGGCCGGGCCGGACGCTTGGACGCCGCGCCGTCGACATTCGTGTTTTCTTCACGTGTTCGCGCGGTGACGCGCAAGCCAATGGCAAATGAGTCACCGCGACAGCGGCGGGAAAGCTGGGAGCTGAGCTGCGCTGGACGCCCGAGATTCCGGGTTCGGAACCCGGTCGGATGGGCGAGAGTTGAGAAGAATCCACATCGAGGAGACTTCCGATTTTCAGGCAATCGACGGTTTTTCACTGAAATATTCGGAATGAAATTCGATAATATATCAATTGATAACATCAATGAACCACATTCGTAGTGCCTAAAATGCCATTACATCATTACATCGGTTTCATTGAAACCATGGAGAATAAACTAGTTAGTGTTTCTGGAAAACAATTCAAAAGAAAATGAAATATACTAAAATTAAAATAAAAAATAATTACTAAAAAATATGAACCAATAAAAAATGTAAAATCATGTATGTGAAAGAATACTTTTACGTCAATTAAGACTTACCTTACCCAGCACCCACCTAAACCTTACCCAGCATTCCCGCTGTCTTGGCACGACTCTGCTCAGACCTGGAGTTTAAGCCTCGATGGTAGCAAATTTTCCTCGTTAGCTGTATAGCAAGTTTGAAATCGGTCGCTGTGATCCATTTTTGATTCAGTATTCCATTTCTACGACTAGCACAATGCGAATGCCTGAACAAACCATCACAAACAGGCCATGGGTCATGCCCCACGCGCGATCTTTCCTTCCCCTCCCTTGTCCTGCCATCGTCCTTTTCACACACACACACATCACTTCACACGCACTACACTACCAGTCGTGATGAGGGACCAGTCGGGAGCTTAGAGCTTGTCCCGGCAGAGGTGCTGTCGCACTGATCCCTGGACGGGGACATTCCCCGCAAGCCGAGGTGAAACATTCGGAGCTCAACTCTCGTAGAGGAAAGACCTCCCCGCGAGAGCTCGTGCCTACCGCTATCAGCGGACGTTCAACAAGTGAAAGTGACTACTTATTAGTGCGACAATAAGAAGTGAGAACAAAACCATACCAAGTCGGTGTGGGCCACGGCCTAAATGCCGCATTGCGGCATATTGCAACGAAATAACGACTTGTACTATAATTTCGTGTAGCAAGATCTGGTGAAAAATGGACAACACAAGTTGCCCTTCAACAGGTCAACTAATATCAGCAGCGATGGCTGCGGTAAATGGAACAAATCCACATGAAAACCTTGGTGAAGTGCAAAATACTGTTTATGGTTCGGGCTCAAATTACCAAGATCCAAAAATCGCCTTCTTAGAACAGCAGATCGCAATCCTACAGCAACAAGCGCAAGAACTAAGGGAAATTGTAAAATCACAATAAGAGGTAATTCATTCCTTCCAGCAAAGTGTTCCTTATAACCCTCAAAGTGATAATAGTATTCTACCTAATCCAAATTTGGAGAATAGCCAAAACGATTATACTAACCCCAAGCGAAAAGAACAGATGATCAGTGTAGTGAAAATAGTGCTAGTTCAAACTCCAGGCATAAATAGGTAGTTCTGAAACCAGACTTCGCAGCAAGTGACCCAGAAGATAGAGACGTAAGTGATATCACATCAAACTTAGAGAGTATTAACATTCCTCCCATCAATATCCCAAAATCTGCCAACATATTACGTAATTTCTCTAGTTTTATAACAGACATAAAATCCATAGCTACTAATGATTTCGAAACAAAAGTTAAAACTCCACATCTCAATATTCTTTAAAACTATAATAGATTTTAGAAAATATAGAACCCACTGTGACTCCAATGAAATACCTTACTTCTCATAGAGATCCTACTAATAAAACACTTCTGCAAAATATATGATGTACCATTATCATATTCAAATGATGAAATCAAAACAGAGTTACTTAAAATTACCCAATAATATCTGTCTATAGACTGTTTGCAAAAATAGATAATCATTAGAAAGCTGTGCATTAGAACTTTATGATAATGACCAAGGAAGAGATATAGTGAAATTAAACAAATTATTCAGTAGTATTGTAAAATTAAATTTAAAAATAAGATAGCCCTATACAATGTAAAAATTGTCAGAGGCTCAATCACACCCAGGCAAACTGCAAATGGAACCTAGATGTTTTCGTTGTACTGACAACCACCATTACTCAAAATGTAACAAACCAAAACAGCAACTCCAAAATGTTGTAACTGTTTAAAAATCATACAGCAAATTACAGAGGTTGTCCAGTTTTACTAATAATTCTACAAATAACCAAAGTACTAATAATCAAAATATATCCAAACCAGAAGAAAACAAATAATTTTCAAAATAACAGGACTACTCAAACCTATTATTCCTAAAGTGTAAATCACTTCCTCATTTACCTACTCCTTCTGAAAGATCTCAAAATGTTTTACAACAACAATACAATACTGAAAACAACAGGTACAATCTCAAACCTATTATTCCTATTGTAACAACTCAGATAATTAATGCTATAATCCCCCATATTCAAAATTTAATACAACAAATTCTTCCAAATTATATAAATAATGGACCACAAACTTAAAATAATGGATCACCATAAAATAAAATTATTAAACTGGAATGCAAATGGACTATTTCGCCAAATGGAAACAATCAAAAATTCCAAAAGAGTTAATATTCCAAATTATATTACATACAGAGAAGATAGAGCTTCTTTACATGGTGGGGGTGGGGTAGCAATACTTATCAAAAGGAAAATCAAACACACACAAATATTTGTACCTACCTCCAAGGAATTAGAAATAACAGCAATAACAATAGACTTATCAGTCGGAAAACTAAAAATAATAGTAGCTACAAACCCCTAATAAAAAAATACCTAAAACACCTGAACTACTCTTCAATAATAATGACAAAGTATTATTAATTGAGATCTCAATGCAAACACCAAGCATGGGATGTAAAACGACTACCCTCAAGGTATATATTATTCAATCTAGCAACTACGAATAGCTGGACAATACATGCCCTTCTCAACCCCACATTATCCATATAATAATACCATTTCTCCAGATATTCTGGACATTGCAGTCTCACAAAATTTAAACTTCCCACTCACACAGTACTGCATACCAGCATTAAACTCAGATCACAATCCTGTATTAATTAACTTTAATAATGTTATTCCACAGCAGAACCATAATTCCTAATTAAAGGAAAATAAATTGGAAACTTTTCCAGTCATATATACTCAAACAAATGATTATCCTACTTCTCCATACTCCATTAGATGTAGATGCTGAAATTTTAAAATAAAAGAAATATATTAGAAGCTATTAAATTATCAACAAAGACAAGTAATAATCCTAACAAATCAGTCTCACCTGTCCTACCAAAAGAAATATTAAATTTAATTGCTCTCAAGCATGTAACTCGAGAAAGTGGCAAATCACTGAGATCCTGAAATTAAAACTACCTTAAATCGCCTTACTCATGAAGTTAAAAATAAACTAGAACAATACAGGTTTTCTAAATTCACAAACATATATCCCAGCTTCAATCTAACTCTGCTTCCTCTGGTCTGCAATTAAAAATATAACAAATGACAAAAACAATTACTCCCATTAAAAATAATAATAACAATACAGTAGCAACTACAGATTCTGAAAAACAGAACTATTGGCAAATCATTTTGAACTCTCCTTACTAATAATCTCTCTTATAATAATTCCTTTACCCAAAACATAGTCCAATCATTAGCCAACCCACTACATACAGTTCCTGAAAGAATTAAATTTATTTCCCCATCTGAAGTCAAATACATAATTTCCAAACTTAAAAACAAAAAATCACCAGGCTTAGATTTAATTCCTAATATTGTAATTAAACATCTACCATATCCCATCCTCAGTTCACTAACAGCTATTTATAATGCATGTTTCAGACTCAACTACTTTCCAAACTCCTGAAAACTGCACTTATTCTGCCAATTCCCAAACCCAACACAGATCAAACTAAACCTGAAAATTTCAGACCAATTAGTTTGCTGCCAAATTTTTCAAAAATCTTTGAAAAGACAATTTTAACCAGGATTAATAAATCTTTAAATCAAAATAATGTTCTTCCTAGTAGTCAATTTGGTTTCAGACATAACCATTCTACTACGCACCAACTCCTACGTTTAACAGACTATATTGCCACCAATTTCCAAAAATCACGTCATACTCTTGCTATATTTCTAGATGTAAAAAGCATTTGATAAAATCTGGCATGATGGATTACTTTTCAAATTGAGAAATATTGGTTTCCAAATTATTTACAAAATATAATAAAATCCTTTTTAGTTAATCGACAATTTAAAGTTCAAATAAATAACACACTCTCAACTGATCATAATATACAAGCTGGACTTCCCCAAGGATCCCCCTTATCACCTATGCTTTTTAATGTTTTTATTTCTGATATGCCTTACCTATTACATTCAGATATTGCCTTATTTGCGGACGACACTGCAATATTTACCACTCATAGTGATCTTCTTTTAGGTAGAGACAATCTTCAAGATGACCTAAATCTCCTCATGTCTTGGTTCAATGATTGGCAAATAAAATAAATCACCAAAATCTCAAGCAAACATTTTCCTTAAAACGGATCTGCCCCACATATCCCTTAATAATTAATAACCATGAAGTTAAATGGCTCCCAAATGACACTCCTGTTAAATATCTTGGACTTCAAATAGATACCAAATTAACCTGAAAAAACATATAACAACAATAGCTAATAACACACACATAAAAATATTAAAATTGTATCCATTCATAAATAGAAAATCAAAATTATCAATAGACTCAGCATTAATAATATTTAAATACTTGTACGACCTTCACTGACCTACGCCTGCCCAATTTGGGGAGGTGCCGCAAAAAGTAACCTTCAAAAACTGGAAGTATTGCAAAACAAATTTTTAAGAAATGTTTTAAAAGCTCCATGGTATATCCGAAACGATCAAATATTAAAAGAACTATCTATAGAACCTCTGAAAACTTGGATCCTAAAACTTTCTTCTAATTTCTACTCTTCTCTTTCATCTTGCCCAGCCACTCCTTTGTACACTCTAGGTAAATCAGCCAATCTTTTTCCACGAATAAAATCAAGATATTCTAAAGACCTACTACATCCTCCGTAATTAGCTGTAAAGCAGGTTCCAACATTTATAAATTAAATACTCATGTCCTAATTCAAATTGTATGCATTTTTTTCAAGGACCCTTCCTGGTATCCTTAGGCAGCCTTAATGGACGTACAGACGAACGGACGGACAGACAGACGAACGGACGGACAGACAGACAGACGAACGGACGGACAGGAGACAGACAGACAGACGACGACGGACGGACAGACAGACAGACAGACGATCGGACGGACAGACAGACAGAGATCGGACGGACGGACAGACAGACAGACGATCGGACGGACGATGGGACGGACGGACGATGGGACGGACGGACGATGGGACGGACGGACGATGGGACGGACGGACGATGGGACGGACGGACGGACGATGGGACGGACGGACGATGGACGGACGGACGATGGACGGACGGACGATGGGACGGACGGACGATGGACGGACGGACGATGGACGGACGGACGATGGACGGACGGACGATGGACGGACGGACGATGGACGGACGGACGATGGACGGACGGACGATGGACGGACGGACGATGGACGGACGGACGATGGACGGACGGACGATGGACGGACGGACGATGGACGGACGGACGATGGACGGACGGACGATGGACGGACGGACGATGGGACGGACGGACGGACGGACGGACGATGGACGGACGGACGATGGACGGACGGACGATGGACGGACGGACGATGGACGGACGGACGATGGACGGACGGACGATGGACGGACGGACGATGGGACGGACGGACGATGGGACGGACGGACGATGGGACGGACGGACGATGGGACGGACGGACGATGGGACGGACGGACGATGGGACGGACGGACGATGGGACGGACGGAACGGGACGGACGGACGGACGGACGGACGATCGGACGGACAGAAAGACACAGATGGACGGACAGATGGATAGACAGATGGACGGGGACGGACGGACGGACAGACAGACAGACGAAGGGACGGACTGACGGAATTCGCCTGGTTTTAATTTTAGATACCGCGGAAACGGTCGTCTAGAGTAGAGGGCAGTTAGAATTCTCTTCCAAAAGCGGGTGAAAGTCCGCCCATGCGTCCGCCTGTGGTCAACGCTAACACCTACTCCGTTCAGGCGATTTTTTTTCAAAACTGATATTCCCCTCTCGATTTGGACGAATTTAGGCTTTGTGTGTTTCAAACGGATATTGTGGATTTGGGGGGCATTTCACATGAAGATTTAACATATTTAAAATGTTCTCCAATTTCCAAAATGACACAATTTTTTTCCCTTTATTTTTTCTTCAGACGAAACAAAAGACGCTTAAAAATCGGTGAAGTACCTTTTCGGCGAATTTGTTTCGTAAGTTGATAAAAAATAACATCCCAAAATTGAAAAAGTGATAATATAGATTTTTTCTTAATGAAATCTTCACTAAAATTTAAATCTTTAAAGTAAGTCATGTACAAAAATCAGTTTTGCATAATTTTTGCTTGGACGTAAAATCAATTTATTTAAAATTCTCAAAAGTGCCCTCATTTTTTTTCGTGTACAACAAAGGACACTTTAAAAATAGCATAGGTTTATTTTCGTTGAACTCTGCATATTTGGGAATAGCAAAAGTTAGAAATAATGTGAGAAAGTATGTGCTTGTGGAGCACCACTAGTTTCATAAAAGCAGATGTACCTCGCCCGGGTATTTATTTAATCCAATCGTCTATTAGACAGGACATGGAATGAATTTTACTATAATGTAACCCCTCGTATCCTGTCCCACAGTACGCCACACTGCCCAAACCCACGTATTCCTTCCAACCGCCATCGCCTTGATGCGCCCCCCCCTGCCCCCTCCTACTATGTTTGCTCGCAACGATCACCATTATTGCTACTGGCAGTTGTAATCAAATATATTAGAAAAGAGAAAACCCCACCGCAATCAGTCTAACCGTCCTAGCGATTATCCCACACAAACAGAAAAAATTATAAAAACTATTTAATTGATTTTTATATCATTTAAATGAATAGTTACAAGTATAAAAAGGCAGTTATTTTGAAATCGTATTCAAATACTCCAATTTTATTTATATAGAAGAAGATATACTTGTATTCCAGTATTGGTATTTAGCTTTTCAGGTTACTTGATTTAAATTATTGCCTACTTTTCGCCAAAAATGCCATCACCTTCGCCGACTTTCTCTGAATTATCTCACTCCGTGGACCATTTTGCATATGAATTTCCAATCAACGAACTTAACGTTCCTGAAAATACCTTCGCCTTAACAAAACCCATAAGTGTCTCGTTGCCCTCGGCCTCTGGGCGTGTCCTACAAATGTTTGGAAGAATGGGTGACAGTCCACAATGATTAGCCATTCCCCACTCTCTTCTTTCGAGCTGGTTCGTAGGATAGGAATCTTATCCGGCGCTTTGACCAGTGTGCTTGTTGTTGTCCATTTCCGTCTCTAATGAGCTTATTGTTATGGCGCATATTACACACGGCGACTGAGTGGGCGGCAACCGCTTATCGTTACGGCTTCATTCGACGCCGAATAATGAGCCAGTAAGCGAATGTGACCTTTACAAGGAACTTCGCTTCTGAGAAACCACCGGGTCGCAGTCAACACTGATAAAAATCATAATTAGTTCGCTGCCTGACGTTTAACAAGAAGTGAAGGCAAAAAGTCAATTACGTTTCTCTAATTCATTTGATTGTCTTTAACGAAGTAATATCCTAATATTATCTGGAATATACGTTTCTTAATATCGAGGAGCGTTAATAATCATATCAATCGAAGACTTCTGTAACAAATACAATTTCGTCACAGTCAGGGTCACTACCAAGCATGGAATTTTAATGGGCTGTAGAACACATTCATAGTCCATTAACTAGAACATTATATAATGCATAATATAAATTATATTTATGATCATGTTAGGTTTCTGGTTCTTACAAGAAAAAGTCCGAAGGTGTTCAAATACGATTTTGTAATTAAGGAAATGATATCACCGTACTGTGGAGTGTTTTCGATAACGTTTTCTATCAAACAATAAATTCATACCAGATATGCTCTATTAAGATGTGACTCAGTGCTGGTACGCCCGGTATTTTTCGTTCTACAGTAAACGATATGGAATTGCGGTTTTCACTATGTGGCGTGTGCATTTACTATGTGACGTAAGTGAAAACACGATAAAATTATATTTGATTTCCCAAACTTCGGCTGAAGATGGGGGGATGAATAAGGAAACTTTGTCTTATTTTTTTGTCCTTGTCGATACGAAAAACTCGCATTGCGGGGCCATGATATCGAAAAAGTGGACAAATATTGTACCTAAATGTAGTAAATTACTTTCTCTAACACTTCGCGTTGCAAGAATCTACGTCCTTCGGGTTCTTATTACCGAACAACTGGTTGACGGCAAAAATGTGTGACCGTCTCTATCTGCCTGTCGGTCTTTTTCTTTCACCAAGGTAGGTAAAAATCTTCACAAAAAAAAGGGTACCCCTTACTACCCAGCTTATAAGATTTTTACTCACAAAATCCAGCCTGCCGACCTGGATGGCCGAGGTGGCTAAGAGCGAGTACCGACTAAGCGCTTCGGTCCGAAGGGTCGCAGGTTTGAGTCCCGCCTTGGGCATGGTTGCTTGTCCCTTGACTTTGTATGTGTTGTCGCGGAGGGCCTCGCGTTCTGCTGACCCCAGATCCGAGGAGCCCGCAAGTGTGTTGGTCTAGTGTATGGTCGAATATGCGTCCCATCAGGACGTAAAGTAACGTAAAAATACTCCAAAATCGATATTCCTTAATTGATCTGGACGAACTTGAGCCTCTGTGTGTGTAAAATAGATATTTTGATTTTGGGTGTTTACTTTTCGAGAAGCCTTAACGTTTTCAATTTTTTTCTGAAACATTGTTCCAAATATTTTAATTAATTTCTTTCCTGGGATAGAACAAAGGACGCTGAAAAAGCTACTCAGTTCTCACTTTCGATTAACCCTCTGATGTATCAAAAATTGCAAACGTAAATTTTTTTGGCAACTAAATGATTAAAAATAGATTTTTTCCTTAATGAAATCTGTTCTTTAAAGACAGATCTTGAATTTTAGAAAATGTGAGTTCCTTTCGCCTAATTTTGCGTGAAATATAGGATATTTTGTTTTGTCAAAAGAGGCTTCAAACTTTTTAAACCTTTTTTCTTCGGATAGTGCGAAGAGGGCTAAAAATGGCCCAGGACATTTCCTGCAAGCTTTCTGTATTTTTGAAAATTAAAAAAATAATATTGAAAGCGTACAATAATCTTTTTTTAATGAGATCTGTTTTAAAAAACTTAGATCTTTAAATATAGACATGTAGAATTCTTTGAAAGTCGCGAGTAATTTTCGCATTATTTTTGCTTGAAGTGAATGCAATTATTTTCTTAATCTCAAAAACGGGATTCAATTTTTTCTGTAATAATTTTCATCAGATAAAGCGAAGGACGCTTAAAATTTGATATGTATAGTTTTGATAATTGATTGTTAATGATTCCGGGCGCTTCCACGGCTAATGTCATTAATCCCGTAAGTGAAGTGCATGTTTTTCCTCGGGAGGTTGAGGTAATCTTTCCCCGCTGGAAGGCAACATCCGGCGCCGACCTACCGTCGGCTAGCGGTGTTTTCCCTCAAACAAGTATCTCCCAGCAGTGTGGCATCGCCCCAGTCGGGACAGCTCTAAGCTCCCGACCGATCTCCCAGCATGTGTGATGGTGTAGTGCACGTTGGTGTAAGTGTGTGTAAGTAAGAAATGAGGGTAGGACAAGGAAGGGGGAGGAAAGACCGCGCGCGGTCTGTGGACCGTTTGTTAGGTTACTGCTCCGGATTCGCCTGACGTTGATCACAAACCACGGAAAAGTACCGATCAGAGCAGCCGGCTGCTAGAATCCAGACAGCGACTGAATTCGACCTAGCTGACAAGTTAGTGTCGAAAATCCTTAATATATTTGTAGGTCGAAAATGAACATTTCACATGTGATGTTCGAAATATGTTACTTGAAAATTAACTTTGTTACTGAAATACATAAAAATCACGCAATGAGCTTGTATTAATGCCGGACCATCGCTATTAATTTTCCAAGTTACCCCCCCGCCCGCATTTGCTTCCTGGAAACCGCGTATTGGGGATCAAGGATGGGCGGATGTAGATGTGAAACAGAAGGAACTTCAACCACGTGCTTACTCGTGTTTCATAGATCCCATGCGTAACTCTATAAAATCGATCATTGTCTTATTCCTTTTTTGGAGTTGGTGAGGGGGCGTATGCTCCCTTCTCCCTCTTTCTATCACAGGCTACACGGTTCTATTCACTTGAGCTCCGGCTCATCCTAAACAACATTGTATATAATACGAAAGTACTATATGTTTCGGATGAAACTAGGGAATAATTGCTTCTGTAGATATAAAACTTTCTTTCAGCCTCTCCGAATCCATGTTAAGATCTAATCAGCAATGTACTCTACTCGGAAAACTCTTGAAGAATGGAACTGTAAACATTATAACGAATTTTTATTTCACATTTCCTTTTTTCCTCCATATTTTTGAAAACATTAGTATATATTTATGTATATATTTTGCTTTTTTATTACAATAAATTCCGTTCCCTAGTCATTACACAAGCAGTATAGGCAATTCAGTCTTATGACCAGTTTCGCACAGTGAATGTGACGGTGTTTAAATCCATCTATCATTCTCAAAGTGTCACAAGCATTTGAGAGCAGCTCGGAATAGTTCAGTGATGGGAGAATATTAAAGAAAAGAAGTTTCATCCTTCGTCAGTAAGAATTAACGTGAAATATGCAAAGGAGAGATACCTTCGCTTTTCGTTTTCGTAATAGTTAGCATTTCAAGTGAATAAAAACGATTATCCGTTCTCATGCAGTGCAATTGATTGATTGATTTTTTCGTGTTTCCGGGGGCGTCATCTGCTTTGGTCATTAGTCCCGTAAGTGTGGTGCATGTTTTTTCGGGAGATGGCGGTGATCTTCCCCCGCTGGATGGCGAGATCCGGCGCCGACCTACCGTCGGCTAATGGGGTTTCCCCCTAACATGGACTCTCCCATCAGCGGGACACCGCCCCAGTCGGGACAAGCTCTAAGCTCCCGACAGCTCTCGCGGAATATGTGGTAGTGTAGTATATGTTAGTGTAAGTGTGTGTGTGTGTGTATGAGGAGAGAGGATAGGACAAAGAAGGGGAAGGAAAGAGCGCGCGCGTTCCGTGGCCCGTTTGGTAGGGTACTGCCCCGGCATTCGCCTGGTGTTGATGGGAGAAACCACGGAAAACTACCGATTAGAGCAGACGACCGCTAGAATTCTTCTCCAGACAGCGACTGAATTCGACCTAGCTGACAAGCTAGTGTCGAAAATCCTGCCACCGTCGGGACTCAAACTTAGGTTCTCACAGGTCAGAGGCACTGCAGTGACATCCGTTGATGCCCTGAACCACCTCTCCCAGTGGTCTCATTTTCTTGGAGCATTCTTAATTTCTGAAAATTGCAAAAGTTTGTGTTACCAGTAGTTTCACATTGAACTATAGAAAGATTTTAAACGGCAAAGAATAATGTATCGCGAAAGAGCGCTGAAGTACTTGTTCATATAGAGATAAAAGGTATACCGCTGAATCCATTGCCATAATATTAAAATGATTCTATCGAAGCAACTGCATTTAAATAGTTTAAGGGACATTCACTTTTGGAACACCAATCATTAAAATTGTGACCACATGGTCACAGCTTTTTGGGTACGCCAGTACGCTAGCTAACACGAAAATAAAGATCAGTGATTACTACAATATTTTGTTGCATAATAGGTTTCTTTCTAACGTTTAAAAACGCTGTCGTAATATATGTCACACACGAATATAATATGAACTCGTAAGAGCTTTTTATATCTTGGTGTAAAAAGAACGTTTCTTGGATGAACTAGCCCATAAAATCTCTGCGATAAAATAAATTCTGAACCCTGAAGTCAAGTTCCAGATCAAAAGCGATATTTTACTGATTCCAAACCAATTGAATGTCTCTTCTCAAAAGACAGGAAAGAGCTACCCTAATGTGTGTATTAACTAACTTCAGCTCACCGTCTCGCGACATTTTGTAATATTTTATTTGCAAAACGACCTGGCATTCTCACTTTTTAAACCAAATATGCCATCACATCAGCGTATGAAAAAATCATTTTATTTTCTCGCCGCGGCGTAAAATGAAAGTTACTATGCTGCGCGAAAAAACAGCGAATTCTCGTCAGAAAATCTCTTATTACGGTGCCCTGCTAACGAAAAAGTGAATAAATCCAGTTGCTAAATTTAGAAAAAATCCTTTAACAAATGGTGTAGCCAGAATCCATGTTTTGTGGGTCCTTGATACAAAAACTTGAATGACGGCAAACGTCTGTCTGTCTGTCTGTTTGTGTCTGTCTGTCGGTCTGTTTGTGTCTGTCTGTCTGTCTGTCTGTTTGTGTCTGTCTGTCTGTGTCTGTTTGTGTCTGTCTGTCTGTTTGTGTCTGTCTGTCTGTTTGTGTCTGTCTGTCTGTTTGTGTCTGTCTGTGTCTGTCTGTCTGTCTGTTTGTGTCTGTCTGTTTGTGTCTGCTTGTGTCTGTTTGTGTCTGTCTGTCTGTTTGTGTCTGTCTGTCTGTTTGTGTCTGTCTGTCTGTTTGTGTCTGTCTGTTTGTGTCTGTCTGTTTGTGTCTGTCTGTCTGTGTCTGCTTCGTCTGTCTGTTTGTGTCTGTCTGTTTGTGTCTGTCTGTGTCTGTCTGTCTGTCTGCGTCTGTTCTGTCTGTCTGTCTGTGTCTGTCTGTCTGTCTGTGTCTATCTGTCTCGTGTCTGACTGTCTGGTCGTCTGTTTGTGTCTGTCTGTCTGTTTGTGTCTGTCTGTCTGTCTGTTTGTGTCTGTCTGTCTGTTTGTGTCTGTCTGTCTGTTTGTGCTGGTCTGTTTGTGTCGGTATGTTTGTACCCGTCCGTCCGTCCGTCCGAGAACAACGCTAGCGGCTAAACCGTTCAGCCGATTTTCCTCAAAATTGATATTCTTCAATCGATATTTTCGGGGTACTTTGCATGAAGCCCCTAAGATATTCTCTAAATTAAGAAAATGGTTCCATTGCTTTTGATTAAATGTTATTGTCGGATAGTATCAAGGACGGTTAAGAGAATGATGTAGGCCTCTTGTTCGTTGAAAGCACCGATTTTTTGAAAATTGCAAAGTTCAAAATTGTTTCAGACTTCCTACAACTAAAATATTAAAAATAGAGATTATTTCACATAATGAAATTTGTTCCTTCAAGATATATTTTGAAATAAGGTCATGGATAATTTTTCGAAAATTTGAGTACATTTCGCGTAATTTTGTGTGAAATTGCGGGCCAGAATGTACGTGCTGTTTTAGTACCTCGTTTGTCTTCGAACTCGGTGTACCGAGGAAACATAAGTTGCGAGTAATAATAAAATTAATAATAATATAATAATATAATAATAATAATAATAATAATAAGAAAATGAGGAGATGAAGAAGATGAAAAAGATTGAAGAAGAAGATGAAGATGAAGAAGAAGATGAAGAAGAAGATGAAGAAGAAGAAGATGAAGAAGAAGAAGAAGAAGATGAAGAAGAAGATGAAGAAGAAGATGAAGAAGAAGATGAAGAAGAAGAAGAAGATGATGAAGAAGATGATGAAGAAGAAGAAGAAGAAGAAGAAGAAGAAGAAGATGAAGAAGAAGAAGAAGAAGAAGAAGAAGAAGAAGAAGATGAAGAAATGTCTTTTAATAACCTTTTGACAGTTTGGTGACAACAGATTTTACGTTCATTCAGAATTGAGCCAATGGTTTCAAAAGCACTTTTTTGCATTGTTTGTAACAATTACGTAATATTTAGGGGGACATTGCTCTTTTGAACTGAAATCAACTGTATAATAGTTTTTTTGTTAATTGTATATAATTTTGAAATCTTTATCACTCTTAACTGCTGTTCTATAATATGCAAAAGATATTCGAATCGTTTTTCTGCGTATTATTGCGTACAAACAAGGATATACATATATTCTATAATTAAACGAATTGTAAAGAGTAGAACCCGTATTTTACGAAAGAAAATAAGTGATAAATACATACCCAAACGATTTATATATCAAAATCACTGCCTGAAGTATCTTCCAAGTCTTCTTCATTCTGGCTTTGGAATGAATCATCTGAATGCTGGTGAACTCGTGACAATTCTGGTGAATGTGTAAGGACTATTAAGAGATTGATGACGGGCTGTGGCAATTGATTTATTTTTCCGTTTAGGTAAATTTCTTATGCTAGATATCACTGGATCAGAAGATATCAAGAGAGCATGGAGAAGGTCTTCGATGTTTCGCTGCCTGTTATTTTTGCGAGTATTGTGCTCGCGAATGTAGCGACATTCTTTATGTCTTGTTTCTAATGCTTCCTCGCTGAATTGTCCTATACGAAGCAAAAGTGTGTCCATGACGTCAGCACCGTGAATTAGAATTTTGTGGACACTCGCTGGCATTTTGAACCACCCATACTGTTCCACAAACATTTGAATGACAGGAACTTCCATCAAAACCCCATTTGTAAATAATTTCGAAAGAGGAAGTTTCATGCTTACTAACAACTCTGCTGAGAACTTCGTGTTGAGCTATGGATAAACGATGTGCTGTGTGGTCAAGTAGGCTTTGCAATTTAACCTCGCCTTTTGTCTCGGAAATAACTATGTCTTTGGGGTACACTGCTCTTTAACTTTCAGTAATTTGTTGTAGGCCGGATATATATCACAATTTCTCTCTTTTGCACCTTTTCTTATCTGAATATATTGTGCTATACTGAATTTGGCGTCTATAATGAGAGCCAGGGCTTCTTCTGGAGTGTAAGGGTCAACATTTTTCTTTTGCATATTTATTTTTTTCATTGTCCTCAACAAACGAGGGCTTGGAACGAACGAGGGCCTTTTTATGACATGAGCAACGTTTCGTTTGCCTTGTTTTCTGAAGACTGTGTCGCAAAAGCTAGTTCTTCAGGACTGTGGCCCTCAACTAATTTTCTTGTTCGCCTTCTCTTTGTTCTGGTGCTCAACGTATCAAATTCTCTTTGATGATGTATCGTGGATATTCGTGGTCGTATATCAGGTCGAAGAAAGATCATTTCTTCTTCTAACCAGTCTTTATTTTCTCTCAAAAATGTTTCCTTCCGCTTTCCGCTTGCTTTCCAGCAATTTACAATTGAGATAGTAAAAAATCTAATTTTATTGATAATACCGTCTTCTGTAACATTCTGCACTCTCAACATTATCAAATCAACTACCTTCTTTCTCACATGAGTTTTATTTGCCTGAGACAGAAGACCTTCGTGCGAAAGGTATCGTGAAACAGTTCCAGACGCGTCACTCCCAGTCGCGCACCTACCAACAAATAAAACTAAATAACACAATTTCCGCAAATCTCCGCACATTAAAATTAGTCTCGTTTTAAAGGTAGATAAATACTCTACGTCATATAAAAAATTGGTCATGTTACAACGAGGTCCTTTTTTGCTCTACTCCAATGAATTTCGACTAAGAGGTGTACACCTTCATTTTCCACCCGTTTTTTAATAAAATACATTTTATACTTCTAAAACGATAAACACGTATTAAAATTAATATATAACGTATCTGAAGAACCAGATTCCATGATGGGATAAAAAGTTTCTCACAGGAATATAACACGCACGTACTAGAACACCTCGAACACAGCCTACCGAGCGACCTCCAAACAAGACTGAGCGCGCTCTGTGTCTTTCGCTTCGTTTCATGAATCCTCATCGCTCTACGCTTCATAGAATATGGTCTATTCATACTTTTTCGAACAATTCAAGATTCTGTTCACACTCCTGAATCGATACATTGAGGATTCAACAACTTTGGTTTCAAGGCAAATGTCCCCGTAAATGAGCAAAATAGACCACTGTGCGTCATATTAATTTAATAGTTGAACTGCCGAGGTGTTTCCAACAAGCTAACATACCTGGCCGAGCAGGAATATGAACTTATGCACCCTGTTCTGGCAAGCCAGAAGATGCCCTCTATTGATTTAACCGCGGAATAAGTTCTGTGAAGTGGCAGTTAAAGTACTAGTCTAAATGCTTTGTTCTCTCTGGTATGTCAGTTAATTTTATAAAAATAACACGAGATCTATTCACAATTCGAAAAAATTGAACACAAAGTGCTTTAAAGGCCTCATATTGATAAAGAGTGGAAGTACAATTAGGAAAAACATTTTGCGGGAGACTGGGGGAAAGGGGACCCTCTTTGAGGTAACTCCCCCAGAGGGGTACACCCTCAAACTGAAGCTGCAAACCCCCGACATATCTCCCGTTATATGTAGTAGTGTAAGTATGAGTGTAAGGGGATTATGAGGAGAAAGGATGAGGAAGTAAAGATCGCGCTCTGTACGTGGCAAGTTTGTTAAGCCTGTTCCGACATTCACCTGATATTTATAAAACAAAAAACACAGAAAACTACCGATATGCTAAGCCAGCCGGTAGAATTATCCCGTAGATAATGGTTGATTAGCTCCAGTTATGAGACTAGTTTTGAAAATCCGCCACCGACGGAACTCGAACCCGAAAACCTCCTGACCAAGGATGCTGCAGAGGCAAAGCCGTTGCCACTTAGTCATCACTGCCAGTACGCCACAACCGAGAACAGCGTCAACCGTTTGCGGTTCAACGATCTGCTGCGCGGCAGTTCACCAGTGGCTGCTGGCGTCTCCAACGCGTCAAGCCGTGAAGAGCGAGGCACAGGGGGAGTCTGTGAAGGCAGGGGCCCGCGTTGCTTCTTTCCCAGAGCATTGTTTTGCAAATACGCGGCGTTGGCAGCGGCGGCGGCGGTGGCTCCGTGCGTGCGGGTCGGGCGTCCGGGGCCCGTTCCGCTTGGCGTGCGTGACGCGTAGCAGCTGCCGCCGCCGCTCACGCCCACGCACGGCCCACGCACGCGGTGCGCGGGATCAGCCCGCTCTGGTTTATCTCGGCGCCCGCGGACCATTCTGGGCTCCCGCTCGTACCGAACGCCCACGCTGTGGGCCTCTTTCTTGCGACGTGCGGTCAAAATTAGTTACTTCTTCCAGCAAGAAGCCTTTGGCCCGTTGCGGACTTTTTTCATTCTCGGCCGGATCATTGCTATCTTCGTCTTCCAGTTCTTCTTTTGTTTTGTTTGAGACTAATAATTAGACTTCACATATGAATCTTGGTCTCTGTCCATTCTTTCTATATGATTTGCCTTCTTGTTTTTCGTTGTTCAGTATTATGTCATATGGAGAATATGTAGCTCATTTGCTGCAAGAACGTCATAAAGGAAAAAAGCTTGTTTATGAGAAACGTTTAAATTTTTAAGTTCGCATAAGAACTACAACATCGATACAACTCGCTCGCGATTAATTTGCGGAGGGTATGATCTGTACAAACATGTAGAGATCGATATATCCGATACTTCTATGTAATAACATATGTCCACTAAATTTTGAGTTATGCCACTGTTGCAGGAAATGGGCGATATATTTCCGGAATATCTTATTTCTTGGTTTCGAAGATGGTATCGTCTTTTCACACCTGTCATTGACCTGAGACATCTTATTTCCATCGTCGTTAGAAAGTAGAGGGGCAGGTTTAATCCACTAATTCAGCGGGGTACTGCCATCACTATCTGTAACATTGTTTCTTCCTAGTTTTGTTTATTAACGTTCTCCGATTGATTATTTAGTGTTTCCTGACGTGTCAAGTACTGTGATTATTAGCCACGTACGTGTAGTACACGTTATGTACCGGGAGGTGACGATGTTCTTCCTCCGCCCGTACTTGATATCCGCCGCTGAGCACAGATTTGCAATTTTTCTCTCATTAGACATCTTCTCTAACCGAACCAGCTCTTAGCCTCCGACTTATCTCTTGAAATGTGTCGCAGTGTACTGAGGTAATTGTAAGTGTTTGCGTGTATGGGGGTGAGGACAGAACAATGACAAGGAAGGAAACATCGTGCGCGGTCCTTGACCCATTTGTAAAAGTACTATTCTGGCATTCGCCTGCTATTGATAGAAGAAAAAAGAAAAGTACCGGGATATGCAATAAAGATTAAAATAATTGTAGACTTTATTACATGTGCATATTCATTTCCTAGCAATAGCTCAGTTTCTAGGATTGTAAATTGGTTGTACATTAATGGGCGAACAATTAATAATGTCAAAAATACTTCAATGCCAATATAATTCTTAAAGGGAAAGATTTATAGTGGCAACAGTTAAGCATTAATTCCTCAAAACAATTAATAATGAATATTTAATTTGAACAATCTTGAAGTTAGTAGTTTTACAATCGTAATTGTAATGTTGTCACACAGAACTATAACACAGATTGACAATAAAATATTTACAATTTTAAAAAGTTTAACATTGGTAACTGTTTACAACCTTAAAGCCTTGAACAATAAACAAGCGGCTGTTCAAATACTAATAATGTAATACATTACGTAATACATTTAAATATTACGACGCTCATTACGTTACATTATTAAGTTAAAAGATTGCAGTGACACAGCTCACTGTACGATAATGTTTTCATAGAAACAATTCGTTCTCTGAGCTCTCATATGTCTGCTGAGGTCTTACCTGTCATAATTTCTCCATTTCTCTATTGTATTGAAAAATAATTTTAAACTTTTTACTATATATTTTATCATTCAATTTGACATCCAGATATTGGGACAACAATCCCCGAAACTGTTACACGATTATGAAAAAACTTACGTTACAAAATTTGTCTGTCTATAAATATGCTCTATAAATGACAAATATATAATAAATACAAACCACAGCCTCCTTTACCTCTCAAAACAAAAGGTCAAATTGATAATTTCTTCTTCTACGAGGGAAGCGACTATGGAAACGGTTCAAATCATAAGAGCAGCGAAAAACCTGCGAGAAAACCTGCTGCAAACCTGTTTTGTCAGCACCAAATCCACATTGGCTGAGTAGGTGATTACTCGGTACACAGAAATAGAGGCAAGAAATATGGCGATTGCATCACGAACCTGGTGTATTACACAAATTATTCGTTGTCATAATCTGTGGCAAAATATGTGGAAGCTTACATGAATAATGTGTGCATTGCCAATCTCCATTTCATTACCAAGTGTTCCGCCTTACAAAAATATATTTATGTGCTACTATTGGCCTGCACAGCAAAAAACACTAGTGAACAAATGACACTAAGTGGTTTTCCAAAAAGAAGCACGGACACTGTTGAAGAACAAGAAATAAAATATCATATAACACTGCAATAAATTATGTATTTTAACAAAAAAATATATCAGGAATGTTTCTGTAACGTTGTATAGTATGCATACAGTGCACTTTCTTTACAAATCGACATTATACATTAGGGGTTCTACAACAGTAAAACAAATTGGTGTCGGTCCCATATTCAGTGACCTCTCTGTATTTTAAAGAATAGCAAAAACTTTACATTGCAAAAGTACAATATTGAAGATACAGATTTTTGTCTAAAAATAAAATGTGTTCTAAAAAGTCAATTCTTAAAATGTGCTGTATATAATTTTTTTTAAAAAGCGAGTAATTTTCGTGTAATTCCAACTTGAAATTAAAGCAATTTATAGAAAGAATTCTCAAAAATGACTCCAAATTCTTTCTTTAATTTTTTTTTAATTCTTTGCCAAACATTTATTGGCTGTACTTCTCTCAAGCCACAGATTACGTAAACGCGTGGATATCCTTAACTCGATTGGAATGGGATGCAAATAACTTCTGAATCGACTCAAGTTTTCCCTCATCTTTTTGTTACATATCTCGATAACAATACTTTCTGACTCATTTGAAGCAACATCTCGACAAGTCTGGTCTAGCCCTTGTAATTCTTGTAGGCCATAATACTACTTGCGTAGATTCGTAATCAGTCGAACTCTCACCCGTATTTAGAACGTTCTTAAATCTAGGGTATTGGAAATTAGAGCATGTGCACTTCTCGTAAGTAGTCAGAGCTGTGGTTCTTACCAAAACTTGACAATATCAAGTTCCCCAAAATTAACCACAATTGAATGAAAAGTAATATTTTTTGTTACTTTTCTTCTTGTTAGGTGTTTACTTCTCGCCACATTCCCAATCTTCGTTGAATATCATTCTTTGAAATTCTTTTATACTTCTCCGAACAAACGTGTAAGATCAAGTTTACCTCGTGTCCGAATTTTTTGTTATTTTTTATTTATTTGGTATTCTATACTACATATCTGTCGTCTCCCCAAACTTCTTAAACTTCATAAATACGATTTCAATGTTATAATTTCTAGATAAACGAAATGTCATGAAAAACATTTTGTTCGCTAACAATGAATCAGTCGAAGTATTCATTAGAAATCATTGCTTCCAAGATTACGTAACCGCGCTTATACACCCTTTTAATACAAGAAAAAGAATGTTGAAAATGTGTAAATATTTATTCCATTGGGATCTCATCTTGGGACCTTTTATTTTCCACACCGATGTTCTAACAGACAGAGCTGTAGAACTGACAGAGATTTTGAAAACATTTCAGCAACGACATTTTGCATAACTTTTCACTGAATTTCAAAATGTCACACAAAGAAAGTTATGAATAGAAATCTATGTACCCCTTGTCAAGTTTGGTTCCCAAAGACAATATCAACATCAAGGCCAAAAGACTAAAGAAAAAAATACGGCGGAGAATACCACATTTCTGTTCATGCAAGCAACTCTCCACTTCTTTGTCGTAAACCAAACATTTTGGTACATTTTTTAACCTCTTGGAGGTAGTGTAGGTGAGTGAGAGAAAGGTTAATTTACTTCGAGAAGATCGCAAAGATCTGAAACTGCCTGAGAAGAACTGTTGTAATGTAAGAGGGGTTGACAAAGCACACAATACTTCCGAGTTCGTTCTGGAGTCACACATGCTTTCTCAATGACATAGTTCATATCTTAGTATTCAGTGCCTTGCTTTCCTTAATAAATCCTTGTCTCTTCGGGGACAGTATAGCCAAATTCATGATGACACGTGTTAATGCTGCTCCGGACAGTACTTCTTCGTACGGGGGAGTGAATAAATAGTTGCTTACGTCGTACTTCGTTGAAGCAAGAATGAAATACACTTCTGCGTTTTCTCGAACCTACCTATCGTGAACGTGGTAAATAAACGATTCAATGTATGAAACATGAAATATGAATATAACTTGTGCATAGTACTCGTATATACCTACACTGAGAAACTGGTATTCCCTATGATTGGCCATCGAACAAGCAAGAGTATTAAACTGGATGTTTCAAACTTTCCTAATTGTAAATACCGTTACTCTGAGCTGCCGTTACATTATTACACTGTTAATCTTTCCTTACTCGCAGGTTATTTATACTCATTGTTATCTATTTTTAATTCAATTTTTAAACAACTTCAACCACTTGAATTAAGAATACTGACATTCTTTTCCCTACCATTGACAGACATTCGAACTATTGTTTCGTTATTCTGGCGTATACTTAGAAACAAGATTTAACTGTAAATTTTGAAACACTAATCGCGTTATTTGTATGATGCTCTCCCCTGTGAATTACCACAAAGAAAAGCATCATACATACGGGTTATAGAATGCGTGAAGAAACCTAAAGCTTTGATTATACATGTATGTATTGTTTTGTTCTTTATGTGTCGTGGGTGGGAGTGGTCGGACACGATGGTAATTAGGTCTTGTTTGTTAAATTCAAAAGAATTGAGAAGACAGTAATTATTAACTTTTTATTGATGAAGGCAATAAATATGATGGTTTGAATGATCGTATGACTTCAGTCTCTTTTCAGAGATGAAAGGGAATTGAAGGAGTACGTATTGTATGTTTTCTGATAGAAAAGAATCGAGTGAATACATCGTTCGTTTCATACTGATTTTCACAACAAAAACACATTAACCTATAGTGAATTATGTGTGATTGGAATTCAACCCATGTCATGCATAATTATAAAAGCGGTGTATAAAGATGGATTCATGGAATCGTTTGAGTTGTAAGAAAACGGGTTCGGTCTCAAAGGATGTAATAGGTTTAGACGCGGTTGAACCCTCAGTTTCACTTTCACTAGGGACTACGCCACCTAACGGAAACGTAATTCAGATCTACCTTTCGTGGCTGTGTACCTCAAGCGTCTAGGTAATTAGCGCGATGGTATCACTTAACCGAAGAGTTTCCACAATCACAGTTTCTCGCCTTTTTTCAATTTAATTACCGGCTGAGGTGGCTTACCATCTGATGTCACTACAGTGCCTCTGATCGGGAGTCCCTAGGTTTCGAGTTCTGACAGTGGCAGGATTTTCGACACTATAGCGCGTCCGAGGTTAAGAATGAACGGCTTATGGGTTATTCCAGTAAATAAACATTCCCCTCGTTTATAAGATACCGAACTGCTTTAAATCCTCATTAACATAATTTTTATAACAACAATTACATTAGTAAAATAACTAAAATACATTATATATTTATCATAATCGTGGTGAATATCTTCAGATATTATTAATTTTTGGATAACGAGATACGTTCGGCTGTTGGATCAGCCACAGCAGTGGTGCCACGTGATTCGGTGACCGTACATACTGTGCTCAGAACGTTCACGTTCCGGTTGATTACCGGTTTTTGATAGCCTGTGTTTTATTTTTGAGATTTTTGGTTTAATTACGTCAAAATTAAATGTAACTTCGTTTGTTTTTCATCATTTTGGTTTTTAATTTACAATATTTTAAATTTAATTTCTTTTGTTTTTGCAAACATAATTTAGAATGTATGATCCACCAATCGTAAAGCACTAGAGTGGTAAAACGCTCCGTATACTAGAGAAAAACAAATGGGTATTAATGTTTATAACTATTTAACTATAATTAAATTTTCGAACGGGATTCGTACTCAATGCCTATCGGGAGATGACTGTCCACTCTCCCGGCGGGAGGCAGCTCGCTTTCCCGTGAATCAAATCCTGTGGGCTCCACTTATTTGGTCAAAGGAATTTTAAATATTTTGCTCGAGAATTATCGAATTGATTATAATCAAAACTTATTATTTCTCTACTTTTAAAAAGGAAACAAGAGCCTTGGCCTTTTTGCAACTGCATGTAGTTAGCTTAAGTTTTGGATCTTGTATTGAAATCGTGGTGCCCTTCAAAATTAATATTTCTTTTTCAATTTTCGAAAAATCAGGGTTTTCAACGAACATGAGACCTGCGCCATTCTGTTAAAGAACCCTCACACTATCCAACAACTAAAATATTAAGGTGCAATGGAGCCAGTTTTTTGAAAATTTTTCAAAATTTCCCAGGGACTTCATGTAAAGTACCACCCAAAATTGCAATATCAGTTTCAAATTCAAGGGGCCGCGACATCAGCCACATCGATTAGAGAATATCAGTTTTGGAGAAAATAGACTAAACTGTTTGGCCGCTAATGTTGTTCACAGACGGACGGAGTGACGGACGGAGTGACGGAGGGAGGGAGTGACGGGGAGGGAGGGAGTGACGGAGGGAGGGAGGGAGGACGGAGGGAGGGAGGGAGGGACGGAGGGAGGGGTGAGGAGGGACGGAGGGAGGGAGGACCGGAGGGAGGGAGTGACGGAGGAGGGAGAGAGTGACGGAGGAGGGAGGGAGGGAGTGACGGAGGGAGGGAGGGCCGGACGGAGGGAGGGAGGGAGGGACGGAGGAGGGAGGAGGGACGGACGGACGAACGGAGGACCGACCGACCGATCGACAAACGGACGGACAGACGGACGAACCGACCTACAGACGGACGGACAGGCGGACGAACCGACCGACACACATACAGATAGACAGACGGTCGGGCCGACAAACGTTTTGCCGTCATTCGATTTTTCGGTGTCAAAGACTCACAAAACATGAATTCTGGCTACATCGCGTGCTCGATGATTGTTTTTCTAAATTTAACAACTGGATTTATCCACTTTTTCGGTACCAAGGCCCTGTAATAAAAAATTTCGGCCGAAAATTCGCCCTTTTTATCGCGCAGCATTACATAACTTACTATCCATTCCGTAGGGAAAATGTAAAAGGAAGGAAAGGGAGAAAAGGAGGAATGGGTGGAAAGTGTGTGAATGTGGAATAAAATAAAGTGTGGAATAAAATTTGACGAATTTAAAGTGAGCTTATCTTTTACAGTTCACATAGAATTTGGATGATACTGCTCCACTCCCCTGAGAGTTAGAATTATTCTCTTTGCATTGGTTGAGGTGAAAATGAAATCCATTTCATCTGCATTTCCGTGACGTCATAAAAAGAAAACAAATCAGTTTCAAATTTTAAAAAGTAATTATATTTATATCTTTCTATGATTTGTTTCAATAAAATTAGATAAATATCTTTATGATCTTTCAAAATATGTTCTGTACACTTTACAAAATCATCCGGCTATTTTTTTCGAGGTATATTTTTTTACACAGTGAATTTACCCGTTTCTACTACGTTTCTACTCGTTGCAGATGAAGTTTAAGTATACATCCCATCCAATATCACAGCCAGCATTGTTTAGAAAATTAGTTGGTTTGGAATGGTGAAAAATGTACGTGCGAGAAATATTTTAGGTCCAAGTTGCCACCAAGAGTCGAGAAGACTATTTGATATTGGGTGGAACAGAATGCGACATCTAGTAGTACGAAGAAGAAAAGAGAGGAGTGGAAATAGAAAGAAAATGAGGAGAGGAAATGAATGGACTGAGGAAGGAAAGAGAGTCGAGGAAAAGGAAAAAAAGAAAGAAACAAAGAAAGAGGGGAGTAATGGAAGCTAGACAAGAGGGAAAGGAGTGGTGCAATCATTGTATTCCTCGTTGTCTCATTGTTACACATATAGTAGGAGAATGCAATTATAATGTGTCCAAATATTTGAGGCAGTTATCTTTCTAAACGTTGAGGTAATGTTGCTCTCGTAGGTGTTTTACCTTTATAATATTCCGTGCAACGTTCAAAATGTTGGTCTTTTGCGTCTTACGTTATGCGTGTCTAGTACTTAAATACAAAAAAGTGCTTTATGCATTGAAGACGAAAAATGTATTTTGTTCAAAACCTTATTAGCCATGGAGTATGAAATTGTATTCTCATTTCCACAAGCATCAGTCTGAGCATTTAAAGAAGGAAACTAGAAATAATTTGAAATATTTGGTTGGATTCTCTAAAACAGTCTAAAAAGCATCATTCACTGGCGGCCTATGTTTACGCGTTGTCAATATTCTTGTAAATATATCCATACGTTTAGTTTTGGAAACAAAAATTGATCGGGTCCGTCTGCGGCTAAGCGGTTTTTGCACGGTTTGTGCAGCCCTTGTCATGACGAAACGTCGCAAGCGGAGCCTCACAAACCACCGTAGCCGATCTCAACGCAGGGGGGAGTGCCCTAACAAAATTACGTCATAGAAAATGGCGGGTGTCGCTAATTCAGATATGGAAGTATTTTCAAATAAAAATACATGGAAGAAACATTTGTATGAACATGAAAGTAAATTCATTGAAATATATATGAACACATAACACTTAACCACTGTTAACACAGTTCTTTTTGAAAAAAATATATTGATATCAGAAAAATAACACTAATTTTGGAAGAATTAATTTCTTATACACATTTTACTTCCAATATTACTGTCTATACACAATTCATGAACTTTATCAAATGTCCAGTTTACTACAGATTTTTTCGATAAGAGAGACGATTATAATTGCATATTTTCAACTGTTCATATGTATATTACATTTGCAAAAAGGCAAAATACTGTCTTTCTCGAATCGATAGAGGATTTCTAGGGAACCATTTCAAGAAAAGGCAGTAAAATTCAAAGACCAAAGTTTATAATTATCATTAAAATAATTAAACTAAATATTAAGCATTGATTAAATTGCTGTTAATGTATCGTTGAATCAGTAGTTTGGTTATTTTGATTCGACTGTTATAAATAAATTCTCTTGCAAATTTCAAAACGCTGAGCCTAACTGTTGCCCTGCAAATGTGAAGATTTCTTTATGTGTTTGGGTGCATTCTATTTAGTGGTGAAAAAGTGTATGCCAATATGTTTATCGTCTAGCGAGGAAATTGATTATCAACAAATTATTTTTCAAAATGCTTTTGATCAGAAAAGTGACATGATAGATCATTTTCGTATTTATTCCACGAGGCAAATTTTATGCAGCAGATACATTCTGTGTATTATTTTTAATTTTGGTGAAATTGAATCATATGTGAATTTTCAAATAGAAGCAGTGCCAAAACGAGTTGGAGGTTCCGAGCCGCCCGTGCCGCGGTCCGGATGGCCTCCACTTGGCTCTTGGAGGGGTTTTCCTCCGGCGTATGGCGAGTACGTTCTAACTTGATTACGGTGCCAGTCTGGAAAACTAGAAGCACTAGTAGGCTTCCGCGGCCGGAGTCAGTAACTGCTGGTTTGGCTGTCCGGGAGACGCCACGTCCTGGCACAGGTGCCAACGTCATTGCCACATACATTGATACTGTGAAAACTGCTAATTTGACAAAAGAGAGTAATTAAATTTGTTTATGTGGCAGGAGCCCGAAAACTGAAAAATTCTGAAAGGAAATAATAACTAATTGCCAGTGCAAATCCAATAATAAGGTTTAATTCAAATTGATCTAAACAGATAGTTCAGGATTCAATAATGAAACCGAGGTGAAATTCATAGACAAGGATAAAATTATAAATCTGCTCAAATTTAGTTTAATATGTTTAAAATAATTTTAACCATATTTAAAACAAATTTTTAAATTTAAAAGACAAAAAATTAATTAATATAACATTTCTTACAGATCTAATGAATAGGAAATTCAAAGAGGGAACACATTTTTTTTCATGAGTAAGGTAAACAAATATTACAAAATGTTTTTGCAGATGAACTGTTTGATTTATTTCAATGTTTACATTTGTGACATTACTAGTAAATAAAGTAAATAAAGCAAAATAATTTTATAAAAATACACACAAAGAAACGCAAAGAAATAAATAGATTGAAACAAGCTATCAAGCCAGAATACGCCGAGACGCACTCTGATGTTTTGGTCAACAGAACATGGCGGACACACCAGCGATCGGTTTCACTTTCTGGGGCCGATGTCACCTCCATATATTATAACCTCCTTGGTCAAGACTGTTGCGTGGACAGGAAGGACTGAGAGGGGTGGCAGTGGGAGATAAGAAGCATAACTACAGCAATCCTTGGTGTTGATTTAGACGTCACACAAAGAATCGAATTTTAAATTTAAGAATACGAATTTTAACGATCAGAATGGGAGATTTCTTCCATTTATTTATCTAGATTATTACTTATCTTCTACTGAAATTTCAAAATATCCGTTTCAAAGAACAATATAAAAATTGGTAGAGTAAGTAAGATGATAATAATAAAAAATATCATTTTCAAACTGAACAAGAAGCCAACCGCCGTCTCTTCGTTGTTAAATTTCATTTTTAAATAAAAGGATCACTGGTCTACTTTGCAACCATACAATTGATGGTCATAAATGGAAAAGAAAAATGCACTTCCGTCTTCTGCCGTGGATTTTCAAGTTTGTGGCAGCACTTAGCGCTATGAAGTGAGAAACTCTTTAATCAGTATTAGCAGTCGCGACTGCAGATCTGCAGTTTTGTTAAAATTTGGTAAATTTACACTGATAGAACTGTAAAGAGTTTTTCAAAATTTTTATTGCTTTGTTCTTTTGGTACGTGTTTAAATAGGAAGGTTATTAATCGCAAATAATAAGAGAAAATATCGACCTATCTATTATTTGATGAATTAATGGATCATGTGATATTACAATGAAAATCTTTAAGCATTCATTCGCTTCCGATGCTTTTAATATGATGGCTTATTTCTGCACTGAGCTCGATTCTTGTAAGTTTGAAAATTACCTTTATTATTATCGTTTTCGCTACAATATTTTTTATTTGATACGTTTCAATCATCATTGATTTGGAATTTCAGAAGAAGAAAAGTTCAATGCAGATGAACAAATAGGAAAAAAACACTCACTCTGATCGTTAAAATAGATGTTTCTTCATATGTTTATTATGTCAAAACCACGAGTTGCTGCAGTTACGCCTTCATCCTGCACGGCCAGCCCTCTCATACTCATCTCTTCACAAAACCGTATCGACGCCGCGAAGGCCACCTTTCCCCAACGGCGACTGTTGCAAAGGCTGCCCGTTTACTTGAAAATCTCATGCCAAAAATCTAATTTTATGCTCATTACTATCAAAATACTAACATATGATACATCATTTTATTCCTATTTTCATGATCTATCCATTGCTCGTAAGAAGAATATATAGTTTCATTTAAAAAATCAAAGATGATTAAATTTCTCGGTAACTAAAAATATTATAGACAATTTCTCTATGGCATGTTACTTGCTCCATGATTCTGCATTGTTCAGCGAAAACTGCATTGCGATATCTTGAACCGTTTAGAAGTTATGGGGGTGGTCCATAGTTGGTGGGCCACCCGATATATATGACGATTTACATTCCCGGCAGGGGGATCCTCGGAAGAGGAGACCTTGGTTCTGGTTCCCTGAGTTTCTCGGCGTCGGCATCGTTAGCGCCAACGTGAATGCAAGTGAGCAGGCGATGCTATGTTCGTTTCGCTCGGGCTCACGCCCGGACGGCTCTCAGTTGGATCTCTACCCGCCGACCGCAGGGCAGGATTGGGAATGGCCCCGGTCATAACTCACATAAAGAATTACTGAAAAGAAATCGAAATCACCCACTCGGTATCCCCGATTTCCGGCGACACTCACGCCGTCAGTGCTATGTGAGCAGTGAGAAGGCGGATCGGAGGTGCCTAGTGCGCTCATAGTCCTGTCGTGGGCCGCAGAAAGGTCCGCCGGCACGGGTGGCCTTGGACATGGTGGAAATTGGAAACGACCTGAGTATCCCGGAGTCACGCACGCCGCGATCACGAATGGGAGTAACTTCCCTGAAGTGGACAAGAACGGCGAACGTCAGGTCGCTTACTGTGCAAGGGGATCCTACCTTACGAAGGGATCCGATGACGATGGATTAGACCACTCGCACCTGATAAGTCCCGGGCATGGTCATGTCGTAAAACTCGAAAAAAGACTCGACTCGCTCCTTCCATTTTCTCTAATCTCTATTGTTTATTTTATACATCAAATTGAATTCTCTAAATTATTATATTTGTTTAATATCATCTGATTTTTATTATGTATTGTAGTATTTTTATTTTTTTAGAATATATCTGTAAATGTATGTGGATTTGTACGAGAGGAAATTATGCATAGAGAATCGTTTCTATTAATTATTCTTCTCCGTCAAAAATAATCCTACGATAAGATAATGACACCACCTTAACTCTAATATGAATGGAATTAATACATACCATGAAATGCTTTCTATATATGGTTGGTTGGTGATTCCGGTTGCGTCAACAGCTTAGGTCATTAGTCCCGTAAGTGTAGTGCATGGTTTTCCTCGGGAGGTGGTGGTGATCTTTCCCCACTGGATGGCGAGATCTGGCGCCGACCTCCCGTCGGCTAGCGGGGTTTCCCCCTTACCAGAACTCTCCCACCAGCGGGGCACCACCCCAGTAGGGACAAGCTCTAAGCTCCCGACATATGTGGTAGTGTAGTGCATGTTAGTATAGTGTGTGTGTGTGTGTGTGTGTGTGTGTGTCTGTGTAAGGGGAGAGCATAGGACAAAGAGGAAGGAAAGTTCACGCGCGGTCCGTGGCCCGTTTGTTAGGGTACCGCTCCGGCATTCGCCTGGTGTTGATCGGAGAAACAACGGAAAACTATCCATCAGAGCAGCCGGCCGCTAGAATTCTCCTCCAGACAGCGACTGAACTCGACCTATCTGATAAGCTAGTGTCGAAAATCCTGCCGCCGTCGGGACTCGAACCTAGGACCTCTCGGTCAGAGGCGCTGTAGTTACATCAGTTGATGCACTGAGCTACCGCCCCCGGCCTTACTACATTCCCCCTACCGAATACGCAGATATTGTTTCAAAAATATTAGAATGCTTTTCTAGTATAATAAATTGAGAATACGTATAATACATTATGTTAAAAACAAAATAAGCAAACATCTTTTACAGGTTGTACAGCGGCTTAAGCCGCTAAGCACTTGGAAATCGAATTTCAGGTTTGCAAAGAGCGGGTAAGAAACGGGTGAACTTGCCTTCCGTTTTCCTTGTTATTTAAACTTTTCGATACGTTTCATTTATTTACTTATTGATTTACTTGTTTTTACTTGATTATTTACTTTTTTATTTGTTTTTACTTGTTTATCTACTTGTTTATTTGCTTACTTATTTACTATTACTTATTTATTTTTACTTCACGTTATTAAATCTTTGTATGAGTTCTGATGATTATGGCTAAGCCGTCGGAAGCTGGAAATACAATCAATCAAAATGTTGGTTATGACAACCTTTTATTCAAATTAACTGAGTTTCCACAGAAATCATCTGGAGATTCAGGACTGCCGAAACTCTTTTCGTTCTGACTCTTGGCACATCATTTCCCCGCACTAAAACAAACATCACATTCACAGGTAGAGTGACTGGAAGACACACTTTGTGGCCAGTGACCTCTGTCTTGATAGAGGTGTTCCGTCCAGTGATGCAGAGAGCAAATGCTGAGATGGTCTCTTGTTTGCCTCTGGACAGTAAAGTAATCTTGCGAGTCTCGAGGGGGCACGGTGGTGTCGTCGATGCTCTGAAAGGACGAAACGATGAAACTTGCTTTACACAGTGTGATGCGGACAAGCTCACGAAATAATTTATGCACCTAGCAATAGTATTTCTTTCATTCTCTGTTAACGAAACCACGCGTTTCAGTACTTCACATTTAATTTAAATGTGTGTCCGTAGGTTGTCTCGAGTAATTATAAAACCTGTAAAAGATGTTTGCTTATTTTGTTTCTAACATAATATATTATACTTATTCTCAATTTATTATACTAGGAAAACTTTTGAATATATTTGAAACAATATCTGCATATTCGGTAGGTGGTATACAGAAAGCATTTCATGATATGTATTCATTCCATTCATGTTAGAATTTAGCTGGCATCATTATCATAGGATTATTTTCGATGGAGCAGAATAATTAATAGTAATAATTCTCTATGCATAATTTCCTCTCGTACAAATCCACATACATTTACAGATATATTTAAAAAAAAGACAAATACTATAATACATAGTAAAAATCAGATTACATAAAAGAAATATAATAATTAAGAGAATTCGATTTGAAACAATAGAGACCTGAGAAAATCGCAACGGTGACTCTCAGTGTAATCACTGAGAGTCATTTAAATGCCGGGCATTTAAATGCTGAGCAGTGGAGGTGGAGGCTGTGGGTATTGAGGGATGGGGGAAAACCATAACTTTCTACTTACTACGGCGACCACCTGCAAGTGTGCGGTATTGGGTTGGTGCTTAATTATAATTTCGATAGGGGGAGGGGTGTTCGTTTAAGTATTTCCTCATGAAGTAAATTCTCAATTAATGGATATTTAAGTTCTCCAAAGTTAATTTAGTGGGGTATTGGGGTATCTAGTCTGCTTTTTATTTCGAATACATCAATATGTGTATGTAGATTGAAGTTGTATCCTATTTTAAGTAATTATTGGCAAAGTAATATTTATTGGTAACTGAAACTGGACTTAAGAAACTGAGTTTGCCTAAAAACAATTCAGCTGCAGCATACATGATAACAAAGCGTTTTATCTTGTACAATTTAATTCCTCACTATGGAAAAACATCTTCAGAACGTCTGGTCGGACACCTGTCAAAACTTAATCTTAAACGTAAGTTTTGCTCAATTTTTTAATAAATACCTTGAACATTTGTCATAATGCCGACATTCCGGTTCAGTGAGAAATTTTCCTTAGAACTTCAACCGGAATCCCCCATGAACCTGTGGAGACTTTTCGAACTATGGGGAATGGGCCAAAGAAGGATGACACATCAGACCGACGCTCCCGCCCCTTTAAATGGGAGTTGGGCAGATAGGAATGCGCGTTTTTCGCGGCGTGTTGTTGAAAATTCTCTTTCGGCATTCACATGGGATTGAGAAGAGAAAACCCCGAAAAAGATCCGATCTAATCAGTCAAGTTTCTTATTCAAGCACTGATCTTCTTCGACACAGCTACTCGTAATTAGCGGGGGTCGAAGCTGCAACCCCTGTCGGAACTCAACGCATTCTTTGGTTTTTATTTTCTCGCCTTACTTTGTAAGAAGAGAAAGTATTGAAATCTTGCGCGGAAAATTGGCAATTTTTTTGAAAAATAATTCTTATTGCCAGGTCCTGGAAACGAAAGGAGGATACATCTTATTCCTATATGTTGTAAATTCCTCTAACACGTTGTGTAGCCAGAATCCCTGTTCTATGGTTCCTTGATAAAATCGATTGCCGGCAAATCTGTCTGTCCTTCCGTGGTCAACGCCTAAACCGTTTAGACAATTTTCTCCAAAATTGTTATTCCCTTGTCGATATGAACGAATCAGAGGCCCTGCGAGTACGATACTGATATTTTGTTTTTTGTGGATCCTTTACATGAAGCCTCAACATTTTCGACATTTTCTCAAAATTGGCTCCAAATTTATTGATTAAACATTGTCCTCGAATAGCGTAAAGAACTGTTAGAAAGGCAAGTGTCTCATATTCGTTGGAATCCTCCATTTTCTTTGGAAAGTTCACAATTTTTTTGACGTTCTCCTACCACTACATGATTGAAGAAGGGTGTCTTTTTCCTTACTGAAATTTGTTGTTCATAGAACTTGAAAGAAGGTCATGTACAAATTTTGGACAATATTGATATTTTCGTGGAATTTTTCGTGAAGTATAGGCGATGTATAACAATTATTTTTTCAAAAACTGCCCTAATTTTTTTCTATTTTTTTTCTATTGGAACAAAGGACGCTTAAAAATAGCGCAAATCTCCTTTTTGTTGAACTCTGAATATTCGAAAATTGCAAAATTTGTAAATAATGCGTGAAAGTATGTGCTGATGTAGGATCTAGTTATTGATCCCTTGTTTTGTTTATTCCTTTCTTTACGCGTAATTCTTTGATTTTAAGGTAGTCCCATCTCGATTACTTTTTTGTCCAGTTCCCAGATACATTGAGCAAATGTTGAGATGACCTCTTGTTTTGCTTCTGGACATAAATGCAGCTTCACCATGTGCACGTTTAATTGAGCCCTCAATCCGCCAGTTGTGGTATGAGTAGAGCGAGGGGTATGGATTACTATTTTCTTATAAATACTAACAGCTAAATTATGTAGTTCGCCTACCAATGGAAACAATTTTCTATAGCACAGGAACGCAAATGTCGATTTTCAAATGTTACTAACTTTGTTTGGTAGATACTTTGACTCATCATTCAACAATTTAGGGTTAAAAGGCGCGGAAAGGGTTCCAGAGCTCAAGAAAACGTGTACAGATTGTACTTCTCTCCCATACGCTACATACAGTTTTTACTGTTTAATGACAAAACAAATCAATGCCAATTTGTTTGTTTCTCTTTGTTTTAATCCTTTTATTTGTATTGTTTGTTTTCTAGTTTTTACCTATTATATTTCATTTTCTTTTTCTTGGCATTGTAAGTTACTTAGATCAGTACTATAGTACTTTTATATATGTATTTTGGCGACTTCAATTAACGTTAAAAACTAAGTTAATTCTAAAACTAGCAACTCAGGGTAAGGAAGCTCATAAAGCGCTTTACTTACTCTCCAATTCGGTCTGTATGTTCAAAAAAGCTTATATTGAGAACGTTTTTAATTCTTGTTCGGGAATTTGGGATTTGAGCGAGATTGAAATGGGATAGGTGGTCCTTTTGGAAGATGTAGAGGTAGAATTTGCTAGCGTTCTTGGTAATGAATGGAATTATGTATGGAATATTTAATTCTTTCTGCAGATGTAGATTTGAAACGAACCAATGAACTAGAGTAATTGTTGTGAGATATTTATATTGAACTACTTGGATTTAGTATAAATTATTTCTTGAGGCATTTAACCGGATGGGACACACATAGGTCATGATATGTTTGTGTAGGGCTATTGCATTGTTTAAAAAGATTTTACTTTTGTAAATAATGAGTGGTTTTAGTTGGAGGATCTTTGCTTTTGCTTGATGCGTTTTATGGTCTTTCCATTGTAGCTTCGTATCAAGATTTAGTCGTTACCGGGCCGGAATGGAAGTTCGACCGCCTTCGGGAGTCTTCGCTCCCCTCTGGATCGAGCTCCGTTGCTTGTTAGCTTGGTAAAGCCCTAGAGGCCCAGGTACTCGCTCCAGGCAAGGCAAAACCACCTGCCTTCGCGCAGAGTTCTAGTCCTAGATATTTGACCTATTATGTATTGAAGCATTCATTTTTGCCCCTAGTAACGGATGAGGGGTCCACCGTGCGTCCCGCCCGGCCTCCGCCGTCGCTTTTAGTGCCGTCTCTATTACGGGCGTCGGACCCGCCGGCCCAAGAGCACCGCGTTTGTGGCTTTCTAAGGCGAGGGGCGCCCAAAGTTCCCGCGCGAGGCTCGCTGCGATGCCCGACGCACGCGCGCGCCGGACGCCCCTACCCGCCGCGATGTTTGTGCCTGGGGCCGCCTCCGAGTGACGAGGCGGGCGCCGAGTAGGGTTGCCAACTCATCAAGCCGAAGCCTGCCCACCTTTTGGTGGGGGGTGGAGTGAGATGGAGTGAAGGCTATCTACCTCGCTCCTTGGGTTGTAGTGTTGAAATGAATGAGAGCTGGGGGTTTCAAATTGAACGAATGTTATGAAATTTATCGTGTTCCAAATTGAATGAATATTTTCAGAATACAATAAGCAGGTCGTTCACTTCTTTAAATCAAAATTAACATGATTCCAAACATTAATTTTTCCATACATTAATTTTCCTATTAACAATGTGTAGGGAACTATGATTCAGTTATTGTGCCAGTATTATTAGCTTTTGAATTCTCCTTCCGTCATACTAGCGATAGTGCGATGTGGTCCGCTTCCAGAAGTTAAACCTATCCCTAAATTTCGAGGTGTTCGCAACGAATTTCTTCTCACAAGAGAGAGGCGTTAACCTTTCATCGTCAGTAGTTTGGAAAGTCAAATATTTTGGGTACGTGAATTCATCAAACGGGTTACATTTGCATATTTTGTTGTGTGTTTCTACACAAGAAAAACAGATTTTGTCTTTGTCTACTTCATCTTCACTGAGTAGACTGAGCATTGTAGGATGGAAGATTGTAAGACGCCAATTCTTCACTTCTCCACCCAGTAGTACTGAGAAAATAGCGAAGCCACTGAAAAGGGGTCAAAAAATTACTGAAATGACGGAAAGCTGATCTGTCAGGCACACACTATTTCTTCGCTCTGCCAGTAGCCCATCGAGGGTTACTTTATTCTGGAGGCAATATATTTGCTAAGATGCAGAGTGTAACAAACCGTTTTGGCAAATCTTCAAGAATAATTTCCTAACACCCAGAAAGAAGAAATGTGCATTACATCATGCATTTGGACATGCATTCTCATAGTTACCAAAACATTTAGTAATGAAAATTATCTGAGCCTTTATTAATGTTAGTGCACGGTCTATCATAATAACAGCTTTACGATACCCTCAAAACCAAGGATTTTCGGTTGAGCGGCAAGCAATCTTCGGCCTCTCAAAGCATTCACGTCGGTGAACTCAAGGTGTCTTCACCTCGGAGACAGGAATCTTCGGCCTCTTAAAGTTATTGAACCATACAGATGTGACCAGATGTACCATAAAGTGGACCATACAAATGTGACAAATCGGAACCAGTGATCGCTACTTCGGTTAAGCAAGGTAGGCGCTGCCTACCCAGATGAATATGTACTAGTTTAAAAACATTTCATAATATAATAATAAAAAGACATTTATAATTATAATATGGTGTAAGCATTATTAATGTGGTGATGTATAGTGAACATTTCATTATTGTGGCACGATCCATATTTCCCTTTCAAGCGTATTCTAACAGCCCGTGCGCCCTGAGATCTGTCTCGTCACTTCCCGCAGAGATATGAGACCGCCTGCATCTCTCAGGATAGGCACACCCGGGTGCTGCCTCGCTTCGCACCGTATTCTGAGAAAATGCCCTGTAGTGAGCGTAGAACAGTAGCATGCTGTGCCCATACTTGACGCATGCGCGTTGTGCGTAGGCCACCGAAATCGCTTGCTGCTTGCCCGCACGAAAGATTCGGATTTCCATCGTATGCATGCCGCGTAGAGCGTGTGTTTTACTGTTTTCTTGACGAGTTAATAAGCAGAGAAAGTGATTATTATTTAGGAAGTATTTATTTTTTTCCATTTTAAATTAGTATGCTGCGGATTATTTTTTTTATTTTTTTATATTTAAATCTGATTTTACGTTTCTATTACGGCAGATACTGTGAATGAACTATTAGGAGAACCGTTTTCTCGTCCTAATGATGTAGAAAAGGGACAAATTTTGGACAATGGATTATGTTGAGTACGGTAGTATATCGTGCTGGCGAGAAAAATGCAAGAAAATTCAATCCCTCGTGGTATGATTCACACAAATGACTAATATGTAGTGAAGTTAAAACTTGTTTATTGTTGACAATGACTTATTGTCAATTAAGGACAGTACTTGGAATAGAGATGGATATTTTCACATGAAAAATTTATCAAAAGCTATACAAAAACATGAAATGTCTGAAGATCACTCACGTAATTCAATGAATCTTAAACGCCTGGAATAAAATTGCATCCGATTTCTGAATTATTGTCACAGCAACACAAACTCACAACTTTCTTAGAATCTGAATATCTTGAAATCACGTTTGCGTCATGGAAATAATGCTTTGGAATGTGATGTCAGTGAGACAATTCTTCTGAACAAATTGAATAAAAATTACAAAAAACAATGGATTGTGGTTGGGCATGGCCCCATTCCCTCTTCTTGGAATCCACCGCTATTCAGTAATATGTTTTGCCTACCTGAACATTTGTCCACGAGGCGCCTCTGATCGGAACATTATTTGGGATGCTTTGACACTTTGAAATACATATTTAAAGAGCTTAGTCGGCGGTATGTGGATGCGCGTTGTCTTGCAACAAATAATTGTTTTTCAACAATCCATCTCGGCGTTCTAATGAGCAAAACCTCACTAGCATGTATATGGTTTGCCACTTCATTCGTAGTCATTCATCGGTTAGACAGAATCAGGACACGGACGTGTTCAATGTGAGGATGTAGATGAGGCTGGATAACTTCCTCTTTTCTGGTCTTGTAAGGTTGTTTGACGCTTTTGAATCATTCAATCCACTAGACAACTCTTCGCCAAGGAAAAACATTGCACCAACATTGGGCTGAAAGTCTTCTAAGGATTTCAGTTTTCGGTACACATTCAAATGACAAAAAACCGATTACGAAAACCAGTTCTCTTTTCGTGCAAATGAAGATTGGTGCAGACGTCGCAACAACTCAAGCGACATTAGATGATGGCGCTGAAATTTACCTTAAGCAAAGTGAACTATATTATCTTGAGTCTGGTTAGCGCAAAAAGCTGTACAGTCAACCTTCAGACGATTAGAACGAAAGTGAAGATCCCTATTGATTTACCCTCGTTTGTTTACACCCTTAAATAAGTAAAAATTGATAAAAACTACCGATTCGTAACTAAATAGACAATGGAATGTCAAGATTCCAATTTCAACGAAAAGAGGGTTGCAGGAATTACGACTTTAGCGTTTTCTTATTATTAATACAATTCTTTGTGCAATCTGAAAGTCAAGGCACTTAGTTAGTTAATGCCTTATTTTACGTGGCGAGACTCGGGCCATCAGGCCCGCCCTTCCGTCTAACCACGCAAATTTCGTTACGCTCTTTTCGCCACCTAGCGGAGAAAGGAGGTATTATCTTGGGCGACGAAACAGGCGGATCTCAATTTTGCTCAGAGGCTTCTTTTAGACTTGAGGATGTTTTACATGCAGTAAATCTACTAACATGGGACAGCCGGCTTTACTTCCCCTCCGAAGGAAGGCGTACGAAGGATTTTTTCGCCCTTAAAAATCCACGGCTTCGATCGGGTTTGAACCCGCAAACTCCGGTACGCTAACCGCTATACCACCGAATCCGTACTATACTGATGAGCGTCTCCAAAATATTATTTAATATCTTAGGTGGGAATGCACATTTGCAAAATACATGCTACGAGCTGCATGAGCTCGACTGAATTTGAGAGGATTGTGAATGCGTAACATAATGAACTGGATTTAGTGTTAAATTCATTTATATGGAGATTTCATTTGTTTGAATTGAGAGACCCAGAAATTTTGTTACCTTAACATCAGCGTATTGTTTAATTTCAATGGGGTAAGTAATTGCTTGTTTGAGATGCAAAATTGCACTCAAAGCGTTTTTCTTTGTTTACCATTAATTTGTTATTACAAAACCGATTTGAAACTTCGGAAATTGTACTAGATATTGTTCCTTTTTGCAAATAATATTCGTGTCATCTGCAAACAGAACTGTTCTTCCGTTTCTAACGAATGAGGGCATATCGTTTACGTATAAAAGAGGATAGAGCATAAGAACCCCGCGAGACCACATGCTTAATTGACAAAAAGTTCGAAAAAATTACAAAATAATTTTCTTTCGTGCCTGATCGGTATTTCTCTTTTCGATGAATTTTAAGGTATTAAGATTTCACGCAGTTTCAAAATGTAGACGTATCTAAAAAGTTTGTTTGTCTGTTGTTGTTTTTACTTTTTTATATATTTTCAGTCTACTAGAGTCAGATTTGTGAAATTTAAACCGCCTGGACTTTTACGTTTGAGAACAATTAATTTGTGGTGAATTCGACTGCTGTGCGTCAGGAGCAAACTCTCGTGTACGCATTGTGAAAACTTGTCAGACAATATGCATTCCAAGAGTTTTCGATCATATTCGGCACTCAATGCGAGGACGAGCAGAGGCCTCCATTCAGGAGGGTGGAGGTAATTCTAACAGTGTAACATGCCTTGTGATTAGTGATCAGAGCGCTCAAACTCGTTTAACTCAGTTATCAATAATTTCCAGACCCATATTTTAAGGGATTTGCTCTCTTCACTTTTTATGAAGAATCTATTTCTGAATTACCTAACGTTGAATTTTGTTACTCTCTCTGTATTGAAACTACTCTATAGTATGTACAGAAAAATGCTTTGCGTTCGACAGCTACGCGTGGTACCGACAACATCGACCGCTCTGCTCGCGTGTTCGTTGTTAAGTTCTTATTTCTTCTGGTGTCTATATAATTTACAAATCAAGTATCATATTAAGTGAAATCTCATAAAACTGTCTTCGTGTGCCTGCTGCCTTTGCGGACGGCACAAGCAAAACCATGACCACCGTAAACATCAACATCAACGTAACCTCAACTGCTCATAATGCACAAACGAAATCTTACGCTGGAGCTACTGCTACTACTGTCTTCCCGACCAAGGTCCCTTGCTTCCCCTTTCAACCGACTCCATGGGCATGAGCTCTCATAAAAGAAGCTTACCAACTGAATCCTCTTCCTTCTCTGAAACAACTCCCTCTAATGCTGATAATAAAAATCAAGAAAACGACTTCAAACAACCAAAAAAGAAAAAGAAGAAAATATAAACATAGCTGAATCAGACCAACAAGGCAACAATCATGGAAAAAGTATTGATGATATGCTCAGTCCAACAAAAGCTCTCACTGACAACAATTCAAGTTATTTTCCCTTAACATACAAACAATTTCAATTATTACTAGAAAATACTTCGGAGTCAGCTGATCCCATTCCTATAGTTAAGGATTATTCTAATGATATTCTAGCAATTATTAATATGCTCAAGGAAACTTCCAAAGTATTAACAGAGAAACCTCAAAGGTAGATTTACTAAACTTATTAAGAAGCTACTAAAACAGTTACCTGATTAAGACTTGTCTGAGACTGAACCTAGTATGATAATAATAATCTTTGTATAAAATCTATATCAGATATTAATCACTCATGAAATATTTACCAATGAATTGGAACTAAAATTATGAAAATTATTCAATGAAATCTTAATAGATATCTCTGTCGCCTAGAAAATCTACAATTACTGTGCAACAATATTAATCGGACAAATTATGCCTACAAGAAACCAATTTTAAATTTAATTATTCAGCCAACTTCTGTAAAAAATAGGCATTCTAGATTTAATTTAACATTTATATGTTATGTTTTTTCAGTCTTTATATCTATTCGATTCCGTATCTCTGTAATATACCTTTGTAATAATAGTTCTAAATACAGTTGTTTCCATTAATTGTTGCTTTAACGAATGTAATAATGTAAAAAGGTTCCAAAATGTATGCCTGCATGTAAGATCATAATTGATGTAAAAGTTCAATAAGCATTGTAATAATCATGTAACTAATGGAGTCGTTAATATCCTCTGCTGTTGAGGCGACTTAAACGCCAAAAAAAAAAAAAAAATGCTTAGACCGACTCTTAAGATTTATTGCGTCTTTTTATTTGTAAATGTTCGGAGGTCATGTACTTTTCCATGAAATCACTGCTCAAATTCATTTTCCAAATTATTAGATCTGCCGAACGAAATGAGGAGGGTTGGTAGGCCTAGCGTGAGCGAGCGCACGGGTTTTCTGAGATCGGCCTTTCGCCGCGCACGTTTCCCCGTTGTTGGCGGCGCAACCATTCGTATGCTAGCCGTGGCACCGGCAGAGAGGTTCACAGAACTGTACGAGGGAGTTGTTCTGCTGTCGGTTCAGCCTTGACGATTTTTCTGGCGCATTCTGCTCGACGATTCCGAAATTCATTAGTGTGATACGGTCTTCGTTCGATTTGCGCGAAACGTGAACTGCGCAAGACGTGGTCTTCCCGAGACGTGATAAACATGATAGTCCTTTTTTTATATATTTTTGGAAACAAAAATAAAGCAGCATTTTTTCCCGTCATCTATATCAGCAGTACTGGAAGGAACTTCCTTAAAGAACATCCTTACCTTTCCTTAAAAGTACATTACACTAGGTTACATTTTACAACTTTTGGAACGATGTTTTGTAACAGTAAGTTAATCTTTAAGATTTTTCCATGATGTTCCGTATGTTTTTAATTTTTCTGTGTCACATAAGGTTTTTGAGAAAATCGCTTTAACAGTTTTTACTAAAACTCAGTTTTTTAAAGGAAAATTCTTTAATTTCTATTTTAAAAAATGGGTTATTGGTGTTGAAATTTAAATTGCACTGACCGGGAGCGGTAGCTCAGTGCATCAACTGATGGCACTGGAGCGCCTATGACCGGGAGGTCCTAGGTTCGAGTTTCTGACGGCAGCAGAATTTTAGACACTAGCTTTTCAGCTAAGTCGAATTCAGTCGCTGCCTGGAGAAGAATTCTAGCAGTCGTCTGCTCTGATCGGTAGTTTTCCGTGGTTTCTCCGATCAACACCAGGCGAATGCCGGAGCAGTACCCAAACAAACGGGCCTCGGACCGCGCGCGATCTTTCCTTCCTCTCCTTTGTCCTATCCTCTCCCCTTACACACACACACACACACACACTTACACTAACATGCACTACACTACCACATATTCCGGGAGACTGGTCGGGAGCTTGGAGCATGTCCCGGCTGGGGCGGTGCCCCGCTAGTGCGAGAGTCCAGCTTGGGGGAAACCCCATTAGCCGACTGTAGGTCGGCGCCGGATCTCGCCATGCAGCGGGGGAAGATCACCGCCATCTCCCGAAAAAAACATGCACCACACTTACGGGACTAACGCCTAAAGCGGTTGACGCGCCCGGAAACACGAAAAAATCAATAAATCAATCAATCAATTGCACTGCATGAGAACGGACAATCGTTTTTATTCACTGAAAATGCTAACTATTACGAAAACGAAAAGCGAAGGTATCTCTCCTTTGCATATTTCACGTTAATTCTTCCTGATGAGGGATGAAATTTCTTTTCTTTAATATTCTGCCTTCACTGTGCTATTCCGAGCTGCTCTCAAATGCTTGACACTTCGAGAATGATACATGGATTTGAACAGCGTCACTGTGCGAAACTGTTCATCAGACCGAAGGAATTGTCTATACTGTTTGTGTAATGACAAGGGAACGGTATTTATTGTAATAAAAAAAGCAAAATATATACATAAATATATACTATTTTTTCCAAAAATATAGAAGAAAAAAAGGAAAAGTGAAATAAAAATTCGTTATAATGTTCAGAGTTCCATTCTTGAAAAGTTTTCCGAGCAGAGTACGTTGCCGATTAGATCTTAACATGGATTCAAAGAGGTGAAAGAAAGTTTTATATCTACAGAAGCAATTATTCCCTAGTTTCATCCGAAACATAGAGTACTTTCGTATTATATACAATGTTGTTTAGGATGAGCCGGCGCTCAAGTGAATAGAACCGTGTAGCCTGTGATAGAAAGAGGGAGAGGGGAGCATACGCCCCCCCCCACCAACTCCAAAAAAGGAATAAGACAATGATCTGGAATTATTTTATAGAGTTACGCATGGGATCTATGAAACACGAGTAAGCACGTGGTTGAAGTTCCTTCTGTTTCACATCTACATCCGCCCATTCTTGATCCCGACTACGCGGTTTCCAAGAAGCAAATGCGGGCGGGAGGGGGTAACTTGGACAATTAATAGCGATGGTCCGGCATTTATACAAGCGCATTGCGTGTTTTTTATGTATTTCAGTAACAAAGTTAATTTTCAAGTAACACATTTCGAACATCACATGTGAAATGTTCATTTTCGACCTACAAATATATTAAAATGTAACGAAATATGTAGCAATATATAAAATATGTAAAAATATGCAATTGTACCAAAATTGTTCTAACTAAATTGCTTTCAGTAGGCTAACATCAGGAATGCATATTAGGAAGGCTACAGGCCAGTTTGCTCAAGAAACCGATTGTTGCTCTGGTACACAAAATTATGGATTCTGAATTCAAGAAAACGCGCAAATACAATAAAAATGATACCCTTTCTAAAAATCTACACTCGAACACGAGCTTCGCGTTCGTAACTGGGCTTCAAATGCAATTACAACTGCCTTTTTTTATTTGCACAAGTTTAATTATCCTTTAAAAGTAAATACCCTTCTTTATGATTGATTTGATAACTTTTTCTTATTGAACCAGCTGGTGTCAGAATACCCTCGCCCCTGATTGCAAAATAAAAACAAAGTTATAATTTTAATACACTAAACTATTTACATTTCTTATACATTAATCAGTTGAAGGAGTCGTTTAAACAATTTACAATTCAAATCAGTTATACAGTTCCTTGTTCAAGCGTTAATTTCACTTTCATTAATTCAAAAATGTTGCTTGAAAAGTAGATTATTCAATGGATTTTAAATTAAATTAAATTATGATTTCAAATTAATTAGTTAATTTTTTGTTTTGGCTTTGATGCTTTTTCAACGCACGGGTACTCACTTTTCTGCAATGAGAGACGTGAAGAACAACCTCGGCGGGTAATACGAATGGAGCCTGCACGTCCCGGTTATTTTTTTATTTATTACTTTTTGAAGAATTTACATAGCTAAGTAAATATAACTATACATATGTATTTACAGACTTATATGCTAACCTTAAATATAATCTTACATGCTATTAAAAGAAGAGGGAGGAAATCCCTTTTCGGGTCCTCAGTCTGGATCTAAATCAGCAAACTTTTTTAGGAATATGTATAAGGATATTTGCGGATTTGGGTTCGGTAATTGGGGCTTTTGGCGACTTTGAAAGGTGATAGGGCTGGGATTTGAGTGAGGTAGGTTATGATGAAAGTTGGTGGCCAGATATGTGATGTATTGTTCAATTGGTTCCAAATTAAATTCATTGTGAAGTTGGTTGTTAGTTATATACCAAGGGGTATGAGCAACTATTCTTAAGAATTTATTTTGCAGGACTTGTAGTTTATGGATGTTAGTTTTGGCAAAATTGATCCAAATTCGGCTGGCGTACTAGATTAATGATCTTAAAAAAGTCTTGTAAATAGCTATGGCTGATTTATAATGTATTGGGCTGTTTCTGTAAATTGGAGGTCGTAGTTGTGTCAGTTTTATTTTAGCTTGGGTCACTTTGGCGGTTATCTATTTTCCCCAAGTTAACATGGTATCAATGCTAAATATTTTACAGGTTTATTGGGGGGTACCATTCTATTGATTTGTTATTTAGAGTGAGAGGGAATGGGGGAGAGTGGGGTCTTAAAGTAAAAAGGTGAGCAGCGCTTTTGTTAGGATTGAGTTGGATTTTAAGTTTAGCGGCCTGCTGTCTATCATATTTAAATAAAGGTGTAATTGGGTTCTTAAGTCAAAGAGGATTGTGCCAGAGGCAAATATGGCTGTGCCATCGGCAAATTGAGCGATTGTGATTGTATTAAGAGTGTGTAGGTCAGCGACATAGAGGTTGAATAGGGTGGGTGATAACGGAGAGCCTTGGGGAAGTCCAACGTTTATTGGTCTTGGGTTGGATAAATGATTGTTAACATTGACTGAGAAAGTTATATTGCTTATGAAATTTATTATTATTGATTTTAAGTATTGTGGAGTGCCTATTTGAATGAGTTTATATAAAAGAACTTGGTGCCAAGTTCGGTCGAAAGCTTGTGTAGTATCAAGAAATATAGCTGTCGTGTGATTTTTTTTAATTGTTTTATTTATTTATTTTTTGAAAAGCGGAATAAATGAGCTCTGAAATTCTTAATAGTTGGTGTTGCGTTGAGATTCTTTCTGTAAATCCAAGCTGTACATTGGAGATAGAATTGGTTGAATGTAGGTGGTTTTTCAATCTTCTCAATATGATTTTCTCGAATATTTGGGAAAAAGTTGTTAATAAGCGGATTGATAAGCGGATGGTAACTCTCCGGGTTTGATAAGGTTTTGTTTGGCTTTGCTATGGGGATGATGGTTGCGTGTTACCATTTATGAGGGAAATATCCGATTATGAAACATGAATTGAATATGTGATTCAAGTACGCTATTGCAGGTGGTGGTAGTTTTTTCAATGCTAAGTTGTTTATATTGTCGTGACCTGGTGCTTTTTGGTTAGGAAGATCCTTTATGATTTTAGAAATTTCAATGGGAGTTCAGAAATTTGTTCTCTAATACGAACCGAAGAAGTTTAATTTTGTAGCTTATAGAATACTGTTATGTTGCGGATGGGCGTTCGTGTTCTCACAAAATGTGGTTTCGAAATGCGTGGCGAACACTTTTGCCTTCTGAAGTGAGGATAAGGCCTTGCCTGTCGTTGTGTTTAAAGGAGGGACAGTGTTTTTTTTTTCTTGAGAATATTTTTAGTGAATTGCTATGTGGTATTACTGGTGTTGAGTGATTGTATGAGGCTATAATATTGTTCGCTGTTATGGTTTCTGATAAGTCGTTTGACCACGTTGGAGGTTAGGTTGAGTTATCTCTTTAATTCTCGTGTTCTTAACTGAGCCCAGTCTTTTAGTTTTATTCTTTACCCATATTGCATATAAAATGCCTGAGGGTAATTTATTGTAGTTTGTGTGATGTATTCGGAGTGGTAGTCAAGTGAGAATTTTGAATGTTTATGTTGATGAGGTCAGTTAGAAAATTAACGGATTGATCTATTTCAAGGGGTGTGTTTAGTATTTTTATTTTGGGTATTGTACTTTTGATTGCTTCGGTGAACTTCCTCCAGTTAATTTTTAATGAGTTCGGTTTAGGTATAGGGGCATGTTGAGGCGACGTTTGCTGCGAAGTAAGTAAGACTGGGATATGGTCAGAATCAAGTTCAAATATTACCAATAAATGGAAGTTAATTTTGTGTTAGGCCAATAGCGAGAATGTCTGGTTTGCGCGAACGGTCTTGTGGGTAGTAAGTACGTTCATTGTGGGAGAGAATTTTAATATTGGTATTGTTTACTAATTGTGCTAGAGTTTTACCGTCTTGGTTGTTGGATTGGCATCCCCAGTTACTATGTTTCGCATTGAGGTCTCCTAATAGCGCAACTTTATCATTGGGGTTGAATAGATTTTGGGGGTTTGTGTTTATCATTTTTATTGTGGGAGGTTTGTATGCAGCTATGATTTTCGAAGGGTTATAGTTAATTCTTATTGAGGCTGCTATAGTTTCTAATCCTAGTGTGTCGGGGAGAGTTTCCTGGTTATGCGTGTGAATAGATTTGATTGCGATGAGTACACAGCCGCCTTTCGTTTCAGTTCTGTCAATTCTATATAGATTATAACTGGGAATAATTTTTTTTTGTTCAAGTGGGTTTCGGTAATACAAGCAACATCTACGTTCTAGTGATGAAAGAAATGAACGAGTTCAGTTTCTTTTGTTGGTGATTGAGTTTGCGTTCCAATTTAGAATGGTTATATTGTTTTGGGATTTATATGCCATTGTTGGTTAGATATTTGGCCACAGAGTTCTGAATACTACTAATTATAGATGGGGTTAGAGAGTTGATGAAGTTAATAATGCAAGTGGTGATGGAGTTAATTATAGTGGTGATTATTGGGTGATTCGATTGGATATTATTAGAATGCGCCGTATGGTGATTAGAATTTTGGGTGTTTTGCGACGTGCTAGAAGGTAGGTTGTTAATGTTTGAAATATGGGTGAAGTTTTAAATAGGTTGGGATTGCGGCAGTGACGGGAAATGGGATCTTGGTTTATTTTGAGGGGGAGTAGCATTGGAGTTTGCTGTACTTCCATTATTTTTATTTTTGGAGTTACTTTTCCTATCTAGGATCTCTTTGTAGTAGATGCAGTTCGTGTTTCTTATGTCGACCTTGTGATTTCCGTTGCAGTTCGCACACACCGGAGATTCATCCTTCTTAGGGCAGAGCACAGAGTAATGGTTCCCGGCACAATGCACACGTGATGGAGTGGTTACAATTGTTTTTGGTATGACCATAGTCAATGCATTTTTGGCATTGAAGGGGGCCTTTATGCTTTTTTGCGTCTTTCGGTTCTTACACGATGTTTGTAAATCTGATGTATAGTTAAAATAGTTTCTATGGGATCAGAACCGCTGAATACCGAAGCGACTACTGGAATTGGAAGACCATCTTTTTGAAGTTTGGTAACTCTGATTATTGAAGCGAAGAGTTGCTGTAGGTCCTTCAAAATTTTCGGTTCTGTTATTGATTGATGAATGTTTTTGAATACGACAGAACAGTTTTTTGTTTGATGGATCTTTAAATGAATGGAAATTACAATGAGTATGTATGAGATATTTATTATTTTACGGAAATCCTTAGGGTTAATGGCATTGATCTTAACTTTGTTGAGATCAATGCCATTAAGCCAATGCCATGAGAAGCAGTGCTAACTATTAATTGATATCGAGTGAAGTGATGAACAGTGAAGATTAAACCGATGGTAGTGGCGTGGGGCGAGGCAAGGTGTGAGTGTGTGGACACGTGTGCGGCAAAGGCAACATGAGTGAAATGAACATAGCGAGATTATGACTGTTGCTGATTTGGCGGCGAGTGGACATCGCCGTGCCCAGCAGAGCACGACTGCGGCAAGGGATATGGACCGCCGCGGCGGCCGGATAGAAGCGGCGGGGGCAAGCGCCATGGGCACGTGGCGGGCGAAACGGCCCGGACTCGTCACATCACGCTGGCGTATTCGGGGTTGGTGAGCTAAAAGGAATTTCATACGCAACAAAATCAGTAAGACTGTTCCTAGGAGGGACTCATTATTATGTGGTAATAGAATCAAGTGAGTTAGGAAAGGGAGAGCATTCCGTATAATAATTTGATGTGGAGAACAGAAACGGTATTTTGGAAGGGCATGTATTGTTTTTGTAAATAGGACGAATAAGTGTTGAAATAACGAGGTGATTATGTATCAGTATATACAAAGCTCCCATTAATAGTATGAAGTGTAAATTCAAGACAGAAAGAAAAAGTGTTCATTAGCAATATATAGACGTACTTACTAAGAAAATTAATCATACATAAATATGATGATTTATGAGAAATATGGTTAATCCATTTAAAGGATTATCTAAGTGCAGGAGTAATATCATACTTGTCAGTGTCACGAAAACTTCATTAATGCTAAACTATTATTAATAAAACCTTCTAAACATTTAATAAAACGATATGTTGAGTAATGTTCATTATCTTTCCTTGAAATAGAGCATTCTATGTTTTTACATTAAAAAGCTACTTTTCCAATGTTTGTGCATGCACCCAGAGCCCATTCGCAAAGTATACACACACACACACACACATGCACACAACACACACACACATGACCATGTATAATTTTGCACCTCCTGTAACTTTTCAACGGTTGAAGTTATTGCAATACAGTTTTCACGAAATTGCATGACGGAATGGGGCTAATATATTCTTTTATATTTTATCACTTGTATTTTACGAGATATTTAAGGTAACATTGTTTTTTCAAATGGAACATACATATTTTTATTTATTATCTATTGTATCAAAACGTAAAACAATTTAGACTGAAAAAATATGATAGTTTATTTGAAAAAAAAGTTACCTCAAATATCTCAGTGATAATAAATGAATACACTTATCAATTAGCCCCATTCCCTCATGCATTTTCGTTAAAACTGTATTGCAATGACTTCAATCGTTCAAAAGTTACAGGAGGTACTGACGTTACGTGACTCATTCTGAATATAATGCTACCGAAGGAACCGTTTGATTCTTTTTATGGATTGTCAACTAATCATCACATACTCTCTCTAAATAAAGTTTTGGATATTCGAATTTGTGTTGATGTATTAGCTTTAAAAAGAAAATTCGCACCTGATGTGCTACGTTTGGTAATGAGTTTTAAAAGTGAGATGAGATGTGTTAATATGGACAGAAATTGCAGTATGTTTAATAATACGTTACCGTTACTAACGCGAGAAAGTACGTGCTGTAGTTGCAGTTTAAAATAATTAATGGTGTGTCAAATCCCCTTATCATGAATTTAAAAAAAAATACTTCTCTGTCTCTTGTTCCACTTTATTCTGTGTTAAGAACACAAATAAAACAAACTCACCAAAAACAATTTCGTAAGTACATAACAAAATAGATTTAGGATATCATTCAGACACGTATAGCCAGTATTATGTACAAGGCCACTGGACGAGAAAAGTGGTACAGGAAACTGATCACTTCTGATAGTGCTTTAAGACTGGCCAAGTTGAAGATGTAGAGTAAGAGCGCAGCCCACTCCTTGGGGTCCCCTCGCTTGTTACGCATTTTATCTGCGTCTAGAAGCCAAGACAGACGTATACAAATGGCGAAATTAGTACGGTTGCATAGGAAATGTTAAGACATCTAGATGACGAATGGCTGCGTCGTTGCTATTGGAACGGATGAAACTAGCTTTGTTTGAAAGAAACATTTTATTTTTTCAGCTCACCGTTACGCAAAATGTTCTTTGATAGTTCTTTAGGATAACACCTTTTTTGCATTCTTCTCAATGACTTTATTATTGTTTGTTTTTGAAGAATTCAAAAATTTAATGCTTCGTATTCTCCTTTGGCATATAATCTCTTTCCTTATTCTGTCGAATTTGGAATGTCTAGCTGCCTTCGAAAAATATCACCTCCTTCGCTAAGCGCGTCTTATGTATTTGTATTTGATTTTCATGTTTCTTCCCTATACGTTACTACAGTATATCTTTGAACTATTGGCTAATGTATTTAATTTTAGTCTCTCTGGATAAGTTTGTTCCGCAAAATGTTTACATTGGAATTGGAATAATATACATATTAATTGTGTCTGATAACTTAATATTCACTGTCTTGATGATTTTTACACCTAAATGTTCAAACACAACACGTTCTTTAATAATGCCTTTTCCCTTTTCCTGTACTGAATCTTCAATTAATACACAACAATCCATCAATCCAGAAAGTCTACTCAAATTGACCTAGTCTTCTGTTAATAATATTATCCGCCGCAATCGCTGCCGTCTTTCAATTGTTTTGCTAGGCCCTCAATTTGATGTTAGATGTTACAAGCTTTGTGTAGAAGCGACTCCTGCAATTGGCATGCGACATTAATATTCGCAGGGGCACCGAAAAGAAGAAGAAAAAATTGAAGGTGAAGGTGAAGGAGATAAGAACTCCCAATACTGTGTGTTCTGTATTCATTTAACTAATTAGGCATTGTGAACATTTTTTTCTCTAGGAAGCCTACTGCGAGGCTCCAACTGCTCTCCGCAAATAATAATGTGAATACATAAAAGATAAAGATAAAGATAAATTTATTTAAACTGCAATTGGTGTAACCGTGGCAGTTAATTACATAAGTAAGATATTAATTTTCATGCAAATAACATAATAATGTTGATAATAATGCTAAAATAATAATAATAATAATATAATATAATAACAGTAATAATAATAATACAGTATAATAATAGTAATAATAATAACAGTAATAATATAGTAATAATATTAATAATAATAATAATAATAATAATAATAATAATATAATAATAATAATAATAAATAAAAAACTGGTGAATCTTAAAAACAAACATTAAATTACCTAAAAGATAAAAGAAACGTCAATCTAATACAGCACTGAGTGCTTAAACAATGAAGACCGCACTGCACTTGCCTACACTTCACTTCATTTCACTTCACTGTATAACTTAATATTCCTAGTTAACTACCTCAAACTTAGAAATGCCCTAAATTACTTTCCTAAATTGTTGAACGCTTCGAGGAAAGGGTTCAAAGGTTTTTGCAGGCAATCTATTCCAATCTCTTATCGTTCTATTTGTAAAGAAAATTTCCGACATCCGTTCTCTGCGGTCTTAAATTTATTTTGTGCCTGTGATCACCTCTACCGATGTACGTAGGAAAATTTAGCTGCCGTTTAATTTCTTTCCAAGCTGGATGACCGCTATAAGCTTTATACAAGGCGCAAAGTCTTGCCAATGTTCGCCTGTTTTCGAGTGAATCCCACCCTATCCTTTTCTTGTCCCTGAAAGTAAATTTAGCTGCTCTACGCTGAATCCTTTCCAAATTCTTACACTGCATAATTTTGTGCGGATCCCAACAAATTGCTCCATATTCCATTATCGGACGAACAAGCGACAAGTAAGCAATTCTCTCGCGTTTACTGTACTCTTTTTAAGATACGCATTACAAAATGAAGAGATCTCCACGCTTTCCTACAACAAAATCTACGTGATTTTTCCAGCTTAATTTACTATCGAAATGGATACCTAGGTACTTACACGAAGAAACTCTCGGAATAATGTCGTTACTTAAACGGTAATTTGTTACGCTGTAATTGTGACCTCTGCCAAAAGTGATAGATTTGCTTTAGAACTATTTATGGTCATACCATTATTTTCCGCCCAGTAAGATAATGCATCAAGATCCTGTTGCAGCATATTTTCATCGTCTTCGAATTTATAATGCGATATATTATGCAATCGTCTGCAACAGCTGAGCATTTGAAATTAATTGCGCTGGCAAATCATTAATGAACGCTAGAAATAGAAGAGGTCCAATGACACTCCCTTGCGGTATTCTGACGTAACGCTTGCGCAGGAAGATAACTCTGCCCAATTCGGACTTTCTGTTTCCTGTCACGCAGAAACTCGCTAATCCACGCCACCACCCTGGGATCGATGCCTGAATTTATTAATTTCTGAACAAGTCGGTCGTGTGGAACAACATCGAACGCTTTGGCAAAATCTATAACTACTGCGTCTACTCTCCCGCCCGCGTCAATTTCATCTGCTAGGTCCTGAAATAGCGTTACTACCTGACTTTCGCATGAATAATTAGTCCTAAATCCAAATGTTGGCCATGATAGAGCCATTTTTGACTTCCACTCTTGCTTAATGTAACTCGCAACTAGATGCTCCATAAGTTTGCAGACCACTGACGTGAGACTTACTGGCCTATAATTACTTAGTATAGTTTTGTCCCACTTTTAAAGATTGGTACTACAAAAGCTAATTTCCAATCTTCAGGTACTTTTGAATTGTTCATAGACACGTGAAATATTCTAATTAAGTACGGTAATATTGCCTCTCCCAGTTTAATTTTGTCCGTAGAAATGTCGTCTGGACCCCTTGACGTACTATTTTCAGAAATTGTACTTTATTACGTAGAACGTTTATTCAATATTAAATTGATTTGTAACCGAAGAACTTTGAATAAGTGGATGGTTCGCATTGCTTTTGAAAACCGAACTGAAATACCTATTAAATGCGTTAGCTTTTGCCCGATCGCCTGTGATGAGTGTGTTTTGATGTTCACGAACAACTGGGATATACTTTGTTTCCTTTCTTCTACGGACATATTTGTAAAATCCTGACCAGTTATTTCCTTTTCGTCTAGAATGTTTTTAAATACGTCTCTGAGCAATTTTCTTTTCTCGCTCTAATTTTTCGAACAATTTCTAAAATATGCATATGCTCGGTACTGCGTTTTCGGTTTTAAATGCATTTCTCGTTATCCTCTTCATTCGCCTAATTTTTGAATTATAATATTCTGATCCGGATTATTTTTAGAGTTTTGCATGGTACGAACTTTTGCAAAGCTTCGTCTATAATATCTTTAAATGCGCACCATATCTCTTCCATACCTCCTTCTGTTCTCAGAAAGTTGTTGTATTTTCTCTAAGAAACTCATGAAGCCCTCTACGTTTGCTTTCTTGAACTGACGCACTTTCGTTCCTGTCGCAATACATTTCTTGAAATATTTTCGTCTAAATCAAGAAGAACCGCTTTGTGATCACTAATTCCCTCAACGACTTCACAAGATATGAAAAGATCTTCGGCCTAATTAGGTAAACATCCAAAACCGCGTCCTGCCGCGTCGCGCACCGTACTACCTGGGCTAATCCCTATCCCAAACTAGTCTGTTAACAAGTGTTTGGACTTTCGCCTCGCTCACGGCTCCTCCCAGTTTGCGCTAGGAATATTCAAGTCTCTCCGATAACAATAGGATGACCATTTTCATTTCCGTTCTTTGTATGATATCTTCCAAAATTTCGTAGCCGTCACCCGGTGGCCTATAGCATGCAATAATTTCTAACACGGTTCCTGAAGTAGTAATTTCTATTCCAATTTATTCAAACTCTGTACTCACCCAATCTTATCTAATATTTATGTCTGTTGTGTCGCAAATAAAGATTCCGCCCCTCTACTATTTCTATCTATCATAAAGATCTTGTAATGAGAATAAAAATTTCGAGGATTCGATTTCTGAGTTAGCCACGACTCAGTCCCTATCACTATGTCGGGATCACAGGCATCAACTTGATTCCAAAACTCTATTTCTTTATTGATTATACTACGACAGTTCACCTGCAACAACCCAATGAATCCCTTCCTCACCTGAAAGTGTACTCGGGAATGCGCGGATCCCGGCTGCAACCGCCGTCGTCTCTGCCGCCGCCGTCGCCTCCGGCTCCGCTCGCCGCCGCCGCCGTCGTCTCCGCCGCCGCCGTCAACCTGCTGCCGTCGTCGTCATCGCCGCCGCCGCCGTCGTCGTCGTCTCCGCCGTCGTCGTCGTCTCCGCCGCCGCCGTCGTCGCCGCCGCCGCCGCCGCCGTCGTCGTCTCCTCCTCTGCCGCCACTGTCTCCGCCTCCACCTCCGCCAGCACCAATGCCTCAGCCTTCCTCGCGCGCAGTCACTTAGCTCGCAAGCACGACTGAATGACCTCGTCATGCAGGCGACCCAACTTCCATGCACCGCGGAAATTTAGATGCAGACCGTCCCGTGCGAGGTCCTCTTGTCCCAGCCAGTGGTTTGGATCTACGAAAAACCATCGATCTTTCCGCAGGCCCACCGTAACCCTTTGATTAATTTGCTATGTCCTGCCGATGCACATCTCGGCGTTGCATCACACCTGACAGAACAATTCGCGCCTTTTAAATTTGCTTTTCAGAGCACGGCCTAATTCTACGCACTGGTTCCAGTGTCGAAGATAGGTTGCCTCTTCGATACATTTGTGCCACATGCACAAGGATGACTTCCACGGCTTCGTTAACTTCCGCTCTTTCCACGACGGATTTCATTTGTACAACGTTTATCCCTGAAAGAACGAAACGTCGGCTCCTTTCCTCTTGCAAACGCCTCCGCTGTGGCGCAGCATCGAATCTCCGAGCACTTTGACCTTGTTCTTGTAAGGCTCTTCATCAATTATGGTGTTATTTCCTTCCAGTGTTCGGATGCGTTGATTGCTCCCGAACACTTTGCTTTTCCAACTCCTGGATCTTGAAGCTCAGTTTCCTAATGCACTGCTGTGCTTCTGTCAATTCCGCTTCAAGTCTCCGCAGTACATGTATGTACATGTAAGTACATGTATGTACACGGAGGTAAATAATTTCTAGATAGCTCCTTGTCAGTACATTTTTGTTACTACTAATTATCCCGCGATGTCTTCAAACGTTTTTAAACTTTTCGTTTCAAAGTTTCTAGACTATTTTAAAAAATATATTTTACAATACTCAGAAGTACACTGAGCAAAGAAAAATAATTAAATACCTTTGTTGTAAGGAACCTACGTTGCTAGGAGTAAGCATAAATGATGGATGCCCTTTTTACGAAATGGAGCTGAGGGTATTTATCAGTGCACAATTTTCTATAGAACACATAGTTATTATGTCAATTAAGCGTTGCTGAGAAGGAACCTCGCGTGAAAGAAAGGTTACCCCCGGATAAGATGGTAAAAGGTTCCCCTGAACCAAATGACGTATGAGTAATTACATTATAATTCTAAAATAAAAATATTATTTTTGAACAGTTCGTAGCCCCCGTCCCGCCACCCACCCCCTATGCAGCCAAAAATTTTAATTTTAATTTTTTTGCAACTTAACACTTTTATCTCATTAAATTTATTTTCTCAGATCCAAATTCAAACAATTTTTTTAAAATAACAAAAATTTATTGTGTCTTAGAACCACGGAACAGGCTCGAAAAATTCTCGCACGTTCCTCGTAAAACAAAAATCGTTGTGATATTTTTTCAGATTTTTTCGACAACTGGGCTGCAGTTAAAGAAATAAAAACCAATTTCCCGCTTTTAAAGTATCTTAACTTAAATATACTTTCAAAATGATAGCAAAAATTCTGTGTATTTATTTTAGTGTTCATTATATATTTGTATTATTGTTGTAGCACCCAGTAACATTTTGATTTTCGAATTTACTTACAAATTATCATTTTTTAAATCTTTCTCATCCTTTGCTTCCTTGCTGTACTTCATACACTAAGGGAATACGATAGTTTTTGGCAGTTTATGAGAAACCATCGTCACAAAATCTTGAAAGTGCAATACTGGTGAATAGAAAATTACACCCCATCTTGCACGGAAAAGATTTCAGAAGAAAAATAATAAAATTTGCAGATTATGACATACAAAAAAGGTTATTGCAACTCGTATTATAATCGGAAATTACTCGGAAGTGCCCAGGCCTTCTAGGTCTTTTACACCGGGTATGCATTTCTCATGGGGACACAATTTTTTTTAAGGACAAGTAAATTCTGAAGACGTGTTTTGGAGGACGGGTAGATGGCAAATGGGGAAATGATGAGGGACAGTTCGGGTGCAGGTGAAGGATAGATGGGCATCAGGGGGGAAATGTTGGATCCGGACTATCTTCTTAGGTAGTATTCTACAAAATACGACTGTTATGAATGTCTTATTTTTTGTCAATTTTGCCTATTTAGTTCTGTTTGGTGCCTCCCCTCCATAGCATGGGTAGACAGAAAAGAGAAGATGAAATAAATGTAAAAATTAAATTGAAGGAAAATACCGAAATGATCTTTCACGATAAAATTAAAAGCAACTATTTTATTTTCTGTGAATTTTCATCTCAATGCTCAGCAATATTGGAATGTATTCTCTCGCACAGCACCGGGTCTCTAATTCTGTGAATCTCATTTCGGGGGATGGGTGTTCGCAGTTGGGTGCTACATTAAATCAATTTTCAGTTTTCATACAATTATTATTTACAAAGGACAGAGATTTTGCAGGGTCAGGATTGTGTATACTTATTTATACGTATACAAGAATGAATACTTAGGTAAAGGAAAATACTTTTTTCTCTAGTCTGAAACATCTACAGATGTGAGAGCGCAGGCTTCCGCAGCAGGAGTCAGTAACTTTTTATGTGTTCCGGAGATGCCGCTTACTAGGCTAGGCACAGTTACCAACGTTTCAGACGCCATTCTGTGAGATTCCTCCCAGAGGAAGGTCGCAGGTGCCTAGGACGCGGCGTCTATCAGACAGCCAAGTACTTGACTATAAAAGCTTTATTTTTTAAACTATTGCCCAGCAATATAAAAAATGTGAAAAAATTCACAATTGTTTGGAGATGAAGTTTTAGGTTTTTCGTGCCTGGGTCAGTGTAATACAGTAAAACAGGTCTGACAAATGCGGTTTCAACCTGTTCACCTTCATTTTTCCACATGTCCCCCACTTATCCTTCAGGTATGACCGAATTATTTTCTCATAAACTGCCAAAAACTATCGTCTTTGCTTAGCGTATCTACTTATGCAAAGGATTAGAAATATTTTTAAAAGTTATTGTATCTAAATTCTAAAATCAAAATATTACTGTGTGTACAACAAAGTATACAAACCTATAATAAACACTAAAATAAATGCAAAGAATTGTTGCAGTCATTTTGAAAGTATATTTAAGTCAAGGTGCTTTAAAGGCGGGAAAATGGGTTTTTATTTTTTTTCTACAGCTCGGTTAACGAAATCACAACAATTTTTGTTTTTCGAGGAACGTTTGAGATTTTTTTCGAGTCTGTTCCATGGTTCTAAGACACAATAAAAAATATTTTGTTATTTGTTTCGAAAATATTTCTTTGTGCTTGAATGCTTTGTGCTTGTCCAAGAAAATGTTAAAAAGTATTTTTTGATAGTCTAAATTGTTTTCTTATTTATCATATTTTTAATGTGAGATAAAATAGTGTTAAGATACTGAAAAAAATTAAAGCTGAAAAAAAATGTTTTTGGCTGAAGATGGGTGTGAGTGGTGGGACGGGGCTAAGAAACCTTTCAAAATATTATTTTGATGTTAGAATTATAATGTAACCACTCATACGTCAATTGGTTTAGGGTAACTTTGTACCATCTTATCCGGGGGTTCCCTTTAGTGTACACTATAAGATCGCTGGATGTCCTCAGAAACCACTATAAGACATTTGCTTCCTCTACATCTGCGGTGATAGTACAGGAATGCAGAAGGCGCATATTGTGAATAATTCTGAATTTGCTTTCAGTTCATTTATATTATTAATTTCTTGTTACTCTGCAAATATTTTTGTCTTTTACTACATCAGGAATGAAACTGCGTAGGCTTACTGAGGAATTGAACTTGTATAGAATATACAAAGTAAAAAAAATGAACATTACCTGGTGTGTCGTGTGAATTTGATACGAAAACATTCCACTGAAAACTCAACATTGTATTTGGATACCCCATACCTGTGGCAGTTTCTATAATCATGTGACTGAAAGAAAGATATTTTAAATAAGGTTGTTTGAGAGCCCTTTAAAAGCAGATGAAAAGGTATGACAAGTACGAAAGCCTCAAGTTGAAAATTAAGTCCACAAACCTCGAGCAGAAACGGGAGAAAATTAAATTGCTTATATCCTTTCAAGAGTCATATTGGTCTCCTTTGTAGATTATGTAATTGTCCTATTTTTTTTCAATTCTGTTATTATTCATTTCAATAAACAACTCTCTGTGAAGAGATATTTTCTCATTCATAAACTTGAAGCGTTATCATCCATTATTTAAACGAGATCTGACATTCAGCATTTTTAAATTTCACATTTTTTGCATCACTTGGCCTAAAATCTCTTCATTTTAGAGTATTATAGCAAACTTTCTTTGTCCTATAGTACATATATTTTTCAATAATGCAAGAAGAAAGTCGGCCGTTTATGTAACCATTGAAGTGGTTTTATTAGCAGCAACGAGTTTTTGCTTTTAAAAATTTGTTTATCGCAAATGTGTATCTGCGTGATATCTCTCATTATTCCAGTAGACTCTTCATATATTTTAATATTTCATTGTACTGAAAATTATGTGTTTTTATCTTGGACATCTCTAACGTTTCCAAACTTAGCTTTAATCTCCTTTTTTAGAACTTCCCGTCACTCGAGCTGAAGAAATTCTACCGTTAGGAATTGGCAACGCCGCTCGCTAGCATTCCGACGAGCTTGTGTTTCCGTTCGCATTTGAATGTGTCTCCAAGTTCGTGTGGAGCTTCACGACTATAGGACGACGGTATGCGTGTTTACTGCGAGTCTCTTTCGTAACGGCGTGTGTTCTGAAGGATATACGAAGTCGCAGTTCTGGTCGCGAAGCGTTGTCGTGAAACTCGACAACTCAGCAGCATGGAATGGTGACCATTTGTTTTGTCGGCTATTTCATAACTGTTGTATTTTGGAGCGGCCGAAGAAATAGATGAACGTAATTGTTCTCCTTATGAACGGTGAGACTCTATCACCTTAAAGTCTTGAGCGTACTATTCTGCGTAAGCAATTAATCTGGTCTCGACGAAGTTGTTCTGAAAAATCTATAGCTCTAAAATTTTTAAAGGAAAAATTTTAATGCGAGAGAACAGACACCTGATATTTCTCCTCCAGAATGTGTTCGTGTATTATTAATAGACATCACAAATCTAAATATATTTCTCTTCTATATCATTCAAATAAATGTTAAATACGTTCATGTGACCTTACGATTTAATTTTATTGCCACATTCTGAGATATTACTGAGTGAAATAAATCCTCAGAGCAAAATGTTCTCATTTCTCAAGTGTCTCCTATTATTACTTCGCTCCGCAACGTAATTTAGTTACGTTTGAGTCAGAATTGCTTTCATTGACTGCAATCGATTTTAATTTACAATTTAACTTAAGAGATTTTCCTTTCCAATATGTGCCATGAACGTTTCACATTCACTGACAGGGCCGGAGTTCAGCATTGAGGGGCCTCAAGCACAAAATTGGGATACCCCAGTAAAAATTGCCCCATCTTTATTATATAAAAACTTATCTTAATACGAGTACTTTGTACTGTTTACAAACAAAAATGAAAATTAATCAATTGTATATAGAATTTTACATATATTATATGTATTACATTAAATACATTTTATGTTACAAAACATGTTATACATATTTTTCCCATGAGGAACCCCTCATGGGTGAGGAGTCCCGCGCTTATAGGTAAATCCTGAAATGCACTGTTTCAAATCTTTGATGTCCCCTGTTCAATGACTCACCACCCAGAAAGAAACGGAAAGACACAGTTCAAGTCACGAATTATATTTTATGATTTTGCATAGCAAGGAAAATTATAAATCAAATAAATAGCACTATAATAATTTTACGATTCAATAATTGTTCAGTAATGCAATTAGATTATTAACAAGTATATATCACACTAAATTGAGAAGTCAGATAATGTTTTACCATTTTTCCAAGGGTTGATGAAAAAAGCATATGCAAGATGAAAATCTATATTACAAATATCCAATGAGCTCAGGAATAGAAAGGAAAATGTTCAGATGCCACACATGTGAAAGGAGTTAGATTTATCTAGATACCCAAAAATTCAGGGAAATTCTAGTATCTTCATTACCCATTTCCAACGCGCACAAAAAGTAAAGGAAAACAATAGAACCTTCGCTCACGTAAGAGGTGTTTACAGCGTCGTTGCATATCCTGGATCGCAACAAAAATTCAATTTTGACTAAAAATGCACATATTTTAAAGTTTTATAGTGTCTACTTTCATATGAGTCGGCCGTCAAACCCTCCGTCCGCGTGCCTGTCCGTTCATTCCTTCGTCTGTCCGGCCGCCAATCCCCTGTATGTTTTTCCATTTATCCCGCCGTCTATCCGTCCTTGTGTACGTCAGACTGTTTGTCCATCTCTCCGTCCGTCAGTTTGTCCACCATAGGGTCAGCCAGTTTCTCCATCCGTCCATCTATTTGTTCTTCAGTCCATCCTTGTGTCCGTGCGCGTGTATATAACCTTCATGAAAGGGAATTCTAATATAATCAATAATCAAAACACAGAAGTTATTCATTTTTAGCTTCATCATTAAATTGACGTATCACTGAAACTAACCTCAATAAAAGTAGTGATGCAACAGAATGGCACAGATTTTCGCGTAATAAAGTTTTCTAATTTCCTTGGTGTGGACTGGCTCTACGGTCTTGCCCCATTTTCTGGCCAACTGCCATCTATCGTCGCACAAAGTTTATTACATTTATCAACTTTTCGGTTTACTCATAGTAGAACAGAAATATTACTTTAAGAGTAATATAATATAAGAAAAGTAAACCCTCTTCCTAAATAAAAAATTTCATTGCAAAATTTGGAGTTGTTTTTAAGAAAATGGCGATTAAGCATCACAGTAAATGCGAAATTTGAGGCTCTTTTTCACAGGAATCTATTCAGTTTTCGAAGAACTTCATTTGAAACACTTCCACTCACAAATGCAATAATGTATACAAATCCATGGAAATGTGCATATTAACGACATGATTTTTGATAAAACAAAAGAATACACCAAAATTAACTGTACGTCATATTAAACAGTGCAATTAGCACTGTCTTTGGAAAAAGTTAAAAAAAATGGGGCAGTTTTTGAAAAAAATTGCCTTTGAGCGTTTCTGAAATTGCAGAAATTTGAGCTCATATTAACAGAAAACTTTTGAGTTTTCGAGAAACATTATTTCATTATTTAAAGCACATTTACTCATAAGTACAATAACGTGAAAAAATTGCCTGTAATGTAAATATTACCGACGAGAGAGACAAGTAAAAAAATAAATTTTTGTAATTTTTGAAAAAACAACAACATAATAGAGCAATATGACGCGACAGACAGACGGACGGACGTTGTGAAAAAACACTCTTTCGGTATCAAGGGACTCCAAAAGGTGTATTTCCGTTAAATTCTCGAAATCGATTTTCCGCAGCATTACATAACTTTCTCTATACTACGTATATTACTCCGTATAGACGTATGTATGCTAGAAAGTAAAAATAAACTATTTATCCCAGGTTTACCACATTTATAGAACAGATAGAACGGAAAATATAAGAGGCGGGGTACTTATCGCGGTTAAAATTTATCACAATCACCACCAAATTAACATACCCGCCACACCCGGCATCGTAACTGTCGCTATCCAAATCTATATAAACAGCCAACCATAGAAAATCGTAACAGCTCACAAGTCCCCCTCCCCAGCCAAAATTCTAAATGCAAAGTTTCCAAATTATTTCACCGTACCGAGAAAACTTTGCTGTTGGGTGGCCTTAATTGGAAACACTGAAGCTGGAGATGTTAAACTAGTAATCAAACGGGAGAGTACTAGCTAAACTCGTAAACATTTTAAATACTTACCCCAGAATACTCTCCCATCAAAACATTTTTTAACATTCCACCATGAGGATCGTACTCGGAAACCGGACATCCTTGACATAGCGATCACAAATACTGTAATTAAATTCTACTCTTCACCTACCAATCCATCTATCATTTCAGCGAATTAACACTCTCCACTCTAAAAGTTAACAATTAACCACTCCACCCAACTCAAAATCAACCATACATAAAATACTAACCAAAGAAATAGAAACCCGAGTTTGCGGGTTCAAACCCGATCGAAGCCGTGGATTTTTAAGGGCGAAAAAATCCCTCGTACGCCTTCCTTCGAGGGAAGTAAAGCCGGCTGTCCCATGTAGTAGCTTTACTGCATGTAAAATATCCTCAAGCCTAAAAGAAGCCTCTGAGCAAAATTGAGATCCGCCAGTTTCGTCGCCCAAGACAATACCTCCTTTCTCCGCTAGGTGGTGAAAGGAGCGTATCGAAATATGCGTGGTTAGACGGAAGAGCGGGCCTGATGGCCCGAGTCTCACCACGTAAAATAAGGAATTAACTAAAGTAACTAAACTAAACTAAACTAATAACCAACACTATCATAACTTAATCTAATCACTCAGTGCAAATAATAACACTGTTGCAATTTACAAAAAACAAACAAAACTTTTTTTATTTTACGTCAAAAAAACAGTTAAAACTGCGTATGACGTGCTATGGAGAAAAGTGAATGGTGTGCACATTTTCAAAATTCTGTGATCCCTACACTAAGTCATATAATACTTCAATTTTGAATTTTGAAATGGAGAAAAAAAAACGAGAAAAAAAACTCCCATGTAATAAAATCTATGTTCAAGGATAAAGAGGAAATAAATTTGTTTATCCATGTTGTCCTTCAGAATAATACTTCCTGGCGAGACAACATGGAAACGATAATTTGAATAATTGGATTTCCCACTGAATTCTAGAAGACGTGCACAGAAAATTAAGTTACATTTATGTCCAGAAGCAAAACAAGGGGCCATCTCAGCACTTGCTCAATGGATCAGGGAAAATGGACGAAAAACCTGATCGAGATGGGAGTCATTGACTCGGAAGCTGTAGTACAATAGTTGTTACAGGTTGTTTATACTCATTTATACAGTCCAAGTGATAAATAATGCATTATGTATCATTGTTAAAATTAATGTTACTTTTCTTGTGATGCTCAGTATAGTCTCTAATTGTATAGAAACAGTTATGCAGCAGAAACGATTTCACTTGGGATTTAAACTTTTCTATTGAATTTAATCGTTTAATGTCATCTGGCAAAGTGTTGTAAAATAATGTACATGTATTGTATGTGAATTTTTTGTAATGAGCTGTTGATACTGTCACCTGATGAATATGATTTCTACGTCGAGTGTTATAGTAATAGACTTCGGGTTTTCTGAAAATATATTCCCGCCCTTAAGCAAGTCATTTTTGACAAAAACCACTGATTCGTAAATAAACAGACAAGGTAATGGTAAAATTCCTAGATTAATGAAGAGAGGCTTACATGAATCATGCTATCATGATTCCCATTTGTAAACCAAATTAAAATCCTGCAAACTAGGACAGTTATCGTCCGATCATTTTATTGCCATCTCTATCAAAGATATTCGAGAAAATTATATTAGAAAGATTAAACAATTACGTACACATACCGAAAACAATTCCTAGGGAAAAGTTAGGATTTACCGAAAAAATTTCTACCTGCATCTGCTATCTAGAAGAATACTTGAAAAGAATCTAAAGGAATGGTACATTAAAAAATAATAAAAAATTGTAAAAAAAGTAGAACGAAACCATTGATTGTTAAGATAAAAAAGAACAGAAGAACGAACATTACAGTAAAATAAAATAAAATAATATAAAATCACTTTATGGAGGCCGAAATCCTTTATGGAGGCCGGTGAAGCCTGAACTGTCGGATTCCCAGACTTGGTGTACCGACTAAAACCCCCTCCGCTCGCCGTTGCCCGTATAGGACCACGTGTGGAACAGTCTGGCGAGACATTACGTCGCACGTGGGTTTGGGGTGAGCAAGTGTCAATCATCCGCTGTCAATCATGGCCTTCTGTTTGAGGATGTGCTTTATGAAATCTCGAAATGTGTTCCAGTTTTCTGGAGATTGCAGCATAGCTTCGATTGTATTTGCAGGTGTCATTTCCACTCGCAGTTTGTCGTAGCATATAGATCTGACTTCCTCCTACTTTTTGAAGCATCCATGTCCCATAAGGGCTTTGCGTCAAATAGTAATCCACTGCACCGTGTTTTCTGCTTATCCATTCTTTGGCGTTGGGATAAGGCTATAAGTCCATCTGCCTTTTTCCTCCAAGTCCCATCGGCATTGCCATCTGTACACAAGATCGCTTCGCAGCTCCGCTTTGATTTCGTTGACCTGTTTTGTTGCCAGTGGGCGCATTTGTTGTTTAGCCGCTTTCAGCCTTAGGTACATTGCTTTCCTTTCTTGAGCCAAATGGTCGATAGGAGGTGTACTGGACAGAACTAAGGCTGCATTGTCCGATACAGTACGATATCCCGAAATTATCCTCAGTGCCATCCTTCTCTGAATTTGGGAAAATTTCCGTCTTATGGACTCTTTGTTTAGAGCATCAGTCCACACTGGGGCAGCATACAACATTCTCGAGTGAACTGCGCTAGATATCAATCTTCGTTTACTTTCACTGGGTCCTCTTGAATTCAGCACAAGTCTGGAGATGTTTGCACCAGTCTTTGCTGCTTTGTCAGCCATTTTTATGATATGGGGTCCAAAGCTTAATCTCGAGTCAATTTCGACTCCGAGATACGTTATTTGCCGATTCCATCTAATAATCTCGTCTTCAAGACGGATCACCGGAGGTCGAAATGCTCTCCGATTGGTAACCAGTACGGCTTCTGTTTTTGCTACCGCCATCTGAAGATTTCTTATATACAGCCATCTTTGTACCCTGCGAAGAGTTTCATTGGTTTTCATCGCCAGTAGCTCCACGTTGTCACTATGGCACACTATGAGTGTATCGTCAGCATAACCAATAAGTTCAGAGTTCTTCGGAAGCTCGATGTTCAGAAGATCGTCATATAGCACATTCCACAGAAAGGGGCCTAGTCTTCATCCTTGAGGGACACCACAAATCATGTCTTCCTCTATCCTATATCCATTTGTGTAAATAATTTTCCTCTCGCTGAGGTAGTCCTCCAGAATCCTCACGAGGACTCAGGACCTCTTGATACCAGCGCTTGTATTATGTCTTTCCGTCTGGCGGAGTTGGATGCGTTTTTTATGTCAATCGCCACCAGTTCGCAAAAATCTCTCTTACTTTTGGCTGTTTCGGCATACTGGACTGCTTCTGTAATAGATTACGTCTATTGTTGAGAGGCCCTTTCTGAAACCAAATTGCCTCGTTGAGAAGTTAAATCCTGCAGTCATGTGTTTCTCTAATCGTAAGAGGAGCAAACCCTCAAGTAATTTACTCATCGTATCCAGCAGGCACAAAGGTCTGAACGATGACGTCAGCTCAATTGGCTTGTTTCCTTTCCTAATGAGAATTAGCTTCTGCTCTTTCCAATCCTTAACGAATTTTCCCAGTTTAAGGCAATGGTTAAAGGTAACCAGGAGACATTCGGGATATACTGAAACCACTATGCTAAGGATCACGTTAGGGATCCCGTCCGGCACTGGAGCTGTTTTCATCTTGGTCTTTGTCATTGTTTGAACCAATTCATCCTTTGTGAAGTAATTAACTTCGTCGAAGTGGGTCTATTCCTTACCCAACGTTCTCAGTAAGGAAAAAGATCTCTGATAATTATCTTCACCCACTCGAGGTCTTCCAGTCCCGCGCTGTTGGATGGTTTAAATTTCCCCATAACTATTTTATACGCTTTTCCCCAGGGGTCATTCTCCACCACATTTACTAAGTCATTCCAGCATTTGATTTTACTTCTTTTTATTTCGGCCTTAAGACATTTACGGCACTTCCTATAGTTTTCCCTTAGTCTTATGTCCGTTTTGGCTCTTGTAGCGAGTCTACGAGCTTTAACACAGTCATTACGGAGTTCCGCAATATCCGCAGTTCACCAGTACACTGTTTTTTCCCCTTGGGCCCCTGCGTCTAGGCATTGAGACTTCACACGTGCCTTTAACGATTTTCCGCGTTTCCTTTACCGCCTCGTCGAGAGTCGCGGTCACGGCTTTTTCCCCCATCCCATATTCTTCAGCAGTTTAACTTCATCAAGGAATGTTGAGGCCTTTTCTTCGTTTAGTTTTTTGGTATTCCACGATGGTCCGACGTTTGGCTGTATCTCCTCTCTTCCAGCTCTGTTGCCAGTGAGTGAAGTGAAAAATTCTATATAGCGATGATCGCTAAGCGTCTCTAAATCAAGAACTTGCCAGTCCTGGGCATTCCTGGCTATCTTTGAGGTTACTATTGTCAGGTCGATTATTGAAGATACAGCACCTCTCTGAAAGGTACACGAAGTCCCTGTATTTAAAACCACCAGGTCTTTTCTTGCCATGAATTCGCAGACGATCTCACCTCTACTATCAGATCTTTCACCCCATACCGGGGACTTGCTGTTAATCTCCGGCCACGATAATTTTTCCTGGTGCAGAGTTCTTACTTGCATCCAGTTCGTCTATTTGTTTACTAAATTTTTCAATTGCGTCGTTAGGAGAGAAGTAGCAGCTATAAATTCTGAGGTTGTCGAGATCCACCCATACAAACCCTTGGTTTGTATTTTTAAATTTATTAACTCTCAGTTTGGGGTTAAGTAATATAATACCCGCACGTTTAGTGGAGTCCTGGTAATACGATATTTCGTCAATAATGTGCTGCTCACTAACCAATAACACATCCACGTGTCTTTCCCTTGCCGTTTGAACAAGCAGTTCTTGAGATGTCTTACCTTTCCCTAAATTAATTTGAAGGAACCTAGGCATTCTTTGTTTTCCTGAGTTTATTTAGTTCTGTTGAGAAGGAATGGCATTTGTTGCTACCCAGCATATGATTAGCTCCTAGATTGTCTTTGCAGACAATACATTGTGCTGATCCTGTGCAGACCTTGACCGTGTTTCCATTTTTGCCATATTTGTAGCATGAACTGCTTCTGTCCGGTCCCTTGCAGAAAGTGGAGATGTGACTGAAGTCTAGACATTTATAACATCTCCTGACTTGATGTTTCACTCTGACGGAGCAAACAAGCCATCCAATCTTAATTTTCTCTGCTTTAAGCAGGACTTCTGCTTGGCGCGTTGGGAGCATGACGGTTTTTACCTGCCTGCCTCCATACACCTTGAACATTCTGCACGCCTCCGTTGGGATATCCCCCGTAATGCGTGTGACTGCTCCTTTCACTTCGTCCAGAGTAACGGTCTCGTCTATGTTTCTTATTTCGACCAGCATTTTCGGGTTAAATGTATTAACGTTAACCTGGTCTCCTACGGCACTCTTATAAGCGTTATTTAGTGACGTTGGATCGCAACCTTTCTCCAGGACAATCAGGATTTCATTTTTAAGTGTCCTCCTGATTGTACGGATGTTGGCATTGTGTTCTTTCAAATCCACCGATTCCTTCATTTTTTTATTATTTCAGCATATGATTGCCCTTCATTTGCTGTCAGTTTCATGGCTTGATTAATAGGCCTTCTATTTCTCGCTATGGGAGTTTCATTTTCTTCTCTGGAAAAACTCTTTCTTTCTTGCTGACTTCCTGTGTTCAGGAGATTTCAGCCAGACCTCATGAGAGCTTTGTTTCTCCTTACGACCACCTAATTCGACAATTTGTACCTGTTTGTCTTTCTTGTCTAGTCTGTTGTCTTCTGGAGGGTTTTGAGCTTCTCTCTTCTTGTTTTGTTTAAGTTGGTCTCGGGGCTCTTCCTTTGCCTTTTTTGAAGTCTTCTCGACCCTCTCCCTGCCACGCCTAGTATTTTTCGCTTGTTCGTCAGCTTTCCCTAAGAGAATCAGCTTATCATACATGCACTTCTGCTCCTCTTCAATGTTTAGCCATCGGTTTTTCAACGCGTCTACTTCTTCTTGTGTTATGGCTAAAGTCTCCTTCACTATCACCGGGTTATTTTTTAGCAGATTTCTGCCAATTGCCGTGAGCTGTGCTTGCAGACGGTCTATGATCTCCTTATTTTCTTTCGAAAGATTCTGAGTTATTTCCCATCTTTCTATAACCCATTCCGCCGCATTCCCTTCTCCTTCGGGTGTGGGCTCTCCTTGCCTGGAAGAAACCTTAACTCCTGTAGGTACTCCAGATATGGAGGGGCTGCTAGGAGGTGATCTCTGCAGCTTCCTTCCAACGAAATGGGTTAAATTCACTTGTGGCATTATCTGTCAGGGACGTCCACGTCTCTGGCATTGCAGTCGCTTGGTGACGACGCCCAGTGGCCTGCTTGCTCACCACCGACCGCCGGTACTGGGGCTCCAATCCCCTGCACCGTAATGGTTGATCCTGAAAGACCTTCCATCGCGAGTTTTTTCTTCGAGGTCGCCTTCCCCTAGCGTTTTTAGGCTCCCGCCAGCTAAAAGGGAAACGGAAGAAAAGAAGAGGGGACAGTAAAGATTAGAGTTAGAATACAAGAGTAGAATAGGAACGACTCCCTAGCCCTCGAAACCTAATAGCGTCGGGGTCGGAAACACAAGAGTTGGCCGATACGAAGATTGGCTTACAGGATAGAAAAATAGAAGTGTGCCACAAGTAAGTGGAAGCAATGACACACCAAGTATGTGGGGATTACAGGATGTATAGGGAAGTGACAGCGGACAACTGCTCCGATTAGTCGCCTTCTACGACAGCGGGAGGTTCCGAGGTGCTATTAATATTATTATTATTATTATTATTATTGTGTGAGTGGAAAAAATGCATTATGCACCGTCAGGGACTCAGATGGTATAATCCCTGGTGTGTGGGACTCCCACACTCAGTGTTATACCCACTAATAGAACCCCTCTTCTTATGCCCATGCGCCTCTCCACGGAATCATCGCGAGACATTACTTCATGGAAAGGCAGGCAGGTAGCTGAGCCTTTACTTCATTTTACGTTCGGAGTCGCTCTTCTTTCCTTTTCATCACCAGGGTCAAGAACTATTGTATTCCTCCGATTGAAGCATAAGTCGAACTATGTTTGATGGAGAAATGCCTGCCTCCAAATTCTCGTTTAATCTTCTTCTCCATGAGTCCCATGCTATGCATGCAAATATTGCTTGCATGGTGTCATCATCCTCGTAACCACATAATTCACATTTTGAGTCATGTGCTCTTTTAAATCTAAATAGGTAGGATTTAAAACACCCATGACCTGTGAGCACTTGTGTCAGGTAGAAGTTTACTTCTCCGTGCATTCTATTGAACCATGGTTCGATATGTGGTATCAAGAGGTGTGTCGACCTTCCTTTAAGGTCCCCGTCCCACCTCTCTTTCCATTCCGCCAGTACAGATGTTCGGGCGCTCTTCTTAATGTCTTCTTTCGTCCTACTCGCTGGTTGTTCCCCGCTGGAGTCAGCAGACTTTTTCGCTTCGTCATACACCGCTTTTCTTTCTCTAGCCAACATATCAATGGGGAGTATTCTGGCCAGTACCCCTACTGCAATATCGGATACTGTGCGATAAACTGACACTATTCTCAGCCCCAATTTCCGTTGCACTTGCGCGTACTTCAGTCCCACGCTTGCTTTACCTAGTTTGTCAGCCCACACCGGAGCCGCATAATGCACTTGTGAGTGGGCTACGCTCGCAATCATACGCATCTGGGCTTCTTTTGGTCCTCCTATATTTGGCATAATTCTGGAGAGGTTGGCTCCAGTTGCTGCTGCCTTGTCTGTCATTTTGCTGATGTGGGGCCCGCAGCTCAGCCTATGGTCTATTTCGACACCTAAGTATGTAATTTGGCGTTTCCAGGCGATATTTCCTCCGTCCTAAGTGATGCGGGGGAATTGGATAGCTCTTCTGTCCGTTACTAGTACTGCCTCTGTCTTTGCGTCATCCATCTTTTAACCCTGAAGAGAGACTCATTTAGGTGCATCTCTAGCCGTTCTGTGTTTTCACTGTGGCTAGTAATCAGCGTGTCGTCTGCATATCCAATCAGCTGGGTATGTTGTGGTAGATCGATTTTTAGAAGGTCGTCATATATGACGTTCCGTAAGAATGGGCCTAGTCCAAACTAGGCTTATCTGGTACTCCACATGTCATTTCTTCCTCCAGCCTGAAAGCATCCTCGTACGTAATCTTCCCTTCGGATAAGTAATTCTCTATGATTCTAAGTAGGTATTCTGGGACCTGCTTCGCGACCAGGGCCTTAATAACATCCCTCCACCTAGCGGAGTTCAAGGCATTCCTAATGTCTATGGCCACCAGGGAACATAACCCCTTTTTCCTGTTCGTTCCTCTTTTAGCTGCTTCAGCTATACGTACTACTTCCAGAATAGCATCTATTGTCGAGCGGCCTTTTCTGAACCCAAATTGTCTGTCAGAGAAGTCCATTCCTGCTGTTAAGTGTTTCTCTAGTCTTTGCAGAATCAAGCCTTCTAGTAGTTTGCCCATAGTGTCTAATAGGCATAATGGTCTGAAAGATGATGTCCTGTCTGTGGGCTTGTTTCCTTTTCTTAGTAGGATTAATTTCTGTTTCTTCCTGTTCTGGTGGAACGTACCATGTCTGAGACAGCAATTAAATGCTGTCAGTAAGCATTCCGGGTATTCTTTGGCAACAAACCTAATAATTTCATTTGGGATTCCATCGGGGCCAGTGTTTTTTTTGGGGGGATTTTAGTTTTCTCACCTCTATCTGCAGCTCGTCGTTCGTAAAGATATTGTTCTCATCAAATGCATAGTTCGTCTGTTTACTCCTTCTCCATGACTCTCCCTTAGGGAAAAGATCTCTTATAATTTTCCTCATCCATTCAGGGTCTTCTAATCCGGGAATATTCTTGTTCATACCAATTTTTTGTTACAAATTTATATGCCGTACCCCATGGGTCGTCTTCCACCTCTTCAGGTAGCTCTTTCCAGCACTTTAATTTCTTATTTTTTATTTCTCTTTTAGCTATTTTTGCAATACTTTGTAATCTCTTCTTAGTGCTTCATTAGTTTTGGTTCTTGTAGTAAATCTCCTGGCTTTAATGCACTTCTTCCGTAGCTCAGCAAACTCTGCGGACCACCAATACACCTGCTGTCTTCTCCCTGGATCTCTGCGTCTAGGCATAGAAGCTGAACACGCAGCCTTCAATATGTCCCTCACTTCTTTTACTGTTGTCTCTGGTGTACGGCTTCGCCACCCATCCTAAGTTGTGAACTAGCTTTGATTTTCTAGGGACTTTTTGCTTCCGTTTCTACCAGCTTGTTTGTATTCCAGGGTGGTCGTCCCATGCGCTGTTTGTGCTCCCATTTATTACCACCCATGCCTTTGGAGGATGAGAACTGAATGTAGCTGTGATCACTAAGTGTCTCAACATTAAGTACTTACCAGTCCTTTACTCTCCTAGCAAACCCATTTGAGCTTATCGTCAGATCCAGTATGGATGCCGCTTCTGCACTCTGGAATGTGTTCACTTTTCCCGTGTTTAGATCTACGACTAGATCACATCTTGCAATAAATTCGCAAACAATATCCCCTCTATTGTCAGATCTCCATTCCCCCCATACTGTAGATTTTCTATTAAAGTCGCCCGCTACAAACACTTCTCCCTTGACAGATTTTATGCTCCTCTCTAGTTCTTCTATTTCCTTTTTCGATTTATCAATTGGGTCGTTTTGGGAGAAATAGCAGCTGTAGACCCGTAGGTCATGCAATTCTACCCATATGAACCCATGCTTTGATGCATTAAATTTGGATACGGCAGCTATTTTACTATGTATTACTACCGCCGCTCTTCTAGAGCCATCTTGAAGCCACATGTTTTTGTTGTTGTCGGTTGTTCGCTAACAATCAACAAATCCACGTTTCTTTCAGTTGCAAATTGTACAAGTAGATCTTGTGCGATTTTGCTCGTTCCTATGTTAACTTGTAGGAATCGGAGCATACTTTCTATTTTTGGCCTTATTGAACGCCATGATGAAGGAAGTACATTTATTACTTCCTACAAGATGATTATCATCTTGGTTTCTCTCTTTACATATAATACAGTGAGGTTTACCAGTACAATCTTTGATACCATGTCCGTTTTTGCACATCTATAGCAAGCTTTACTTCGATCAGGACCTTTGCAGATAGTTGAGATATGTCCAAATTCAAGTATCTGTAACATCTTGGTATCTGCTGCTTTTCTCTGATTCTACAGTTCACCCAGCCTATTTTGATTTTCACTGACGTTATGAGCTTTTGGGCTGCCTCTTCATCCAGTAGCATTGTAGCTGTTTGCATTCCTCCATATCCCCTACGTAACCTACAGGAGTCGGAGTTCTGATTTGCCGTTACGTCTATTACCTTGCACACAGCTTCCAGTACCTCTTCAGACGTAACAGTTTCATCAATATCCTTAATTTCTACTAGGCGTTTCCGCGTAAGAGCACTCACTTTGGCTTGTTCTTCCACCGCCTTCTCCAGAGCCTCATTCAACGCGGCAATATTGCCGGTTTTTTCAAGCACAATAAGGATATCCCGCTTACGTGTTCTCCGTCCATCTCTACCAGAGAAGATATCTTGTAGCTTCTACAATCTCCGTGTCAGGCAGTATGTTCCAAACCCTCTGCGCTGCTTTAAATGCAAAAGGTTTGGCCATACGCAACCTCGCTGCATGAGCGCCGCAGTCTGCGTGCACTGTCGAAGGGAGGCTTGTGACTCTAACTGCTCCGCAGAGGCAAAGTGCGTGAACTGTTGTGGAAAACATCCATCAAATTCCAACCAGTTCCCCATTTTCTTAAGAGAAAGAGAGATCCAGATACATAACCAAATGTTGAAACACCTTCCGGAAAATACTCTTTCCTTTCTCCTCGGCATTTTCTACAAGATTTGGGCTGAACACGCAATACCAAGAATTTGGCGTGAGGCTATTGTTCTCCCAATCCCTAAAGAAGGAAAGGACAGAACAACCCCCTCAAGTTACCGCACAATCTCGGTCACAAGCTGTGTGTGCAAGCTTTTAGAGCGAATGGTAAATACACATCTGGTCTGGCTCCTGGAACAAAAGAACATATTTACACCTCTCCAATGTGGCTTCAGGAAGCATAGGTCAACCATGTACCACCTAGTCAGCCTTGCTATGCAGATTTACACTTCTTTCGTGCTACGTCAGCACCTGGTAGCAATTTTCTTCGATATAGAGAAAGCATATGACACCACCTGGAGGTATGGTATTCTTCGTACCTTGCATACTTGGGGCCATAGGAGACGACTCCCTTTGTTTCTAGTAGGTTTTCTTTCATCAAGATCTTTCCGCGTGCGCCTTGGCGACGTGTTATCCTCTAGTCACCAGTTAGAAAACCGTGTTCCCCAGGGATCGATTTTGAGCGTCACTCTGTTTGCCATTGCTATCAATAGTATTACATCAGTTATCCGGGAGCCTGTAAAGGCATGACTGTTCGTTGACGACTTTGCAATTTTTTGCTCCTCCAAGAGCGTGCAAGTTATTGAGAAGCAGCTACAACTTGTGCTCAACAAACTGCAGGAATGGAGCGATGAAACAGGATTCAAGTTCTCTACCTCAAAAACCACTTGCATGCACTTTTGCAGAATCGATCACCTCCATAATCACCCCGACATTTTCCTTGAAAGACAGCAGCTTCCATTCGTTGAATCCGCAACCTTCCTTGGACTCACATTCGACAAGAGCCAAACCTGGCGAAAACATATCCGTAAACGACAGGGCCGATGTGTATCACCTAAGAATCTCCTTCGCACTCTTACTAGTAGCTCTTGGGGCGCAGATCGTGTTTGTCTTCTGCATTTGTATAGAACTCTCATCCGCCCTATCTTGGATTATGGATGCATAGTGTATGGGTCAGCATCTCCATCAACCCTCCGGCCATAAAATTCCATTCACAATTCCGGCATAAGGATTAGTACAGGCGCCTACCACACGAGTCGCATCGAATGCCTCTTGGCCGAGGCTGGAGAACCATTTCTGAGCCGAAGGCGGGATATTCTGAGTGCCTCCTATGGCGCGAAATTATCCAATGTTGATACTCCCTCTCGTCAAGCAGTCCTCCATCCAATCCACTTGACCTCATGTGCACTTAGATCATCGTTACCCCATCCCCTGGGAGTCCGTCTCCGTATGCTCTTACAGAAGCTTCATATAAAACTACCCAATCCCGTGACCCCCGAAACCTTGTTTCCCCTTGGAAACTACACCGGCCGATAATAGATCTTAAGACTGTCAAACCTTCCTAAATCCTTAACTCCCCCCAGTACATTCTTATCGGAATTTGAGGCAATAAAATCTAATCCTGGCCATTACTTCATTTACACCGATGGCTCCTCTCAAACGGCAAAGTCGGATGTGCCTTCTACTGCAGTAGATCCACGCAACGTTTTCGATTAGACTATTCGTGCAGCGTCTATACCGCAGAGACGTATGCGCTCTTGGAGGCACTTAAATTTGCTGAATCGATGGCATTAAAGAAAGTATGATCTGCAGTGATTCAAAAAACTCTCTTGAATCCATTTCTTCCTTCTCGTCTTGTGACCCACTGACACTGCCCATCCAACATCAAATCCATCATCTATTGGTCCGCCACTATATTTTAGTATTTTGTTGGGTCCCTGGGCATATGGGAATAAGAGGAAATGAAATAGCTGGCCAGGCGGCAAAGTCTGCCTCGAAGAAAAGAGAATTAGACATCATCACAGTCCCCACGGAAGACAGCAAGCCCTTCATAAAACGCTCTATCTCCAGTGAATGGCAAACAGAGTGGCATAACTCAGATTTTAAGCTCACGAGAATCAAGGATTCCATAAATCCTTGGTCTTCCTCATCTCGTGATGCTCGGCGAGAGGAGATCATTTTAACGCGCCTCCGGATCGGTCACTGCCATTTCTCCACGGTTATCTCCTCGGACCCCATATGCGAATACTGCAAAATAGATCTTACCGTGGAGCATGTTCTCTTACACTGTGTTAAAATAAGAGAGAGCCGTCGAAGGCTTGACTAAGCCCTAGCGGAGATTCTTGGAAATGACGAATCTTCTCTGCAAACTTTTTGGCTTTTTGCGAGAGACTGGCATGTACAGCCTTATCTGAGAGAAGATGATAATGCCAATTATTGACTTTTAGCCCGAGATTTAAAAAAAACGCGTTTTCTGCCAAACCTTTTTATTAGGATACGTCCTTTTTCAGGTTAACTTTGCTTTCTATTTAAAGATTATAATTTTTTGTTAGTTTGGCACTGCAATATTGTGCATTGGTCTTCAAATAATTAGACACGGGCGCAAATGACCTTAGCCGTTGAAGCGCCCTTAAACTCAATCAATGAATCAAACGTTCTATTGTCATCTTATATTCCTTCATCAGCTCTTGGATAGCTTCCCATCTGTCTATCATTCCGTGCACAGCTTCAGGCGTCAGCTCTATTTGTACCAAAGATGCCCCAGGTATTGTGGGGGTGCCTGGAGGAGATCTCCGCAGATTCCGCCCTCCGGCAAAAGGGTTAACTGCACTTGATGCATTATCTGGCAGAGACGCCAAGTGGTCCACGTCTCTGTTGTTATTATTATTATTATTATTATTATTATTATTATTATTATTATTATTATTAATATTAATAGTTTTATTATTGTTCTCATCATCATCATTATTATTATTATTATTATTATTATTATTATTATGAGCAATTGCAATCTATGAACAATCTGTAAAACTGAAATGTAACTTTCCTATTAATGTAACTCTTTAAACCTGTAACACTATGTAACATAGAACAAACAATCCTGTAAATTATGTGTAGCATATAACGTTATAACTGATAACTCCTAACATGTGAAAACTATCATAAGTACATTTGTAACAAACAATACTTGTAACAAACTGGGCACCTGATGTTAAGTCGCAAGACTTATCAGGATCCTAAATTGATGGTAAATAAAGAAACCAATTCAAGTAAATTATTAATATCATTATTATTATTATTATTATTATTATTATTATTATTATTGTCGTTTTTTTCTTTTTCCCCATCTTATTGCATTTGAATAAATTGCACAGATATAAAAGAATCAAAGCACAATACATCTATTTTTTAAAAGGAATTTATAATACATTTTTCCCATGAATTTCCCACTATCCTTGTTGTTGAAATAACAACTGCCTTCTGCATGGTTTTACAGGTCTTCATTCAAACCCAGTTGTTAAGGCCCACATCAACTCTGGGGATGACCCCAGTGCTTGAAACAATTATCGGATATGTTGACTCTTTTCATATTCACTGTTTCTCAACAGGTTCAATAAGATTTGCATATTTACTGATTTTTTCAGTGTATTTACTTAATTTGCCTGCATTTGGGACAGAAACATCAATAAGGATGACATGTTTCTCACACTTGTTAATCACAACCAAATCCGGTCTGTGTGAATCACTGTATGTCTTTTAAAGATAGTTCTATCCCAATACAAGCGACTCTTCGTTCCCCAGAACACTGATAGGTTGGTATTTAAAAGTGGTACCATATTTTCAGTCAGAAAACGACATTTCTGACCCAAACCTTGATGTAAAATTTTGGCTACCGAATCATGTCGTGTTTATACTCGGTGCCTACCAAATGTGAACCGATTAATATGATGAATGATTCCACCGTTGGACAAATAACGACATAACTCATTCTGCACATTGCTATCTCTAACAATTCGTTTAAATAATTACGCGTTGGAAAACGATCCTGAATACCCAAACATAAACCCTTCAGTTTCGGGAAAAGATCTGTCCTGATATAAGCCAGTAGTTCGATGCTTTCAAATCGACATGTTCTTAGCTCATCTCTTTGGATGTCTTCTGAAGAGCTTTAGACGTCCATAACTCTTTATTGGCCGTCATTGCATGAAGTCCGCAACATCCTGTCTCGACAGCTCTATCGGAATATAGACATCTGCTTTACAAATTGCTTTATACATTTTTGATGCATTTGCCGCGAGTGGAAATTCATTCCATGTTCTTCACTTGCCGACAAAGTTGGTTTCCAATGTCATGAGCCCTCTTCACCCATATTTCTCGGAAGTGTTATACGTTCGACTGCAGATTTTGGATGGTGCATGCGTGCTTTCTCATTAAAACTCTCATTTTCCTTTGTAAGTTCTCAATGTCAGTTTTGCCCCCCTTTAAATAATGCCAAATGGTAGTTTAAGACTGGGACAGCATAGGTGTTAATAGATTTTATGATATTTCTTCCATTCAACTTTTTTTTCAGGACTTTCGGTTCTTGGAAGAATTCCTCTGCAGGTTCATCTTTCTTTTTACCTTGATCAATGTGCCTTGCCTGTCTCACTCCCAGGTATCTGTACGTTTCCTCAGCAGACATCGCTGATCAACTTTTTTATTTTCAAGTTCAAAGGCTCCCTTGGAAAGCTTTCCTTTTACAATATTCAATGTTCGACTTTTTTCCAGGCCAAACCCCATTTTAATACTTTTGAAAATGTTTCCCACAATACTCAATAGTTGTTCAAGTTGAATTTTGTCAAAGCATATATCTTCAAATCATCCATATATAAAGGTGATTTATGCGATACATCATTCTTGCTCAATTTAATTCCAAATCCACATTTAGTGGAATTCAGAATTAGATAGCGGATTCATACAGATGACAAACCAGAGGGGACAGTGAGTCTCCTGAAAATACCTCTTCGCACATTGATTGTATCAGGTTTCGATGTTGTCAACGGGATATTGATAATTTTTGTTTGCCAGTTCGACATGACATGTTCAAGAAGGAGACAACTTTGTATCAACCTCATAGATCTTAAGTATTTCTATCAGCCATGTATGTGGTACAGAATCAAAGGCTTTTGTAACCAATATAGCCATGAACAAGTTGCGATGTTTTGCATATGTGACCACACACTACTGAATCTATGATTATTGTTCTTTGCATCCCATGGAGCCTTTGCTCAGCCTTTCTGTTGGACTGCAATAATATCGTTGTCTCTACAGTGGGTGTATATCCGTTGGAAAGGCACGATGTAATGATTTTATACATCTTTTGGCAAGAGAAATAGGGCGTTTTTTTGTTGGATCTTCTTGTTTTTGTGGGTCTTTGGATATCAGATATGAAATTTCCCCTGGTAAGAAATTCTGCATCTATCTGGTTGTTTGACATCATTGATCAATTCAGCCAGCCTGTGGTGAGTGCACCATAATCTTTTATACCAAAAATTATGGATTTTATCTGGTCCTGGAGCTTTCCAGTTCAATAGGTTCTTGATTACTTCACTGACTTCTTCAGTTGTAAATTCTTGTAATGCATCTTGGTAAGATGTTCACAGCGTTTTTTCTTTCCCCAATTTCCCAGCTCGCTCCATCACATTCCGCTGAATCGGAAGTTGCTTACTCAAAAATCATTCACCTGCTCTCGTGTTGGATATAATCCTTTGTATCCTTTTTCCCTTTCTTCCCAGGTTTCTGTAAAAATTTTTTTCAGTTTTTTCGAACAAAATGTTATCTTCCTCCTATTTCTGCTGGTTCTATATCTGGACAATCGTTTGTTAATAGTAGTCTCTGTTTCAGCGTGTCAATGCACTGTTGTACTGTCGTATTAGGTTCATCTCTTCGCGTATGCGTTTACTTCTATTCATATGATCTCCCAAACTTCACAAGTTTTGGTGATCGAATACCATTGGCATAACTCATCATACAGGCAATATCACCTCTCATGTTTCGATGTTCCTGACGAGACTGCCTTTCCCAAGGTGGCATCATCCGGCCTCTTTGCTTTTTCTGACAGTTTTCACAGCCTATTCTCAGGGATTTTATTACTCAACTGCAGCACAATATAAACAAGGTGGAGATATTGCAAGTTGTCGCCATTTCAATTTTCTCTGGTAGTACCTCGCAATTCATGATATCTAAAATCGTGCCATTCGTCTCGATGTATTGATTTTTATTAACCTGGCCTCATAGTTGGTTGGCCCCTTCAAATTGGAACATAGCTTCTCTCTTTTCCATTTTCCCAGCATTCACCAGTCTTTCGTCTTCAGCTGTAGTTATATCATCTGCTGTAGGACATTTTGTGGGACTCCGGGTGAATTTCTGATTCACTAGGTTGTAAGTTCTGAACCTCATCAGTTCTAGCCCCGACCAATTTCCCATTTTAATGGTCTGGAGCCGTGTCTCAGGAATCAGTTTATTACGTAAAATCATCATACTGATCAGACACTCTTTGTTCAGTTACGGAATATTCAGGAAACTGTTGAAATTCTCTAAATAATTTCTGCCTGTATCCAGTCACATCTGTGTAAATTTTTTGTGATCCGGTAATAGATGAGCATTATTTCTTCATTAACAGCCGTTGGCCATTTTCTGCACTGTATTGGCAGCCTTGCTTGGGTGGGCGCTGGTTGTAACCCGCGAACACCTTCAGCAGGGAGGCATTCGATATAGGTTCGCTCCTTTCAGGCTGTCGCATTTCCGGTATCCCGACCGGGGCCCACCTGCTCAACTCCTGGTCACCATCGGCTCGCATACTGTCCCCCCCAGCGATGGCTCAGGGCGCCCGACGCTCCTCGGGTAGCGGGATTTTTCGAGGCTTTCTTTCTAGCACGTGTGTCCATACTTAATGGGCGCATTTTATACCTACTGACAGGACAACTGTAGCCACTCAGGCTTTGAGAACCGCTGTTGACCATTTAATTTGGTTCCTCCACCGACTCTCTAGGTACAAGTCCAGTTTGCTGACTTGCACCATCTGATAGGCCCTATCCCCGAATTACCTTCTAGTAGCCCCACCAGGACCCCCTTCTCTCATTAGTTGGTCGACTGTCTCGCCGAAGGGCTGGATACCACAACCTTGAGACAAGTACGACTGAACAGGGCTCCCCGCGTGAAGGGTGAGAGTGGAGTTGGGTGTGAGAGGTTATAGCATTCATTGATGTTCACATCATGCCCCTTGAACCCCTTATTATTATTATTTTATTATTATTATTATTATTATTATTATTATTATTATGGATTATTATTATAATTGATGATGGATTCAGTTTCCATCTAAGAAAAATGATTCTATTGACACGTGGTATATAACTCTAGAATTGTTCCTTAAAAAACGAGGGGAACTGACCTATCGTTTCTGCACGCTGTTATTAAGACAACACACGCAGACGAATTCACACATAATTAGTGATATAAGAGCACACACCTCTATTGCGAAAAAACTGGACACAAAATTTCGAGTCGTTTTTGACAAAATAATTTTATTAAAATTGCCTATATTTCAAACAAAATTGTGCGAAGAGTACTCTTTACTACGTAAGTGTAAGAAAGTAAAACGACGTTCGGGTCAATCATTGACCCTCCCTTCATTTAAAATGCAGAATGGTGTTTTCCTTTGTCCAACACACCCGATCTTGGCACATTGCCAGATGACTCTAATATTTAAGCCTCCAACGCATGATCAGTTTTATTACGGTGAGATATTTGCTTTGGAGTATCAGCAATCGCTCTTTTGAATCCATTGTTGTATGCGAAGATTTTAACATTGATTTTCTGGTCGAATCTTGCGAAAAAGAACAGTTTCTCAATTTAATTAACTCCTTCAATTTAGATATTACAATTATAGTACCTACACAGATCACACTAATTTCGATGAAGGCAATCGATCAAATTATAATTAACAAAATACTACTCGATATGAACACTGACAATAAATATAACACGTATGACTAGATAGTTTACTGAAAGTAAAATAAAATTAATGATTGATTACTTGATGCAGGATTTATGGGACGCGGTTTATAATACTCTTGATAGAAACGATAATTTTTTTCTTCAACGCTTTCATTTCATTTTAAAACTTGCTTTCCTCTTCAAAAAGAAAATTAAATATTTCACGGAAAAGCAATTCTTGCATAACACAAGGGATTAGAACATCATATATATTATGTAGAACATTATGTAAAAAAACAAGCGAATTCCTTCTTTGATTTCTAAACGTCATAACGTATCTCAAGAATTCCTCCTCTACATTAAAAAATACAAATCATTATTAAGAAAAGTCATAAGGCAGGCTAAAATCATGAAACACAATCAGGATACTTTGAACTCACACCACAAAAGAAAAGCAATGTGGAACATTAAAAAAAACAATCAACTACAAACCTTGTAGAGAATGTTGTTTTAAAATATTACGATATAAATGTAAACGATCCGACAACAGTGGCTAGTCTCTTTAACCAATACTTTTCGAGTATTGCTGCCGATCTCACTAAAATTTTTGGGGAAATGTCTGATATTGAATACAATGTTCGTTTCCAAAACTTCTTCCTATGAAATTTTCAAAAAATCAGTAAATTAAAAAATGAATATTCAGCCGGTTTAGGTGAATTTCCGAATTCTTTGTTAAAGACCTGTGCGCCTACCATTATACACCCGTTAACCATATTTAATGCATCTTTATGCACCGGGAAAGTTTCCCGATATTTTCAAAACCGCTAAGATTAAGCTGCTCTTCAAAAAAGACAACAAAAATGAAATTCAAAATCATCGGCCTATTTCTCTTCTGTCTGTATTTTCAAAAATATTAGAGAGACTTTTTTTACGTACGAATGGAAACCATTCTCAGTAAACACGACGTGCTTTCAGATTGTCAGCATGGATTTAGAACATCAAAATCTATGGAAACAGCCATATTTTCTTTTTCTTAAAGATGTCGCCTCATCATTGGACCCAAAAAAAAGCACAAATTGGATTATTTTAGATCTCTCAAAATTCACTGATCATGACATTTTACTTTCAAAATTACCCTCATATGGAATTCGTAGTATTCCGGGTCAATGACCCCCATCTCGATCAGGATTTTCGTCCAGTTTTTCTGATCCACTGAGCAAATGCTGAGATGGCCCCTTGTTTGGCTTCTGGACATAAATATAACTTCATTATCTGTGCACGTCTTCTTGAATTCAGTGGGAAATATATTTATTCAAATTATCGTTTCAATGTTTTTGCGTCAGGAAAAATTATTTCTTGACGAATGACGTGATGGATAAGAGCCCAAAAGTTATTGCTGATTTATCGTCGGAAATATTTATTACATTGGAGCGGTTTTTTCTGTATTCAAAATTCAAGTAGTATGTGACCTGTAGGAATCACAGAATTTTGAAAACGTGCACAGTGTAACGTCGTGGGCAGGGATCTACGCCACAAAGAAACAGACACGAGTGGGTAATTGCTTCATTATAATTTTTTTCCAGTGGTTTCTACCTGCGGAAAAAATTCTCCCCGGGAATAGAGCAGTCTGTAGCGTCATACACTTGACTCCCTGCTCCTGAGTTGCAAGGTATGGGATGGGGCCAAAATGGCTCCGAACAAACAACCCTTACGGGAATCCCAGACGCCGGGCCGAATTCGGCGTCGGGGGCACTCGCTTCCGACGAGTGCGTGGGGCAGATGACGTAGGAATGGTTCCTTTTATGTGCGTCGCAGACCTTCGGGGTGGTCGATTTGTGTTTCGTCGCGGCAAACACCGCAAAAAATTTTCCCCTCCCAAATCTGGCGCGGAAGTGCTGAAGGGCACGGTGGTGTTGAGTTCGGACCCGGTGAAGTATGTCTATCTTCGGGCAGATGGACTGCCGAGGCACATGGGTGCCATTGCGAATCGGCCGGTTGGCTACCGAGCGCGGCGCAAGGCGTGTTGGGAGAGGGGGTCTGCGGCAGGTAGCTCCGACATACGCCTTAGAATGAGGTTTTAGTTACTGTAAATAATTTATTGTAAATAAATTGTAAATACCCACTCGTGTCTGTTTCTTTGTGGCAAATTTCGATGTCATAATGTTGCAGCATTAACGACCATCTCAATAATCTAGGGTTGTTCCCGGAATAGTTTCGCAACCACACTAATGGATTAAGATCAGTTTTGATCTTACTTTTCACCAGCATGTCTAGATAACACCGCAATTTTTGCAATCCCAAATATTTCTGTACCTGCTTCCACCGTACTGAATTTTTTTCCACATCCGTCAATTTCCTACTTAAATACAGAACGAGTTTTTCATCGCCGTTCTCATGTGTCTGAGCTAAAACTACACCTATTCCTCTTTGACTTGCATCACTTGTATTTCAAACTGTTTCGCGAAGTCAGGTGCTCTTAATACAGGTTCGCAACATAAAGCTTCACGCAACCTATTAAATGCACTGTCACATTCAGGATTCAATTTACCGCCCCTCTTTCCCTTTCCCCCGTAACAGATCTGATAATGGAGCTGACATTTCGCGAATCTAAATGTTTTCCCGGTAGTCCCCGCTCTTTACCAGAAAACATCGACTTGTTTCTTCGTGTGCGCTCTTGAAACCCCCGATTGCATGCACTTTGGCTTCTATAGGCGCATTTTCCCTTCCTACTACGAAACCCTAAGTTTTTAAACCCGATTCCTACCGAACATACATTTTACTAGGTTTCACATGCAGTTTTGCCTCTTTTAGAATCGAGAACGTTTTTCATGTGTTGTGATGTCTTCAGAGTTACTGAATTTGGCTATGTCGTCTATGTACGGTACCGCATATTCGCTTCACGGCGCCAACATCATTCTACAGCGTATACATTCTACTACATAGATTCTACTTGGTATGGCGCGTTCTTAAGGCCAAAGGGCAATCGCAGTGGGCGATATGTACCAAAGTTAGGTACAAATGCAGCCAGCCTTTGCGATTTTGGCTGCCGCCACCGTCTCGATTCGCTCTTCCATGTTCGGTAATGGAAAATATTCTGCCTTGATTAATTTGTTTAACCGCCTATAATCGATACACGGGCGAGGCTTCTGACCCGGTGCTTCGACAATATCATAGTGACTTACTCGCTATCACCTACTTCAATAATGCCGTCGTGTAACATTTTGCTAATTTCCTCCTGTAAAATAGCAGATTGTCTAGGCGAGGTACGATAAGATGCACTACGCACGGGCGTTGACTCATCTGTGAGCTCAATGTCCATTGTAAGCGCATCGGTCAGTCCTGGTTTTTCTGAAAAGCTATTATGATACTTCGTGATTAATTGCTCGAGTTTGTCTCTGAACTCAGGCGGAATTTTTAGTACCTTCGGGCATTTCTTGGAGATTGAAGTCGCTCGCTTCGAGATAATCGGCATATTTGTCAATCTCATCCTCTACCTGTTCGCAGCCTTGGATCGGTGTTGTCACGTAGGTGATGTATTCAGTCCGCTGATGGTACTGCTTCAGCATATTCACGTGATATACCCGTCCGTCCTTTTTCCCAGGCAATAATACCACTTAGTTCGTGTCGGAGACTTTTCTTTCATCTCGCCAGGCCCTACCCACTGTACCGCCAGTTTCCGGGTACGATTTGGCGCTAAGACCAGCACCTTGTCGCCGGCACAAAACGTGTGATTTACTGCTCTACGGTCGTATCAAACCTTTCTATGTTCTTGCTCGTTCAGAAGTTTGGTGTTAGCTAGTTCACGCGATTTCCGAAGTCTATTCACGAGACGGAATACGTACTCTACCACTGAACTGGGCTCCTTTTCCTCACTTCCGGCAATGTGCTCTAAACAATGTGATGGGAATAAAATTATTCCCATACACAAACCTGCTGGAGAAAAACCTAAACCATGCACTATGCAAAGCAAATAATATTGCTGGGAATTGAGCTCCATTCCGTCCCCGCTTTTAGGCACAGAACCTTAATAATCGGTTCATTGTTCAGCGCTTCTTTCCACCGCAATAGATTGTGGGTGATAAGGAGAACTCCTAATCAAACGGTTTCCCGAACTTCGCGCAATTTCCCGCGGTAAGAACGCTCGTGAAACAGGTGCCCTGATCTGTCTGAAGTTCCTTCAGGAAACCTATCCGGCTAAATAGCTCTAAGAGCGCGTTAATTACAGTCGCGGTTATGGGAATCGCCTCTGGATGCCATGCACATCGCAGTAAGGATGAATTTCTTACCCGACTCGCTTCGAACGGCCCGTATTTATAAATACCCAATTATAAATATCCGTATCCGTATTTTTCGGAAATTTTCCTAAGGTGATACCATCACTAACGGTGCTTTCTTTTTGTCTCCCGATCTGCCTACCTTCTGGCATACGTCACACGACCTGATGTAAGTTTTCCATTTCCTGAAAACATCTCGGCCAGTAAAAATACTTCACTAAGCTATCTTTACTTTTGGTTGTACCTAAGTGCGCATTCGCTGTCTCGTGACACACTTTTAGTACCGTCCCTCGAAACACCGCGGGAACAACAATTATGTCGTACCGCTCACCTTTTTTACTAATCGAGGTAGAAGCAGCAATCGATTTCGTAGGAAGTACTTTTTTTACCGCCACGGAAACTTCATTCTCATTTTATAGATTTCCCAGCGTACTGTTCTTAGTTTGTTTGTTAAAAATTCCTCGGAATTCTAAGGGCCTCTATCTGCATAGAATTTTCATTGTCGGTGTCGTCGACTTCCTCGCCGCCTACTCTAACATCTGCCTTCGCTTCTGCAGTTGCCGGTGAGTCGCCTACCTGCGCTCCCTTCGCGTCTCTATTTTCAGCTAATCTGGCGCTCGACCCCTTCTCTGCCTTCCTCGCCGCCGACTCGTCAGTGTCCGCCGCTGCTTTCGACAGAGTTACAACTGCGCTCACAATCTGCGGTTCAATGAAACCTCCTCAAATGTTCTCGAGTAATTGCGCCGTATGATTGCTAAGCAGATAGTAACCGAAATCACGTCGCGATTCACTACTGCAGTTCTGGTTGTTACCTTCCCGAAAGGTCCTTGCAGTCGGATCTGTGCTACCGGTAGATTTCTATGTTTCGAATCTAAGGGTTGAAACACCTATACCATTTACCCTGTTAAATCCGAATATTCTATGAACCGTTCATTTACAACACTGAACGATGCTCCCGAATCACGCAAAATTATGCCCGGCTTCTCATTTATGAGTGCGTGAGATGTAAATGGTTGGAACAGTTCCGACGCTGTCTCCTCCGCCATGTGGCCAACCTTTTCGCCTTTCTCCGCCCCGCACTTACTCGGGCAGTCACGTGCGAGATGCTGGGGTGACCCGCAGCTAAAGCATTTCCTAACGCTTGTTTTTTCAAATTCTTCCCTGACGTCACAGTTTTTGTGCAAGGGTTTCCCGGCACCCGATACCTCCTTCGGTTTTTTCCCTGCTGGCTTTAATCTCCTTTTGTCCCCTTTTCTGAAACGGTTTGAGAAACTACGTTTCCATCCTGACCTATTGTTTTCATAATTATCTAATTTCTTCGCGAATTCAAGTGGAATTGCGAAATTTCCTCACTCGTCAATGAAATGTTCCTTCATTTCAGCCGGAACTCGCCGTTTATTTTATCCGTCACGATTAAGTTGAGCAATCCCTCGAAAGTTGAGATGCTAAGCCCCGCAACCCATTCCTTAATAATTTAATTCGCGGCATACACTTTGCACGTGGTGTTTGTGGACTTCATGTGCCTCACGAATACTGCCGAAACTTTTCTGCGTTAAATTTAAACATTTCTAACAATTTAGATTTAATGTCGGCATATTCGGTCATTGTTTTTGCGTCTTCTAAGGTAAGCCAGGAATTGATTTGATGAGAAAGTAGCCCATAAGATTGGCAACCGTCTTCCTTCGGTACTCCTAACAACTCCGCTTGGCTCTCAAACACGCTTAAGTATGTGGTGATATCATTATCGCCTTTGAATCGGTCCATAACGTGATTCAACCGCACATGTGTTTGCGTTTTCGTCTCGTTTCCTGAACTTACGCTTCCTGTCGGCGTCTGACTCGCTATCCGGAGTTTCTCTAACTCGAACTCGCGATCTAGTCTCTCTCGCTCTCCCTCTAATTTTAACTTTTTACGCTCTCGTTCTCGCTCGAATTCTAGCTTTTCACGCTCTCGTTCTTTCGTAGTCTGACACAAATCCTTAACGAATTCTTCCTCGCATTGGCTGCTATTTACTATAATGTTTCGCAACTTTACTATTCTGTCATCGTCGTTTGTCGTTTCCCCTATCTCTCTAGCAACGGGCATTAGGCAATCCTTACAAAACTGCGCGAGATACGCCATGATGCCTCAACTGTTCTCGAATTGCAGATGGCTACATTTACGTGAGTGGTGACCCTCGTGTACTCCTTCCGGCCGGCTGGCCGGGTAATCGTCCTTCCTGTCAGAGGGATGCCTTATTCTTGACGTGGCGATTTTGGCTCAAGATTGACTTGCGTTTTAAATTTAAAAAACTACCTCGTGAAACTCGCACAGTCTTACAGCCCATTACGTTCCCGGACTTCCTAGGATACACAATTCCCGTTGATTACACACACACACGCCAGCAATGCACTCTCGTGCACTGCCAGAACCAGTTCGTTGCAGTAGGCCGTAACTGTTACCACCATTGAACTGTGGTGCCCGTATCTTGTGAACTGCTCCATTGACTTTGGTGCATGTTCCGTTAAGCTGCTGCTACCATTACTATTAAAATGGCGCACATACCCCCGTGGTTGTTTGAACCATTAAAACAACTACAGTGGTGTGCGCACCACCGTGGGTTTGTTGTAACCGCTGCCCCAACTAAAAACTACCTCGACTGTAACGTCGTGGGTAGGGATCTAAGCCACAAAGAAACACACGAGTGGGTATTTACAATTTATTTACAATTAATTATTTACAGGTAACTAAAACCTCACTCTGGCGTTTTAGACCTGCGCCCTCTCCCAACACGCGCCTTGCGGGCAGTAGCCAACTCGCCGATTCGCAACTGGGCACCTCATGTGCCTCGGCATACCATCTGCCCTGAAGTATAAGGCATACTTCACCGTGTCCGAACCTCGAACACCTACTCGTGCGTCTCTTGGCTGTCCGGGACAAGCCGCGTCAATTTGCTTGTAGCTGACGTTTCGGCCAACATATTGTGGCCTTCCTCAGAGAGTACTGCTGTCAAATGGCTCGCGTGACCGCCGTATAAGGAAGGCAAGGGGTGACCAGGATTGGTCAAGGTATCGGCCAATAGGAAGCTGGCAGATGGTACGGGATTGGCGGAGGAAGAACCGAGCTGTAGCGGGAAAGGGGGCAGGTGGATGTGTGGGGATGATGGCAACAGAATGAGGGAGGCATTTTGAAGCGGATTAATGTAAAAAGAGCCGAAAATTGGTTATGTGGAGCCGTCTGAGCCGTCACGCGAGCCATTTGACAGCAATACGCTCTGAGGAAGGCCACAATATGTTGACCGAAACGTCAGCTACAAGCAAATTGACGCGGTGTCGGACACCCCAAAGAGACATACCCCGGTCGCGGAAGCCTACGTAATCACCTACTCGTGCCTTCAGCACTTCCGCGCCAGACTTGGCCGGACAAGTTTTGCGGTGTTTGCCGCGAGGAAACACGAATCGTTACCCACCGAAGGAACCTGCGACGCACCATAAAAAGGGCCGAGCCCGGGGATCTCCTATGTCATCTGCCCCCCACGCACTCGTCTTGAAGCGAGTGCCACCGACGCCGCATTTTGTGCCCGGTGTCTGGGATTTCCGTAAGGGGTTGCCTTTGTTCGGGAGCCTATATTTGGCTCCCTAATCCCCATACCTTGCAACTCAGGAGCAGGGAGTCACGTCTATGACGCTACAACAGTATTCACTTCTCCCCATAGCACGTCATACACATTTATTTACTTATTTACGTCAAAAACAGTTAAAAATTAAATAAATCTATCTTCTTGAATAATTTTATTAATTAACCACTTTCTACTATTTTATATTTTATTTCGGACTATTTAATAGGCATCGTGAACTATTAGGTAATTAGCAATCACAATCAACAAGAAAATAAGAACAAAATACAAATAAGGAAGAAAATACGAAGAAAAGAGAATTCAAACGACATACAAATAATTGTATTATTTTGTTATTGTATTCGGATAGAGAATTTTTTCACAATACAATTTATTTATAAGTTGCATTAAACTAAGTTATCTTCTGTAAAACCGATTGAGATGGCTGAAGGCATCAACTGATATCGTTGCCATAATTCTCGCCAGGATGTCCTAGATTTCGAGTCTAAACGGTGGCAGGATTTTCGACACTAGCTGCATAGCTAGGTCAAGTACCGCCGCTGTCTGAAGGAGAATTCTAGCGGCCGGCAGCTCTGATCGGTTTATTTCCGTGGTTTTTCGGATCAACACCAGGCGAATGCTGGGGCAATACCGACAACAAACGGACCACGGACCACCCCTGGATCTTTCCTTCGTCTTCCTTGTCCTATCTTCATACACACACTTTCACGTACATGCACTACCCTACCACACATGACAGGAGACTATTTGGAAACATAGAACTTGTCCCGGTTGGGGGGGGGCGATAGTGGGATATATCTGGTTAAAGAAACCCCGCAAGCAGACGTGTAAGTTCGCGCCGGATCTCACCATTTAGCAGGAGAAGATCGCCGCCACCTTGAGTTGATGCGCCCGGAAACAGAAAATACCAAACAATCAATTTCTGTAAAAAAATGAATTAGTTTGCTATTGAAATTGAATTATTGAGTCAACCGATTATTTTTTATTCATAAATTGTGTTTCTTTAACTGATTATTGCGTAATAAAAACATTATAATTTGCATGTATTAACCGATTACATACTTAGTACAAGTAAATTAGTATAAAAGAAGTAAGTAGTATAAAGTTCCTTTCGCATCAAATGTTTTTGACATTTACACAAATGTTCCTGAAAGTGTTCAGTTTGTCGAATTAATTTTCAGTTACGTGGTCACAACCATCTTAGATGCTAATTTCTGTTTTAATGGTTGGATTGGTTTGAACTCTTTCCAAGGACGCCTCTTTTTGTGAGCTGAGTTTGGCCGAGTGCTGAGGCTCGTGAAATTGCAAGGTGCGTGCTGTCCAGATTGACGTGCCACCCAAGGGCGTAGGTTTACAAATGTTCAGTGAATGATGACGGGGTAGTAGAGTAACGAGTGACAGATGAAAACTTGCTTCCATTCCGTTTTGCCTACATCACGTTACAAATGTAGCGATAGAGATTGAAGTCCTAGTTCCCAGGGGCGAAAGGTGCGTTGGCCGTTACTCAACTGAACGTTGCTTTCGTACGTGAAACAAGAAAATGTTGGCTTGACATATAATTATTAGTAAGAAATCGGTGCTAATGTGCGAAGAAAGAATGATAAATTGGTTAACTCTTGATGATAACATCCAGAGTTTCTGCTTTACGATGTCTAAAACTTGTTTCTTTGAAGTTATACTGGTAGCAAAATAAAAAATATTTATTTTTAAACATTATGAGTGTATAGTTTCTTAATTTCACATTGTATATTACAGTTAGATTCTCTCGTGGGTGTGTCTGGTTCTATATTCATTTTTGTGCTTCCAGTACACATGTTGCCACGCTACTTACGTAATACAGAGAAAGGATTGTATTTCTGTGACCAAAAAACGGTGATTTTTCGCGAGAAAAATTTCTTATAACCGAGGTCTGATGGATATGGATGGATAAATGTTGTTCCAATACGGAATGTAGAATTGTAAAAGTAGCAAATTACTTCGTTTAACACGTTGGGTAGTCATAATCTGCGTTTTGTGGGTACCAAAAAATTGGCTTACGCTAAATGCCCGGCCATTTTGTGATCAACCTTAGCACCTAAACCATGCTGACGTTTTCCGATCGCTCTCGCGGAACGCCCAAGAATTAGAAATACTCGGTTCTGTAGGCTAATTGAAATCCCGCGATTGTTAATATTCATATGTGATTTTATCATAAAAATTAAAACTTATCACATATACGACTGAACATACGAATATGAAAGGCGTTCTGCAATATTGTTTTAGAGTTATAAATCGATTGGAAATCAGAAGAAAATATAACAAATTTTCAAGCAGAAAATTATGATTTCACGCACGTTTGGGCAGGGAATAATATGAGGAACATATGTATAATACGATAAGGAAGTGGCGTGTAAGCCCGTTTTCATTGCCAATAATTAGTGGATCTGCTTGGCCACTGTGTGTGGACACTATATCCACGTCGAAGAAGTTGCAACGAATCTCCCGATTGGATACGATTGGAACGAATCCCGCCTCCAGCTGATGATCCGCCACAAGTCACTATATTTAAATAGGACTATAATTGATGAACGGAAAGAATGTATTTTCTGGCATTATTTGCCGCTTTTTAAGTTTTAAAAATTCAGATTATTCAACAAAAATGAGTTCTGCACGCGTCGGTTACCATACGAGATATTTTTTTTAAAAAATGAAATGGTTTTTAAGAAATTTTATAAATTGAATTAACTTCAAGGAAAAAATACGCCAAAATTAATAGTTTTCCAAAAAATGTAGAACATAATCTCTATCATCAGTAGTGTTGCTACGTCACATTTTTGCAATTTTCGAAAATATGAAGAATTCTCCAATACTAAAATCTGCACGAAAATGTCTGACTGTGATATAGTAGTTGTAGGAAGACCCCCCCCAAAAAAAATTAAATTTTTGCCACTTTCGAAAATTCAGAAGTTCAACGAAAATGAAACCCGCGCATTTTTCTGCCATCATTTGCTCTATCGGACAAAATGTTTAATAAAACAATTTGGGGCCATTTCTGAGAAAATTTTGAAAATTAATGTAATGTCCCAAATATCGCTTTTCAAACTTGATGTTTCTCCAGTTCGGCTAGATCTTTCGGGGAAAATAAGTTTTTGAGAAAATCCCCTGAAACATTTAGGCAAAAGCGTAGGCCACAAATGGATGGGCCGACGGACAGACCGACATTTGCCAACTATTTTTCAGTATCAAGGACCCATATAATCTAAATTGTGGCTACACGTCGTAATACAAGAACGAATTTACTACATATGGGAGAAAGATTTACACACTTCTTCGGTACCTGGGCCCCACAGTAATTTTTCAATGGAAAAATCGCCTATTTTTGCCGCAGCATTACAATTCTTTCTGTAGAAGTTTCTAAACTAAAGGAAGTCATGTAATATATTAATTATTAACGTTATGAATATTAACTCTAAAAACAACAAATAATTCATTTTATATTCAGCATAAATGGAAAATTCTTTATAAGAAATCATCAGGACCACTGTACCCCATACCAGAAGCCCTTCCTCCCCTCCCCCTCCCGGAGAAAAATTCTCGGTGCGTCTATGAAAATAATTTAAATATTTAAAAGCAGTTTTGACCGGAGTTGGAGCAGGTATTGGAGATACGTTGATCAGAATGAATCAACAAAAGATAAACATATTACACCCACCAATTTGGAGTAAGGGCATTACAAACCCACATATCTACTTTCACGTATTATTGGTAACTTTTATGCAATATTATTATCATGCACCTTTATATATATATATATATATATATATATATATATATATATATATATATATATAGTGTGTGTGTGTGTGTGTGTGTGTGTGTGTTTTATATAATTTTTTCGCAAATTTTTTTCCTTTACAAAAAGAAAATTTATATTTTTCGTTGTACTCTCTGAACTTTCGAAACTTGCGAAATGTATAAATAATGCTAGAAAGTAAATGCTGTACTAAGATCACAAGTTTCTTAACTGATGGACAATTTTCATTGTTGATAAATCACGGAAAAACTTCCATAATGTTACACAAATTGTTTAATCGTCTATTTCTATGAGTGTTGTCAGCAAATATGTAGTTATTGTTTCGTAAATGTTTATTAATTTATCTAGCGTCAAGAAACTGTTAAAAAGTGTGTGCTTTGTACTATGGGGAGAAGTATATTCTGAGCAGGTTTTCGTGAGTTTAGAGATCCCTACTCTAATTCATACACAAGTCGAATTATGAATACGGTTCAAAACGAGCGTTTTTTGGTAAGAACAGATCAGTAAATATTCCCTTCAGCATAATAAAAACTAGTTCAGATATATTTCCTGAGGTCCATAAGATCGTAAATCAATTAGCCATTCAGTCAAATTATTTTAAAATGTCGGATGAGAATTTTAGCATAACCGAATAAATAGGATGAGAGACAGCCAATCTAGTACAAGAGCTTTCAATTCCCTCTCTAGTCGACGTTGTTCGCAGAAAAGTCAGAGCCGATTAGACATGAGGTCGCTAAATTAAAATCACAATTTATATTACAATTACGATTTTTTTGAAATTGGAATTAGCCTAATTGATATCTGATGGGAGTCCTTGTGCCATATTAGAACAATTAAAGATTGGAACAGTTTACCCGCAGCAATTTTCAAAGCTTTTCCTCTAAGTGTCCGAAGCTTTAGAAATAAGTTAGAACAATATGAGAGTAATAGACATTAAATGAGTAAGTGCTGTGAAGTGCGGTGAAGTGCTGGTCAGTGTAATTCAAAGCAAAAACAGTGTAGTGTAGTGCAGTGCAGTGCAGTTAAGTGTAGTGAACGCGATCAATGAATTTAAAAAAACTTAGCCAAACGTATGTAGCTTGTATTAAATTTTAGCATCACCGACATATAATTATTGGATATCATGACAGAGTTGAAATATTTGTTATAATACTTAATATTAGTGATAGCATGATTATTGCATGTTCAGCTTGTACTGTACTCCTTTATTTTCAGATTTAATTTTTTTTTATTTTTTATTATTTTATTATTATTATATTTTTTATTATTGTAATTTTTTTTTAACTGCCACCGGGTCATACCCAATTGCAGTTCAAATAAATGTATGTATGTATGTATTTAACACCATTCCTACCAAAAGTTTAAAGAAAATGTTTGGAGCCCTTTTTTTAGTAAATATTCTTTTGTTATTTTTTTAAATTGCACATAATCCACTCAATATTTCGCAAAAACTTTTCAAAAAATGTACATGACCTTATTGTAAGAACTAATTAAGAAAAATAAATATTAGAAAATTTTCCGACAAGGGCAACACTGTTACAAGAGACCAACGAACTTCTCCAACAACAACAACAGTATCCATCAACAGCAACAACAGCAGACAAAGTTATTAATTAAATGTCTACATGGGCTAGTAAAATGTTGCTTGGACACTTCACAAAAATTACTTCAAATTAGTCGTAAATAACGAAAATGTATGAAAATTAAATTCAGTGGTATTTTTCTCAAAGCGCATTCAGAAAGTTGCGAATTGATATTCTCGAAATTATTGACAAAAAAGTCATGTAGGTCTGTTAATGCGAATGTTTGGTTGTATGAATTTAACGCTCCACCCAACAAAAAAATCCTTATCGATCATGCAATCGATACATGCTGAAGTCGATTTTAAAACCTTGCATTATAATCACACAGTTTTATATCCAAGCGTACATGTTCACCCCATCAAAAACACCTCACGGCCGTGAAGAATGAAGCGATAAAGCAAACGCGTCGGTTTGAAAGAGAGGGAGAGAGAGAAAGAGAGAGACACCCAGCGTGAAATGCTGTTCTGTCATCTGGGAGAGGAACAAATTATAGCTGTCAGTCATGCGAAACCGTATTAGAAAGAGCAGGGAGCAGACTTGCTCCGAGGCAGGGAGAAGACTCGCACACGGCCCGCGTGCCGAGCGTAGTCATGGCCGACGCTCGGCACACGCTCCGACATGCTTTCTCGATCTCTTTTACTGCAGGGCGTCTGGGAAATGATGCATGCCCTGAGCCGGATTTACATCACTTATCGCCTCCGGCACGCGAAGATTTGCCCTCCCCACTAACGAGAAAGAAAATTTAACTCCCGGCGCGGGCTTTGACCGTTATATATTCTGCTAAAAATTAATGATGTCTGTTAGAAACTCTAATTCGTTTCATAAATTAAAAGATAAAAACGTTTCGATTCCAATGCGGTTTAAAGCGAATCAGGAACTGTGTTCCGTTCACTTGTAGGACGACAGTGAACATAGTATATTTCAAAAGTATTTATTTTTGTAGAATTGAGCTATCTTTTCTGAAACTTGCGTTATCGTATTACGTATCTTTTACTTCTTATTCTATTTCGCAAGATCTTAATTTTTTGTAGCCAAAGTAAATAACTAGTATCCTACATTGTTGTTTTCAGTCCTGAACTTGCATCTCGACATTGTTGACTCTAATCCACGCAAGTCTAGTATTACCCCCACAGAGCTATTTGATAGACACCTAACGTGTTATTTATTTTCCACGAACATTTAATATTTATGTATTTGAATATAACAGATTTTTGTCTTATATACACTATGTTTTACATACATTTTTGCTTATGTAATATTCCAATCCTAACAAACACTTAAATCTAGGAGTTTCTCTCACCAAGAAGTGACTTTTCTAAGGCAAGATTCCAGTCGAAGAAAACCTAGGTCTTTGTGCACTTTTTATTACTCGATATGTGATTGAAATTAGGAGCCACTAACTCTACAGATTTTTTGGAAAAGTATTTGGACATTTGCTTCTTGTGACTCGCAACGAGTTGGGACGGATCGAAATTTGGGTGATTTAAATTTCAACAATTTTCCACCAGGGGAAACCAAGTGCAGAAACAAGGTTTATATCCCCTTACACGTGTGAATATTGCTCATGGCATGAGGAAAAATCGAATAGTCATGTGACTTGGAGATAAAAATTGCTTGTCAGCTCCTCAGATATTTTCTCTTGGGAGTTTGTGTTTCTTCTTATTCATTCTGGACCATCCGTTACATTTCACTTAAAAGTTTTTTCCAGTATGTCATAGTCTAAGCGTTAGACTATTCCCCTTTCACCTCGAGAAACCTGAGTTTGCTTTCCCGACGCTCCATTTGGAACGTGTGTGAAGAAGAGATGTTGCGAAATACGCCATCCAGTTTCTCTGCCATCTCTAATCCTCTTCTTTGCCATCCACATTCATCTTTATAATGTTAGATTTACTTTCCTTTTCCCGGTCCGAAAACTGACAGAAATGTTGAACCACCGGTCGCCAAGAAAAAAAGGAGGAAGATAGTAATAAACCTAAGTTTCGTTTTTATTTCGGAACATGCGTTTCATCTGTCAATAGGATAGAGACGTATATGCAAACGTGATCCTATTTGTAAATACTTTTTTTTTCTTTTACTTTTACTTTTTTCCTTACTCCAGTTGTTAGATGCGAAGTCAGAAAGGGCATTTGAATTTTGATCTACAAGGCCTACTCATAAAGAAAATTCAATTTATAAATTGATAAAATACAAAAAAAAAAGAAGAAAAAATTTAGAAAGATATTGCTCTCTGATGTGCACACCTAAAGCTAATTTGCAATAGAGAACAAACTGTTGCGTCGCATACAAGCAGGGAAGGAGGTACAGGTACAGCATTCCTTCGTCGTAGATAGATGTCGCTTGTGATTTTAATCACGCGGTAACAATTTTTTCTTTATAAAGATGAGAGGTACAAAAATGTCTAGAAATTCATTAGAAGTGGCCAAATAGTGATTCGTGGTTTCTTTAATCATCTCTTCAGCTATACTCGCGAAGTATTTATTAACGTAAAGTTTTTCGGATGTATCTTGCAAATGCCTATTCTCGGTGAGGAATAACATAATATTCTAGTAAAACCAATGAGAACTTGAACCAGCAGAGCAAACTTTTGGTAAAATAAATGAGATCTTTAGACAGTAATTATGAATGTCTTTGGTTCCGAAATTAAAATGTTGCCTCAGACATGTGTACACAGGTATGCTACGATTCCACAGTTTTGTTGAAAGAGAAATGTTTGAGGTCATACGTTTTCGACAAAGTTGAGTATTTATATCTACATTTCTTCATACGAAAAATATACGATGTGATAGTATTTCCATCTATCACATTTCAGTATCAACATTAAACCATATGAAGAAATTCTTGCACTACTTATATTTCATAATAAAATATGTTTGAATTCGAAATATCATTACACATAAAATTATTTTTTGTTTCTAAGATTATTCTTGTTTGTAAAAAACAAACATTCCATATCATGATAACATTCCCAGAACTTTGAAGGAAATATTGAGAAGATGCGTTTGGTATGGGAAGTAGGTTTCTTTCTCCCAAGTGACACATATATCTATATGACTAATTCCCAAGAACGCAGATATAGAATGAAACTAAGCAGCTTCTGTCAATGAGAGATGTGTCTATGATTCCGTTATATACCTAGGAACTTGGACAAAATCCGAAAACAAAAACTTTTTTAACTCCCGGTATCCCAGAGGTATTTATGTAAGATGTGACAGCGGCCAGTTGCAGTAAACTTGCTTAGTATGCTACACATTGGAAGAAGACATCACAACACGGAAAGAAAAGGCTGCAGTGAATTAAGGAACTTGCAGAAATGGAAAATCATCGAGAGCAAAGAAACACCTGGCTTCTGTATAGGAAGGTTAATGAAACGAGATCCTCTTATAATCCTGTCATATTAAGTTATATTCTGTTGGAACAAAAACGGAATATTGATAGCAGAGATGTACAATATTTCTTAGTGAGAAAACGTTTTATAATATTGAATAATTGTTTTATAACAAGGAATTGAGTACTGCATGGAAATATGAAGATAATTGGAATGCATTTGAAAAAGAAACATATGAGCGGGGGAGATTATTTGCCTCTAGCCAACAAAAGCTTTACAGATGCTTTCAAAGACAAGATAATAACGTACCAGGTAAAGATTTAGTAGGAGTTTGTTGATTTAATTCATTTCATTTTTACGTTCTGGTTCACATCGTTCTGTCTGTTACATAAGTTGATTATAAATGTTTATATAATTGTTTTATTTTTATGGGCCGTGTATTCTTTCACTTCCCATTCTACAATATTCAATCTAACATGCATACAATGAAAAATATTTAAGATAAGAAACCTACAATTATAGCAAGTACAAATACGTCTCAGTTTGGCCTTTATCATCATTTTAAAGCTTCTGTCAAAGGTTAAACTGAAGATCAGATCGCAACCGTGGTTTAAGCCACATTTTAAGGAAACTGAGAAAAATCAAGTTAGTTTCATAGTTTGGTAAGAAAGAGTAGTAAAGAGAAAAAAATAGCAACTTCATTCTTAACTTTATAGAGGAAAACTGGTAAAACCAACAATGTACAAAGATAGTTCACCTTCTTAGATAACAAATGGTGTCAATAACTCATTCTTCATTTTTGGGGGGAGGGGGTTGACACCACCCTTGCGCTCAGTCCTTCAATTTTATAAAACCATTGTGAGTCGCCTAGGGGAAGATGAAACAAGTGCTGTGCATACTTGCAAGCAGATAACACGAGACGAGTCTAGATTGCGTGGGAGAGTGAAATGTACAGATTATTATTATTGTTGTTGTTATTATTATTATTATTATTATTATTATTTTGTTTTGTTATAATTGTTATTACTATTATTATCATTATCACTATTATCAATGTTACTGATAATATTGTTGAACTACTGTACTCTATTAACTTTATTAATTGTATTCTATCATTAACTTCATCAATTGTATGTATCATTAAGAGGGAACGGAATTTATTGAAATAAAAAATGCAAAATATGTACATATATATGTACTTATTTTTTCCAAAACATGTGAGAAAAATAGAAAATATGTGAAATAAAAATTCATTATTGTGTTTAAAATTGTTCTCTACAAGCATTTTCCGACCCTTAGAACGTCGCCGATCACTTCTTAAGGATTTAAAGTGGTTGAAAGTAGGTTCTATCTCTACTGGAGCAATTGTACAGTAGACTTCACCATGTATAAGAATTTTATTCGAAATATAAAATACGTTCGTAGTATATATTACAATGTTTACCCTGTGTACAAGTGAATTGTAGTACCGTGCAGCGAGTGATGGATCTCTGGGGAGGTGATTAAAAGGTAGTATACATCCCACCCTTCAAATTAAACAATGCGGTAAAACAATTTTCTGTAAAAAAATATTTTTAGTTTCCGATCGAGTAACGAATTTGCTCTTTGAAACTTTTGTTCGTAAAAATCAGCTCATTCTTGAGTGCGCAGTAAGTGGAGGGGGAGGGGTAAATTTGACAATTCATGGCGGAGATACGGTGATAATAGAAGCGCAGCAGCATTACATTTGATTTGTAAGAAAGATGATTCCTAGATAATAAAAACTGCAAACGCGCATCTGAAATGTTCCGTTTCGAAATATAAATACATTAAAATGTAGCGAAATATGAAATAAATGAGTCGTAATACGTAAAACATGTAAAAATATGTAATTATACCAAAGTATGTAAAAAATGTAAAAAGTTAAAGTCTAGTAAAATGTAATTACATCGAAACCGTTCCTAATCATTAATATCTGTAATGTGTATTAATATCTGTAAGGTGGCCTTATTAATTAATATCTATAAGGTAACCAAATGTTAAGCCTGCAAAGACTTTATTCGAACCCACAAGCAAATGGAAAAATGCAATAAAAACAATTCAATTATTATCGTTGTTATTATTATTGTTGATTGCTGATATTATTATTGTTGTTGTTGTTGTTGTTGTTGGTGTTGTTGTTATTATCGTTATTATTAGGGACACCTCAAAATGGCGAGGGAATTTTGCAAAACGTTTGGAACTACCAAAAGAACTAAGTGCCAGTCAAAAACATGATGGTTAGATGATTTTAATGGGATCATTTGGATTTAGAAAGTGGTGAACTTTAGCCCTCGTTACAGCATCTAAGATCTCACGAAAAGACACATTATTTTGTGAAATGTATACCATTTCGCAAATAAAAATCTATTAACCATTTAAGATATTGCTGGACTGGAATATCTTGTAATAATAATTTATAGAATTAGGAAAAAAACTGAGGGAAAATTACTATTTATACAATTTCATGGCCCGAGGGAGAAAAGGCCTCTTATCCTTGCTGTGATGAAATGATAACTTAACAAAATACGTTTGTATGAATATTATTAATTTGTTCCTAGTGATGTGTTAACGTTACAGTCTCTTCTTTAGTATCGTGTCTGGATAACTTATTACATTCTACTAATATGGTAATAATTACAAGGAGAGTTGGGAATTCGTGCCCACAAACACTTTTACACAGTGTAATGAAGTATTTAGTACCTCCCGAGTAAAAGATGAGACGCGTCTTCAGAGATGGAAACCCTCTCCGCGCTCGGTGCTCGTGTGGGTGGGCGAAACCTCAGCGGGCCACCTGCTGGCCTGGCGCTCTCGGCACCGGGATTTCGAAATTTCGTCGGAGTGGGTCCTCGGGCGGGAAACTGTGGGCAGAAGAGCGGCCGGGAGAAAAGCACAAATGTTGTCCCGCCATTCCTCAGGCGCGTGTTCCCGCAGAAGAGATCGGAGCGTTGGAGGCGGTGGCGTCGGTAGTGAAGGCGGGGCCGAGAAAGGCGACGGAGGCGATACAGGAGGTCGTGTCGATGATGGAGGACGCATAGGTGGTGGCGATGGACAATTCGATGCTGGTGGGGGTGGGAATGGCGGTGACGAGGACAGGGGTGGAGACGGGGTGGAGACGGGGTGGAGACGGGGTGGAGACGGGGTGGAGACGGGGTGGAGACGGGGTGGAGACGGAGTGGAGACGGGGTGGAGACGGAGGTGGAGACGGAGGTGGAGACGGAGGTGGAGACGGAGGTGGAGACGGAGGGGGAGACGGAGGTGGAGACGGAGGTGGAGACGGAGGTGGAGACGGAGGTGGAGACAGGGGTGGAGACGGAGGTGGAGACGGAGGTGGAGACAGGGGGTGGAGACGGGGTGGAGACGGGGTGGAGACGGGGTGGAGACGGAGGTGGAGACGGAGGTGGAGACGGAGGTGGAGACGGGGGGGAGACGGAGGTGGAGACGGAGGTGGAGACGGAGGTGGAGACGGAGGTGGAGACGGAGGTGGAGACGGAGGTGGAGACGGAGGTGGAGACGGAGGTGGAGACGGAGGTGGAGACGGAGGTGGAGACGGAGGTGGAGATGGAGGTGGAGACGGAGGTGGAGGCGAGGAAGGAGGCAGGGACGGAGGCAGGGGCAGGGGCGGGGGCGGAGGGGCGGAGAAGGAGGCGCAAGCGGGACGGCGGGGCGGGGGAGGCGGAGGCGTGGCGATGGAGGAGACAGGGCCGGAAACGTGGGCGGAGACGGAGACGGTGACGGGGGCGAAGGTGGTACCGATGGCGTTGGCAAGCTTCGCACCCGAGGGAATTTCTCCGCGGAGAGTAAGTGCTTGTACCGGCAGGCTCGGCAGTCCTTCTTACTCAAACAAACCGAAACCAATAGGAGAGCGCCGACGTGTGCAGACCGGCTTCTTTCCCGGGCAGAGGCCCTCGAAGGGGCGAGGGCAAGTGGGGGAGGGGCGGGCGAGGAGGGAGGAGAGCGGGCGGGTGTCGCCTCGGGAGATGAAAGTTCCTCGCGGCCGCGATGCGAGCCGAGGACTCCGGCGTGTGGATCGGTCGCAGTGTGCGTGGCTGAGATTCGCGAGGACATACTAGTTGGGCCTACATGTTTTAATTTGATTTTATGTGTTTCCTCAAAAAACAATTTTAAGAGTCTGCTTGTGACGTACGGAGGAAAAGTATAATCTGTGCGCATCTTCCCTTGATACGTATTCAAATCGTTTTCTCGGCCATTAGTTCATGCTATCATTGTAATCTATGTGTCCAATTGGAGTCGAAATTATTGGAGGGCCATAGGAATTGCAAGTCTCCATAATATCTCATTCCGTTGGTTATTCATTGAAGATCTCGGGGGTAGGGGTGAGATAGAAGTTCAATATGTGTCATTCTCATTTTACATCTCATGTAAATAATTAATCCGTGTAGAGCTATCAGTGATACTAATTGCATCATGGAATGGTTGAAAATTAGTTTTAACTTGGCGCCACCGTCACATGTTCTCATTTTAAACTTTTATAGGTGCTACAAGTTCGTAATAAAAAGAAATTTAAAACGTGCAAGAAATATTTTTTTGGTTTGTCCATTCTTGGGTATAAAGTTTCATGAAAAATTATCGACAAAAATTCTTTTCTTCAATGTTTTTGTTTCACCAAAGTCGTCAATCTGATGATTCAAGTCGTAACGTTTCATGTTATAAGAGGAAAGCAGAATAGTAATCCAAAGTATGTCCCCTCAGGAAATGCTTTGGAATTCCCTGCTCAAAGGCGGGATTTCGGATGTGGGGATTTGGGCGCTATTATTAACATGAAAATAGTAGTTTGTATTAATGCATTAAATTAATTGTGCTGCACTTATGCAAATTTTTAATTTTCTTAATTATTTAATTATTATTGAATGCCATTAATTAGATTAGTAAAACACAGAGGTATCGATCCTCATTGGTTTTTTTAATTGGTTTATTTAAGGTCGCTTCAACATCTAAGGCCATTAGCGACCACTATTGCTGTTAACGGTATGGTAACTATGTGGATGAAACGATATGGTGATTGATGATAAGGGGTGAAAGGACGAACACAAATACAACTATGCCCGAGGCGGGACTCGAACCCGCGACCCTTCGGTCCGAGATCACTACGACACTACTGCCTTAGCGATCTCGGCCACCGGGCCGGCGATCCTCATTGTTATTTAAACGGTCCAAACGATACATTTTCTCAGTGAATCATGTATCGATTTTTTTATTATTTATTATGATTATGTTTAAACAATGGGATACATATTTTAAAATATACATTAATGCATTCTTTTAATTAAAAAGTAATCTTGGGTTTTTGGTAAGATCGAAAGTATTTATAGTTTCATTTTCATCTATAGCCTATAATAAACTGGAAATACTCTTTGTTTTTGAGAGTTAATTTGAGTGTCATGACTTTTGATTTCTGACACGAATTTTTTTAATTTCTAAATAGGTGATGTTTAAAAGCAAAATATAATTGAAAGAGGATTTATTAATAAGGGACGTCCACGAGTAACGCTGAAAATTATCCCGCAAGCTTTATAATACTGAACTAAAGTTGACAAATTTATTAATGTATGATAATAGCTCAGATTAACAAAATTATGTTCGCTTAATTATTATTAAATTTCTTCTCAAAATACGGAAACAAATAAATCTTTTATAATATAAATTGCATATGCAATAATATAAGATGCAGATCGGCGAAATGAAATGCCCATTAAATTTATTTTTAAACTATTAGTTCTAAAACAGCACTACTTTCTCGCCATTGGTAATGGTTATGTAATATTATTTATACCACATTTTCTCCCAAATTAACACATCTCAGACATAATTTTTTGCAAAACTCGTACCAAATCATAGAACATTTGGTGCGAAAACTTAATACTTTCAAGAAAATATCAACAAAAAATTTGATGATTATAACAGCTTTTCATACAGCTAAATCATGACCCAACAATGAGACGTAATTTTCGGAAATTCATCTGACTGAATCCAGCAGACTGATTCAGCGCGGAATATCATTGTTGTATTTCAATTTGATATTCCCTGAAGACGAGCTATTTTAAATTACGCGGCATCCAATTGCCTGGAATTATAATTCATTTTTCGTTCACGAAGCACAGGATATTAAGAGCGGGCGACTGTTTGACGCCAAGTAACTGAAATGCTCATATTTTCGAAAAATTCAATCCTGATCTCATGTGAGGATCTGTTTTTGATGAGTACATTTGAATAAGAAAAACAATTGTGCCATCTCAAGAAGTTGCAGGAAGGTCCGAAATTTTCTTTTAAATTTTCGAAAAATCAGGCAGTTCAACGAACATGAGCCTTCACCGTTCTCTTAAGCGTCCTATACGCTACGTAAGGTTCAAAATTAATCAAGAAATTTTGCGCCGTTTTTTAAGAAAAAAATAGTTTAAAGAATATTAACAAATAACATTAATTAAATTCTGTTGTGAATACATTTTATTAACAAAAAATCTCTATCTTTAATATTTTAGTTTAGGATGACGCCGAAAAATTTGAACTTTTGCATTTCGAAAAATCAAGATTTTCAACGAATATGACACCTGCATTCTCTTAAACGTCATTCACACTATCCAATAACAAAGTTTAATAAAAAACAATGAAGCAATTTTTTTTTAATTTTGAAAATGTGCCAGAGGCTTAATGTAAACTACCCCCAAAATTAAACTAATTTCAAATTCAAGAAGCCGCGACAACAGATAGATTGATTGCAAAATGTCAATTTTGGAGAAAATAGGCTGAACGGTTTAGCCGCTAGCGTTGTTCACAGACGGTCGGATAGACGGACGAACAAATGTTTTGCCGTCAATTGATTTTTCGCTATCAAGAACTCACAAAACATGGATTCTGGCTACACATATGTTACATAATGGTTCTTCTGAATTTAGCAACAGGATTTCTCCACTTTTTCTTTACCAGAGCCCTGTAATACGAGTTTTCTGCCGAAAATTTGCGGTTTGTTTCTTGTACCATTACATATCCTTCGCTCTACTGCGTAAGCGGTAGCGAGAAAGTACAATTTTGTTCCAAGTTGGAGGGGGGCAGTTGCTCCCTCTTGCACCCACCCCTGAATCCCGCCTCTGACCCTACTAATAGTTTTTCTAAAATCTTCCAGAATAATCAAGATGGATGCAGCAAATATTATATCAATCAATTTTTGTCGTGCGTTATTAAGTGAAATAGTGATCACATCTGTATTTTTCTTTAAACTCTCCAAAACGCGTTTGAAACACGTTTTTTCGAGGATTCTCTTGTGTTTTGGAAAGATTCGATAAAATATGGTCAGCTCTTTACTAGAAGCTCGAGGCACTCAGATATATAAACACACACGCGCAGGTTACCCGATAAATGTAATGCAATATGACTAGCTAAATGTGGCTTCACCAACGCTTGAAACGGTTCTCGAATATCTTTATTTGAAAATGTCTACTCCGTGAATTATTAATAAAAGAAACTTTAAACATAGTGAAAAATCATTGATTAAGAATTAACATTAAAAAATACAAACAAATGAGTGATCGGATGTTCTCTCCGTATGTGGTCATTACCCACCCCAGAACGTGGCGGAGAACGTAATCGTACTTCTTCCAAAAGAGTTCTGAAAAGTACATTATTTCAGTGTACATTTACAAAGTACATTCTTTAACAAACCGCCTGATAATGGCGGTTTGTTAATGAATTGTTCATTAACATGAAATGTGAACATTTCATGTTATGTTTACATTTGAAATGTTTACATTTCCCGGCTCCTGTTTTAGAACATACCGTTCCATTCTTATAGACATATTAAAATATAAATTCGTAGTTGAAATTATCCTACAAAAGGGGATTACCCCAACAGTATTATCAAACATCCTACACGTGACAAAATCATCCTGCAAAACGATAATTATTCTACGAGGAGGCAACATTGGCAATGAGCATTTTTCTTCTCCCATTGTATAATGCTGTCATTTGATGGCTGCCACCGGTTGTATAATAATACTCATTACGATACAGATTTCATTATGATACAGATTCTTCACCAATTACAGAGAAGCTTACAAACCAAGTATTGACAATTGATCATTGAGAATTGTTCGAGTAAATGTTTCGTTCGATTGTGTTCATTAAAATTACATTTGATATTATATTATACTTGTCAGTTTTATTTCTTTTATTAGTAATAATTTTTTCGTGTAATATTATTTAAAATAAATTGGATCGTAATTTCACTTTGATCCTATTTGACTACCACTCCCTTGCAGGCGGACTAGTAATCACAGCCTCCACCTACGGCAGTATCCGAGGGTAGCTGTCCGCTAGGTGGTCCTGGATGAATCCTGCAAGTCAACTGCCACGAAACGATTGAATGTAAAAGTTTAACTTACAAAAGTCGTAGAAAAAGTACCGTATGAAACTCCGTATTTATACAAGTACCGTATTTATACAAGAGTGTGATATTAATACCCATCATTACATCATAGTTTCATAATTTACTATTCCCTTCCGAATGATCCAATCCTTTCATAATTTACTATTCCCTTCCGAATGATCCAATCCTGCATACTGTCAACAGCAACATCCAGACGATTCATTATCAAACGACCTGAGTTATACGTCTGAGCACCGTGGGATGGTGGCGTGTGCCTCCTCACTGGCTTCACGTATAGATCTCCCCATAGCACGTCATACGCAGTTTCAACTGTTTTTTGACGTAAAATAAATAAAAAATAGTAGTCATCAGAGCTGCGGAGCCCAGAGGGCGCACTGTTGACGTGATTGTGATTGTACTTGCAAATAAGTCATTGTATTTGATGCTGTTATTTTCACTTTCAAAAATACCCAACTCCTCATGGCTTTGCAGGCAACCTATCGAAGATTCACTAACATACAAAATAATTCAGGAAGTACACTACAAAGGTCTATAAAATACATCCCATTAAACAAACTAAAGAACTTAAATTAAGAAATGAACAGATATTTTATTGCCATGTTTGGGTTCGCTGACTTGTGTCATTATTATGTCTAAATAGCCAAATCTTCATTTAGCGTTTGAAAATATTCAAAGATTTCTTATTTATCAATATATAATACAATGACAAAAAACTTTGAAAATATTTTGTTCTATTACATATTTTGGTTTAACTATTTTCAATGTTATGAATCATGTCCTAATGTCCTAAAGATTAACGTTATTCCGGAAAGGCAGAAATTACATTATTTCACAGCGTTTTATCACTGTAGATGCCCCAAAACGCATAAAGAATAGCTTTTTTCTACATTTTTCTAGAAAGTTCTAGAAGAATTCGGGTAAAAACAGTGCCTATTTATTTGCCTCGTAGAGACGAATCCAAAGAGTTATTGAGTTATTATCTGTAAGTTATTTGAAAGTCCTCCAAACACGTTTTAGTTGCTACGCCCCCCCCAACACGTTTTTCTAATAATTCTCTGAGGATCCGAAAAAATTGTCGGTTTCCCATCAGCAGAGAGAGACGCATCGAATGACATGCATTTGTTTCGCTTGGTAGGCAGGATGGGGTCTAACCGTGAGAGAGACGGGCAGACAGACGCACGTTACTTGCTTACTATATAAGGATCAATGTCAACTAAGTAGATGCCGGCGCAGTACCTTAAAGAACGGGCTAAGGATCGCGCGCGATGCTTCCTTCCCAAATCTGTTTCCACTTTCATCCTTCTGACTGATGTTTGGGTGATTGCCCATTCCCATATGACCCATTCTCTGTGAAGTAGAAAGCCTCCAGCAGTACTGCCAGTAGGCTTACATGGATATTGGTCAAAACTTAAACTGATCTTTAGCTTAGTTGGTTGGTTGGTTGTTAGTAATTCCGGGCGCGTCAACTACTGAAGTCATTAGCTCCGTAAGTGTAGTGCATGATTTTAATCAGAAGGTGGCGGTGATCTTATCCCGCTAAATGGCGAGATACGGCGTCGACCTACCGTCAGCTAGCGGGGTTTTTCTCAACCAGGTATCTCTCATAAGCGGGGTACCGCCCTAGTCGAGACACGCTTTAAGCTCCCGACCGTTCTCCCAGCATCTGTGGTATTGTAGTGCATGTTAGTGTAAAACTTTAGCTTAGTCAATAATATTCATAATGTAGTTTTATTATTGATTTTCTTGAACCATCTATTAGATGTGCAGTTTTTGCTGCGACGAGTGAGTGGTTGTAATATAAATGGGATTGTTGATGCGTTATTCGAAAAGTGATGCAAAGTGACATTTTTGGACACAAAAGTAGGTCTTTTTAGCAAATTGTCATTGTAACTGATATCGCCTATTGTCACAAGGAAAGGTCACGTTGGATGATATCAGGATCTAAATCAAAGACCTTATTCGAAAGATCTAAAAACAACACAGAATTACAAACATGAGTTGCCACTGTCAGCACATGACCGCGTTATCATTTCAATTTTAGTGTAGAACGAACAACTATTCCCGCCAAGATCACGAGGGAGCACTTCATGGGAGAGAGAGAAGCGACGACGGGGGCAAAGCGCCTAAATGGAGGCTGAATGAATCCACTAAACATTACAAAATTTCAGACTTCACTTTCAGGGGTAAAACATTTCGAAACTTGCAACAATAGTGTGTCTCTAAAAAATAATGCACAAAATGTAAAGGAAAATCATACACTAAGAGCTCAGCATTGCTCAATTGACAGATTATTTCATTCAGGAGACATGACAGTTAATTCAATGTACTTGATATAAGCCTCGAGCAAATAGTTAATGCATACCATTCATGATTCGATAAATATATGTGATCCGGTAGAAATTTGAGGTAGCGAGATACAAAGAGAGTGCCGCTGCATGGGATCTATTGCCGCAACTTGTCATTCATACAAGAGTAAGCCACTAATACAGATGGCCGGCACTTCGTTGCTTCTGACAAACGTACTGGTAGCAGAAACCACGGGATAGTTTACGAAATCAATGTCACGAGAATTCCGTACTTTAAAAGTTTTAGCGAATATGTCCAAGAAAAGTCTGAAGGTGTTTTTAAATTATGTTCTGTAGTAAAATGTTCAGGAATGGATACTTTTTTTTTAATTTTTGGAAAACAAATAAGGATGAAAATGTTCTCAATTGAACAACCCCGCCAGGCATAGGATATGAAAAAACTTATTTCGAAAAAATGTACCTCCCTAATCCAAACTGCACACGTTTATTTCTTCTGACTTTATAAAACTGGTGAAATTGATTTTAGACTAATTTTGATAGATAAACATGATTTAGATATAGATAATTTTGACACAGAAATTATTTTCTGCGTTTACTGTAATTTGTTCACTATCAGATGTGGGCACTGCGATTTGGAAATGGACTAGAAACGCATCTAGTTAATATTTCTCAGCATGACCTGCATCATTTAAAACACCTATGAAGTACTGTTTCGGACATTTCTTCGAAATATATGAACATCAGGTGTATTCTTAACTTGGGTAAGCACTGTAAAAAAACGTATTTGTCTTGATAAGTGTTTCATTTTGGAGCTTCACATATTTTGTCAGTGAATTGCATGAATGAACATACAATTAGGAAAGAAATATGTCAAAATATTCAAAGGAATAATATCATTCTGTCAAAAAGAAATTATATTATTTTCAACCTCAACAAATGATGTACTCTTCCATGATGGCAATCATACATTTGAATCAACCAATTTATCATAATGATGGACTAGTTTAATTCTGATTCATTTGTTAACGATCCTTGTCTTTTTTTTAATTTATTTAATCAAAAACAGTAAAAAACTGTATGTGACGTATGGGGGAGATAATGTTAAGTTAACAAGTGTCCTTTATTTATTCATAAACCAGACATTCATCGATTGTTTGGATATCACATACAGCCCCCAAATTACTTTAATAGTTTATCAATCACAATTTTTAGCATTTTCACAACTCACAATTTAAAGTATAAGCCAATGGTTCAGTTTCATACTGACAGTATCCACGGCTCCCACCAGATGTTGCTCGCTTAGTGCTCTCGGCCGGCACATGGAATATCGTGGTTCGCCCAACACGAAATGTTTGATTTTTGCGTATTTCCGGGCGCGTCAACTGCTTTGGTCATTATTCCCGTTAGTGTAGTGCATGTTTTTTCTCGGGAGACGGTGGTGATTTTCCCCCGCTAGATGGCAAGATCCGACGCCGACCTACCGTTGGCTAGTGGGGTTTCCCCCTAACCAGGACTCGCCCACCAGCGAGGCACCGCCCCAGCCGGGACAAGCTCTAATAGCGGTTTCCATTCGTTGCACTGAAGCCCACCCCAGTGCAGGGCAAAAACGTCATCGCTCCGCCACAGTGCTGCCCCACACGCGTGAAGGGCAGCTACGATTCAAACGGATTCCGGAACTGAATCAGTGCTTGTGCGCTACGCAGTGAAATTATACACAGCTGTTCTTGGTAAGTCACAGTGATGGAACTCGAAAAATAATAAATTTGAATTATGATCGTTGTTATAATTTTTATGAATTTTTTTTGGTAATTCTTACTACTTAATTTATAAATTATTAAAGTGTAATTTCTTTATTTAAAAACTACGAAAACTTGAAATGTGTATGAGTCGAAATTTCATTTTTCGAGATTTGCCAGTGATCGATATAGTACACAAGATTTTGAACCGAAAGGCTACTGCAGAATTGTTTGATTACTAAAAACGATAAAAATATTAACATGAACATTTCCGCTGGTATATGTATGGGCGTGCGAGAAACATTTCTTGGCATATATTTGAATGATTTTGTAACACTATTTTTATTTTCACTTTATTAGCGTTTCGAAATCGAGACGTACCTAAAATACTTTAGTTTCTAAATAGCACTGGATTTGTAAACATAAAGTTATTCAATGTTAAATGTTCGGAAAACACAATCTGATTTTCCGAACTTCGTGTAAATCACAAAAATTACTTTAAGACATTTCTAGCAAAACATAATATACTCCATCATTCGAAGAATCCCTGAGTGAAGGAAGATCCTCAATTGCCTTCACAATTTCACAACGAATCTAAATCAGCGCGGATAACTTCCGTACCTAACCTCACTATGGCCCGGTGCACTAGACTGCACTGACGCGATCGTCAGTGCAGTTTAGAGCGCACCGAGTGCGCCCTGGCTCCGTGTCGATGTGCGAATGGAACATGCGCTTCTTTGCACTGGTGGGTCCTAGCGGTCGAATGGAACACGAAAGCTGCCCTGAGTGTGCACCAGTGCGGCGAATGGAAAACGCTATAAGTTCCCGACCGGTCTCCCGGAATATGTGGTAGTGTAGTGCATGTTAGTGTAAGTGTGTGTAAGGGACAGTGTGTGGATAGGACAATGAAGAGGAAGGAAAGATCGCGCGCGGTCCGTGGCCCGTTTGGTAGGGTATTGCTCCGGCATTCGCCTGGTGTTGATCGGAGAAACGACGAAAAACTACCGATCAGAGCAGCTGGCTAGAATTCTCCTCCAGACAGCGACTGAATTCGACCTAGCTGAAAAGCTAGTGTCGAAAATCCTACCGCCGTCAGGACCCGAACCTAGGACCTCCCGGTCAGAGGCGCTGCTGTGCCCAACACGAAAAATAGTGAAGCCTTACGAAGGATGTCCTTTATCAAAACAATTTTCAGCAGGATTATTCCAGAGAATTATTAAATATATGATATGTAGCGCATTCAGAAAGTAAGTTTCCCTTACGTCTAACAGATAGCAGGCCATATATTTGGAAAGGCTAGTGCGCGTGGGTAAGAGAGTAATGACGTGGCAATCATATCTGCCAGGGAGCATCCCATCACCTCATTCCTAACTGCAGAATGCGTATAGCAAATGAAGATGGCGGATCTAATTCCATCCCCCACCGCTTGCGAGGTTTGGACTCTGATAAAGGTTTCCAGCGCTGAGAGAGAACATAGCTCCCATCCAAATCTATAGTCAACAATGTCAAGTGTGTGGACCGGGCTTCATGAGAAAGCAAATGGCTGAAGCAGAGAATTCTCAGCTCGGCAAAATGTTCATGATGTGGCGCAGTGGGTGGCCATCCCTTGTTACGGACCGTGTTGTAAGCCATGTGCAGCAGAACATTGTGGAGAACCTTGTTTCGCGATGACGGACCTTGATGGCTATTTAGATTTCCGTTACTTATTGCATGAAACTGTTACGAAATATCTGTAGTTTAAAAACGTGTGTAAGAGGTGGGTCCCGAAATACCTGACACCTGTATACGATTACAATCTTCTGATCTGTTTTTTCAACACACATGCTATTTAATATCTAAATCTCTCCCTTCAATATTGTTCTTTAGCGATGTTAATTTTTTGCAATATTCGAAATTACAGAGTTCCTCAAAAATGTGCGCAGCATTTTTAGCGTCCTTTGATACACACGAGAAGAAATTTTAAAGAAAAAATGGGAGCCTTTTTTGACAAAGTAATTGTTTAAAAATTACCTGTATACCACTCGAAAACTACTAGTATTCGAGAAATATGACATTATTTCAAGATCTGCTTTTGAACAGAATACAATAAGAATAAAAACTACAATATTGAAGTTGTAGGAGATTCCAGACAAAAAGGAACTTTTGCAATTTTCGAAAAATCTGGACATGGAGACATAATTTTGCTCGTTTGCAACACTTTTGCAGGTTCATGTAGTAGTATTGTATTGCGCAGCCGTTAAAAATAATGCGAAAAAGTGGCGTCGTTCTCTTGTTTGTCGTTGCGAGTATTTACTGTGATAGCACCACTTATTTCCATTGCACTAACCAGGGCGTACTCTTTATCAAACAGGATGACTTTTCCAAGATATGGCGACCTATTGTATTTTATGACAACGTAATTACCTAATGACTACATTGGTAGGTTGACTAAAACAAGACTTTTGTAGAGGGTGAACCATGGTCATTGGCTTCTTTAATCCAAAGTAAAATGGTTCTCTTTGTTGTTCAGTCCTCCACAGAAGCCACTGCTGATGGTCGTCATCCAAGCCATATCCTCTGCAAGTCGAAATTGAGTCCGAGAGACTTATCAGTTTTAATTCATTTTAAGAAGAGTATGGACATAAGTTTCGTTTTCTTTTTCGGTTTCTTCCTCGTCCCTCTTGATTCGTCACCATTAAAATGATTTTTACTTATTCTTGCATTAATTTACTTTTCATAATGTCTTCCTCACGTAAGTGTCCCAGGATTTCGGGCTTTCTTCTCTTTCGATCCCTATTCGCCTTTTTCTGGCCGGTTGGTTTCCAAATAGCAGGACTTTCTCTGGAGATAAGCAAGAGACTGTAGTGCTTGGGGTCGTGCAAATGCCATTTCATTCCAAGAAGCTAACAGCAAGTCTGGACTTCGCTGTGCAACTTCAGAACTTACTCTCACTGATTTCATCTGAAGGTTCAACTGCATCATTGGTTTCATGGTCATTATTAGTGGTTTCCGTTGGGGTATGCCAACTTCACAAGAAACCTGGTAGAAAATTACTTGGGAGTACACCTCAGAATTGAAGGAAGAGATGCCTTTTGCGTTTTCTCAGCCGTTTTATTACTAGGCGTTAAAGCGAATGACAAGCAAGTAGGAAGCATTCCAGGGAGGTCATAAATCTTCGTCATCTCGGGAGGGTTGGTGAGCCATGAATCGCACTGATTGTTCACCTATTTCTTCAATGGTCCACTACTGTCAAACGTAGTTTGTAGTTCGTATAAAGAGGAAGACAACACAGAAATACCATATTCTTTAAAATATTCAGAAACTGAACAAAGCAGTAACTGATAAAATGCGGGTCGTGGTTATCGAACAAAAGAAGCGCCGGGCGTTCTTGCAGCTTGAGGAAGGCAGGAAGAATTAAGTGTATTTAATAAAATCTTCTACCATTCATTCTGAGAATTTCCCATCTACTAGACTTGCTGAATAACCTCCAAAAGTGAGCTTGCAGTGGCACTAGTCTGTGCCATGACACAGTGCCAACCAGTTCCAAGCGGGATTTTTTATTAAACATGGCTGCAGATGTGACAAGGAATTCGAACCTCAAAAGCTGATACACGAATATATAAACTTAACTAAAGATATATAAACTCGATTAAAGAGTTTACCTGAAAAGAGAGAGAAACAAAATATTTCCTTATCAGTGTTACAGAAAATAGAGAATTAAATTAGGAAACACTACTTTCCAAACTACACATTTGAGTTCACTGTTCCACCGTCATTGCACACATAATACTGATATTTTTTATTGGGAAATTACTCATTTCCTGAAGTTCAAGCAACACAAACTAGGGCTTACGGTAGCAAGATGGCATCAGCAAAAATAATTATTCTTTCGTTTCAATAGTCCAGAGAATATCGTTTATGAGATCCGTAGGACCAAATTGAAAACCATGTTCAGGTAACTTATTCATCTTTCCGATTTATAATAATGTTTATTTCATGCCTATACTGTATTTCTTCTTATTCAATGTGATCAAAGCTCAAGGTCAGAAACACTCCACGCTTGAGTAATGCCACGAATTCCATATTTATAATTATGGAAGCACAATTGTAGGGTCAATGTCGTGAAATGCTTTCGATAGATTTAAAAATATTTAAATAATTAATCCATTTAGATCCATTGACAATTTAGCATCATTAATAAAAAGGAAAATATGGCTGTTTCAGTACAATTTCATTTCCCAAATTCTTGTAAGCCTCTCATCATTTATCTAGGAATTCTACCATTACCTTGTCTGTTGATTTACGAATCAGTGGTTTTTGTCAAAAATGACTTGCTTAAGGGCGGGAATATATTTTCAGAAAATGCCAATGTCTATTACTATAACACTCGACGTAGAAATCATATTCATCAGTTGACAGTATCAATAGCTCATTACAAAAAATTCACATACAATACATGTACATTATATTACAACACTTTGCTAGATGACATTAAACGATTAAATTCGATAGAAAAGTTTAAATCCAGTGAAATCATTTCTGCTGCAAAACTGTTTCTATACAATTAGAGACTATACTGAGCATCATAAGGAAAGTAATATTAATTTTAACAGTGATATTTAATGTATTATTAACCAGTGACTGTATAATTCTAAACAATAAGTAACAAGTATTGTATCGCAGCTTCTGGGTCAATGACCCCCACCTCGATCAGGTTTTTCGTCCAGTGTCCCTGATCCATTGAGTAAATGCTGAGATGGCCCCTTGTTTTGTTTCTGGACATAAGTGTAACTTCATTATCTGTGCACGTCTTCTAGAATTCATTAGGAAATATAGTTATTCGTTATTGCTTCCATGTTGTCGCGGCAGGAAGTATTATTCCGAAGGACAACATGGATAAGAGCCCAAAATGCTTATTTGTCCTTGAAATTAGATTTTTTATTAAATGGAAGCTTGCTTGCTTTTTTACCTCCTCTTCATTCATTCAAAATTCTAGTAGTATATGACTTAGTGTAGGGATCACAGAATTTTGAAAATGTGCACACAAATTCACTTCTCCCCATAGCACGTCATACGCAGTTTTAACTTTTTTTTGACGTAAAATAAATAAATAAAAGAAGTAGATTGAGCAGACTTCTAAAATTCAATTACATAAGATTTTAATGCAATGAAAGGCAACAAACAAGTTGTGTTTAGTGGAACAAACAAATATAATTGCGAAAATGCTTAATTGCTATTATTGAAATTCATCTCAGGAATACAAGGAAGATCGGGAATACAAGAAATTTCGAAGCTTTCTGGACTTCAGTAAATTGTTCGCGGCTTCAAAGCGCGATAACAGGATCCCTTTGGCAGTTTTACAGCAAAAACATATTCTTCAAGGCAGGGAAACGTACCGGTTTCATGCCATTTTCTGAAAGTCCACGGAGAACCTATAATGATTCAAGATGTACTGATGTGGCAATACAAGAGTACCTCAAGAGTTGTCCCAGGAAAAAGATAACATCACAATTGGTTCTTTGCTATACCGGAAAACTCACTCACTACGGACACCTCCCTCTATCTCAGATAGCCGTGAATTGCCGCCGGTGGATAACGGTCGGGCGAAGGGACGGGAAAGTGTTAATTGGCACGAGATCGCGTGTTGTTCGGTCACACCACCTGCACGCTACCGTCGAAGATCGTGAATAGCGATTGTCGATGTGTGTCTGTCGAGAACTCTGGAGCGACATTCTCGGAAGTGAATCCGATGAAGGCGGTTTGTCGTCCGTCCAATGAACTTCCTAGACATCAATCTCTCTGCGTCGGTTTGCCTTTCAAATAGATTGCATTATGGATTCTTTCAAACGGTTCTGTCTTACATCGGATCATGAAACTTGACGATAATTCGATATTCGATAATTCGAAAACCGACAAAATATTGAAATTATATAAATATTTCATATCTCCCTCTGTGCCCTCCCTCTCTCTCTCTCTGTGTCCTCTCTCTCTCTCTCCCCCCTGCCTCTCACTCTGTGTCTCACTCTGTCTCTCTCTCCACTCTGTCTCTCTCTCCCCTCTCTGTGTCTCTCTCTTCCCTCTCTGTCTCTCCTCCCTTTCCTTTTCCTCTCTTCTCTCTCCCCTCTCTCCTCCTCTCTTCCCACATCTCTCCTCTCGAAATCTTAATCCCATATCATCTAGTGGTAAAAAGATATTTTAGGCGACTGTTTTCGGAGCGTCCCAAAATATCCTCAGATCGGCCTGAAACGTACTTTTTGGATGTATGAATAACCTCCGTTCAAAGAAACAAAAAAATTGTGAGTTTTCAGAGCCATGATAATAATGGGGAACTTTGGCCCGAATTAATATTGCAGTTAAAACAAGAGTTTCTGAAATGATCGATTCTTAATCCCAATCATTCCTTATTCTCAAATGAGTGAGCAATAAATTCTGTAACAGAAGTCAATGTAATCATTTCTGTAACAGAAGTCCGCTGCTTCAATAAGTGTATTCGACAAATATCACTTCCTCTCATATTATGTCAAACATAAGTTATTAAACTGTTTTTTGACGTTAAATAAATTAAACATAATATTGAATTAAATTAAATAGACCTCCTCTTAACCATTTTAGGATACGTTCTTCCGTAACAATCACTTCTAACAATTCCCAATAAAAACATTAAATGTGCTTTAGCGTTCTGTTTGGTTATATCCTGACTGATCATTACGTTCCTCGCTCTCGGAAGCTTCAAGCTCAAAATCAACTAGGTGAAGAGTGACACGACGAAACATCATCAAAATATGTTTATTTTTCAATGAAGAACGCCCTTGATAAAATGTTACGCATTGTGCCTTCTGAAGACCTATTTCGTTCGTGGAATGGCTTATCGTCGTAGTGTTGACGTAGCAGCGGATATGAGAGAAGACATGATGCGGTCATTTTGCGGTTTATTTATTGCAATGTAAAGAGTGCCTACCGCGACATGTTTGGAAGTGAAGTCGAAAACAAGAATTTGAGGAGGGGAAATACTCCGTCACAGATTAGTTCTTTAAATGAATGTATTCACTTCTTTACGAGAAGACGGGGATCTACCCGATCGCATAAACATCATATTTGTGCTCATCGTACTGGTTTGGATGTTAGAACCTAAAATTGTGATGTCACGTTTAAAAAAAGATTTGTACATAGTTGGTCATCTTTTCAGCAAGTTGAATGTAATACTGACATCTACGATGAGAGTATGTGAACACTTTGAAAGTAAATCAGACAGATGTAAAGGTCTCTTATTACTATGTTTTTAATAACATCAGTCTGTAAAATTTGGAAATATTTAAAACCATTTCTTTCCACCTAGGTAATTAATTGAAAGGGTTGAACTAACCACCATGTAAAGGACATTTTAACACACGACTCACTTATGACAGCCATCCAGACGTTCGGAACAAATATTTCTACTTAGCGGCCATGCTTCACTATCTTACCAAAGTCCCGATCACACAGTAGTCCAGTAAGGCCTACATGGGAGAACCAGTGAGAAACAGATATCAATCTAACACAATCTATCAATGGCAGATTCGGTGGCCGAGATCGCTAAGGCAGTAGTGTCGTAGCGATCTTGGGCGCGAGTTCACTCGCGGGTTCGAGTCCCGCCTTGGGCATGGTTGCATTTGTGTTCGTCCTTTCACCCCGTATCATCACCATGTCGTTTCATCTTCACGGTTACCATAACCTTAACACCAATAGTGGTCGCTAAAGACTTAGATGTTGATGCCACCTTAAATAACTAACAAAAAATCTATCAATGCTCGCTACATGGTAACAATGAACTAATTTGTATTTTGTCCTAACAGTTATCGCTTATAACATCAAGGCATTCAGTATTTAAAGTTGAGATCTGCAAGTATTTTACTAAGCAATTTTTCTCATTTTCTACCTTGGTTCTCACTCCATTTTTTCACCTCTGACTTCTATCCAGGAGAAATTCATAATTTCTATAATTTTCGAGAGTTTATTTATTAAATTCAATATTGTATGCAACATTCAAGTCAACTTTCTTTCGTGCTGTTGACATGTTAGATGCTTGGGACCTTCTCTCGTGGAAAAAACAGAATCGAGGAGAATGGATAACAACTATGACTAATTGACTGCCCTATAATTCCTTATTCAATCAATAGGCAGCAAACTCAGTGATCAACTACTAATTTACGAGTATCTCAGATTTCATTGAAGTGCGGCTTACGACTCTGACGCCACGTCTCAATTATTTTGTTAAACATCCGATAAGCGTTGAAAGCCGAAACTATCACTAAGTAGGACCAGTAATGTTCTGATCCTAAAAATATTAACAGTGAAACAGTAACACTTTACCTAATCGAAGACGGAGGAAATCTAGGTGGGGTATAACAGCACATACTTTCTCACATTATTTCTAACTTGCCCAATTTTTCAAAGTTAAACGAAAAGTGTCTGCGCCAGTTTTAAGCCATCCCTCGCTCCATCCGAAGAAAAATTTAAAATGTGAAAAATTTTTGATTTTTTGGTTATAAATAGTGTTAATTCAATCAGAATTTTGCGAAAACTACCTATTAAAAACTAATTTATGACCGTCTTTAAAGACTTCCTTGCGCTACTACATACGTAGAAAAAAGAGAAAGTATAGTAATGTGTTTAAAAATACCAATTTTTCGATAGAATCACTCGCTTTGTCGAGACCTTGTAAGAAGAGAGTGCATAAATCTTGACGGACGATCGGACGGACGGACCGACATTTTGAATAGAATTACTCTTCCAGTGGTAGGGGACCCCAAAACTTGTATTTCGGTCGATATCTCGAAATCGATTTTCCGCAGCATTACATAACTTTCTCTATACTACGTATTCACTCCATATATACGTACTTATACGAGAAAATAAAAACGTGAAGTCAATTCTGAGAAAATGTTTCTTTAAAAAGGGTACGAAATTTTGCGTGAAATATACTAAACTCTTACCTACTATATTTGTGAAATTATACATGATCTTATTTACGGAATTTTCAAATGTTGTTAACCTTGCTGTTTTTGGTTCATCTATTCATAATTTAACGATGTATAGTAAAGGGTGAGGAAGAGATTCTGGAACTCAAGAAAATGTGTGTGAAGCTTATACTTTCCTCCTACACGCCACAAGAAGTGTTTTACTGTATTCTGACGAAAATAGATCAAATCAAATCTCTGATACTTCTAGTGTCGTTTTGTGTCTTCCCATCGTGTCTCATATCTGCTTTCCAATTGGGATTTTTTATCTTCTTATTCACATTTAATCAAAATAGGCTTCAACTTTTAAGTTCATGACCAACTTCTCATGTGGTTCAACTGCTTGCGTTTACAAAATTATGTGATGAGTCCAACTTTCTCTTTTCGATACCGAACGAGCTCACAGTGAACAGTAATTGTTCAAAACGAATCAAACAAGAGGCGAAATGTAATTATAATTCCTTCGTACTCAATTCCTTGACGACTGTTTCCATTAGTATTCTAAACGTTTAGATCTGTTCGTCGTTTTTTGGTTGCTCTTTATCAATAATTTGGTTAATCGAGTTTCTGCATACGCTATATGAAAATTATCAATGTTTTTTAAAAATTGTTATTCAAGCATAAATATTTGAACTGTGGCTTATTACTCACGAGGATTTGTATGAGGATGTATTTAGTTCTGTTTTGTGAAAAGAAAAAACTGTGCACAAAGGTTGTCAAGGAAAGAGACTGAATATTTAAATTTAAACATATCTCGGTTGTTTGTTTCCTGATGTTTTGCTCCCAAGATTTTTCACATTGCGCCTTCCAACGGCCAATTTACTTTCTGGAATAGCTTGTCGCTGCAATGGAAAGAATTTTAAGTTGCTGTAATAAATCTTTTATGAAGAAAATACTTCTGTGCAAAACCATTTTAAACTCCGTGTTACTTACACTTCATCCATCATATACTTTAGCGTATTTACTAAGACAAATTCCTAAACAACATGTCCATAGCTCATCAGATGTTAATAGGAATCCTGTTTTGACAGGTTTCAATGCTAACTCCTTAACGTATCGTGTTCTTGAATGTAGAGTGCTTGTCCACTTATATACAAAATATTAATATATTTTCCACGATTGAAACAAGTAATATACAATTGATAATTGAGTATAAAGAAAATACAGGTTGTGATGTAGACAATTTATCTCAATATTGAGGTAGTTAATGTGTGCGGTTTCGATAGCTTCCGATGAATAAATTTACTTTCACTAAAAGAACCAGTGAAAGTTGCCATAAGCAGATGGTGTACCTGCACTTGAACATTCATTTCCCTATGACCTACTCATACATCGGTTTCCAAATATTTGGCTTAACATAACTTGGGTTTAATAACAAACAATGTCTTACACATGGAGAGGGTTTACGAAGACCACATCCACCTTCACTACCTGATACTTCTCATCGGGAGAGGGGCTCAGAGCATCAACTGATGTCACTGCAGCGCCTCTGACCGGGAAGTCCTAGGTTAGAGTCCCGACAGTAGCAGGATTTTCGACACTAGCTTAATAACTAAGTTAAGTTCTAAATGAAGTCGTAGGCTTCCGCGGCCTGAAGAAGATCGCGAAAATGATGATCGAAACGTCGGCAATTCTGCCCTCAATGCGGTGTCGCCCGGACTGGCAAGATCTTCTTTAAGTTAAGTTCGGTCACAGTCGTGAAGAGAATTCTAGCTGCCGACTGCTCTGATGGATAGTTTTTGTGATTTCTCCTATCAAAAACAGGCGAATGCCGGAGCAGTACCCTAACAAACGGACAAGGGGCCACGGCCGTGTCTTATTCTATCCCTTACTTAGACACACTTACAATTACATGCACTAAACTACCACACATGCCGGGAGACCGGTCGGGACCTTAGAGCTTATCCCGGTTGTGACGGTGCTCCGCTGGAGGGAGACACCTGGTTGGGGAGAAACCCCATTAGCCGATGTTAAATCAGCGCCGGAATCTCATCGAGCGGGGGATGATCACCGACACATCCCGCGTCAAAACATTCACTACAATTACGGGACTAATGACCTTGGCAATCAACGAACCAACCAACTTTATACTTCTAGTTAGTTTCATGGGAGGTTTAAAAATAATTTCCGGCATCACAATTTGAACCGTTTAAATAGCTTAAATAGCATACCCGGCGTAGGTAGTTGTGAGTTCGCTAACGGATTTGCAGACAGAAAGGTCCAAGCTTCGAGTCTCGACGTCGGCATATTTTCGAAATGAGCAAAGTAAAGTCGCGCCTAAATTAGAAATCTTAAGGTCGGCTGCTCTGAACGCTTTCACGCTATCCTGCGGTCAACTGGCCATGTGTGTGCCAGAGAAGTATTACGTAAACAAAAGGCAACGAACCCGGCATGGTATTGGCGTCGATGGCGTAACGTGTAGTTATACCCAATGACTGTTACCGGGAGAGGTGGCATACTGCATCAACTGATGTGTACTGCAATGCCACTGACCGGGAGGTCAGAAGTTCGAATCGCGTTGGCGCGGCGGCAGGATTTTCGACACTAGCTTTTCAGGTATGTCGAATTCAGTCGCTGTCTGGAGGAGAATTCTAGAGACCGGCTCCTCTGATCGGTAGTTTTCCGTGGTTTCTCCGATCAATACCAGTCGAATGCCGGAACAGTACCCTAACCAACGGACCGCGCGAAATCTTTCCTTCCTCTTCCTTGTCATATCCTCACCTCTTATACTTACACTAACATGGGGGAGACCGGTCGGGATCTTAGAGCTTGTCCCGGCTGGGGGTGCCCCGCGGGTGGGAGATCCTGGGTGAGGCAAACCCCGCTAGCCGACAGTACGTCGGCGCTGGATCTCGCCTTCCAGCGGGGAAAGATCACCGCCATTTCCAGAAAAAAAAAACATTCACATGTACGGGACTAATGTCCTCTGCAGTAGACGTGCCCGGAATCCCAAGGATCAAAGTTCGCTGGTTCCAACCTGAACGAGACCATGCACGATAAAATCTTTCGCATGCTTTCTTTCAGAGGGGAAGTGAGACTGTCGCATGTTGTAGATTTACTGCGTGTAAACGAACACCTAAAAGAAGTCTCTGAGCAAATTTCAAATCGCCTGTTTTGTCGCTCGAGTAACACCTCTTTTCTCTGAAAGATGTTGAAAGGTGCGTAGCGGAATTTGCGTGGTCAGGCGGAAGAACAGGCTTGTTTGCCTGAGCCTGGTCACGGAAAATAAGGCGTAATTGAATTTTATACTTCTTCCTCCAACCTGGTTCCACTCCCACCCTTTGGGCCGGACGATGTGTTCCGCTCCATGTACATATCACAGCGTCTCTGATGACCGCGACTCAAAGCTTTGGACCTCTCGGCCAATGCCAGATTTGCGATATTAGCTAGATGGTTGATTTCAGCCGCTGTCTGCAAGAGATTTCTATCGGGCGGCGGTTCTGATCTGTAGTTTTTTCGTGGTTTCTGCAAACAATACCGGGCAACTTCCGGAGCAGTACCTTAACAAACTGACAACGGACATCTTCCCTCATCTTCTTACCTCCTCTTCCTTGACACACACACGTACTTATACTTACATGCACTGCACTACCACACTTATCGGGAGACCAGTCGAAAGCATAGAGTTTGTTCCAGCTAGCGGAGATATCTGGAGATGAAAAACCGCAAAACTACGTGTACTTCGGCGTCGGATCTAACGCTCCAGCGTGGGAAAATCACCGCCATCTTCTGCGTTGATTTCATGCACTTCAACTGCGGAAGTAATGATCATTGCAATTGACGCGACCGAAAAAAGTCAATCAACCCATCCCCAGACCTCTTGCCGATCATCTCAAAAGACTCCGGCAGTACTTCAAGAGAGAAGAACAAGAAGAAGTTGAAATCTGAGGAAAACAATAAAGAAATCAAATTATTTTATTGTATATTATTTTACGAATTATTTCGTGCATTGACAATCTGTATAAATAAACTAAGTCAATTGATGTTATATCAACTCTAGGGAGATTAGCTATTTCCACTGCCCAGAAGGAAACAAAGTATATCAACATTTGCTGTGTATCACTGGAAAACCCCACCCATTCTATATTATTCCATATAGATATGCTGTATGTTTCTTACAAGAACCAAACAAGTCCAAAATTTCTTATTTTGAGATTTCACCACCGTACAACTAGTGCTATCTGCTGAGATATTTCCTTTTGGCAAGTGCCAAACAAATAAGGTGGAAAAAATCGTAAATTAATCACTATGTACGTCTACGCTATGAAGTTTTGGTGACTCCTGAAAAATCTCGAATTTGGACTAGTTTGGTTCTTGCAAGAAACTCTTCATATGCATATCGCTCCAATTTGAAAGCACCGTAATTTGTGAAACTAGGACTCTCAACTGAATACAAAATATGTTGACCACCAACGCACCATATAGGTTTCACAAAACGTGGATTAGAACAAAATTATTTGTGAAGAATTTTCCAGACTTAATTTGCGACTTACAGAAGTAAATTAATGGGGACGTGATTGAGAAAGGTAAGAGGACGGACCAAAGTTCTTGACAGCGAAAAATTCGAGTTATGCAGCGGTTCGATATTTCAAGATACCTCTATATACCATTATCATTCATACAAGACTCTGGGCTTGTACAATCAATATGGAGATAAATATCCACAAAAATGTAAAAAAAAATTAATCGGTAGCCAACGAATTATAAATATGAAAGACACCACGGCGAAACCTATAAAGGAACGTGAGTTAGCTAAAGCTTGATGGACATACTCACCATCGCTATGGCACCCAGTATCCGCTACAGACGTCTCGACGTCGCAAACAGTCCACCAAATTGATAATGTATGGTAAAAAAATAATTTTAACATGTCCCCGAAAAATTATCGTGGTGTTTGAAGTTCAATGTCACATTCAAAAAGGCGACACATTATTTGCGTCACTGTAGCGGTGTGACGCGTTAAATCCCCTTACTTTCTAACCGTAATATGCACAAACAAATATAATTGTTTTGTTGCTATTATCCTAAGAAATAATTATTTACGAGGTATTGTTTTTTAATTTGGTAAGTGGTTTGTATATGTGTGAGACAACAAATACTTTTTTGATGGGAGGGGAGTGATTTCGCTGATTTATTATTTCACATTTCCGGGCGTGTAAAGCAGCTATGGTCATCAGTCTTATAAGTGAGGTTCATGCTACATATCGGGGGTGGCGGTATTCCTCCCCCGCTAGAACGCGAGATCCGCCGTCTAAACGTCGGCTGATGCTTTTCCAGTTCATGCTTCCATCCCGGGGCACCACGCCAGCCGGGGCAAGCTCTAAGTGCCTGACCGGTGTTCTGACATGTGGTGTAATGCACTGCATTTAAGTGATTGAGGTGAAAGGAGGGAAGGAAAAGGAAAGATCGCGCGCGATCTTGCGTTTGGTATTGCTCCGACATTCCCCTGGTATTGATCAGCGAAACCACGGGAAACTATCAATTAGGTCCACCGGCCTCTACAATTCTCCCCCAGACAGCGACTGAATAGGCCTTGGCAAATTTTCGACACTAGATAGCCATCGCCGAGACTCGAGCACTGGAACCTCCCAGTCAGAGACACTCGATTAGCAACTGAGATGCCCCGAGACATCTCAACCGACATGGGGACATTAGTTTTCTTTTTCGGCTTTTTCCTCCCCTATTTCAGGGTTTTCATAAGAAAGGCAAATTTGAAACATTAATTTGTAATCGAAACATTTATTTAAAAATATAATAATCTAACTAAACGTATCGTATATTAGATTATTAATTCTGTGAGCTCCGTACGATTTTGAATTAATCAGAATAGATCTGGAATTTGGAAATTAGAGAATGTAAATACTGCAAAGAATTATGCAAAGGATTTTTTCATGCTTTCACGTTATAATTTGTGGTAATTCTAAAAAGCAGTTGTTAATACATTTTTTTTATGATGCCACCTCCAAGAAAGCATTCTTCATCTTACGCAAAGCACGTTGCATCTTCCGCGTTTAAGGAGTATAACAGTTTTCACTTCACTGAAGTGTTCCAAGTAATATGACACAGTCTCTAACCACGTACACCAAAGAGCTAAAACTACTTCAGGAGGGAAAGGTATGCTGGAAATATTTTTGAACTTTTTCATCTCTAATTTGCACAATCAAAATAGTACTTCCTAGAATTGGGGCCAAGAAAATCCACGTCTTTGTATTTGGTTCCAGTAGTCTCAGTTACACGGTAAAGACCTTGAGCAAGGTATCTCTTGTGCATTAATTTGGAATAAAGATATGCCAACGAAAGCTGCAAGGAATTTGTATGTCCATGGGTGAACCATCCGGTGAAAGTATCAGCTAAATAGATCCTATAATCAATACAGAACGCTCTTCAGTATTAAAAAACTTGTATTTGACATACATACTGCCTAAATAATCACGTCTCTGTTTGATATTTTATTTCTTGGTTGCGATTACGAAATTGCCTGTCTCAAAACAAGTAGAAGTCACGCAGACACGCGTGAGCGTGTAAGGCATTAAATGGCAGAGACATCATTGAAATATTTTTAATAATAACGACTAGAGCCCGCAAGGTCCGGCATTTGTTACCTGAAATAGGCAGGCAAAGGGTATTTATTTTGACTAAAATAGACATGCTATAAAGGCATTTATTCTGACTAAAGTAGGGGGTACAAACACAAGAACATTGAAAAATTACAATTTTAAAGTAATTATTACAAAGAGATTAATAATTAAAAAGATTCATATTTTTATTCTATTTTTAACTCTAAAATTTACATTTGCACTCATGTAAAAGGGAACTTCCATTTCTTTGTAATCTTGATTGCACATGACCATCCGGTACGACGACTACCAATTTATTTCATTCGCGACGCTGTCTCTACGAAATGCTATTGTGGACACCCTCTTGAATCTTGAAATGGTGTCAGTGAGAACAGAATTATACATTTCGTTTTTCGCACTTGTGTACTCAAGTCTGTCAGCATCAATGCAATATTTAAAAATCTTCACTGGTGTCACTTTCTTTTCCCTTTTAAACTTTAACACAACCTGTCACTGGAGCCTCCCCATCCACAGAAAGACAATACACGACCGTGCCTTCACAATTTTCAGGCTTGCAGGTTTGTTTCCAGTTTGATAGAGGTCGGTGCCAGGAGGGGGAAAGTAAAGGACAAATAATGACGAAAAAGGCAGAAAAGGCACAGTTAAGGCAAAATGCGAAAATTATGCAACAAAAGCTAAAATACGCAAATAAGGCAAAATGAAAATCTACTAAAACAATCCCAGAAGTACAATTAAGTGATTTCTATTGTTAAAAGTTGTAAAAGTGTAACAATAATAAAAAGGCATTTTGCCAAACTTCCGGGCTCTAATAATGACTTTTAGTTCAGTTTTTGCCAACACTCCTGGCACGCTCAGCACTCCCTACAGGTGTTAGTGTTGTCTTTAATCATAACCATCGCCGCTGGTACTACAATCAGCGCCTCGCTACAACTATCCTGTCCTCATCTACTACCTTATCCTTCAGCTTTACCGCCACCTTCATCCGCACCACTACCGCTGCTGTTTCAACCACCAACTCGACAACCTCGATCACTACGACCACCGCGACTGCCTCCACCATGGCGATCACTTCCACCTCCACGATCGTGACTACCTCCACGTCCACGATCGCGATCACCTCCATGACCACGATTACCTCGATTAAAGAGAGTGCCTCCATTTCCATGACTGAAACCACCTCCTCGACCGCGACCATCTCCTCTACCATGACCATCTCCACGACCAACACGACCATCTCTACCGTCAACCCAGCTTCCTCTGCCACTTCAACCGACACCACGATCCTCTCCAGCACCACCACTGCCGCCGCCAAGAGAACCACTTCCATCATCAACATTGCGGCCGAAGCCGTCGTTAGTACCGCATCCTCCTTCGCCTCCCCTCTTTTTCCACGTCAAACTCTAGTTGCATCGCCTCCTCCACCACATTCACTCCGTCCGCTGCGGCCGGTGTCGTCGCCCGTTCGTGGAAGCGCTCTCGCGGCGGTGCTCGGCACGCGCTGCCGGAAGCGGCGCGTCATCGGCCTCCTCCTCCTCCGCCACCGCCACCGCCACCGCCACCGCCACCGCCACCGCCACCGCCACCGCCACCGCCACCGCCACCCCATCGCCGCCGCGAAAAAAAGTTGCACCTGGTCACGTCTGAATAAGCAGCTAACAAATTGGCGCGTGCGCCGTAATTATTGCCATAACGGCCCGCGAGCACGCACGCACGCCGCGCTCGATGAGACAGTCCGGCTTCTCGGAAGCCCTTATTCCGCGCGCTAATAAATGAAGCCGAAGTACTTATGAATGAATAGCCCAATATTTAACGCTTCGCAACGGCGATTACGGTCGACGCAGGGAACGCGGGGACTAGGCGGATAAAAATAAAAGTATACTGGCGGTTGTTTAAGAGAAGATACTAACGAAGCAACCGTCGGAAAATCTCGCTACGTGTGGTTCAGATCGTTTGTGGTGGCGTCCTTTCCTATTAACGGAAAGGAAACATGGAATTATATCTGATAGCTCTGGTATGCGCTGGATTGTGTTCAATTGTTAATTGTTGCAACAGCATTGTGTATGGTCTAGTGTTCGTTAACATTGTAGTTATTTCTTATATCGTTACAGTCATCATCATCGTTGTCATCAACATGGTTCTACAGGGTAGCAGGCCCTCTCATGGTATTTCTCCACGGAACTGCACTGTTATGGCACGGCCCTCTCATGGTACTGCAAGTCTTTTGAAGAACTTACTACTCCACATGCCTTTGTTTCATTCAAATCAATCCTCATTCTATTGATTTAGATTATTTTTTTTTTCGGAAAAGTTTTATCAAAAATGATAGCAAAGTTAAATGATTCAGTGTCCTAAAAGAAATCGTTTACGCGCAGTAATTGAATGCATGGTAACGCGAGGGGGTAGATCAGATTCGCACTTTCACAAATTGGTTGGCGATTATTCCAACCGCCATAGTGTGGATTTAGAGTATTTGCTTACTCACCGACAACTATACCGTGAGGCTACAGCGACTCGGTTTAAGTCACCCACTCGTTCACGTCAGATTCTTCGCATATGTGAGTACGTTTCGAATTCTTACTGAAAGCGAAGTACATGCGCCTTGGGCAAGTTGGTGGAAATACCTTGAGCTCGGGAATCCAGCACGGTGGGCAGCGGCTGCACGGTATTATTTTAAGTGCTGTCTCATTGCGTCGACCGCAACGCCAGCATGGGAGACATTTGAAGCAATTCAGTGTAAACAAAACAAACACGCTTATTGAATTACAATTGTGGAAGAATCTTTTTATACCCCAAATAAGTAGCATAAATGATGCCGCAGACTTTATGTGATGCCCGTGGAGAACAAAAACTCCGATATTGTTATAAGATATAACAAAATTGCTGATTTCCATAACATTTTATTTCACTTTAAGAAAAAACGTGCCATTAAATATTATTGTCCATGCGAAAAACTAAATATACATGCGATTGTTTAAATTTCAAGTGCAGTTTTATATTTCGAAGACGGTTTTACATTTTTTTTTGCAATTTTATTTTACTATTACTTTTTACTATTACTACTACTTCAAATTCATGTCTCATTCTCAGCTTGCCAAGGGCAGCTTCAGAAAAGATTTAGGGGTGGGATTCTAAAAACTTGAATAATAATAAAATTGAAATGGAATTAATTCATTGTAAATTTAATAAAATGTTTAATTTATCCATTAATATTGATAATTCCATTCCATATCCATTGAATTTGTACATTTTAATTTATAAACAGTTTAATAATAAAAAAACATCACAACGACATTTTGATACATCTTTAATGAATTACTTTTCCAACCAAAAATAATTAAAATTTAAACCTAGAGACGTTTAAAAACATTTAAATCCTTTTTCAGTCTCTCCCACCCAACCCATCTTAATAAACAAGGTATCAAAAGAAAGATTATTCCACAAACATTAGACGTCTTGCACTTTCGTATAATAAATATTAAGAATTTATTGGAAAATTCAAATACAGGAAGGCACAAATGAAATCTGCAACACATGCTCCGATTATAGCTTCCTGACTCATCGATCTAGCATGATTCAGTTACTGGTGCTATAACTGCACGTACGTTAGCACTATTTGTAACAGTAATGTAAAATTATAATACTACATGAATTCCCTTAAGTGTTGCCTACCCGCTAAAAGATGTAGCGTGCTTGAGTTACAACTCAGGAACTTAGGTTTGGCAACCCAAGATCAACAGGCTGGTGGCTTTCCAGAGTTAGCAAGGCTTCAAAAAGAAAGTTGAAATTTTCCAATTTTCGAAAATTCAAAGGTTTTAATGAAAATCTGTCATATGCAATTTTATTAAGCGATTTTTCTATTATAGTGAGAAAAAAATTGAACCTGCTTTTCAGAAAATCTTGTTTAATATTATTTTTTTATTCCCACTACTTCACCCATATTACGGGAAATTTTTTTTTCAAAAAATGTTACACGGCATTATTTAAAGATCTAAGAAGATTATTTCAAGAACAGATTGCATTACAAAAATCTCGATATTATATGATGTATCTGTAGAAAGACGTCGAAAACGTCTCTAACTTCACAATACACGAATATACAAAGGTTTCAAAGAAAATCGTAATTTTTATATCGTCGTAATTTTTCGTCGAAAGTCATCATTTTTAAATCGAAAATCGTAAAATCCACTTTTGTAAGGGTATTTTGATAAACTCGAGCAAAAAAATAAAAATATTCATGTTTTTTTTCGGGCTGATGGGCCGTGGTCCAATTGGCTTTGAACTGCCAAACGTTTACGCCCACTACTGCGGTGGGCATCTTCAGTGGCGAGGTCTCGGGCGAAGTGTCCGGGACGGCGGCTGACTGGCGACTGCTACCGCGATGGTCTCGGCCGCGGCATTTAAAGGCCGCGGCCAATTACAGGCCGCGGTCCATTTATAGGCCGCGCCAATTCAAAGCCAATTGGACCACGGCCCATCAGCCCGTAAGAAAGCATGAATATTGACTGCGGCCGCGAAAGCCTTCAATGCTTTATAAAAAATTTAAAGATAAAATTTGGAACCTTTTTGAGTAAATTTGGAAAATATCATCGGGGCTTCATGTAATGTATCTCCAAAACTTAAAATATCGTTCCAAATTCAAGGGGCCGCAAAATCATCCAGATAGAACGGGTACATTAATTTCGATGAAAATCCAGTGATCGGTTTAGGCATTACCGTTCACAGACGGACAGGTGCTGCCTCGTTTCTGAGGAAGGAGGCCTCACGTTCTGCTTAAGACGCAATCTACAAAATGAGATCTTTTGAGTTATATTATATTCTTGGCTATTTTGGGTGCACGTATTCCCATGTAAAAGTAATTTATTTTTCCCTTCATGTAGATGAGAAGGCACAGTGACGGTCGGGTTTCCATAAGCGAGTGCTTGCTTGCATTTACGAGTCCTGTTCTGACCGATGTCTCGACAGCCCGCTACGGGTCTTGGCCGACCAGCGGAGCCTCTTGGCCATGGAATAAGGGGTTCGTGTGGTTAGCGCAAAGGCATCCCTTCACCGTATATTCTGGTCTTCATAACCTTAGGGTGGGTTTTCTCATCATCGCACAGCAACAGACACTGGGACATTTGTAAGGAAAGCTCACAGTTATTATTTTGTCCCGGCCGGGAATCGAACCCGGGATTGCACCGTCGAAACCGAACACACTAATCAACAAGTCTATGCATTTAAGGGTACGCCTGTATTTTAAAAAATACGTTAAATATCGATATTAATGTCTTAAAAAACAAATAATATATACTTTTAAGCACGATTTTAATTAACGCTTAAAATCAGTTTTTAATCCTTTTCATTTTCAAGGGAGATCAGGTCCTTGATGTCCCTCTTCTCGGTCGCCCTTGGAGATTGCGACGGCCGCAGTGCGAGAGCAGGCGTCGACGCGAGCGCCGACGTGAGGTGGTTTCAAGGCGGACACACAAGCGGGCAGCGGTTGAGCGGTCCGCGGGAGCGCGGGGTCACAGTTTACGATGTTGTGGGCGTTGACGTGTTGGCACAAGGCAGTGGCGGCCCCGCGGAGACTGTGCGGGGCTCTCTGCCACTGCCCAGGGACCTCCGGCTTTTCAGCACGCACTGGATAAGTAGTCTGGGAAGAATGAAGGAGGTACAGTGGAGTCTCTAGATGTATAGAGTACCGCATTTCTGAGAACTGCTGATTCAGTCATTTTATATCCAGTTGAACTGTGCTGTATTGTGAGTGTGTGAAGCATCACCAATCTAGCCCCAACTACTATTATTATGCATGATAATTAGCATACAGTTTTCAAATGACACCATTTGTTATCATTTTCTATATCCTGCCAGGCGGGGATATTGGGCAGGAGAATATTAAAGGTACTACTCCTTGTATAGAGGGACTCTAGGGAAATCTGTTATGAAGTGACGTCTATGGTGAATGGTGGATCTTCTACTATCAGATGCGTTCGCATAATAGATAAACATTGAGTAAACATTTTATTGTCAAAACAATGAATAATGGAAATAAATTTTGTGAATTGTAGGACTTCTACGAAACTGCATCAACGAAAATAAAAAAAAACATATAGAGTAGTCTTTTTGATATCCTGTCACGACTCATTGTACTGTGACAGATTTCTTTCACAAAATTTATGAAGGTGCAGTTTGTTTCCAAAAACTAGAGCAAAGTGAACTATAGACGGTAATACAAAGGAACCTGCCGAAACAGCCACCTAAAGTAAACCCTAATCTCATTCATTGCTTCGTAGTACCGATTGATTTTCCTAAAAGGCACATGAAAATATGCATCCACGTCAATTGGTCTAAAGATACAATAAATAGAAAGTCCACAGCAAAGATTTCCAAATCATGAAGTTTACTTAATATTGTCCAATAAACGGAAAGTTCCCAGCCGAACCATTAAGTCCACTGAATAATGACCACATTTTTCCAATTCGCAAGAATACAAAATGAGCTATGCCTAGTTGTGTTCATTCATAACACAATGTCCGGATCAAAAATGACATTCGTTACAAAGTGGGAAGAAAACTGATAATATAGTGGAAGGTTTCCATTCTAGATTTCAAAGAATGGTATCAGAACATCGTGTGAACATTCGGAGATTTTTAGAAAGTATTCTATATAAACAAAATTAATCAGGGCATATCATTATACAAATCCAAAGCGGCCAAATTAATTTCCGATATTCCATTAACAAGAAATACATAACAAATCAACGGCGAAGTGACAAAATAGTAACAAGGTACTAAGACAAGAACAACAATAAGAAACAGTATCTATATGCCCTGTCATAACACATGAAGCTGCATGCTAATCCTCGAATCGAATCGAAAAACATTAAAATTAGATTAATGGATTTTGTATTTTACTAGATAGTTAGGTATGTAGAAATTTTTGCAACGGACATATAAAAGCATTGACACAAATGTTTGGATCTTAAATGAAGAGGAAATTATATTAATGAACGTTTGCAAATGGAGACATTTTTGCAATGGCCATTTCGCTGTGGATCAATTGTCTGAAAATCGAAAATATTCCCTCCGTTGTATGGTCCACGGCCAGCCACAATTCTCTCAGCAAAATGTAGCAAATAATTTTTTAGTTTCATTGGATATTTGCGACCACGTTATAGGGTATTATTTATTATTTTAAAGCAGGAATGTTCAAGTTCAATTTTAGTACGAGTTCTTTCAAATAGGGTAATGATACATTTGACGATTAGTCTGGACAAGAAGTTCGTATTTGTAAACCTGAGTTTGGTTGGAGACACTTTCAAACTGGTAGTGTTAGAAGTAAAATTACAAAATTAGAAATATCTGTTGCACCTATAGTCTATCATACAATATGTATAACAAAGCTTGCTATTGCCAAGTAAGTACTGGCTATTAAAAACAATCCGGTGTCCACTCACCTCTTTTCTTTGTGATATTGCGTAATTGTTTAATGGTGTTATGGTATATTCATCGGTGTTATGCCACGTCACTGAGCAGGATGTTGAATTAAATCAATGAATTGTAATCTGTGCCACATAATGTTCACGTCATTGGCAAACGTCACTGTAAGCTTATGGCAAGCTTGCTCACTAGGACCTTGAGGAGTCATCTTCGTTCATAATAATCTCCTATCATTCCCCACTTGAATGAAAAACTCTCACCCATAATGATTTGTTATTATACGTTCAGTAAGATATACCAGGAAGCGATGACGATCCGATATGTTTCATCGCAGGTATGACGTGTTAGGACATTTCCACTGCTTTCAACCTGGTGGCGCTCTATGCAAATTTACATCCTTCAGGTGTTCCTGCTGTCGATATGAACACCCCCTTCATTTCCTCCGTGGAAAATACATGCTAATTGGTAGTTGACAATAACAGTTCTTAATGATAAGGGAAAATATCATCGGAATGTATGAATGCTATGAAACGTCAAAGCAATTCCAGGAGGCTCGTATGAACAAATATTTTCCGTGCTACACCTTTCAATTAAAGATACTTTGATACATTTTATAACCTAATAATAATAGTAATAATCATGTATTAAAATAATTAGTTCACAAACATGTGATATTTGGGGAAGGGCATAGTTTGTTTTCTAAATATACAGTATGAAACCGTTTGTCAAGTATGGGAACATTCACAGTCTGTTCAAAAAGTACGAGGACTGTTTAAATTGCGCGGCTCCAGTTGATTCCAGGGGAATCCGTTTAATGTCAATAGTTTTGCACAGATCTGCTGATTATGACGCCATTTCCCGATTGTTGGTATCTTCAATTGTTTATTAGCTACGTGGTTTTTAGTGAAGTGCGATTTTTTTCGTTTGGCGGATTTCAAAATGAATGATTTGAAAGAGCAAAGCCCTGCTGAGAAATTTTGTGTTACATTTGGAAAACCTGCAACAGAAATGGTTTAAGTGGCATGAATTTTTTAAGATGTTTAACTGTCTATTGAAGACGATGAGCGTTCTGGACGTCCTTCCATGTCAACTGACGATTCATACGTTGACAATATCAATTCCCTGGTGCGAGCAAATGAACGACTGTCTGTCAAGAAGCTTACTGAAGAGTGTGGGATATCAGTTGGATCTTGTCACAAGATTTTGAATCAAAAATTGAAGATGCACCGCGTTACTGTGAAATTTGTGTCACGCTTGACGGCGGAGGAACAAAAAGCCCATCGTGTCCAGCTTTTTCACGAAGAATTATGATCCTTGATAAGAAGTTTTCATCTTCTTCTGAATGATCAAACAGATGAAGGGTCAAGGGTTTGCGGTTATGACATTGAAACAGAGGTCCAATTGTCCTAGTGGTTGAGTGAAACGTCCCTTAAACCCAAAAACACTCGCCAAGTTCGGTCCAAGGTCAATGTGATGCTGACATTGTTTTATGCTAAAGGTATTGTTCTCCAGGAGTATCTCCTCAAAGACTTCACAGTGAACCAGAATTACTACACTTAAGTTTTGAAACGACTGAGGGACACCATCCGTCGTAGAAGGCCAGAAATGTGAGGAGTGGGGACGTTTTTTTTATCATGACAACGCTCAGCCTTCCCTATTCACTTGACCTTTCTCCTTGTGATTTTTTCTTATTCCCAAACTCAATAGACCCTTGAGAGGAAGATTTAAGACGATTCGCGAGATTATGGCAAATGCGACGATGGAGCTGAAGCATATTATAAAAAAAAGGCGTACCTGGACTGTTTCAACCAGTGGAAACAAAGTTGGGATAAGTGTGTGCGGTGTGGAGGACAGTACTTTAAACGGGACTCAGGCATCTAACTTATAAATAAAGTACTTTTTGTTTTATGACATCAGTCCGCGTATTTTCTGAACACTGTTCGTACTTGAAATTCAATCTATTAATATTTCTCGGTGTAACCGGTCAAATCTAATACGTTAAATATCCAGTGCGGAATCATTGGGCAACTATGTACATTAAGATGAGTAGAATACTTTGAAAACATATTTGTAAAGAGTCTACGACGTTCCAGTGAATATGATAGGGCCCAAGTTCAAAACTAACTAATTTCCAAATTAGTCGGCTAATGTTCATGTTATTTTAAATGGGTTCTTAAGTTCGAAGAAGAAACAGTTTCGAAGAATATTTAGAGGAGCGGACCTTTAGATGGATGACGTCATGTTAATCAAGACTAGGCGGGTAGAGTTGGTGGACAGTGATAAGCCATATTAGCAGCAGCAGCAGCAGGTGGAGGTGGAGGAGATGACAATCATGAATAGCGGAATAGATTGTGAACAGGAATCAAACTGTTGGTGGGAAGATTCTAAGATGAGAGACAATATGTGTTCTTTCTAGTTCCACTGTGTTAATCATAAATTTCTATATACCTGAAAACCGAACCTTCCTTCGCTATAAATGTAACGACAGTAGTGCCTACATGAAGTATTAAATATAAAAACTGAGAATTTATCGCTTCCCATCTGCTTCAACTTTGCAGAATTTGGAGAGTATATCATTTAGTAGCGAGGATTAGCGTGAAAATATTGCCTTTATTTTACTTTTATTTTCTCGTAGTCATGCGCATATACAAAGTAATATATAAAATATCCGGAATATAGGAGATATCAAAACACAATAGTAGGCTAATAAATTTACTTTGCCGAACATTCAGCCATGCACGTGTTGCGGGAAATTTTTCCCATCATCAGTGGCTCCACAATATAAGATTACATTCACAAATTAACATATGAAAAGCTGTAAATTACAAGGAATTGCGTAATCTACTTAAACAATAAATTATTTAATTAGAGTACTTACCCAGGTAACATGGATTAAACACGTAATTAACCATGGTGAAACTATCCTAGCATGGCGCCATTTTGAGGCGAAGGTGAGGGAGGAAATATAAGGATGTGAAAGCTAGACAATGAATAAATTTATGATGGGGTTGGATTTAAATTGGAATTGCTAATTGAGATACATTAGGTTGGGATTTTTGTATAATTTTAAGATTTCCAAATTTTCTAAAATATTTAATTTGTTACCTTTATTTCTGAAATGTAGAATTTTGAAATTGGTATCCGGGTCGAAAGTGGTTGTTTTGAATAAGGTGGTTGGCAAATGTGGAGTGCTCTTTTTTCAGTCTCCATGATCTTAGATCTTCATCTAGCCTACAGGAAAACGTCCCACCTGTTTGTCCTACATATGCAAAATTACAACTATTACATTTTAATAAGTAAACTCATCCTTAACTGTCCTTCATACAGATATTGTTACACCATCTGGGAAATGTGCCAATTAACCGGTTACTCCTAACGTTGGCTATATTTGACTTGAGCCGTAACATAATACTACGTGTACATATAGTAAGAACGTAAAAATGAAATTTATAGAGATTTTTAATTTAACGTTTTAATAAATATGATTGGTTAAGCTCAAGTAACCTAATATTTTAATCAAACAATTATTTAAATGAGAATATAATTGCGATATTATTAATTAGCAAACTTGAACTTCTACTTTCGTTCCATCGTTTCCTCTTGCTAGAAACATGGAGTATAAATTAGTTATGGTGAACAAAAATATTAGTTCTGATGCTTATAAATTTGTATCGCAATTAGCTCTGGAATAACACACGTATGCTTTGAAAGCACATACTAAATCTTTTAAGTATTATATACGATTACAGCTAAATAATATTCGAAAGATTTACGGACACTTTCACACTAATTATATATAGTCGTCTAATATGAACTGATCTTTTTCGTGTACACAAGGATGGGAGAGGATATCAGTGGATTTAACTTTCTCTTTCAGGCAGTTTTATGGTGCAGTTCATCCTACTTGCAAGAACAGGATGTGTTGACATTCTGCGCATCAGTTACGCATGTAGTATGAGTACGATATGTAAAGGCGTGCAGCGAAAGTAACGTTAGCTGGCCAGACGAGTAACATTCAAGAGAGTTCGCAGCTCTGGAACGAAAAACTTGTTAAATTTGGGTCGACATGTTACCATATTCAGATCAATTTATGAACAGTATTTACGTTTCGTGGAAATATAGATATTACATCAGAAATAGATAAAAAAAATTGGTTCCACTGTCGAATGTGTTATGTAGAGGAATAAATAGAATAAAGAGAACGAAGTATTAAAAATATTTGTTGCGTAGATTACCCTCACGTCGATCCAAAATTTCTTCCGAGCGCTCTATAATATTTCACTCCGAAAAGGAGAAGTAGAAGTTATTTAGTGTTTTCTCTTTTAGTCACGAAATCTTGTGTTACATGGAAAGGAATGACGCAATCTCATTAAAACCAACTGCTGAACTTCTACTCGACCAGTTTCTCATGTCTTTCCTCGCGCAGATACAGTAAACTCTTTGGAAGAAGATTTTCAGAGAGCAAAATTTAGCCCGAAAACTGAGGGAGCTACTGATACTAGATTAACTGCCAATCATATTCACTGATCCAGTCTAAATGCTGTCTGACAGGTAAAAGTTACAAAGTATCAGTTTTCTTTCATGTCGGAAATCACTTTACTGAGTTACCTACTCCCCCCAAAAAAGCTTCCAACGTGCTCACCGTTCGAAAATGTTATAACGTAGAAAGGGTTTACACACGCTCGGGATACGGTTACTCTTTCGCGCGTGAAACCCCCAAACTAAGAGAAGCGTGTATTGTCGCCGTACAAATGTGATGAACAAAATTCATCAGCTACTGGCATTAGTCGTAACCATGTTCGTGATTAAATCAATTATGAACGTATGTACTAGCCGCCCTATTCCGAAAACGATCCGAGTTAGCTCAGGGCAATAACTGTTGCGACTGCAACGTCTCTGACCGGGAGGTCGTAGGATTCGAGCCCCGATCGTGGCGGAATTTACATTAGGTAAATACATAGCTAGGTCAAGTTCAGAGATATAGATAGATATTTATTATTTCTGCAAGTAGGTTTGTAAAACCTGATGGCAGAACACTATATTTTACTTATAATCAAATATATTTATACATTAATAGGGTGTAACCTAAAATGTTTTGAAATAGTATCTCCACTGACTGCAGGAGAATTCTAGCAGCCATAATCAGTAGTTTTCCATGGTTTCTCCCATCAATGCCAGGCAAATGCAGGAGTAGTACTCTAAAAATGTGCCACGTACCGCGCGCGATATTTCCTTCCTCATCCTTTCTCTGTACCTCTCTCCTTACAGTGATATATGCACCTATACCACACTTTAGTATAACAGTTACAAAGCAGTAATGGGAGAAGACTTCATCCGTCTGCCAACACCAGCGGTCTTGGTGGTCAGCAAAAGGCGACAGTCTTGAAGGCTACAAGTGATAACGGAGGATTGCCTAGTATTTCGTATTTTTTAATGTCTAATGGTTCTTCAGTTTGGATCACACGAAAGATAGCAGACACTTGACATTGCCGACGTTTCGACCATATATTTGGCCTTCATCAGGGCTACAGAACAGATAAAACATTTGTGTACAAGAATATGTGTAGTGCACCATTCTTTAGAGCTAAAATTAGAGTTGGTTTGTTAACAATATAGTTTGTTTATTTTTTACCAGTAAAGTTATGAATTATGTTCGTCGCACATTCTACATGTCTGATGTAGAATAAACGCTTCCTCTTACAGACAAACAAGACTCTTGCTCCAACAAAGACGATGAATGAATGTGGTGGGGGAGGGAGGCCTTATGTTCTCGAAAGGCGGTAAAATCGGACGGGCAAAACTGGACTAGGGATACGATTAAATACAAAATGCGTAAACATGAAAACTGTTACGTCCCTCGAGCGTGTGTACGCTCCTTGAAAGGTGGTTTGTCACGGCACGCTGTCATTGAATTTCTTACTCTCATTCCACATAAATTAGACACATATATTTAAGATTCATATCTTAGCTTCAAGAGCAATAATAAAATGGGTAACATAGAAGTTTCTAATTTTTGCATTAGAGATGACAAATATTCATCCCGATGAGCTATAATGCAGGCTTGGGCTACTCTAAGCTCCCGACAAAGGAAAACTACCGATCAGGCAGCCGGCCGCTAGAATTCTCCCCCCAAGGTTGGGAACCCGGAAGGGGGGGGGGTTCCGTGTTGATCGGAGAAACCACGGAAAACTACCGATCAGAGCAGCCGGCCGCTAGAATTCTCCTCCAGACAGCGACTGAATTCGACCTAGCTGAAGAGCTAGTGTCGAAAATCCTGCCGCCGTCAGGACTCGAACCTAGGACCTCCCGGTCAGAGGCGCTGCAGTGACATCAGTAGATGCACTGAGCTACCGCTCCCGGTGTTTCAAGATTACGATTCACATTTCTGTATATTAGCGCCGGGTACAAAAAAACATACACCATCTCTCATGGGTTGTATTACTTTTTTGGCCATTTTTAGTTTTCTAAACATTATTTACACGAAGAACATAAGCTTTCATTTGGTATTGAAGGCACCCTTAAAGGTTCTACAGATTAAAGATGTGGGAGCAAAAGGAATATTTGTGAAGGTGTGGGAGCAATGATTTTTTTTTTTTTTTTTTTTTTTTTGGTTTTTTTTTTTTTAATTAAAATTAAATTCCTTCTATTTTGAGTAATGGGAACGAATATAAATTTCCGATCACTATGTAAATTTCATAAAATCAGAATTTTCATTCGGGTTTCCAATACACGTGCGGATCATTCTCGTATTTACTTCGCAGTTAATGAACGAAAACTGCGAAGGGATTATGACACAGAAGAATAATTATATCAATAAAACATATAGTATACATAATACATTCACTACCGATCTATAATACAACATAGCCGATCTTCAAGCCTTACCTACAATGTTTTGTATTTTTGGTAAAATCAATATTAAGATCAGTTAGTAAATTGCTAAATTTGTTACTGAAATTCATTACTTCCTTGTGTACTCAAAAAAATTAACTACACACTTAATTATCGGAAGAAATTGTTTCTCTTCGTTAATGTTCAGCGTGGCACAAATGCTATATTATGTTTATTTTTAGAAACTGATTTTTTTAAATCGTATACTGTACTGTACGCCGTTGTTTTGTCTTAGTATCATGGCATTACACTAAGATCGTTTCAAGACTACCACTTTCAAGATAGTATGTTCTCAACTAGAACATTTTCAGTTTCTCGGATCGTTTATCTTTTCTCTCGGTATAACATATGTTGTATTTCCTCTCTGGAAACCTAAGGTGATCTGGAAGTCACACTTTCACTGTTATCTCAGGTCATGCAGTGAGAGTACAAGTTGTTTCAGTGACATGCCTTTAACACTTAATATGCTAATGCGCGATACAAAAAACTAGGCTTCTCATAACGTCAGAAAACAAATAGCTGAGAGTGAGAATGCCAAAGTGGCGAAAGACCGTGCTTGGTGCTACGTCGTTTGACAAGCCCGTTTGCCGGCGTTCTCGGCCACAAGATTCGATGTCGATATTTTGACAGCTGCCGGAACTTTCTATACCACTGCTTTGCGATAAAAAGTTGAAAAGCATTGGAGACTATTTCAACATCATGTTCGTTTAAACGTAGGAGAGTAGATGTAGGAGAATAGATATGTTCGTTGTGAACACATCAACGATAAGAACTACAATAGTTAAAAGACTACTCGAATTCTAGTGAGTTCATTAACTGCTACGTATTTACGTTTTTGTCGGGAGTGATTTACGCTATATTTTTTCTCGTTATCTGCATTGTGACCATATAATCACAAATTTCAGTAACATTATAATCTGCCTCTATGAATGATATTGATGATGCATAATATTTTCAATAGCACGTCTCCTACAGGTGCATTTAAGGCGTTAGTTAATTGTTTCTGTTCCAGAAGAAAATATCAAAAGAAGTTCAATTTAGAGGCAGGTTTATTTATTACCCTTCGTTTCTATCAATTATCATTTAGGTTCTTTTTGGATTACTTCAGAAATATTGTTATTACTCGATAATATGATGTGTATATTTTTGGTATTTTTGGTCGATTATCTGACTTTGCCAGCTAACTAACGGTGTTCCCATGCCTGGCACTTAATTTCCACGCATGGGGGTAAGAGAGACATGTAGCAAACATGACTTATTTCCTTCACCGTATCTAGAAAACTCCGCCTGTCTCAGCTTTTCTTCATCACACAGCCACAGAAACTGAGACGATTTTATAGGAAAGCTACAAATCTATTTTTGCTGGATAACATTTGCTTTTCATATAATATTAATTTCAAACTACTTTTCTTTGGCGTTTATTCTGCGCTCAAAATGTTTCACATCTTGATTCAAAAATGAAATGGTTTTGAAACTCGGAGTTTGAATTGCTCGAAAATTTAATAATTTGAGAAAAGAGAATATCGTATACTGAATTTACAATTATAATTAATTAAATGCACATACGAAATGTACGGAAAACAATCAGATCGACACTACACTTTTGAAACCATATCTAAACTATAAAGCGTGTTCTCTGCATTTCTTTAATTTCAGATACGCAGTAAATTCTTTGTGTATCTGATGAGGCGCCACATTAAAACTTTAGAATTGTGCAGTCGTGCAGAGCCAAGCCAGATACTTTATTTCACATAGGGGTTATGTTGCCCGGTGGTAGAATACAGAAATATAAACTGTAAAATATAACTAAAAGAGCTGTAAATAATTCATATAAAGATTTTTGAAATGTTGAGAATGCGAATGTTTCCCTTCCTGAGACTTCGCAGGCTAACAGTTATAATTTGAAATACCCTACGACACGGGTCCGTTTCTGAACTCTCTTATCCTCTTATTAAACGAGCATCAAACCGAAGCAAATGCACCACGAACGAAATTTGTTGGTACACGTCCGTGCATGTCATTGTCGTCTGGACATTTGACAGTTTTGTAGAGGTAACAGAATATTGGACGAGATCGATATCCACACGATACTTAAAGAGTTGACACGACATTGGTTCTGGACAGCAGCAGTGAAGCAGACACCATTGCTATCTGGCAGATATGCGTACGAATATTATTTCCCTTCACCGGATACTATTCATTACGTGAACGATACTAATGGCAACTTATCCTTATTGGCAAATTAGCATTCTTATTTAAAGATTATATGAGAAAGAATTCAGAGTTTGTGGAGGAAATTATCGGGGAATGCAAATAATGGCTAATTGTAAAGTTTAACTATGAATGGTATGAAATTAAAAAAGTAATTGGAATTAGTCAAAGAAGAACATAAGGAAGCATATCTTCATTCTTCGTCATTTACATAAAATCCATCTTCAAGAAAGGAATAACTTTGAAAAATGTATCAATGTGAATACCTAAAGTGGCCCAATTTTTTACATTGAATGTAGTCTCTTACATCTCAAGAAGTTGCTTACAACTCGCTTACATCTCTATCTTTCTTTTACAGTTCCTGCACTATATTTTTTCGAAAAAATTTCAAGCCATTTATAAGTTCTTTGATGCAATAAAGTTTCGCTTGATACAATCTCATGTGGATACAACTGACATTGTCAAATTTATTTAGATCAGAACTTGGAAAAGCCACAATATTAAACGGCATAATGTCAGTATTTTCAGTTTGAATGGGCATGTTGTTAATGGACAAATTAATACTTAACAGCAACCTTCCTGACAAATTTAATAACACTTACTTCATTACAATTAATGGCTATGTAATCGATTTCCATGAACAGAGCTCAAATGAATCATTGTCAACCTTGATTACAGAGTAGTAGACGAGGATAAAGAAAACAAAAATTGAGAAGAGATACAACCCATGTAAAAGGATATTTTAAACATAGCATTTTAAAAACAAGTGATTTTCATTCCGTTATCTGCAAATTTTCCAATATAATTTTCAATTTCCTATTAGCGTGTTAAGTAAAACAGGTCAAAATCTTCCAGTCCGAACTCCTGGTTACTTCCTATTTATTGCATCTGGTCAAATCCAGATTTACTAGTGTAATTTCAGTATAATACAGTTACTCTATTATTATACTGCGCTGCTGGCGTTAACGGGAATAATTATGATTCTCGGTAAACCGTTGGAAAATCCTCAAATGTGAACGTCCTGTGACAAGCTTTATCACCTATGTGTACAAATTAATTTATAGGCGTTAGTGTCATAGCAGTTCCACAGGTGTTTTTGTAGCCCTGATGAAGGAATTAAATATTCCGAAACGTTGGCAAACTAATGTGTTTCATTAATTGACCTATCCCGTGATCCATATCCTACTACTTATTAACGGTCGTGATTTCTACAATGGTGAAGTATGTGTTGTTTTAGCACTACTCGTTTCACATAGGAGTCACTATCATGGCAGCAGCAAATTATCTTTCGCCGACCCTGCAGAGGAACGTGTAATAGAAAAATAATTACAGAAAACTTGAGGAAGAAGAGAATAAACATGCAAGGACATTAAAAGGATAGATGAAGATTGTGCATTTTTGAGAAGTTATAGGTCATTCAACGCGGAGTAATTCACCTTCAACCTAAATAAATAAATAATCAAAAAAAATCTAAATAAATAAATAAATAAAACTTATATAGATACACTAAAAGATGGAGGAAAAATATAGACAACTTTAGCCGCCATTGTGAACATATCAGAAATACAAAATTTAATAGAAATTGTTTCGTTATTTAAGAGTAATGGTGGCGTAATTTTACGCAACATAGGGAATAGCTTCATTTGTTCACACACAAAAACACGCTCAATTTGGGCCTTAAGTTTTGTTTTATTGCTTCTTTATTCGTACATTTAGTCGCAAAAATCATCCGCCACTACTTTAACTTTGCAAACACAACTGCACCTTCGGATGTAGAAATACACGCACCATTGCACTCAAGTCTTTACTGTCCCAAGAATTACTCCCGTTTCAGGTTTTCCCGCGAATCTTTTGTCGCTAACTGTACTCACTGGAAATGTCTGTCAGGGCTTATGACCACCATCTGCAGGCGAAGCTCCCTAATCCCTCACACCTTCCCACGGTCATGTACCTCCTATACAAGAGCGAGACCCATGCCGTTCGGCATGACTTCAAGCGACCCACCACAATGGCTTCCCGAAAAGACTTGACCGCTCGCTTTACAGCGCTGGAATAACTTCTGGGAAAATCGGATCTGGCCATGAAGGGTATTCGTTTGAAGACCCGAAATTCACAAAAGGTTCTTGTTTGCCTTTTCGACAACAGTATCGTTAAAAGGAGAATTATTACTCGGATTTCCAAGTATGTTTTCCAGTCGTGTAATATATTTTTCGTTTTCGATTGCATTATTTATTCCACATAAATATAGTTTGTGGTGAAAGTAACATTGACAGGATTTACTGATTCCTCTCCCTCCCCTCCCCCCTGTCTCTGTCTCACTCTGTGTCTCTCTGTGTCTCTCTTATGCACAGCTACAGTGCACTATTCGTAATCCAATAGTTTATTTCGTGAACGAATTGATAGTGATGTAGAATCCAATTGAATTGTTTTTCCATCTGATCTGCAGAATAAATTTCATTGAACATACTACCTCGTGATCATTATTGTGTCGTGTATATCAAGTTCAATGAATAATTACATGCTATAAATTAATTGAAGCACAGCGTTCAAGCATTTACAAATAGAGCATGAATGATATAGAAAATATTACTTTAACAACAAATCGTTTCTAACCTCTTAAAATACATCCAAGAACACGTGCGATCAAACAAAGCGATTGAGTGCATTACCAATGTATAATTATGTTGCTTCAAATTTCTCTTCACAGTAGTTAAGCTTAGGACGTTTTCTTAAATATGCAGGTAAATCACATAACTTCAGCACCTCTGAAATTTTTGAACGGTTGAAGTTATTGTAATGCAGTTTTCGCGAATGTGCATGAAGGAGTGGGGCTAATTGATGTATGTATTCCTTTCCATTTTATCACTTGTTTTTTACGAGATATTGAGGTAACTTTGTTTTTTCAAATGGAAATATACATATTTTTTAGTCTGCCATGACGGGCATAAAAAGAGTGAACCACTGATATACATATTGTTATATGTTAGATAAGAATTTTTTGAGTAATTTTGATTTGCGCGACTCGTTTTTAATGAATATTGTAACGCCCCTAGCACGTGCTAGCAGGGAGAGCGCCTCACGACCTTGGTTGATGGACTGTTACATTAAAAAAACAACGTTTTTTTCGGCGTCTTCCTACAACTTAAATTGGGATGGGATTCTGGTACTCAAAAAAACATGCGTCCTTAATTCTGCCAACCATGACTTATTCATGTCCAGTTTGGGGTTGTGCAGCGAAAAGCAATCTCCAAAAATTAACAGCCATTCAAAATGTATTTTTAAGAAGGACTTTAAATGCTCCCTGATTCATTCCGAACACCCAGATTCGCAGAGAATTGAAAGTGCCTTCATTCAGCGATCACATAACTCAAATAGCTCAAAACTTTTACCAAAACCTTCACACTTCCCCATGCTCCTTAATCTTCAGCCTAGGTCGCAATGCTGCATACCAACGTATCAAATACAGGTATCCCAAAGACCGATTCAAACCACCGTAATCCCCCATAACTGTCAATAGATCAAACTGAAACAGTCTTCAACCTCGCTTCATTTACTTTAGCCCAATGTTTACGTTATTCCGAGTAATATAAACCACTGCTTATGGATGGCCATTCCCAAAAAGTTAAAAATCATGTATTTCATAATTTAACCTCCTCGAAAGACAAGTATGTCGAACGAAAAGAAATAAATTAAAAAAAACATGCGCAAATATTCTTCTCCCCCATACGTCATAAACAGTTTTTACTGTTTTTTGACCAAATAAATCAAACTAAATCAAATCAAAATTGAAGATAGAGATTTTCCCTTCAAATGAAACTTTTTGTCCATAATTAGTTCTTTCGCGAAGGTCATGTTTTTTCTGTGTTGAAGCTTTTAGTAGTTTTCGCGAGCAATATTTGCAATGTTAAAAAATAATAAAAAATAAGATTTTCTCAAAAATGACTCTAAATTGTTTCTTTAAACTTTCGATAGGGATAGTACGAAATACACTCTATAATATGATATAAACGCCATATTGCTTTATTCTTTTGTTTGTTTTTTCAAAAATTACAAAATGTTATTTTATGAGTTGTCTCTCACGTCGTTAAAATTTACATTAACGGCAGTTTGTTCACAGTATTGTATCTGTGAGTACATGTGCATTTAATAATGTCATTAAAGTTTCTCGAAAAGTCAACAGTTTCTTCTTAAAATGAGGTCAACTTTCCGCATTTTCAGAAACGTTCAAACGCCATTTTCTCAAAAATGGTTCAAAAGTTTTTCTTCATACTTTTCCAAGCGTAGTGCTAATTGCACTCTTAAAAATGGCATTAAGTTCATTTTGCTGAATTATTTTGTTTTTTCAAAAAATACACAAATGTATTTCTTTAATATCTCTCACGCCGTTAATATGCATATTTCCAGCTATTTGTAAACACTATTACATTTGTGAGTTAAAGTGCCTCAAGTGACTTTAAATGAAGTTTTTCGAAAACTCAAAAAAATTCTGTGAAAAAGAGCTGTCCGCATTTACAGTAATGCTTAAACGCTATTTTCTTATGGCTCCATATTTTTCAATGAAAATTGCCATTTATGACGAGGTTTTACTCTTATTTAATATTCTTAAAGTAATATTTCGGTTCTATTATTAGAAAACAGAAAAATTGAGAAAATGTAAAAAAAAATGTACTTTGGATGATGGCAGCTGGCAAGAGGATGGAGCAAGGCCGTAAAGTCACTCCACGCCAAGGACATTCGAAAGCTTTACTACGAGAAAGTCTGTGCCATTCTGTAGCACCACTAGGTTACTTTCTCGCCTTACGAAGTTCTTCGTAAGAAGAGAAAGTTATGTAATCGTGCGATGGAAATCTACGAATTTTCGCCAGAAAAACTTTGATTGCCAGGCTCTGTTAACGTGGATAAATGCCTGGCTTTGGTAAAATGGATAAATCCTGTTGGTAAATTTAGAAAAAAATCCTCTATCACTTGGTGTATCTAGAACCCATGTTTTGTTGATTATTGATACCGAAAAATCGACTGACAGCAAAACGTCCGTCTGTCCGTCTGTGGTTAACGCTAGGGCCTTACCTGTTCATTCGATTTTCTTCAAAATTGATATTGCACACTAGATAAAAAAGAACTGGAAACTTTCGGAGTTTCAAACGGATATTTTAACTTTTGAGGGTACTTCACATAAAGCCTAAAAAACATTTTCAAAATTTACCCATAAACGGAAACAAGTTTTTTATGCAACTTTGTCTTCAGATTGTAAAAAGAACACTTAAGAGCACGGCGGTGGTCTCATGTTCGTTGAAATCACAGATTTTTTGAAAATTGAAAAAGCTCAACTTTTTTTTAGCCGTCTTCCTACAAAAATAATATTGAAGATAGAGATTTTTTCTCAATGGTATCAGCTCCTTAAAGACAGATCTTTAAGTAAGTTCATCTTCAATCTTTCAAAAATATGCGTAGTTTCCGTGGAATTTGGGGCGAAAAATATGCAATTTTTTCTCGTAAAACGCTCCAATTTTTTTTCTTTGAATCTTCTCCTGATACGTATTAAGGGACTCTAATAAGTAGAGTGTTAGTACGATTTAAGGCTATTGTTCCGATTTTTTGGAAATTCCCAAAAAGTTAATATTTGAAAACTACAAAATTAGAGATAGCGATGTTTGCTTTAAATAAAGTCTGTTGTAAAAAATCTGCTCTTAAAAAGGGCCATGTACAGTTTTTTGACAAAACCATTTTATTTTACTTAATTCGTGTCTGAAATGTATGTATTTTCTAAAATTTTTTTTTTTTTTTCAAAAACTAGCACGAAATTTTTTCATTTAAGTTTCTCCTGGAATGTAACAACGTATGGAAAATAAATAAACTAGTGGTGCTGTAGAAGGCACAGACTTTCTCGCAGACGTTTTCTAAACTCTTTAGTCTCGACTAGCTTTTGGGTTATGCTTTGTTCCTTTCCCAGCTGCCATCTTTTGCTACCCAAAGAACATTTTTTCGTATTTTCTCAATCTTTTTGCTTCCTAGTTCTCGAACTAAAACCACATACTCTGATTAAGATGTATTAATCCCATGTCTCACCCGGCCATGGTGGTTAATTGGAGGGTACGACCTGGAACTTCGGAGGGAAAGATCACTGGGCCGAGCCAGGCTCGGAGATTATTATTTGGCAAAATTCTCTGTTGCCGCAGAAAATTATTGAGAATTCCAGAACGTTTATTGAAAACCATTTGAAGAAATTCTAATCACAAATACCATTAAGATAAATAAACTTGAAATGTGAGTTTAAAAGTTGAAAATTCGAATATTACACACAATTTTTCACATCTCTCGTTGGATTTGTAAAACGTACGTACCATCAAACCAATTGTTGCATTTCTGTGCATGTGTATGAACCGATTTAAGTAACATAATCAATATATCAACATGAAATGTAAATTTATACTAATAAAAGTTAATTCAACGACATGTAATCGACATCGTTTCCAAAAAAAGAAGTGTTTCAGTAGATACGAAATATTTACAGGTTCTTCGTCAGGATTTGACAGAGTGTCCTAGCAAAGTATTGCAAAGATTAATGACACAAATGCGGTAAGTAAATAATTTTAATATTATGCTGGTAGATGCACCACGAACATTATTTTTCGCCTGTCGCTAAGAGACAGGTTCCTAATATATTCCGCCAGAGGCCAACAGCAATGCGGTAAAACCGTGAGCCCGATCTCCATTAAAGATGGCACATGTACTACGTGTTTTTTTCACGCAGAAGGGTTTTGAGCTGTTAATTTTGTTGTAACTGTACTACATGGCGCTGCAGCACAAGATTGCGCTTATTTTAATTCAATTTCCATTCGAACTGAGTTCCATTGCTAGGAGGGGGGGGGGCGGGGGCGAAAGGGGAGAAAGACGGACGGACAGAGACGGACGGATAGAGATGGACGGACAGAGACGGACGGACAGGGGCGGACGGACACAGATGCAGAGACCGAGTGAACAGGGAGAGACGGAGAGAGAAGGAGAGATGGAAGGAGAAAGAGAGAAGGGAGAGTGATGAAGTAGGGTTGCGCTAGTACGTACTATATAACCAGTACCCATGGGGCGTTCTTAGGTTCCCAAATTATTATTACTTTCTCGTCTAACGAAATTCCTCGTAAGAAGAGAAAGTTATAAAATCGTGCGCCGGAAAACGGCGAATCTTCACCAGAAGAACTCTTATTGCCGTGTTCTAGTCACGAAAAAATGGATGAAACCTGTAGTTAAATTCAGAAAACTCCAGCAGTGCTATAGAGTGGCACACACTTTCTCGCATTAGTTAGATTTCTAATCTTATTAGTCTGGACTAGCTTTTCGGGTATGCCTGATTCTCTTACCGGCTTCTTTCTTTGGTTGCCCAAAGGACATTTTTTCCATTTTTCTCAATAATTGACAAAGACAATTATTTGTCCGCTCCCTAATGCAAGAACTGAAACCATTATGTCTTGTTTAATATAGATGTGTACAGACAGTGTTCGTCCCGGTTGGTAGAGGTCGTGTACAGATTCATTCCTTGGAGGCAAAAGGAAGCGAGTTCGAATCCCGTGCATAATTGATGAATGTGTTGTTGCAAAAAACTATTCAGGATACTAGAAACTTTGTTGAAAATCATTTGAAGTACTTCTACTCACAAATACAATGAATATATATCAATAAACCGGATTTGTATGTACGTACTTTTCCAATTTGCAATTTTTAAACATTTTTCCAACACTATTTTTTATTTGTAAAACCCCTTTATGTCACATCCAATAAATTGAAGGGCTCAGAAGAACAAGGGGCTATCCCACATTGGCATAGTTCTCAGATAATGAGGGTTCTACCTGAACTTTCCTCAGATATCTCAAAATATTTTTTAACTTCGAATAACAACACACTCGAATGTACATTCATGTTGGTTTTAAATAACATATTACACTAAAAGAATCTACTAATAAAAGTTTTATATAATGCTAATAACACAATTTTACAAAAAATATGGTATAGCCCCTTGTTCTACTGAGCCCTTCAATTGAATCGTTTATTTCAGAAACCTGACAAACGCCAAAATCTAAAAAGCGCTTTAGTGGTATTTTTCCATGAAGGTAGACATATCGTTTAATGTATGTTTACCTGAAAACAAAATGTAACACATATATTTTCAGATATATTCATAGTCGTCACTTTTAGGATAACAAAATACTTAAGCTATAAGAAGTTTCTTTCGATAAGGAAATGCTTATACACATTTAGTATTCATAGACGATACTTATAATTAGTACGATGCTAGCAGTGTCTCGTGTGGCAACAGTGTATTGGCTGCTTCACAGCCTCTTGAATCCTGCCAGAAACGCTCCATCAAACTGGCCGTGAACTACCATATGCGTGCGCCCCTGAGGTAACTTAACCTACACAGTTTCTTAAATAGTGCCAGTCTTAAACAAAGACTTAAACGTGGTGAAATAAGTAAATATCTAGTTAGTTAGAGGTGGTTCTAGCCACCAATGTTACCAAAAAGTGTACAACAAAAGTCTTAGTAAAACGATATTTTTTCTTAAATTCTTGATCATTGTGCATTTTCAACGGGTTTTGCATGTCACGTAAATATCGCTTGTTGCTATAAAGAAAGATGCTACTGTAAAAACCCTTATAATTTTTGAAATAGTCGTCCATTCCATTTCTTTCAAATTACGACAATTTTAACGCATCAAGAGAGGCTTCACTTATAGATATAAGTGAAAGTTGGACCTTCCTTATAGTTATAAGGATTTTCTTATGTGGATGGATAAGTTGCTACTATGAGTTGGAAATCGTTATAAGGAACTCCTTAAGGTTTTCCTTATTATAAGTCACGAATATGGCCCCTAGTCTTGTACACTTTAAGAGAATGATACAAGCAAAGATGAAGCATAAATATGAATGTCTCATAAAATAACATTCTGTAATAACCTTGTTTCGTTCGGAAGAAAATGGTATGCATCACGATTCGTCCAACAAGACTGCCCTACCCCGAGCTTTCAAATTGGGAAGGCTGCGCACACTTTGTTGCAGATCACCTGGTCAACGTGCCATTGCACAAGCCAACTCGGTTTGTAAATGCTAGCATCTGCTTATCAAAAATAAACAATAATCTCTATTGTAGTGACTATTAAATCAGCACTGACATAAACTTCTTGCACTGTCTTTTAAACATCTCTATTGAATGTTTATAGCTTCAATTTAACAGAGGCTGTGTCTTTCCAACACAGTACATTCTATCAACAGAAGCACTGATCACAATCTATAATGTATAAACAAAATGTACAGTACAAATACATCTTTTCTCAAGATAGCCTGACTCCACAACGTCTGACCAACGACCAAATCTCTCGCCTCCCTCCTGCCCCTGTGATGTCACAAAGGACGGTAGGGAGACCCCCCCCTACCTCCTCTACACCCGTCTTGCTGGAGAAGCTGGTGCCGTCAGCGGCGGCGGCTGCAAATTCGTAGGTCGAATATTTGAATGGTCACAATATATCTTCAGTACATAAACAATATACAACATAATAACTAATATGTTTATTATTTAACAAAAATCTACGACTATCCCCTCCCCAAATGATCGGCTGGATCCGCCGCTGACTTCTCAACACTGTGCATTTGCAGCACGTGAGTTCGTGAAGCGCACAATATTTAATGTTGCGCCCGGAGGTAGCAAAAAAATCGAATTTTCTCGAAATCGAACGTTTTGGGTGAGAAGTCGATTCCCTCCGAACTTCCTCAAATAACGGTTAATTGTAGGTGATATTTTTGTCGGAATTATTAAAGGACAACTTTTAGGTAAGGGAGAAGTGAAGAATGAGTAATTCGGAACATTCTTGCGTCAATAAATTAAATTAACTTAAAAGTCAGTTAATTGCTAAATTTTGTTGGCAATGTAATGTTTGTATAGTATTATAGTTTCCGTGTTTCCTTTTCTTTATTTACCTATGTATATATTAAATCAAGAGATAACACATTTATTAATACTGTGTGGTTATGTGACCACGCAAATCACAAATATTGTGATTTTTGTACTACGGTACAAAGTAATACACGTTCCGGTCATTTCCGCACAGTGCTATATTTTCTAATGTTTTATAACTCCACATTTTACTGTCGTAGTAAGCTTCAATTAGAATTTTCCAATTAATAGTTACATTTTTTCTATTTTATCTTGTCTTGAATATGCTGTAAAGAAGTAGGAATTACATCATTTTCACTAGGGAAGGTAATTTTGTCATCAACAGTAAAAATAATTATACAAATATTTTATAAGAAAACGGTATTTCTGCTTGTGTTTATTTCACGTGGTATATCGTTTAATCAACAGTTGATTTTAGTTTTCTTGATTTTCTGTATTGTCTTTGGGTATTAGCCGGGGATCGTTACTTTGTCAAACTTTTGGTCAAATTGGGAAAATAGCAAGAGTACAGAAAGAAGTAGCGTAGTTGCACGCACACGTTCATTTCATGCAGCCACTCCTCCCCGACCTGTATCAAAATTGAACTTCAAAGACGTACTCTTTCTCTTCAGTGGTTATGTAATATTTAATTTCAGAACAATTTAAATAGCAATTGGAAAACCGTGGATTATAAGAATTCGTGTAAATTCATTTTCAGCTTTGTTAAGAAAAGCAAATCTTCCCTATTTATTCGCTTGATTGTAGTCATAAAGTGTATGGGATTCGAATCTGTAACCCTCGGCATCATGATGCTTTCACAGCCTTCTATCAATATGGGGTATATTTATTTTCAGAGCAGCCATATGAGTCAATGTATCTATGAATTTCAAATTGTTAATTGTAAAATAAGTCCTGTCTCAGGCCAGACTACATATCTTTAAAATTTTCTTAATAAAATATTTTAACTAAAACGGTTCACAGCTTCATTTTAACTCAAAGAAAAGTAAATATAAACTAGAAAATTTGTGAAACTAAGAATAAAATAGAATACACTGTTTCTATGTAATGCGAATTTATCTTTGATGAGAGGAATATCGAATGGAGATTTAAATGTTGTTTTCAATACACAGTTCAGTCACCGCCAAAAAATGTCATAGTGTTAACAAAACAGATCAAACAACAAAAAAGTCCCAATAGACAGGTCGATCGCCTAGTAGATCTTTTAACCTACGTTTTAAGTACGTTGTTTGATGCTTCATTTGTGGCGCACCGCCATCTGGCACTTTGTTTGATAAACAAGCATCGAAGATGAGAATGGGGGGAGTGCCTGGACGCTGACGAATGAATGAACGAGTCCGATGTGTGTGTTTCTCTTTTTCGCCTTGACTTTCTCTAGTTACGACGTGGTTCACAAACAGAAAAACCGAAGGTGGGTTTGTTCAGGAGGGGATGGTCCGCGTCGAAGAAACTTGTGCGAATTCTTTTGCTCTATTTATTTCATCCCAATTCGGATTGTGCGAACTCGCAAGTCAGTGCGAATTGACCCTCCAATACACGTGTGTGTTCCTACCTGTCTGCGTGTCAACACAATAATTAGCGGAGGTCTCCTGGGAGCACAGTCGAGTGGGCCAAGGAGAACTGTTCGGGATAATGATATTGCACCCTTGCTGGAAAAGCGAAGCAAATTAAGAATACCTACCAGATTTTCAAGAACGTCGCGATCACTTTTCTACTCTGAAAAGTAATGCACAGCTACTGTCCTCTGACAACTGAATGAAAGCCCTACGCTTTTGATGAAATGCGATCTGTAGAGTAGTGATCAGATCGCTCACCGCCCATCTCTGGATCTCGGAGTTGAAAGCCCGATCAATACATGTGCAATTTCCTTATGGCCAAACCGGAATTGCTTCAGGTATTGGGGGATCCCCCGTTTCTCTTTCCTCTCACTCTAGTATTGTCGCATCTTTAAAATCAGATCATCATCAATTCATAAAACTATTCATCTCGGATACGGTCGAACTGTTTTGGGACTGAGGATCATAATAAAGACTACATTCAGGATACATATTTGATGCCTGCATATTTGATGCATGCTCGAGTCTCCAATTTATTTTTATCAAAAATTGTGAGAACCTGAATACCGGTTGATCTTGAAAGAAAATCCAAATTTGAATCTTCGCGCGTGTTTCAGTATACTAATCTTTCTAGTCGCAAACTCTTTCCTTTAAATCTCTTTACGGAACTTTCATATAGTCAACCAGTCTGAGATATTCACCATGTTTAGCAGGTTTCAACCCATAGATTTAAGACAAAGAGTGCCTTCGAACATAGATAACTCGAGTAATTTGATATTTTTCAACATTGTTAAATACGTGTTTAACCACAATATGCACCTGGTTTTTAGTTTTGGATTTAACTCGTGTCCTTAACCTCACAATTTAACTCAAACTGAAGAGGACCTCAAATATGAGATCGAAACGTCTTAAATATATACTTATATAAATTGACTGGAATCATTTTTTATTTTAAATTTACTAAACTTTCTTGAATCTAGTCTTTCAATGGATTTACATATCTATTGCATAATTTTACACAACCCGATCAATTATACATTTTCACGGTCTCTTAACATTTCAATTTACAGTAGATGGAGTTTTTGATTCATTGAATTGTAGGAATTCAAAACAAAACAATTGTAGGAAAAGCAGTTCATATTTCTTTTGGAGACTGTCTAAATTTTCTTCGTTTCGATATCATTATACGTGAAGAACTCTAACAATTCGACATACCGAAGATTTGAAGGTATCCGTTAACTCTTGAGGATTTGGATTTGCAATATATTGGCATCTGTCCCATCACTGTGTGTGTGTGTGTGTGTGTATAGTACGGTTATTTGTACTATGTAATATATTTATATTCCTTACAATACTAAGAACATTCTTGGGGATTAAAATATATATTAAATTAGATATGCCAAAGAACACATTACTAGACATGCACCATTAGGTTTTAGCCAGTATTAATTTAGTTCTTAGTTAGTAATTTAAATAAACGCCCACCATTAAGCAGGAAGGTAGTATCATTAGACTGTTCGCCTCAAAATGAATCAGTGAATTCGTATTTAAAATTCCTTTTCTCTCGATTTCATTCCTGATCGTCCCAAGAACCTATTTCCCATTTCAAATGTTAACCGACTCTCAGATGGAGAGACCAACGGAACCTTCTTTTGGCAGAAGAACTATCTAGAACAATTTTAGGTTTTTATTTCCCTACCCTAGGCTCAAATAGAGGGCCAACTTGAACTTGTTTGTAGTAGATGAAAAAATGAACTGTAGCAAATATTTCAGTTTCAGTTCCGCATATAATGCCTGTTTTATTTTCTCATCTTTTTACATAAGAAGAGAAAGTATCGTAATCATGTACAGGAAAACGGCGAATTTTCGACAGAGAAACTCTTATTGCCAGACCTCGATAATGAAAGAGTGGATAGATTTTCTTTCAATATATTGTAAATTCCTTCCTCTTACACATTGTGTACTCAGAATCCGTTTTTTTATGGGTTCTTGACACGAAAAATTCAATTGACGGCAAAATGTGTATCCGCACATGTGCGGTCAACGCTAGCGCCTAAAACGCTCAGGCAATTTTCTCGAAAATTGATATTCCTCGATCGATTTGAAGGAATTTGTGGCCCTACTAGTTTGAAACGTATATTCTGATATTTGGGGATACTTAACATGAAACCTCAACAAAATTTTCTGAAAAATTGCTCCAACTATTTTAATAAACTTTGTCCTCGGATAGCGTAGAGAAAGCTTAAAAGAATGCCACAGGTCGCATTTTCGTTGAAATCCTCTATTACTTACTTTCTAGCTACCACTTTTACAATAGAAAGAAACTTATGTAATGCGCGAGAAAAGCGGCGAATTTTCGGCAGAAGAACTCTTATTACAGAGTCTACTAACGAAAAACTGCTGCATTAATCCAATTGCTAAATTAAGAAAAAAATCCTCTAACACGTGGTGTAGTCAGAATTTATATTTTGTCGATCCTTAATACCGAAAAATTGAATGACGGCAAAACATCTGTCTGTCATTCTGTCCGTCCGTCCGTCCGTCTGTGAACAATGCTAGCGGCTAAACCGTTCAGCCGATTTTCTCCAAAACTGATATTCCCTAATCGATTTGGCTGATGTCCCGGCCCTTTGAATTTGAAACTGATATTTTGGGGCGGGGGTGTACTTAACATTAAGTCCCTGGAACTTTTTTAATATTTTCACACAAAATGGCGCCATCGTTTTTTGTTTTGTTTTTTGTTGGAGAGTGTGAAGGACCTTTAAGAGAATGGTGCAGGTCTCATTTTCGTTGAAATCCCGATTTTTCGAAAATGGCAAAACTTCAAAAAATTTTCGGCGTCATTCTACACCTACAATTATGAAGATAGAGATTTTTCCCGTAATGAAATCTGCTCCTTAAAGATAGATTTTGAAATAAGGTCATGTACAATTTTTCGAAAATTTGAGTACTTTTCGCGTAATTTTGCGTACGGGCGACAAAGTACGTGCACAACTAGTTCTGCCTGGAAACATATTTGCTGGTTCATGTAGTAGTATAACATTGCGGAGCCATTGCGAATAATGTGAGAAACGGGGAGGGGCACCACTAGTTATCATTATCGAATAAACATTTTATGACTTACACTACAGGAGCTCTTTTTTATTACGCTTTCATAGATGATTCACACATATATTTGTTTTAATCATATTTTATTGTTTCTCTCTGTTGCCTAATGTAATTATATTTTTGTTGTTTGTTGTTGGTTGTTGTGTTTTATTTTATTTATATTTTTTTTAGTATTTTGCTTGAAGTTAGAACATTATTTCTGAAACGACATTATACAAATTTATCATGAAATTGTAATTTACTCAAATTTAATTCCTGATTGCGCGTAATATTAACAAAACATTTGATTATTAATTATACATACTCGCCTCCACGAAGCCAAGAGGAAAGTAAAAACCGCGCACTGACCCAAATCCGGTCGCAAGTGATAATTTGTAACAAGAATGTTATTTATCTACAAACCAGAATACCATAACGTTGAAAACAGATTAAATTTGTCAAGCAACATACATCTGTTCTAAATTGTACCACAAATATTGCATGTTATCTCTTGATGTAACAAAATATTATGGTATGTACTGTTCTTTTTAGAAAGAAATTTCTCACTAACATCAAGTGTTTTTCAGATTCAAGTTGTATACAGTTTTTCAGATGCATTTGGTTCGCGGGAATAAAGCGATACTGAATTCATACAACTCGAATTAAACATAACGTTGAATAGATTTCTGAGCTGTCTACTTTAATAACGGCAATTCTTGAGCATTTTTAGCAATAATTACAAAAATGGGCATTACAAGAAAGAACTACATGGACTCTCTAGTCTTTTATTAGCATTAATGAGAGAAATTTATAATTTTTCTCAGCTGGATTCTCGGCTGGCGCTTTTCAGTGGCTCGTCGGAGCTCCTCCTCGCCCCAGAAGGGGCTCCCAGGAGGCGTCAGACGTACACTGTTGACATGAATGTGGGCTGCGGAAGAAGCTGCACAAGTTCTAATTCCTACAGTTAAGGTCATTTCGACAATATTCTTTAGGGTCGAATTCATAATTTGTAGAACACTGGTTGTGAATGTTGAAAGATGAATAGAGAAAGGAATGCCATTACAGTTAGTTTAAGGGAAATTACAATTTATGCATTACGAACTTACATTTTATGCATTAACAGAATTAGCAACAATCTTCCTCTTCTTCTTGTTTCAAATCCGTTTGTCACTGTATAAGCATTCATTAAACAAGCATTAAGAAATATCTACGTAACATTTGAAAGGCAACAAGAGGTGCTTTCTCGCCCGTATTTTCACGCAAAATGACGCGCGCGAAAAGTACTCAAATTTTTGAAAAACTGTAGATGAGATTCTTTTAAAATCTATCTTTAAGAAATAGATTTCATTAAGAAAAAATCTCCATCTTTAATATTTTAGTTGTCCGAAGACGCCGAACAAATTTTGAACTTTTGCCATTTTTGAAAAATATATTAACATTTTCAACAAACATGAGACCTGCACCATTCTCTTAAAAATTCTTCACACTATCCAACAAAAAAATTAAAAACGATGGAGCCAATTTTTTTTATTAAAAACATGTCCCAGGGGCTTCATATATAGTGCTCCCGAAAATTAAAATATCGATTTAAATTCAAGAACCCGCGACATCAGCCAGATGGATTGAGGAATATCGGATGAACGGTTTAGCTGCTAGAGTTGACGGTCAGATGTTTTCCCATCATTCCATTTTTCGGTTTCAAGGACACACAAAACATAGATTCTGACTACACCATTAGTTAGAGGATTTCTTTTCCTAAATTTAGCAACTGGATTTATCCACTTTTTCTTTGCCAGGGCCCTGTAATAAGGGTTTTTCTGCCACAAAATCGTCATTTTTTCGCGCAGCATTACATAACATTTCTCTGTACTCCGTAGCCAGGATGTAAAAACATACCACAGATACCATAACTAGTTGTATACATATAAGGATATCAACAGTTTTCTTCTCAACTGAAATTTGATATAAAGACAAGAGGAAAATCTCGAAAGTGTCGCAAGAATACTTTGCAAGATGAAGTTAATTTGCAAAGAGCGTTGAGATGAAATCGAGAAGGAAGGAGCGGAGCTTCCTCCTTCTCCTACGATGCTCGCAAAGGTCGGCGCGGGAAGGGCCGCGTAGTCGGGTGGGCCCGTGCACACCGCCTCCGCGCTGGTTAGCGCCTCATCGAGATTTCCGTGAGGCTCTGTCGAGAAAGTGTGTTGTGACAACCTACGTTTGTACTTGTATGTTCGCGTACCAGGCGTTGCATGGAAAATATTATTTTTCTTGAGTGTCAAGGGAGAAGTATGTTCAAAAAGTTGTAACGGACGATTTTGCAGGCTGGCTAAGCTTTCAGTAATGTTGTGCAAAATGTAGGGCGGTTTTTCGTTAAAAAATATATGTTCGCTACAATATTTAGTCATCAAATAACGGAACATGTACTTTGTAGATGATAATATTAGTTTTTATTGGAATGATTATATTTGAAATGTGTGTTGGCAATTTACATCACATACCAAAAATACTCTCCACAATTCTTCACTCACAGTCTCGCCGTCTTCATTGTCATCAAAATAAACTTGGATTCTGGCTACATTACGTATTAGAGGAATTGATTTGATACATATAGCAATAAAATTTATTCACCTTTTAAATATGATGCCTCCACAAATGAGATTTCCTGATGAAAAACCGACACTGCACCAAAACAATACTTTCCGTTTACTACGAAAGTACGTATCGGGAAAAAGTACAAATTATAAGTAATTAATAAGTATATTAAAAGTACAAATTAAATCATTCTTTTAAGTTAACGCATTAATAAATGAATTCAAAAAATCGAACTCCAATATTTTCTGCTCTTCCTCTATTTTTACATTTTAATCTTATGAATTAGCATGTTCAGACGACCACAAGAGAATCTTCCATGTGTCAGAACATTAGAAAGCAATGCATTTTAAAAAATTCCATTCTAGAAAAGAATTCATCCTATTTGTTACATTCGTATTCCATGTAGATTTTATTAATTTAATTATTTTACGACAAAAACAGTTAAAAACTGTGAGTGACGTGCTATGGGGAGTAATGATTTCGGTGCATGTTTTCAAAAATTCTGTGATCCCTAACCTATGCCATATACTACTTGAATTTTAAATACAGAAAGAAAATTAGCGTTCTTTGCAAAGATTGTGAACAAAAAATTCGCTCCAATGTAATAAAATCTATTTTCGAGGGTAAATCAGCAATTAATTCAGGGCTCTTATCCCATGTCAGGGCATCTTATATCATGTTCTTCGTCAAGGAATAATACTTCCTGCAACGACTTCATGGAGAACGATAATTTAAATAACTATATTTCCCACTGAATTCTAGAAGAAGAACGCAGATAATGAAGTTACATTTATGTACAGAAGGAAAAGAAGGGGCCATTTCAGCATTTGCTCAAAGGATCAGGGAAACTGGACGAAAAACCGGATCGAGATGGGAGTCATTGACCCGAAAGCTGTAGTACAGAGCTTGTTACAGGTTGTTTAGAATTATACAGTTCAAATAGTAAATAGTACATTACATATCACTGTTAAAATTAATGTTACTTTTCTTTTGATGCTCAGTATAGTCTTAATTAAATTATGCAGCAGAAACGATTTCACTTGGGATTTAAACTTTTCTATCCAATTTCATCGTTTAATGTCATCTGACAAAGTGTTGTAAAATAATGTACATGTATTGTATGTGAATTTTTTGTAATGAGCTGTTGATACTGTCACCTGATCAATATGATTACTACGTGGAGTGTTATAGTTATAGACATCGGCGTTTTCTGAAAATATATACCCGCCCATAAGCAAGTCATTTGTGACAAAAACCACTGAAACGTAAATCAAGAGATAAGGTAATTGTACAATTTCTAGATTAACAAAGAGAGGCATTCAAGAATCACGTGGGTGGGATTTGGGTATTATTCGTTCAATTCTTTTTTGTAATCTAAATGTCTGGGAGCTATAAGATGTGTTTCCTCAGAATATTTTGCCATATCTCAGGCGGAACGAACATTCGCGAAATGTACAGAACAAGCAGTATGAGGGCCGACTGAATTTGGAAGAATTCTGAACGCGTATCATAATGAGCTTAATTTTGTGTTCAATGAATGTAAGTGGACGTTCCATTTGAGGTTTGAATTGAGAGATCTAAAATTTTTTTTGCCTTAACATCAGTCAATAGTACATCGTTCATTTTCAAAGGAGTACAGAAATGTTTATTTGAAATGGAAAACTGCATTAAAACCAGTTTCTTTTAATTAACTATTAATTTGTTCTTTCGGAACTCATTTGAAACATCTGATATTGTACTATTTCGGTTTTTTATTGCAAAGGATGTTCGTATCATCCGCAAAGAGAACTGTTCTTCCATTTCGAATCGTCGAGGGCATATCGCTTACGTATAGTAAGAAGAGAATAGGGCATAAATTCGATGCTTGAGGAACTCCACGTGCAATTGGCAGAGATTCGCAATCGTATGAACTTAATGTTCTATCATTCCAGTAAGGTAATTCTACTCTCTGAGATCGTCGTTGAGGGTACGAACGTAACAAATCTAGGGCAATGCCACGTATTCCATATGAAGGTAATTTTGAAACTAAAATGCCAGTCAATCGTCAAAGCTTAGAAAGATCTAAAAATAATCCAATAGGTGCTTCGTTTTGATCCCATGATGAGACGACATCTTTAAGGAAAGAGAATATGGCTGTTTCCGTAGATTTTGATTTCCTAAATCCATTTGGCAATTGAAAGCGCGTCGTGTTTACTGAAAAAGGTTTCCATTCGTACGTAAAAAAGTCTCTCTAATATTGTTTAAAAAACTGACAGAAGAAAAATACTATTTCTCGGTGTTTTCAAAACCTCTTTCTATAAGCCGATTAAAATAAATGTAGTTTGATAGATCATTTTCTAATGACAGAGTCCCGACCGACAAAAAAATTACATTTTAACTTTATATAAGAAATCATTTCATATTTCCTATAAAAATGTGCTTAGGTCAAGGGTTATGTTAAGAACAAAGAATGAAAAATACTCCCTAGAAACTTCGATGAGTGCAATTAAGACGCAACTAAAAAATACAGAAATCCGGGTACACTGGGCAACTAGGAATAATCACTGTGGCCGATGCTTTCAAAACCGAAACGACATCAGGCCCTGGTCTTGACGAAATTTGATGAAAACGAAGGAACGGAAGATGTCTCTTAATCAACAAAAATGTTTGATTTGAATATCAATTTCAATTTTTTCTTTGTTAATATAAATTCACAAGCATTATAATTTGATGTAAAATCACAGTGACAAGTAAAACGTCGTTATTAAACAAACTAATCAGGCGAGGGGTTGGATGTCCAGTATAGTCCTCCTAGAGAGTTTGTTGTGTCTTATTAGAGAAGCACATTCATTTGTCCTGCCAAGTTTTCCTATATGAACAAAAATCAACTCAATTACATCAGTAATTTTACACTGAATATGACGAGAAATTACAATGGAAAAAATTCCATAGGACAAAAGCGATGTATTGTAATTGGAGATCAAAACAAAGAACTTTCTTAAGGTGGGAAGTCCAGGTACACAATGCCTGGTTTTGGAATGTATACGAGTCCCTCTGGGACAGGCAATAGGACAGGTGGGAGTGGGTTTTTCCACTGGGCCGTTGAGAAACTTTTAAAGCTTTAGCAGCTAAAGCTGCAGCGGGAGAGGCCAGCGGTTAACAAAAGGGTAACTACGAGTGACGTTTTTATTGTATTTCACTGAGGCAGTGATGGTTACGGAGGGAGAACTCGCCTATCGCTAAACATGTTCAGCGGTGTCCAGGAATGTTTTTGCCGCTACAGTTAAGAAAATATTTTATCAGTACGAAGCTAGAGTTGGCGAGACCTCGGACAACATTGATGGGATGGCCGTATCCTATTTTAACTTTATATAAAAAATTATATTCTAGATCTGATTATAAGCTGCGGGCCTCCAGCTGCCAACATGCTGTGGAACCTAACCACACAAAATGGTTTTCCAAACATTAGCACGCACACAGCTCAAGAACAAATAAACGTTATAACGCAACACCTGAATAACAAAACTAATGATGTGCGGTCTCTTCTTTGTAGACTTGCTATTGCATGACATCAGCTGTGGCAAGCAGTAACGCATTGAGTATGAGGATTCAGTAGGAACGGCCTGTATGTTAATAGACCTGCTAATACCATCAAATATAGATATTTTTCAGTCAAATTCAAAACTGCTTCTTGTTTTCCATGTTTTTTCGAGTTACACCGCATGTAAACAAACCACAGACACAACTCATATGGCCGGAAACGGCCTAATTTTCTATCAATTTCCGCGTGCTTTGGAAATTAGCAATATACCGTAGATAATTTACATAAAAATTAACTTACCAATTACATTTATGGTTTTTAAACGATTACAAATGATTAAATGTGCTACAATTGAATCAATATTCGATAAAGCAATTATAATTATTTATAATAGCATAATAATTATTAAACACTAAATTAAGTTCATTATGTTACGCATTCAGAATTCATTCAAATTCTGTCAACCTTCGTGCTACTCGTTGCGTTTATTTTGCAAATATACATTCCCGCATGAGATACAGCATAATATTCTGAAGAAGCTTGTCCTCTAGTACCCAGACATTTAGATTGCAGAAGAAAATAATCCGAATAATAAAAAAATGCCATCCACGTGATACCTGCAAGCCTCTTTTCATTGAGTTTGGAATCTTATCATTACCTAGTTAAAATTCGAACACAAATTTAAGTTAAAGGTAAAATCTTTTCTGCTAGATAACTTTATATACAATTAGACACTATACTGGTCATCTAAAAAAATTATTTAACAGAACAATGATAGAGTATAATGGATTAGTTTACATTTGCAGTGGATAATTAAAAAACGACTTAATATGCCTGTAACAAGTAATGTACTTCAACTTTCGGGTCAATGACCCCATCTCGATCAGGTTTTTGTCCAGTTTCCCTGATCCACTGAGCAAACGCTGAGATGGTCCCTTGATTTGCTTCTGAACGTCAATGTAGCTTCATTATGCGCACGTTTTGTTGAGCTCTCTGTTTGCTTGTAGTGGTAATAGAGCTGAGGGTGAAATACTAATTTGTTACCAATGCAGAAAAATCGAATTTGCAGTTCGTTTACCGTTGCAAATAATTTTCTATAACACACGAACGAAAATGTTTATTTATTCAAATGCTGGTAATCTCGCGCTTTTATTAATTTTATTACTATTATTATTATAACTAATTAATATATTAATATATATTTTATATTAATTAATATATTAATTATAATATATAATATATTACATTATATACATAATAAATAATATAATAATAATAATAATAATAATAATAATAATAATAATTTTTCAAAACGTTTTTCATCTTTAAACTATTTATAGTTAAAATGTTGGGAATGGATTCAGGAACTCAAGAAAGCGTGCACAGATGATCTTCTCCCCCATACGTCACATACTGGATTTACCCTTTTTTGACTAAATAAATACTAAATACTAGCACATAATGTATGAACGAGGATTTGCAATCTTTTATTTATTTATTTAATTTAGTTAGTTAGTTAGTTAGTTATTTTATTATTTAAAAACTACGTATGACGTGCTATGAGGAAAAGTGAATTGTGTGCACATTTTCAAAATTCTGTGATCCCTACACTAAGTCATATACTACTTAAATTTTGAATTTTGAAAGGGAGAAAAAACTCCCATGTAGTAAAATCTATTTTCAAGGATAAAAAAGCAATAAATTTTGGCTCTTATTACTTCCTGCCGCGACAAAATGGAAACGATAATTTGAATAATTGTATTTCCCACTGAATTCTAGAAGACGTGCACAGAGAATGAAGTTACATTTATGTCCAGAAGCAAAACAAGGGGCCATCTCAGCATTTGCTCATTGGATCAGGGAAACTGGACGAAAACCTGAACGAGATGGGGGTCATTGACCCGGAAGCTGTAGTACAATAGTTATTACAGGTTGTTTATACTCATTTATACAGTCCAAATGGTAAATAATGCATTATGTATCATTGTTAAAATTAATGTTACTTTTCTTGTGATGCCAGTATATCTAATTGCACTTGGGATTTAAATTTTTCTATTGAATTTAATCGTTTAATGTCATCTGGCAAAGTGTTGTAAAATAATGTACATGTATTGTATGTGAATGTTTTGTAATGAGCTGTTGATACTGTCACCTGATGAATATGATTTCTACGTCGAGTGTTATAGTAATAGACTTGGCATTTTCTGAAAATATATTCCGCCCTTGAGCAAGTCATTTTTACAAAACCACTGATTCGTAAATAAAAGACACGGTAATGGTAGAATTCCCAGATTAATGAAGAGAGGCTTACATGAATCACGTGGGTGGGATTTGGTTATTATTCGTACAATCGTTTTTGTAATCAAAAGTCTGGGAGCTATAAGATGTATTTCCCCAGAATATTATGCCATATCTCAGGCGGGAATGAACATTCGCGAAGTATACACAACGAGCAGTATGAAGGCTGACTGAATTTGCAAGAATTCTGAACGCGTAGCATAATGAACTTAATTTTGTGTTCAATTTATTTAAATGGACGTTCCATTTAAGGTTTGACTGAATTGAGAACCTAAAAATTTTGTTGCCTTAACATCTGTCAATGGTAAATGGAAAACTGTCGTTTACTATTAATTTGATATTTCGGAACCAATTTGAAACATCTGATATTGTACTGTTTACTGTTTCTTTATTGCAAAGGATGTTCGTATCGATCCTTGAGGAACTCCACATGCAACGGGCAAAGAGTCGGAAAGGTGCGTACGTAATGATCCATCATTCCAGTAAGGTATTTCAACTCTCTGAGATCGTTGTTTAAGGTACGAACATAACCAATCTAGAGCAATACCACGAATTCCATATGAAGGTAATTTGGAAAGTAAAATATCATGATCAATGACGTCAAAAGCTTTTGAGAGATCTAAAATAATCCAATAGGTGCCTCGCTTTGATCCAATGATGAGGCGACATCTTTAAGAAAAGAAAATATAGATGTTTACGTCAATTTTAATTTTCTAAATCCATGTTGGCAATCTGAAAACGTGGCGTGTTTAGTAAGAAAGGTTTCCATTCGTACGTAAAAAGTCTTTTAATATTTTTGAAAAACTGATAGAAGAGAAATGGGCCGATCATTTTGAATTTCATTTTTGTTGCCTTTTTTGAAAAGCGGCTTAATTTTAGCTGTTTTGAAAATATCTGGAAACGTTCCAATGCATAAAGATGCATTAAATATGTGAGTTAACGGGTGTATAATGGCATACGCGCAAGTCTTTAACATAGAATCTGGGAATTCATCTAAACCGCACGAATATTTATTTTTCAGTTTACCGATTATTTTGAGAATTTCATAGGAAGAAGTTTCGGAAACGAACATTGTGTCTCAAATTTTGGGTGAACTGTCTGTTTTTGATTTTTGTGCCTGAAGACCCTTAGTGAGATCGGCAGCAATTCTCGAAAAGTATTGGTTAAAGAGATTAGCCACTGTTGCCGGATCGTTCACATTTATATCGTTATATTTTAAAGCAACATTCTCTACGGGTTTTCTAGTTGATTTGGTAGTATTTTTTATTATATTCCACATTGCTTTTGTTTTATTATTTGAGTTCAAAATATCCTGATCGTTTTTCATGATTTTAGCCTGCCTTATGACTTTTCGTAACAATGTTTTGTATTTTTTAAAGTAGATAAGGAAATCTTGATATACGTCATGACGTTTAGAAATGAAAGAAAGAATTCGCTTGTAAAAACAAATCATGTAAAAACATGATGTTCTAATCCCTTGTGTTATCCAAGAATTGCTTTTCCGTGAAATATTTAATTTTCATCTTTGAAGAGGAAAGCAATGGTTAAAATGAAATGAAAGCGTTGAAAAAAAGAATTATATTTATCGTTTGTATCAACAGTATTATAAACCGCGTTCCATGCCTCCTACATCAAGTAATCAATGAATAATTTTATTTTACTTTTAGTAAACAATCTAGTCATACATATAATGTTTATTGTGTTCGCATTTCTTAGAATGGTAATTTGTTTCATCATTGTCACTGTATCCTAAATCTTTTGTTTCAACTTCATATCGAATAGTAGGTTTGTTAATTATAATTTGATAGATTGCCTTCATCGAATTTAGTGTGATTCGTGTAGGTACATTAATTATAATATCTAAATTGAAGGAATTAAATCAATTGAGAAACTTTTCTTTCTGGCAAAGTCCGACCAGAAAATCAATGTTAAAATCTCCGCGTACAACAATGGATTCAAAAGAGCGATTGCTGACTTTGTTAAGTGTTATCTCCAGTTTTTTCATGAACAAAATATAATCTGCAACTCTCTTTGTTGGAGGCCTGTAGATGCAAAGTAATATCACTATTAGCGAAGATGTACAACAGAAATTTCGAAAACATTTTCAACGGAATATACATTTAATTCCGCCAAAGAGATAGAATCAATGTTATTTCTAACGTAAATACAAGAACCCCTATATGTAGGACCTTTCGCCGAATCTCTCCCTCCCCTCCCCCCTCTGTCTCGGTCTCACTCTGTGTCTCTCTTCTCTCTGCCTCTCTCTCTCTCTCTCTCTGCCTCTCTCTCTCTGTCTGTCTTTCTCTGTCTCTCTCACTGTCTCTCTCTCTGTCTTTCTCTGTCTCTCTCTGAAATAAAAGCATGTGAGGTAAAAGTTTGGAATTTGGAAAATGCTAAGTTCATTAGGAGATAACCAATGTTCCGTAAAGCAAACAACATCCATTTGATTTAAATCGCTCTGTAGAGCTGCCTCGATAAACTCAGTTTTATTGGAAAGGGACTGAACATTATGGTGCAGTATGTTTATCATTTGCAAGTACCTACACGAATGATTTTCTGCTATATCTGACTGTAGTTGCTATATATTTACTCCATTTTTATCTCAAGTGCGTGGTCGAAGGTTGTTATGTGTCCCGGCAGTGACAGGTTGGGAGGAAAATGGAGAATCAGGTGTAGATGAATTGGTAGTGGGAATGGGAGAAACGGGAGTAGGTTCAGAGGAGGAGGTAAGAGGGTTCGAAATCAGGGTGAGGAGGTAGAGAACGTAAGGAAGGTGAAAAGGATGGATTTTTGGCAGGAGACTGCGTAGGACTGGAGCTGTGCAAGGTTGTTACCGACTGCATGTTTTCCAGCAAGGTTCATGTGAAGACCATGCCGGGTGAAGTGTTTTGCTGAGAGGAAATTAATTTCAAAAAGTGTGACATTTGATTCTCTCAGTTTTAATTGTTGGTTTGCGTACTTAATCTCGCTGCATAATGATGGTCTGTTGTACCAGAAGGGCAGAGTCGAGACTACAATGTTAGTATTTTGGGCGGCACATTGTAATTTGTTTACATGTTGTTCAGGTGTAAAGTGACCGCCCAAGTTAATGTCATTCTGCCCTCCTATGATAATGACTGTCTCCTGATTGGTCAGTGTCTTCGCGTGGATGTCCAACTCTGCAGTCACATCTGCAAACCTCCCGTTAGGTTCAAAAATAGATGAGACTGAGAAGTTGGAGGGTGACTTCCTACTGAGAATGGAGGAAAGATGGCGGCCATGGCTGTCAGCTAAAATAAGTACCTGTTTTTTAGGCTCAGTAGGAATGTCTTTATTTTGAAGTGAGCTTGGATGTGCAGGTTCACGTGTTTTGGCTTTGGCGCGCTTCCTAGCTTGTTTGCGTTGGTTTGTGCATGTATTTGTCGATGGTAAAGCAGGGTTGTGAGGATCAGGAAGGCGAGGAAACTCTGTTTCATAATCTAAAACACTAAATTTGTTTTGAGTTGTGAATGGATGCGGTGTCGGTGTCTTCTGTACAGTCGCGGGTACACGGTTGGTATTATTCGAGGTGTTGCTGACTTGTACCCAACCGTCTGTGTAGAGACCGTCTGTGTTTAAAAATATAAAACATCAATGAAAAATGTGTCGCATCTCTAACCCTGATCAAAATTCATAAGCAAGAAAAAATGAATCTTAAATTTATAAAATTTTACGTTAATGTTAACTCAGGTGATTCTGAATTCACACTAAACAATTGTATTTTAAAAATTTAAATTGGTGTCATTCGACGCGGACTCCCTTGCCTCCTGCAAATTAAAAGACTTTGGTACATCGCGTGACCACTAAAATACACGAAAGCGAAAGTAGAAAAAGCGGAAAATTACAAACGCTCTTTAACATATCGGCGAATTACGAGGATGTACGTGTGTGCAGTAAAAACGTATCCCAGTGGATTGCTCCGCACCTCCACAATTAGGAAGGTAGTGCAGGGCGGCGAAATTCCCAGCGAGCGCGCAAGCGGCGGCCGCGGCGTTCACCGAATTGCTCGAGGCAGGCTAACACCCCACTATATCACTCAAGCGCTCGGACGGAGCCGCTGTTGAAAGTAGATACCCGGCTATTTTATCTGAAACTTTTTAAAGACCTCATGTTTGCGTTCCTGTCCGCTACTTTTCAGGCCGAATTTAAGGGAGGAAAAGCACAAGGAACAAGCGGACGCCGCAAGATATATCGACCGGCGTAATGGTAAAGCGAACGCGCGAGATAAATCGATAATAACAGAACGCGCGCGTGGAGAAGCGTGGCGCGTGTTTACGGGTCTCCTCCATGCAACGGCGTGCGGCCCCGGCGTGGAAGCCCTACGTCCAAAACAACGCGCGGTGCATTATAATCGGCTGCCATTAAAATATCCAATATCGCCACGACTCATCTGGCTGTGGCGTCGGGGCAGGCGCGCTTCTGTGTTATTAGCGGGCTGCGCGGGGGTAATGGGATATAAAGGTGCGCGCGGCCGCCGCCGCGACCCTCCGCCGCCGTCCATCACAGCGCGGATTTTAATTAGCGACGGGGGCCCGGGGCTCGGGGGCGCTGGCCCCGCGCGCCCTCGCGACCCCCGGGGCTGCCGCGCGCTTCGGGAGCTTCCCGCCCTCCCCGAACACGGACACCCGCCAACTTGATGGTGGGAAAATGGAGCTGCCAAACTTTTTCCCGCTTGTGTATCAAACATTAGGTCCACGATGTTCCAGAAATATCTCGTACGAGCGCGCAGACCGCCCGTCCGGCCGTGTCACGGGGACAGGGAGCTCAGTCTTAGTTCTTCAGAGTTGTTTCCTGTTGGTCGAATTTTTATAAGATATTTCTTCATTTATTTGCTTTTACGAATAATTTTATAGTATGCCATTTGTTCGTAATAAATTGATGTTTTGGTTTACTTCATATTTATGTATTGGTTTATATTATTTGGGTTATTTGGTTTATTTATTTTGGCTAATTGATAGTGTATGTAGTAACAATCTGACAGTGTTCTTACAATAGTCAACGTCGTGCCGCAGAGAACTTGCCGCCTTCCCCGAAAACGGAGATCCTCGAAAACAATGGTGGGCAATTGATGCTACCAAAGACTACCAGGGTGTGTATCAAGGATTAGGTCCACTGTGTTCCAGAAATCGCTTGTATGAGGCATCTTCCATTCCTATATCACGGAACCAGGGAGCTCGGTTTTATCTCTTCAGGGTTGCTCTCGCCTGCCGGTCGTATATGTATTATATTTATTTACTTTACATCAAAACCAGTTGAAAGCTGTGTCTGACGTGCTACGGGGAGAAGTGAATTCTGTGTACGTTTTCATAATTCTGTGATCCCTACCCTATTTGAATTTTGAATATAAAAAAATGAACGAGAAAGAAATATTCTTTCCTCATTCACTTATTTTTATATAATAATTTTATACTATGATTTTGTTCTTTATAATAATTTTTTTTTGGTTTATTTGACTAATTGTCAGAGGATTTAGTTCAATCTGACCATATCCTTACAATGCAGCTCCTGTATTTTGCCCCTATTCCCCAACGTTGTGCATCCTTAACGCGCGTGATGGCCATGGACTTTGAACACGTTCACTGCCAAGCGCATGATCGCTATACTACGCCTCTGTACCGTACAGGGTTCTGGCGCACGTCTCCGAGCCAACGGTATTGACGCACTTCTATAGTATATGCGAGAACATACAAACTTGCACCAATATTTATATTATATTATATAGAATTACATTTATTTACAAAAATGTACGAGAACAAATATGGACTCAGGGGAACGCAACTACGCTGATGTTAACACTAAGGAGACAAATGAATGCACGAGACCATATGGTCTTGTAATAAAAGCATTAAATCTCCCTACGAGGCCATGTGCATGCAGGCCATGCATTGCATGACAGCCAACGTGTTAATCCTACTGCCTCCGCAGCTCTCGAGTCCTGAGGCATGCAATTGCTCAGGCGTGTGCTTGATTTCGTGCACAAACGAGGAGAGCTATTGCCGCCCCTCCTAACCTGTCATTCACACCGTGAAACCGAATTGCGCGCCGCGAAATCAATAGAATTATATCGCCAGATGTCGTGCCAATAGCTAGGGATCCAATACGTCCCGGATTTTTACTTTCTCGTATACGTACAAATATACGTAGTAATATACGTAGATATAGTTATGTAATACTGCGGAAAATCGATTTCGAAATTTCAACGGAAATACGTGTTTTGAGGTTCCCATATACCGAAAAAGTGTTATTTATTTTAATCGTTCGTCCGTCCGTCCGTCCGTCTGTCCGTTTGTTAACATCACTAGCGTCTAACCCATACGTATGATTTTTTCCACAATTAATATTCGAAATGCTGCGATTTTGAAAAACATTCTTCCAAATTTGGGGGTTCTTTACACGAAGCCCCACGGACACTTTCAAAATTGTCGTAAAAATCGCTCCAAACGTTTTCTTTGAATTATTATAAGAATAGAGTAAAATACACTTATAAAGGTGGCATAGGTCCAATTTTCACTGTTAATTATGAATTTTCGAATATTTCAAAAGTTTCAACTGTTTCGGCATCTTCATACAACTACAAAATTAAAGATAGATTTTTTTCTTCAGATGATTTTTTTTTCCATAATTAGTTCTTTCATTAATGTCACGTACATTTCTTTTAAAACTTTTAGTAGTTTGTGCGCAATATTGCGAGAAATATGTCAATTTTAAAAATTACAAAAACAAGATTTTCTAAAACACGGCTCATATTTTAAAATTTTGTTAGGGAGTGCTAAATGATACCATAAGTGCCACATTGCTCTATTCTTTTGTTTCTTCAAAAATTACAAAAATGTAATTTTCTTGACTTGTCACTCACGTCGTTAAGATTTATCTTAACGGCAAGTTGTTCACATTATCGTATTCATGAAGATTTGTGAGTCAAATGGTGTTATATAAAGTTTCTCGAAAACTTAAATTTGTGCTGTGAAAATGAGCTCAAATTTCCGCTTTTCAGAAGCGTTCAAACGCCATTTTCTCTAAAACAGTTTCAAATTTTTTCTTCAATCTGTTCGTATGGATAGTACTAATTGCACACTTTATGATGATATAAAAGTCATTTTGCCATATTCTTTTATTTTTTCAAAAATTAAAATATCAATATAATTGTTTCAAAAAATAAACTATCAATATCTTTTTTCAAAAATTACCATCTTAAACGCTCTTAAAATGCACATTTCAGGCGATTTGTATACACAATTGCATTTGTGAATATAAGTGTTTCCAGTGTCTTCCAATAAAGTTTTTCGAAAACTCAAAAGTTTTCTGTGAAAAAGAGCTTGATATTTCGCATTTACTGTAACGGTTTATGCCATTTTCTTAAAAACGGCTCCATAATTCTCAACAAAAATTTCCATGTAGAACGATGTTTTATTCATCTATAATATTCTTGAAGTAATATTTCGGTACTACCGTTAAGAAACCGAAAAAATGAGAATTTTTTTATATGCACTTTGGCCGGCTAGAGGATGGGGGCAAAACCAAATAGTTAGCCCAGACCAAAGAAATTAGAAAACTAACTAGGAGGAGGAAATTGTGCCATTCGAAGCACCCCAAGTTAACCTTTTCCCGGTGTAACGACAAATCATTTCGGAACCTAAAATTCCCGGGTTTTAAAAACACAAAAAAAATTGTCCGACATTTTTTGATAGTACGTACGGTTAGATTGAATCGAAGACTTTGACTTTCCCGATTGTCAATGATTCGTTAGAAAGATTTCGTTCGTTTGCGACATTACTTTTCGCTCGCGTCTCCAGCAGTGAGTTTTATGTTGTTTGTATTCGAAATAATTGTGGGCAGTTTAATCGAATTTTATTTTAATAAAAAGGAAACATAATGCCGGAGAAAAATTGAGTTTTCAATGAAAATTTAGAGGCACAATTCCCGTATATAAAAGAAACTACTGGCTGGAGCAAAGACGAATTGGAATATGGTATGTGCCATGCAGTATTTAACTTTTTAAGATTTTTAGTTTTTTAAAATAATCAGTCTCAGTCTTCAGAAGCTATATATTGGCAGATCATTAGTATAATGCACTTCCTTTAAACGCACTAAAAGAAGACAATTATTTCTGTGTTCATAAGTATTCTGAATTATGATATTTTGTCCTCTTTCCCAACATGATTTTGTGTTGTGTTCCGATTTTTTGTTTAAAAAATATGAGAACCCTACAATAGCGCCACAATTTATAGCTAACGAAAGTATAATGACCCAGCCCAGAGTAAGATGTGAAAGAAGGGAAGTATCTGATTTTTTTACTTTCTCGTATATATACGTAAATACAAAATAATGCACGTAGTATAAAGAAAGTTATGTAATGCTGCTGAAAATCGATTTTGAGATTTCAACGGAAATACACGTGTTGGGGTCCCCTGATAACGAAAAAGTGTTGTTGTTGTTGTTGTTGTTGTTTTCTTCTTTTTTTTTCCTTCAAAAGGTCAGTCCGTCCATCCGTGAACACCTTGAACACTACTAACGCCTAAACCATGCGTTCAATCTTTTTCAAATTGAAGAAACCCCTGTCCATCTGGCTCTATTTGAAACTTTGAAATTTTGAAAAATAATCTTTAAAATTTGTGGGTACTTTACATCAAGCCCTCCGGACATTTTCAAAATTTTCTGAAAAACGGCTCCACATATTTTCTTTAAATTTCTTGAAATAATAGAGTATAATACACTTATAAATGTGGCAGAGGTCCGATTTTCACGGTTAACTCTGAATTTTCGAAAATTGCAAAAGTTTAATTATATAGTTGTAGGAAGACACCGCAAAAATCAAAGACAGAGATTTTTACTTCAAATGAAATCTGATGTCCATAAATAGTTCTTTCATTCAGGTCATGTACCCTTTTTGAAAACTTCAGCAGATTTCGTGCAATAGTGCATGCAATATTTGAATTTTAAAAAAATGACAAAAGCGAGATTTTCTCAAAAACAGCAACTTTTTTTCTCAAAATTTTTGGTAGGGGTATTGCCTGTTAATATATATATATATATATATATATATATATATATATATTCTTGAAGTAATATTTCGGTTGTACTATTAGGAAAGCAAAAAAACCGAGGAAATGTCAAAAAATGTACCTTGGGCGATGATAGATGACGGCTGGCCAGAGAATGGAACAAGACCTTAAAGCCCGACCACATCAAGGAAATTAGAAAAATTCGTTACGAGAAAGTCTGTGCCATTCTGTAGCACCTATAGTTTATTCCTAAAGTCTTGAGAATAATTTCAGAATATTTAGATGAGCATTATGTTTATTAAAAAGTGATCTAATTAATTTTAAGGTGTTTCTGCATTCTGACAAAAGATATAAAAAGATAACTTTATGGGTCATATCCTATGCTAACCTTTTATTTATTATTTATATGTCTATTTATTTTTTAAGAAGAGAAATTACTTCACGTATTTTCTTTTTATGAATTTAGATGATAGGAAGAAGTAACGACACGAAAGGCAAGACCTTACCAAAAACTTGTTCAACGATATTAACATTAATGTGTGTACATAAATAAGTGTAAAATACTGAATTTTCCGCTCTATAAAGATCAGATTTAAACAAGTCGCTGATCATGCAAGCCTCCAAAGTCAAGGTGAATCTAGCCCTATCGGTCAATTTCGTTATATCAGTGGAATTACTCATAAGAATCAACTCATAACCTTCACAGAAATGGCGAGACATACTTGAAAAAAGCGTGTCATTCCAAACATTCACCTCTTTTTTCAGTCACTACCCCAAATTCTAGGTAGAATCGTTGTAAAATACAAAAAGGGACCAAACAATTTTTATGCTTATATTTCTGTTCTTGGGGAAGCATCTGTCATGAGAAATATACACTTATATCCATGTCGTTTGAACGTTTTCCGGAAACGACGATAAGAATTTCCGTTTACTTGCCGCTAAACGACGCATCGCTTAAGCAGGAAACGACTATCGTGGTAGTTGTATTTCCGCCTATCTCTCCCTCTCTACTAGCCGCATAAAGCTCGCAGATATAAAACATTTATTCATCAAATCTAAAATCAATAAAGGTAGATAAGTTTTGAATTATTGCGAATTTCTAATACGCAATATGATGAATGGAATTAGGCAGTATTTGTCTGCAATGTATCAAAAAATGGTAGCAGGACGAAGTCGATAAGATGAATCTATACCATTTTAGGTGTTTTAATGACACCTGTTTTGGCTTTATGTTTAAAAATGTATGTTAGATTATATACAGATACATATATTATATATAGATACACATCCACAGACATATATATATATATATATATATATATATATATATATATATATATAATACATACACACATACACATATTTCTTACAACCAAACTAGTCAAAATTGGAGATTTTTCAGGAGACACCAACAACATCGTAGCATAGTAATGAAATTGTGATTTTCACACGCCTTATATCTTTCAGAGGGTTTGGTACTTGCCGAAAGGAAATGTCCTAGCAGATTGCGCCACTTCTAGGGAATAATTTGGTAAAATGTCTCAAAATATGGAAATTTGGACATGTTTGGTTCTTGTAACATATAATCCGTGAATTTGTAGAAATAATTTAATTATTTGCAGGGTTGTAGGAGAGTATTGTATTTGATTTTTAGCATTGTGTGTGCTATTTTGGAAACCTTCATGTGTGGTCGACTTCAGTATCATTTGTTGTTCCAGGCCTTGGTATGTATTAATACGTAAAGTCTGGTATCCCTGGTCCATTCGTGGTCACCGAGCGTTTTTGCAAAGTAGGCAAGTCTATCTTCGAAACATTTCGTTTCTTCCATGGAATCAAGGGAATGTTGGAAGGACCTGAGAAAAACAGTAGTTTAATAGAAATCAATGAGTTAAAAAAACCATTATTTACAAAAATATTTTCGCTTAACCCGCAAGACGAACACACATTTGTACGGTCAATTTCTTTTTTTCTTGTGGATGGGGGGATGGTAAGAGAAATTGGCCGAAAATTCTGAATTTAATTTTTCCTGCGTTTTTAAAGATTGATTTAATGTCAGTGTTTATTTGACGTGTGTGTAAATATTCTGTATATAAGGAATCAAACTCGGCAGATATGTATTTTACTGACACTTCTGAGGATTTTATGAAAACAATTTCGGAAACAAATATCGCAAATATTTTGAAACTTTCATCTTAAATAATGTGGTTTTCGTGAGGTCAACAGCTTTTCCTGAAATGTGAAGACTACTGACTGAGAAGACTGGTCAAAATAATTTTGTTTGAGCTTTATATTTTAATCTGTGCAATAATTTAGCATTTTTCACAAAACAGTTTAGTTTAATATTGTATTTAAACATTCAATATTCGCAGTTGTGCTGCATTTTTGCAACGTTTACCTGATGTGGGTCTCGTTTGGCTTTATTTTGAGAGCGGCTTAGAATATTCCGAACCCTTCCGGTCCCTTGCAGGCAAGACAAAGGGTGACAGGTTTCCCAGCCTGCTTATTTTCTAGTACTTAAAGTGTTTGAGATTCATTCGTATTCTTTGTAATTGTGTTCTTACGTGTTTAGAGTAATAGTAGACTTTTCTACAAAGTGTGCAAAATCAAAGTCGTCATAACTTTCTGATACGAAAGCGTGTGAAACTTACGAATGTTATTCCTCACTTCTGTTCTCATCAGATTTATTTATTTTATTTATTTTACGTCAAAAACAGTTAAAAACTGCGTATGACGTGCTATGGGGAAAAGTGAATTGTGTGCACATTTTCAAAATTCTGTGATCCCTACACTAAGTCATATACTACTTAAATTTTGAATTTTTGAAAGGGAGAAAAAAAACAACAAAAACTCCCATGTAATAAAATCTATTTTCAAGGATAAACAAGCAATAAATTTTGACTATTGAAAGGAGAAAAAACAAACAAAAACTCCCATGTAATAAAATCTATTTTGAAAGATAAATAAGCAACAAATTCTGTGCTCCTATTACTTCCTGCCGCGACAACATGGAAACGATAATTTGAATAATTGTATCTCCACTGAATTCTAGAAGACGTGCACAGAAATGAAGTTACATTTATGTCCAGAAGCAAAACAAGGGATCTCAGATTTGCTCAAGGATCAGGAAACTGGACGAAAAACCTGAACGAGATGGGGGTCATTGACCCGGAAGCTGCAGTACAATAGTTGTTACAGGTTGTTTATACTCATTTATACAGTCCAAATGGTAAATAATGCATTATGTATCATTGTTAAAATTAATGTTACTTTTCTTGTATGCTCAGTATAGTCTCTAATTTATAGAAACCACTTGGGATTTAAACTTTTCTATTGAATTTAATCGTTTAATGTCATCTGGCAAAATGTTGTAAAATAATGTACATGTATTGTTTGTGAAGGTTTTGTAATGAACTGTTGGTACCGTCACCTGATGAACATGATTTCTACGTCGAATGTTGTCAGAGGAGTTTCTTGGAACGGTTGGCGGTAAACATCGAGTGAAGCCGAAGCAATTCAGGCATCATTGGATTTGTGAAGGTAAAGTCTGAGTAATATTAATTGGTATTATTTATTTAATATTATTTTCATTATTAATATTATTTAATATTATTTTGACGAAATACGAAATTTGTTAATCTCCACCTATTGATGGGTATGTGCTGCAGATTGCAAGTGATTGTTTAAATATAACAATGAACTAAACAAATTAAGACAAAAACTGAAGTTTAGGAAATTAGTGTTACATAGTAAGTTCAAAGTAAATAACTGTGATCCTGGAACAAAACTTTCTAGTATTCTGTAAAGACGTTATTGAAGGTCAGATATTATTTGCCAGCTATTAGTTGGTCTCAGTTTCAAGTAACACCTTGAGAATTTTTAATAAATTGGCAATTGCCTATTCTACAAAATTAGAAACAATCTTCGAATTCATACGAAGGTAAGTTGGGGTTGTATTACTGTTACGCACTAAATTAAAAATGTCTCATTAAATAAATTATTAGAATCGTTAGAACATTCGAGAAAAAGTACTTACATTATATCCTTGAGAATTTTTAATAAATTGGCAATTGGTCTCAGTTTCAAGTAACATTAAAATTGCATTAAAGATAACATTGTCAAAATGGATATTGTTAAATAGAGAAAGGATTGTATACTTATGAACCAAATAGTTTTTCTGATTTAGTAATTTCCAGAATAACGAAAGAAGTAGGGTAACATTATATAATTATAATATTACAATCTAGTAATAATATTACTAATAGTTTTGTTTTACATTAACCCAGTTTTCTTTCTCATTTTCTTCTTTTATTGGAACTTTCTCATTTTAGTACTCAGTTCCTATGTAGCCTTCCTACAAGCAAATTCATTGCATCAGCTATTTTTATTATTATTTGTTAAACTGTGTGAAAAGGTAATTCTGAATACATATTATTTATTGTCCATAAAATTATTACTTTCAGGGAAATTACGAAAATAAATCCAACAGAAGGAAACAAAAGGGCTGCAAAAAGGAGGAAAATATTTGCTTTTGCAGTTTTTAAAGTGGCCAAAAAGAAGTGTACAAAGTAACAAATTGTGAATTTTTCACTTCTCAATTGCTAATCGTTTTGTATTTTTTAATAAAATATTTTTTTGTTTATCAATAAAGTATAACATTTATTAATTCTTCCATATTCAATAAACTTTAAATTAATGTACACATGAAAAAATGCAAATTAATGTAAATAAGTACATTGTTATGCAAGTGCAAGTAAGTTAATGTACATGCGAATTAAAATTAAAGAAATAAGTACATCGCAATTAATGTGCGTGTGTACATTAAATTTAATTGCATGTACACTAAATTTAATTTTTTGATTGTTTCGATTTTTTCGTGTTTCCGGCCGCGTCAACTGCTTTGGTCATTAGTCCCGTAAGTGTAGTGCATTTTTTCGTGAGAAGGCGGTGATCTTCACCCGCTGGATGGTGAAATCCGGCGCCGGCTAGTGGGGTTTCCCCCTAACCAGGACTCTCCCACCAGCGGGGCACCACCCCAGCCGGGACAAGCTCTTAGCTTCCGACCGGTCTCCCGGAATATGTGGTAGTGTAGTGCATGTTAGTATAAGTGTGTGTGTAAGGGGAGATGACAGGACAAGGAAGATAAAGGAAAGATCGCGCGCGGTCCGTGGCCCGTTTGGTAGGGTACTGTTTCGGCATTCGCCGGGTGTTGATCGGAGAAACCACGGAAAACTACCGATCAGAGCAGCCAGCCGCTACAATTCTCCTCCAGACAGCGACTGAATTCGACCTAGCTGAAAAGCTAGTGTCGAAAATCCTGCCGCCGTCAGGACTCGAACCTAGGACCTCCCGGTAAGAGGCGCTGCAAACATCAGTTGATGCACTGAGCTACCGCTCCCGGTGATAAATTTAATGTACACGTACTTTATCATCAATGGATTTACCTGTACTTCACTAGAAAATATCGAAAACAAATTGTAAAGAAAATAAAAAGAGTAGTTGAATCAATTTTTCAAAAATTAAATAGAAAAACAAAGTGTTATAAGTAAATACAGGATCACACTTATAAACATAAAACTTAAAACTGTTCAGTGGATGCCTCCTTCAAATAATATGTAGTGAATAGCATGAACTAGATGCGAGGTGAGAGGGCGAGAAAGTAGTGGAAACGACGATAAGAGAAAGTGAATTAGTAAAATGATTTAAAATTATTCTACTTTCGACAAGAGAATTTTCCTTCGACGTTGTTCGTGGAGACTGCTTAAATACTACGAGTTTTCACAAATTATGCGTAAAATGAAAGCAATTTGAAGCCCAGATTTTCTCAAAAATTATTCCAATTCTTTTTTCTAATTTTTTCCCTCATGTAGAGTAAATTACGCTTCAAAATTGCCGATTTTCATTGAACTCACTGATTGAGGTAATTTATGATCCCACGTAACTACGTAATTATAAAACATCCAACCGTGAGGTTGCTACTTACAGGTTAATGAAATATGTTCTTGAAAATTACATCATTTAATAATGTCATGCCATTTTTATTTATTTTTTTAAATATGAGTTCCACCTGTTCAACATCCTTTCTACTTTCTAGCTACTATTTACGCTGTAGAGAGAAACTTGTGTAATGATGCCCGAAAAAACGACGCTTTTTCGACAGAAAAATTCTTATTAGAGGGCCCTAGTAACAAAAACGTGGATAAATCTAGATGATAAATTTAGAAAATAAATCCTCTAGCACTTGGTGTATCCAGAATCCATGTTGTGTGGGTCCTTGATACGGAAAAATCGAATGACGGTAAAACGTGTCTGTCCGTCCGTTCGTTTATAAACAAAGCTAGTGGCTAAAGTCGATTTTCTCCAAAATTGACATTTCGCAATCGATCTGACTGATGTCCCGGCCGGCTGAATTAAACCGTTTTTTTTATTTTTCGGGGTACTTTACGTGACGCCCTAGTCCATTCTACAAATTTACAAAAAGGGCTCCAGAAAATACCCTCAAAAATCAAAATATCTGTTTCAAACTCGAGTTCGCTCAGATCGATCGCCAAATATCAATTTTTAATGAAATAATCTGAACGGTTTAGGTGCTGATGTTGACCACAGACAGATAGACTCATTATCGTGAACCAATGTTTCGGTATCTACGACCCACAATGCTCTACGGGCCCAATATCTACGGGCCCTGGTATCGAAACAGTGGATGATCTTATTTTTATGAGATTTCTGTGGAAAATTCGTCGATTTTTACCACTGTATTACAATACTTTCTCCTTACTACGTAAGCCGAGAAAGTAAAAACTCAAAATAACAGAAAAACTTTCGAATGTATAATCTGATTGATATTACAATTTTTATAGAACATATACTTATCTTCTCTTTCACTGCGATCTGTGTTCATATATGACAAAAACATGGAATTTAAATTGATTTTCGGGTGAAACATCAAAAGACAATATTGCTCAAATAGCCATTTGCAATGTTTTTGCCCCTTACTTAGAACGAAGTTATTAAGACCAAAATAAACATTTCTCACATATACGACGCAGTTTACGTAACTCAGAAATTCGTGTATATAGTGAAAATCCATCTGGAAACAGAAAAATTGATACTAGAGCTCGGACATGTAGGCACTAAAAAGGTTGAAAATATGCAGGCAAATAGGCACTTAAAAATAGACAGGAAAATGGGCATTATAGTTGCCAATAAGCAGGCACTTAGGAAGTAAAAACTTAAAAATAGGCAGGGCAATGGGCATTATGGTTGAATAATATTAAAATTTATGCGTACTACATAAAAGATGAACACACTTCTCTAAAAACAAGTCGAATTTCTTCGATTGTCAAAACATTTTTCAGATTTGGATATTTGGATTTTCATGTTTTGGAAATGGAATGTTTGCGGCATGGCACAAGTTTGTGTTGAATTTCTTTTTTTCTGCGTGTTTTATGTTGTAAGAAGTATTTTGTTTGCACAGTTTACCATCTTTTCATAACAGTGGTAAAAAAATACATTTTCAGTCTGCTGTGAATCTTCTTAATAAATCCACTCTTTTAGCAATGCACTTGAAACTTTCTCTTTTGGCATTGTATCAAGCATCCTTAACAGGAACAGCAAATTTACTGATCTCGCATGCACGAAACTTCAAAACCAATACAAAATTATCGAAGAAAACTCTCCCTATCTTGTGTAATTCTACCTTTCAAAACGCGAAAAATGCCGGAGCGCTATTTTTTAAAAGATTTGTGTTCTTGGTAAGGAACCGATAGCTCACTAATCATTGCGAAGATGGAAAAAACGAGAGCAATTTCCTTTACTCTGGAGCGCCCGACGCGGTTCGGCGAAATAGGTAAGGTAACCCGCCAGGTGTCAAGTGCTCATACCAAGCGACCCTGCTCGGCGCGTTACAGGCAGGAACACAGGACATAGAGCTTCTCGATTAGAGGACATCCTGGCAGATTTTACGCGGTTGTTACTTGCTTGGTAAAATATTACTCATCTGATTTCTCAAAAAAGTATTGTAGAAAACAAAATATAGTGAACAAAAAATATTAAAAGTGCAGAAATTTCAATATAGGCACTTATAGGCTTTTAACGCTCAATTAAGCAATTGTCTCTAAAACAGGCATTTATAGGCATTATAAAACCCTCGCAAAAGTCATTCCTGAGGTAAACATTGATAATGGGGTAAGTTGCCCAAAAATATATTCAACGAAATAAAATAGGCAAAAAGGGCATTGTCCGATCTCTATTGATTACGCATATATAACTCATCACTGATTCACAGGAAGAGGCTGGTCACGTTTACAAAATGTAGTACATGATTTCCTGTTTAATGACATTTTTACAATTATTTTTCTTAATTTTTTGGAATAAACAACGAATGATCCAAAGAAAACATGAAAAGAGGCAAATTCCGACACATGATATATCCGTACCGAAATATAAACTTGTTCAGAAATTAGCGTATGCCATAACACGATTGTTTTGCTGGTGCAAAAGGAAAGCGAATATCCGGAAGGAGTGTTCTGGAATGTTCATTCAGCTGTCAAAATCCTTCCTTTGCATTAACACGGGCATGCACGGTGCTCTTCTCACTTTGCATGGGAGCACAATTTTATTAGCACGCTGCAATTTTATTAGTGAGTAAGCGCTGCTCTTGACCTTTACAGGCGGCGTTGAAGTTGACTTGAACTCATCGTAGCAGAATGAATCGGCCGCGCATGACAAATGAATGGAGGTGAAGGTGCAGTAGCGGATTTACATTTTCGGAAGGAATGGAGCTAGAGGGCGGGGTATGGGGCCTGAAGACCCCCTCTCAGGAATGTTTGTTTAATTTCTACCCTTTGGGAGGTTGTAAATACTACTTTCTCAGAAATTATTATTATTAGTATTATTATTAGTATTATTATTTATATTATTATTATTTTTATTATTATTTTTGCACTTGTGTGAGGTAGAAGTTTACTTCTCCGTGCATTCCATTGAACCATGGTTCGATATGTGGTATCAAGAGGTGTGTCCACCTTCCTTTAGTATCCCTGTCCTACCTCGCCTGCCATTCCGCCAGTAGTGATGTTCGGGCGCTCTTCTTAATGTCTTCTTTCGTCCTACTCGCCGGTTGTTCCCCGCTGAAGTCAGCAGAATTTTCCGCTTCGTCATACACCGCTTTTCTTTCTCTAGCCAACATATCAATCGGTGGTGTTCTGGCCAGTACCCTTACTGCGCTGTCGGATACTGTGCGATAAGCTGACACTATTCTCAGCCCCAATCTCCGTTGCACTTGTGCGTACTACAGCCCCACGCTTGCTTTACCTAGTTTGTCAGCCCACACCGGAGCCGCATAATGCACTTGTGAGTGGGCTACGCTCGCAATCATACGCATCTTGGCTTCTTTTGGTCCTCCTATATTTGGCATAATTCTGGAGACGTTGGCTCTAGTTGCTGCTGCCTTGTCTGCCATTTTGCTGATATGGGGCCCGAAGCTCAGCCAATAGTCTATTTCGACACCTAAGTATGTAATTTGGCGTTTCCAGGTGATATTTACTCCGTCCAAGGTGATGCGGAGGAATTGGATAGCTCTTCTGTCCGTTACTAGTACTGCCTCTGTCTTTGCGTCATCCATCTTTTAACTCTGAAGAGAGACTCATTTAGGACTCTAGCAGTTCTGTGTTTTCACTGTGGCTACTAATCAGCGTGTCGTCTGCATATCCAATCAGCTGGGTATGTTGTGGTAGATCGATTTTTATAAGGTCGTCATATATGACGTTCCATAAGAATGGGCCTAGTCCAAACTAGGTCCATGTGGTACTCCACATGTCATTTCTTCCTCCAGCCTGAAAGCATCCTCGTACGTAATCTTCCCTTCGGATAAGTAATTCTCTATGATTCTAAGTAGGTATTCTGGGACCTGCTTCGCGACCAGGGCCTTAGTAACATCCATCCATCTAGCGGAGTTCAAGGCATTCCTAATGTCTATGGCCACCAGGGAGCATAACCCCTTTTTCCTGTTCGTTCCTCTTTTAGCTGCTTCAGCTATACGTACAACTTCCAGAATAGCATCTGTGGTCGAGCGGCCTTTTCTGAGGCCAAATTGTCAGAGAAGTTCATTCCTGTTGTTAAGTGTTTCTCTAGTCTTTGCAGAATCTGCAATTCGTCGTTCGTAAAGATATTATTCTCATCAAATTCATAATTACTGTGTTTATTCCTTCTCCATGGGCCTCCCTTACGGAAAAGACCTCTTATAATTTTCCTCATCCATTCAGGGTCTTCTAGTCCGGGAATCTTCTTGTTCATACCAAATTTTTTTGTTACAATTTTATATGCCGTACCCCATGGATCATCTTCCACCTCTTCAAGTAGCTCTTTCCATCACTTTAATTTCCTATTTTGTATTTCTCTTTTCAGCTCTTTTTGCCATACTTTGTGCTCTCTACTTAGTGATTCGTCAGTTTTGGTTCTTGTAGCAAGTCTCCTGGCTTTAATGCACTTCTTCCGTAGCTCTGCTGTCTCTGCGGACCACCAATACACCTGTTGCCTTCTCCCTGGACCTCTGCGTCAAGGCATAGACGCTGAACACGCAGCCTTCAATATGTCCCTCAATTCTTTTACTGTTGTCTCTGGGGTGTACGGCTTCTCCACCTTCCACCTCGAATGTAACAAAATTATTCAAAGTAGCCAAAACGTACCCTTACAGCCCACACCATAATATACATTTTTCTTCTCCCACAGAAATTTTAAAAAAATCATTAGAAACCCCTCCCAACAAAAAAGCACCAGAACATCACATCACTAACATGGCAATAAGAAACCTACCCATATCTGCAATAGCCTGCGTAAATATATATTATATCTTGCTTCAGAACTGGCTATTGCCCACATTCATGGAAACATGCAACAGTAATCCTTGTAGTTAAGCTAAAAAAGAATGCAACAGAGATAAATAGCTATCGCCCTGTTAGCTTGCTAACTACCTTCTCAAATGTTTTTGAAAAAATATTTCTATGTAGGCTTAAACATCCCCTAAAAGCAATTAACCCAATCCCCAAAGTACAGAGCGGTTTCATGGATCTACGCAACATCAACTGTTAAAAAAATCTGAACACATCTACTCAGCCTTTCAATAAAAACACTATACCATAGCACTCTTTAGATGCAGCGCAGGCCTTTGACCGTACCAAGCACCAAGCTCTCGGTTTTAAACTTACCCAAATAACACACCTCATTATCTACACACTATCATTAACAAATTTTTAAGCAATAACACTTTCTCCCTCAATATCACCAGCCACGTCTCTAACCCCCGAAGCATGAAAGCAGGATTACCCCAAGGATCACCCTTTTCACCAACGTTATTCAATCTCTATGTAGCAGAATTCCCAAATCAAAAGATAAACATTTAGCATAATTCGCGCACGACACACTATACATCTTTGGCAACTCACTAGCAGACTTAAGAGCAAAAATCCAATTATACCAACACATACTTGATAGCTGAGCCGCAAAATACAAAATTTGGCTAAACCCCACCAAAACAGCAGCAAAAATATCCAAACAAAGACCATGTACTCCCCACACCCTGCTAACAATTAACAACATTTCCATAGAAGATACCTTCCCAACAAACTAATTAATTAAATACCTAGGACTATATCTCGATTCAAAATTAAATTGGCGCGATAATATTGAAACAAACATAATGCAAACGAAGGCAAAACTACATCAGTTAACAATAAACAGACCCAGTTCACTTCAACACAATACCGCCACAGCAATATACAAAACAATAATATGTCCTTTTATCACTTACACCTGTCCCATATGGATTAACGTCGCCGACACAAATATTCGCAAACTCCAAGTAATCTAAAACCAATTCCTGAGAACTATAACTAACGCCCCATGGTTAATTTCAAATAAATTAAAAAAATAATCAGCTCCACAAGGTAGCTCCACATTGTATCATTAGATCATCACATCACATACCTTGCCACAAACTTTTATCATAACATACATCAAATTCCAGCACTCACCGAACTCAGACTAGCAAAAATTCCAACCTACAGAACCAGAATTCAAAAGAAATACCCTTTCCACGTCTTTCAAATCAAATTCGTAAACATATAACCATATTAGAGAACCCATAGTGGGCAACCTCCCCAATGTAAGTTTGTATGTAAGTTTAGAATAAGTTAGTGAGTAAGTAATAAAAATTGCATATGTAAAGTTGAAATAACCACCTATGTATTTACCTTAAAAAAAACAGCTGTTGTCCTGCCAGTCTCAAATTATACGAACTTCCTAAGCTTCTTTACTCAACGCACAATATTTATTTCGAAAGGCGTAATCGAATGAATTCGAATTGATTTTACGATGAGTTCAAGTGCGAATGGGAAATGTATTAAAAGTGATTTTCGAGGTAGTATTTTATGTTTTGTGACGGACCGACGATTCGGTCCTGTTCTACAGTAAATTTGTAAAGGGATCAGGTATTCTTTCTTGCGAATGGGCTCTGAGTGCATGAACCAACAATGAAACAATTACTTTTAATGTAAAAACACAGAATGATTTATTCCCAGGAAAGATAATAGATATTACAAAATCATCGTTCCATTGGATGTGTAGAAGGTAAACAAAATAATGGTTAGCATTGATAACCTTCTCATGATACTGATAAACATGAACGATTTTCTTACTAACTACGTGAATATTGCTAATGAACACTTTCTTTCTGCTTTAACCTTACACTTCATACTGTAAATGGGAGCTCCCTTTGCATGCACTGATTTACAATCACCCCGTTATTTCAATACTTAATCTATTTTACAGACAATGTGTACCCTTCCAAAACACCCTTTCTATTCTTCACATCAAATTAGATTATTTATCAGTACATGGCAAATTCCCTCAGCTAATACCCCCTCTCACAATCGCCTACCCCCTTTTCCAAATCACTGGATTCTTTTACCGCCTAATAATGAGTTCCTTCTAGTAACAGTCTTACTGGTTTGCTGCGTTGGAAAACTCCGGATGCGCCGGCGCGATGTGCGAGCCGGGCCGTCTCGCCCGCCACGTGGCCCCCGCCGCTTCTACCCGGCTGCCGATGCAAAATCCCACGCCGCAGTCGTGCTTCGCCGGGCACGGCGATGTCCACTCGCCGCCGATCAGCAGCGTCCCCGTTTCCAATTCTTCCAACTTCGTTTGTTAAGCCCGCCGATGCTGTATCGCTATGTTCGTTTCACTCACGCTGCCTTTGTCGCACACGTGTCTATACACTCATCACTTTCCTCGCCTCACGCCGTTTAATCTTTACTGTATATCACTTAACTCGAGATCAATTAATAGTTCTCACTGTTTCTCATTGTCCTACGTTTCGATTTCTGCTCGATGTCATCGGATTCCTCTCAACTATATTTCATCGCCGCCATCATTAGCTTTTCCGCACTACCGTCCGTTACCTCTTCCACACCGACTCCCCTTCCGACTGCTTCCTCCCGACTGCCGTCGTTCCCACGATCCCCTCCTCAACTGTCGAAGTCTCGTATTTCGCGCTCGCCTCGTCTCGCCCACCCGCGGGACACTACTCCCGCTCGACCGAGTCCGTCCGGACGGCCGTCTCCACCGCGCTGTTTAAACCAAGTTGGCACCCGCGTCTATGTTCAGAAACGCGGTGCGTTTCAGTTTCAAGGAATGATTTCATTCAATGAATGATCCGTTCACATGTAGGCGCGATTATGTACGCAAACATGGTGAAATTGTTTTTCCAATTCAAATAACCCATTTTGATTCCTAAATATCTATTTTTTTATTCAGACTAGTGAGAACCCGTCAAAATTTGACGGTGAGATCTGAGATAAATGTTAACTACTGTACCCAGACTAACATTGACAATATATTGCATTGTTTGGATCTTGAGAGTATAACGAAGATAAACTGTAATGAGGTCCCAAAATTTTGAACACATGTGGCCCATGACCAGATGGAAAAGCAATATCGGCACAAAATATATAGCACTATTATACTGAAGGATATTATTTCTAAAGTTTTTTGGTGTGTTATCATCTCCTATAAACAACTGTTTGATTTCTTCTGGCATATTGCTCGAAGGAATACTTGTTTTCCTATTTAAGCAACACAGAGTAAATCGTTTGCAGAATTTCTCTCACATGGAAAGTACAAAGCAAAACAAAACTGACATTTCATTGTCAATGACCCAATAGAAAACGAAATGCCCTCACTATCACGACACCTACGCTTTCTCTTTCCCCGCGTTCTGTTAATGTACGTTTGCGTCTTTTGGGGCGCGTGGACAACGATTCGGAATTCGACATAACCTGTAAACAACTTCACTAAAGTATTACAAAACCCACAGTGCGAATGTTCTCTACAAAATACACCACAGAAGCAAATACATGCAAACTGTCAACACCACAATGCAATTATTACACTGAAACAAAACCTTGACGAATTGAAACAAATCTCAACCATCAAAACAAAACATCAAGCAGCGTGGACTCACATCTATTGACTCATGTATATCGATATTGAAACTGCCACCCTTTGAAAGAAACAATTGACTATTGATAAGCGTACTATTAAAGAATGATTTAATTAATTAATTTACACCGTAAATGTTGGTGAATCAACACAAACAATATCTGATAACACATCTAGGGATCACATTCTTTCATTTAAAAGAAAAAAACAACAATCGGTTCAGTAGAAGCTCTAAACGAAGCCATGGCAGAATACCTTATTTTTTTAAATATATAGATAGATACATGGAAATTGACCAGGAGTGATAAATATAGCAATACTGATAAAATATAGAGACCTATACATCATGTGTAACTGCTATGCTTGGACGTACACTTACAGTCAATAATAATAGCCTTAGTAGTTCTGTACTCCAATTAAATAAAAACCTGAAAAAGCGAACAGTGTATAAACTTCTATACAGTGTATAATCAGATTATTAGACATATTACGTAATTCCGTAGATAACACATTAAATATATATGTATATAAGACTATATACAAAATTACGTTGAATACTTTCAATACAATTAATAATCGTGTACGTGTACAATTAATACACGTGGGTACCGCGTGCACAGGCTTCTTGCCAGCTGGCGTATGCTAGACGAATTACATAAATCCGTAGGTATCACATAAAAGATATATAAGAACATACACAAACTTTTACATTGAACACTTACAACACAATTGATAAATAGTCGCACACACGTTCGTCTTAACGGCACACACAACAGATTTCCGCTTCCCGCCGCTTCGATCCACATGTGGAAAACACATGAGTTCTCCTGTTGCGGATGATGTGCGCATAACCGCCATCTTCAGAGGCAGCGCGCGGAGGGCACGCTAACTATCGCAGCCGCAAATTTCAAACAACAAAAGTTTTCTAGCATTTTATTAATAACGAAAGGCTTCGTAATTTGCAATATTTAGTGACCTCCATTCCTGTTTTTTTTCTTTCTTTTTTTGGTATCTCATTTGTTAAAATCCGTTCACTATGAGCCGAGTACGAGGGACAACAAATTCACGGTTTTAACGAAAATAATATTATGATTTAGGTTATTTTGAATTTGTATTTATGAGTTCACTTTATTCGAGATTTAGAGAGTTAAGATTTCCTTCGTTTTCATATTTTGTTGGACAAGACAGTCTTCGGAAATTAAATCTATTACACGCACAAATTTTCTCTCGTTCTCCACGTCAGAAATACGCATTTCTTGTTGTAAGAAAACTATTCGACGTTAGTTATCGAACCTTTAAAACTATTTTGGCCCTTTAAAATACAGTTTGTTTCAAGTGCGACATTGAGAAATCCGTGACCATGCCTTCTTTAATGAGAAAAATATGAAATCTATGTTAGATTCCAAGTTGAAATTCTTTGACAAACTCCAAAGGTCCCTGCGCCTTCCATCAACGTTCTCTGACTAGACTCTTTATACTGTCTCTTCACTGAGCAGATTTTTTTAAAAATTTTATGTCGGACAGAATCAAGCAAATGCAAAAGAAGTATCTCTAGTATAAAAACATCTTTTCATTGCTCAGATCGAATTCAGCCGCTGTCTGGAGGAGAATTCCAGACGGCGTTTGTTGTGAAGGATGGTAGTTTTCCGTGGATTCTCTTACCAGGCATAAGCCGAAGTACTCCTAAACAAGCAGGCCATGAACCCAGCCCGATCTTCCGATGCTCGTCCTTGCGCTGTGTGCGTGCATGCACACACGCACGCACGCGCGCGCGCACACACACACACACACACACATAGTATATAGTACAGTATCAACAGCTCATTACAAAAATTCACATACAATACATGTACATTATTTTACAACACTTTGCCAGATGATATTAAAGGATTAAATTCAATAGAAAAGTTTAAATCCCAAGTGAAATCGTTTCTGCTGCATAACTGTTTCTATACAATTAGAGACTATACTGAGCATCACAAGAAAAGTAACATTAATTTTAACAATGATACATAATGCATTATTTACCATTTGGACTGTATAAATTAGTATAAACAACCTGTAACAACTATTGTACTACAGCTTCCGGGTCAATGACCCCCATCTCGTTCAGGTTTTTCGTCCAGTTTCCCTGATCCATTGAGCAAATGCTGAGATGGCCCCTTGTTTTGCTTCTGGACATAAATGTAACTTCATTTTCCGTGCACGTCTTCTAGAATTCAGTGGGAAACACAATTATTCAAATTATCGTTTCCATGTTGTCGCGGCAGGAAGTATTATTCCGAAGCACAACATGATAAGAACCAAAATTTATTGCTTATTTATCCTTGAAAATAGATTTTATTACATGGGAGTTTTTCTCCTTTTCAAAATTCAAAACTTAAGTAGAATATGACTTGGTGTAGGGATAACAGAATTTTGAAAATGTGCACACAATTCACTTTTCCCATAGCACGTCATACGCAGTTTTAACTGTTTTTGACGTTATATATATTGTAACCGCTTGTCGTCGGCTACATTTATGACCAACAAAAATAGAAACGATAATACCCGACATCATGCCCTACTCGTAGTTTCTATAGTGGCGAAGAGATGGCGTCAGCCAGAAAAAGATTTCTGAACGCACTCAGACTATAGCCAATAAGAAACGTTTGTGGAAATACGGACGCGGCATGAACTTGTGTCGGAAGAGCTCGTTTTTCCTTCTTGTTCGAGTCGCCGAGGTCAACGGAAGGCTACAGGTACACCACACAGTCGACGAGGACACGCGGAAGATACCGGGATATAAAGCTTTATTAAAAGATAAATGCCTGAACATTTTTCATGGAATTACTTACTGTGAAATGTCACGAGATTACAAGAAATTTAAAATGAATATTAAACAAGATTGCAAATGAATGAAAGAACGATAGTGGTAATAGATCGAAATGAATTTGTAAAACCACGTTGCTGCATTCTCGTTGCTAGAAAATGGAGGATTATTGTATCATAGGACATGTTTTTTCTTTTTGTTACAGCTTTATTTTATTTTATTTTATTTTATTTTTGGAATTTCGTTTTGGGAAAACCTATTATAGAATTTTGAGAATTCTTAGAAGTATGGTTTATCCAACAACTAGCTTGACTTTTGCTATTACGAAGTCATAATTTGGAGTTTCGGACTCGCATTCTGATGCGACCATCGCCTCTGTGAAAGCTGTGGTAAAACTCCGCTGAACAACGAGGAGACGGCGCTCGGAAATATTCCGATTTCGACGCGACAGGCAGCGCACGGACCGTTGCAGAAGAACGACGACCTTGAGGCGTGAGCATCGCTCGACCGCCGACTACACAGCGCGGACCAGCTTGGGAATTCGCCGGTCGAGTCACATAAAAACAGAGAAACATTCATTAAATTTCAGTCTGGAAAACTTCTAAGATAGAATTATAATTGTACTAGCAAAACGTTGCAATGTGAGCTTCCTCAATAACAGACGTTGATCGGGCAAGTTTCATTGAACATTGGTCTTGCTAGCCAGTAAATTCATTTCTTTTTTACAGTCGTAAGAGGAATCAGATCAGAGTAATCCTTGTGTTTAATGATAAAGTTATTCTTGTACATAATCATTTATCTAGATTCATATGTAATTGATTTAATGCTGTTTCAAACCATTTAAGAGAAATTGCCTGTGTGAAATTTTGAACAGGAGTGAAAGCCGTTCAATTATTTCTTTTAAAGTATTACTTCATGGACAGTCAAAAGACGTTATAAAACAAAATTTCGTACTGAAAGGCTACGTAGAAGCTGAATGTCAAATGTGAATATTAAGTGTAATATTATTAATGATTTAAAAGGTATTAGAGAATTTTGAGTATTGTTTGTATGCATTTTTTTTTTGCAGGATGAGTATTTGAACTGTGATTTGTGTGTCTCATAAGTGATATTTTTGTGAAGTGTACATATGTATTTGTTGCTTGTTTCTTATAAACGGGGATCAAAATTATTATCGCTTTAGTGAAAACTGCAGTTTAGGTAGGGAACTAGCTACCATACTTTAACAAAAAAGTGAGAACATAGGAGGATATGTGAACTCCATTGTACAGAGAATTTCATTCGTTAGAATACACGTTATCTGTTATTTAAAACTACAAAATTGTGTTTGCTTGTTATTTGATCATTAGTTTAGCAAAGACGAACCCACCACCGATAGGAATTTTATCCATTAATTGAGGTATTCCAGGTTTGCGTGACGGTGTAACCACACGTCACGAAATAAGTAAATGATAGATTTACTTTAGTAATTCGGCGTACTACCAATCAGGAGGTAGGTATGTGATTTGTTACAATATATATATATATATATATATATATATATATATATATATATATATATATATATTGACCTTACCTACATGCTGTAATTGTAGTAGCTCAGGTGACAGGTAGAGCCTGAAATTTAGGTTGTGGACGGACGTGGCTACGTGACAGTCAATTGAAAGTTTAAAGACAAAATGCGTTAATGAAATTAAAGTGGTAAATTGACATTTATTATCTGAAACCAGTTTTTTTAAACCCTTGTTTTTTTTTTTATTCATGATCACAAAACTAAGCCCGATCAAATTGCCAAAACAAATAAAGCAAAAAGAGATGCGCTAACAGTAAAGAAAAAGGGGGCTGTGCGGCCTGCACGGAATGTGTGATCCAGGTAAGCCTGAGGCGTAATAGATGTTTGTTTGTCTGTCGGGCTCGACAGATTAGAATCTGCAGCAGAGGACGCGCTGGTGGTGCAACCTCAGGCAGGCAGCAATGACCCTTTCTTTGGACAGCGCCCTTTAGGAGCGGAGGGTGATTCACTCTCCTTCTCCCATTCAAAGTAAGTTAACCGACATCAGCTGGGACGTCAGTAGCGGTGACGACAGATCGGTGACGACAGATCGTGATTTTCGTAATGCGTAACGCATTTACGCGCGGACATAAACGAGCAGAGGCAAATAACATTACAAGATAAAGTTCTTTTTTCTCAGTGTGTACGTGCGATAATACCCACAAATCGCACTCATCCATGCTATTCGTATCTAGCGCCTACACAGCTCGGATGACTCGCGTCCACACCCGTACAACGCGGCGTCCCGCCTCTCTGTCCGCGACTTGAGCGTCCCGCGCCTCTCTATCAAGACCTCCCTTTCTCTGCCCTCAGCGCGTCTCAGCGCCCCTGAACCTCTTTCCCCCCAGTTCAGATATTCCCGGTTTCTGAAATTTTTGGAATTGTTGTTACTGGCCGAAGTTACTACGCCAATAATATTGTAATCGATTACGCATTGTCAATGGTACGATGATTTTCATTGCTCTCTCCGCACTATAAACAAACACAGACGGTCGCGCATACCGCCGCGTGACAGTCAGTGGTCTGAGGTTTTCAATTATCGACTCACCCCCTTGCTCGGCGACGTAAGGGCGGCGTAGATGTGTGCGAAGTGATTTAGGTCTGCAGTTGAGCACGCAGACAGTGTAGCAAAATAAATGTATTCTTTTAATCAATGGTACATTACATTGCCCCTCCTTGGATAGAATAAAATCAGGTTTTGAAAATTTTAATTTTTGAAAAATTAAGAGTTTTATCTGTTGAAAAAAACAAAAAACGTTACAGATGTAGATTCATAACTAGTGAATAATTAAAGAAAAAATGATCAGTAACATTCAATATCAAGAAAAAATTTGCACCGACCACTACTTAAATAAAGCAAAAGAACTGTCTTTACTATTTAATCAGATAAATAGTAAATCAAATTCTTTAATTTTCTCAGACACGAAGACCACAAACTGTGCCAGGGCCCAAGGTACCGAAAAGAATTATCAGAGATTGTCAATCAGTGTTCAAATAAAATCTACAGAATAGTTTAACACAAATGGTCCTGGAAATTATAAAATTATACTTCCCTGCTAGAATACATCAAGTCTTTTAAGAGGCATACATTTAGGCACGGCATCAGTTTCAATAACAAATGGTCAAATAGAGGAAAAATTTGAAAAATCAGCAGGCTGATCCCACTAGCTCTGAGGTCCACAGCAAGTGCTGTCACCTACGTGAAGTGGTAGGGTTCTTTACGAGGCCCTCTTCTAATTCTTTCCAGACCTACGTCAGCCGTTATTAAAATCCATGATTTTTCTGTCGTCTGAGTGAATTGGTACCAATGCGAGCAGAAAATCTGAGCCGAAAAATCTTTGTTTTATTAAATTTCCATAAAATTTCATCGGTATTACAGGTGCCTCGTTTCTGGGATCGTGACCTCGTTGTCCGTCGAGCATCACGTAAATCCTTACCCCGTCTTTTTCTTTTACCACTGCAATAGGGTTCAAATAGCTGTACAGATCTTTCGAATACCCTCGCTAAGCATAGTTTAACAGTTTTGATCTCTTCCCCCTCATCGACTGGAATGGGATAATTTTCATTTTAAGGTAGATCATCAGTGACCCGAATTCAAGCAAAGTCTTTAATAGGACGTACAGGTTGATCAAAACATTTACATATTTGAGAAGCATTCTTGCAGCTGGGACCGTTCGTAGTCAGAAAGTCATTATACGGCACGGCTTATGACCCCTCATCATCCCATATAGGACGCGTAAATGCCGATTTCCTATTTAATGTCACCGTCGTCCTTGATTTAGTTCCTAATACTCACCAAACTCACAATATTCCTAAATCCTATCATTTATTTTCCCGTAAATCAACTAAGTGTACGTCGTAATTAGATCCTCTATGATCAAACATGGCACATCAAATAAATTTGATTACTGAAAATAAACCTGCATGTAATTGGTTACTTTTCTCCTATCAATAACCGAAACATTTAATGGTGGGCGAGTTGGTATTGGAATGCGCTCGCTTAATGGTTTTGAGTACAACCTGAATTGCGTTCACTGCCGTTCTATCGGCTTAGATTTCGTTTCAATAAGAAACTCCACAATGGACATTTTCTGCTCGTTCTCAGACAAGTTCCATTCAGTCGTCGTTTAGGTCAAAAACTGGTATTGGCGTGTTGAATATTGGTATCAGGATAATTCGTTGGAACCAGACCAAGCCCAAACAGTTTCGGTTGTGAGTCGGTCTTATGGAATCTGATATCCATTCCACACTATTTATTATTACGGTCATTTGAGTTTGGTGGCGGACAGGAGTTGTTCCCCCTTCCTCCTGACCCTGATCATCCACGCGCCCGACTACACCATTCCGATTATCTTCTCGGGCGAAAACCTGATTTCAGATCAATTCTCTTCATAAAGGTTTGACCGCGTTCCTATCAAATTGCGCCAGCAATTCTTGAAAATAGTCAAGATTGTCGTCGTACACTGTATGTAAGGTTTGCATGCGTGGAAGTGTGCAGTTAGGGCCAGATAATCTTTTTATCGTCATCGTGGATTCACATAGTTATGTATTTTTCCAGCGTAATCTAAATATGATTGGTTTCTTCAACATCCATCCTCTCGAATTTCTCTCGGACTCATGTGTCTTTACTCTCCCCAGTAACATGAAGAAAACGAGTTGGAATTCCTCAATAAGTCTGCGGAAGGTGTGCACAGTGAAGGCCAGTGTGCAGCGTTACCCCGTAAGTTCACATAAATCATAGTTTAAGTGAGCAGTGCCTGTATCAAATCATAATTCATTTGATCAAAACCAGTTCGTCAAATTTTGAAAAGCAAGATTCTAGGAGGGCCCACAAATTTAATCAGAACCAGCAGACATGTTCATAGTGGATGATTTCATTTCTTTGTACTTCTTCCCTTCTGAATAATCACATTTATCTATTTCTGCTAGTTTAGTTCCAACACCACCAGACTCCTCACTGCCTCACCTATCTTTTTCAATTTTCTCACTTTCATTAGTTTATTCTTCAGGTAAGTTTGTTTCAATAATTGAATTTGCCATTCATTTCAGCCATAACTAACGATGTTTCATTTACTATTTCCAGCACCTCTATTTATTCATGCTCGTAACAGGTGAATTTCAGTTTGTAGGTTTTAGTTTTCTTCATTTCGTCGTAGATTCCCAATTATGACCTAAGCTTCTCAACGGTGTTTATCTTTCTCCGCACCTACCTCAGTTAGTTTTTCGGTAGTCCAGTTTCTTAGTGTTCTCTTCAATTTACAGAAGTTTGCGGATTGGTTATCTAAGCAGTTTATCTAATCCCTATCAAATCTTATTTTCTCATTCTGAAATCATAATTAGTTTTCTCGTCATTTCCTATACTTGAAATCTGGTTCTTTTAATTCGGTTCCTCATCTCATCCTATGTTCAAGCTCTAAAATCCCTCAGTGATTTCGTACGCAGACTAGTCCCAGGCTGTCATCACCTCCACGTCACCCGATTCGTCAACATTTTGAATAACATGCGATTTCCAGTTTTCTTGAAACGCACGATTTTCTAACACAGAGACAAAAAATGAAATATCTGACAGAATACAAATCAACTGATATGTTAACAGTCACAAATAAATTAACCTCATGTAACGTCCTTCATCATTTCTTGTAATATTATAAAAAATTCAAATTAATTTGTCATTGTAATACAGTAATTCAAAGTAATGTTTATTTCAGACAAAATTAAATTTGAGGCGTTTGCAGGGTATCAATTCAATTCAGACCCCATAGGAAAATATTGTTACCTGTGCTATAATTGCCAGCTGACTCAGGTGAGTGATACAAATTGCGTTGTGGACGGACGTGGCGGTCAGTTGAAAAGTTTGAACAAAATGGTTAATGAGAAATTGAAAAATGGTGATTAACATTGTGTCTGAAACTAGTTTTTTTTTAAACCTTGTTTTTTTATGCAATCTTGAAACTAATACGATCAAATTGCCAAAACAAATAAAGCCCAAAAAAGAAGTTGTATGATAAAAAGAAAAGGGCCAATGCGCGTGCACCTTCTGAATGTGACCTTGGTCCAGGTAAGCCTGAAGGCGTAATGAGTATTTGTTTTATAATGGAGCTCGACAGATTAAATCACCGCTGCGGCAGGACGCTGGGTGAACAGCCTCCAAACGAACAGCTGTTCGTCCTTTCTTCTGGACGGCACGCCGCTGAGGCAGAGGTGAATTCCTCATGCTCCACATTCAAAGTAGATTATTACGACATCAATGGACGTCGGCGGTAGCGGTGACGACAGATCGGTGCGTGAATCCGTATTTTCAGTGTGGCAATGGCGCGGGCCAAGCGAGCAGAAACCGTGCGTACTGGATCAGTTCCTTTTTTTCTCAATCAGGCACGCAGTACGTGTACCACCGTCACTCAATCGCCAGCGCTATCCTGGCGCCACGCTCTCGATGTATGCGTCCACCGTACAACAGGCGTCCCCGCCTCTGCTGTCCGCACGACTTGATCGCCTCTCGTCAAGATCTCCGCTTCTCTCTGCCCTCAGCGCGTCTCAAGCGCCCGAACCTCTCCCCCAGTTTCCATGATGTTCTGGTTTCTGAAATTTTGGAGACGTGTATTTACTGGCCAGTTACTACGCGAAAATAATGTTGCTCAAATCAGATTACGCGTCTGTCGTGGTACGATGATTTTCGGTGCTCTCTTGCTTCCTGTAAACAGTACAGACGGTCCTTGCGCCCGCCACCATGGAGCCTGGTCAGTGGTCCTAAGGGGTTTTCGGGCGATATCGACACCACCCCCTTGCTCGGCGACGCTAAGGAGCGCGATGGCCGTGCAGTGATTTGAGTCGCACCAGTTGGGCACGCTTCTGAACAGTAATAACAAAGTCGATGTATTTTTAGTCAATATTCAGTTGCATCTAGTATATATAAATGGTTGTCTGAAATTTTGAAAATCCATGAAGTTCAAATATATATTTCAGATCTATCTTCTATCGGATGTAGACTAGTGTAGGAATCAGGAAGTCAGCAAATCAGATGGCACCTCATGTACGTTGGTTAGGAAAGTGTTATAATAGTGAGTGTTTAGAGTCAGACATATTGTCATACTCAGGGGTGCCAAATACTGTACAAGTTCAGTGGCTGATAAGTCTTAGAGATATTGCTACTTTCCAGTGTTTGATTTTAAATGTACTGATACGCGTTTACATTTGCTAAATTTTGCTTTTATTTAAGCTGGTAACATGTGGCGATGAAAATACTCTTTTGAAAAGTCGTTACTATATCAGTATAAATGCGCAAATTCTATTGAAAATAATACCTAGTTACCTCAAAGTTTCCATTTTATAAATGTACCCTTTACACACAAGTAGTTATTTGGAAAACAGATATATATAGTATCTTTCAGTAATAATTTTGATGCGATGGCGTTGAGTTTATTTATTTAATTTTAAACAGTGCTAACTTTCTGGGAAAAGGTAAGTAGTATTCTCCGACTGACCAGTTACCAACATCTCCCATATTCCAAACATAACGTAGGAATGATAACATAACATAATTTTATCATGTACACTAATCAAGTAATTTAGATTATATATCTTATCTAGAATTAATATTAAATAAGAACCATGCATATGAACTACTCCAGATATAAACAAAAAAACAATTTTATTTACCTCTTTTTCTAATGTCACAGATATCTGAATTTCCTACCTTCTGAAATTACTATTATTTTTTTGTTCTGTGCATTCAAATTATTGAAGGATACACGTCCCCGAGCGTTCCACCAGAAACTCAGCACTGATTGAATCTATTATTGTCAAACTGCCATACTTACAAAAAGTATTGAATTAATTTCAGTTTGCTCTGAAGATATAAAATTTATTTTGATGTCGACAGCAAAAAAGTGATCATCTGAATGCTGAGTGTTTTATACTTCGGTCCACTTCGTCGTATTTATCCCTTATTCAATTTAATAGTGGTTTTATTATGCATTTTTATATTCAAGGCTTTAAAATAAAACCTACGGGTACGTTTTATTCATTTCACATCCAATACGCTTAGAAATTTCTCATTTATTGTCTCTAAGAGTCAACAAGAACATAAAAAAGTGAAGGACATAAATGTTCAGTTAAAAGCAAAGTACGTCATACACGACATCAACTTGTTATTTACTTCCTTTGCTGCGTATCTGTACAGAGAACGTGCATATCAGGGTCAAGAAAGGATGCGCACAATGAGAAGCCAAACGAACTTTGATGGTACATGTGGACTGCACATACCTAAGATAAGAAATATAGGTCTAATCGCAAAAACGAATGAAAAAACACGAGTGTGACAGGTATATCGGACGCAGTTCTCCTATAGATAAGACGTTATCCCTTATCAGAAGACGCAAGAAATAGGCAGTGAACTCGATGAATAGTTCTACAAAAAAAACGGATAAATGTCCGTCGATAAAAAAGTTGGTATTCCAGGAAATAAGGTATTTTTTCATTTTATATAGACATGTTATTTTTATTATATTTTTGTCTTAAGCCATAAGGATGGGTTACGGCTTGCACAACTCGGTTTGGTGGTGGAATGTAAGGCGCATGAAATATTATGACATGCGTACAAATCATGTAGTTCGACATTGATTTCGACATCTGAACTTATAAATGAAGGCATTTATGCAGTTCATGGAACTCGAACAAGCAACTCTTCGTTGGGGGAAGTCGGTTACTGGTGAAGTCGATTGCGCCACCTGGGTCAGCTGCTTTGGTACAGAAAGTTCCTAAAATATTTTTTTCCCTTTTGTTTGAAAGTTTACACCGTATACTCCGTTCATTTTTGGAGATTTTTTACCGGGCTATGAAAGTTTACACCGTATACCCGTTCATTTTTGGAGATTTTTACCGGGCTATTCCATTATGCTTCAAGAAAGCGAAGAACACTTCGCAGCTCGCACTTGGAGGGAGGGGCAGTCTTACCAGCCTTCTTCACAATCCTACAAATCAGCTCAAATTGGCGATATGGCATCGGTAGGGGGAGAGGTTGTTGTGAAAGAGATGCACAATCGACCACTGAACATCCCCGAATCCAGTTTGACCGTTTCAAGGCTCGATCGGATGATGAAACTAGTACTGCTAAAACAGTACGTTCTTTCTCGTCCTAATTTCACGCAAAATTTCGCGAAAAGTACTCAAATTTCAAAAAATTGTACATGACCTGGTTTCAAAATCTATCTCTAAGAAACGGATTTCATTAAGGGGAAAATCTCAATCTTTAATATCTTTAGTTGTAGGAAGACACCGAAAAAAAATTTTAACTTAAGCAATTTTCAAAAAATCAAAGTTTTTCAACGAACATGAGATCTGCACCATTCTCTAAAACGTCCTTTACTCTAACATCAAAATTTATCAAAAATTGATGAAGCCATTTTTTTGAAAATTTGGAAAATGTCGCAAGGGTTTCATGTAAAGTACCCTCCAAAATTAAAATAACTGTTTCAAATTAAAGGGGCCGCGACATCAGCCAGATTGATTGAGGAATATCAATTATGGAGACAATTGGCTTCACGTTTTAGCCGCTAGCGTTGTTCACTGACGGACGGCCAGACAGGCAACGTTTTGCCGTCATTCGAGTTTTCGGTATCAAGAACCCACAAAACATGGATTCTGGATACAGCACAAGATAGAAGATTTCCCCCCTAAATTTAGCAACTGTATTTAGACACTTTTTCATTACCAGACCCCTGTAATAATTTTTTAGCCGAAAATTCGCCGTTTTTTCGCGCAGCAACACATAACTATCTCTCTATTCCGTGGCGAGAAAGTAAAATATGGCCAGTGTAAAGACGTTCGGGAGCATTTGGTTAAATTAAATAGTGGTTATAAAGAACAAATGACAATCCAAAATAATACATACTATAATGGAGTTAACAATCTTATATAAATTATCTTAATTATTTTGAAAATATTATGTAAAGATTACAAAAGATTTTTGTCTGACCTCTCTATTCCTCTGAATGATTTTTTTTTTTGGATTACTTGGACAAAATTGGTCTTTCCCGCGTTCAGCATTTCGGAATGTTTTTGTTATTTTTATCAATAATCTAAATAGAACATACAAACTCAACACTCGAAGCCCACCGCAGATTCTAGTGTGATAGTATATGCCTTAATATGCATATGATATTATATATATATATATATATATATATATATATATATATATATATATAATCATTTTATTATTATTTTATGGTATCAATGTTGTTATAACAGATATTGTATAATAATAGTTGCCGAACATAAACAGAAAGCACTGTTGCAGTTGCCGATCCGAATGTCTGCAGAGAAAAGTACAAATGGTGCAGACTAGAATATTTCCTGAGAGTGAAGGCTTCATAAAAGCAATTCAAGCCCAGGTGATTCCCAGAGAGAACTACTCTAATTGGATAATCAAGAACCCAGAAAAAAGTCCTGGTAATGGTTTTCGTATGTTTGGCCGAAAGTATGAAACCAATAATCATATCATCTGTAGTTGAGGTCCATTATTTCCCACATAGTGGGACTATAAACTGAGACACAAGTCAGGTTGTGCTGACTAGGATATTTGTATCCTGAGAACGAAGGCTTTGCAAAAGCAATTCAAGACCAGGTGATACCCCAAAAGGACTTTTTCTGTTTTTCTAAATTATCTATTTGAAGTAGTTCTAGAAGTAGTTGTAGGTTTAGCCGAAATCATGTAACCATCGAGTATATCACCTCAACAGACTATCTCGAGAAGCTAATACACACCAGGAGTGAATTAAAACATTAGCATACTAAGCACGTGCTTAGGACCGCTGGATAAGAAACCTCATTATTTTGAAGCCAAATTTTATATTTTAAAAATATTTTCATATTATTTCCCAAAATTCAAAAATTATAGTTTGTCATATAATTGTAAATTAATTAATTGATGTTGCCGGGCGCGTCAGCAGCTATGACTATATTCCTGTGTTGTGCGTGGTATATCCTGGGAGCTGTCGGTATTTCTTCCCCGCTTGAACGAGAGATCCGGCGTCGACCTACTCGTCGGCTCCAGGAATCTCCCTAGTGGGGCAGCGTTCGAGCCAGGACAAGCTCCAACACTCTCAAGTGTAAGTCCTCGACTGGTCTCCCGACATGAGAGATAGTATAGTGCATGCAAGCCAGTGTGTCAGATAAATGGGAGAGGTAGCGACAAGGAAGGAAAGATCGAGAGTTATCTATGATTCGTTTATTAGAGTTCCATTCGTCTGACATTAATTGGAGAATCCACGGAAAAATCTTTTTTTTACATCATCCGTGCCCCAGGATATAAAAAATGCTGGTTCAATCTGGCGTAGAATGAAGTCCATACATCTTTATCCGGCTCAAATTTCGGAAAACTAGGTTCCGAATGCGATCTTAGTTGCTGCTCTGGTTGTGCGGTCAACAATGATCTTACCGCCTCTAACAACACCTGATTCTGCTCTTGTTGCCGCTGCAGCTGTTGCTGCAACTTCAAATTGTGTTTCAGTACTTCTTCCATCGCTTGCTTTACCCTCGTTGCCAATAAGAACTGTTATGTACAAAGTAAAACAACAACAGTTCTTTCACCATAAGTTTATTTCAGTAAAGCCACAATCCAAATCAAGTCCGAAATACAAGCCAAGTTCCAGTCCGCCAGAAGAATACAATCACCGTAACACACGCACTTCAAAACCGAACTTACTACTGTTGCTAGACACTCGCTTGCTGCTCCAGAAATGTCCTACTGACTACCGCCCCGGGAAGGCCCTACAAATACGCCCCGAGGCATCTGAGCGAGTCTCTTACTTCCCGCCTCCGTGGCGGGGCATCGAGGGAAACTGCCCCTCCTGTGACAGCTTCGCCGACACGGCCCGGTGACCACGGACAAGCGCCGCCGCTTGCCCTTCTCCTGGTGGCGTCTTCCCATACTCCTCATTTCTCGACTGGCCGCGCCCCCGGCGCAATTCTGCAGCGGTCACAGTGGGCCGCAACTACGTTGGCAGGTACAGTGTGCCCACCACGTGGGCACAAATGCTATTATACACAGCAATGCTGTTTTACACAGCAAAGACGAAAGGCAAAAAAAGCTGGAAATAGAAAGAAACATTTCCTATAGCACATTCTTTCTACTTGAGTATACGTTCTTGAACGTTGAAATATATTATTACCTCGTTGATAGAAAAATAGTATATTTCTACGTAATGCGTTCACGTGAATTTATCAAATTATTCATGATTTAAAATTCTCAATTCTCTCAGACATGGTATAGTTATTTTAACATGATGAGACGAATTACGTTTTTCATGTTTCATGTTTTATCGTCGAAATACGGCGAATTCTCCTCTCCATCCAACACGAACAAATTCGGTCTGTCCAGATCGGCGGTCGGCAGCAACAGAGAGAGCTTTTCGTAGCGGTGCTTTGCGCTAGTGCTGATATTTTCAAGGGTGATTTTTGATTGGTTCTCGTTCTCCTCTACGCGAGTGCGTTCAGAAACTTTAATAAATTCTCGCAAGGGATACCATTTACTGCTGGCGCGATATCTTGCAATTCGGTAACACTATAATTGCGACTTGTCGTGTCTTGACGTTCTCGGGTGCTTCTCAAAAATCAATGTAACCGACATATGGGCGGTTACACTAAAAATGAGGAACAACAGAAAGAAACGACAACATACTATAAATAATAATAATAATAATAATAATGATGATGATGATGATGATAATAATAGTGGTGTCAGCGAATGGATTGATCACCAAGGAATGGCAAGAGATCGCGAAGAAATTAAAATTGACTGAAAAGCATTTGCGGACCACTCAAAAAGCTGCATTATTGGGAACAGAAACTATAGTCCTTAAATGCTTAAGCCTGATTTGACGGATATAAAAAACCAAATATATTCTTGTTCCACATTACGTGCAAACCATTGTTGCCTCGGGTGATTTTGAGAACCCCGGCATCAGTGTATCTCCACAGAAAATAGGAAATGAAGATGAAGATGATGATGATGATGATGATGATGATGATGATGATGATGATAATAATAATAATAATAATAATAATAATAATAATAATAATAATAATAATAATAATAATAATAATAATAATAATAATAATAATAATAATAATAATAATAATAAAGCTACGGATTTATATACACAAAAAACTGTAGAAATGAGCAAGCAAAATAGATAATTAAAAGTGTAAAATAGTCATTTAAAATAGTCATTTTTCTTATCCTTATTTACGTACTTGTATAGAAATTTTCTGAAGTACACATACTATTCTAGTTACCTTTATGGAATATTTGCTTTCATCATTGCACAGACAAATCCTCGTAGAAATCCTTTCTTTCATTGTTGGGCAATTCAGACAAAAAAGGCTGAATCGCAATAGCTACCCTTTTGTTTTTCATTAAATGTAGATGATACTCTAATCAATAAAAGGATAGCACAAATGTTGTAACTAGTGGTGTTACTTACGCACAAATTTTCTCCCATTTTATCTACAAAATATTTCAAAATATTGAATTCTCAAAAGTTCAACGAAAATGAGACGTGCGCTACTCTTTTAAATGTCCCTTGTCCGTGGGTTAAAAATTGAAACAAAAATTTGTAGTGATTTTTGAGATTATTTTAATAATTTCGTTTTTTTTCAAGCAGGAATTCAGCAAAAAACTCGTTTTAAAAAAATAGCATACGTAATCTTTTTTAAAGATCTGATTTTTTTAGAACCGATTTTATTTAAGACAAGAACCTCTCTATTCAATATTGTAGTGTTGGAATTTTCACTTCTTGCTATTTTCGAAAATACAGGATGTTACCGAAAAATGGAACCGACGCCAATTTTTGTACCGTTCTTTGATACATACAAGGAGAAAATTTTAAGAAAAAAGTGGAGCCGCTTTTCAGTAAAGAAATGTTTAAAAATTCGAAATAAAAAATAACTTGAGTACCACTTATGATTTTGCACGTGTTTCGTAATACGAAATATCCGCACTGTGGTGGCAGTAAAACGGAACATAGATTTATCGATAGATGTTTTATTTTTCTGTACTCTGTAGGATGAAAACGAAAAACACCTGTACATGTGTGTAAATTTTTGATTGAGGATACTTGCTTTTTGATCAATAAATACGAGAATAAGCAACATTTAGGCATTTAAACCCAAAATAAGCATTTATTAGTAAAATAGGAATTTATAGGCACTATAAAATTAGCATATAATACTCTTAATGCCCCAAATATTGCGTTCAACATTGAAGACTAAAAATAGGAAAATAGGCATATCATATTTCACATACAATGATTATTTCATTAAAATCATCGAAATTACAGAATGCAGAACTCCCTGATAAAGTATGGAAGGTCCTAACAATAAGATGCTGTCCGACGGAAAGGCAAGCACGAGAAATGACAAATGAGACGGCCACAAGTGAAATGGGCCGCGCAACAGGTTCCCGAGAGGACTTAATCTCTGACGCGTCCAACAAGCCCTAGACAAAAGCGAAGACCACTATCGACAGAGGCAGGGACTGCGGCCGGGGTGGCTAATCCGGGTGTCCTCGCAGGGGGCGGAGCAAGGTGCACAGTAGGAGTAGGAGGGCGGCGGAGGTGCACCTTGGGGCACTGTGGCCTGCGGGTGCGGGTGAGGGGGATGAAGGCGGGGGGAGAGGGGCACGGAGGGAGAGGGCGGTGAGCGCGGCCGGGCGAAATAATGGCGGGGGAGGAATGTTAACGAGGGGCGCGCGTGGACGCGAGCCGAAATCGGCGCATTGTGAGCTCGCACATCCCTTCCGAGCGAGGAGCTGGCGGATGTCACGGAGCGGTGAAAGCCAGGGCGCTGCGGGGGGCGGACGTGCTCGCCCAGTGACGTCAGCCGGGCCGCGGCCGCGCACCGATGCTTCGGTGGCCCCGGCGAAGCGTTCCTCTGCTCTGCTTCGCCCCGCTCCACTCCATTCCACTCCACTCCGCTCGCCGCACCGCGCCGACCACCTGCAGATTCCTGCTCCCGTTGGCATACCACGGCCCGCTCCGGGTCGCCCTCGTGCCAAGAGCTGCAAGTGCTTTAAATTGATTGCATTGTGGTTGCTTATTGTAACAGTTTAACTACAACAAACCAAATAGTCTATCTCGCACTCAAAGTTTTAAACAAACTTTCCTCAGATATTAATCATTAATCTACTATAGACTAATCTATAATAGCCTAAATAAAGAAAATCGGTACTAATCACTATTTGTACAGATTTTTTTCAGGTCAGTGGGGAATATAGTTATTCAAATAAGTGTTCTGTATATTCTCACGGCAGTAAGTCGATTCCTTCAGGAGAATAATAGCCAAAATCTGTAGTTAATTTGCCTTTGCAAATAGTTTTTATTGCCCGGGAGCGAATAGTTTCTTATTAATTCTATACCAAAAAGCATGTTTCCACCTGTTTTCATAAGTCAACTTGTATATGAGTTTGGGTAAGACCCCAGAAATTTTAAAAATTGCACAGAATATAATTCTCCTCATAGTATGTCGTAGTATGTTTTTAACAGTTTCCGACGATAAATAACTACATACAAACACAAAAACTAAATAAAGATAAATAAAAATAAATAAATCCGTTAACATGTTACCAACTTGCCCAAAATGTTTCCCAACATGAGTTGGAACACTCAGACACAAGCTAACGGACTAACGGTCGGACGGATGTAAAAAAAAAACTTTTTCGCTACCCGGGACCTCTAAATCGTGTATTTCTATCAAAATATCGACTTCGATTTTTCGTCGCGTTACATAACTTTCTCTATACCACCTATATGTACAGTTTGTATATACACTTCGCATACGAGAAAGTAAAAAGAAACATAAGCACGTTATCAGGCGATAGTGAAGAGCTGAAGAGATAACGTGCAAGTGTATATTCGGTTTTTCAACCATACAAATAATCTATCATCGAATATCTTATTTTTGCCGAGGTGTTAAATTAATATCGAAACGAAATAGCCATGTAGCAGTCTTTTATGTACTGTGATTCTCTCACAATTTTATTCCGTTTGTGTACATTTTGTTACGAGGTAATAATAGAATAGAAGCCACATTTAGTGGTGAAATTCGTTTACTTACGAGTAAAAGTTCCTGGAGAAACGATCTTTCATATAGTGAAACCGGTTGGTTTTGGTGCCATATGCCCATTCTCTTTATTCCACTAAAATATTCACAATTATTAATTATCCCTATACAGTATTTGAGGAACTCCCGAGTGTGCGGATGTTCGTATGGTCAGATGTGCGGTTCCGTCACACACGACTTAAGACCATTTCTCGTGCACCTACCGACACATATGAGGTGTCATTCGACGCGACTCGGTCTCCTGATTTAGAACTGATGATTTGTTTCCGGATCTGGTCAAAAGATTCAAAGGAATGTCCAAGAACATGCTTTCGCGTGTTTTAGCGCTGCGATCTTAATGAATAGATGGGGAATTAAATCAATAGAACTATGTGGGTGGCGTTGATTAAATCCCAGTACACTGTGGTTATTTTCAGTCGACGGCTCCATAATTTTCTTCCATGAGGTTGGCACCCCAATTGTCTACAAACCAACCATATGAAAGGAAAATCCCGCGGCTGAATTTGTAAGATTCGAAGTATTTCATGTTTATGTTTTATAATAAAATTTGCAAGTTACATTGGAACATTGAATTTGAAGAATATGAAGTAAATAAGAAGAAAACCAGAAATATAAGTATTATACTATAGAAAAAACATTTCTTAAGAGTACAAAGATCGATTTTCAATTTAATAATATCTTTATTAATGTATTTATTAATGGCGAGGCTCAGGCCATAGGGCCTGCTCTTCCGCCTAACCACTGAGTTTACATTTATACAGAGTAGTAACATATAAGAGGGGAGGGAAATCTGTACATTTACGGCTGGGAGTGCAAAACTAGGGACCATCCCGGCATACGCCTTAAGCGATTGAGTAAACCCAGAAAACCTCAATCAGAATGGCGGCTTAGGCCGAACATTAATATAGAAGAATATGGTATGGATAGTAATGAAGGTGAAGAGATGAGGCGTTTAGGGGAAAGGGTCGTAAAGACATAAATGGGAAGACTGTGAAGGAAAAGGAAGGAAGAAAAAGCGAAGAAAAGGAGGAAGAAGTAGGTGGAAAAGTAAAATTTATCCAGAAGTGGTACAGAAATGTTACGTTTGGTATACATTAGTACTTTACATAAATATACAAACAATTGTAACAGCAGAGAAGCACAAAGGCTCTAAGGTAATAGTACCAGTAATTTATATATAATTTATTAAGAAACAATGTAAAAGTACAATAGGATATAAACATCAATTGTAATTATTATTAAGACCTATATATTGTAGATATGACAATGATGACAGTACAAAAATAGCTGTAAGTATTTTAGCATTTATTTGGAGCTTGGCTAATCTCTTTTAAATATTTATTTGAACAATTTTATTAGGATGCACAGAAAATATGTGGTTGTTAATAATTTAGATGGAGTGAGAGGGAGTGAAAAATGAGAATAGAGTAGTGAGGATGGGGTGGAATTTTGAATTTAAAGAGTGAGGAAAGTGCGGCGTTTAGGGGGCGGTGACCGGGTACTTGGAGTGGGAAAAGTCTGGAGGATGAAGAGGACATTAATACCATTCTATATGTCGTTATACCTTACCCAAGTATTTAATTCGTTTTTGAATTTACGGAAAGTATTCGAATGTTTTAGACTCGCTGGTAGTTTATTCCAGGCTCGGATAGCTGTAATGGTGAAAGATTTGCTGAAAGAAGTCGTGCTGTGACGTGGTACACAGAGCAGAGCTGAACTACGAGCTCGGTTTAATTTCAGAGGATTGAAATTACTTATTAGACGTGTTACATGAGAACCGTGTAAAATTTTATAGAGAAGAAGTAGAGAGTGAAGAAACCGTCTTTTGTCTAGAGTAAGCATACGAAGTGAGTCAAAAAAGTGCGATACATGGTCGTAAAAGCACGTTAAAGGTCGTAAAAGCAATTTAATGTGACATAAAACATATTTACCTTATTCACATAAACATACAAAATAGTAACCTTTTCATGCTTATACATATTCGCCTTCAGAACAGACCGAGTTTGGGGAGTTTTAAAATCTTAAAAAATTAGGAGACAAACATATGGATATGTTAAGCAACTCAGGGGAATGCAATGTGATTGTAGAAGCTTTTGCGTCAGAATTTTCCGAACTAATTGAGAATTATCTTATAAGAGGAATAGAAAATAACTCAGATAAACAGCTTATAGGTGATCATTTAGGTTCATATTAGAAAACAAAACGTAAACATATAGCTGTGCTAAATTCTAAGTATCCGCATTATTCATACCTGCTAGAACTTTTTACGGCCATTATAATTTTGAAATTGCAACTTTACTAGTTCATAAGGAGGTAATATACAAGGCCATTGGGTGTTGGCAGTCTTTGAACGAAAAGATAACATTAACAGCTACTACGACTGACTGGCAAGTCCAATGTCAGATACTGTAAGAACATATCTGAACAAAGCTAAGCATGAAAGAAATAAGAAATTTTCAACACATGAAAATACTTTTAAAACCCCTCACAGCGACGCCACATTGAACTAGTATTAGGTATAACTGCTTACTAATAAGTAAAAATTTGTAAATCATCGAATTTACCACGACCATTTATCACATCCTCATTATGATCTCTGTTTAGTTACATCCTCCAAAGCTGCTTCAATTGACTCGGTAGAGAAGAAAGGGGCTTTTCAAAACGAAGTTTAAAGAAGGCAACTACTTGTATAAAATTTATGAGTTTTGAAAACTAGGTGTGTCGCAAATTATACAATTTAATGATAGCTTTAAAACCTTGTCTCTACCGAACAAGGTTTTAAAACAAATACACTATTATTTAAAATCATGATCTAGAAGATTCTTATCATCATTAGGTAAATTCTCCCGCTCTGACATAATATAATTTATATCCATCGTTCTCTCTGTCTTGTCATGATTTTGAAACGTTATGAAACATTCAGATGCAGGCATTTTCTTACCTATTATTTCTTCGATATCTCTACATAATTCGACCGACCTAAGATATTCCCTCACCGTTCCGTGATATCTTTTCTCAAATATGGTTGTAATAGTCGTAAATAACATCTGAACGTCTTATTCAATACAATTTGTTTTAAGGTTATACTTACAAAAAAATATTATCTCGAAATATTATCACCTAGCGGTCAGGTTAACGATTTAAATCAAATGGATGATCTTTGCTTTACAGAACATTGGTTATCTCCTAATTAACTTAGCATTTTCCAAATTCCAAACTTTTACCTCGCAGACTTTTATTGCAGAGAGAGAGAATCGCACAAAGGTCCTACGTATGGAGATTCTTGTATTTACGTTAGAAATAATACTGATTCTATCTCCATGGCGGAATTAAATGTGTATTCCGTTGAAAATGTTTTCGAAATTTCTGTTGTACATCTTACTTCGCTAAAAGTGATAATACTTTGCATCTACAGACCTCCAACAAAGAGAGCTGCAGATTATATTTTGTTCTTAGAAAAACTGGAGATAACACTTAACAAAGTCAGCAATCGCTTTTTTGAATCCATTGTTGTATGCGGAGATTTTAACATTGATTTTCTGGTCGAATTTTGCGAGAAAGAAAAGTTTCTCAATTTAATTAATTCCTTCAATTTAAACATTACCATTAATGTACCTACACGGATCACACAAAATTCGATGAAGGCAATCAAATTATAATTAACAAAACTACTACTAGTAGGATATGGATCACGGGATCGGTCAATTAATGAAACACATTGGTTTGCCAACGTTTCGGAATATTTAATTCCTTCATCAGGGTTTACTAATACGCAACCTGGTCAAACATCATGCTCGCCTACAGCCCAACTCCAATATAGAGTTGCTGAAGCACACAAATCCATTGCAAGTCCGACCAGGGCCGCCGCCCGAAAGAAAGTTTCATTAATTGACCGATCCCGTGATCCATATCCTACTAATTAATAACGGTCGTGATTTCTACAATGGTCAAAACTACTACTCGATATGAAGTTGAAACAAAAGATTTAGGATACAGTGACCACGATGCACAAATTCTTACCATTATAAGAAATGCGAACACAATAAACATTATATGTATGACTAGATTGTTTACTAAAAGTAAAATAAAATTATTCATTGATTACTTGATGTAGGAAAACAAGATATTACTTATTCAAAACGTCATAACGTATCTCAATATTTCCACCTCTACTTTGAAAAATACAAATCATTGTTACGAAAAGTCATAAGGCAGGCTAAAATCATGAAACACGATCAGGATATTTTGAACTCAAACAACAAAACAAAACCAATGTGGAATATAATAAAAAATACAACCAAATCAACTAGAAACCCTGTAGAGAATATTGTTTTAAAATATAACGATATAAATGTGAACGATCCGGCAACAGTGGCTAGTCTCTTTAACCAATACTTTTCGAGCATTGCTGTCGATCCCACGAAGGGTCTTCAGCCATAAAATTCAATAACAGATAGTTCACCTAAAATTTTAGACACGATGTTCGTTTCCGAAACTTCTTCCTCTGAAATTTACAAAATAATCGGTAAACTAAAAAATAAATATTCGTCCGATTTAGAAGAATTCCCGGATTCTTTGTTAAAGACCTGTGCGTATGCCATTATACACCCGTTAACTCACATATTTAATGCATCCTTAACCACCGGAACGTTTCCAGATATTTTCAAATGAGTAGAGAAATTACGGAGCTCCCAAAAAATTGCATTCTCAACTTTGCAAATAACATAATTACATGGAAATTAAGAAGAAAAGATAGATTGGTGAATGTGAACAGCATCTGAGAGATTATGTGTAAACATTCCAATTTTACACTGTTAATGTTTCAAATGTGAACCGACTAATATTGTTGCGACATCGATGTCAAGGCATCCATGTTAGTAAATATCGATGTTTTAAAGGTGGTTTAATAACCTGTGACAATACATTCGGGCGCAACAATATTTAATTTCACAGTGGCGATATTTATTAATTTATAATTAAGATTTAACAAAAAAACATTAAAAAATAATAAGAATAATGAATACTCGATGAAGATAGTGCAAATAGCGTTCCTTTAGTTCGTACACATACATTGACAATGATATCATCAGTTACTGTTTCAAAGTTTTTAACCCAATAGAGATTATAGACTTTTTCATTCAAAATCAAAATATCGATCTACGATGGTATAAAAATGCTTCTGTTAGAAATCATATGTTTGTTGGTTGATTCGTTGGTTGTTAGTGATTCTGGCCGCGTCAACTACTGAGATAATTAGTCCCGTAAGTATAGTGCATATTTTTTCCTCGGGAGGTGGCGGTGATCTTCTCCCACTGGAGGGCGAGATCCGGCGCCGTCTTATCATCGGCTAGCAGGGTTTCCCTCAACCAGGTATCTCCCACCATCGGGGCACCACCCCCTACCGGGGCACACTATGCTCCCTATCGGTCTCCTTGCATGTGAGGTGGTGTCGTGCATGTTAGTGTCTGTGAGAATAGGACAAGGAAGGGAAAGTATATAAGAAGTTCCGTGGCCCGTTTTTTATGGTACTGCTCCGGCATTCGCCTGGTGTTGATCGGAGAAACTACGGAAAACTACCTATCACAACAGCGGACATCTACAATTCTCCTCCAGACAGCGATTGAATTCAACCTAGCTGACAAGCTAGTGTCGAAAATCTTGCCACTGCCGGGTCTCGAACCCAGGACCTTCCGGTCAGAAGTATTGCAGTGACATCAGTTGATGCACTAAGCCACCTCTCCCGGTGCATTATTTGTTTCATTTCCTCTCTTGAAAATTATCTAAACAAAGCTCCGTCTTCGTTCGGCATCTTAACGCAAAAAACCTTTTTTACATGGCGACGTGACATCACAGCGCAAAAAAACAGCTTATTTTCACGCTGGACTCAAGTTTTTCAGATGCCTTAAAAAGACTACTTCATGCACGCGCAGCGGGTAAAATATCTCATTTTTTACGATCGTAGAAAAATGGTATTGTGTTCTCCTTCGTGAAAAAAGTGCGGCGTTCTTTTTATTTGGTTCATGCATCCTGACGGGGCAACTGTCGCCCGCGCCAGCGCAGTCAGTGGCGCATGGGCCGTGCACGTTGTTAGTTAGTTAGTTAGTTAATGCCTTATTTTACGTGGCGAGACTCGGGCCACCAGGCCCGTTCTTGGTGCCGTCGCTAGCGCCAGCGTTGGCGAGATCATCGCATCCATTCGGTGGCGAGGCAGTCTCCCGACGGGGAGTCTCCAACTCACAAGGAGGCAACGGAAGGGGCATCGCTAATCCCTGGCAGGGGCACAGACCCTGACATACATTTGCATTACAATGATGTGAGGAACGAGCAGGTGGAGAAGACGTGGTAGAAAAGGGCAAGAAAGTATGTCGAAATAGATACACTAGGTGGCGCTGTCGGTTCGTATAAAACGAGTAGTGAAGATTGATTGATTGCTGCTTCCGGGCGCCTTCACTATTAACATCATTAGTCTCGTAAGTTTAGAGCGTGATTTATCGCGGGAGATGGCCGTGATGTTTCCTAGCTGGATGGCAAGATCCGGCACCGACCTACCAGTCGGCTTGCGAGGATTTTTCCAAACCAGGCATTTCCCACCAGTGGGGTCTTCGCAGCCGGCACATGCTCTAAGCCATTATTTGGTAATGTAGGGCGTGAAAGAGTAAGTTGACACGCTGAATTAGAGGATGAGTTTTGGAAACTCCTTTCCAAAGGTCCTTTCCAAACGTCTGTGGAAATTTTGAACTTCGAGATTTTTACTTTTACATCATTTTATTATTTGGCATTCAAGTGAAACAAGCCCAAGACAAAATGACGAAATATGTTGTCATCCAGAGCTGTAAAATCTCCCTTTCTAAGAAGAAATGAGGATAGCTGGGGAAGTATATTCATTAGTATCGCTCTATTGGTGTAAACACATGGAGCATTACAAGGCTCCGTTAGGACAAAAATAACTCGAGATAGTAGATGCACTTGAAGTGATGAAGATAATCTACGTGGCTCCAATATCGATGCATTTCTCTCACTCACGTGACTTCAGTGTCTCCACTTCCTTCGGTTTTCTAATGAGTCAAACGTCTTCACCAAGTCTGCTATCTGTTATAAGTTTCATACTTACACAAGACGATATTTAACACGAGAAAAGTATTTTTTTAGTGTTCCATTTCAATCTACATAAATGCAAAAAAATCTCATTACTCGGCACACGATGCGAAATTCATCTCAGCAATTTTATCAGGATTTCAATGCTACACTCCTCTGAGTTTGAACATCTATTCCAACATTAAGGTAAAATAACCGATTTACATTTTAATTTTTTCAATTCAGATCCTCTAGGTTATAGCACCCTGTAATACTCTTCTTAGGAACTAAGAGCATATTAGCTCTTTCTGTGTCCAATACGATTTTATGTTGTTTTTCTTCGGAACATGAAAAAAAGAAGCAACATTAATAAGGAAGGAATATTCTGTATTTTAATTCTATGCTTATACTCAAAAAATTATCAGCCACTTTGGGGCTGAAACTAAACTAGTCGTTCTCTTAATATTATTGAAATATATTTTAAAAATTGTTTTATGAGGAAAAACTAAGTGTATAGCCTTCATTATGTTAATACAAAATTTACCCTGAAAGAACTCCCTTTGTAGGGAAAAAGAAACTTTTTTCGGTAATATACTTTATACAATGGTTTGAAGGGTAATATCACGGAGTCAAATACCTCATTAAACCTAAAAATAGTAACGATCTACATATTGTTTTTAACTTTTCAGAATGTATCAACATTTTCAATCATTTTTACAAAATAGTCAAGTAGACGAATATATTTCATAATAAGTAAAAATTTAAAATTCTATGGGAAAACACTAAATGAAATTTTAACTGGGATCGTTGATCACAAGTTGTTAAAAAGATACCTCAAATAATAAGTAAATAAAGTTAAAAAATAATAAATATTTTAACAATATTTTTTTTAGTCTTGGAACCCTTGGAAACTTTCCTTTGAGATTTCATGCACTGTAAACAATCAATCATATTTTCTTAATTTATTTCTAAAACGTTATGAGTCGTAGACTGCTGCCTCTCTAAAAAATACTACTGTTTTCACTTTAGTATTCAACTAACACGAATTAACTGATTCAATTCTTTAACACAGACAGTAAAGCCATATTTATTTTCCTAAATGGATATAAATCTCGTAATCAGGAAAAGTTGACTGACGCCAGTATAAAAATACATCATTTACGTAGGGTGGTAGATGTGTGAAAATTATTTTATAATATATTTATTTTACTCTAAATTATTTGTTGAATTATTTTGTATTTCTGAATCAATTTCTTATGAACCTGAAACTGATTGAAATAATGTGCCTAAAATAAAGGGAAATAAGACTTTCCAATGGCATACATTAGATTTGTGCTGCTACAACAGCACACACGTTTTCGCATTATTTTAACGTTTCAGCAATAGGTCCGGTGTTTGGTCAGAACTAGTTACCTCCAACTTATCACTTTTTGAGTTGAAAGCATATCCCTATTTTAAGAAAATTCCTCTTTCGTTTGGTATAGCCATGATATCTCTAATAGTAGCGCAGCCTTTTCTACAGTGTGGTCTAAACCTGCTATCTGCCAACTATTTGTTTTAGATTTGGTCAGAACGTGACATGAGCACTTGTCATGTACTCGAACTGGCCAAACCATATTCTACATACTATCATTTGTGTGAAGACAATGATAGGGAGTTATCATGTTTGAAGAAAATGACAGTTTATTGTAAATGTCAGTGTTTGCGTGAATTATCTCTATTTGAATAATGCTAGAACTGTATCAATTAATTGGAACAATATTTTCTCGTTGCAACTCACCAAGAATTTGGAGAATACCAATTTCAATGCTCACTAGATAGTACAATGATTGTATATAAAAATTATGTTTGCCTACTGTTAATGAGAAACTTATAAAAATTCAAAAGAATTTAATGGTTATTTATTGGGCTTTAAGAGATCTACTCCTGCTGATGTCATTGAATGTGAAGTCATTGGAGCAATATATAATGAGGGCGATAATGATAATGAGATGAATGATGGTGAAGAAATGGCACGAAAGCAACGGGAAACAAAAGAACGTATAGCCATGAGATCACTTTGTCCACCATAAATTCTGCTTGGTTCCGGCAGCACACAAACTCGGACTTCGGATATAAAAAATGAACGTTCTTACCTTCGCCCCCTTGATCCTCTAAGATGAAACTTTAGCTTATTTCTTCTTGTACATAACACTTCCGTGGTAGCCACACGACTCCACTTGATAGTGTGACCAAAATCATCAACTGTTAACATTGTTCGTCATGAGGCTGATAATAAAGTGCGCCAGGAAAGTCTCTCCGCACTGAGCTGGGATACAATCTCCTATTAAAAATTGCATTTATGTTGGTAGCTACCAGATCATTGGGAAACAAGTGAGGAGGGCTACATTTCTAGTATCTTTTATGATTGTGGTGGATACGGTATTTACGTTTTCTTTTGTTACAAGCTGCAGCTCGTGCTACCAACATAATTTCGCTTGCTAGTACTCTCACCAGCAATGTGCCACTGCGGAGAGACATAATCTGATCTCGGTCCTCTGCATGGATACGTTGCTCATTTATAAAATTTCAACGATGATGCGTTTCAAACTAAAAATGTCAATCGTAAGAACTAATTGGTCGGAGATTTATGATAGGAATATTTTTTTGATCAGAGATATTTGCTCGTATCAGCAGGAAATAAAATGGCATACACCTACAGAATAAATATTTATTAAGGGCAACTGTCTTATTGATTGTATTGCTGTGCAGTTACTAGTCCATAAGCTGTCGAAATTGCTTAGTCGCTTGGGTGCCTGGTTGGCGCGTGATAAGATAAATGTTCAAGCGGATTGTAAACCGAAGATACGGCAGGTTCGTCAGAGTTTTATTTCAGAAATCTTGTCCCTAACGTTACCTTTACGTTTCTGGCGATCTTCGCATTTCTGTTCCGGGCAAGGAATATTAATTTGATGTCAATAATCTGCATATTCCCATAAATACTGTACGAAAGCGTTAGTCCATCTAACAGCGATCGTTTTCTCTCTCCTTACAACCATTTTATCTTGCATCAAATGGTGTAAAATGTCTTATCACATGCCGTCATTGAATGACTTTTATTTGTCCCACATGTATTCATTGTTTTCGACTTAGTAAAGACATCACGCAAATGCAAAATAATTACAGAGAAATTATGCACTTTCGTTCCCAACCGCCTGTTGTGCCCCTGGTGCGTTTTGAATGCCTTCCAGTGAATACAAAAGAACGCGTATTCGATAAAAAATATATTTATTCATTCTGTTACACGCTTGTGTAGGACTTTAGGAGAGATGAATTATATTTTACTTGCGAATATATACAAATATTACGTGGTATAGAGAAAAAATGTAATGCTTCAGGAAAGTGCCAATTTCTCGCCAGAAAATATTATTTTCTTGGTCCTTAACAGCAAAAAAGTGGATTTTTCTTGCTCTTATTTGTAGTGAATTACTTTTACTTACACATATTTCGTAAAAAGAGAGTCGCGAGCGATTTCAACGAATATGAGACCTACGCCATTCTTTTAAGCGTCAGTTACACTCCCCGAGGACAAAGTTCACGTAAAGAATCCCCGGCTTTTCGTAAAGTATCCGAGACTCCTCTTAAAGCCCATCCCCCAGAATCAAAAAATTCGTTCTAACTCGCAGGGCCTCGAGCTCGTTTACATCCAGTGGGTTGTATCAATTTTGGAGAAAATCGGCTGAACGGTTGTCGTGCTTGCATTGGCCACAGACGGACAGAGAGACGTTTTGCAGTTCATCGATTTTTGGTACCAAGGACCCCACAAACACGGATTCTGACTACACAACGTTTCAGAGGAAGTAATTTACTACATATAGGAACAGGATTTATGCCCTTTTTCGTTACTAGGGCCCGGCAATAAGAGTTTTTCTGCCAAAACTTCGCCGTTTTCTGGCCGGCGATTACAATACTTTCTCCCCTTATGAAGTAAGGAGCAGTTTTCGCCCAATTTCTGCTTGATTTCTACTCTTTCACCTCACTCTTTCCCAGTGCGCAGTTTTAGCACCGCAGAATGTATTGCAAGAAAAAGAAATAAACGATGCGGATGGTAACCAGAGGTTTAAAAAGCAGATTGAAACTTTTCTTCATTCTGTTTGCACAAATGTATTCTGCAATCAATAATGGAAGTGGCAATTTGCTCCCTTTACCTGACGAGACGTCACTCCCTTCACCAGATGATACTTCCTTCGCCTGGCAATGTGCCATAGGAATTAGTTTTCTGCGCTAAAGACAACTAACACTTGAGTCTATAGGGCATGCGCCTCACAAGTTGTATACATGCAAAACATGTCTCTGTATTAGAAATATCGAATCATTATTCCTGGCTATGAAACAAAATTCAGACCTGATCTGGGTCATTCTCGTTCACTACTGAATCGTGCTCAATAACCTGTTTATCTGACTTATTCAAAATATCTAATTGAAATTCGCGTTTTGGGTCGTTCTTTATTGACGATAGAACCTCTCGAGTTTTACGACAGTGTCCTTCACATTAAATAGTGGTGCTACAAAACATGATTTCTCATATAAATGTAATGGTTATGTACTAATATAATACAAGGCAAACCCATGCAAAAATTTCGCAAATTTAAATGTTCGCGCTCAGCGACGGGTTACTTTTCTCGGCGGGTTACCTCCCCAATCACCTAACGCGTGTTTTTGCGAGAGACTGCCTGAGAAATGTTTGCTCTGGCTGAATTTGAATTCAAACGGATAGGTTTTCGATTTCGTAATAGATAGTTGATGCGATTTCGATGTCACGGAGTTCTGACTGCGCTTGACGGAACGTAGCAGCGGTGGAGTTACTGAGAATTTCCAGAGACTGACAGGTACATGATAACATCTCGTTGTGTTGGAGGGTGAGAGAGGTATAATACAAGTTCTTGTACAAGACGCCAAATTAGTTTTCCGAATTGGTCGTCAGTTTCTGTAGCGAACCCTCAAACTGCTGTAGATCGGAAACGCGTGACGTAACAGCGAACCAGTGTAGGAGGTCTCGCGGGAATCCACAATTTAGACAACTGTCCTTCCAGGTTTTTTAAACTGTCGACTATGTTCTAAACTGTGGGTGGCGCGACAGGTTCCTCCGGCGTCTCAGGTGAAAAGAGAGGAGCGAGCTGCGAAACGCTCGCGTTTTTTATATCCTCGGGCAGCCGACGTCGGCAAGTGACAAACAGGGTCATCTAACTGAGGCGGCGTGTCGCGAGGGGCGGAATACCATATTGCGACAATGTATTCTAACTGAACTACATGTTGGAAAAAGTAATTTAGTACAGATACAAGCAAAATAAAGTCACATTTTGACTATCAGAGATTCTTAAAACGATTTTTTGTTGGAAAACGGCACTTTTCACTTCTCGATACAACGAAACTAGTATGCGAAAAAGTAAATATAGGAAAGGCATTTCCTTAAACTATTCTTTTTTTTTAATCCAAACGTTTCAAACGTTGTTTGGTTAACCGTTTTTTAAAGAAACTGTTGAAGTGTTGGATTGAATTTGCAATAGTGCAGTATTACGTTACCGGTTCCATTAATACAAAAATGGTCTAGTTTCTGTCAGAATTCACAGTATTTTTTTGTAAAATTTGATAACTTCGCAGAAGGGGATTCACACGCTTACATTTATATAAGATAGAAAAATGTATTTCATTTATCCATTTTCACAAAAATATTTCTTCGTTCAAATTATTTCCTATACTATTCTGAAATGAGGAGTATCGTTGTAATCCTAAATTCGTTTTCCACTCACCAAAACCCAGCATTTTATACCATGATAAAGCAAATTCAGGAAATTCGGAGACGTACCTTCCTTATTAAATTGTTCTAACATTTGCTGAGCGCAATGTTTATTTTTCAAACACATTTTTAATGTAAATAAGATTTCGAATATTCATTTTTGTTTTACAGGATAAATCAGGATGAAATTTCAAATATTTAATGTTTTTTAATTCAATTTGAGAGACCTGCTCTATCTGCATATCTTGGTTGTACCTCTCAGAGGAAATCATGCTTATAGCTTACCCAGTGTAATATCGTATGAAGATCAGTGCTGCGTACCTATAGTTATTTTCAGTGCTTGATTTCTAAAATTTTAGGTACCGGAACGCTCCCCAAATTAATTATTAATTTAATGGAAATATTACACATTTATTATCTAATTTAATAATTATTCTCGAGGTACCGAAACGCCGTTCCGGCGCATTCCACCGGAATCAAGGCCTGGTTATTTTTGCGTATACCATGAGATATTCACTTCCTCACACTACGAGTATTAAAGGCTCGTATTCAACAGTATGATTTCATCTAGGCGGGGCCAGCATATGTTGCGCTGCACATGGTATCTTCATGCCAGTCATGTTATCCTCGTGTTTCCTTCTTTGCTTTAGACTTGAAATTACTACACGAGTTTGTAAAGTCTATAGTGTGATTGATAAGGGGACGATTAGTGAGCAATTAAGACATTTATGACTATTTAGAATAATTTTTGTAAAATATTTACATCGAAATCTACACAATTTGGATCCTCACGATCCCGACTTTTGAGAGAACTGACGCCGCATCCACAGCCAGAAGGCCGCCGCGACGCTTCGCTAAACGGAGCCAAAAACTTCACTTCCCCACTTGCCGATACGCCGCCAGTGGGCCGGTTAAGCAGCCACAGACCGCGATGAACTGCGCGCATTGGGTTCCACGCGTATCTCTGTTAATATACCGCATTCAACAAAGTTGGTGTCACATATCTTTAATCTACGATCTAAATTAACGATTTTTTAGAAAATGTATCACACTCTTGGGAAACTTTATGTGGCGTAACTGGAATTCCTCATGATCCGAAATTGTGATGTAATGGCTGCTGATTGAACCAAATCAATTAAAAAAACATTAAAGGGGGGATGAAAATGACCTAGTGGATCAAATTGTAGAATATTTTGCATTCAGACGGAATCGTAATAAACATTTTGTGAAATAAATTTGACTTCTTTAGAACAAGCAGAAGTATATTCAATATTTTTTTCTTATGTGGCCTATTGACAATAATATATTACAAATAAATAAAGTTACCTTTATACGATTAATATAGATTATTTTTTATAACCATGTACAAACATATGATAGTATTTGATGTTTAGATACAGATACAAATACACATAGTGAAATGCAGATATAATGTCCACTGCTGATCAGTAAATGTTTCTCAGTTCCAAGATATTATTTTCCTCTATCCTCTTCAGATTTTTTAGTAATACCCCTCCTCTTTACCAGCGGACGCGCATCATTTGCCCTTTGACCACTAACTTGTGCAATTTCAATCGGACAACGGCAGTCATAGCTTCGGCGTACCTAATTTCAAAATGTAGGAATATAGTCTTACCCTGGTCTGCCACGGACTTGGAACTATGCGCCCTTCGTCTGCATTCCGCACAACACACACAAGATGTCATTGTTTGTCATTAATGAAAACCGAAAATTGCAATGAACCAAATACTGAACCCGTGGTGCCCTGTGACGTTTCTCTAGCTATATAGCTACCTATCAAGACTACGTCCTGAATATAAGATAAGTATCATAGAAACCAGGACAACACCGATTCAGGGCAGTCGATTCACCGATTCAGTCGATTCACAACACCGATCCGATTCAGAGGTTTGTATTGATAGGAGGAGCGAACCTTGGGTCTCCTAGGGTGGAGCCCCCTCCATCGTTACCCGAGGCCATCTCGTCGGCGCTTTTAACTGCTCACCAGTGCGTTCCTATTCCAAACTGCAACGACTTAAATTTAAACATGGTTTAAAATCCTAATTACAATACTGACGCAATCAAATTTTCAGAAGCAAAAATTCAAGCCTTGGAACGTGAAATATAATTTCTACGACAAGAGTCGCAGGAACTTCAACGGCTACTTCAGCAAAATCCTTCTCAAAATCCAAATAGTCCAATGGACGTTCCAAGTGAGTTACAAAATCCTACTCAAAATAGTGCATCTCATCTAAGTGAAAGTTCTCATCGAAGCGATTATAATAGTTCAAAACATAAACGAGGTATGAGCAGTGAAGAAAGTGCCCGTTCGCAAGATTCACCTCCCGTATACAACATTCCCACTGATAACCCGTTTCAACTACTCCACGAAGTTACAGATGAATCTGATAGTATTATTCCGAACCTAGAACCAGCAAAAATACCCCTAGTAAATATTAGTAAAACTTCAGGTCCGCTAAGAAATTTCAACTCATTTATCTTAGGAATTAAGCAAATAGTAAATAATAAGTTTAGTACTAAAATTAAAAACGACTATGTATCTATATTTTTCCAAACAATAGAAGACTATAGAAAATACAGAAAACATTGTGACCTGAATAATTCATTATTTTACATATAGGGATCCAACAAAAAGAGTATTTTCAGCTATTATTTACGACACTTCCAACTTCGTATACTAACGAAGAAATTAAGTTAGAATTAGGTCAAACACTCTCAGTAAATACTGTTTACAGACTTTTTGAGGAAAAAGAAAAGCCTTAGATATGTGTGCAGTGGAACTCTTAGACAGTGATCAAAGTAGGGAGATAATCAAATTAAGAAAATTATTCAATAGTGTTGTAAAAGTCAAATTTCGAAACAAAATCTCACCAATTCAATGTAAACATTGTCAGTTATTTAATCATACCCTGTTAACTGTGAACTGGAACCAAGATGTGTTAGATGTATAGAAAAACATCATTATACTAAATGTAAAAAAACTAAAAATTCTCTACCTCAATATGTGAACTGTCTTGAAAATCACACAGCGAATTATTGAGAATGTAGATCCTTCAAAAATAGTAACTTCTTAAAACCAAAACCTTAAAAAATTAAAATTAAAACCAACTGGAAAAAAACCAAAATTTTCCCCAAAAAACATCAATACAAAGACCAACTAAATTCAAAACCCCCTCTTCTCTCCTCCTCTGATTAATAATTTACAGAATTTCCCGTCTACCATCACTCTCAAGAAATTCACAAACGTATCTTGAAAATAACTTTGTTCCATCTCCACCTACTACAATAGATTTTCATAAATATATTCCACGTTTAATAACTCAGATTTTAAATACATTAATTTCACAAATTCAGCAATTAATAAGAGAAGTACTGCCAAGAATAACAATAATGGATCACCATAATATAAAATTATTGAACTGGAATGCCAACGGACTATTTCGTCAAATCAATGAATTCAAACATTTTCTAAATTACCAAAAAATTGATACAGCGTGTATTACGGAAACACATCAGAACAATGCTAGAAAAGTTAATATTCCAAATTATATCACATACAGAGAAGATAGAGCTTCTTTACATGGTGGAGTGGGGTAGAAATACAAATCAAAAGAAAAATCAAACATTCACAAATATTTGTACCTACCTCCAAGGAATTTGAAATAACAGCAATAACGATAAATTTATCAGTCGGAAAGTTAACAATAATAGTAGCTTACAAACCCCCAAATAAAAAAATACCTAAAACACCCTGGAACTACTCTTCAATAATAATGATAAAATATTACTAATTGGAGATCTCAATGCAAAACACCAAGCATGGGGATGTAAAACGACTACCCCCCCCCAAAGGTATATTATTATTTAATCTAGCAACTATGTGTAACTGGACAATACATGCTCCTTCTCAACCTACCCCATATCCATATAATAATACCATTTCTCCAGATATTCTGGACATTGCAGTCTCACAAAATTTAAACTTTCCACTCACACAATACTGCATACCAGCATTAAACTCGGATCACAATCTTGTATTACTTAACTTTAATAATGTTATTCCACTTCAAAAATTATAATTTCCTAATTAAAGGAAAAATAAATTGGAAACTTTTCCAGTCATGTATGCTTCAAACAAATAATTATCCTACTTCTCTCCATACTCCATTTGAGTAGATGCTGAAATTTTAAAAATAAAGAAATATATTACAAGCTATTAAATTATCAACAAAGAAAAGTAATAGTCCTAACAAATCAGTCACACCTGTCCAAATCAGTCACACACGTCCTGTAATAGCATGTAACTCGTAAGCATGTAACTCGTAGAAAGTGGCAAATCACTCGAGATCCTGATACCTTAAATCGCCTTACTCATGAAGTTAAAAATAAACTAGAACAATACAGGTTTTCTAAATTTAGAATCTATATATCCCAGCTTCAACCTAACTATGCTCCTTTCTGGTCTGCAATTAAAAATATAACAAATGAGGAAAAACAATTACTCCCATTAAAAGATAATAATAACAACACATTAGCAACCACTGATTTTGCAAAAGCAGAACTATTGACAAATCATTTTGAACTCTTCTTTACTAATAACCTCCCTTATAATATTTCCTTTACCCAAAACATAGTCCAATCATTAGCCAACCCACTTCATACAGTTCCTGAAACAATTAAATTTATTTCCCCATCTGAAATCAAATACATAATTTCCAAACTTACAAACAAGAAATCACCAGGCTTAGATTTAATTCCTAATATTGAAATTAAACATTTACCATATTCCATCCTCAGTTCACTAAGAGCTATATTGTAACCGCTTGTCATCGGCTACACTCATGACAAAAGAAATATTGAAGTGACAATACCCGACATCTTGCCCTACAAATAGTTCCTAGAGTAGCGAAGAGATGGCGTTACCTAGAAACAAATTTCTGAACGTACTTCCGCCCTAGCCAATCAGAACTTTTGTAGAAATGCGAATGTGGCATGAGGCTTGACTCGGACGAGATTGTCTTTCTTTCCGGATCGAGACGCTGAAGTGATTAGATGGGTACTATTCCACCACACAACCGACGAGGGACACGTGGAAAATACCAGAAATGAAGCTTTATTAAAAGGTAATTGTCTAAGTATTTTTCATGGGATTAATCACTGTGATATGTCAAGATTACGTAAAATTCGATAGGAATATTAAACAAGTAATGCAACGAATGTAAGAATAACAGTGGTAGTGGACTAAAATGAATTTATAAAACCACGTTGCTACATTCTCGTTGCTGGAATATAGAAGAGATTTTTTGTAACATAGGACGTGTTTCTGTTTCTTTGTTACAGCTTTTTCAGTTTTAGTTTTGAGCAGTTACTTATTCTACTTTTATTCTATTTCATTTTTATTTAGGGGATTTCATTTCGAAAATTCTATTAGAGAATTTTGATAATTCCGAAAGCATAGTTTATTCAACAACTGGCTCAACTTTCACTAAAACAAAGTTATAATTTGGAGTTTTGGACTCGCATTCTAACGCGACCATCACCTTCGTGTAAGCTGTGGTTTAACTGGGCTGTACAACGAGGAGAAGGCGTACGGAAATACCGATTCCATCGCGGTAGGCAGCGCACGAACCGTCGCAGGACAACGACGACCTTGGGGCGTGAACGTCGCTCGACAGCCGTCTACTCAGCGCGGACCAGCTTGGAGAATTCGCCGGTCGTGAGTCACAGAAAAGCAGAAAGAATATTTACTAAATTGCAGCTTGGAAAACTTTCAAGACAGAATTATGATTGCACAAATTAAAACGTTGTAATATGAGCTACCCTCAGTAACAGACATTGATCGGACAAGTTTTACTAAATATTAGTCTTGATAACCAGTAAATGTATTTTTGCAGTCGTAAGAGAAATCAGATCTAAATATTTTTATGTTTATTGATAAGAGTCGTCCTTGTGTATAATTCTTTATCTAAATTCATACATAATTGACTTGATGTTATTTGAAATCATTTAAGAGGAATTGTCTATGTAAAAAAGGTTTTGAACATGAATGAAAGCTGTTAAATTGTTTCTGGTAAAACGTTATTTCATGAACAGTCAAGAGACTTTGTAAAACAGAATTTTGCACTGCGAGGTCACGCAGAAGCTGAATATTAAGTGTAAATATTGAGTGTAGTATTATTTAAGATTGAAAAGGTATTAGTGAATTTTGGTATACTGTTTGTATGTATTTTTTTACAGGATGGTTATTTAAATTGTGAATTGTGGGTTTCATTAAGAGATAATTTGTTTTGAGAAGTGTACATATGTATTTACTGTTTGTTTCGTGTAAATGTAGATCAGAGTCACTATTATTCTACAGAAAACTGCAGTTTAGGTAGGGAGTTAGCTACCATTGTGTAATCAAAAGGAAAAGTAATCACGTAGGAGAATATGTGAACGTGAGTGTACGAAGGATCATATTGGAAAGAATATATGTTACTTGTTCTTTAAAACTATGAAATTGTGTTTGTTTGTTAAATGAATATTAGTTAGCAAAGACGAACCCACCACCGATAGGGAATTATCCATAATTTGAGGTCTTCCCAGGTTTGTGTGACGGTGTAATCACACGTCACGAAACAAGTAAATAACAGATTTACTTCTGTAATTCGGCGTACTACGAAATAGAAGGTAGATACGTGACGGTTACAATATATAATGCATGTTTCAGACTCAACTATTTTCCAAACTCCTGGAAAACTGCACTTATCCTGCCAATTCCTAAACCCAACACAGATCAAACTAAACCTGAAAATTTCAGACCAATTAGTTTGCTGCCAAATTTTTCAAAAATCTTTGAAAGAGCAATTTTAACCAGGATTAATAAATTTTTAAATCAAAATAATATTCTTTCTAGTAGTCAATTTGGTTTCAGACATAGCCATTCTACTACGCATCAATTGTTACGTTTAACAGACTATATTGCCACCAATTTCCAAAAATTACGTCATACTATTGCTATATTTCTATATGTAAAAAAAGCATTTGATTAAATCTGGCATGATGGATTACTTTTTAAATTGAGAAATATTGGTTTCCCGAATTACTTACAAAATATAATAAAATGCTATTTAGTTAATCGAAGATTCAAAGTTCAAATAAATAACACTCTCTCAACTGATCACTATACAAGCTGGACTTCCCCAAGGATATCCCTTATCACCTATGCTTTTTAATGTTTTTATTTCTGATATGCCTTACCTCTTACACTCAAATACTGCCTTATTTGCGGACGACACTGCAATATTTACCACTCATAGTGATCTTCTTTTACGTAGAGACAATCTCCAAGATGACTTAAATCTCCTCTTGTCTTGGTTCAATGATTGGCAAATAAAAATAAATCACCTAAAATCTCAAGCAAAAATTTTCTCCTTAAACAGGATTCTTCCCACATATTCCTTAATAATTAATAACCATGCAGTTAAATGGCTTCCAAATGAACTTGAAAAAAAAACACATAAAAAAATAGAAAATAAAAATTATCAATTGACTCAGCATTAATAATATTTAAATACATTATACGACCTTCACTGACCTATGCCTGCCAAATTTGGGGAGGTGCCGCTAAAAGCAACCTTCAAAAACTGGAAGTATTGCAAAATAAATTTTTAAGAAATGTTTTAAAAGCTCCATGGTGTATCATAAATGATCAAATTTTAGAAGAATTTTCTATAGAACCTCTGAAAACTTGGATTTTAAAACTTTGTTCTAATTTCTACTCTTCTCTTTCATCTTGCCCAGCCACTCTTTGTCCTCTTACCTTTGTAGGTAAATCAGCCAATCTTTTTCCACGAATAAAATCAAGATATTCTAAAGACCTACTACATCCTCCTTAATTAGCTGTAAAGCAGGTTCCAACATTTCTAAATTAAATAATTATTTCATTCAAATATTGTTGCATTTTTCTGAAGGACCCTTCCTGGGTAGTTATTGTTTATATTGAAATATTACTGTCTTCTAGCATTGTTCATGCATGATGAAATGTAATTACAACAAAATTGTATACTATGTATCATAAAAAACCTTGAAAGACATAATAATGTCGAACAAGGAAATAAAAAAAATAATAAAATAAAATAAAAAAGAAAAGGGTAGTCGACATTTTTCAATTTCTCCATCAAGATATGATGCTCAATTAGTCCGAAGGCTTTGCAAAAGTCAACGTGCCGCAAGTTATATATAGGAGGTCATAGTCGGTAGAGGGTATAGTCATAGGTCGATTTAGCTTTTCTAAGAGAACTTACCTTATTATATGGCCAAAAAAGCACAAAAACATCGCCTCACTATGCTGTCGCCTGAAACTACCTCAATCTAGTTCGCTCAGTTGTTTTAAGATGTTTGAATAATGGTTAATTTCGTGTTAACGGGAGCGATAACTGCTATGGTCATTAGCCCCGTAAGTGTAGTGCACGATTGTTTATTACGGGAGCTGGAGGCGTTCTTTCCTACTGGACTGATGACATCCAGCGTCGACACGTCGACTTGCGGAGCTTTGCCCATCCACGTATGTCTCATCAGTAACCCACCGCCCCAACCGAGTCAAGCTCTAAGCTCCCGACTGGGCTTCCGAAATGTGTTTATTGATTGATTGGTTCCTGGCGCATCAATTGATAAGGGCATTAATGCCGTAAGTGCAGTGAATGTTCTTAGTACGGGAGGTGGCTATATCTTTCTTCGCTGGATGGCGAGATCCGACGCCACCTACCGTCGGTTTACGGGGTTTACCCCCAAACAGGTATCTCACACTAGCGGGACACCGCCCCAGCCGGCAGGTGTAGTAGTGTGGGCATGTAAGTGTGTGTGTAAATAAGGGATGAAGAAAAGACAAGAAAGTTGAAGGAAATGTCGCGCGCGGTCCGTGGCCCGTTTGTTTGGGTACTGCCTCCGCATTCACCTGCTACTGATCGGAGACACCACGGAAAACTACCGATCAGAGCAGCCGGCCGCTAAAATTCTTCTTCAGACAGCGACTGACCTCGACCCAGCTAGTGTCCAAAGTCCTGTCACTGTCGGGATTCGAACCTAGGATCTCTCGGTCACTGCACTGCAGTGACATGCGTTGATGCCCTGAACCACCTCCCCCGTCGCGACAAGTGTGGTAGTTGATAGATTTTTTCGTGTTTCCGGGCGCGTCAACAGCTCTGGTCATGAGTCCCGTAAGTGTAGTGCATGTTTTTCTTGCCGTAATATCGAATACGAAATCACTTGGAAATCAAAGAGCGACCGCCCAGCACTGTCTCTAGCATCTCGTTGAATGCCAGGCAACGCACTGGCATGACGTCACGCTATTATGGAGCGCTCTCAAAAGCGGTCATGGATTAATATTGCGAAGCACGAGACTCGCCGGTTTCACGCCTGTCCCTTTTGTCTGTTAGCTAGAATCAATAAACAGCAGGAACCCTGGAAAACCAGAAGAATATTGTTACATTGTTGCATTATGTAACACATTGTTGCACATTAAAGTCTCACGACATTCGAGTTTACAAATAAAATAACAATAATTACCTTGGTCATTACCATGTGCAGGTGACCTGGAGTGCAGTGCAGAATGTAGCTCGAAGGTGGCAGTGTTCCTCCTCACTAAAAGTTCAGTCCCGGCGTCGACCAACGGCTGTAGGAATTTTCCTCCTTCAAGTATCTCCTCGGTTGGAGATAAGATCTAAGCTCCCGACTAGCCTCCTAGCTTGTGTGAATTTTTACGAGGGTGAGTGGAAATCTTCAAAAATACTTGGCAGTCCGTACTACCCAACGTGAGAGATTTTGACTAACTAAAACCAAACCTCCTTTTCCCTCCATCTCACCTGCAGAACCGCCGAAAGGCATAATAGCGCGGGGAGGGAAAAGTGACTGAGTCACATGAGATATCTCTTCTATCTTGGTTGTCATCAAAATAATGTACAATACATGTACATTATTTTACAACACTTTGCCAGATGACATTAAACGATTAAATTCAATAGAAAAGTTTAAATCCCAAGCGAAATCGTTTCTGCTGCATAACTGTTTCTATACAATTAGAGACTATACTGAGCATCACAAGAAAAGTAACATTAATTTTAACAATGATACATAATACAATTATTCAAATGATCGTTCCCATGTCGCGCCAGGAAGTATTATTCTGAAGGACAACATGGATAAGAGTAAAAATTTATTGCCTTTTTATCCTTGAAAATAGATTTTATTACATGGGAGTTTTTTTCTCTTTTTTTTGCACCCTTTCAAAATTCAAAATTTAAGTAGTATATGACTTAGTGTGGGATCAAAATTTAAAAATGTGCACACAATTCACTTTTCCCCATAGCACGTCATACGCAGTTTTAACTGTTTTTTTTTTGACGTAAAATAAATAAATAAATAAATATATAATGCCTCATATTTTCTCTCAGAAACTATTTATTCAAAAGTGTTATATTTTGGTGACAGTATAGCTACATGTTTCTTCTACACGTACTATTTTTCAACATAGTCTCCATCAACTTGTACGGTCTTACGCCAGCGTGAAACAAGTGCCTGTATTCCCTGCCGGTACCAACTTTTGTCCTGTGCGCGAAGCCATGTTTTCACCGCTTGAATGACGCTCTCATCATCGAAGTGTCTTCCACGCAAACCGTCTTTAAGAGGTCTGAAGAGATGGAAGTCTGACGGTGCCAGATCTGATCTGTATGGTGGATGGAGCAATGTTGTCCAACCCAATTTGGTGAGGTGTTCCCGGGTTCTGAGACTTAAGTGCGGGCGTGCATTATCGTGCAGGATCAAAATTTCAGCCGGATTCTTGTCATGCCTGACAGGTCGGAAACGATTCTTGAGTTTGTCCAAGGTTTTCACGTATGCTTCGGAATTGATTGTCCCTCTTGGCATCACATCAACAAGAATGACCCCTTCACTGTCCCAAAAAACAGTAATCATGACTTTTCCAGCAGAGGGGGTTCTCTTGATTTTATTCTTTCTTGGTGAGTGAGGATGGTGCCATTCCATTGACTGTCTTTTGGTTTCCGGCTCAAAGTGGTGCACCCAGGTTTCATCACCCGTCACAATCCGGGACAGAAACGCGACCCCCTCAGCAAACCTCTCCAACAAATCAGATCACAGGATTGTTCTTTGCATTCTGTGTTCTGCTTTGACACTTCTTGGAACCCATTTTGCGCAACCTTTTGAATATCCGAGAGTCTCGATCACTGCACTCACACTTCCACTGCTGACTGACAGCTGAGGCCAATTGTTGCACTGTGATGCGACGGTCCCCACGAATAATGACATCCACGCGGCTCACCATGTCTGGAGTGGTGGCACTGACAGGACGACCGGAACGTGGCAGATCTTGGAGTTGAGTTGTTCCACTTTCTGACGCCTTCACTCTCTTTGCCCATATCCCGACAGTCCTCCAATCGACAGCACAATCTCCATACACTGCACACAAACGTTTATGGATAGTTCCCACAGTTTCTTTCTCTGCAATCAAGAACTCAATCACTGCTCGCAGTTGGTAACGTGGATCACTAATAGACGCCATTTTAAAAATTCATTACAGCTCTGCCATCTGTGGAAATTATTTGAAACTTCGTCCACCTGGCGGAGACACACTGATCTTGAAGTACTGCGAAATACAACTTTCAGTTTTTGCTCATTATGGAGAAAAAAATGGGGCATTATATATTGAACGACCCTCGTAATTTAAACAGTTTGTTTCTGTTCTCTTCGGTGGTGTAAAATTATTCAAATAAATACTGCCTCCTCAAACGCTTACTCTTCCATCCCCTTACCTGACATCCCGATACATTTCCCTATTTGGTTTGAGATTTCACCTACACGAAAATAGCATGGTGGTCACTGTGAGCGTAATGTTCACTGACTCTCCATGATACACCCGTTTTCAACAAGCTATCATAACGGTTATGTCTATCACAGATACACGCCACATCCGCGGAATGTGTATCTCCTATGTTATTAAGCATAACGTTCAAAAGAGAAAGATTTTCGCAAAACTCGACTTCCCTTGTTCATTGTCAAACTACCACTCTCCACAGCCCACTCTCAGCATATGTGTTAGTGTAGTGCGCGTGTGACAAAGATGAAGGAAAGATCGCGCGGTCCGTTGCCCGTTTGTTAATAGGTACTATTCCAGCATTCCCATTTTATTGTTCCGAGAATCCACGGAAATCTACCGATAAGAGCGGCTAGCCGGTAGAATTATGCCTGAATTCAACTTGTACAACTGTCGAAAATACACAATTGTCGGGACTCGAACCTAACGATATCTCTGTCAGGAACACTGCAGTGGCAATGATGTTGTAACTTGGCCTTCTCAGCAGGTAGGAAAAATACGATCATGCGCATCTACAACATGAACAATCTCCACTTCCTTTATTTTATGTAGAATAATGTGCCATCTATACTTCAATTTAAATATAGTGGCACTTCAGGGTCACGAGCTGTACGAAAAGAGCCACATTGTCATGGAATTGAAATCTTCGTTACGACTTAAATTTTTAGTATTGGAGCTCCCAATTGAATGACAATGTCCCCCCCCCCTCGCCTTCGGGCTCGTGATCTTGAAGTGCCACAACGTTTAAATCGGCGTAGAGTCCCTCAAGAAAAAGAATTTTCATGTGATTGTCTTTAAAAAATACTCATTGAAGAACTATTATATATCATTTTTGCTTCCATATTCGGGTATTGGTGTGTTTGATGTGCTGCTTTACGTTGTTTTAGTTTCATCTCATCGAGAACTGGGAATTTCTGAAATTACGCCTATTCTACAATTTCCAGGAGGAAAGTGGAAATAAACCTTAGGAAAAGAGGTGAATGTAAACAAATAAAAGAAATATGTTTTTCAAAACATGCAGTAAATATATTTATTCACGTATAATCACATTAAATTAGTGGCACAGTCGATTTTTCTTTCTGTGATTGGAATCATTTTCGGGAGATTATTATCAAGAAAGGTGGTTATCTCGCTCGGTATCATATTGTTCCAGTTTTCGCCGTACGCGTTTCACTCTTGACGAGAGAAGTACTTCCTGGAAGTCGAGGTACTGCCGATTGATGCGAATTACATTGCGAAGTACCAGGAAAGTAACTAAATATCGCACTGATTAATAGCGATTCTTGTTATCTCACATCATTCTCGCCCCAGAGAAACCCAGAGAAACTGAGTTCTAGGTGTTATTTCCTCACTGACTACATACTGACGACACAATTCTCATAATAAATTAGAAATGTAAAGGTCAGCGCCCCCTGGTATTTAAGAGTGAAGAAGATAAAGTATTTTGTTGCTATCTGCTATTATAGTTAAACTTACGGAGTTCTTTGCAACGTAAATGATCATTGGCAATTCTCTTGTAGCAAAAACAAATCGTTAATGGAGTGCAAGAAGAAACTAACCGATGAAATCGAAGAGCAGAATCGTTTGCCGTTTCGCTCGTAGGTTACTTTTTACGTACTCTTGGCATTAGGTATTCGATTTCCGAGTAGTCGGAGTAGTATTGCCCGAGTAGTATTGCAATAAAGCATTGAAAGCAATGAAGAATTTAATTACTTTAAGAATCACTCGACAGACGACATCAGTGGTTAGTTGACTTACTTCTTTTTAAAATTAATACATGCTTTTCTAACTGCCTCCTCCAAATTCATGTTATCCCAATTAATAATCCCAATATTTGCGTGTTGAATTTTGACAAAGAGATTAGCAATGTTTTATTCTAGAGATTAATATTTAACACACCTCTGATACGTGCACGTATAGAAAACAAACATATAAACATGCATATACATATGCATGACGAAGGGAAATGACGTAAATCGTAAACCAGCCGAGAGCCTGCACATCTGCGGTTTCTTTCAACCGAGCGTGGGGTTGGTAAATAACGGCGAGAAGAAAGATAGTTCTGGTAATAAAGAGAAACGGAAGACATTGTAGAAATATACTACCATCTTTTATATAGATGGTGAAATATTTTAAAAGAAAGAAACCATAGGCATCCGTAGGCGTACAGTCATCTGTCACTCTGAACCTTGTTCACTGAGGTCAGATTACTAATCATAGTCTCTTTCATGTGTAATGTGATGGCCACTTCAACTTTCTTCTCGACTCCTCATTGCAGAAAAGCGTCAGTGTGCGAGTCGACAGCAAAGGAAAGCAAATATGATGGAGAGAAGAACTATGCACAAAGTTGAGATGAACACGTAATAGGTCAAACATTCGCAGCAAAGAATTTTTAGTGTTGTCAAAACTGAAATTGAAAGAAGGGAGAGGTACAATTGATCGAAATAGTATGTCGAGGATATCTCAATTGTAAACAATGACCAAAAAAACATCGCGAGAATGAAAGAGAGGGGACTAAGAAAAAACTTGCAGAACGAACAGCAGATATTTCATCTTTAAGATTCACAGATCTCCACAGCTAGTGTTGAAAGTATATTAAGTTAATATAGAATTGAAACAGTAGTTAAACGTATGAAATAAATTTAAAAAATCTTAACCTTAATAGGTATTATTCAAAGCTATTAAAACTCTTCCATGAGGCTATATATAAATCTCTTTGTCAAACAATTATAATCACACTTTTTTTATGTGATTGGTATTATTTTTTACATGCATTCATGATAATTTATTACTCTTCATTATATGGGTCAACGACTGTAGTTCTTGTTATTTACATTCTAGTGACGTCAAGCAATATTGAAGTTATGCTTGTCATTTAGTATTACTTAAAATCTTTTACATATTAATGATAACTGTTTTCTGTAATTTGATTATGGTTTCGAGATTATGCATTTCCTATCTATACATTTTGATATACAATATAAATAACAATGGTTTGTCTTTGATTCCTTGGTGGTATTTATAATCCGTGTTTTATTTTGGTCAAGTTAAAGAAAAATGGCTGACATAGGTGGAGTGGGCATCCCACTTGAAGCCGCATCTCCTCGCCAGCGGAGGTAGGCGCGCTCGCGGGTTGCGTGGGTGGCAGCGTGGCGGCGTGGGCGGGGTGGGGGTGGCCGCGGAAGCGAGGTGCGCGGTACGCCGCCTGTGCGTCGAGGGGGCCATTGTATCGCGGGTGAAAGGTCACCGACGCGTTGACCCCCACGGACTCTCCGAGCGAGAATATAACCACCAGCTTGCACACAAAGGATTACTAATACTTCTACCATCAATCTTTCGCAAGCGCCTTTTTTTTGGTTGGCTTGTTTCCGCTCCTTTGGTCTTTTCTTACATTAACCGTCGGGCATGGTAAATGGCTACCGACTTCGGCGTCATTATCATTCGGAGAACGCATGTAATTACAAGAATACACCGTCTTTTGAGGCCAGCATGCGGAAACTTAATTGTAGACCGTCCTAAACGCCCACGCTGTCAGTCGCGTGCATCACAGAATCCGGGATCGTAGCCGATCCTTACACGTGATCATTACACTCTTTAGCAAAGACGATTTTCTTCTTAGAAAAAAGCACCCGTAAGAGCCATTTGTGAATGGAAAGTAATCACCCGATGCGAAACCTTCTCAGCCTACACACCTACCGTTTCGGTAAACACATGCCATGATTGGCTGGAACGAAACTTTCCGACGTGTGAGGAGTGCATACGCCTTGGGTAATGTCAGATATAATTGGCGAAGGTTAACTCTTCGCACACAAGGGTCATCCAAGGTGCAACTTAAGCTATTAGTACAATTACGAAACGTGGCTTCCCTAGCCGACCGCCCCGTGTCAAAGACGAGGGCGGAGCGGAGAGAAGGCGGTGGCGAGAGACGCAGGGGAGGGAGGCTGCGGGTGGCCGCGGGCGAGGAGGGTGCGTCGGTTCAGAGGGCACGCGCGCCTCGCCGCCACCCACGCGCCCTATCGACGGATCACCCACAATTACTTACCACGGGCGGAGCATCACCGCGATCGCCCCGCGTGGAAATTCAATCACTGACAGGCTGCCGTCAATTGCCACGTCCTTTTGGCGCCTCTGAGGAAGCAGTGGCCACGAGGAGGTCGGAGAGGGGCATGCGGGAGGTGGATTCGCTCACGACGCCGCAACGTGTGAGGTTACTCAGCTCTCATAATGTAAACAGTCTGTCCAGTCGATAAGACTGCTAATAATGGCTCACGGGCGCTAAGATTCCAGCTTCTTCTACACATCAACTTATTCAAGGCTAAATAATAAATCTTATGGGACTCTAAGCATTTTATCGTAGGGATAACTTATTAATATTGGTTGTATGTAAGAAGATGAATATTGAAGGAAATTATTTTATGTGCCGATTACTTTCATTTAAGGACAGTCAGGATGAATTGTGAATAGTAAATGAAAACTTCACAAGTTGTAGTAGAATTCTTTTGTAAAATTACTACGTTTCGAAAGCAGATGTGCTTCCATCGTCAGGCACATTTCAACCATAAAACCAAAAATACTATAAAATTATTTTTTACTGATACATTATTGCTTGTTACATTATTGTTGTTACCTTCGATACGGAGCTGTATATGCACTGCATAACTTGCCTGGATCGAGAGGATCGTGGTGTTGATCGACGGAAATATGAAAACAGTTGAATTCACATGTTTTCTTACGAAGGGAATTATCAGAGGGAAATATGAAATGTCAAACCGAGTCAAGTTAACAACTAATTTATTAGTAAATAATAACAATTAAAATTAGTAAAAAATAAAATCATGTATTTACCACGGACGTTAACTGTTTCAAATGATCACGGGCCTTTTGTCGCCGCTCTATCATTAGAAACCTTGTAAAGCCCTTAGTGCATAAGTAACTATTAAAATGCAGTATAACTAGCAAGGGTACACAAAATATGTGTACATAGATAGAGAGGCTATCTTTTTTCCAGAACTAATGCATAATTACATAGAGGCGCGCGCAAGCTATTAATAAGAAGGATATCGTGGAAAGACTTCACCTCTCTGGAAGGAAAGGAGCACACTGCTTTCGAAACGAAGTAACACTAGAAGAGTGAAAATTCCACTTTAACTTGTTACGTTATCATTTACTATCAACACTACAACCTGATTGTCCGGCATTGAAAGAAAACCTCATATAAAAATATGTAACTCAAAAATATTAAAACTATTGGAGAACCCTAAACAAGGGGGCTTTAAACACGTGATTAGTCTGCATATGTATTAATTCTGCCCTGGTCTCATCTTCATTAAAGGCGCTAGTTGCATATTACAATATCACTCGCGAATTTTTAAATTTTGTTTCATTAAAGTTCATTGCCACCCCTTGATAATATTTTAGTTATCCCTCGAAATTCTGTTGCGTCTTCGCAACGCTACTAATCTTTCTTGGGTATTGAGCGTAGCTACATTTATTCTTGAAGTTTTTGTCCTTTTTGTCTCGACACGTCGCAGACATTGACTTTAATCCCTTCGGCTAGAGGCTCGACGCCATTGGTAACCGGGGTTCCCAGACAGTCACCCGTCTAGGAATCCGTGGCGTCCCGAAATGCTGAACTTCTGTTACTTCGCGGAGGGTAGTTAAGTAATTCGGCTAACGACGCCGGCCAAATTCTGTGCTTTAAATCCTGATCATTACTTATTTTTATAGACATATAGGCCTACATTCTAATACTTTCAAAGTGGATTAACTTTCATTATCAGGTTTACGTTAGACTGCTTATACTACACTGTATTTACAGAGAAAAATATTCCTTCAACACTTCATGACTTCTAGATCAAATAAAGCGCTACGAGTGCGTTATTTTCGTTTAGTTCCTAAATGGAAGGGATCATTAAATGCAGGGAGGGCGCGAGGAAAAACAGCATGTAAATAATAATAAAACAGCTTTAATTTGGTTTCCACCATATTCTTTGGAAATCTTGTATACCCAGCGTATCAAGAAATAATATTTTGTTATTTCCGAACTGCTTCTTTCTTTTCAAACTTTCGAAAACATCCCTCCATAAATCTCATTACTTATTCAGATGGAGTTATAGTAACCATTAGCACATTTTATGAATACCTTTTCGAAATATATTAAATTATCATCTTATGAAAACATTTTAACTGTAAAAGTAATAAAGTAATAAAGAACTTTTCGTGTATGTTGATCATCGTGGATTAGGAAATGTGTACTTATTTGAACACTTATCTCTCTATTTTATTCTGCTGCTTATCTTCATTATACTCAATTTTGATGGTATAGTCGTTTCCTGTGAATTTTCATTTTATTCACATTTTTAATCAAAAATACCGCTTAATCAGATGAACTGGTGTGGTTAGTGTGTATAGTGAAATTCCCCACCATAAAAGAATTCAACAGAAAAAATGATTCCCGCTAGTTTAATTTCCAGTGGCAAAACATTTTCACAAAAACGTGACCCCCAGGTTTTCAGATACGAGCGTAGGATGAGACACGTCAAAAAGAAATATGGCCGTGGTTGAAGTCAAGTGTGATAATATACTTTCGGTTGTACTACATATAAGAGAACAGAATTTATTACGTATAGGAGAAAGAAAAATTCGTTTTTGATGTTAGGGACAAACGAAATATTTATCTGTCGAAAAATTGGCACTTTTCTAGCAACGTAGTAAGTAAGAGAGTAAATTAATGTAACATACATCAAAGAATTCACAATTTAATACAGTTTATACAAGGTGAAAACATTTTGAACAACCAAACTATTACAACCACAATCATCTACACTTTACCTTCTGCCAGTGTATCGTTCTTGGCAGTACATTTCCCATTAGCTTTTTAGCACTTAAATATTTTCATGAGTGTAAGGGAGCTGGCTTACGCCTCAACCCCCAACTTAGAGGATCGAATACTTCAGTTGGGGTTCATTTTCTCCATAATTACTGACGATGCCTCTTCTCCGCAGGACGGTGGTATCTCTCTTCTTTTACTCTAACTACATTGTTATTCAACATAAATCGCAAAATAACTGGGATATTTGGCTGGCTAAAAGTTCCACAAAATTAATTTCTTCATCAATTTCTGTCCTAATCCGTATCTGCTTAGCCAAGAAACCTCTCAAGTAAATATTACTGGGAGCTTTGTTGTGGCGTCCCCTCCACGTACATGAGGGATTCAAACCTCATGGTTAAAGTTGGGAGCCTCTAGGGTGACAAATAGAAAATTCCTATCAATTTAAATCCATGACGTGCGTGGGACAATGCATCGAATACGAAGTGCCCGAGTTTTACATCCAAACATTTTATGACATTTATAACGAAATAAAAATTAGAATAAACGTATTTATCTTTACTTCATGAACAAATGCGAACAAAAGCGAACACATAGGAAAATAATAATTGTTTTCCTATTTGCAATTATTGCAAATTAAAGATACTAGAATAACACATTCCTTCTCGTCTTCTTTGCAACAGTTTTGAAATATACAATCGCATTTTGTACACTATTTATACTTTGGAACATACTGGTATTCTAATCATACATCTGTCGAAAACCACCCTACACAAAACGATATGACAATTGGGTAAGAAATATCGGGCAATATCATTGGCATATCCAGCAGTTCACAGCATTACTCTCATGGATAGCTCTTATAGAAAGTTATACTGAAGATGTGCAATATTTTTATAATGCTTTAGGGGTTATATTGTTAATTGTATTGGGTTATTAATTGTAACGCGTGGACATTCGGGTGATTTGAAAATAATACTGCTATGTTCTAGATGTGCTATAGCATTGGAAGCAGGGAGTGTAACGATGGTGGCATATAATGACTGCTGTACTTCAGAATTAGAGCTTTTGGCCATCTCAAGAGGGCTAATATCCAGAGGAATAATATGCAGGGCATATTATTTCTCTCAATATTAGTAATTTCGTATGCGCGCACAAATTAAGAGAAACCTAAGCAGCCAATGCCAATGCAAGCAGTCATGTACAATTTTTCGAAAATTTGAGTACTTTTTGCGGGTTAATTTGGCGTGAATATACGGGCGAGAGAGTATGTGCTTTTTAGAACCACTAGTTTTTTTTCTATGGAACTGGATGTAACATGAATTTCTGATTGATCTGTCTTGTTTACATAATCACACAATCTCAATTTCAACAAATAATGGTGTGAGTTGTACTCGACTTCTATTTAGACTCGAACATCTTCCACGTTTATTTTGTTGTGTTTGCCGATAAAGTAATCTATTACTGTTTTACTAGTTCCGCTTAACCAAGTGAATTGTGGATATCTTTATGTTTGAAAATCCCATTCCATACTTTTAAACTGTACTGGGCGCGTACATCTATTAGTCGTTCCCATTTCAACTTCCAACCCTTCGGTTAAAATTGGCTACTAAAAATATTCTTCCAGTTTGGTCTCCCATCCAAAACCGTCGTCAGCTGGTCAAAAAATTGTACATGTATTTTAAACAAAAATTGCCACGTAGGACAGGGTCTCGCTCTTCTACAATATTCTTAAAGTCATATACCAGTTCTACGATTAGGAGACCGAAAAAATCGAGAAAATGTGAAAAAAATGTACTTTCGGAGACGATAGATGGCAGCAGAAAAGAGGATGAGGCAAAACCGAAAAGCTAACCCAGACCAAAGAAATTGGAAAATTAACTAGTACGACAGATTCTTCTAAAACAACGATGGATAATAAACAAACAAATTATACATTTTTACAGAGTTGTAGAAAAAACGTTTCTATATTAACACACAAGGAAAAAAAAACGATTCTATAGCAGTCGCCTTTGAAAGTCAATTCAAATTTTAAAATTTTGATTCACATTTACAATGTATAGCCGGAAATACATTTTCCTGCGACATAAATTACGAAATCACGAGTCACAGAACTCATTTTCAGCAACGTTAATTTAATATCATAGATTCTGCAAATTTGCCATATTACATGCAACACTATCTCATATAAGAAAGAAATGTACCACAAAAAATTATACTTAAGAAATGCTTTTTAACCGACTTCTCATAAAAAATTGAATTCGTATTAACTAATCTAATTTCATATAATACGTAATATATTATAGAAATTCCCATACGATGTGGATTCCGAAATGTGCGAGCCAGGTAATTTCTCATAAGTAGGAGCGGAATTTAATGAAATATCATGTTTTTCTTTTCGCTGTAGAAAAATGCTGTTTAGTATAGAAATTCATTTTCTGTTATGAGAAAAGGAAATGACGCATTTTATACATCTTTTTTCTTTTTTTTTTGCATTTTCGTGGATTTCGACAATTTTTTTTATCTTTTCCCGTCAATTTTAATGAATTATTCGCTGATTTCATTAATTTGAATATCTGAATTTTGATTTCTATTTGAATGGTACTTGCTTCAAATAGTATTTACTAGAGGGAACAAACATTTTCCACAGAATTCCTGAGTTCCTATACCTGGTAGCGTATCGATTTCTTCGCTCAGAAGTTGTAATGTCAACTATTGTATGTAATCTAAGGTTCCTGTGTCGCTTGTCAACGCCATTGGCAGTTCAGTCGATTTCGGGATAACAAAAGATAGGTATTTTCTGGTGAAGAACAGTCCAAATCAAAAGTTTGAAGATGAAGTTCACTTGAACGAATAGAAGAAGCCTTGATTACATCAGTAGCATATCCAACTGCTTGAGTTGTTCATCCGAACTGGTTTTAATAACATCTTTTACGTCATTTTTCTTTAATTTTGGACCATTTTAAAAATGTTTTAAGAGCGTCTTATTGATCATTTTTGGCGATATTTTAAAATATATAAATTCTTTTTTTTTCAAAACCCACTACTCATCAGAAATGTTGAATGAACAACAAATATAATTTTCGGTACTTTAGCATATTAAGACATATTAAGACTATTTTATTTTTAACAGACATGGAATGGAACTTCGAAGCAATAATAGACAAGACAACGTATCCCAACATGTCTTCGCAACTGAAAATGTACTATTAAAGTGAGAAACATATTTACACGTAACTTATCTGAAAAAACTCTCCTACGATATGGATTCCGAAACCGTCAGAAAGATTTCAATTTCCTACACTTGATTGAACAAGACTGATGATATACGAAAGACAAAAACGTTGATTTCACCATTAACATATAATTGGATACTTTACACGACAACAACAAAAGATTTCACTATATTCACAGACCATAAATCAAACATTCACGTTTTACCAGACACGAAAACGTGTATAAACGAGCCGTCTAGGCAACTGAATTCGAAAAGTTTTATTTCATAACAATTTATATAAGAAGAAGCGCTTAGAAAACCAAGTCTCAAATTACAGGTCATTCGATACTTCTTTAAAAAAAGTTGAATAAACTATAAATAAGAGAATGAGACCGTATTACAGACAAAACTTTTCTATATTAACGATAAAAAAATGTAACTTTGACATATGAAAAGACAACGAAACGATTCTAAAGCTGTCGTCTTTGGAAAACAATTCGAATTATGAATTTACATTCATATTTACGAATAATTTTTGTTCAAGGAAATTCTTCTTTGACAAGGATATTCGAAGGGCAAGTCACAAGTCTTTTAACATCATTAATTGAGGTACTTAACCGTATTACATGCCAGACTCTATATTAACAGACAATGAATTTGGATATATCACATTTATAAAAAAGAAATTGTTCTAAACGAGCCGTCACGGTGAATTGGTGCGGACGAATTCCAAAAACGTGAGCCACACGATTCTCCACAAAGAACGTTGAATAAACAAGACACAAATAAGTGAATTGGTCCGTATGACTGACAAAATATTCCTATATTAACACATAAGGAATGCAACTTTATCATAATCACAGACAATGGAAAAAATCTAAATCAGACTTCTTTCAAACGCAATTCCATATATGAACTTTAGATTAATATTAACGAACAAAATGTTCTTAAAGGAAATTCTACTACGACATGGATACTGGAAGCGCAAGCCACAAAATTCTTCTTAAGCAACGGTGATTTAACAATATAAATTCTGAAACTCTGTCATATTACATTCAAGAATATCTTATATTATCAAATGAAAATGCTGTGTGACAGGATAATAGACACGAAATGTCTCTAATCGAGTGGTCTTGGAAACTGAATTCGTATTAATTAATCTAATTTCATACCATACGTAATGTACTAAAATAATTCCTCTACAATATGGATTCCGAAATTTGCCAGCCAAAGGATTTTTCTTATGCAATGTTTAATGAACGACAAATATAATTTTCGGTACTTTAACGTAATATAGATACGATTTTGCTATATTAAAACAAAGTGGAACTTTGACGCATTAATAGACAAGATGACGCATCTCAACCAGTCCTCTTTGAACTTAAACCGAACTATTAAATTTATAAATATATTTACACGTAATTTACCTGAGAAATTCTCCTACAATATGGATTCCGAAACCGTTAACAAAGATTTTGATCTGGAACGATTTGTTTAACAAGATTTACGTTGAAATATGGAAGGCAAGAAAAATGTTGATTTCACAACTAACATATATTTGGGTGATTTATGAAGTCCATAAAAGACTTTGCTATATTAACGAACTATAAATAAAACGTTAACGTATTAGTAGACTAGAAAACGTTTGTAAACGAGTAGTCTTGGTAATTGAATTCGTAACACGTAATAGAGATTCATATCGTCAAAATTTCTCTGAAAAGATATATAACGACTTTCAGTATTAACACGCAAGTAATATTTTTGACTTTTAAATAGACAAGCAAACGATTCTGAACAAGTCGTCTTTTGAACTCATGTCGAATTATGAATTTTAGATTAAAATTTACGAACAATTTGTCCGAAACAAATTCTCCTACGATACAGATTCAGAAAGCGTTGCTCTGATAACTTTTTTTTTAAATAGTTGGTATAACAACATAAATTTGGCACCATTACCGTATTACATTCAAAACTATGCTATATTAATAGAATGAATGAATATAACTATGACACATCAATAAACCATAAATCATCTTTGAGGACGCTTGGGCTTTTTCCTAATAATAAATTTTATTTAATTTAAACGCAATGTACCAGGAAAAAAATTCACCTACCGTATGGATTCTATAGAAGGAGCCATATGATCTTTCGTGAGTAATATTGAATGGACAAAAAGTATTCGTTTATGGATTTTACCGTATTATAGACACGAAAACGTACTGTTGCTTTAACATGAATGACGCGTAAAAATAAAAGAAATAAAAACATTGATTTAACAACATACATAAATTTCGGTACTTTACATTCACTTTATTGAAACACAAAACACTTTTCTGCAACAACAGACAAGAAATATAACTTTGGCATTTTAATAGATAATAAAACGTTTGTAATTTGTGCACTCCCGCGCGCGAACACACACCGAAACATTTCTTGAGTGAGGAGGGAATAAATTTGGAACACTTTATAAATAGCTCCACATTGAAAATAATAATAACAACACCGGAACCTACATATTACCCCCATAAACTCAAGGAGCCCTTAAGGAATAACAAACTCATCCCATAAATTTCACTCATCCACAATATTTGAGGTAGATTCAGACCACATTCCCATACGCATAACCTCCTACCAAATTCCTCCCCCTCATGTTCCTTTTCCCAAAACAAAAATTTGTAAGACCAATTGGCCTAAGTTTCAATCAGAATTAAATTCATTAATCCCCAAAATTAAAAATGAACCCTCTCGAGATTGACCAATCGGTATCATTTTTAAATTCTATAATACAAACGGCAACCCAATAGTCGGAACTAAAAACAAATAGGAAGGAAAATAAATTACACCAACCTCCACCCAGGAATCATGAAAATCATAAACATTAAAAATCAAACCAAAAGATTATGGGCCCGTTGCAAAAAAACACCGCCCGCTAAAAAACACAAACTAAACATTATCAGAAATATCTTGAAAAAAGCATTAAGGAATCACAAAAATAAGCAATTTCATGACCTTATCCAATCTCTCAATACTAAAAACATCACCATTTGGCAATTCACAGAAAAAGATACTCAGGAAAAAAATTATAATTCCTCCAATAAATTCAGCTACAATAAAAGCATACACTCCCTTCGAAAAGGCAGAAAATTTCGCCATTTATTTTTCGTCCACCTTTACCAACAACCCCACGCAATACCATCTATCTCATCAAGTAATCAATAATGCATCGATTACTCCCCCTTACGGACCACACCCAAGAATTAAGTTAATATCACCCAAAGAAATAAAATCTATCACATCCAAACTGCCAATTAAAAAATCCCCCGGACACGATAATATAAGCAATGTAATAGTCAAACACTTTCCTCCCTCTGTTCTAGCATTCATCACTAATAGATATAATTCGTGTTTCAGAATCGGTTATTTTCCCATAATATGGAAGCATGTTGTCATCATAACGATTCCCAAACCAAACAAGAATCCCTCATTAGTCGAAAGTTACCGCCCTATCCGTTTACTCCCTACCCTTGCAAAAATATTTGAAAAAGCTATCTTTTTACGTTTAAAAGCATTTCTGATTCAGACTAACGCAATTCCCAAACAACAATTTGTCTTTACCGAGAAAATCTCTACTAGTCATCAACTTTTATGACTTTCAGAATATATTCACCCAGGCTTTCAAAATAAAAAGGGATTTTTATTGACATCACCCTGACATAAGACAGAGTATGGCACAAAGCAATGATTTATAAATTAACAAAGATAGGTACCCCATATTATCTCATACAAGTAATATCCACCTACCTTACCAATTGAACGTTTTCAGTCACCGTCAACAGTCATCACTTAAATCCAAGACCAATAAGTGCAAGCTTACCACAGGGATCACCACTATCCCCTACACTTTAATTTATTTGTATCTGACCTCCCGAAATTAGGCAATATACAAACGTATTATTCAGTGGTGAGGTGTAGTTGACATTTACATAATTGGAATGATTGAAGGCGTTGTCATTGTCAACAATAGTAATGTTGACAATGTGTACTATTGTTGACAATGACAACGCCTTCAATCATTCCAATAATATACAAACGACCCAATTCGCGGATGACACGGCAATTTTTCTCGCCGGAGATTCGTTACTATCAGAAATTCTTTTCAGTTGTACCTCAATCTTATAGACAGTTGGGCAGCATATTTAAAAATGAAATTGAATCCCAAAAAAACAACTATTAAAATATTTACTCTAAGACCCTATTCAACTCCTGCACCACTCACAATAAATAATCAACCCATTAACTGGCTCCCTCCAAATAATACCGTAAAATATCTTGGTCGAAAAATGGATACTAAACTGAACTGGAACCAACACATCAATAGTAAAATACAGCAAGTAAAAACCACCATAGTAAAATACACCAACTAAAACCCATCATTAGACGATCTTCACATCTCTCACTCCCAACCGCCACAACCATCCACAAAACTATCATAAGACCTCTCCTCCTTTACGCCTGTCCAGTTTGACTGCAAAAACAAACCTAAACAAGCCCCAAATAGTCCAAAACAATTTTCTTAGAACTATCACAAATGCTCCTTGGTTTGTTACAAATTCCCAGTTCCACAAAGATTTCCAAATTGACTCCATGCAAAACAATATGACACATCTCTCAACCTAGTTCTATCACTCCATACCTCAAATTCCACACCTAGATAACTTTAGACTCCGGAAAACTCCTCATAGAACCAGAATAAAAAATAGATATCCATACCTGGCATTCCTAGTCGAATTTTCCGAAATAGATAGTTTTTAGAGGCGTCTGGAGAAGATTTTCTCACCCAAATTAGTTTGTAGATTAATTTTAGGTAAATTAGAATGTAAGCCGTTCAATAATATATAAAGTGTATTATGTACTGAACTATGTATGCTCTGTAAAAAAACTAATAAAAAAATGAAAATAAAATTTCTCGAATGTGGAGACACTGTGTCGTCTAATTCAACAAGTCTCGCCTGACGGAGCGTCTAATTTGAAGGTTCTTTCTTTTATCGGGTAGTCGTTTATTTCGTCCGCCCGAAGACCAGATAGAGGAATGTTTCGTGCGACGCACGCCCGTTGCACCAGTGTCGCTGAACAATGCAACATACCTCTCACGGCCGCGCGCCGTCGAAGGGATGTTGACGCGAGATCGATAGTAGGTAGTCCCAAACATCCCGATAAGACCGTCGCGCGTATCTCTGGCCTGGTTCTGGAGGGCACCGCTATGAATGGCGTCCTTTCAGCGATGCGTCCGACGCGGCATTCAGACCACAGGGCCACTGGCAGTGCTTCCTGGCGCCCGCCCACCCTTCCCGCCTTCCGCAAGCAATCGACTCGTTCCAGTGAGCGACAGGTAGAAAAGAAGCTCAACAGGTCAGTGAAGCGTGGGTGCAACCGCCCTGCTGCGTCTTCCCGAAATATTTGTTCGGCTGCGTTCTGATCCGCTAGCGCGTCCGAAACCGCCCGATACCTTTAGGTTGAGGTTTAGGGAAAACATCGATTCACTTTTAACTTTAACAACTCTTGTTTCCTTCTACAAGGCAAGCAGGCCATTAAAACAAGTAACATCGATAGAATGTCACGTAGACCACAAGGCTGACGAAGCAAAGGAAAAAACGCCGTTAAGGACAAAACGTCATTCACGTACTTAAAAGCGCTTGGAGACTGGTATCAATAGAATTCAGTACCGATGCTAACAAGGGACGTAAATGGAATGAGGACCCCGTAATGCTGTAAACATTCCCTACGACACATCAAAAAGAAGTGACAATTTTAGTAGTGGAATCCTTTACGAAAAGGTGGGAAAAAGAGTCGTATCAGGCTGCCCTGGGCCTTATAATATGAAGCAGAGACATTGGAAAATATCGTAAAATTTGCTCAATGCGAAACGTGTATAACGCGGAAATCTAATGTGAACAAAAATCGTGTTCCGCCGAACATAAATCCAACAGTATTACATTGCTTAAAGCGGAATCTTCTCTAATTCGGAAAAAATACCACATTGATATCCGGCATTGAGCAACTTTCACTACATTACGAAGAAGACGCACGACAACGGCAGCAGCAGAACCAGCGAGAACACAATACAAAACACGCTTTTGCGTTCCAATTTAAAAATATTGCTCACGCAAATGAAGGTTGACTTTTTCTAGGGCGAGATCCTGTAAATCAGGCATATCAAGGTCGCTAGAGTTCGCGGGCACTGAGTCCAGAGCAACTGGCATGAGATTTCAAAGTGAGGGTTGTACAGTGTTCCCCCTGAGTAGCAGTAACTCACTGGATATCTGGCCCACGGCGGTCTTTTGGAAAAGTCAGTTTACAATAACTAGTGAGAACCCGTCAAAATTTGACGGTGAGATCTGAGATAAATGTTAACTACTGTACCCAGACTAACATTGACAATATATTGAATTGTTTGGATCTTGAGAGTATAACGAAGATAAACTGTAATGTGGAGTTCCCAAAATTTTGAACACGTATGGCCCATGACCAGATGGCAATGCAATATCGGCACAACAGATATAGCACAGATGTGCAGATACTGGAGGATATTATTTCTAAAGTTTTTTGATGTGTCATCATCTCCTATAAACAACTGTTTGATTTCTTCTGGCATATTGCTCCAAGGTATACTTATTTTCCCATTTAAGCAACACAGAGTAAGTCGTTTGCAGAATTTCTTTCACATAGAAAGTACAAAGCAGAACAAAACTGACATTTCATAGACAATGACCTAATAGAAAACGAAATGACCTCACTATCACGACACCTACGCTGACTTTCTCTTTCCCTGCGTTCAGTTAATGTACGTTTGCGTTTTTTGGGGCGCGTGGACGATTCGAATTCGACATAACCTGTAAACAACTTCACTAAAGTATTACAACCGAGCAAAACCCACTGTGCGAATGTTCTCTACAAAATACACCACAGAAGCAAATACATGCAAACTGTCAACCCACAATGCAATTATTACACTGAAACAAAACCTTGACGAATTGTAAACAAATCTCAACCATCAAAACAGAACATCAAACAGCGTGGACTCACATCTATGGACTCATGTATATCGATTTTGAAACTGCCACCCTTTGAAAGAAAACAATTGACTATTGATAAGCGTACTATTAAAGAATGATTTAATTATTTAATTTACACCGTAAATGTTGGTGAATCAACACAAACAATATCTGATAACATATCTAGGGATCATATTCTTTCATTTAAAAGAAAAAATACAACAATCGGTTCAGTAGAAGCTCTAAACGAAGCCATGGCAAAATACCTTATTTTTTTAAATATATAGATTGCCTCAAATGTAAGTCATTAATCCCCATTTCCTGCACGAAAGCAAAAAATGATCCATTAAAATTAAATAATACATCAGTCATATTTCAAATTTGTCGATGAGAGTAAAATTAAACATCTTAAATTGAAAGATTCTTGATTTCGTAATCTTTTACGTAAGAGTGCAATAATTGCATTACTTTGTATGTTCGGGTTAGGAGATTTAACGAAGATACTTGCTTGTTAAAATAGCTGCCCGCCAGTAAGCGAAAACTATTTATTTATAGATATTTGTTAATTTATTTCAAATTATTGCTACATGCATCAAATAACTGAATGATAAAACAGAAAACAAAATGAAACTAGGAAAGAATTCTTAATTCACACATAAACCTGCCCCTTGGCAAAAATATTTTAAAAAATAATGCAGAATTTAAAAAGAAAAAAATAACATGAAATAATAGTGGTAATAACTACTAAATAATATTAACGTAATACAAATCTCAGTTGTTTGATAGAACAAATCTGGCAAATATATTTTCGTATGAAGTCACTATTCCCCACCTCCAGCCGCTTCAGCTTGCCCGTGTACACCCTTTTCTTAATTTGGAAGGGTGTCAGGGGAAGTTGCTCGTGCTCTTAGGAGCGCCGGGCTTCCCAGACTGGCAAGTACCTAATGTGAGTGCGGTTTCACATGTCACCATAAAAAGTGAAAGGCAGGTGTTATTTATAATTGTTAGTAAACATTAATCCGGGTCCTTTATGGTTTGGCTTCTTTGGCCTACTTTGCAATGCCTTTTGCTCCATTTTAACAGACACGATCATTTTACTACCTTTCCATGTAGGATTTAGCAACTAGAGTTTTTCACGACTTGCTCTTCATGTTTCGAACATTATATTCTGGTAACATTTTGAAGAAATTGAATGTACTTGGATTTCCCGAGTACGAAACGTAAGACTCTGCAACACATAAAATTACTTTGTGAATTAGTTGAGCACAATCGTGAAGTGTGCCAAGGTTCATATATTTTGAGTCCTAAAATCTCTGTAATTCTCAGGAACGTTTTTTTTTTTTTTTTTTTTTTTTTTTTCTTTTCAGAAATCAGCATGCCTACTATGTAGATATTTTGTACTGAGCTTGAATTCTTGTACGCTACTTCTTACATAATTATGTCTATTTAGTATAACAATTCAATTTAACATAATTTAATATAACTTTCATTTAATATAACTTTAATTCAACTTTATTTACTTTAATATAACTTTGATATACTTTAATTTAATATACCAATTCAATATTTTATTACAATACAAATATGTTAAATTAATATTTAAATTTAACAATAGCTACTTGGATCTTTAGTAGTCCGCAAAATGTACGACTTCTTTCCCAAATTCTTAAACCGATGTATACATTCGTATTTAAAATAATAAAAGTATGATATCCAGTCTTTTTAAATATGTCGGTATGTGGCCTGCTCGTTCCCTTGATGTAATGACGATGGAATTTTTGAGGGAAAAGAGAAGGGCAGTAAAAATATGAATCACGTGTGAAGGACAGAAAGTATGCAGAAGTCCCCGACTTCATCGGATAACATACGGCGAAGAATCGTTGCGGTGTGTGAGGCAGTCACCAAAGAAATGCTTGTCTGTGCTCAGAGGTCATTAAAAACACGACACCAAATGTCAATTGCAGTAGATGGTAATCAATTTGAAGAGGACGATTTATTGACAAACCCTAGAGAGTTTTTTTAATCCTCGAAATGCTGTAAAAATTACATTGTCAATGCATTTTTCAAAACGTGAATTAAAAATTCGTACAAAACGGACGCACATAAATGTGAACTACATTTAACGTCCTTGTTTCTTATAGGCCGACCTGGATGGCCGAGGTGGCTAAGAGCGAGTACCGACTTAGCGCTTCGGCCCGAAGGGTCGCGGGTTCGAGTCCCGCCTTGGGCATGGTTGCTTGTCCCTTGTCTTTATATGTATGTGTTGTCGTGGAGGGCCTCGCGTTCTGCTGACCCCAGATCAGAGGAGCCCGCAAGTGTGTTGGTGTCTAGTGTATGGTCGAATATGCGTTCCATCGGGACGCAAAGGGTAACCGGCTGTCGGCTGAAAAAAAACAACTAGAAAGAAGAAGTTTCTTATAGTATATCATCGCTGCACAAGAAAAGTGACACAATTAAAAAAATCGTCATAGTGCAACAGAACTTTATTATCATAAGTGAATCGTTCCTTTGGAGGCAAAAGACAAGCGCATTGCCCTAGAACCCAGCTCTCTTGTCAACTGGAATCTTTTTTTTTTTTTTTTAAATAATTTTTATGAGTAAAAATATGCTATTTTCTATACACGAAGGGTTCAGAAGCCAATCAGCTTAAGTCATCATTTTGCTGAAAATGACATACGTTGTAACTGCTTCCTTATTAAAATGTTCAGTTGACAAAACGCTCAAGACACAATTTTCTTACGTCAGATGGCAGCACCTATTTTGACAACTTAGTAAATGAGCCGAATTGGTCAGAAGACACTTTAGTAAGTCAGTCGGAAGCACGTTGCTGTTGTCGCACGTACAATAAAAAGTAGTAACTTTCTTCTGCTACACAGTGATTTTACTCAGTATGTCCTATTCCCCAGTCGAAAGGGTCCCTTTTTCAGATAGTGGTTCAGAATATCTATTAGAAAATAAAAACAATTCGATTCAGGTTAGAACTAACTCTAACTTATATGTAGTAATTTCATATTCCACTACTCACAAATGTCAGGATTTAACCTCTCGGTTCTCAGGTAATATCACTTTCTATGTATTACGCAGATGTACCCACCACGTCCGTTCTGATGATCACTTTGCCAATTGGCACATCTTGCCATAAATTCAATGGAAATCTGATTTGTTAGAAAAGTTCAGAATAATATTCAGAATAATACCGAACAAAGACACGTAATAATAGGCAATTTTCCAGTAGCCTGTTCAGCTTTTAAAGTACGGAAATGCATTTGATTTAATGCAGTACATCGTGAGTAACTAACGTCATTTAAAATGTTTACATTTAAAAATAATATTAATCATTCTGTTTGGTAAGGTTCTGTTCTTTCGATACTAGGTTTTCTTGGGTGAAATATCTCACCCTCAGGGAAATGTATCGTAACATACCGTCAAAAGATGCAACTATGTGTCAGGGTCCACAACACGCCAAGCATGTTTACGAGGTAATGAGGTTCTCTATTGCGTTTTTGGTGGAACGTTTTGGGTTTAACCATTCTTCTATATGTGTTCTAGTCTTTACAGATACCAGACGCTTCACGAGATCTTTATCGTACTCGTCATTAACTCTTGAACTGTTTGTAATTGAAATGTTGACCTTAATGTATTTTAAAAAAGTGAAAAATAGTCTCAACTGGCGAGACCACTCGGCTTCTTTCAAGAATCTGGTAAGCTGATGTTTTGTCGCTCGTACCTGTAGTAATAAAATGTGACTGTGATTTTAAGTAGTACTTGGTTTATGTACACACGTCAATGTAACATATCAACATAAAAAATCGTAACCCTTGAATTTTCACAAAACGCCACCTATAAATCTGATTTCGTTACTCTTTATTTATTAATTTGTTGTTGTTTTTTTGTTAAAGCGATGCCTGAAAAGAACAGAAGTGTTTTAATTTCTTTTTATATCATTGAATCTGAATTAGAAGGCATTTCCCAGAATCGTACATGGAATCATGAAAATAATTTAATAGACAATCCGGGGAGACTTAAATTGTAGTGAGAAGAGGCTGCGAACAACCGAAAATATTGAATGCCACCAATGCATCAACGTCAATGTGTGGGAACGTGGGTGGCTAATTATACTTGAATTATATATGAATATTTTTAATTAAATCGTGAACGGCCTTATCAACGGGGCTCGTGACCCGGCTTGCGACCTATAAAATGCAAAATGTTTACCCCGAATGGGTGGAAGAGGGGGGCTAAAAATTACCCAATAATTCATCCAGCAAATGGTGGTTTGACATCCATACGTTCGAAGATTGGTTTGAATTTATATTACTTACCCTCAAGAGCAACGGTTATCAGTGGTGACAATGTGAGAACGTGTGAGGTCACACGTTCTCACACTGTGTGACCAATTGATCATAAAAATCAAAGCTCTTCCCCCTAATGCTACCAATCTTCTCCAGCCATTGGATGGCGGTTTTTTCGTCCGCTCAATGTAGTGTTGAAAGAGGGGAGTAGTGGCGGGAAGCCTAGAGGTAAGCGGTTCATCTCTTTTCGAAAGACAGTTTCTGAAATTGCTAGCAAAACTCTTTGAAAAGATGCAGCAAAAAATTAGGAATGATCTGGAATGTCAAGATTGCAACGAGAAGTTACATGTTTTACTCCCAATTTACAATGAACTTTAGAGCCAGAATAAGAGATGACCCATATGCAGATACCAGGGGCTCAACGGGATCTTTATCGTACTTGTCATTAACTGGTGAAGTATTTAATTGAAATGCTAATCTTACTTCTTTTTTTAGTGAAATAGGCGCATGTGGTATGTCCACTTGAACTTCTTTCAAGAATCCTCCTCAGATACCTGACTGAGTCACCGAAAATATCCCTCTCAATGATTATTTAACGTGGAATATTTTTGACGTATCATCTTAAAGCTGAAATATGTATGTAGTGGACGTGAATCTCTATTCTAGCGAGTGACGTCCTGAAATAATGAAATTAATATAATATTCCGAGACTAACAACGGTCAGTTTCAATGGGCCTTGCTTAAAAGTGCACTCGAACACCATAGTAGAAGATGTAGATATGCGAATTGAAAACGGATTAATTATTATACCACAAATAGAATTTACCATTCCGAATTCGCTTATTTATTTCACGCACAGTCGTTCTGGAATGATAAGGCGGAAGGTGGTGCTGTATACCCCACTTATATAATGGAGATTCGGCTATTAATCCGGGGCAGTGCTGCAGGCCTCGTGGAGTAATGTATTGTAACGCGACAGCTTCCTGCGCACTCCCGCCGAGTCCCCAACAAGCGTTCGGCCGCTACAAAACGCCGTACTGCCGCCCGGCAGACCACACGCACGTAGCCGCGCGGCGCGCCGGGCGTTACCATTGGCTGTCGCGGTACGCCAATCCTACGGCTCCTCCATTCATAAATAGTAGGAGCATCGCGGCGGCGCGCGTGCCGGTCCCAGGGGGGGCGTCCGCGCGGGCAGCGGCGCGGCTGGGGCGAGAGAAGGCAGCGGAGCTCCGGCTAGCGCGGAGCGGAGAGCGGACCGAGCGAGCGGAGCGGGCCACGGACGCAGACGGCGCGGCGCGGTGTGGCGCGGCGTGGCGTGGCGTGGTGCGGCGGGACGACCGGCGTGGACCGGCGGTCCGAGACGAGGCGAGCTCCCGGCCGGCAGTGTGTGGTGGTGACACGCGCGCGGCTGGACGTTCCGGTTGGCCCGGCTGACGGCGCCCGCGCGAGCGTGCGGATCGCGTGTGTATGTGTGTGCGTGTGAGGCACACGTGTGGACAGGTGCACGTGGACGAGGACAGACTGTTGTTGTTTTTCGGCGAGTGTCGGCCGCGTGACTGCGGCGAGTGCGTGCGATCTGCTTGGTTGTCGCGTGGGGCGACGAGTGCGTCGTCCGGTCAAAAGAAGAAGAAGAAGAGGAGGAGGCTTGAGCGACCGGACGCCGTTGTCGCCGTCGCGGCCGCCTTCGACGCCGCGCGCACCCGGGAGCGTCGCGACGCCGCCGCCGACGACGCTGCCGGCGGTGGACGGCGCGCCGAGGCATGGACACAGGCCTTGGGACCACGGCCGTGAGGCCAGCGCGCTGCACGATGACCAGATAGTGCCCGATCACCCCGGGGACTGCCGCGAAGACAGCGCCAGCTGGACCTCATCCTCTGCGGGCCACGCGTACTTCGACGCCTGGTTACAAATGCAGGTAAGGGCTGCTGGCGGCCGGGGCGAAGGCGTGCGTGCGCACTGCCGCGGGCGGGCCGTGCGCGCGGTGGGGGCGTGGGCGCGCACGCCGCCCCACGCGTGTCGGAGCGCTTAGTTTTTTAGCGTCTCTCCTCGCTTGTCAAACGAGTGTTCCTCACCTTGAAGATTTCCGCCTCCAGGCTCGGTTTTTTCCTCTTGGTTCACACCACAAACATGTTTACCTATCATGGCACCTGTTATTGGATTGTTTAACTTAATTAAAACTATTAACCTTTTTAACGTAACTTCACACTACCACTATTGAGGAATGGTGACGGTGTTAACTGGGCGTCAATCGTTAATGGCGAGACGCCCACATCAGTTTATTGTCAGTGTGGGGGAGCGTATATTTAACTTCTGAGAACGCTTCGCCACCCCCGGGTAATATGTTGAAATGCATTTTTTTCACACGGATGACCGGGTGATTTCGTAGTTCCATTTTATTCATCATCCTATTGATGCGTCTTCGATAGATTGTGTTCTTCGTCACCGCAAATTTGCTGGGATCGATCAGTGAAATATTCTTCGTAAATAATAGCATTCTGACTTTTAAGATCTTGAGGTTTCTTCTAGTTTTGTTCCTTGTACAGCCGAATTGATTGAAAGGTTCATGACGAGAACCAATATTAAGAAGGATAAATATAACATTATTATTTTAGTATTTCTGTCTTGTAAGGAAAATATTTAAGCTCCATTTCCTTAAATCTTTAATTAGAAACCATTGAATGACGCACTATATCGTTGACGTTCAACTCTGTATCATCAAATGGTATTATCAAAGAATAAACTTCATAGATTATTTGTTAGCTAAGTGTACGCGTGTTTATCGTTCAACAATGTACAGAAAAATGGTGTATATTTGTTAATTTGACATCTTATAAAATTTTGCATTCAAGTGGTAAAATGTATAGTCACTCAGAAGAATCACAAGACGCTGTGATAGAACATCAGATGCTTGCATGCAGGTTTAAGCGGCGATTTTTTCTTGCAATGCAGGAGCTCTTTTGAAACGCCTAGCTCTATTACAGAGTGTTTTGAAATTATTTCATTATTCTATTAGGGATTATCTTTAGTTTTGGTAAAAAATTAAAAACAAACAATTCATAACTAGTAAACGTTTTGGCCTTTTATTAAATCAGGATATCAGGACTATAACATAAAATTACTTTTATGTAGCAACCAAATGTAATAAAAAATTAAAATCACCAGCCTTTAATCCGATATGCGGTAACAAATATTTTAAAATATGTACTTTACATGAAATTGATTTGACAATTTCTTCAAACGTATTCGTATGCGTTCTAAATTTCACCCTCTTTCGTACATACTATTTGCACACTAAGGTAACTACATGCACTAGCGTCGACCCTCTTGAAGGTTGCACCTGTCCCCCATCGACGCCAGGCAATGAATGTCGCTTCCTTTCTATTAATGCTACCTTTGCCATGATTTTTTTAAAACTGTTAATGTAAGAATGTACTATAGTATAACTAATCAAATGTAGCGTATGTAGGGTTGGTGTCGTAGCAGCATTGGCAGCATTAGCAGAAAGGATGCAACGTCGTTCATAGAATATAGGTATGTCGGCGGTGCAGAACTTTCGCGACGCCGACGCCAGTATGTTGTTACTTAAGTCAGTGTGTGAATTGTATGGTTTGTATGAAAGGGGGTAAGGAGGATGGTATTTGTTAGTCAAGAGGGGGCGAAAATGTGAATCAACACTGAATTCTCACAGAAGAAAGAACAACTCTGACTAAACATTTCCCGCAATCCGTTTGCATTCGTCCTGAAAAAATGCCTTAGGTATGAGAAAAGTATGGAAATTCAAAATTACAATTCCGTGTTAAAAGCTCTTTAATAGTTTTTTCTCTAGTTTTTCGTATATTTATTTTTTTGTATACCTATTACAACACAAAACTGGAAATGAACGTTCCATACACCGATAATGAATGTACACATGTCAATAATAAGAGAAAAAAAGGTGAGGGTCATTAAATGCAGACTGTATCCACAAACTGTCACCATTCAAAATAAATCTGTGCCTCTGCTATTCAACGCTTCCCGTTTGAATCCTTTACACGAATATCACATTATTTTAACTTATTCCCAATAAATTAAGGGCTTCGTTTCGGCCACTTTCTTTCTTTCTTCTTAATTAGCACCTCAAACAAATGTATAAAGAAATACGATATTATATTACAGAATCGTATTCCTGAATAGTATTAAATATGATCTATATAACACATTTTCAAAACGGGTTAAAATTCATGTCATCTGTGAACTACATATTCTGCCATTCATTCTTTCTGGTGCTTGAACTTTTCTACAAATTGAATATTCGTTTGTTTTTTTAAATTTCGGATTACCGCATTGCCGCTCGACCTGTGATGTCATATTCTCCGCAATAAACATGGGAAGAAAACGTAGTGGCAATGTTTCATTGAGTACTTGCTAAAGTTCTTTTCGAATGTATTAACTGATCGAATAATTTCGAAGATAGACGTAGAAATGAGCGTAGTTCAGTATCGAGACAGATAATATGATAACGGCAATTCACTCTCAAACAAACGTTTCACAAAGTACAGTGAGAAAGACCAAAACTATTTTCGATAGTCATCCTTGGAAAAATGTTACGAAACGTTTTCCTTTTGTGGATCACCTGAGCACATTTCCAGGAAAGCGCAGGCGGTTGGCGCTTGGGCGGTCGCAGATAATGCAGGAGCTAGCGATTGTCCCTTTTCCTTTCTCCGGTGGTTGGGGGAAGGCCTATGTAGGAAAGGGGCCTTAGCGTCGACCAAGCACGTCCAGCCCGCTGAAAATACGTCTACCTGACTCTGAGGAACATTCCAGCCGCGTAACCAGCTGATCAAATGATGACGCTGTACATGTGGCTTCGAAAACCGTGGGTTTTTGACTTCTGTTTTTTGCCCGGTCCATGCCTTTGCGATTCGTCGTGATCATCGCCCGTTTATCGAACTTTGAAGTGGTTGCCGGGAGTATTTTACTTCCGTTTTTAGCTGTCTTCATCTGCCACATATATCTTCCTTTCCTCCATCACGCACTCATCCCATCTACTTACCGCTCTGCTTTGTTTCAGCAGAGAACACTGTTCACTACCCCAAGCCTTGTTTTGTACCCGAGCCTTCAAATTCGCATATCCAGAGAATGGGAAACATATAACTGTCGTAAAAGTTCAGATTCTTTCCAATGATTCTATAAATGAGGTAGAATATGCTTTGTAATACCCATTGAAAATACGGAATGCATTGGATACCCCTGCTTCCATACGGAAATCACTGAAGCTGAGAACAATACAGGGTAGTATGAATAATACGTGTTATTTTATTCGAATCATTCATGATGCGAGAGGAACTTGACATGTGTTCCTAGACGCTTCGTTGAATACAGTCGCCAGGCCGTTAGAAGAAACCGCGTCATATTTGTCGTAAAAAAAAAAAAGAAAGAAAGAAAGAAAGAAAAGGACGTGTGGTGACACGTACAATCTTCGAATTAGTCTTTACACACGAATGCAACAAATTAAATTCTTCTGCATAGTGAGTTCTCCAGCGTTGTAAAATCTGAAAGAGTGATTATTTTCCTGTATTTCGTTTATACGGCGTTTTACTTGAAGGGAAACAAAGTAATGTATTACCATATACTACTTACAAACCCGCGTTTAACATAAAAGTTCACACAACAAATTAAAGACAAATACTGGAGAGAACATTTTCCTCCCTTGCACAAGTAGGGAGCTACGAGCCATTTCTAAATAAATTGTCATTTGACAGCTATAATTTTGAGGTTACCGATGCAATTGGTTGTACACATTAATAGGACAGTTACGGTAATTTACACTAAGAAAACCTTAATGTTTTCATTAATAACAGCGATAATTATGAAGAAAACTACGAAAATACGTATGGCGAAAGGCATAGAGGAGTGCATAGTTTTTGTTCCAAATTTTTTGCGACATTTTAGAGGAAGAATGTAAATTCCAGACGAATTTTGCTGCACTGTGGAAACTGAAAACATGATTATTTTATTACATTTCGTTTATAGGCGTATTTTTTTAACGTTAAAGGACGTATTGCAAAGAATACAAGAAACCGCTTTCTAACATCGGATTAGTCGTTACACATTAAAGTTCACGCAACAAAAATAAGAAAATGTCGAGAAAAGTGCCTGCCTTACAGAAACAGAAAACTACGAACTGAAGAAATTACCGAAACCCATATTTTTTCAGGATACCAACACATCTTGTTACTCACATGCACAATTAATAGAATAGTTACGTCAATTTACAGCAACCAAACATGACAATTTTTACGCTAATAATAACAATAATTATAGAGACAACTAGGAAAATATCTGTCATGAAAACCTATATTTCTATTGTCATTCTATTCAATATACTTCTAATCTCATGTAGCAATTAATCACAAATTTCCTTCATTCTCTATGAGTTGCGTATTCCGTTCAGAATGGAAATGAAATGGCAATATAATTTTTCGTGGAGCCGCTAGATTTCGCTGGTCCCGCAACTCCTTTGTTGTAGCACGTAGCAGCAGGTTTGCCAGATCATTTTTCGCACAACACGTTATTTTTATAGCATCTTTAAAAGTCACTTATTTTGAGCCGATGAAATAGCAAAAACTAATTAAATTGGTGGAAATAGCGAATTGTCAGCTTACAAACAACACCTTGATACTAATTCACCGAGCAGTTATCTAGGTCTCAGATTTGTATTTTACCATATTTATAATATACTTCGTAAATTCTGATAATTTTCATCAGTCCCGGCACGTAGCCTTCGATTTATTTCGTTGGTCACAGTCCTGGCAGACTGACGGCAGGCTGATCGTGTGACCTCTAAGAGCTGGCAAACTCCAATAAAATTACCAGACTTCACACATTCACACAAATTTTTTTAAGGGAAAGAGAATATTTGCATCGAAATTATTCATCTTGTCAAAATAAGTTCATTTTGTCATTCGTACTGTCAAAATAATTTGTAACAAATAATGAATCATAAAAAAATCAGTTACGAATACTTCCATCCTACACAAACAACAACCATCCTACACAACTTTTGGGTTACTTTTCCATTTTGCCAATGCTTTGGTGAATATTTCAATTATAATTATGCACTTGAACAGTCTTTTATAATTATACAAGATGAACATTAATTCAGGCGTTAGTATACTTATAAAATAAATATTTTCATTTTTATTACATAGTTAATTCCTTAAATGTAAAGAATTAGTAGACCCGCTATTAAGAAAAATCCCCAGTGGCCAGAGTGCACCTGAGCGGCGTCGTACAATGTAAGGAGAATGTGAGGAGTATCGGATTCTTGTCCCAATGCCCACAAGGGGCGCCGGCGTCCGCCGTTGAATAGTGGGCGCGGACGGTGTTGCTGACAACCGCTGGTTGCAGAGGCACGAGCCGTCAGCCATGCTACTCCCTGCCCCGCCCGCTCCACGCTCGCGATTTCATTTTTCATCCGCACATTGTCATTAGGCTCGCTAGCTTCGCCGGTACATTCTCATCTCGACGTTGAAGAAAGGGTAGAGTGGTGTCAGAGGGGAAGGTAATTATGTGATAAAATTCTTTATTTCACAAATCAAGTTAAGAAAAAATGCAACGAAGGTTCAGATCAATGCTAATTTATTAATCCTACTGCAAGACATGGAAGTAGTAGAGAGTTTTTGCAAGACAGTAAATTCATTTCGATCGTAAAATCAATAGGAATTAACTATCTTCAGAAAATGAGTTTTTGTTCGTATCAAAACATAAAAGGAACTAATTGGAACTGAATACCTCTAACAGGATCTAAAAGCTTTGAACATCAGTGTATCTCTGAGTCCATTTTTGCTTTTATAAACATGACAAGAAAGTAAACCGTATGATAGACCCCTATATGAAATCAAAGGACCCTCAATATATACATAACCTCCAAATCCTTAACAATTACGTTAGTTTATTTCTAACATATTTGAATTAACTTAAAAAATAGCCATTACGCTCTTGCCTTATTATATTGGATATTGTATTTTTAATATGGATATTGTATTTTTCATTACTTTCAAGCTTATTGTGTGTTAGTGTTGAATTCGCGTTTAGAGGTGGCGGCGAAAACTATGTAAAGAGTAAGTTACGAACACATATGTCGTAGACGACAAAACAGGGAGAATGTCGGAACCACGTCATTTGATTCCGGCGTATGCACAGTTCAGTTCTCCACAGAATTGTCGTGTTACGTCTTTCAAATCAACGACTTGAGAATGAAGACTAGAGAGTTTTTGCAAGTATTCATTCCCGTGCTAATCGTCTTCGGAGCATTTCGTATTACAACGAGTTCGAATAAATACAATCATAACTCGAATCATTGAAGAATACAGGCAATATGCACATGACTTAGACCTTGTAGAAATAGCTGTCATCGATATCGTTATCTGAAAGCGAATAGGAAATCTAATGATTCTAATTTTGAATAACTTCTTAGTGGGAAAAATCGAATGGTGAGAAACGAATTTTATTAACATATTACTTAGCGTTTTTCTAGTTACACTGCAGCACGCAGCAACATCAACTGATGCTCAGGCAGCATGTTGCTAGATCGCTAGCTCGCCGGTCCGCCTGGCTGGTGGGCTGGCTGGTTGGTTGGCTGTCTGCTTGCCTGCCTTCCAGCCAGCGTCCCGGATTCGTGCCAAGGCGGATGTGGATCTGTGCATCACAGAGGATCCCCTTCTTGGGTGGACGTACAGTGGGCCAAAGATCCTCTAAAGGTCTTAATTGCACTACTAATTGAATATGCTTGAAAACAATGCGAAACATATTAAAAGGCCGTGGAAATTAAGTATAAAATTAAACTGAGATTGACAGTTGCGCATTTAAAAATTGAATTCACATTCTTCACAATTCTCAGATCATTGTACGTTTGACATATTTTGTTTACAGAAAACAAATATAATATAGTATGAAACAATTATATAAATATTGTAACTATATATAATTTTAAATACACGAAGTACACTTCAAAGTAAGTTGTAGACTAAATTGCAGACTCTATCTCTATTAAGTTATCATTATTGTTTTATCATTTTAAACAGAAATGATGGAAACTGCAACGAAAATAACACGTACTCGCGCTAACGCGACGTTTACTGCAGTTCCATATATACGATATGAATAAAGTGTCGATGCAATTGGAGCACGTCACGACATTCGGACGCTAAAACTTTAAACGCGTTAGGACACGGGCGGTAATACTTCAACAGAGGTTACAAAACAGGAATACCAAACCAACTTGAATGGCAATGCGCGACTGCTTTGATCGTAGTTCCAGGAGGCGTCGGTTATTCATTCAAATCTTTCACTGATTACGTGATTATCGTTGCAAATGCTGTGTGTATTGTGGTTGTATTATAGTGTCTGGGGAGGGAGACACACTATTCTCGCGAATGAAGTGTTGCTTTCATCGAAAGCTCTTTTCTTTCAAAATTCTCAACGATTTATGTGCACACATTACTCTACTTATCGCAAGAATGAGTGAGGTTGAGTGTTCTGCAGAACTTGGGAACATACTTGAGATACAATGAGTGGAATAAATAAATTTTGCCTGTCTTAAATCCGACTTACCCCTCCACAAACACATTAAAAAGAATTTGAATTAAAGAAATGAAAAAAGTGAAAGAACATCTGACAAAGGAATCGCAAAATCAATTCCAATTCAAAATTCCAAAGAAGCACTCGACTCTACGACGAGATTCTGTGGAAGTGAGAGGAAAGATAAGTAATATATATATATATATATATATATATATATATATATATATATATATATATATATATATATATATATATGCAACTATGCACTGCGGCTATTGAAATATATAAAATGCTATGTAACATCTAGAGTTACGTACCGATACGTCATTGTGGCAACATCATGAACATTTACAAAGAACCGCTCATCGCTATTTATACGTCTAATTCTAGGACCATTGCTCCAGTACACGTGTCAGTGACATTTATACTATCTTGAAGTTATTTGTTTCAAATATGGTCACGTTTCGTGTTTCGGCTTACGCCAACTAATGAGTTATATACGAATTAAGAAATCGTATATAATTGACGCATGCGTGAGCTCCTGTACAGTCCGACCAAATGTAGTCTTTACACAAGAATCTGTCCTATTTTTCTGATGCTTGCGAAGTTCATTCAATTGTATATTCTTCCGAGTTAGTCCGATTTCGAAATTGTTTCCGCTTACTTGTTAAGATCATTGTTAATGGTAACGTTTTAACGTAAACGTATTTAAAAAATAAGCTACATTCATTTTTAAAGCTTTTTGTAGTTCGTAAGGAATTACATGAAGGTTGTTCGTTACAACGAGGATATACGAAAGAAGGGAACAAAACTCCTTTCTGTAATAATGTTAGCATTTTAAATTATCTTACACATAAGCGATATCTTTCGAACTATTATCTAGGACATTAATTTTCTATCATCGTACTTAAAAAGATATAGCTTGCTATACATATTTACAATTTCCTAATCTGTTGTACATCGAATTGTTTTATTTCTTTTCTTCTACGATTTTTCTACTGTTTTCGGTTAGTTTACCTAATCAAAGTCAAACACGCAAAAGTCAGCAATCTAATGCTTTAACTAGATTCTTTTTACGCGTAATGTGTGTGTGTGTGTGTGTGTGTGTGTGTATATATATATATATATATATATATATATATATATATATATATATATATATATATACGCGCCCACACATATTGTGCACTTCTTATTATTTCACTTGTTTTCTGTCCATTTGATGTGAATTCCTTTGAGCCCTTTGAAAGCTTATCGAGCCGTTTCCTCATTCGCTGCGCCTGGCCCGAACAGAAACACGGAAGGGCGGGCCCTCCGCACGCGCATGTCGGCCGCGTGTTCCGCGACGGACGTATATGTGAGCACGTCCGCAACGCACAGGTATGCTGTAGCGGTAGAGTCGACGGCTAGGGTTGTGACGAGGAGGCGGAGGAGGTAGAAGTGGAAGTCCAAGGACCCACTCAACGACGTGCGTGTGGATGTGCGTGCGCGAGTGTCGGTGTCGTCTTGGGCTTGGGGCGACGCCATCTCACGCGGCGCTCGTCGATATACCGAGTCGTCAGCTGCGGCATGCTAACAGGTCCCTTGCGGCGCAGTGGCCACGGCGACACGCGGCGCGGTCACGCGCAGCGCCTGCTGCGGACTTACGGGAACGGCGAGCGCGTGCTGTTTCTCAAATTCTGACCTTTCTTTTCTTTGCCGTCATCCAAACGCAACGGAAATCGCAGGTAATTTCACCGGCTGAATTTAGCTCAGTGCCGCTGTCGCTGCTGCGACTCGAACCGGGAAGTCCTACGGTTCGACACACGGCGGAGGCGGATTTTCGACGTTATATCGACGTATCGGCTGTATCATCATTAGCTAGGTCGAATTCAGGAGCTGTCAGGAGGAGGATTTTAGGCCTGATTTCTCTAACCGGCAGTTTTTCGTGGTTTCAATACGAGGCAAATGCTGGAGCAGTACCCTAAAAAATAGGCCATCGGCCTCTTCTTTTTAGGCCTTCCTCTTTCTTGTCCTATTCTCTTCACTTACACCCACTTATATTTGACATGCACTATACAGCCACGCACACCAGGAGTTAAAAGCCTGTACCGTCTGGGGGGCGGGACCCCGTTGAGGAGACACCTGGAAAAGGGAAATCTCGAAAGCCTCCGAGTAGGTCCGCAGCGGATCTCACCACCCAGCAAGGGAACAAAACCGCCGCATCCCAGGATGCGGCGGTTCACTACGCTAACGAGACTAATGGCCGTGTCCTAAAACAATTCATCTGAGAAAAAATTTAAAAAAACAACTAGTAAGACGTGTCCGAAAACAATCAAATTGGATAATTTCACTAGAGCAATGGACTCTAATGGAGTGGCGTGGCGAACCTTCAAGTAAAGCGACGCGATGTGGTCACCCGCGGCGCTGCCGCAGACTTACGGGAACGGCGAGCGCTCTGTTTTTCAATTTCTGACCTTGCTTTTCTTTTCCTTCACCCCAACGCAACGGAAATCTTAGTTAATTGTTCTATCGCGAAGAGCCCCATACACCTTCACACGCGACGTGGCGTACCTTCAAGGAAGGCGACCTGGGACTTACAGCGAGCGTGTGCTGTTTCTTAAATTCTGAATATTCTTTTCTTTTCCGTCGCCTGAACGCAGCAGAAATCTCGGTTGATTCTATCGCAAAGGGCCCCCATACACCCTCATGTGCGATGTGCGAACTGGGCTCGCGCCTCTTGTAAATTTATTGTTCGGCAGGCTTGTTCCACTGCGGGAACAATGCGCAGCAACAGATTTTCAACAGGCGTAGGCCAATTTTTCGAGTCGCGCTTGAACATTGAGGATCTTAAAACGGAAGTTTAAGCTTTTCGCCTATCTCTTCGAAATATAATTAACGTAAATGGTTCTACCGTTCCAGATGATAAAGCACTCAGGTTACGCTTCCGATGTGCAGTGTCACGCAATATTTCCTCAGCTGAAGTGTAGTCTGATGGTGTCACTCCCCCTGAAAACCGAAAACAGGGTGTACATATCGAGGCGAGATTTCAACTTGTTACGATTCACGAGTGGTCGTGTTTATTCTTGGCGCTAATACGTTAGTGGCACTAGCTCATACAAGTTTTATAAAAAAGAAAAAAGAAAAAACCGACGCTGAAGGTCGGAGCCTCGTTCTCATTTGCACGAGGGTGAGTGAAGTCTTTCTACTACACTCCTAGTAACTAAGTCGCGGGACTTCGTATGGGGACAGTTGTCCCTAGACTGTTGCGATACATTGACCCACGTTACATGCAATTTGTATTGCAGTGAACTGTATCCCTGAAACGCGACTCGGAATTACCTTACTCCACTGCAAGGAAATTCTAGAATGTACTCCCAGACGGCATTCAAGAAAGATGGGGTGTATTTCGCACGTATCGACTTGAAAGATGATGACTTCCTGCAAAAAATTGCGCTCACTAACGCAATCTAAGTCTAGACGTCTCTTCTCATTTTTGAAGACATAGTGTGATGAAACATGACTTATACCATTAAGATTAAAGCAATTAATAAATAACGAGTAAGATATGATTTAATACCTCTCTGCAGTTATGCAGTTCAACGTTTACATTTGACAAGATTTGGTTTATAGCCGACACCTTATTAAAATAATTTTTTCTGGTGTTTTCTTTTCTTGAAGAACAAATGTTCTTGTGGCTTCGGTTTCGCTAAGCCAGATTATTACATTCGATACGAAATAAATGGTAATGAACCTACTTCGAAAATGAAACCCAAGTTTAATTTGCTATTGTACTATTTAATTTCATATTAAAATGACGGGACAACCTATCTCTGGAAGGAAATAATTTGAGTATGCAATTGATATTCCGTTTTAATTAACCAGCTTCGAATATCAAAATTAAACAACACAATTCTCATGTAACCATTTATTTCATATCCCGGATCAGATTTCATCGAAACCAGAGCGCAAGTCTAAGTGAATGATGACAAATCATTTCCTTTAGGTCGGAGAGGGATGAGGATGGGGAAAGAACAGGGGTTAGCACACAAATACATACAGACATTCATTCCGAAATAAATAATAAACATGAAGTTGATGAAGCCAAGGGGAAAGAGAAGAAAATTCTAAAAAAAATTATCATTGATTATAACTAATGATAATTATCATCCAGTACAATCGAGCGACACATGTAATTGCGGAATTACTAATTTATATGCATTATTAACATTCAACTACATGAAACGTTATCGGATTCCTCTACTCCACCGCACACGATTTGGGAGGCGCAGAAAGTCAGGAGTCTTTGGTGGTCCGCTGCGAGGTTCCCCGGTTGCAACGAAGCACGCTCACTCCTATCGACAGACCGTGAAATCGACGCACCAACCGAGCGAGGAGTAGCCTGTCGCTCGCGGTTGTTGGCAAACGCCCAGGTTCGTTTCCCGGCGCTGTTCCCGCACGTTCAGGATTCTTGGCCGCGCCGCTGCTGTTCGTTGATTCACAATGCTTGCGATAACGCGACACTGAAAACACATTAGGCACCGCAGGGACCCCACGCTCTCGCCGCATTGGGGACAGTCCTCTTGCAGGCGGCGAGAAGCTCTCTTCCCAATAGACTGTAAGAAAACCGTGTCCTGACGGTAATTATTTATAAAAAAAAATATATTTATACGTAGCATGGCGAAAAATATTTCAGGTAGACATGTGTGAATATTGAAATCGTTCAGGGGGTATCTTTCACAAGAAATACACGCGTAGTAAGTTCTCAAATATCTATGTTAATAACAATAATGTTACCATAACGCATGACGTTAAGCGAATATGCTGAAACATTCAGAATATATTACAAAAATCCACTGCGCAAAACTCGATGGGGACGAGGGATTAGTAAACGTCATACGATCCTCGGTCATGGCTCTCTCCGCGATGTAGGGATCGCAGTCGCCGAGCGTTGTAACTAATAGATTCAAGCGTAAAACTGTCAAGAAATTGCGAGTTTTATGAAAGAAAAGAAAGTTCCATGGGGCACACTAGGGCACGAAATAAGCGAAGGAAACGAGGTGAGTAAGCTTTGTCAAGAGCAAACTCAGAGTCGGGTTTTAAATAATAGCTAATGCTAGTGCGGTGTTAGTAAAATGTTTGTATTCTTCGACTGAAAATTGTACGTCTTTTATCAATTTTATCTTTAATTTTGAAGTATTGTCCCCACTACGTAAATTTGCCGTAAAGTTGTGTCACAACGGAAAATGTTGACCAATGTATATCAAAACATTTGTCAGACTCACTTTGGGATACATTTGAACGATGAAATAGTGTAGTTTACATGATGCTTAGACTTTCTATTGTTCGGCATTGGGGAAACCCCGTAAGCGAATGTCTCATTCTAGCGGGAAAGGAACACCATCGCTTCCCGCGATGTAGCAAATGCACTACTCGTACAACACTAAAAACTAGGGAGAGGAGTTCTATGCCCTAGAATTTCTTGAAATATGCTTTTAATAATATGCATTTATGACTTAAAAATTCTGAAATATGTACTTTAATATGCAATTAAAATTAGATTAATACAGGAAAGGAAATATTGCTCTCTTGATAAAATTGAGGAGAAGCATGCTTTGAATGAACAGATATATTTTTGTACAAACGTAATATAATCTACCTAATTTTGCAGGAGAAATAATTGAAGTAAATATTCACTTTCGTGAAGTACATTGTATATCTTGTTGCATTTCTTCTGTCTTGTTTAAAAAATGTTATATCGAAAAATATCCTATATTTGCACAAGTATTTTGTCATCTATAGAAAAGAAAAATAACGTAATCTGAGACATACTCTTTGTGAACGCTCACGAAGAAATATATTTTATGAAAAAATAAAACGTTTTAGAGGTAAGTCTTTATTTTAACGAAATATGCACCTATAATTACACGAATATGGTCCAACAGGAAAAATCGATCAAATATGCACAAATATGCACTAACAAATTAATGTACACAGCATCCAATTCTAACCAAATGTCAAGAAATTTCACTCACTTATGCCCTGAAGTAATGGACAAAAATTTGCAAAATCATAGAAATATGCTCCCTACTAATAACCATACCAGCTGACGCGCCCGGCAACGCAAAATAATCAATCATAAGCTTCTGCAAAAAACGCCTAGTCAATACGACCAAAAATTCGTGTTTGGCACTATTCATTGTCTATTTTCCTTTTCGGTCTTCGTTATATTTCTTCTATACTGTACAGCGCTTTTATAAATCGTATTTGACAAAAATAATAACTTGAGGGGCCTCAGAAAAACTCCCGACAGTTGGCAACCCTACCTTCCGCGGCCAGAGAGGCGACGGCAGTAGCGTCCGGGAGGACCTGCCGCACGCTGAAAACGTGCCGCGCACTCCAAACGATGCGAAATGATCCTAGTTCCACGGCGTCACACTTGCGCGTCGCTACTCAAGTATGCGAGCCTCCGACGTATCCTTTTTGTTACGTGTCACTCGCAAACCAGTGAATGCATTTTCTTGCCGGACAGTTCGGAGAACTAAAGGCAGCGTGAAACCTAAAAGTTTTCAAGTTATTAAAAGCCCGACGAAAGCTCCGACGCCAGAGTCTTCCAAACCCTTTAGAAGACGATGTCGTGTTTATGCGCGGACGTGGCGCGAATGTGAACGTACGTGCTTCGTAGCCGCGGGCATGAACTGTGCCGATCGTATTCCCGGAGGGCACCATCTGGCGCACAAGAAAACTATTATAAAATTATTTTTTTTAGTTAGGTAAGGAAATAAGTATGTTTCCAAAATATCACAGACGCGCACACACGCACCCCCCCCAAGTTGCCAGGTACAAAAACTCCGAATTTGAAGTCAGAATTGCGCCACCACCCTCCAATTTTTTTAAAATCGAAAAAATCATGAAATTTACAATCTACAGTTGCACTGTGTTTTTTTGCGATTTAAAAGTAATTGAGACGCAATTCAGGCTTCAGATTCTGTTTCAGCGCGTGGAAATCCATAGAGTGGAGATGTGGCAAGTATTTGGGTCTGACAACTTTTTTTTTTTATGTGTCTGTGTTTTTTACTACTAAAAATTGCATCGAGATACTTCACAAGACAGTTGACATGTTCAGTAAGTATCTGTATTTTGTTTCTTTTATTGTAAGAAACTGACTCTGACCAGGATACAACCGTTCTGATGCAAAATGATAATTATTGAAATGTCGCTATTCTTGTGCATCCACGACAAATGAAACGTTCTCAGCGAACGGTTCGGATATTCTTCGTAGATGTATATTGTTCTTATTAAACCAGTCGCCGTCCTTGAACATAGTCATGTTGTCATAATGTCATTGCTTTTTATCGCTATCGGCCAGGGGCGACTTCAGTATACGGAGTTCCCTGGCGGTCACCCACCCAGGGACCGTCAGTATCTGAAATTGCTTAACATTCGTGACATGAAGTTTGTATAAGAAGTTCGGCTACCGTCACAAACTTTCGTATAGATTACAGTATTTCCATTTTTATTTAGTTACCTTGCTAGCTGGGAAGTTAGGCTAAAGAGATACTATTCTCCGGTAAATCCTTGCCGATTAAATTGGATAAATAGATGTATATGCCTTAGCCTACTGATGACCATAATATTTTGCGGGGCAGGAAGTCCGCCGCTATTTCGTTACGACACTGCATCAACACTTGGCCAGACTCAGAATATTAGCCGTTAACCATATAAACTTGTTCAGAAGCAGAAACATATGGCGATTTTTTTTTTATGTTTGTGGTCGAGTTTCTGTGAGTCACCACTTCACATTCAAACTTTATCGTAAGTTCGAGGTTGATAATGAACACAGCTCCGGCCTAAATTTTCTTTCACAATATTCAGTACCAATAATTCTCGTAGTGACTTGTACAGCTTCTAAATGTATCCTAGAACTCCCGTAGATCAACAACTTTTCAGAATCGTTTTGTTAACTTCAATAATTCCCTAAACTCACTATAATTTACTAATAATTCTGTAATTAATACGCTTATTAGCCATTTTTGTTGAGTTTTACAGTTTTGTATACAATGAAAATTTGTATTAAATATTTCCTACAACATTTTTAACAATAACCTTTCTTCTTTTATTTTTAATATGTATTAATATTATATAACAATATTGTATTGCGTTCGCATATCAGTTTAACTTGCGACACGCATAAGAATCTACAAGAATCATTGTTGTTCCGTTATTAGAAAGTTTATTGATCATTTTTGGTAAATTTTATTGTAATATTATAACAACTGTACCTTCGTATTGTAACGCATGTGTCGTCCGAATTTTGTAAAGTCGAATTGTAACATAATAATGTCCCGTATTCAGTATCGTATGTCTAAATGTATTAATGTGTGTCTGAATACAAGATTAATTATTGATACGTACGGTAATTTACAAGGAACATTGTTATATAATATACATTCTATGGAATGTTTTGTGGATATGATTAATAATGATAATAATAATAAGAAGATAACAAAATAACATTTATATACACAGTGTTTTTCATCCATTTCACAATTTCATGTGCATTATTTCTCCCAGAACAATAAGTACATGAATATACGCGTTTACAGTTTTAGATAAGTGGAACAGGTACGTATTTTGTTCTAGCAGCACCACCGTACGATATTTCGAGAAACGCCAGGGCACAGTAATTGGAGTGTTGTCTTTGGAAATAAGAGTGGTAATTGAGTCCCAAACAAAAATTACTATTTTTCGAGTTTAACACGGCATGGAAGTTATGTAAACGTAATGGATTTCTATATTGATTTTTCAAATATATAAAATATAATTTATATTTTAGGAAAATTGTAGTACAAGCAAAATTCATGATGACTGCGTCCCTCCCTACCTTTCGAAGATTAAGAAAAAATCCAACAAACTCTAACCTTCTTTTCGATATGCATTTTGACATACCATTTGTTAACATTTAAAGGAGATGACTTCAATATTCCACTGAGCTGGAGCGCCTCCACCCTCGCGCCGCGGATTGTGCGCGTTTAAATCGCGCACGACGCGTGACGCAGTCTTGCCGGTCGCGCGGCAATCTGTGCGCTGCGCTGCCGCCGCGCGGGAATCTATTGTCCAGTGGATGGAGGGGGTGGATGGATGGTTAGTTGTTAGTGATGCGTGAACTATCGAGTCATTATTCCCGTAAGTGTAGTGAATGTTTTCCTCGCGAGTTGGTGGTGATCTTCCCCCGCTGGTTGACGAGATCCGGCGCCGACCTACCGTCGGCTAGCGGGGTTTCTAAGCTCCCAACCAGTCTCCCGGCATGTGTGGTAGTGTAGTGCATGTTAGTGTAAGTGTATGTAAGGGGAGACGATAGGACAAGCAAGAAGATGGAAAGAACGCGCGCGGTCCGTGGCCCGTTTGTTAGGGTACTGCTCCAGCATTCGCCTGGTGTTGATCGGAGAAACCAGGGAAACCTACCAATCAGAGCAGCCAACCTCTAGAATTCCCTTCCAGACAGCGACTGAATGACAACCTAGTTGACACGCTGATGTCGAAAATCTTGCCTCTGTCGGGACTCTGACCTTTCAGTCAGGGGCAGTGCCGTAACATCAGTTGATGTACTGAGCTACATCTGTCAGTGCGGGGGTGGGGGAGGGGGCACGACGGGGCGGGCAGCGAGAAGAGGTCTCCTGAGCGCTATGCCAACGGCCTCTGCGCTGGTGACTAATGCCGTCGCGCCACTGCCGCCATCCGACGGCCACGGCGAGGTTCGCAAACGCGCTTCTCCAGCGCCGCTGCGTCCCCTGCCAACTACGATTTCCTATACATCGAAACTGCTTGTGGAATCGCGCAACATATCTAGCGGTCTCTGCTCCGCATGGCAAAGGCCCGCCCCGCCCCTCCCCCATTTCCCCCACGCCTCGCCACGAACACTCATCGGAGTACGTCAAAATTCTGCTCGCGCTGTCGCCGCGGCGGCGAGCGGGCGCGCGGCCAAGTTCTCTCTCTTTCTTCCCTCTGCCTCCCGCGTTCTCTCTGTCTCTCTCGCCCGTCAGGAACAACCGAGACGCGCGGCGCGGCCCCGGTGTGTTGATGGTCCCCGTGGATAAGGGCGGATGTAAGCTTGCACACGCTATCGGTGGATTCCCGTGGCTACAAATCAGGAGGGGCCTACGTTGGGGCGCGGATACAACGGACGGACGTTCAATACATAATAGTTTATACAGTCGATACATGAAGAAAGGAAACGAAAAAAAAAAAACTTGAAATGCTAACATAAACTGATACCATCACATCGAAATATCACACATTTAAATTACTTGCAGACAGGTGCAGCGAACAATAATGTGTATAACCCATTAAAAACTAGGAGCTGCAACAGCACATACTTTCTCCCACTATTTGTAAATTTGGCACTTTCCAAAATTCAGAGTGTTCAACAAAAACGATACTCGCGTCATTCTTTTGAGCGTCCCTTCTACGCGTGGAAAAAATTCTTTGAATTGCCTATATTTCGCACGAAATTATACGAAAACGACTCTCATTTTCGAAAAATTGAATGTGAACTTGTTTAAACATTAGTCTTTAAGGAATAGATTTCATTAAGGAAAATATCTCTATCATGAATATTACAGATATAGGAAAGCTCCCAATGAAATTGCACTTTTGGAATTTTCAACGACGGATGGACATACAGGCAGACAGGCGTTTTACACTCAATCCATTTTTCGGTGTCAGGAACCCACAAAACATGGCTTGTGGCTACACCACATGTCAGAAGAATTTTTTTTATGTTTAGCAACAGGATTTATTCACTTTTTTCTAAACAGGGGCCGGCAATAAGAGTCTTTATGCCGAAAATTCTCCGTTTCCCGGGGCACGATTACATAACATTCTCTTCTTAGGAAGTATAAGCGAGAAAGTAAAAACTAACGTAACTTCCATTCAAAGTTTTCTCGATTATCTAAGACGCACACGATTCACAACGATAATTAAATGGAACGTTTCTTGTTTCCTGAGATATGCATCAACATTTGCTCCATTGCAACCTTAAATCCTGAAGACATTAAATTTAAAAAAAGATTAAAAACTGCTCCAAGATAGAAGTTTCGTGAGTACTATAATATCATCGAACTCAGAAGGAGAGCAGCTTCTTCGCATGGGTTATCCCAAACTCGCAGAGACCGCGGTGCACTAACGCAGCTATTTCCATGTCACTCGCCGCCGCCGCAGGCGCCGCCGTAGCCGCCACCCAGTCCCGTCCCGCCCGGGAGTCGAGACGGGGCAGCAAATGTTCTGCGGCCCACCGAGAGCATTTATATGGTAATACTTAACGTGGACAGCGTCGCAATCTAAATGCAAATAGTAGAGGTCTGTCGCTAATTGGTGGCAGGTCGTGGCTTCGCACTCTGGGGTTGACGAGCGAGGAACGGGCGCGAGTGGGAGTTACCGCCCGCGCTAAGCGATCAGCACACCATTGCACTGAGACCGGCGACGACGCGGGCCAAGGTGATTTTGGTCGTGCTCCTCTCAATAGAGAGGTCAGATCTGAGGTGGGATGTTAAAACCTGCGTTCTTTCAGTGATAGCTAAGATAGCATGTACTTCATTTTGAAAATTATACCTGCCGAAACGAACTCTAAAGAGCTACTAATATCCGGATTATTTCCAGTGGCGCATACATAGAGTGAGAAATCGGACGGTCATCAGAAGCTCCCTGCTCACCGCTCGCCTCTATGTTCGAAATGTGCTTATTTTATCTTATCTGACGGCATATCAGGGCTGTACAATCAGAAGTTTCAGGCGCAAAACTATATAGAACATTATATTATTTTCTTTTTCGAGAAACGACCACCTTGTTTCGGTACATAAAACTTCGCATACAAAAGCACACGGGATCCAACCAACCACGTGACCCAACAATACGTTCTAGGTCCCTAAAATCAGATTTTAGTGTTCGAAAGGGACATTAGTTTTGATGGGGCGCGAGTGAGTTTTGTGGGGAAACAAGGTTTAGGAGAACAGATGGGGGCATGCGGAGACAGGTGAGGGACAGGTGAAGAAATGACGGGGGACAGATGAGTCCCGAGTTACGCATCATTAGCAATATTTTACTAAATTTGACCTTTTTGGACCTATTACACTTTTGAGATTTAGTTCTTTTAAGGACCTCCTCTGTATTTTAGGTGGTCAGATATGGGCAGTACCTCATTACAAAATGTTTTTCGTCTAGAAATAGAGAGAATTAATAAGCCACGATTAAATTAAAGCGACGATTTGATTATCTGTTAAACAAGGCTTTGTAATATTTGAATGTTTAATCACGCAAAATATCGGTTATATGATATAACTCAGCTCGGGGACTGGCAGCAAGAAATTAGGATCCACTACAATGCTATTTACAAGGTGCAGAATATTTGCACGGGTCCAGCTACTAGATTTAATTCACACCAAACAGGGCTATGGGCACTGTTTACGAATGAACCCCACGTATACCGCGTACAGATAACGAAAGACTCGTAATTAAAATCGGATTGAGAAAAAGCCCCTGAATGTTTAAATGATATTAAGTTCTGCGAATTTTTCATCTAACACACGTTAGCGACACAACATTCAAAATGGAGAGCAAGAGGCGGATGTTTGAAAAACAAAGTATGTGTTTTTACAGTGAGAGCATCCTGAGGATAAAGGTTAACGTAAACAATGTTGTAACTGAAGCGTAATATCGACAAACAATTCGTGGTATTGCCCTAGATTGGATAACGTCGTACCTTAAACATCGATCTCAAAGAGTAGAAATACCGTACTGGCACGAAAGGACATTATTTACTTATCTCTCCAATTCTTTGCCAATTGAACATGGGGTCCCACAAGGTTCGATCTTAGGTCCTATCCTCTTTCTGTTGTACGTAAACGATATGCCCTCATCTATTAAAAATGGAAGAACAGTTCTCTTTGCCGATGACACGAATGTTCTTTGCAAAAAAGAAACAATAAATAGTACAATTTCAGAAGTTTCAAATTGGTTTTGTAATAACAAATTAATAGTTAACGAAGGAAAAACTGTCTCAATAAAATTTTGCGCTTCAAATCGACAATCGTATGCTCCATTGATAATGAACAATATGCAGTTAGCTGATGTTAAGGTAACCAAATTTCTAGGTCTCTCAATTCAATCAAACCTCAAATGGAATGTACATATAACAGAATTAAACACTAAATTAAGCTCATTGTGTTATGCATTCCGAATTCTTTCTAATTCTGTCAGTCTTCATGCAGCTCGTTGCGTGTATTTTGCAAATGTACATTCCCGCCTGAGATATGTCATAATATTCTGGGGTAGCTCATCCTTTAGTTCCCAGACATTTAGATTGTAAAAGAAAATTATCCGAATAATGAAAAAATCCCATCCACGTGATCCGTGCAAGCCTCTTTTCATTGAGCTTGGAATCTTACCAGTGCCTTGCCTATTATTTATGGTCTGTAGTATTTGTCAAAACTGATATACTGAACAGTGGGAACATATTTTCATGTAATACTGATATTTATAGTTACAATACTGGACGTAGAAATCATGTTCATCAAGTGTCAGTATCAACAGCTCACTACAAGAAATCCACATACAATACATGTACGTTACTTTACAACGCATTGCCAGATGAAATTAAACAATTAAAATTGGTACACAAATTTAAGTTAAAAGTAAAATCTTTTCGCTGCAAAACTGTTTCTATACAATTAGAGACTAAACTGATCGTCAAAAAGAAAAATAATGTTTTCTTTAACAAAAACAAGATATAGTATAATGAATTAGTCTACATTTGCATTATATAATTAAAAGAAAGACTCAATATGCCTGTAAGAAATTATGTACTTCCGGGTCAATGACCCCCATCTTGATCGGGTTTTTGTCCAGTTTCCTGATCCATTGAGCAAATGCTGAGATGGCCCCTTGATTTGCTTCTGGACGTAAATGTAGCTTCACTATGCGCACGTTTTGTTGAACTTTCCTTTTGCTTGTAGTGGTAGTAGAGCTTAGGGTGAGTTTCTATTTTGTTAACAATACAGAAAAATCAAATCTGTTTGTTCCTTTACCGTTAAAAATTAGGTTTCTATAATTTTGCAACGAAAATATCTAGTTTTGACATGTTAATCCCACGCTTTTTTAAATTTGTTGTTATTATTGTTATTATTATTATTTCATCTTTCAACTATTAATAGTTAAATTGTTGGGAAGGGATTCTGAAACTCAAGAAAGCGTGCGCAGATGATTTTCTCCCCCCATACGTCACATACAGTTTTTGACTGTTTTTGACTAAATAAATAAATAAAAATCGTTTAAGATTTTCTTAAATTATAAATTTAACATCGTTTTGAAAGATTTTGTGGATTACAAGGCCATTTATTTTAATTATTGTGCTTCTGTAATCTTTAATATTTTCGAATCTCTTTTAGTAATCTTGTTCATTGTTACATATTTCCGTTTGTTTTATTGCGAATTTGAAAATAATTGAATAGCGATTAACTTATACATTGACTTGCAGACGAGTAAATAGAGAACTCTCGATAAAACATGGAAACCAGTTGGCATACAAAACAAGACGAATAAACAATTCCACTCATGAGATTATATCGCCATGAGAAGAAATGAAATCTAAGAAGGAACTAGGAGAAGGCGGAATTTTGAACGCAGAGGATAAAACGGCTTTACCAATAACAAAAATATTTAATATAATTGTAAAAGAGGAGAAAATACCAAATCAGAAGACAAGTTACAATATATACGAATACATTTTTAAAAAAATCCAGAAATAAGATGATCTGGGCTGTCCGGGTGACGCCGCGTCAAAGGCTGGGGTGCCTTCCGTCACCCGGACAGCCCAGATCATGACTCTGGCCGCGGAAGCCTACGATATCAGAAATAAGATGTACACCATGGAGTAAGCCTAATTACAAATTCTACGTAAATAATTTTATTGAAATGACAAACGTCCTACCTTTGACACGACAACCAACTAGTATATTAACAAGGAGATCTCATTTTTCAACAATTGTTTTCTGCTGCGCTAGAAAATTATTAAACATTGAAAAGGGTGAATAAACGTGGAACCAACATCAACGAAAAAATGAAAGGAAAACAACAAACCTGCTTTTTGTATATTCTGAGCGGTGTATTATTCGCTAAATCCTCAAGTGAACTCGAAACCCTGGAGACTTGTGAGACTACAGCAAAACTAGGAATGTAACACGCGGAGATGCGTCGGATAATATAGATCACTACTAGTCATACAAATTGCATGTAAAGTGTCCAATTTAATTACTCGAACATCTTCAGAATATTACGACGCCTTCCAAGCACCACAAGACTGCCATTGGCTTCAACGACTAGCTCCATTGCTGTCCAGGAAATTTCTATCCGATCGACTGGTCGAAATAGATGATATAAATCTTCGGAGATGGTTCATTGCAAGAACTCTGTAACGTGGCGGCTTGGTAACGGACATATTATGAATCGCCATGTAATGCATTCTAATATATATTGAAAGTACTTCTTCCTAGTAGGTATATCTTGGAAACGCGCTCATTCATATTTTCTCGTAATTAGGAACTTTAACTGAAGAATTAGTATAGTATCCTTCGAGCTTCTATTTGAAAAATTGACATTTTCATCAATGATGTATCAACTTCTTTAGTTTCGTATTTTCCAAAGTGTTATTAAGTTGTTCGAATATTTACAGAGCCTGTATTGTAAAACAATTGATGGGCTCGGCTCTATATAGTTCAATAGTACATTTCTATCCAAATGAAAATAATCCTAACAGAGTCGATGATTATAATTCATCTAAATATTTTAGTACATAACTGTACGTTACTCGAATACTGTGTTTTCGGCTCTGCAGCGAGGGACGTCAGATTTATTTTTCTTTTTTTTTTCATTTATTTTCTTATTTTTCTTTTCTTCTTCTTCTTCCTCTTCTTCTCTCCCTCTCTCTCCGGAGACTGAACGGCGGGTATCAGCGGGATCTTCTTTACCTCTCCCGACTGTACGCGCCGAAGCGAAAGAGGTGCTTGGCCTTTGGTGTTCAGCGTGCACGCCACGCGTCCACCCGGACCTCAGTGCGGGGGACGGCGGCCGTGGCGGGCGGCGCGGCGCGGAAGGCACGGCCGAGCCCACTGCTAGGCGAGGGCGGGGGGTGCGGCGCGACACGCGGCACAACGATGATATTCGTGCATCCCGAATTTTAATTCGGAAGGCCGGAGGACCGACCACTCACGTCGGCAGGTGCCTTATCGATTCTGCATTCCGCGAGGAGGCCACATCGCCTTCTTCCCCCCTCCCCCCACTCGTCACCCCAGGGGTTGGGTATTTCGGCGGCGCCGGTGTGCATGCTCACACTTCGCAAATACGGCGATGAATAAAGGACGTTGAGTGTACACACGAGCAATGAACTGTTCGGGAAATTGTTAGGCAAGATTTCAATGAATAGCAATTGAAGTGTGCACGGTCTCACTTCGCAAATACAGTGATGAATAAACAACGTTGTGTACACACACGAGCTATGAACTGATTGGGAAATCTTTAGTACAGGTCTTTCTATTACAATGTACTTTGAATAAATTCTTTGACTGAAGTTATCATGTCAATAAGATTCAACTATTAGTTCTCATATAAAAATCGTCCTTTAGTTATTTATTTTTTTTATTTCGTTTTCATTACTTTCACAACTTGTTTGCGAAAGGTATTTTAATTTACGAGATGAATTTATGTACTCCGCATTTCTCAGGAGTGGTATGTCTTCAGTTCCGTTCGGCCTACTCGCTGTGCGCTAATCGCTTCTAAAATAATACAGTACTAGGATTGGTGTGTCTCCAGTTTTCGAAACTCTGCGCTAAACTCAAAAGTTAACAATTCTCATAATTCTTCGCAAATTTTACAACGTAGTAAAGCGAAAGGGTCTCAGCAATGCGGTTATCAAAAAGTTACGATTTTGCCGACCGAAGAGGTGGTTAAAAATCTAATTAGAAGAGTTGAGAGAAACGTTTTGGTCGTACATTGGTAGATGTTGCAAAATAAAATGGTAAATGAGGGACGTTAGCAGTGTTTGCAAAGCTCGAAATCGAAAGATTGTGTGAGTACACGATTAGCACGACACCTTTCGATTTCACATCTTACCGAAGTTCGTTGCGAAAGAAGTGCTCATTCGCAGGTGACAATAAGTTCACAGTTCACAATAGGCCTTCACAGTTGGCAACAAGACCGGAGAAAATGGTTCCCAACAATTCGAGACAGTAAGGCAGACAGGTGTAGGAGGAAGTTGATAGATCATCTGAAAGAGATGAATGACGAATACGTCGTTAGGAAAAGGTGGAGGAATGGCCATCAGTAAGCACCTCAAACTGACAGTAGATATTTTAAAAGGTAATACAATGAAAAGCATATAGCATTTGTCAGAAATTGGTTAAACTTCTTAAGTCCTCACTTCAGGTAGTAGGTGGAAACACTCCTTCATCCCTCCTACGTGCTTTTCCCTGAGTTTTTCTTCATTTTGACTTCCACCTACAGATACTCTACTCCGTGCTCTTTCTAGTTGCCTCCTCACTCTGAAACACTCCCATCACTTTGCTTTCCACAACCTACTTCATAAAACAATTTCGCCATAATAAGTGTCCAATACATCTTAGTCTTATCTACTCATAATATATTGAACATATTATGTATACAATGTACATAATATACGAAATACAATATGTAATTATACATACTGTATATTATATATAACTATATAATTTATACATAATATATACTACATAATATATGTATTGGGATAAAATATTGTTCTCATGTACTTCGAAAGGGTAAAGATACAAGTGCTGTTGTGATTTTTGTGTAAACGTACTGAGTAGAAATCAGAATCAGGCAACGTAAACCTGCTGAGAAGCGGTGAGATCTTGGACCCCGCATCAGACACCTGATGTAGGCGCATCGGTTGCGCCGAGTGTCCGGAATCGCCGCGCCGAAGAAACGTCCGCCAGTGGCTGCCGCGTGTCGAAGCCGTCATGTGCGATGTGTAAGATTAATTGCCGTTGGAAACGTTTGTAAAGGGAGCCTCAACGGAAGCATGAGGTCGAGGGGCGGGCGGGAGCGGGCCCCTGATCGGCAGCAGTGGCGTGATCTCGGCCTCGTACGATCGACACCGGGCCAAACCAATTATCTGCTCCTGGAGGGCTTGAGGCGGATCCGTTTCAGAAGCGCGGGAACCTGGAGAGGGCACTGGAGGTACTTACTGCGAATTCCGTCCTTCAGGGCTCCTGCTAGGCCGTTCACAACATTCGACGTAAACATGGAATCTAGCTGTTCTAATCTGATGGTGAAACATTCTGTCGATGTTAGTTGATAAAAAACATGCTGCATATGTGAAATTTTCACGTTCTATTAGGTAGCTATTAACTCAATATTTAGTAAAATCAGTTAACTAATTTCTAAATCATTTATAAAATATTAATGAAGGTAGCGCATTAAAGCCCTGAACTCGGCAAAGACTCTCTTCCCTCATCCAGTAATGTAATGAATCGATATGAGCTCCAGATAAAATATTCGAAGAAATGAAACCTGTACGGTATTGAATACTGTCTTTGACTATTTCTAAATAAGAGTGATTCCATGTCTCAGGCAGTGAATGTCATGACATAACTGTGCTATAGAAGAGAACACAATAACTTTCCGAAATATAATACAAAATATCAGAGTGACTAATGACCGGGACCTGACCATAGGCAGAAAATATAGATGTGAATGGTGGTCCACGCTCATTCAAAATTAAACATTAATATAATTGAGTTTACCAAAGATTATTAATTATTAAAATAAACTAACCCTCTTACTGAAGGTGTCACTTCCGTTTTCCAGCAGATTAATGATAAATCAATAGTCGAGGTAATGTTCAAAAAACGCGAAAACTATATCGTACTAAACTTATTTCTAAATAACTGTGATTCGAATTTCTCTCTATTGAGTGTTGCAATAAAACTATATCCGAAAAAATGCAGAATAGATTTCTAAAATATATTTTATAACACGCAACCGCGGAGTGTATAGTAATCTGACTGTTTAATTAAGACGACAATAAGCAGAGAAAATAAGAACGGAGATCCCCGATATTTCGGAACTAAATATCAAATTGATAGATCTCTCAAAGTAAACCCACGTATAAAAAATATCCCATTTATTTAACCCGTAGCTACAGACATGAAATTTGGGAACGCGAAAACAGACACGGAGTCAATTTGACTCCGCTCATAATATTGTGACTTTTACATTCAACAATTACAATTTTCATTCGTAATTTCGTAATAAGCATTATTTGTATTTGTCTCCTAACAACATTTCACAAAAAAATTAGATTATTCGAAAAAATAGCTGGAAATTCAAACACAAATTCAACACAAACCTTTATTTTATATTATTCCCAACATTTGCAATTCTTGTCTACACATTTAACAAATGACAGATGAGCACTTGGGGCACACTGGTTTTTTACAAGAGAAGCACAAGTGAGATGTTTTTTCCTGAGATTTCTGAGACAATTGAAACAGTATTTACGTACTGTTAAAATTTCTTCCTCCTTGGAGTCATTTAATTCTATTTCTTTTTTGCCTAATATCTTGCAAATACTCTTTCGCACGTCTTGCCGCAGTTGAATGTTTAGTAACCGTATTTCCATTTCTTCCTTTACAAGACTCCTGGCCAAACTTTTCAAAAAATCGAGTCTGTTGACAGTTTTAGGCTCTTTCTGACTCTTATACAAAATATGAGCATTTACACAGCTGATATCCAAAATTCTAAAGCAAATAGTCATGCGCCTTCGACGCGTCCTCTGACTGCTGGAGAAAACAGTAGTACATTTTTCATCCAAACTGTCCACGCCTCCTTTCGTGCTGTTATAGAAGGCGATAGTGCAGGGCTTACTAGTTTCTGGATCAGTGGATGGTAGGGAATGCATTGTGGATATCATAATTACTGCTTTATTCTTTTTAGTGACGTGAGAAGTAAGCATAATATCTTTAGTATAACCATAGTCTGTTGCTCCAATGACTCTATTCTTGTTTGGTAAAAATTCTTTTGGCACCTCTCTCTTCTTGTGTTTTAGATTTCCCACATATGTGAGTTTTCTTTTTTTCAGTTGTAGAGCTAAAGGAATAGACGAGAACCAGTTGTCTGCAGTTATATTCATATTAGTGCCTTGAATTGGAGCAGGCAGGCGAAGAACTGCCTGCATTGGTTTCTGAAAAGTCTGTTCTTCAGAATTCAGAGTTTTGCCATCAGAGTCTTTTCCGGTGTAAATATAACCATTGTAAAAATAATTATTTCTCACATCTGCCAGGACCATTACTTTTATGCCATATTTGCATAGTTTATTCGGCATATACATCTTGAATCTGCAACGTCCTCTGAAAGAAACTAACATTTCATCGACGGAAGCATTTGCCCCGATTGTAAAAGCTGATTGACACTGATTAATAAACAATAAAAAGATATTTGCAATAGCAGCCGCCGGATCTGATTTTTTCCTCTCTTCTCTTGTTGTTTTATCATCGAACCGCAAACAGTTTAAAAGAACAGAAAATCTATTTACATTGGTCACTGCGCGAAAAATGTCTCGACCTGTTCCATCGGTTGTAAATAGTGACATTATCTGTCGTAATCGTGAACAATTAAATGTTGGAAATATGACAAAGGCGATAACGAACGATGTGGAGTTGAAAGCATCCTCTGTGTCTTCTAACAAAACCAAGACATGGGTAGATTTCACCCAACGCGGAAATATTGCATATTGGATTTTATCCACTTTGGTTAGGTAAAGTGAAACTTTGACACTATATTCAGTTTCATAATGAAGTACTATAACGTACTTCATTACGGTACTATAACGTACTTCATGCGGTAAAGTGGAGATACGTACTACAAAAAAATTAATGTATGTATTCTTTTGCCAATACTATAGACGTCTTTGCCGCGTAACCTTCACTCACTTCAAAAACACTAACAACTGCGTAAAATTACTTATATCAGTACTACCATCGAAGGAAACTGTAACTCCCTAACGTTGAGCAATGTGTTTTAAAACTACTCGCTTTTTCTCGGCTTTACCGTAGAATTAGAAGCAAGTCATATTTTTTTCCAAACAGAATTAATGTTTAACCTTTAAATATGCCATACTCACGCTCAAATATATAAGTGGCAAAAAGTACTGAAAACGTGCAGACCGTGTAAGCACGATTTTTGGCTTTTATACTTCTAATTTGGGATCTTGAAATTTCTCAACAGTTTCTGAATGAAAATCTTCACGAAATCTGTACCGAGTAAGAGGGCCTTAAGCGTCCTGGCACTACCGCGCAGCGCGGCGCGACGCGGTGTCCGGCGAGGGCCAGGCAAGTCGTGCCGCGCAGCGGCGAGCCCGACTCGACCGGTAGAGCTTGCGATGATGTCATGCCCGTTTATGGAGAAGAACACTCGATAGCGCTATCTTGCGCGTAGACAGTCGCCAATGCATCAATAGCGCGGAAAGGAGCCAGGAAGAAAGGAGCTTGAGCTGCGTTACGAGAGCCGTGTACATTGTGACTGCTGCTTACACGTTAGCCTTCACCTTTTGACGGCAATGCTGTGCGCTCGCCGCCGACCGTAAGTCGTCAAAGATTAGCAGGAAACTTGCCTGGCGGAGCCGTTGCTACGCTGAAGGCGGCGGAGAGGGAATTGTAGTCCCCTTTTCGTTCACTTCAGCGTTTATACAATGATACATTATTTTCTTTAGTCGGAATGATGCGAAACGACACTTCACTCTAAATCAAACGTATCATTGTAGATTGTTCAGTCGTACTTTCGTATTAAATGTAGTATCATTTGAGTGATGATAGGACTACGGGTAAGTAACTTTTCTTTCTTCACAGACTAACTTTTATACTTTTTTCTCTATATTTGAATAATTGCGGTACTTCACGTACAAAGTTTGACATACAGAACAATTTGACAATAACGGATATGCTCTGGACAAAAATAGAAATAAAAATAAAAATTCTGCATCGCCTTCTTTAAGAGAGTTATCAGGTGTAGAGGTCCTGACAAAAAGTAATAGATCTGTGAGACTCACATCTGGAAAATTATCCGCTGAGGTCTCCGCTTATGAGAAATTTCACTTTATTGACGTACGGAATATTAAAATTACCACTTTGCATACTTTAGTTCCGAGAATTATTTCAAACACCATTTTCAGTAATTTTATGCCCGCTGAGGTGTCTCAGGAGAACTGGTCATTGCAGTGCCGGGAAGTCCTAGGGTTCGCTTCCCAATAATGGCATGCTTCTTCATACTAGCTAGCTAGATATGTTGAATTCAGTCACAGCCTGGAGGAGAATTCTCGTGACCGGCTGCTTTGATCGGTAGTTTTCCGTGGTTTCTCCGATCAACATCAGGCGACTGCCGGAACAGTACCCTACGAAACGGGCCACGAAGTGCGCGAAACCTTCCCTCCGCATTCTTGTCCTAGCCTCATCCTTTACTTGCACGCACTTACAGACATTAATACCACACATGACGAGAGACCAGTTCAGGAGCGTAGAACTTGATCGGGGTAGGGCAGTGTCTCGCTGGTGGGACTTTCCGTGGATAGGGAAAAGCCCGCAATCCGGCGTGTAGGTCGGCGTCACATCTCACCATCTACAGGGGGAATAATATCGCCATATCCCTTTATAAAACTTGTACCGCACTTATGGGACTAATGATCACGGCAGTTGACGCGCCCGGAAAAAATCAGTAATTTTATTAGAAAATTATTATTATTATTATTATTATTATTATTATTATTATTATTATTATATAGGTGTTTTTTATAATCGATATTTTAATATTTTGTATCATTTAAGTCGATATATAACATTTCTATTATTGAGAGCATAGGCTTCCGCGATCTAAGTCAGTAATTAATTACTTGTCTGCCCGGGATACGTCACGTCGCTAGGCACAGGTTCCCACCTGTCTACGACGGCAACTGTGCATAGGACGCGGCGTCTCCCGTACATCCAAGCAGTTCCATTTATATTACTGATCTACCTCCGATGACGAGATTGATGTTGAAATGTTTGAATCTTCGAAGAATAAACAAAATTATCTGATCCGAATAAAAATTTGATTCAGTAAATAATGGAAGTTAGTATTTAAGTCTTCTTGAATCTGAAACGACTTTGGTAAAGAAGTGATAAACTCGTGGGAATCTATATATATACAAATCAGTTGAATTGTATAGTACTCCACTGGCAGAATCACGTGAAGTACATCTACAACTTTCTGTGAACAATAAACACCTTCAAACCAGTCGAATATTTGAAATGTACATAGATGCAAAAAGGACCGTACTGACTAAAAAACAGCGACTACGAATGATTAAATGATATCGCGCGCACGATGGGAAAAGGGAGAGTTCGACGTATACAAGGAATTACGAATGTGACAAACGCGAGCAAAGTCGGAACGAGCAGCAGACGAAATTTTTGGAAGCGAAACCGTGCAAAAAGGGAGAGAAATAAGGCAACAAAACACCGGCCACGCGGAAACCTCGTCGGTCGTGAGGCGAAAGTTCCCGAGGCCGAAGGAGAGATGAATGGTGCGCGCAGGCTGCTTGGACCGTCCGGTTAGCGGCGGCGGGAACGGAATCCGTTGAGTCGTGGCGAGGTAAGGTGAAGTGAGGCGCAGCGGGGCAGAGGCGGCGCCCGTGACCATCGCCACCGCCCAGTCCACCCACCGGGAGAGGTGGCTCAGGACATCAACTGAATTCACTGCAGTGCTTCTGACCGGGAGATCCTAGGGTCTTCGAGTCCCGACAGTGGCGAGATTTTCGTCACTAACTAGGTCGAAATCATTAGCGGGATTTTCGACACTAGCTACATCGATTTCTGGCGCTCTTTGGAGGAGACTTCAAGCGGCCGGTTGCTCTGATCGATAGCTTTCCGTAGTTTCTCCGATCAACATCAAGCGAATGCCGCAGCATTATCCTAACAAACGGGCCACGGTTCGCGCGCAATTTTTCCAACCTCTTCCTTGTTCTATTCCCATTCCTTACTTACACACACTTACACAGACATTCACTACACTTCTACACATTTCGGAAGCTTAAAGCTTGTCCCGACTGGGGCGGTGCCCCGCTGATGGGGGATACGGAGTAGTGGAAAACCCCACTAGCCGACGGTAAAAACGCGCCGGATCTCACCATCCTGCAGGGGAAGGTCACCGCCACCTCCCGCGATGAAAACACGCACTAGACTTACTCACCTTAGCGTTTGACGAGCCCGGAATCACTTATCAATCAATCATAAAGTTCAGCACACCCTTCGTCTGGTGGCGCCCCGCACCTGCTCCTTGTGCAGGGCCGTGGTTTTCGGTCGACCCACGCGGTACGAAATCGACAATGTCATCGCCACTTTCGCCTCTTCCTCCCTATCTGACGAGGGAGCGGCGGCGGCGATCTGTCGGAACGGGGGCGGTTTTGAGGTGGATGCATGAGGAGTGGGGGATACGTTCACGCGCCGACCCGCCCGGCTGGTTCAAGTGAGCGGTCGGCAAAGCATGCGCAAAAAACAAGACCAGGAAGTGGCATCCCGCACCGGGAGAAGTGTATAAACACTGGCACAAATGTTATGGGGAGATAATTAACTAACGGACCCAGTAAATCTCTTCGAAAAGTCGCGTTGATTTGACGGGACTTGATTTTGGGCATCTGTAGAGGCGGTGAATATGTGTATTTTGGAGTTCACCAGCAGTCTTCTTTTTTTGGAAGACGTCGCCTCGCCTAAGTTTTTTCGCTGCCTCTAGCAGCGACCGGTCTTAACGTCGAAGAGGAGCGTGGGAAGATAACTGCGGGGCAACGCGGCGCGGCGGCGGCGGCGGCGGCGGCGGCGGCCGCCGCCGAGGCTTCTGCTGCAGTAGCAGCAGCAGCAGCCGCGTGGATAAATAAAGCGGCGGGACGCTGGAGCTTGCGGGCGTCTGGAGGGCGGGGGAGAGGATGGCGGCAGAGGAAGGCGGGCGGGCGGGTGGCCGCCCCCGCTTTGCGACGTCTCCACGTGCCTTCCAGGAACCCGCGGGCTGGGCCGGCGGCGGCGCGCGGATTCTGCGGCGGGGCTCCGCGAGAGGCGAAACTAGGTCATACGCAGAGAGCTACAAAGGCAGGCAGCGCCGCTGCTGCAGCGACCTCCCCTCTCCGTCGCGTCCCGGATTCGAGAGAGCTCGAGCCACGTGTAACGGGATCCCCTGCCGCCGCCACCGCCGTTGCCTGGGCTGGACTGCGTCGCGACCGCCGCCTCGTGGGCCGGTGCTTTGTCGAGCACTTTCTCCGACTGGAGAGAGAAGGCAGCCTAACCTCTGCCGACTTCCGGCGGCGGCGGCGGCTCCTTACAATCGCGGCAGTGTTTTGCATGTCGGATGCGTGGTTGATTCAGAAGTGCGATGGTAAGCAGAAAGAGAGAGATCGGTTTTCCCGGCGGGTTGTGTCGAATTGCGAGAATTCCATTTCGAAAGAGCGGGTTTTCAACGCATGCGCTGTGCACCTGCTGACCCGATCCCAGGCCCTCGATTATGGAGTTCGCTCTCGACACGTGCAAACGGCCAATAAGGACGTTCTCTATTTCGCACCTTCATTATATGCCGTCTGTAGGGACAGATACGAGACGTCCATGCGCGTAGAAGGAAATTTCTATATCAACTTCCCTACTTTTTATATTACGCTAAAAATAAGAATCTGATTGTAATGCAAACTAATAACAAAAAAATGAAATGCTGGAATTGCTCCATCATTGAAGTGTTAATGAACGAATCACATAGTTGGAATCATATAGCATCCACAGTCAGTGTGCCATTGTTTAGAAGTGGAGAAAAAATGATTAATTTCGACTACGTATAACTCAATATGTGTGTTATAAAAGTGCTTTGACGAAAATACATTTTTCGAAAGTTTATATAATAATAATAATAATAATAATAATAATAATAATAATAATAATAATAATAAAACGTTATATAGTGTTAACAAAAGGATACGACAAAATTATTTACAAAGCTCTTCGCCAAGTACGTGCGGTATTATTTTCTAATAATTCTAGCAAAACGTCTGATTACAAAAATGCAGTTAATTAACACATTGTCGTACTTCTGAAAATTAATATAGACTTAATGTAACTGATGGTTCGATCCGCGGTGTTACGGCGTATACACTTCGATTAAAAAACGAGGTCCGTTGACTGTCAGCTGTGACGTCAACCAATCGGGAGCTTGAACGTTCACTAGTGACGTTCAAGCTCCCGATAGGATGACAGCGTCACAGATGAACAGTCAACAGTCTTTGTTTTTTAATGGATGTATAGTACACCAAGGTAACGTATCCAATTTTGAAATCATAAATCTAAATCAAATTCTAGGAGCAGCTAGTAAACTTCCGCGTTCGCGAAATGGTAACGTCCAGGTCATTCATTCTTGCAAGCGTGTCCTTCAAAGAAGAGTTCCAGAAATGGTGACATGTGAAAGCGGGATCTTACCGCCTAACAGCCTGTAAGTGATTGCGAGTACGGGCCACAAATGGCAGCGATAATTCGCTTGTGCGTTATATGGCTTTGTGCTTCCCGTAAAGAAATAAAATCGGTGTCTCACATTAATTTTTCCTCCGAAATATGAAATATGAAGTATCCTTATTTACATCCGAACGCAAGAAATTATTCAGTTTTGAAATCGCAATTCTGAATTAAAATCGGAAAGCAAAATCTGATCACTTCATTCTGTAATAAACTTAACCGTTCCGATTTGATTGATTGACCAGTGCTTCCAGGATCGTCAATTAAGGACATTGGTCCCGTAAGCGCAGTGCATATTTTTTTAGCAGTAATCTTCCCCCGTTGGATAACGAGATCTCGCGCCGACGTACGTCGACTTGCGGGGATTTTCCTTAACAAGATATCTCCCACCAGCTTAGCACCCCCAGCCAGGACAAGCTCTAAGCTCCCGACTAGGGTAGTAGTGTACTGCATGTGTGTGTACTGGGTGAAGATAGGACAAGGAAGAGAAAGGAAAGATTTCGTGCGGTCCCTGACCCGTTTGTTAGGGTACTGCTCCCGCATTCGCCAAGTGCTGATCGAAGAAACCACAGACAACTATAAATCAGAGCAGCCGGTCGCTAGAATTCTTCTCCAGACAGCGGCTGAATTCGACTTAGCTATGTAGTGTCGAAAATCCTGTCACCGTCGGTATTCGAACCCTAGGACTCCAGGCTCAGAGGCATTACAGGGCTCCAATTGATGCCCTGAACCACCTTCTTGGCCGATCGGGGCAGAGGCTCGCAGATTTGGTGACTGGCGCGGAAGATGCTCTTCCAGCTCGTCCAGCACTCCGTGGTGTGAAAGAGCGAGTGTGCGTAACGGGACACAAATGACCCTGATGCGGGTCGCGGATTAGGCGAGGAGCGACCATTCTCCAGAGCGCCTCCAGCGCCTGTTTGAGGGACATCGCGTCGAGGACGGGGGGGGGAGGACGAAAAGAGGGGAACAAGTCCGGGGGAGCGGGTGGAGATCGTGGGTCTGGTGGTGTTCTGCCATCGAAACGCAACGAAACGCGCACCTAGCGATCCAACCTCCCCCCTCCCTCCTCACAGCTGCCGCCTTCGTCCCAGTCGTTCGCCTGAACGCGCGTTTTATTTTTCTTAGCTGACATAGCACCTCTGCAATTCACGTTGCTCACGGCGTATACGAGCTCTTGGACACCTTCCAAATGGCATCCGACTTTTTAATGTACCTTCACTGAGATGACTCATTTTCTAGCATAAAATGCCTCGTCAACCGTTAGAAACAGATGCAAAAATTATTAATTTTATCACTGTATATATGCCCCCAAAATCTTACAAGTTAAAACGTAGCATGAAATGCACAAACGATATCAATTATTAACACTTAACGACTGAATTGTACAAGAAACGAGAGGCCGGTTGTAGTCATTAATAGTACCTACACTTAAAATGACTGTGCTTAAATAATATGATGTCCGTAATTATAAACACTTTACGCAGTAATACAAAGATATCAGAGGCTAAAACCTGATTTGATCATGATTTTGGATCAAGAGCATTTGATATACCATTATATTAACATGATTACCATTTGATATACCATATCAAGATTTGATATTTGACACTCTAAATCGTTATGATATTCGCGTCTATTTCACGAGCAACGAATTAGAAAATATATGATCGGTTTCATTTAGTTGAAGGTCCATTTTTTCGAACCCAAAACCCGAACAACTGGTATCCTTTTGTACCAAGAAATCAGTTTTCATCTCTTCCGAGGGATGGAACGAGGAATATTGAAGATAACTAATGTACTGTCTGTGTAATTAATGCACCCATGAACTCTTAACAATGTTAGCATGCGTTGCACTACGAGCGTAGTATCATTTCAAGGGAAGTTGAAGACAAGACAGCCTTTGGTGGCAATGAAAAGTGAACGAAGTGGGTAGCACTCTTCCAGGTCACTTTTCTATCGCCCCGTGCACCTCAGGCGCCGGCAAGAAGCTGTCATAAAACTGTTTTATGTGCCTGTCATGAAGCTGGAAGAACCGCCGCTTTATGTGTTGCAAGAAAAACATTATCTGTCGTAATCGTGAACAATTAAATGTTGGAAATATGACAAAGGCGATAACGAACGATGTGGAGTTGAAAGCATCCTCTGTGTCTTCTAACAAAACCAAGACATGGGTAGATTTCACCCAACGCGGAAATATTGCATATTGGATTTTATCCACTTTGGTTTGGTAAAGTGAAACTTTGATATTATATTCAGTATCATAATGGAGTACTATAATGTACTTCATTACGATACTATTGCGGTAAAGTGGAGATACGTTCTACAAAAAAATTAATGTATGTATTCTTTTGCCAATACTATAGACGTCTTTGCCGCGTAACCTTCACTCACTTCAAAAACACTAACAACTGCGTAAAATTACTTATATCAGTACTACCATCGAAGGAAACTGTAACTCCCTAACGTTGAGCAATGTGTTTTAAAACTACCACGCCACGTATCCAACAAAGCGTCTCAGTATACCTTTTGTAAGACGCTATCACATCCGGAAGAGGTGTGCGGCTAAATACTTTAAAAAACGTGTTCGTCACATGCAACTAGGCACAGCGGGATGGGAATGTGCAGCACTACAACCGAACTGACTCAGTGGCGTTGGATTGTCATGCAGAATGTGACCCGCTAATGGAACTGAACTTTTAACCCTTGCAGTGCGGGAGGGTGGGAGAGTCCCGATATTCCGATTTTGAAATCGCGTTTAGTCAATAATAATAATAATAATAATAGTAGTAGTATTAATGATAATAGTAATAATAATAATAATAATAAAATAATAATAATAGTAGTAGATTAATGATAATAATAATAATAATAATAATAATAATAATAATAATAATAATAAACTCCGAGAGACAAGACGAGAAAAGAACCGGTAATTTATAATTAGGCGGTTCCCTTCATCGACGTCCGAATCGACACATTCCGCTGGCCGAGATTGGGTGAACGCGGCGGCGCGGCTCGTCCAAAATTTCGATGCTGGGCGTCGTTTTGGGAGGTCAAGGCGAGTGAGCGGGCGCGCGGGCCGGCGACCGCGCCGCTCCGGGAGGCGACTGCGGCGGGCGCGGAAGCGCGTCGCCGCGGCCAGAACGCCCGAACACCGCCTTGCCTTGGCGTTTGACACGGCTCTTGCGCTGGCACTGGCGGAGGCCGCGTAGGCCGACCGCCACAACCTAGAAGCGTTTTCCTTCTCGCCGGCGTTCGGTACGAGTTCGTGGGGTTGAACCGGGACCACGTCCCAAGGCGACGAAATAGTTCGTACGCCTTCGTTCAGAAGGAAAGTAAAGCAGGTCCCATGTCACAGATTTACGGCATATAAATGAACCACAAACCTAAATCAAATTCATTCTAAAACATGATTTTATATGACAGTGGTATATCATCGAATATTAAAGACAACCAACAAATATTTTTTAAACAGAATTATTTTTTGGGGAACTAAATTTACTAAAAGTCACAATGTTTCGCGACATAATGTGCTTCAAATAATCAAGGATAGCACTGTCATTATCAAAATATACATTATTGATAATTGTTGTTTAGTATTTAATTCTAAAACAGTTCATCGCGCTAGTATATCTTCGTCCGCTACATGATGGCAAGATGACATTGCGACTATAACTTGCCCTCTCCGATCAGTCAGTAGTACTGAAAAAGGAAGTATCGGCAGTAATAAGCTTCTGCTTTTCAAACACCATTGAACAAACTACTTTTTATTAAACAGTTCATTACAAGCTATGATTGATGTCGCGGTCCCGCGAGTTCACAACATCCCAAAGAAAAGAGTGAAAAAATTCTAAAATATCAACCTCTGGCAAATGAGATGTGGAGCGACGTGGAAATGGTGACGATTGTACCAATAATTCTAGCTGCCACTGGTGAAATTCCTAAGTTCTTGCATGAATCCCTGGCTGAACTGCAACTGAAGAAGAGGTTATACATCCAGCTGCAGAAGATTGTCATACTAGACACATGTAACATCGTGAGGAAGTTTCTGAACATTTATGGTTGAACGGACGTCTGCGCATAATTACCACCGACGTTTCTATATTGTGGTAATGTAACAACAAATGATTAAAATACTTTTCACCTTTAGAGACCGTTTAAATGAAGTAGGGGAGTTGATACATTCATTCACAAGAGGCACGATAAATACATAAACTGAAAAAAGTGATATTCAAATCATAACTTGTTTCCTCTAAAAGACTCAAGGTTTGCATTCTGCCTGCGCCCGACGGTGTGTCCGCGCGATGGGCTGTGCGTCCGCTACCAACAGCTTCAATAGGAAACTAGTCCGGTGATACGAGTTCTAAGGATTTTTTAATCGGTAGCACGAAGGCAGATACCACAAGAAATATGGCTTCGCCGTTCTAAAATTGATTTGTGACATCGAATATTCCAGCCTCCTGCGACAGAGATGTCTCGGCAAGCCGGATCACATCCGTTCACAGGGCGGTGGGTCTGTTTTCGTTTCACAGCAGGCTTGTTATTAAAGCGACCTGTCCCATTTGTCGGTGACTCGGAATGAATTAAAAAGGCGCGCGCGTACGGAAGAAATGTATGGCGCTGGTGGAGGCAAGAGAACGGGGAAGAGGAGAGAAAAAAGGAGAAAATTTTCGATCCCAAAGTGACAGGTGCAAAACTGAAACTGATGTGCGCCCATTTAATGCTGGGTTTCTTTTGAAATTGTGCAACTTTTTTCCGACAACAATCCAGGACGACGGAGGCTAATTTGCATTCTCGCGAGAAGCGCGCGCGTCACGCCCCCCATGTCGCGCGTCCGCTCCCATAAATCAAGCACGAGAAGGGGAGAGGGCGGTGAAGGGGGCAGTTGCTGTTCAGGACGGCGCACGTGTCGACTGGGAAGGACGATTTCGGGATAATGTATAGGAAAAAAACCCTCCAACATAGGTGAAATTTAAAGTCTGAAATCTGAAGTTTTGTCGCCGAAGAAGTTTACCGCTGGATATCAAACAATGTAAAGGAAACCAATGCCTCGCCACCACAGTGACTTCCGTTATTCTTTTAAATTTATTTAATGATGTAGGGGAGAACAGAGCTGGCTGGCACTCATGTTTGGCTGATTGGTAACTTCGCGTAGCTTTGTGACCACAGAAATCGTATTTCCCTTAGAAATCTCAATATGATCAGTGCTATGTTGATCTCAGATGTGTTTTAGACTTTGGAGAGTAATATTGATTATCTTGAGTTCATTGGTTATCTTCTGTAATATTGGAAAAGAAGGGTTCAATCAATTTCTGGATGCTCATCTATCAGTTCAGAATTCTTGCAAATTCAGTCAGCCTTCATACTGCTCGTTGTGTATACTTCGCGAATGTTCATTCCCGCCTGAGATATGGCATAATATTCTGGGGAAATACATCTTATAGCTCCCAGACTTTAGATTACAAAAACAATTGTACGAATAATAACCAAATCCCACCCACGTGATTCATGTAAGCCTCTCTTCATTAATCTAGGAATTCTACCATTACCGTGTCTTTTATTTACGAATCAGTGGTTTTGTAAAAATGACTTGCTCAAGGGCAGGAATATATTTTCAGAAAATGCCGAAGTCTATTACTATAACACTCGACGTAGAAATCATATTCACCAGGTGACAGTATCAACAGCTCATTACAAAAATTCACATACAATACATATACATTATTTTACAACACTTTGCCAGATGACATTAAACGATTAACTTCAATAGAAAAGTTTAAATCCCAAGTGAAATCGTTTCTGCTGCATAACTGTTTCTATACAATTAGAGACTATACTGAGCATCACAAGAAAAGTAACATTAATTTTACCAATGATACATAATGCATTATTTACCATTTGGACTGTATAAATGAGTATAAACAACCTGTAACAACTATTGTACTGCAGCTTCCGGGTCAATGACCCCATCTCGATCAGGTTTTTGTCCAGTTTCCTGATCCATTGAGCAAATGCTGAGATGGCCGCTTGTTTTGCTTCTGGACATAAATGTAACTTCATTTTCTGTGCACGTCTTCTAGAATTCGGTGGAAATACAATTATTCAAATTATCGTTCCATGTTGTCGCGGCAGGAAGTAATAAGAGCCAAAATGTATAGCTTATTTATCCTTGAAAATAGATTTTATTACATGGGAGTTTTTTTTGTTTTTTTCTCCCTTTCAAAATTCAAAATTTTATTGCTTATTTATTTTTGAAAATAGATTTTACTACATGGAGTTTTGTTTTTTTCTCCTTTCAAAATTAAAAATTTAAGTAGTATATGACTTAGTGTAGGGATCACAGAATTTTGAAAATGTGCACACAATTCACTTTTCCCCATAGCACGTCATACGCAGTTTTTAACTGTTTTTTTGACGTAAAATAACTAACTAACTAACTAAATAATAACTAAATAACAGTTTTTCAGTTTTGAGTTCCCTTCTCAGTTCTGCGACCATCTTTAATTTAAAAAATCTCAATCGGGGTTCCTATCATTTTACAGTTCAATTAGTTGACGCAGTGCCAACCAGCCCCATCCTCTTGTCTTCACCAATATTCACAAAATAAAACTATTTTTCTAGTATTGTCACACATAAGGTAAAGAACCAATAGTGGACAGAGTAAAACACATTTTCGTAAATTTGCCTAATTCTTGGGCTACAATTATGTAAAACTTAAAGGACAATTACAACTTTTACCTCTTTCTTCCTTACCTTTTACCTCTATTCAAGATCTCTTGCCTAAGGCAAGCTGAAATTCGAAAATAAAAGCTAACTTTTTTTTAATGAAAAAGGTTTTTTTAAAAAAATTGATAAATTAGAAGACTCAAACATACATACCAGAGTTTGAAGTTGTGAAAAATGATAAACAATGTCAAGGACATTGACTAATAACGTACTGCTATGTAAAGATAGACTTCGAAAATAAGTGTAATCCAAAACGTTTAAATCAAAACACCAATACCGCTATATTAATATTCAAGATACGACATACAAGAGTTCGAAGTTCGCGGCGTTGAATTGAGAGAGCATGTTAATAAAACGTTAAGTATATGCAGGGAGCATAACGTATATCACTAGCTGCTCGAAAACGTTCACATCGCTAAAAATCGCCATTACTGTAGACAAACACTGCAGCGCCAGCTTCAGACTATGCTAGAAAGAAAAGAAACATGCCACTTTAGGTGTGCAATTTGCGTCCTTACAATTTCCCATCACACGTAAATTGCATTATATTAATGATGAAAAACAAAGTTCAAGGACATTGAATTGTGGGAATTCTGATTCGGTGTTGACGTTCTTATATGAAGAAATAAAAATACTATGTTGACGAAGATGACCTCTTATTTCTTCATCAAAGACATTGACTAATAACGTATTGCTATGTAAAGATAGTCTTCGAAAGTGCATTGCATTTTTAATGCAAACCTTTTAAAGCAAAACACAAACACCTGTATTAATATAGAAGATGCGACGTACAAAAGTTTGATGTTCGCGGAGTTGGATTGAGAGAAAGGGTTAATAAGACAATAAGTATTTACAGGGAAAGAAACATATCACTAGCTGCTCGAAAACTTTCACATTGCTAAAAACTGTGAATACTGTAGGCAAACACAACACCGGCAGCTTCAGACCAATATAGATGAAACAGGCCATTTTAAGGATGATTTTATGACATCTTAAAGTGGATACATCTTGTTCCTTATACTATAGTAAATTACTTGTTCAAACCCGCTGTGTATTCAGTATCTATGAAACGGAACGATGTTCGCACGTACGTACGTAAGGACGGACGGACAGACGAACGGTTTGACGAACAGACAGACATTTTGTCGTGAATCGATATTTCAGTATCGAGGATCCACAAAACATGGATTCTGACTAGACAGCGTGTTCGAGGAAGTAATTTACTATACGAAGGAACAAGATTTATATCTTTTTTGTTTACCAGAGCCCAGTAATAACAGTTTATTTGTCGAAAATTCCCCGTTTTCCGGCACACGATTACAAGATTTCTCTGTTTACGAAGTAAATGTGAGAAGGCAAAATATACGTATACTTGAGTGAATTCGGAAGAGATTTAAAATTTGTAACATGTTCAATTATGAAGAATGACGTCACTCCATTCTTGTGTACGCTTCGTTTGCCTTGTGTTTTTTGCAATGCCCAGGACACCAAGAATAACAAAGACTGTATAGCAACATATTTTACCATCATTTGCTACTCATTTCGTTTGCTGGTCGCTAAAATTCCGTAGCCGTCGCCAATACCCGTGGCCACATTGTACATGAATGTCCGACATGAGAAGGAAAATATTTATTGTAATACATATTATGAAATTATTTATTTATTTATTGAAATACATATTATGTAGTACAATTCGTAAGATATTTAAATAAGCATGTCGATACATACAAGCAGATACCAGTTTTAAGTGTGCAAAGGTCTTAATGAACCCCCAATATACTACGGGCGTGGCAGCTCCAATATTTTTGATTTTGTCACACAACATCGAACAACCCAAGGACGCCAAACGTGTGTGTGTGTGTGTGTGTGTTGTATGTGTTATATATATATATATATATATATATATATATATATATAGAGAGAGACAGAGAGAGAGATATAGTGCAATAAACTCTCATTAACACGAACTCCCTTAACACGAATTTTCCGTAACACGAACAAAACTTCCGTCCCGGCAAGAGATTACGGTAATACGCAAATTTATAATACTTGGATAACACGAATTTTTATAACACGAACTCGGAATATTTCGGTCCCTTGGAAACGTGTTAATTAAGATTATATATTAGTAGTATTTTGAAGTACACTGAACCGTTCCCTTCTTCTAATATGTATTTCGGGTCGAGAAACCAGGTGGTTGGGATTTTTTAGACTTCCTCAGTCGTCTTTTACGAGAACGTCTGAGAACATCAAGATTCAAAATCATTATTATTTTTAAAAAATGCAAAGAGTTGGTAAACAAATCATAAGATATTTAAAATTAATAGCTAATTGACCTTCTTAAAAACGCTAAACACTCTGTACTGTCAGGGTATACAAGTGTTTAATATAATGAAGAATACATTTGATAACATAATGGTTCAAGTAACTTTGAAGTACAAAAAAGTCTCTTGTTACTAATAGCAGATTGCTAATATTGGTGGTTATGCGTTTGCAATTTCCTCAACTCATCACGAACGAATATCTGATAAATGATAAATGAGAAACGTATGTAGTGAAAGGAAATATTATTAAAACCAAGGCGTATGAATAATGTCCGAATATGCGATCCAGTCGAATGAATTTGAAAAACGATGTATGGATCTACGAAGGCAGTTGTCGCTATATTGGTATGAAATTATCTGAGTTTGCCGGAATCCAATGGGTAAGAATCGATTCGATGGGGAAACTACACGTGCGTTTTAGATACTCCTTCAAAGGTTGCGAAGGTCTGCTTGGGGAGGTTACGAGTACTTGCGCAATCTAGACTCCATGGGTCCATAGTGTTCGACATGCGACCCAGGGATGTTCGCGTTTGTTGTCCGCAGAGCAACAGGTTGGGCACGGGGTTAGACATGTGCAAGGCGGTTTGCGGCGAGGGGGGGGGGGAACGTGCGGCATGTCGTGGCCGCGGCCCAGCTGTGCGCGTTCCCGCCGCCTTTTCCTTTCTACCGTCTCCGTATCCGCTCATGGCCGCTTGCTTTTTGCATGTTTTCATTAGCACTTGATTACCTGGTAATAATATTTTTAACTGAACCGTCAACATTCCTATGAGTTCTAGCGTATAACTTTCTGGATGTTATGTGAAGAAATGCCCCCCCCCCCTCTTCTCCCAGTCCAGTTCGAGTTTGGTACCTGATTTCCATTAGTTTCAGATGAGGAGCTAATTGGACGTTAAACCGGGACCATGTGATTGTGAGACACGAAGTCTTGCTGTATGTTTTCCTTCCACCCAGTGTTGTCGATTACTCTGCCGCCTGTAATGCTTCAAATTATCCGTCTAATTACGCTCATCGGTGGGCCCTTACGTGATGGCTTCGTTCGGGAGAGGAGGACCCAGATAATCTTTCGCGCGTCCAGTGGTTCCCCACGCCTCAGCTCCCGACTTTTCGACTCTTCAAAGTTACAACGCTCGAGTCACGATCGATGCGAGAGGAGCCGATATCGATTAATTATTTGTACCCCACTTTAAATATCGAAAAATGAACCACTCACCTATGAAATTATGCTATTAAATTATTTATCTCTAATTCTGAGAAGGCAAGAGGGATTTTCAGAGAAAACCGATGGCTCCCAGCGGCGTGTTAACATTCTCTCTCAACGCGGGAAAAGTTAAAAACGGGTTTGTAAAATTCGACGACTGAATTAATACGAATTATATCTTGACGTAGAATGGCGCCAGTTGCGGCGGTCACCCACTCTAGTAGGTGTGGAAGTTGTATGGCGGTGGAAAAGTCTGTGAATCTGAAAGCTTAATATTTGACAAGTAGGTGGTGGTATCGAAAGCCGCAGTTACTGAAGTAGATTTCTGTTCTGCTGCCGTAATTTTTACGATTTTTTACGATTTCGTTACGTTTACGATTTACGTTACAATTACCATTTTGACGAGTGAAACATTGTAATTACGGAAAGGCAAGAGAGATATTCAGGAAAATCACAGGTTTCCTGTCGCCTTTGTTACGAACATACTCCCTCAACGGGGAAAAAGTTAAAGGACCCCATCTACTGTCAAGTGAGGCGTGCCTGGCAAACTGCCGATGGGACAATGGAACCACCTGTGGGAACGTGGGGGGGGGGCAACAATTTGACAACCTGTTCAAGCGGTCTAACTTGAAGGAGCATGAACGGTTCTATCCGTGCGGCGCGCCGAGAGTTTAGTGGAGATGGTTGCGTCATGTTCCCGGTAGTTCCTGCAGCTTGCCGTCTGCTCGAGAAGCCGCGTGGCTCTGAGGAAACTGCGGGCGGAGCGAGCCAAGCCGCGGGCGAGATGACGTGGGAGAACTGTTAGCTTTCTACTGGCCGGGACCCCGGGGAGTGCAATAATTAGAGACACGAGCGACAATTCCATATGTTGGTAAGTTGCATCACATTTCTTTGCAACGTGCGGCAACTTCTGTGAGTGCAGTCCCCTTGCCCCGAAAATATAACTGGCGGAAAAATGACTCTTTGGAAAGTTCATTACGGAAAAAATAAGACATTGTTTGCATGTAATATCAAGACAATATAATTATAAACGATATTTTGCTTCCAGCACGAAATGGTGTCTGTACTACCGATACGCTTATAATATAGCTCTATATCTCATAAAACAAACCCGAGCAAGTTGTTTACTGTTTTTAGGTTGAATTAAATAAGTATTATTTAAAATTACTTTTTTATTAAAAATATTTGATGAAGACACTGAAGTAAGAATCGTTTCGAAAATTGTATAAAAATTATGTTCATAATTCTAATTACATTATATTCGTTGGCCATACAGCGCATATTCTCTGCGTCTTCAATGATGAACTAAACTATGCAGAGTGGTCTACATAGTTTGCCCATGTTCCTAGGAGATCAATGTCGTCCAATTTTAGGAGAGTACGTGAAATGAAAGTGTCAAAAATTTCTTGATATTCTCAAGATTGTTTTAATAAATCCTCAAGCAATACGTTAGTGTCGCGTTTACCAATAATCTTAGATACTGTGGTAAAACAATATGTAGTTAGCTTAAAAAGCAGATTTTCCTTTAAATACGTTCATTTCTGAAACTCTGCACTTACACAACTTAATTAGTCATGAGCATTATTAAATGTTACAAGTAAGAGATTCTGTATTGTCAAGACGTTCAAATATTAATTAAATATTTTAGGCAGACATTAAAACTACGCGTTATTTGAAGATAAATTCCTTTATGAAAATGCCTTTCTTTATGAAGATTTCCTTGCTGGAATTCGAAAACACCTTACGTTGAATTAGTCAAATCTCGAATATTTCATGAACGGAAAATATGTCGTAGTTTCATAGAAATATGGATTTTCATTCAAAATACAACTTTGGTACAACACCGAGACTAAATTAACAGAAAACCACGAAAGAAACGAATCTACTGAGTGAGACAGTCAAAACGAATACATGGCAATAACCGTAATAGGAAATTTGCAATTTAATAATAAAGATTCAATCCGTTACCCAAAAACTTATAGTGGAACATTCGACGTTGACATACTTCCAAAGAGTAATGGAAGGGAGAAAAAACGCTCGTGAACTGTTGTCCAGTGGATGTGGAAATTGTAATTGCGTTTTAGTACACGATAAAAACTCGTGTGTATTTTATCAAGTTACGAATATGTCTGTATTGAATAGGATAAAAGAGAGTGCATGCTTCAATACATATTAAACTCCCACGTTATAAAGTGAGATACCAACCTCAAACCGACACAAAAGTGCTTCTTATTCTCATTCCTCATTCGGGGTCCCTTATGGGAGCGTTTTGAACTTCATGAAAACCCCGTTTCTTAAATAAATAAAAGCTTAAGCGAGTAACAGATGAAAAGAGAGCAAAAAATTACTGCCAATCTCTTATTTAAAAGTACCTATCAGACGTTGGTATACAACAAGCACTCTAATTTTAAGTCAAATTTTGAGTAGAAAAAGTCTTCAGAAAAAAATATGTTCTTGCATTCTCTATATGTGACACTCGTATCAGAGGAAACGCAAATGTGACATGACAGACCAGTTGTTAATATTTGACAACTTCTTTCAGAGGGAACTCAAACGTGACAAGAGAGACCAGTAATTGTTGACATTTGAGAATGTTCGGGGACTTTGTTAAGATATTTTAAAAAAAGTAGTGCATGTACATTGCATAGCAGAATTTGAGACGTAAACATTAGGTTAGACATCAATAAATACGGTATGCTTGAAAATGTTTTGTTGTTCCTTCATGTGACGTATTGCACTTACCTGTTGTATTACCATTTTAAATTGAAGAGGTATGATGAATATCTTTTATGAATCATGGTATAACATGAATTAACAAGAGAATCTCATAAACCATTTTCATTAATATTTGAGACCAAGAAAAGTATAGTTCTCATTGGATTTTGTTGGCTTGTGGACCCAATATTTCATTGCTTTGTGGTTTGGAATTCTTTGATGCTATTATGTTGTTTATGTAATTTGTTTATGAAAAAGTTGTAATACCAATATATATATATATATATATATATATATATATATATATATATATATATTGGTAATTGTAATCACCACACACGTAATTACTTTTTGTCACATGTGTTCTGTGAAAAAGGAAGATAGCATAGCATGTCCTTAAAAAAAAGGAGCTATGTAAATGTGTGTATACTTAATAAGGATAGTATAAATCATACCAGATGTACGTATTTGTGGTTTTGACCAATGAAGAAAAAACTACTTAGTCTTTGCAAACAGGCAACTCACAAATAAAATACATTGAAGGATTAAATTGTATGTTCATTGGTCATGGATTTTTCGTAAAATTAATTGCTAAAGTGCAGCTTCTTTACTATCAGGAATAGTAACAGAAACTATATGAAAAATGTATTAGGACAGTGACTGTGAAGACGTTCGAAGAATCTTATGTTAGTAATGAATAATGCGAGTGAAAGATTTTATCATCGACTGAATTGGTGTTTATGACGCTGTTGAACGTTCCTTTACTGGATACACCCCCAGCTCCACCATCCCCATCACTCTGCACCCTGCCATCTGATATTTTTTGTGCGCGCAACCTTACCACTACAATTGAAGTGCTGAGCACAATAATGGTTTAACCCTCAAAAAATGAAAAATGAATTATTGACACCTGTCATTTATGACGAGCCACCTAGAGCACTAGGCGCCCGGGGCCACTACAACGGCCCGCGACGCCGCCGCCTCTTCAGCGCGCCACGGTAGCCATTGGCGGATTCCGCCGCTCGCCGCCCACTCGATCAGTAGCAGCGCACTGCCGGCATGGGCCCAACCAATCGGGAAGGGCTTCACCGTTTCGCCACCACGGAGTATGGAAAGGTTGCTCCCTGTCGGGACAGCGAGCCCTGCGGACCTAGACTCGCGGTATGGCTTGCTCGGCCTTATTAGCGGGCCGCGGCGAACCCTAAGAGCCGAGTTCGCAAGCAGTTCGCCGGAGGAGTTCACGGAGTACGACGAATATGAGGAGTTCGAGGCAGGAGTTCGAACCAGCAGTTCCCGTCAGCAGCACACGACGCAGCACCGTCCGAGCAGAGTAAGGGTCCTGGCTCAGGATAGCCACACGATGCAGCCTAGTACGGCAACCAAGTCACGCCCACCACGCCTATACGAGAGATCTCAACAATTCAATGACGGCATGGCTTTATATGGACAACTCTGAGATTTGTCGGAATAAATAGATGTACTGAAATTGTCATTGTTAGTATCCCGCCTACCATTTAGACATAACATTGTTTTTATTCTAACAAGGTGAACAATCGTTGTACATAGTTGGTTTAACCGGTTTTTGTACAAATAGGTAAGAATGAAGTCGCTAATTTTTCTCTTCACAACTCTTTCTCACCATGATATTTCTCCGTTTCTTTAAAATGTGGCTTAGAACACTATTGCACTGATCCTTTTATATTTGATTAGTGGAAATAAATGACAAAAACGGAACGTAATGTTGTACATACTACGGAGAAATCAGTAATAAGATTGAGAATTAAAAATTTGCGAATAGCGTGTTAAATATTGTTAAGCGAGGAAGGGATTTTCCCGCGATGCATTAAAAACCAGCTCCTGATTTAAATTGAAAATATTCATGGTAGTGCTGTATCGCTACTTCGAAAAAAAAGTTAGGCTATTTACCAATTTACTTATGATTTTAATTAGTATCAATCTTTTAGAAAAATGTTCATACAGGAAAATTCCTCGCTAAAAGAGGTCAATTTGAGAAAATTAGGAACTAATGGCGGTGTAATAAAATAGGTTAGGAGAACCTCATTTATGATTTTTGCTTCTTAACTTTAAATGTCGGGAGGTCGATTGTGTTGCTGGCAAGATTACCCGTGCAATAAAAACCAATTACTCTCAAACCTAAATTAAGGTCACAGATCTAATGGAATACTCAAAATATTTCAATACTAGTGGCAAGCTAGAGAAAAATGTTGAATAATACCACCCAAAGTGGCTTTCTAAAACGAAGCACCCATACTGCTAAAGAACAACAAATAAAATACTCTCATATAATACTGTACTAATTTTGTAAAAATTAAATATTTTAACAAAAACAGTATTCACGAATTCTGCAACAAGTGTAATATACAATAAAACTGTTCTTTGCATACCAGTAATATAAAAAAAGTTGCTGTTCCCTAAAGCAACTCGTGAATAGCAAATATTCAATGGCGGACGACATCTTCCTAAAAGCCGTGCTGTCTCATGTGTTGTGTCACGTAGTGAGGCGCTGAATACAAAATCGGTATGCGCAGTAATTGGTGGAATAAAACAATCAAATATTTGTATTTTTTGTCAAAATAGAAACTGTTTCATTGTTTTTGAAATCACAAACGCCTCTCACATGGTGGGAGGCTACAGTTTTCTTTAAATTTCTGCGCGGATGGGAAATGAGCAATAAACATTTAAATGAATCAAAAATGAAAACCTACTTTTATGAACAGAGGCTCTGGTAATAAAACGAATTTAAACGATACCTCAAAGTTTTATTAACAATGGAATGTTTCGACAAGGAAATTGACGGTGGCCTGTGGAAGACCTTTTGAATTTTCACATTAACTTAGAAACTGTACCCCTAATTTGCGCGAACCTGTCAATTACCTACTTTTCGTTCTCAGTGTCTTCATTTTTTTTTAACTGTTTGCACCGCAAAGTTGTTAGTTTTGTTCACCTTCTTTAGCAAATTTTTAATTTTCTTCTTACCCCGTTCTGTTATCGCTTTTGGACGAAACCTCCGTAGGTTTGTCAAAGGGAAAGTGATAAAATTGTGAAGTTGGTTAAGAAAAGGTTGGCAGATCACTTTTCTTAACAAATAGCACATATATAATTTTTGTATTGCATTATTTGGTTCCTTATGTATTAGCATGTGGTTAGAATTCTCTTACGCATGGCTATATCTCTGGAAAGAACTGAAAGAAAACGTGGACGATATTTTCAAAGGTCTTGCCTGAGATAAACTGTAAGTGCAGCGTGTGCTAATAGATCGGAAAGTGAACCTGTAAGAAAGTTGTACATCACAGCGAGAGGCGAAACAAGAGGGCCAACGGATGTACGTTACTTCGCCTCATAGTGCAAATCCGGGGAAACCTGATAATATTGGTCTTGTCACTGATTAACGAATAAATCTCCTATAGAATATGATGAACTATAGAGAGCAGTAAAAACAGCTCTGGATTGGACAAAAAAACGTTACTAGTACATCATATGAATTGTCCCTTGATAATTATAGTTCTCACTAATGAGAACATTTGAAAATATGAAAATAGACTTCTTTTTTTCTCACCATAAAAATTGTATTGTAATAGTTTCGATCCGGTGCCCGAAGACTTTGCTCAGATCTCCCGGGCCCCATCTTTTCGCCTCTCGCCAAAACTGTCCAGAAGTGGCCCTCCTAGGGCACGCCAAAGCGGCAACCTCCTTTTGCCCTGTCGGTAGGAGAATCATTTCGATGGGCAACGGCTGCCTCGCACGCGGTCCTACCGTTCCGCAGAGCAGCTGCACGAAGAGTGACTGGTGTTGGTGGTCCATGGGGCTCGCGAAGGCTGCGGCGCGGCGTGCGAAGCCGCGGTAGCGGGCGGACAGCCCAGTTGCCCGGCCCATCAAGTCGCCGTGACTCATGCGTCAGCGAGGGAGCTCCGCCAGCGGGGGGGAGGCGGGGGCGAGTGGCCGGAGGTCGAGCGCGGGCGGGAGCGAGCGAGCGCGCAAAAACGAGTAGCGGGCCACAAGCCACAGACACCATCTTCTTTTGACATCTTGTAATTATTCTCCTATAATTCCTTGCTTCTTGTGTTTCGTCTTCTTCGTGTCCGTGATTTTTTGCTTCATTCTCTTCTTCGCCTAAAACAAAAATAACAATCCAGTCAAACGGCTTAAAAGTTCTTGAAGAGAAAATTGCAACTTTCCATGAACAAATAAAATTGGAACGGATAGGAAGGAAAAAGTTCAGAAATATGCTACCACGGTAGACGGCGTGTAGCTCAACTGTAATAAGTGTAAATTACGGGAAGTACAGCTTAAAAAGTGCGAGGCGGATTCGAAGAGAAATGCTTCCGCTTCGAGGAGGCAGCGGGAGAGTTGGAGTTGGCGATGGCGGGGATTGAGGTCCGAGAGAGAGAGAGACAGAGAGAGACAGACAGAGAGAGACACAGAGAGAGACAGAGAGAGAGACAGACAGACAAAGAGAGACAGAGAGAGACAGACAGACAAAGAGAGACAGAGAGAGACAGAGAGAGAGAGACAGAGAGAGACAGAGACAGAGAGAAATAGAGACACAGAGAGAGAGAGACGTGACGGCCGCGTCCTCTTCGTCTGTATTGTTTGAAATGACATCTCCAGAACCAATACCCATCACTAGGGGAAGGGTTTTGATGACCTAAAACATCGCCAAAAATTATCAATAAAAAGCTCTTAAAATGTTTTTAAAATGCCCTAAAAGCAACGAAGAATGACGTAAGAAATGTCATCAAAATCATTTCGGATTAACAACTCAAGCTGTATACGTTACTGATGTAATCGAGGCTCATATTTATTCAAGTGAACTCAGCTTTCAAACTTTCTTTTTTGGACTGTTCTTTACCAGGAAATCTGTCTTTAGTTATCCCGAAATCGGCTAAACCGACAATGGCATTAATAAGCTTTACAGGAACCTTAGATTACATACTCACTATGACTAACAGTACAATTTCTGACTGAAGAAATCGAATAGGCTACTCAGGAATTCTGTGGAGACCATTTGTTGCATCTCGTAAATATTATTCGAAGCACGTACCATTAAAATGACGGAAAAATGTAAAAAGCAACATAAAAGTGTGTCATTTCCTTTTGTAATTACATAAAAATATTTGTTATGCTAAATGGCATTTTTCTAAACTGAAAAAAGAAACAACGTAATTTCATTAAAATCCCCCTACCCCTTACGTTCCCGTATTAAAATACACGAAAACAAGGATTGCAAAATGCCAGCTCAAAAACTCCCAGCAGTTTGCGAACGGAGCTCATGTTCACATCTTAGCCTATTGAGGCTATCAGCATCACATACATCAGCATCACATGCATCAAGTCGAAACATATGTCGAAGTGATTTCGTTTTTAGCGAACATATGCTCGTTGTCCTCTAATCAGCTTCAAGTCTCGCAGTAGAGTTTGCCGGGAATTACGAAATGCAACGGGGAGAGAAGGCAGCGTACTATATCAACGAGGCGAGGAACGGGATTTTCCTTCCTCTGGTGGGCGCTCGCCCCACTCCTCCCCGCCTCATTTTGCGCCTCGTGGCGGCTGCAGGACGCTCCTGTCCGTAAGAGATCGAGATCGACATCGCCGTCGGGCTCTGCATTGACGCTAGTGTCGCCAACGCGGACGGCGCCTCGAATGTGAAAGCTATGCTTAAAGGCTGCCGCGCTAACGCGAAATATTTTAAATCCATTTTTATTAATTACTTAGTATTTTAAATCCTCGTCCATTTTTGGGCATATTTTTCTGGAAAAATAATAATAAAATAAAATCTCATAGAGAAGTTCCGTTTAGTGTTAGTTTAATGCTGAGTGAAACACACCGAAAGGTCCTACCAGTGTCTCCAATCATAAAATTGCACATTTTTTATTTGATGGACTATTTATTATGAAGTGAAACACGTAGACCTTTAAAGACATTACAGAAACTACATAATCGATATCCTAATAATACAAGAGATGATATAGTACTATCCTTGTTAAATCTCGGTCAGTTATTTTATTTGAATATTTATCTTTTTTTATTTTTGTTTCTACTTCCAAGTTGAGAACTAAACTTCTGTCCTCAAAATCCATGCTTCTCGGCGGTGTGCGAGAGAATGAATTTGACTCCGGATATTCGCCGCCAGCAAACATATCTTTCACTGGGAGTTTTATTACTTGAACTATTTATCTGATCAGGTGTGACGTCACACAATTTAATTTTCCTGGGGCTGAGTAGGACAGTGTTTTCTCTCCACAATTTTAAATCCTCCGATCTCATCCCGGATCGAACCCCAGAGAACAGTGAAATAAAGACTACCCCACAGCGATCGACCAATTTTTATCCTTATTTATTAGATATCAAACAGTAAAAACTGTGTGAAATTTCAGAAGGGAGTAGAAAAGGTATATTTACTCTTTAGAAACGAAGGAAAGAACCATCCCAGCATCTGCTGAATCTATTGAGGGAAACCGCGAAATCTCCCATCGAGATGTGCAAAAATACTTATTATTAAACAATTTCGTATCGACCTAGTTTAGCTCGGAGCCAGCATTGCCGTTTTCTCTGCAACTCTGACCAACAGGATCTAGTTTCGAGTTCCGACAGTGGTGGATTTTCGACTCTGGCTAGGTCAGTTCAGCCGGTGCCTTGAGGAAAGTTCTAGCGGCCAGTTGCTCAGCTCTGGTAGTTTTCGGTGTGTGCGCGTGTTTATTTGAATCAGTAGCAGACCAGTGCCGGAGCAGTGCCGGAACAGGAACATAACAAACGCGCCATGGACCACGTGCATTTTCTCCTTCCTGTTTCTCGTCTTATCCTCTCCCCTTTATGATATTTACACTTACATGCACTACAGCACCACATCCGGCTGGATACCAGTGGGAGCCCTATAGTTTGATCAGTTTGTGGCCGGACTTTGCGGGGGGGAGATACCTGAAGGGGGAAATCTCCCGCAAACCTATGTGTAGGTCATCGCCTAGCTTACCATCTATCGGGGGGGGGGACTGTCACCCCCAGAGATAAATACTGCACTTTAGTGCATTCAGGACAGTAAAGGGATTACAGGACGACAGCAGCAGACGTGTCTGGAAACATCAATTAATTCATTTCGTCCCAACTAACAATTGCATGCGTGAACAAATGCCCACGCTCCTTCTTCTACACACATATATCGTCTGGATTGCGCGTGTCCATTCTTCAGCTGAAGTTACATAGCAGAAGATTAACAGTCTTTAGTAAGCATCGTTTTGGCACACGCGCGTGTTCTGCTCGGCGAACGATTGGCTGTCACGTGCTTGCGCGGACGCGCGATCCGCCGCTGATGCTCGTGCTGACGCTGACGTTCAGGCTGAGGCTGTTTTGCGCAGGGCGCGAACGATTCGCAGCAGCGGCGGCGGCGGCGGCGTCCTCCTCCTCTTCTTCTTTCCTCGAGCCTTGCCATTTGCGACGCACATGTTCACACTCGGTCGGCGGTGAAGACGCAACGTTTCCACGCGATAGGGCGCAAGCGTTCGCTCGCGCTCGAAGTTGGACAGCGGCGCGCTCCCGTTCCCATTCGCATAATGGGTGTGGGGGACTCGTGGCATCATGCGCAGCATCCCCCAGCATCTATTGGAGTTTGCTATATTTAAACTGGTTTGTTGCTTTATAAAGCGCGTGAAGTTAAAACAAACGGTGGACGACATGGTCGTTGAATAATTTGTGAAATTCCCAGCAACGCACACAACTATTTCTTCTAAATTCGCGAAATGACGAAATGACTTTTAAATGACGAAAAGGATATATATTTTGAACAAAATGTGTCTCCTAGAATGTTAAAATTGAGAAATTTCACAAAACATCTGAGTTGGGTCTAAAAGACCCGACGTGTTCATGTCCCGGCGTTTTACGTTGTAGACGAAAGGTTAAATATTATTTTGGACATACTCCCAATAATGTTTTTTTTTAGTGGCTCACCAATAAAACTGCGTGCACTTAACTGAGCAGTTCTTGCTCTTCACGGATCTAGTTCGTGAAGTTGGGTGAAAAGCCTTATAGTGTGTCCGTTAATTTGTATTTGTATTTAGTAATTTTATGTCCGGTAAAGGGCAATTGGCCTCGGCGCCGTTAGATTCCGAGGTTCCTAGTCAGTCAACCAACCAGGAACCCGCGATGTTTCGAATTCGCTCAACCATCGCGACTTGACTTAACGAATTCAGCTAGCGACGTCGGTTTCGCGGTCGTGGCCTTTCGGTAGAACCATCCCAGTATTCGCCTGGATGACCGAGGGAAACCACGAAAAGCCCGGCATGGGGATTGAACCTGTGCCTCCCGAATGAGAAGACAGTGCGTTACCCCCTTAAGACACTTCGCTCGGTGTGTCCGTTAATGGAAATACTCAAATATACTTTGGTTGTGAAATTATCGAAATTCTTTCGCAATCGCCGAAGACCGCCAAAAGACGAGAATGGCAATACGAAGAACTGACGCAACCTTATGAAACTAGTTGACTGCCCAAAATCTACCGTGAAAACACACTTTATAGCAGGACCGATACAGATAGAACGATTTGTTGTCGCCCATAATCGTTATTTCTACTATTGATGAGTCGAGATTATTTCAAAATTCCCTAAAAGAACTTGTATAGCAGGATCACGGGTCGGAGAGATGAGGAAGAGTTTGTATGACGATCACACTCCCCAGCGAAAGTAGCTGACGCGCGTTCGCGGCAAACGGCGAAATACCTGACGTCTCTGGGGTTTCCCGTTTGGCTGGCAATTTCCTGGCGACGAAACTGTATGTACTACTTCTTCGCGGGGTAGAATGTCGAAAATCATGAGAAACACGAAAAAGGCCGAACTGCGTCGAAAGTTTAAAAAATCTTATAAAATATTTGGCGATCTCATAACACAATAAAAAATGGCACTATGAGTATTATATTCAAACATTAGATAGCTCGAAAACCATTTTTTTCTTACTTTCGCCCACCGGTCACTCTTGATACTCAGAAGAGGGTATTTTGGGGCCGAGGAGTATGAGTTAGGACATGTTCTGAACGTCACTGAAGGGTGGGTCCGAGTCTATGCAGAGGGATGGATAACATTTCGTTGGTAAGGGCAAAGTGGATTCAAGCAGAGGTATTAAAACCCGCGACACTTCGAATTAGCCAACCGGGCTGGCACACATCTTCGGATGAAAAAAAAAAAAAATTCTGCTCCATTTGTACCTATCTCAATTAGAAAGTGAAAGAGGAGCAGCAACATCCGCGAACCGAAGCACGTCCCGGAGCGACGTGTTCTACGTGATGGCGAGAGCGTCGAGGACGCGGATGCTCGCGGCGCAGGGCGGTTCACGGTTCGCGCCGAAAACCGCAAAGCGGGACGCGGTTGCCTTCAGAGGCGGTCGGCCGCAAAAGCGAAGTGGACGAGACCCGGCGCGCCGCCATCGGAGCGTACACTCGCTGCCTCCGCGAAAGGGAATGTACCGAGTCCGGTATTATATCAGCAAGTTTTCATGGGCCACGGACTTCATACCCCCACTCATTTACTAGCATTAGTTGAATTCAGATCGAAGAATACCAACGGGCGTTATTGGCATTCAGATAAGAAGAAATATTTGCTCCTCTGTAATAAAAACAATTTTGCATTGAAAAACGAGCTACTGATTTGATAACATAGACCGCTCCTCGAAATTACCTACCTCCCACTCTTCTGGCACCTAGCAAAATGAGGGCCCCAGAAAACGTGCGGGGGTAATATATGCCGCCTGGAATTACCACACGAAAACTTCCTATGAACGTATCAATCTGTATTCAGCCTTTTTTTGCCTTCAAATATTCACGACTCGAGTCGTCGTCTTGCACCTAGCGGACTCATTACTTCAATTAAAATACAAAGCATTTGTTTGACAAGAAAGAAATTTTAGCGCTAACTGTAGGCTTCTCGACAGTTTGAATTCGAAGTTATTATTTTCTTTAGATATGCTGCGTTGACAAACGAGTATCAACAGATATACTTAATTTAATTAGCCATCGATTTGGAACATTTCACCTAAGGAAACTACAGAGCCCGTTTCAAAATTATACATTTCAATTTATGACTATTTTATAGAACGTCGACAGTGAAAAAACTCACGTAGTGAACATTTTCAAAAGTATCGTTAGTAACTCCTCTCAGACGACTGCTAGTATTTCGCCCCGCACAAAGCTGAAGCCGACCGCAAGCGGTTGAGCCCGCGGGAACAGGGCCAGAAAATGCCAAGTCGTAATTGGCTTCATTGTTTAACCGCAAGTGCCGCTATTGTGTGCTGCGGTGTAGGCTTTAACATTTGAAAGGTTCTCTACCCTCGCGGAATGTTCCGTGTCACTGCAGCAGAAGCGAGCGGCGTCGGCGGCGGCGGCGGCGGCGGCGGCGGCGGCGGCGAGCGCGAGTTGGAAATGCCGCGGGCGTTAAAGAGTTCAGGCCCTATCATCACAGTACGAATGGGGAGGGGACTTATTTGTAAACGGTCTAAAGTATGACATGGTGCACAAAAGCGTATTAATTCATAAGTGGAATTAAATACCAATACCATGTTCAGAACAGAAGTCCATAATACAGATGTTGTTAATCACCACTAATGGCATAATAAAATTATTTTTATTAAGGAAAATACTGCGCTCTTTTTTAAAATTTATTTCTATTGAGATGCGATGTGTGTTTTCGTTCGTTTCGTTTCCCAGTTTCGTCTACTTACCATTTACACTCCCTTAATTAGTTCGTTTCTCTATCAGATTGGTGTTTTCCTCGTGTATGGTGTCGTGCACGCGTGGTTTTCCGCACACAAAAAAGGCGAGACAAATCTTGGCGGGATTCGAACTCACCGGTCTGGACTCGCGCACTTTTCCGGCCATCTGGGCGTGAAATGTTAAATATACCCTTCTTAAAGAAATCCAAACATTTTGGGCACGTCAAATTTCCATTAAGTAGTGAAAACAAGCGGAAGAATGTATATACTTTACTATTGTAGACTATCTGGAAGAACGCATACGATATTATTTATTTAATTAACGTCAAAAACAGTTAAAAACTCTGTGGCGTACTATAGGAAGAAGTGTATTCTGTGCTCGTTTTCTTAAATTCTTGGATTTCTATATTAATACCCCTCCCCCAGGGGTATTAATTCATACACCTTTGACAGCATTGTCCCAGTAACATAATGTACATAGTGTAGTGGACGGTAGGCATCAACCGAGCGTGTCCCACTGCCCTCTCCGTACACCCAGCAGCGCACGCGCCCCGCGCGCGAAGACGCCCCTCTGCCCAGGGCTGCTTCTGCCGCTGCCGCTGCGGCTGTGCGCGCTGCGCTCCCGGTGCGTCCGCTCCGGATCGGAAGGCTGCGACCGTGACCCCCGTGTGCGCGCGCCGGTATCTCGGTGTCCGTCGGCCGTGCGTCGAACCCGGACCTCCGGCCCCAGCGTCCGCGCCCGCGCGCGCGCGCGTTCCGACACCGTGCGGTCCACAACCAGACGCCGCCGCCGTTTCCCGCAGAGAACGGAGTTATCGCTAGACGAATAATTTATTTCCAGTTAGTGACAAGATAATGAGGAACAGTTAAAAGGCGTTCTTGGGAGGCGTAGGCTCTCGCAGCTCCTTACACGGTGTCCCAATGGATAGCGCCCCGCTCGTGACTGAGATCGGTGTCTCTGCTTATCGGCCACATTAATAGCTTCTCATCGAGAAGTGAGCGCTGCCGGACGCACATCGTTTAAGCCGCGCGCGGGGGGCCCGGGCGCGCGAAGAGGAGGAGGCTGCGGCTGCGGCGGCGTGCAATCGTGGCCGCCGACGGCGGTGCGTATCGACCGGATGATGGAGTACGTTTCAGTTGGAACTTATAACACCTGCATTCCGGCTTTGGACGGCTTCTGGAGGCCGGGCAAACTGTGTATTTATTAGAATAGTTGGCGAAATAAAACAGCCTAATGGTATGGATGTGCGCCTCAGGCATCAGTACCATTCCGATACCACAGAGTGTGAAGTACATAGAATGACAGGAAGAGAGGTGGGGAGAGGGTGGAAATGTAGACTGTCGTAACAGGGTCCTCCACTCTAATTGAAATTTGCAACAACATTTGCTCTGAAATGGACGACAGAACAGAGAATTCTTTCAGAATTAAATCATACCCAGAATTAGAATTCAAACTACGTCTGGGTGTCGACAAATGTAAAAATCTGCCATTTGGCGATTCTCAAGGTACTATACCTTCGCGAGACGCCCGCGGTGTCAAAAGCATCTCACGTACGTGAAGTCGAAGGATGTTAAACGACAGTGTTCACCTCGCTCGACGATGATAAAGCAACATCGACGCGGCCTCGCGACGCGAACAGCACTGCACTGCACGGCACGGCACGGCACGGCGCGCCGCGACGCCGACGCCGCAACAGCACTGCGCGCGCCGCTATGTCGCCGCCGGGGCCCCGCCGACCTTTCGCGTTCCTCAATGGACGTGTGGCCAGCCCGCCGCCGCCGCGCGCCGATAATCCGAGGGTACGGGAGCAATTTAAAGTCCACAGGTGTCAGATCGCGTGTGAGGAAACAGTAGTCAGCTCGGTCTACGTCACGCGCGTCCTTCACCCTCCACTGCGAGAGTCGCGGCAACGGCGGTGACCACTGCGGTAGCGACGGCTGTGGTGAAGGGGGTGGCAATGCTGCAGACATCAGCGGCACTGACAACGGCGGTGGCGATATTAAAGCGATGGCAATGCTGCAGGCAACAGCGGAGGGAAGGCTGTGACAATGGCGATATTACCCACGCACCTTTTCTAGAGTCTGCGCGTCACTAGTTGCGAGACGAGTGGGGAGTTTGGTTATTTTGACAAAAGGAATTGTATATATTTGTAGTTCCTTTTTTTTTAAAATTCAAACTCGTTTCTATTACATGGGAGCGAACATTTCTGGTTATCTGTTTTTGTCTACAACGCTCGTTGTAGACTATCATTTACTCTTAATTCAACTAATATTTGCAAAGGAGTGGGGGAAGGTGTTCCAGGGCTCAAGAAAACGTGCATGTATAATAGTAAAGGCGATGGTATGAGTGACGGTGAAGGTAATGGTTAGAAGGTGACGGTAGTGTGGAGGTTGTAAGATAGGCGGTAGCGATGGCAGGAACGGTAGCGATGGCTACGGAAGCAGCACCGGCTTCGCTTTGTCCGCGCGATCTGTGGCTCGCGCGCGCGTTTAACGTCTACCAATACGGCGACGATATGATCAGGAGAAATCCTATAAGAGGCAGGAGGGGGAGGGGGACGGGGACGCGGGACGAGGACGACGCATTTCCGACGACTGCCCCGACCGGACGAACAACACCGTGACAGTTATTGGAGTGTAAAAAGGTGCCCCCTGCCGCTGCGTAGACTGCTCACGTACGTGTCGACTCCCAGGGTCCACACACAAACACATCACACACGCACGCACGAGCTCGACACGGGGGCATTTTACGTAAGACGAAAATATAGCGTAAGGTCGGCGGAGTTTCGAAATCTCTAGTCATGTAAGAGCTGGTTTAATATTTCGAATGTACACCCGCCTACGGGAGCCGATCTCTCCGCAGGGGGAATATTCTTCGAAGACGTGTATCATTCTCCCTCTCGCAATGAGATAAATTTGTGGCGAGCAGTGCGAGTTCCGCTCTCACTTGGCGACTGGCGGGCGAGAGCTAGGCGAGGCGAGGCGAGGCGAGGCGAGGCGAGGCGAGGCGAGGCGAGGCGAGGCGAGGCGAGGCGGGCGAGGCGACGCGAGGCGAGGCGGTGTGCGTTAAAGCATCGTTGCGTACTGCGCAGCGCGCAGAAGTCCTTGCGCAGGCGGAGGCTTGTCTCTCGGCCTTATCTCGTTTAGGTACAGCGGCCTCGTGTTTGAAACGCTGCGAACTGGAAGCGTACCGGGATGAACTAGCTTTCGTCCTTGTGAATTCTAGTCTGAGCGTAAGGGATATGTGACGACCAAGGATACACCTACGGACGCTCGTAGGAATGCCTGCCTTCGATCAGGAGGTGCACAAACGCGGAACGAAACGAATTACATTAATTCGAAAGAGTAGAACAAAGATGTTGAGTTCGACACTCGAACCTGCTGGTCACGCAAGAGTCAGTAATGCTACACATTAACCTAGAGCAATTTCTATGGAGTGGTGCCCCCCTTTCCACTCGACCGAACTGAACCTGAAATCATAACTATTTCACGGTTTGCCAGAATTACACGCAAGCCGATTCGTAGGAACCGGGTGATCTTTAAAACCGACACAACTCTAGACTCTCATTTGGAGTAGTTTGGTTAGTAAGCGCGGGATCGTTTCTCCCACCATGCTGGGTCCAGTGGCCTCTGCTAGACCGGCCATCACACGCAAATGGTATGCAACGGGGCGAGAAGTAAAAGAAAACCTGTCATGATTTTTGAGCATATCTTGCCTGGAGCAGTCGATAACAAACTTCAACGTGATTTGCATTTCGAAATCACAAGTGGGAAATGTTGAGAACGACAGGTAGAATTACTATTGCGTACCTTTAAAAAAGAGAGAGAGAAAAGTACCAAGAGGTAAAGCTTTGTTCGTCGTTGATTAGAATTAAAATGCTCAGTTCCAGACGCCATTCATTGGCGCAACTCTGTCTCTGTAAGTCTTGCCTATGTGCACGTAATTGTTTAGCCGAAACAGTCATTAATTGGAAAGAGTGTCATGGGATGGCAGATTAACAGCTCAGGCTTGCAGAACGCATGGGCGTACGTTAAAGAATGACCGCAGGAGAAAGGGTTCAGAAAATACGAAGTGCCCGGCCATCACATTATGTAAGCTGTGGGTAGAGTGTTAGTCATTTTGGTGCATTATACATTATAACGTTATGCGGTAATTACAAATGTAATTATCAGACAGTTAATCCTTTGCTAGTGTCAGAAAATCCTCTTAATGGTATTCACAAGGGCAGGATTAATATACGCAACGACAATGCCACACAAATATTGCCAAACGCTTTCGTGTATGTTGTGAGAAACACAGCTAGCGCGAATAATGTCCTCCGGAACGAACTGGATCACACGCAATGGTTTAGTGAGCAACTTCTGGTCTCCATATAAGGAAAATGCGTAGGTTAAACCGAGGACCGGTCACTCGAACATTTTTCTGCGAAATTTCGCTACCGACTCTCAAGGAATCGCGGACAGGCATCTTAAAGATTCCACTACCGCTTTCTTTTCGTCGTTTCCTGTCCCTTCCCACACACAAATCGTAAACTTCGTCACTGCTATCGACGCGCCGGGCGTTCCTATAAGATAGGTAACTCGACTCGCCGTGTCATCCCGCGAACGATCGGCAATAACGTTGGGTGGGAGACTTCATGCCTGTCGCTTCGAGACGGCTTAAGTAAAGATTCTTCGAGCCCCCTCTGCGAATAAACAAGGGACGGACGCCGAGCGGCCGCGTTGCCGCCCGTTATCGTCCGTCTCCCGTGTCTCCCTCAGCACAGGTGGGGGACCTCACAAGGGGTCGTCCCGATTGCCTCTAGAGTCCGGCTGGTCCGACACGTCTCCGACTTTGCCTACCTCCCCTTCAGAGCCGCCGCCCCGCCCCACCTACGCTGCGTATCGCGCGCTCAGATCGCCCCCCCCCCAACGCTGCGCTGTCAGAGCGCCGCTGTTACGAAAACCCGAGCCGGAAACTGGCCTCCGAGAGGCCTGCGGGCGCGCATGTCTGTCCTGAAATGCTCCATATAATTCCTCAAGGCCTTTTATCTTTGAAGCCCCCCGAAAGTTGCGGGTGGAAAGAGGGTGAGAGGAGCGGGGCGGCGAGCGAGAGACAGTAAAAACAGCTCCAGGGCTGGCCACGCGGAACAAGCTGTGCGGCGGAGGCGGCGCGCGCGCAACAACAACAAAAACAAAACACGTGGCTAAGCATCCCGCATTAAACTTCAACAAGAGTACGTCCTTGTTAGAGCACATGACACACTCGCGCATTTACGTTAGTTGTGTTTGTGTTGAGGGGACAGCCTCGTCGCGACCCGTCGGGAGGATGCGCAGTGAGGCGGGTGGGGTTCGCTGTCTGTGTCATCGGCTTATGTCATGAAGCTGTCAGTGACTCACGTCGCCCCGCAGCCGCCGTTTAGGCCAGTTAAGACGTTGCCGCCCGTCTCGATCTCTGGACCCGCCGCGCCCCGCCGCGCCCGGCCCGGGCCCGTTCTTTTACCACGCTTCCGCTAAAGGCCTGCCCACCGACCCGCTCAGGTCTGGCCCTCCAGTTCACGAACGCACACTCTCCAATTGTAGCCAGGACTCTTTGAGAAAAAATTCCTTCTTGTGCAACCATTGCGTAGTGGCTTACTAGATAGAAGTTTTGGATGCCTTAGCGGGCAGCAATCGATTTCAATATCGATCTCCTGCGCATGAGCACATGCGAAAAAGATATGTGGAACTCAAACTGCCCATGCGCAGAAGATCGATGTTGCTGTCGATTGCTACAACTCTTCGCCGTGCAAAAATACATTAATGTGTCATACCATTGATCTGGTTTCGATGTCGACTAAGGGCTATGGATCGGTGAACAAATGACATGATAATACTGATGAAACCTCGCTTTACTTTTTTCACATATTAATAGAAATTATTCGAGAGGAGGACATGACCTATAAACAAAGCTCACCTCCTAAAACGTAATCGCAAAACGATCAGCTGGAACGCGCGCTGCATTTAGGAAAGATATTTCTTCTCGATGCAGACAGTAATCACCCAATTGTTCTGCGCAATCTGTCAAAATAGCCTCCTTGGAGCTCGATCGTGGCAGAACTGACCGCGACCTGGTGGTAGTTTCCCCCCTTCTCGCCAACATGCCACGTCCTGTGTGTTGCGGTTCAGCGCAGCGTCGGTTGCCCGCAAAATTTCCCAAATCCAAATTGTTTCGCAGCGTTCGATCCAGTTATAATGAGAAAATTGGCTTAATGTCCCTCAAAACTATTACGCGAGGATCGCGAGACGATTTTGCGCCGGGCATGCTCGGGCCCTGACAACGATCTTCAAAGGCCGCCGCCGCTGGCGCGGAGATGAAGCGCGCAGAGGCCGAACGAGCGAGTGAGCGCGCACCTGTGGCTGTTCGGCAGACCGCGAACCGGAAGCTGCGAGGGCTCGTGGGTTCCAGCAAACCGACTGGGAGAGGTGGCTCAGTGCATCAACTGATGTCACTGAATTGCCTCTGACCAGTAGGTCTTAGGTTCGAGTCCCAATGGCAGCAGCATTTTCGACACTAGCTTGTCAGTTACGTCGAATTCAGTCACTGTCTGGAAGAGAATTCTAGCGGTCGGCTGTTCTGATCGGTAGTTTTCCGTGGTTTCTCTGATCAACACCAGCTGAGTATCGGAGCAGTATCCTAACAAACGGGCCACGGACCGCGCGCGATCTTTCCTTCCTCTTCCTTGTCCTCTCGTCACCCCTTACACTCACACATACTTGCACTACACTATCACACATGCCGGGAGACAGGTCGGGGGTTTAGAGCGTGTCCCGGCTTGGACGGTGCCCCGCTGGTGAGAGGTACTTGGTTGAGGAAAACCCCGCTAGTCAACGATAGGTTGGCCGAATCTCGCCATTCAGAAGATAAAGATCTTTTTTTTAAATTTATTTCTATCTGCTCGACCAGGTGGCCCTACAGAGTTGAGAATACATATACATAATTCTTGGAAAATTTCCTAAGTTGATTGTCTTATTGCGATGTTAAACCACAAAGAAAGACAAAAATTGATGTTTTATGGTGAGGTGAGAAAGGAAGATAGTTTGAGATTGATATTGTTAAGGTTTGAAGGGGAAGATAAAGATCACCGCCATCCCCTGATGAAAAAACACGCACTACACTTACAGGACCAATGCCCTTAGTTGTTGACTATTGCCCTAAGTATAACTAACAATGAATCAATGAATGAATTAATCAATCAATCAATCAATCAATCAGGCACACCGAACCTCTGGTCGTACGTGGCCTCGTCGTCGTAAATACGTCGTACCTATTTTCCTTTCCTCCCTGTAATAGGTGCGTTTTACAGATGTGGCAAGAAATCGCCGTGGAGTCAAAGTGTATCCTAAGCTTCACAAGACAAAAATCTTAGCAAACTGGATGTCCCACAACTATGCACCACCGCTAATTTTATGAATTGAGAGTGAAGAACTATTTAATTCCAATTTTTTTAAACAATTAATTCAAAAAATAAAAATGTTATCAATAGCATAGTAATTGCTTCATGATTCAGTATTATTGCGCGAAAACTCCATGCAACTCTTAGAAAAATATAAAGCTGCCTTGGAAAAAACATAAAATGGTTTGTTGATTGTTAGTGATTCCGGGCACGTCAACTACCGTCATTCGTGCCGTAAGTGTAGTGAATGTTTTTCTTCGGGAGGTAGCGCTGTTCTTCCCCTGCTGGTTGGCGAGATCTGACCCCGTTGGCTAGCGCGTTTTCCCCTAACCAGGTATCTCCCACCATCGGGGCACCGCCCCACACGGGAGAAGCTCTAAGTTTCCGACTGGTCTCCTGGAATGTATGGTAGTGTAGTTCATGTGTGTGTAAATAAGGGTGAGAATAGGACAAGGAAAGGGAAGGAAAGATCGCGCTCGCTCCTTGGCCCGTTTGTTAAAATCTATGGTACTGCTCCGGCATTCGCCGAGTATTGATCGGAGAAACCACGGAAAACTAACGATCCGAGCAGCCGGCCACTGGAATTCGCCAAACAGTGACTGAATTCGATCTAGCTGACAAACTAGTGTTGAAAATCCTGTCACTGTCGGAACTCGAACCTAGGGCCTTCCGGTCAGAGGCAATGCAGTGACATCAGTTGATGCCCAGAGCCACCTCTCCCAGTCTCAAATAAAAAGACTTTCACGTTACATGTTACAAGTCCTGTACGTTCTCTTCCCACAGCCAACTACAAGTACTGATTCTTTCCAGGTACTCAAGTATTTATTTTTTATTAGTCTCGCGTTTTTTTCATTTAATATTTTGGGTAAAAATGAAAATTGCTTTTAACACAACATGCACTTAACTGGCGGAGTTTGATGAAGGAACTGCCCTCTCGTAGATCCCATATACTTCAATGAGCTCGGTGGGTTCGTCTAGCTCCAAATGAAGCGCGAGGTCACTTAAGCGCTTGTCCACATACACATGCTGTCGCCGAAATAAACGTTCAAGAGTTCCTGGAAGCCCGCGTGGCGCAGACGCGTTGACGACGCAGACAAAAATCGAAAAAAGGCTCACATTTCCGCGCATCGCTGTCACGGCCAATTTCCAAGGCCGTCAGGCCAGTTCTGCTGAGTGGATAAGTGGCGGTTAAACCATTAGGCGGTCGAGGTGGTTGCGCTGGGCGACGAAACGTGAAGTGGGGAGGGGAAGCTGTGTAAATTCGGATTACTGTAGCATATTTAAAAGTACGAGAAACGAACGTGGGCAGGACATCACGTATTAAAAAGGTGGGACGGAGGGCCGTGTAGCCCGAAAAGCACGAACCATATTAGTCGCGTTGATGGCGGCTACGAATTATGTACGATTCTAGAACGTCGAAAACGCGAGTCCACCGGAGAGGCAAATATTGCATCGAGTCGCCTTTAGGGGCTTCTGCTTCGGATCGTTTCTGCTTCCATCCCGCGAGTGTAATATAAAACCAGTTGACGCACTGATTACCGAGCAAAACGCGTTTCAAATTATAGGGTTACCGACCTAAGGACGGACGGCTCATACGCATTTGTAGCCTGGAGGCCTGACGCGAATGTCCTCCCTCTTTCTGCTGCGATCGACACACCCGGCGGCAACGAGAGGGGTTTACATGGCGTTCTCCAACTTAGCACGGTGGTTATGACCCTCCAAGTTACCGTAATGAACACATTCGTTATAGTGACAGAGATCTTGAAATGTAGTAATGTGTCTTCCATTTCGAAACGGGTTCTGCCCCAAGTGCTTTTACTGAGATTTTTCCTTTTGTTGCTTGCAGGTGCGTTGTCCGCTTCAACCTACTACTCAGTAGTGCTCGAAGTATTCACGGAGGTTGCTTGACCTGCGAGAAACTGTCGGGCAACAGGTGCGAAGTTTCACATCACAAGTCTAGGGAAAGGCTTAAAAGAGGTAACAATTTACATGAACGTAGGTTAAGAAGGAGCTTCGTTATTGCAAAAGTTAACGATTTGATACATTGAAATTGCGACCCCTCACGAGTCACTAAGGACTGGCCTATCGACTAGAATTCAGCACTGCAATGGAGAAATGAGATGTGGAAACGTGTCTGCTTTCCCAATGCTCTAGGCAATGCGTACAGCCATCCCACTGGTTGGCTGGGTCTCAAAGTAATACAGTTTCGACATCTCGATGTCCCTGTATAGTAGCGCCCACACGGAATAGAACTTGAGATCCGACGCCAACTGATAGATTTAGTCCTTTATCGCAAAAGAAAGCAACTTTGATAGGATAGTGGATTCAGCTTTCACGTCAAGGGAGGAGTTCATCAACAATCATTTTATAGCAATTATATACCTTCCACATACACCAGAGTAAATTAAAAGCATTTTCGTCACACTTGTGTAAACACCACAAACGCTTCGAATCGACGTTTGAATTATCCTCGGGCCCTGTGATTGAAACCCACCCAAGAATTATACTCGCATTAATCTAATTTTTCTCCCCCTCCCCGTAGCATAGTATGGCATCAATGCAACTGTGCAAAATAGGCTTAACTAGCGGCTCAGCAGCATAAATTTCAAAGTGTGTAGGCATGAAGAAAAAAAAAGAACGCTGCATTTGGTGCGACGGTCATCGCGCGAAAGTCTGAACTATGAAAAATTTCAGACGTGCTGCAGAACCAGGTCCCCCAACTTGACACTGATGCATGGCGCTGACCAAGCTTTTGTATTAATGTCGCGAAAGCACGCACCCGTTAATATTTCGTTTAATTTACAAGGTGCGCCTGCCACCTCACGACTCTTGTTGCAGCTGCGAGAAACAAAACGAGCGCGAAACCGTCCTCGGCCTCAGTCCCGAACAGGTGTCAGTCATGCCCCGCACGGCTGAAACTCATTACAAGCGGCGGACGGCAAACATCGAAGGTGAAACACGAGCACGCCCCGGTACGTCCGGCGTCGAGTCGGTAGCCCCGCGCGCGTGTAATGACACCCGGGTCCGGTGAGTGGGAGCGGTCCGACTCGCGAACGAACAGACAGACGGTCGGATGATCCGTGGGAGAACGAACAAGCGGATGAAAAGAGAACAAGCGGGCAGATGAATTTGCAGACGGACGAGTAGATTGATTGATCAATCGATTGATTATTGATTCCGGGCGCCTCATCTGCCCTAGGACGAATCAATTGTCCCTTACGTGTAGTGCATGTTTTTGCTCTGGAGGTGGCGGTGATCTTCCGACGCTGGGTCGAGAGATTCGGGACCGACTTACGTCGACTAGTGGAGTTTTCCCCAACCAGGTATCTCCCACCAGTGGGGCACCGCCCCAGCCGTGACAAGCCTCAATCTCCCCACCAGTCTCCCGGCATGTGTGGAAGAATAGTACATATAAATGGACGAATGGATGAATAGGCCGGTGAACAGGCGAGAGGAAACGTGGGCGGATGAAGAAGGCAGCTGGTCGAGTGGTCGGGAGAACGGGAGAGCGTGCGATATTTAAATTAACAAGCGGGTAAGAATGCGAGCGAACAATAAGTAGGCAGTGTACAAACGCAGTTTTGCGCGCGCTGGCGGGGCGGGGCGGGGCGGGGCGGGGTGGGGGGCGGGGCGGGGCCCAGTGCTCCCCGCGGCGGAGGCCGTGACCGGCGGGGGCAGCACGCCGCGCGCTGTAAGCGCATTCCGATGTCGGCAGAAGGCGATGGCGAAGGGGGCGAAGTCGAAACGCGGGCGCCGCTGGCAGCTGCGGCCCACGTCCAAAAGCGGGACGTCGACGTAGAACCGCGCTTGCGCTGTCTTCCGGTTCGCCCGCGAGCTGCTCGCTTTGGGTTTACGTTATGAACGAACTCAACCGGTCGTTTCACGCTTCTCCCTTCGTATTTTAATACGTATCTCCGAAATAGGTACTATCGCCCCCCCCCCACACACACACACACACTCAACTTCCGGGCGAGTCGAAGCGCAACCAGACCAGACATTGGATGCCTTCACATACACCACGCGAACGCCCTGGTAAGTTCGACGTGTAAAGATGAAACACAAATCTCGATATTCAGGTTAATATATGAATTTAAAAACGTTTTATTTTATTAAAATGGGCTGAAAGGTGACTCAACGTCTTGACCTAAAGTGTCCCCGAATCGAATGTCCTTTTTGTTTATCGTGAAGCTTCACGTTACTACTCACCCATTAGTGAGGAATTTCACTGCAGTGCCATTGTCTAGCGCGGTCGAAAGCAAACATAAAGGAAACGGATACATGCTAAGCAAATACACCTAAGAGAAGAAACTGGGATTTCAGCTAGTGTAAGGTGACACTTGCATTCATGGAAGAAGGAAAGAAACCAACACGTGTCTTCAAACGTATCGTGAAACTAACGATCTCCTAACTGTTTTAATCAGCTTCAACGTCGTTCGCAGAGCGCGGCTAGATCACATATATTTTGAGAGACCGGTACGCAATAACGGTTTCTCCTCATCCTCGCATTCATTTTCTCCGGATTCTTTCGTATTTCACGGCAGCCAGGCGTCGCATATATTCGGTTATCGGTTCGGTGAGACGTCGCGAGCGCCGGCCACCTCGTTGGAAAGCCGCCGCAGAAACGCCAGCGGTGGCGGCCGGCCTCTTACCCAAAAGAGGCGTTTCCCCGGGGCCGAGCCTTAGTTTGCCGAGCGGTGACCTGCTGTCGCCGTCGCCGTCGTCGGCGCCGCCGCCACGGAGGACGATCCGAGGGACTTCAGCGGCCTCTCCGAGGAAGAATTGGAGGTCGAAGAAAAAGAAGAGGAGGAGGAGAGACGGGGGAAAGAGCAGACAGCGGCGCACCTCGCGAGAGAAAGCCACCGGCGCGTCGAAACCCACCTAATGAACCTGCGTCCGGCCTGCGATCCGCGGCACGCGCTCCGCTCGATGGGCACCGAACTGGCTCTGCGGACGGGGGAGGGGGCGGGGTTAGGGCGGGCGGCGGAAGGGGAGCACGTGCGGCGGCAAAAAAGTGAGAGACACGCATCCTCCGCTGGAACTGCTGCCAACCCTTCCTCTCTCCCTCGAATGTTATTAAACGAGGGCGACACGCGGCGCAGTCCCACCCACCACCTATTCCGTTTGAATACCTGGATTCAAATTCCTATTATTCCGATCAGGAATTTAGACATTGTCCCGACTTGGGTGGTGCCCCGCTGGTGGAAGATACCTGGTTGGGGGAAAATCCCCGCAAGCCGACGTTGGTTAGCTACGGATCTCGCCAGTCAGCGCGAGATCACCACCACTTCACGCGATAAAACGTGCACCATTACCACATTTACGGGACCTTGGCAGTTGACGCGCCCAAATCACTAATCAACGGATCAGCTAACCAGTCCATTATTCCACGCGGGAAACTAGCAGACGACGAAACGAAATCATAATATTCATAGGGCACTCCTGCATCCTCTGAGATTCATTTCAACACTACTCCCATTTCCACGACTCGTTCATCATTGCTCCAGGTATAACTGCCGATGCCACTTCGTCTACGAAATAAAATATTAAACGAGAGGTTCGACAGTCGGGTCAGTAGCACGAATACATTAGTTTCGTCCCCAATGCGTGATGTATTTGAGTTCCGCGAGGGATAATTCGTGATTGGCGTACCGTGTAAAGAGGCAACTAATAGCGATATCCAGATAAGTGGACTCGAACAGCCGTTTATAGTCAGGAAGAACCACAACAGTGCTCCACAGTTTACACGACTTTTCGTAAATAATGTCCACGCTCTCTTTTGTTCGAATTTGCCTTTTAAAGACTTGCGAAAAATTCGTATGCGACCTCGTGAAATATAAAACTATTGCTATTTATTTAGTAAAAAACTGTGTGCGACGTATGGAGAAGAAAATCCTCTGCGCATGCTTTCTTGAGTTTCAGAATCCCTTCCCAGCAATTTAACTATTAATAGTTGAAAGATGAAAAATAGTAGTAGTAGTAGTAGTAATAATAATAATAATAATAATAATAATAATAATAATAATAATAATAATAATAATAATAAATTTAAAAAAGCGAGATATTAATATTTCAAAAACTAGATATTTTCATTGCCGAATTATAGAAAACTTATTTGTAACGGTAAACGAACGAACAGATTTCATTTTTCTGTAATGCTAACAAAATAGAAACTCACCCTAAGCTCTACTACCACTACAAGCAAAAGGAAAGCTCAACAAAACGTGCGCATAGTGAAGCTACATTTACGTTCAGAAGCAAATCAAGGGGCAATCTCAGCATTTGCTCAATGGATCAGGGAAACTGGACACAAACCCGATCGAGATGGGGGTCAGTGTCCCGGAAGCTGAAGTACATTACTTGTTACAGGCGTTTAAGTCTTTTTTAAAATTATGCAATGCAAATGTAAACTAATTCATTATACTGTATCTGGGTTTTGTTCAAGTAAATATTATTTTTCTTTTTGACGATCAGTATAGTCTCTAATTGTATAGAAACAATTTTGCTGTAAAAAGATTTTACTTTTGACTTAAATTTATGTACCAATTTCAATTGTTTAATTTCATCTGGCAATGCGTTGTAAAGTACCGTACATGTATTGTATGTGGATTTCTTGTAGTGAGCTGTTGATACTGGCACTTAATGAACATGATTTCTAGGCCGAATATTGTAACTATAAATATCAGTATTACATGAAAATATGTTCCCACCGTTAAGTCAGCTTTGACAAATACTACGGATTCGTAAATAAATAGGCAAGGCAATGGTAAAGAGTCCAAGCTCAATAAAAAGAGGCTTGCAGGGATCATGTGGATGGCATGCTATATGATGGACCCCAACGGCGACGAAATTTTTACTCGCAAAATAACTAGAACAATTTAATGTCAAACCTGGAACACGAAAGCTAAAACTAGTAGTGCTACAGAATGTCACTGACTTTCTCGCACTAGTAAGTTGTTTTTATTTTGTTTTTTGTCTTTTGGTCTGATCTAGCTTTTTCGGTTTTGCTACGTACTCTTGCCAGCTGCCATCTATCGCCGCCCAAACTACTTTTTACTTTTTCTGGCCCTAACGGTAGAACCGAAATATTACTTTGAGAATATTAATGAAGAGTAAAACCTCGTCGTCAATTTTCATTGGAAAATTCGGAGCCATTTCTAAAAAAAATAGCGTTTAAGCGTTACTGTAAATGAGAAATTTGAAGCTATTTTTCACATGATATTTTGAGTTTTCCAGAAACTTATGACGTTATTTGAAGCATCTTAACTCACAAATGCAATAATGTTTACAAATGGCTGAAAATGTGCATATTACCGACGTGAGAGATATTTTTAAAAAATACAAACTTTTGTAAGTATCGAAAATGTAGTTACCAGTGAAAATGGGACCTATGCCACCTATATAAGTGTAAATAACTCTATTCTTAAAAGAAATTTAAAGAAAAAATTTGAAGCCGTTTTTGACAAAATTTTGAAAATGTCTGGCCTTCATGTAAAGTCCCCCAAATTTTAAAGAATGTTTTTCAAAATTTCAAAGCTTCATCTTGGACAGGGGTTTCCTCAATTTGGAAAAGATCGTATGTGTGGTTTAGGCGCTAGTAGTGTTCACAGACAGACGGACGGATGTTTTGGGGGTAATTTACATGAGGGACTCCGAATTCTATTTTTAATTTGTCGCCCAGTGTGAGAGATCTTTCTTTTCCTTTGACAGCACGCTCTTTGAGTGAGCACATGGTGTGGTGTTGCCAAATAGAAGTTGACGCCTTCGCTGAGTTTCCTGTCGGATAAGATTCCTTCATCGCAATTATCGTGTACGGTCTATCACGCGCCTCACACTACACCAGTATGTCCCATTCGAGACTGATCCACTGCGATCGGTGACCCACGTTCGAAACCCACCCTGTCGTCAGTGGAACACGTAATGTTACTGTTAATGTTAATTGGTGACACAGGTCCGCGAAGGTTATGATAACTCATATTCAATTGACCCAGAGTTTACCTGCTACTCATAATCCGCAAAAAATAAGATTCCGAGATGGGTTATTCGGATTTTTGGGCATAATAGGTCGATGAACTTTTCATATCCCAGTACTAGGGAGATCAAACAAACCTTGTTAGGGATTTTGAAAAAATATCAGTCTATCTTAGTTGCGTCTCTACCAAGGCCTCAACGTTCCAACGCCAATCTGCAGCGAAGGAAAACGACGGCGCGCGCGGAATGGCAGGAACGGGTCGCATAAGGCGCATGCTGTTCAGGCGTGCCGATTGTTCCTCTCCGAATGCGAATGACTCATAACGCCCAACTGGGGACTGCGAGTTCGCTTATCCGGCAACGTGAACTTTAATCAAGTTCTTATGCTTATTTAATGAGGTTTAAGCCGAGGCGCATAATCACCGGCTTCGAGAGACTTGTTTACCATACCATCAGCGCGTAGTATCTACACGCCCGAATGGGTCACCGGGCATTATAAAGTTGCCCTCGGAACTTTCAAAACTTCATCAGGCGCGTCTGAACGGTAAAAGCAGCGCTTCACAAGAGGGCGGGGGCGGGGGAACCACACCGCCCGTGGATGAGGCTTCTTTGTGCATGATCTCCCATCTCCCCCGCCCCTCTCCGCGTTCCCGCCGTTTCCTGCACCACGCTTCGCCTCGTTACATCGCGTACCCGGGGCTGCCTCCCGCTTTGTGTAAGCGATAACGCTATTGTACGCTGACATATACAACCTCATCTGTCAGCGATCGAAGAGAGAGGAGGCGCCGTTTAAAAAGTGAGCGCCGCCCAGCCGTCCCTTATAAGGGCTATCGGTCGGAGGCATTGGCGGCGCGGGCGCGGATCGATTCGGGTTGGGGCGGGAGGGAACGACCGTCAGTGGGCGAAGGTGCATACATGACGGGCAGTACAAAACGAACAACAAAACGATCAGCGGTAGGAGAGGATCTGGAACTGACTGAGATGGCTCTGGGAAACAACTGTTGCCCCTGGAGCGTCTGATAAGGAGGTCTTAGGATTCGAGTTCCGACGGTGCCGGATTTTTGTCACTAATTAGACAACTCCGTCGAATTCGGCAGCAGTCTGGAGGAGAATTTTCGCAGCCGGCTGCATGATCGGTAGTTTCCCTTTCGATCAATACAGGACCAATGTCAGAACAATACCCTAACAAATGGGCCTTGAACAGCGCGCGATATTTCCTTCATATTTGATCCTGCTCTCCCCTAATACACTCGCACACGCATCAAAACGGATGAAGAATGATCGGGAGGGGGGTCGAGAATCAGATGAACGTAAGTGTAGTGTATGTTTTTATCGTGGGAGTGGTGATGTTCCCCTGCTGGATGGCGAGATCCGGCGCGAAGCTATGTTCGCTGGCGGAGATATTCCCCAACTTTGGTATCTCCTACCAGCGTGGCACCAACCCAGCCGGGACATGCTCTAAGGTGTCGAATCGTCTTCCTACATGTGGGATATTGTAGTGCGTGAATGTGTAAGTAAGGGGTGAGGATAGGCCAAGGAAGAGGAAGGAAAGATCGCGCGCGGTCTGTGGCCCATTTGTTAGGGTACTGCTCCGGCATTCGCCTGGTATTGATAGGAGAAACTACAGAAAATACCAATCAGAGCAGCCGGCCGCAAGAATTCTCCTCTAGACGGCGGTTGAACTCAATCCAGCTAGTGTCTAAAATCCTGCCACCATCGGGACTCGAACCCTAGGGCATCCCGCTCAGAAGCAGTACACACAAGACCAGTGATGGGGTGGATAGGTGATTGGGTGGGTGATAGAATGGCTGGCGGGTGGGTGGGTGGGCGGGCGGGCGGGCGAGTGAATGATCATCGGACGGGCGCGCGCCGGCGCATGGGTGAGTGGGTGGGGGTGGGGGAGTGGGGGGCGTTTCGTGACCGAGGCCTCGCGCGCCGTCCGCGGACGCTCGCCTCAATGGAGGAGTAAATTGGCGATGATTTACTTGTCAGCGTGTGCGTGGCCGCGAGACGTTTATCTGGCGGCGGCAGTGGTTGGCCCCGCCACGCTCGCGCGATGACACGGAAAACCTGGCATTAACGCTACGGGCGTGAGACACCACGGCCTACCCCGATTGCCGCGGCCTCCACGGCCGCCGGGAGCCCCCACCTGCCTCGGGTAGTGATTTTTTAAACCGTGATTGAGCTACGCGCGTTTTTTCATATTTAGTTTTTCAAAAACAAGCGTGTTTTGAACTCAAACCGTGTGTGGGCTGCAGACAAACGAGGAGAATGAAAGTATTTTTCTAAAGTAAATGTATGAATAAGTTTTAAGTAATTATCAATCAACAAATAAAAATAAAATATTAATTCATCATAAATGGAAAATTCTTTATAAGAAAATCTCAAGTCAGCTGCACACTACACTTAGAGGGTTCCTCCAGAAACAGACACACACACTCTCTACAGAAATATTGGTTGAGCCACTACTTTAATGAAATGCGAAATTCATTAAACTCTCACTATACAGATGAGCCTCATCAAAGCAAAACCCTTTCTGGGTTCGCCCGTGCCTCAGCAAAAAAGGCAAGCAGCGGCGATATCTTTTTTGTCGAGGCACGCGCCCGATGGTTAACCTATGACTTCCTGGCCTGCGGTTTGAATGTGCTCTCAGCGTATGTGCATTGCGGCATCAAACCGCTCCCTGCGACCTCGTCGTGGCAATCAGTACCCGTTCAAGGGGTGAGAGGATGAAACGGGTACTTAAGCGCAATCACGACAGTGACGCACTTCCTCGGGGCTTGCGATAGCCGATAAGGCATGACGGGAAATTCGTGTACCGCGAAGCTGCTCGGTATGCGAGGGTGCGAGCGTCCATTCAAACCGCGCGCCACGAAGCAGTTCGACTTTCTGACGCATATCGGGGATACCAGTTTAGGGATCGAGTGTTTTTTGCACTAAAATAAAAAATTGAAATGTTAAGTGTTGTGGCTTAAGGTAATGGATCTGCATTATTTTCGTAAAAGTGTTAGTCCGCGCGTGCTTCCATGAATTTTTAATTCTTAATGTTTTCTTACAATTCTCCCTGAATGTGAAAGGTTTTCCAATTTTGTAATGTTTTGACTGTTTATCATGGAATGGCTTACTTGGAGGATTATCATTAAAAAATTGCTCGAGCGAAAGAAAAAGAAGAAAAACATTCATGTCACTTAGAAAATTCTCAGAAATGTGAAAATGGTGCAAAAAGTAGTAGTAATTATGTTAATTTAAGCGTGTTGTACTCAAACTAGTCTACAAAATAACAGCAAAAATTTCTTCAAAATATTTAGTACTTTGTTACAAGACACTTTAAGTAAATATAAAACAGAAGCTTATAAAATGCTTAGGATGCCTAATAACAATAATACAGATGCACCAAAAATTTTTCATTTGTATAGCAAATGCAATACTCTTACAGTGCCAATATTCTGGGACATCTTCCCCCAGTTCTTGTATCAAATCAATTGACACCAAATGCTATAAAAATCCATATGCTTGGAAGACAATTTATATTTGCCTTAATACTGAGTATCCAACAGTACATTCCTTACAATGAGTAACTGAAGTGAGGACATGGCAGTTACAATTATTAAGAATCAATTAGAGAAAAAAATACTCCATTCTGTTGTTTGAAAGAAACAGTTTTTGAAATCCTGTCAAAACTGAGCATCTTTGGGAAAATCCCCTTTAAGATGCAATAGGAACATCCAATCTTCTACAATAGATGTTAGATTTAATGCCAAAAATTAAGAAAAGTTTTAATGTTTGTGTAAGTATACATGAATAGATAATTTTCTTGTTATAATTGAATCTTTGAGTGAATTTAAAAGTTGAATCACAACAAGAAGGTAACAGTTTTGCAAATGCCTGATTAACTATCACATAAACACCACACTGGGACATCAGTTCAGGCACCCTACATGGAAATTACCCATATAAATGCTGTTTTCCAATATTTAATGAATTCCTTATAAATAAATTTTAAACTGTATGCAACATAACTAACACAATATTTGTCTAACAAAGCTATGTAGCAAATTTTTGGTATATCTTCTAGCTCTTTAGTATCAAATAGTTGACTTTTGAATTACATATGATCAGAATGTATTGAATTCAAGTTCTTTTAATATATTGCTCAAAAGAATAAAACAATTTATTTCGCAATATTTAAATTTCAACGCCCTCTTGAATTTGCTACTGAGTAGTTTTATGAATGTTTAAATTCATAAAATGCTATTCATCATGTTCATTTTTTTAAATTCATCAAATGCTTATTCTGATTCATTTCATGATTCATTGCAATCATAAATTCATCATGAATGCTTAAATTCATCAAATTAGGTATTTATTATTTTTATTCAACTTTATAGCAGAATATTATAAGAAAATTTTAGTAGTTAAATGAAAGTATTTTGTCAATTTCAATACTGGCCCCATACACTCATTAATGCACTCTGTGTTAAATATCATTGATCATGGTTATGTCACACGATATCAAGTTCACATTTAATAAATCTCAGTGCAAAAGAAAGTTAACTACTGTACAAGAGCAAAATTCGAAGTGCTTCTAAAATATTTTATCTAGTTCCCATGTAAAGATTGTAAAAATTATATCCATTGACATTTTGTGTACATTATGTTAATTGTTAGTTACTACAATCAATATAGCATTTTACTTTATTGTTGGTGTTAATATTACCGAGTTGAAAATTAGGAACAAAGGAAAAGTAAAAATTCTGTAAGAATAAATGTCAAGAGACATTAATTCATCAGCTATGAGATCATTTGTTTTCATTTTGTTGTTAATAGTGGAACAGCATCAGAACCACAAGTGTCCATTACCGTTTCATTCTTATACATGAACCCAATTAATTTCATTTTATATTCATGGTTCAAATTTCAAGAGTTGAACATGATATTAAGAAAACTCTGTTTAATAAACAATTAACACTTAAAAAGTTATCAGAAATGATCTGTTGATATGAAACAAAGATACTAAACATTGCCCACAAAAAAATGAATATACCACAACCTTATGGCTGGATATGGAAGGATAAAATAGAAATTGAAAGCATTCAATTACAAGAATATATCACTCATGTCAAATAAGATTTGATTATCATGTGTACTTAATTGAAGAAGCCCATTTGAAATTTAATAAAAAGAACAATTTATGTATTGTGGTTATGTAGGCCTGATTTCTAAACATTCTTAATATCTTCCCAGCACATTAGAGGGAAAATTACAGAAAAGAGTTATACTCACCAATGCAGGTTAGGAATTGAAGTCTCTCTTCACAACATTTTTTTTTGTTTGATGACACCTTATCACACGTCTGAAAAAGCATTAGAATTCTGTTGGTATTTGCTATTTTGTGAAATATATTTGTTTGAAAAATATAAAAATTAGGTATTAACTTTCAGAGATGAAATAGTCACATTTTATGAGCATAGCCCTATATTTACATCAAAATTTAGGAAGTCTGAAGTCAAATGTCACTGCCATTTTGTCATTGTCAGGCTGTCAAAATGGCTGACACATTTTGTCTTTTGTCTCCTGGCTAAGGTCTTAAATTGCTAACTACAATTTTACATGAGCCTTGTGTTCAACAATGAGAGTGGGGAAATATTCTCAAAAGTGTGGTGTTTTGTGTTCACAAAAAATAATTTCATTTAATGAACGATGTATTTGATACATCTTTTCATTTGATACTCTTTATAGTCAGTCAACAGGTGTTTCATGAAGGAACCAATTGTGAGAAAGAATAATTCTGGGCTTAGATGGCAAAACGACGTAAGCCACATTGTCATGCTATAAGTCACTCTTCTTTGTTAATGTTTGGGAGGCAAAAGATGCATTTCTCTTGTAGTTTATGAAAAATCAATGGTGAGAAATTGCAATAACACAAAAGTCACAAAGTAATTTTTCATGACATCCTGAATCTTAAAACTACTGTCGTAGAAAATTTTTAAAAAGTTATTTATAACATTTTGCCATTATTAACACAGAATTATTGTTCTCTTACATTGCGTAAAGGATCAGGATCACTACATTTCACATTCAGTAATAATATATAGTAAGATGGACATTAGGAAATTTATGTAAGTGAAAACTTACTCAAAGTTAATTGTGTGCCTCTTACCAGGTTGAAATTTTAAAAGTATTTTTATGTCACTCATCCATTTAAATTCAATTTCTATACAACTTTGTTTAGCTTGATATCAGGTAGTTTGATATCAATCATAACTGTTCTTGATGGAGAGACTGGAATCATACACATGAAATGTAAAATTCTTATTTCAGCTCGCTTAAAAAAAAAAATGTTTATCACAGAAACTATATTCTCAATAATAAACATATGAACTAATGGTCAGTGCAATGGATGCAGAAAGAAAATTTATGTTCTGTAAATGCCGATATCTCAACTAAATAAATACTTCATTTATTCTAATACAATAACCAATAAACTCCAAAATTGAAAGAAATTCAGAGATCTTGTGCAGAGACAGTTAATCTTGTGACACAAAAATCAATATTAGAATTCACATTATTACAAATTACAAAACTTTAATTTTTTAAACTATTTTTAAGACATGAGACATACTTTAAATTATTTTTTAAATTTAACTGGTTTCTTCCAGTTTATTTTACACTTTTGAAAATTGATGGAATCTACTATTCCATCATTAATTTTTTGCAGTTTTGCACGTTAAATACCTCTTTAAAATAACCATACACATGCTTTTCTTTTGATAACTGCCACTCTGCTCCTAAAAGTCATGGACAGTAAAGAATTATAAATGTGTCGATAATTACACATGAATCACTTACCAGTGTGAATACTAGCACCACTATCATGCAATCCATTCAGTTGAATGGGTTATGTGACTCACTACAGCTTGAAATTCAGACCATGAATTTTATTGATGGAGTGACTGAAATCCTACACATCAAATGCATAAGTCTGTTTTGTTTTAATTCATTCTGAAGAAATAAAGAGTTTATTGCAGATATAACATTTTCAAATTTCAAAATACAACTATTGATTAATGCAATGTATTGCAAAATACATTGAAATGTTTGAGCACATCTGTGACAATAAGTAGCGGTCATGTTGTCAAACAGCAACTGTGTGTGTTATTCTATTATTATTATTATTATTATTATTATTATTATTATTATTATTATTATTATTATTATTATTTCAAAAAACGCTTGACTTTAATTGAACCCAGATCTCCATAATAATAATAATAATAATAATTATTATTATTATTATTATATAATTTTCTGCAAGTTAAATTCCTTTCTAAAATAATATCATTCTCTTGGTTTCCCTTTGATAACCTATTGTCCTTCCCCATCAGGTATATTGTGGAATATACATCAGTAATAATTTTTCAATAAAGAATTGCTTGTAAACCTCGTATCTGTTTGAAAAATGCTTAATACTCACCTTGTTGATCATTCTTACTTGCAACATTCTTTTTCTTTTCTACAACGGTTTAATTTTTCTCTGAACATTGCTTTTCTCCTGTAAAATCCCAATACTGTGAAAAACCATACGTTTAATACTATATCTATTAAAAAGAACTTTATAATTTCACAGGCTGCTTTACCTGATGGAAACTTGTGAAAATTCCACACAAAACGGAATTTTAAAGAACGCTGATGATCTAGGAATATCGTATGTGGATTTTTTTATTACCTCCTTGTAACCTTACATATTCTCATGAATCTACTCTCAAGTCTAGTGTCCTTTAAAATTGTTCAGAATATGTCACTTTAAACTTGCTAACTAGACCCTTTTTTTAAAATTTATTTATTTGTAATTCTTTTCTTATGATATCATTTGATTACATTGAAATATATTTATGTCAGTTATTTTAGGTTATTTTGAACAAATGTTAATACTGTTTACACAAGACATCCTGCTAGACAGTGATCGAATAAATATTTAAAAAATCTTATATTGCAAAAAAATCAATTACTGCCCTCAGGAAGCTGTGATACACAAGATACCATATAAATAACGGATCTCAAATTTGTTTTGATTAATATCATGATCAGCATTACAAACTAATAAATTATCAATATCACTTTAATCTCGTACAACACCACAAATAGGACCAAATTGTGGGTCCTCCTAATAATATTGACATATTAAACATATGTAGTCAGAAAACACAATAAGAAACTAAAATATTTGTAATTTAGAAAATTAGTTTTTAAGAAATCCATAAATTTATGAACTCGTATACAATTTCATTTAAAAAAATGTTGTTGTCCCCTATCCAGTAGGGGTTCGGAGTGCAAGCTTAATCTGGTTAACACATATCCACCCCTGGTATGATGGACCAGGACTCATAAATCTCACTCATACCTATTTTATTAAAATTATATATATGTAATTACAAAATACTTCTGTATCAGATCCTTCATATTCATTTTTAACCATACCAAATTCTAATTTGTTTCTGTGTGGTGCCTATAAAGGTTTTCATATTCATAAATGCCTTACGATAACAAAATTTGTTAAATACGTTGTATCCATAGCAAAAAATGAGAAAAATTAATCTTAGAAAATCTACAAGTGTTAATAGGGTATGGAAAAAGTTTTACATTTGTATTATATAGTTTCAGTGATTTCATGAAATCGTATCTCATCACAAGCGTTGAAGGGGGAAAAGGCTTTAAATATATGTACTGCAACAAGCATATTTGTTGTTTTTCTCTTTTTTCCTAGCTTATTGGACTTGTACATAGCGTTGTCTCGAAACCATGAGAGTTCAGTTAATTTAACTGTGGGAGTTTCAATTATCTAATAGATGTGTAATGAAAAAACAGTATTGCAATAACAGAACGTTACGTGTATGCATTACTACTATTTTAGATGATTCTTGAAAGTATGTACGTTTATTTATTACATAAATTATTAACTTACGCCAGGGCTGAATAACCAATGTGTTGAATTTGAAATATCTGGTTGACGGTTGCATAAGAAATATATCGCATTTGAATGTTAAATATAACATTACCAGGCTTCTGCATAATCAATGCATATCAAGGTTTCTGCATTTAGATTTTTCTCGTTATAAAACAATTTATTAAACATAATCTTAACTTATTGCCAAATATGGAAGGTTTGAATATTTCGGTTGAGAGCGACTTCAAACGATTTTCAATATATTACGGGTTACTTTTGCTAATGCTACTTAATTCTTACCTTTCTATTTTTATTTGACATCACATTGGATTACAATTTTGACATTTTCAAGCAATAATAATAATTTGAGTATCTTCGAAAATTGAAATAAAGGGAACACGTTTTCGCCCATCCTCCTCCGATCAAATCCAAGATGGCAGATACCGTTTAAATAGTGTAATTTGAAGAAGACGGAAAACGATAGTAGCGTTCTTCCGGTGTGGTTCAATTATGTTCATGAGCGCTTTTATACTGTTTTTCAAATTGAAGGTCCAGAGAACAGCACATAAGCACCGGAATGATTCTTGGGGGATTCCCTACCGTGATTACCGCTCAGAATAGATTCTTTACACCGCATGAAATAGCTTTCATGCAATGAACTAACTCGATGACGTACCCCACCGAGAAGAGCGTGCCTTCGGCCAGCTTCAGCCGCCATATTACGGATGGGCAAACTCAGCAATATGTATACTAAGATCAGTAGGCTTATTGCGAGAGCGTTAACCCTTTCTCACGTAAAATTTCTGCAAGTATCATAACTTGTGACCAAGGAAGTTAAACTACATGTAATAATTTGTATTTTCATGCAACAAAAAATTCTGAGGCCAGGGTTCAGGCGTGGTCCTCATGAGTCAGGATCACAACACTGAGCTGCCTTTACGTGTTCGGTACAAACTTTGGCATTTTCGTTGCTCCTCGATAAATTACATCAACGTCGGATGACAGAATTGATGATGACAGAATTGAGAGGGCCGCTTAGATACCCAAACAAACCGAAGTTTTCTTGTGACCTTTCGATTTATGGCTCGGACATCGTACAGTGAAGCTTGTTTTAATTTGTTATATTATGGTTGGCAATAGGTTCTTCTTGAGTCAGGACTGTACAGTCAAAATATCAATAGCTACATAACCGTTCGTGCATTTGAGAACTTCACCCAAGTGAATGTTTTTAAGTGTAATTCGTATATCATTACCACAGTTTTTAGAGAAGCAAGACACAAGGCATTCATTTTTGATTTCTGAATGTAAAACATCACAAAGTCACTAAAGTGTGTAAATGTAAAGGACTTGTGTTGATATGTGAGCTGTGAATTTACAACTGACACATAAAAAGCCTATGATAAAGTTGACGTAGGTAAAAGCTGGGGGTATGTTTTTGTACGCTTACGGGTATGTTTTCTACGTCCGATCTCCATATCCCGGCTTTTCTGAGGCAAAACTATGCTGATTTTTAGCAGAGTCAAATATTGTAAAACTTTTCCTTTTAAGAAAAGGGTCTGGCCGGTCAAGTTATCGCCAAGAGTCAGAAGCTAGGAACGATAATTCTTTGAATTTCAAAATGTCGTGTCACGGCGCTGCCATTGAGTATTGCGACCTGATAGCGCGTTCAAGACTAGCAAAAAAGTGCGGGCGAAGATTGCGAAAATTACTCGAAACTATATATACTTTCAAAAAAAAATTTTAAAAAGTTTTGCAATTTTCACATTTTGAAAAAAAACAGACATTTCAACCGAAATGCACCATGCGTAATTTTATAAGCATACTTTTTCTTTTAAGAAAAAAATCCCAATGCTTACATTTATTGATCTGTGTTACCAACGAATGCAATTATTTTTAAGCGTATTGGAAATATATAAAAAGAACGAAAACAAAACAAAAAAACTCAACTTAAAATATGTAAGTGATTGTTGGGTGTAAAAAATAATGATGCCACAGGTGGGCACGGTCAATGACTTTGCAATATGAGTTAAATCATTCCTACGAAATTGCCGATCCCTGTTTAATTATACTTTTACCTTTGCATGATTCCGTTAACATTTACTAAACGTTATTTCAAATTTTAATCACAAATTATATCCTCAGGATGAGGAAGGCACAGTATTTTGAACTCTCAGATCTCCAATCTCAAAATGTTATATATTCTGACGTAGTTCTAATTGGGTTACAGAGTAAGGTTAATTGGCGATACGTACTACAACTGAAAAAGAAGAAAACATTGCGATCCCGGAAACAATGTTGTCCCATTCAGGTAATGAAAAGTACAAAACTCTCATGTCTTCCGACATTTCATATTTCCGAAAGAACACAATGCTGTTTTACTTTGCGGTCCGGAAAAGAAAGAAAAAAAATATTAGCACAGAGCAGTGAACACAAAAGTCCGGCGAAATGTTAGCCTAGCCGTGGGCTGCGTCAGCACCTCATAATTTCGCACCTCCACCTGACAGCGTGACAAGAACGGCCGTTCATCTTTGAACACGGCGATGCATAACACCAGTGGGCGGCGGCATCTACCGTTATCTCAACAGTCGTGGACAGTACACTCGCCCCGGCATTACTTGAAGGTGTGAAATGCTCACACGGCGATACCTTTTGCTTAACGTGCCTTGGCTTTCATTCGTTCTAGGCCTTTCAAGAGCATGGGGCACATCGAATCGTCTACGGGTCACATCGAATTTCCTGACACCATATCTATAGCCACGCTTATTGTAAAGATTGCCAATGGTTGATAGATTACGATTCGATAGCACTGTATAAGGGGGCAAAGACCAGGCACCTTATTAAGCTGAAACCAATTAAAAACTCGTAGCAGTAACCACTTCATTTACGAGAAATCGACAGACGTATCAGGATCATCTTAGTTTAGTGCCAATGGATGGGTTCAGTCTTCAAGACACATCTCAAGTTACTTTTCTCTCATAACTTAGTTCGTAGAAAACACAACGATCGATTCTTTGCACGGCGCGGCACGTTTTCAAGCAGTTTTTATCGTTCTATAAAAATCTCACGAGACCAATTCGGTCAAGATAGCATAGCCTTATGCTCGAACGATGCAGTGATTCATTCGATAAGGCAGAGGAAACGACTGGACACTTGACATTTCACGCGCCATAACGTCTGGATCGACATACAAGTTTCATTGCCCATACTTCTGCGTTCCAAGAAGTTTCGCAACAGCTGCGACTTTTATTATCTTGGAGAAGAGAGACTGTGTAGAAAAAAATTGTACCGAAGTATCGAAGCAGTGCAGCGTCGTTCTGAGCAGGATTCGCCGGTTACGACATAATACTTCTTGAGCATAAGAAGTGGCTCGCGATGTCATGAATACTTTTTGTCGCATCGGCGCAAGAAAAGTCGTGGAGCAAGCAGCAACAGGCTCGCGTAGGCGGAAACCTTGGCGGTGGAAGGTACTTGCAAGCTCGCGCTCGTATGTGTCATTGTCGACATGCATCATAGTCATGTGGCTTAAATGGTTTTCTCCGTCATTCCTTATCATCGTTATTATTGTTAACAGTAACATCGTAAAGTAGCAATGTTAAAGCATTCTGTAGCAACGTGCTGTTAATTATATAATTTAAATGCCCCATGTTTTGTAATCTGCATTAGTTTCAGGCAATAAATAATAGAATAGGATATCGACTACTGCGGTCGCACATATCACTATATTTAAAAGCCGTAAATTATTTACAAACCGGTTAACCTGAATTTTTATTGATGACATACCTAAAGGTCATAAAATAGTAGTGGGTACTGATGAAAGGAGAAAAGTTTTATTTTGGCTGGCCGTTAACTTTTATAATTCCTTTCTTTTGAAATTATTTTTGTAGAATAAAACAGTGTATATTTCGTTGCTCACAAAAGGTTGGAGAGACAGGAATTTTAGGAACGAACAAACTACGGTATGAGGGTCAACAATAGCAGTTCGTTTTTACCAAACGAAGGGAATTATAATTTTATCGTTTGGAAAGCTAATACGACTCGCAGTGACTTAATTGAATTGTCATTTTCCTACAGATATATCAATTCCTGGAGCCATTCAGAAAACTATTCGGATGTTTCAAATTTCTGAACGAAAATAATCGCTGAATTCGTAGAACTCCTCCTGCCTTGATAAGAACGTGAGAATTTTGACTAGACGCCTGAATTCCTTGGAACACGCTCTGAGAAAACAAGAGAGAACGATCCTTCACTGAGAAAAAACTACGCTATTACGAACCTTCAGTGTTTTCGTTAACCACGCGCTTACAGTTATGACTAATATATTTCTTGTAAGTTATTCATTGCAACATTTTATAATGTGAAAATTATGCAACATATTCTTATACAAAAAAAAAAAAACTTACGGAAGTCTCTTCCATCATGGTACAAATCTACAAATGTATAAAATGAGAATTTATGCAATGCAATTATAATAAAATTGTCGGAATCTCAAACAAAACGTGACGTCTATAACCAATAAATCAAAATAATTATATGATCTTAATAAATAATTCGGGGCGTTAAAGAATGTGATCTGTGAAATGTAACGAATACTTTAATTCGATTTTATTTTTGGCTGGTGAAGGGCGGGAAGCATTTATAGAGGCGAGGTTGGAGTTGTAATGCGGAAATCATCCGTGTATAATAACGAACCAGCATATGCTAGCAGGCCGAATGCGTCATTTTCTCGACAAGACTTGCGATTAAATCGTGAATAGGGGTTATTTCCTGTTCCGTCTCAGTTTTATTTGGTTTTTGAAGGTGTAACATGTAGCGTCTAACTCGATTAGAGTGCTTCTGCAACTAATGAACGTTTCGGGGATCTTTCGAACGACAGCGTGGGCAAAGTCGTTCGGAAACTCGGGATGGTGACGTCAATCCGTGTATGATGTAGCTGGGGAGTGTCGACCGTGTTTTAGTGATCCGCTGTATGAATCACTTCAGAAACTGAGCCACGTTTAACAACTTTCATTCTGCAGCTGAGCCTGGAGATGCTGATTCTGAAATTATTGCACCCTACGCAATCGCCTGTCCTCGAAATAGCATCTCTCCAGGAGTGCTCATATTGTATTAAAACACATCGTATATGTTAATAATTCTGCAGTCACCCATATAGCAGCAAGTTCACATCATGATTAATTTTGTTTTTAAATATAATTGTATTATAATTTCGCTATCCAAATTATTATTTAAATGAATTCTCTTATCAGTTTTATAAATTGTACCCCACCGATAGCAATTTCAAGAGATGGAAACATCTTTGCGTACTGCTTGTAGTTCATGTCTCTTTGTGGTTTGCCAGCACCACGCCCAAAAGTCTCTTTTGAGTGTGAGCAGTGTGTCACAGGTGCGTCGGGTACAGTGGGCCGGAGGGGGCGGGGAGAGGTTGGCGCCTCTGCAATTGCTCTTCCCTGAGCGCCACCCCAAAACTTTTGAGAACACATCTTTCTCCGGGAATCGTTTTCCCAAACAGCGCGCTGTTGACATTACCGTGCCGTGCGTCCAGACCTAGACCCACTTTCGCGTGAGAATCCTTGACAAAGGCCTTGTGTCCTCACCCTTTTCTCGGCAGTATCCATCGAGCGGCTGCTAGCTGGTAGGAGGGACGGACGTATGTGGATGTATATGTGTGTTTATTCACTTTTTTGCCTACGCGCATAGTGAGTCAAGGGCGCGTGTTAAAATAATTACGCGGCGTGCGAGCGCGGCTGCGTCGAGCAAAGCGCCAGCTTCGCCCTCGCCTTCCGCCCACGCCACGCGCGTCGACTCTCCGTCTCGACTTGCAGTGCTCGAACAAGAGAAGATCCTCAGTTCTATCCGGCTACTCGTTATTTCTCTTCAGTCTTGTTCCTCTCCTCTCTTTTTATCACTTCCTCTCCTCTTTACTCTCTTCCTTCCTTCTCACTGCCCACCCCTCTTTTCTCCCACCCGTCATTTTCTTCCTCTGCCCCTCTCCTCTCTTCGCCCCTCTTCCGCCACTCTCCTCATCCCAACTCTCTCACCAACTCATTTTCCACTCCAATCTTTGAATTTTCATTTAGTCTTCTTGTCTTTTCTCTGCACTTCGGTCAATCCACTTCTGACATGACTTTTTAATTTCGATTTTTATTCATTTTCGCCGTCCTTTTGTCCTCCCATTCATTATATTGTTTCTGTTCTGTTCATTACCCCTTTTCTTTTTCTACATTTTCATCATCTACCCCAGCATCGTCATTACCAAATGTAACAAAAGCTTTTTTCATTTGCGAGATTCTTCAGCATTGAGGTCCAGTACAAAGAACAATGACATTCATTCTGATTAATTACGAAAATCTCGCACAAAACCATAACTAGAATTAGGCTTACGCTTGTGAAGTCGGGAAGCTTTATTCTGACATTTACCAAAACAATAAAGTATTTTTTAAGTAGATTTCATGAACGATCAGAAGCTCTCTAAATAATTTGCGCTTTGCTCACGTGTTGTTCCATTTTCGTATCTTTCACTTACAGGCAACCACATCATCGATTACTCGATGAAAACGCAGTTAGTCGTGTTGTAGTATCTGCACAAGGCGGATCATAACCACATGTTACGAGTATTCCACCATTTGTCGTGACAGTAAACATAATGCAATGTTTCAAGGACTGTACTTCCCGTCCCAAACCAGACCTGAGCAATATACTTGGGGTAGGCAACAAGGTATACTCGAGTATAGATATAATAAAAGGATTGAAATTGATTCACGTGAACATCTTAAGAATCCGCTTTGGAAATTCTTTCATAAACTCTTTGGAATTCGTGGGTATCATTGCTTTGATCGTTTAAAACCCTGATTTATATTCTACACATTTGATACATACGCAAAGCACAAATTCATTGAGAGAGATTTTCGCCTCAAACTAAGTTTTTGTTCATTATGTATATATAGATCAAAAGCATACAACAATGATCCTAAACTGGCTTGTCACTGATATAAGCGGTGTCCAATCTGCGCCGTCATGGCACATTTGGACCGTGTCAGGCTAGAGAAAACCAAGTGCAAGTGGTGCAATAGCTGGAAAATAAGCACGAGCTTTCTCGTGCTGAATCATCTAATTCACGTCACTTTCGCACGCAAAAAGTCTCTGGTAGCTACTATATCCGTCACTCATTGTGTGATGATAAACTTTACTTGGCGTATTAGGGTTTGGTCTCTTCTACTTAATGTAATACACTGACCTCGACAACTTACTAGATGGACAAGATTCGGATATGCTGATGTGGCACAAAACACAGCTATGCACGATTGCAACTATGGTTTCTCCCGCACAATAAGTTACAAGGTGAAACGATAATGGTCAACTATTATTGTTCGGTTTGTCAGATAAGTAGACTATTTTTGATGTGTGTAATTTACAAATAGCTTCCCAGAAAGGAACGTGATGTACTGTTGTGCAATTTGAGCTGTCTAATATTGATAACTGACTGAACAAGCCGAAATTCGTGTGATATTTAAGCTTATGCGGCGACGGGCAATTGGGGCGCAAGTTTAGAAAGAAAACGCATGGATACCTATGAATTAAGATGGTGTAATTTACGTCCATCGTTCGGCTTCTTTATAGTCCTAATACTAGTTGTCGGAAGAGCAAGTATGACAGGCAGCACCTCCTCTGTCGTAAATCGAAGCAAATAAGTCGGCAGAGTTTGCCCTTTCAGCACTGCACAATATGAGAGTGCCCCTACACAAGACAGCCATTCCACGTGCAGAATTGCTATTATTATTTTAAAATGTGATTTCGGAACTAGATATGCGCATTTTTGGCAAAAAAGACTTATTTAGAAATCGCCCAATCTTGGGAAAATAATAAAAATAAAACATGTACCATAGACGTGCTTAGGTGATAGGACATTATTTATAGTATTGTGATTTCGAAGGAAATGGATGATTTTCTAAGAGTGTAAATTAAAGATTCTGTCGTGTGTAGTGGCAGTGGTGCACGACGACTAAAAAGGTAGATAGGATCTACATAGTTATTCAGAATTGCATTAATACTCATAAGTAGGGCTGTGATTTATATACATTTGCATATTTTTTCTGTTAACTGAAACATCCCGTTTCAACAAATTGTAGAGACATTTTGAGACATTTAGAATCAATTTAAGCTATTTTTATTAAGCATATTTTTTGCATATTTGGGCCATATTTGCATATTTTTGTTGTATATTAACCCCTCATCCGCGAAAAGAGCATATTCACCCCCATCATTGGAAGACATTTCAATGATTCAATGAGTGTTCTTTGGCCGAGTGGAGTTCAGCATGAAAAGCTACTATTTCTGTTGGATGGTGCTCCTTATATGTCAAAAGCAGGGGCTGCGATAAAAGATTTTATTCTAAACTTCATCTAACTTACCTTGCTCACGCTTTTTATCGTGTTGCAGAAACTGAGAATTCAATTCCCAGATACTGACCAGTTGATATCAAATGTGAAGAAAATATTCTTGAAGGCTTCAAGTCATGTGGATATTTTTACGACAAATTACTCTGACCTACCTCTACCTCCCCAATCAGTCATCACAAGGTGGGGTACTTGGCTGAAGGCAGCCGAGTATTATTCCAACTACTTTGATCAAATAAAAGATGTTCTAAGTTACCTGTTGATTGTTGAGGTGGAGCGGACATTCAGCCGGGTTAAAGAGATTTTGAGGCCAAATAGACCTTCGAGTTTGAGAACTTGAAAAAGGTGGTTGTTTGCCATTGCAACAATTTTGCAAGTGATCAATAGATTTTCTTCAAGGTATGTCCCATTTTTTTCAATTTACTAACGTTTCTCTTTTAAACAAATATTGTTGGCTCACAAGTGAAATGCATTAAGTCAAGATTTTCAATTTTTAAGGTTTTTGATTATTGAGTTCTAGAATTTATTACAATTGGGAGAAAGTCGTATTTTTGTTACAATGCCTATTTTTTATTATTTTTATTTTGTGAAATGTAGTACATTAACTGCATCTCCCATTATTTCCTAAGCCCTAAATGTTAATGTTTGTCGCTTGTAACAATTTATATGATTTCTGTATCTTGTTTTGCTGTAAACATATTTTGTTATGTTATGTCCACCATAAACATGGTGAACATAACAATGAAACATTTTTGCAGGCACAACAAACAAATTAAGCCAATAAGACAGTTTTCCTACTGCACACCACGTGAAAAGGTTTAGGAACGATGAAATTTCCTATCATTTCTGTTTACCTGTGAAGGGGAAGGAAAGACGTGGGCCAAAAAGAAGATAGAGTTCATTCAAACATACACACCACATTTACACTTTACATCCGACAGAGTGGTTCATTACGTCGCAATTGATCGTAACTTTGAAAGGCATTTTCGCGAAAAGTAGTTTCATTGTATACGTATATACGTACGTATATGTATATACGGACACGGAAATGGGATAAAACCAAAGATATATTTATTTCTAAGAAAAGTATCCATTAGCAAAAATTTCTGAATTTCTTTCGCAATGTAGAGATCAATTGCGTTTTGTCTCTTCATCCTCCGTTCGGCAAGGCCACGCCCACGTTACGACTCCTGCGTTTCCGCCTCTGCGCTCTCACCCCGTCGCTGCCCTCGTAACCCGCCCTCTCCCGACGTGCCATTTCTTCTCGTTCCGACCCTCAACGGTGGCGGGGCTGCGTGTGTATGTGTGGACTTGACATTACTGATCGTGCTACATAAACGAGCGTTACGCCATCGCGTGTCACGTTGCGTAATTTCTCTCCTTTTCCTCCCTCCTCCTCCCGCGCGCGTGCGGTAGGCTTTCTTAGCTACAGGCCAATTGGATATAACCGCGCTTGCCTATCGCACGATCTGAATTCGCGCGTGTCGCCCGCCTCCGCCTCCGCCCTCGCTACGGTGGTCGGCGCCAGCGGCCGGAAACGCGTTGCCCAACGGGGCCACTTGGGGCCATCAGCGCCCGCCCTCCCGCGCCCGTTGACCCCGCCAACCTCTAAATCAACGCCCGAACTTTCATCCGCCTCCGGAACTTGCCCTTCGAATGTCGCTTAAGTAGTGAGCAAATCATCGGTGCATAAGAAAAGTGGCATATCTCAATAACCGACACTTTTTTAAAAAAGTGAACAAATATATTTAAACACTAGCGTATTTTTACTCGCAAAAATTATTTGAAGATAGTTCGCAACATAGACGGTACATAGGAAAGATAGAGGAGTATTGTAAGTGAACAATTGAGTAATAATATGCGCTAAAAATAAATAAAGTTAATAAATAAAAGAGAGTTTAACCAACATGTTTAAAAGATTCCAAGTGTTTTCAGAAATTATGTCCATTCTTACCCATTAGCCCTCCCTGGATCCCAATTTGTGCTGAGGTAATAAACCGGTACGTAAACGAAACATAGCTTCATTTGTGGAGTACAAAATCTCATTGGAGATACAACCCGCCGTAGTGCGGTGGATACCACCTAGTGGCGCTACATTTTCTCGATGGGCCAGCTCACAGCCCGGCTAAGCGCGACAGGTGAGGTCTGTGACAACGATAAGGACCTGAGAGCACCAAGTTCAGCCGCGCTGCGAGCCGAGTACCAAGAAAACATGTCCGACTTATATATCCATTCATTTTAATCGTGAATACGCACCGCTGGTGTCTAACGTACAGTAAATCCTCGTTCGCACGTTCTAGCTTAAAAAGAATTTCGCCGTGACACGAACAAAATTTGGATCTCTGAGAGAAAATATAGCAATACGAACATATATAATGGGATAACACGAATTTTCCAACACATTCGCAGTAACGAAGATTTACTTTACTTCCGTTTTATACTCACAAATATGGGCCCTAGGCGTTCTCAAGAAGGGAAGATTATTGTAAATAAACGGTTATAAAAGCGCAGAACTTAACACGGCGCGAAAACATAAAAATACACATATTATCCAATCAATATCACGCTACTTTCATTGATATTTCACGAAACTGCATTTTCTATGAGGATTTTCAAACAAACAAGCTGGTACGTCAACTTGTTTCTTCGAAAAATCATATTAATAATCGTTGTAGTGGCAAACGCTACATTAACGAAAAGTTATCTTTTGAACCAACTGAACGAAGTACAAGTGTGTTAGTATTAAACGAAAAAGTATTTAAATCGCCAGCAAATTGCTGGGAAATTCAAAATGTTAAATCTGTTGAAAAGAGCTTGTCATTTATTCACACTCATTACCCGCAAATGGTTGGTGGCGGGACCACTTACGTATTTCGGAGCAATACTTTCTTCCTGAACAGCCTATCCAATGCTTATTTCTTCAGGACGTCTGGAGGATTAAGGCTTAAACAAATTAAACATAAATGCATAAAAATAAACCAATCATGCCATTTTACTGGGATTTTGTAAACTACAATGTTCGGTGTTGTCTACTTCTTTTTATTTCAAGTGAACCGTCTGAGGATTACATACCCTAGTTTGGAAGCCGCTGTGTTAAATCTACCTTTACCTCCTGCCCACCTGTCCCCTTTCGTTTGCTTTGCAGCATTAATCACTTCAGCTACGGCTACCTTGTTTCGCTCTCGTGCGACAGCAAGAATCATCGTAGATGGTTCCTCTTCTATCAGGGGTACATAGGTTGTCAGATTGTTTCGTTACGCATATCAAGACCTAGATTGTGACCAGGAAGTAATTTATGCCTAATATTTTTCAATTTGTTCTGTTTTCTAGCATTCACATATTTAGGCCGAAACGATTGGAGGGTGTTAACTTTCGTATCTCTCACAGAAAATCCTGGACTTCAATTCATTAATCACGGCGCTTTTGTTCCCGTCAACTAACAGACTTGTATTACAAAAATGAAAATCGCAAGCCTTGTTTGTTAAAAAATTCAAAACAGAGTTCAAATAGTTGTGTATTAAAGCAAATTTAGCAATAATTGTCCTCGCATCATTAAAACTGCAATATGTTACAAATTTACATTTACGTTACGTTTCATTCTCAGCAGACGTATGGGCTACTTGGGAGTTCTTAAAAGCAGACTTCACATTTTCTTGTTTGAAGAACCTGAAAACGAAAACAAAGTTATTTTGCTAAATTCATAACTTGAAAGTTTTGGACGTGAGCAATTAATAGTTTCCACACTACGTACAAAATGTTAGTCAAATGATCAAGAGTGTGCCATAAGGAAGGTTCAATATATAATCGTTATAATTTTTTTATTATTATTATTATTATTATTATTATTATTATTATTATTATTATTATTATTATTAGAAAGTGATTTCGTTGTGAATGTTTGCGTTTCGTCATAAGGGTTGTCGTAGGATACTGAAGTTCGAATACGTTTGGGCTATTGTACAATAATGTTAAGTTAAAGTTATAATGCAGCTCCAAATCCTTAGTTATTATCAGCACAAATTTTCAACTCCAATCAAAGTTGATTGTCGGCGCAAACGATCATCGAACCCACAAATACGGGACAAACGAGTTTTCGCGAGTTAAATGGCCGTCGGCGTTGCAAGATACGATTCTGGCTGAGTCTGACTACTGGCACTGCAAGCAACGTGTCCCGCATGGCAAAGTCGAGCCACGCTATAGGCCCTGTACTGTCATGCGAGAGTGGAACAAGCTATAATATACGAGCTCAACGTTTGTAATGTCTGCGAACGCAAGCGTTGTATCGAAAACATACCAGCGCGGGGCGAGGCGAGCGGGTCGGCGCGAGGTGGTGCATTTTTTAACGGCCTCTCCTCCCACCAATCCTCCATCGGCTACGGTGGTACGGCGCGGCGGGGTCCGCCGCCACGCAGAAACGCCCACGAGCTCTTTTCTTTTCCTCCGCGGTGGCTCTGACGTGACTGAGTAGCGCCACGAGTCCGAACACGGTGTCTTTTAGGGTCTTCTGGGGTCACTATTTAATTCGCAGGTATTTTCTTAGATGTCACGAAGGCTTCTCTCAGAAGACGGTGTCCCCGCCGGTAGTGTGTGCGCAGCAGTAGGCGGACGAGTGCACGGGGGGTAGGGGTGAGCGTGAGTTGGTGTTTTCGGTTAAACGGGCAGGTAGATCGATGAGTTGAATGAGCCGGCTGATGGCCGAACGGCGATTCGGATGAGTTGGGTTGGCTCGGATTAGCGTGTGTTCGGGTGACTTAAATGCGCGGCTGCCGGTGACTTGAATGAGCGGTTGTTCGGGAGACTTGAATGAGTGAGTATTCAGGTGAGTTGAACGAGCGCAATTTTTTGGGAGAGTCGAATGAACCAATATACGAGGTCTACGAGAGGGTGAAACGAAACTGGAAAAGAGAATTTTGCCGGTTGACTGATCAGAGTGAGAAGGATCGGCCATTAAGGAGACGAGGAATATCATTACACAACGAAAAAACAGAGCGGTAATTTACGAGATGAACAACTGATAACGTGAGTGCATTAGATAGCATTATAATGAACTGGTAAATTGGTAGTGAACGAGTTCGCCAGGAAGAGGGCAATCGTTGCAGAAGCGTGCGGCTAGTGAGCGAGTAAGCAACAGAGCAAGTGACCGAAGCACCGGTCACGGCTGCTGCAGTAGCTGCTAGCAGCGGTTGATTGGCGTGCCGAGCAAAACGAACAAAAAAAGCACGTCGTCTCTCCGCTGGAGGCGCTGTGCGTAAATGGTTGACATTCGGCTCCACGACACGGCAAGGTACGGCACGGCCCGTGGCCCCTGTCACCATGCGGGGATCGCCGGCGGTGGCCTCGGCCCGGGTCCCGTGGCCGGCCCCGGCCCCGGGCTTGGCCCCCGCCTCCGAGATACAATGCCGCTATTAAATGGTAATTATTTTCGCACATCGCTCGTTAGTCCACGTGGAAACGACCGCCAGACACCTGGCGACGCCGTCAGCAATTAAAATACCGATGCCTCCTCCTGCGGCACGTTCCCCGGCCTTGACGAGGCGGCGACGCGGGCGACAGGGGGCGCCGGCGGCGGCGACGGGCGTCGTGGCGTTCCCGCACGCGCACGGCTGCGCGTCGCTCTTCCGCGCTCGACGTCGCGACGCTCGTTAGTGCCTCCGCAGCGCCAGCGACGGCGTCGACGGCGACGTCGCAGTATGTGGGGCGATGATGCCGACGCGAAAGCTAAAGACTCGATGGGCTGCCGGCTCTGATCGACAAGAGATCTCCGCGACTTGTGAATGGAGGCTTCAAACCGGATGGGTTTGTGAACACGGGGGAGGGGTGACACAGGATAACACACGAGTATTGCAACATTCTTCAATCGCGTTCATTTACACGGCACTGATGCTCAAGAATAGTAACACATCACAGAAACAGCAATTTTTTAGCTATAGGAAGAAAAAGTAGTAGAATATGTTGTCCAGTAACTAGTGGTACTACAACAGCACATATTTTCTAGCATTATTTATAAATTTTCAATTTTCGGAAATTCAGAGTTCAACGAAAATGATACTTGCGCCTTTCTGTTCACCGTCCCTTGTCCTATTCGTGGAAGAAAATCCAAGAAAAAATTTGGAGCTTTTGAGAATTTTAATTTTTTATATAATTTGCATTAACTTCAAGCAGACCTTACGTAAAAACTACTAGTTTTATTTTAACTTCATGACATTTTTTTAAGATCTTTTTTTAGAACAGATTTTATTTAAGACAATTATTTAAAAATTAAATTAGTTCAAAGAAGTTATAAAAATGTTTGACTTGAATATTTGGAACCGTTTTTTGAGAAAAAAATGTTTAAAAATTGCCTAAAAAACTACTCATATTTTTGAAATATTGTTAATGACCTCATTTTAAGATATGTATTTAAAGGACAGATTTCATTTAAAAAACTTATCTTCAATTTTGAACGAGTAGAAAAATGCTGAAAAAAGTTTCAACTTTTACAATTTACGAAAAACGAAAGATTTCAACGAAAATGAGAACTGCATTGTGCTTTTAACTGTCCTTTACGCGACAAAGTTTAATAAAAAAAATTAAAATAATTTTATAAAAAATTTTGAAAATGGCGAGTCTTCATGTAAAGTACTCCCCCCCCCAACTTAAAATATTCGTTTTAAACTCAGAGGGCCTCGAATTCTTTTAAATGGATCGAGGAATAACGATCTTGGAAAAAATCCGCTGAACTGTTTTGGCGCTAGCGTCGATCACAGAGGCAAAGACATTGACAGACGTTTAGCCTTCGATCTGTTTTTTGGTATCAAGAATCCACGAAACGTGGATTCTGACTATACAACATGTTAGAGGAAGTAACTTACTATACATAGGAACAAAATTTATCCACTTTTTCGTAACCAGAACATGGGAATAAGAGTTTTCTGTCGAAAATTCGCAGCTTTCCTGAGCAAGATTACAATACTTTCTCAGCTTACGCAGTAAGGGCGAGATCTTTTACTTCACAAGATTGCGGATACAATGAGAAAATATTTTGTTTTTAGCCCGAAATACATGGATCCACTCATATTGGAATCTTGTCCTATCAAACGACACCTTTTAAATGTGTAACGTTTCTTGTGAACCGACGGAGTTGTGTACATTCTACAGCTTAGTTCGTGTATTGTTGATGCTTTTTTTGTCCACAATACGCTCACTTTCTGGAATTAGAACCATTGTTTTCAGAAGGAAATTGCGAGGATATTTGCAAAATTGGGAAAAAATCGACCTTCTGGGCCTTTTCAACGACAATAACCGGAGAAACAGGGAACGAAAACGTTTTACTGTTCATCATGATAACAATCACTTAACATCGATTTAAATGCAGAAAGCCTTTTAACGATATTGCCATTTAATGACGGGGCATTTTGTCTAAAGAATGGATCCTTATAATGAACGTGGAAATTCCATTGCTAAGGAAGGCTTCAGTCGCACGGTGCGATTTCTTGGCATCATCGCAATTTTTTATTACTAGGGACGGGATTTACAAATGCATATTTTCCGCCGTGTATTACAAAATTACTCTTACTTGGTACGTGTACGTAACACCACATTCCCAATTATTTAAATATAATTGTATTATGCTTGTTTTGGGTATTTGGCTTATTTTATTAATAAGCATCATATTTCTTTAAATTGATAATTGTTGTTATTATTATTATTAATATTATTATTATTCATACTTTGCATGAATATTATGGTTTAATATAGGTACTTTTTAAGGTATATTTCAGTGCATACGTTCGAAGTTTTTATTAAGTCGATGCGTACATATTTCAAATATTTTAAATGCTTATAAATCCAGTCCTTAAATATTACGCTCATAATTAAGAAAATACATAAAACTCTGATTCAAAAAAAGCTTTTCACGTACTCTTATTCATTTACATTTGTTTAAATAAGGTAATTAAAGTTAGTTGAATTTTTCTGTGTTCACAAATGGTAATGATTTAACTGGATCCCGCCCAAGATTATTCCCAGACAGTCGAGTATCACGAAGAACCATATTCTGAGAAGGAAAAAGAAAGTGACAACATACACTAACATACCGAACATATGAAATGAATCGTTCCTTGCCCGCTTGGGATATACAGGAAAAGATATTATCTCCGAAATGCGGGTACTCTAGAGTTTTTCCATTGCCGCCGCAGTATGTGCTTTTCGGAGTGCGAGCAGGGGAATAGAACGGAGTTTATTACTTAGACCGCTCGCTGAGAAGTACCTGGAGTGAAGGCCTCCGCGGAACTCGGCGGAAGTACCCAAAAGGAACATGGGTCTCTCAATAATAGCTACTTGCCAAAAGAGCTCTCTCGCTACTGCCAGTGCCAGAGCCCTCAGCAGGCTGCTATGCGCATGAGGACAAAGCGTGGGGTCGCCCACCTAAAGGTGAGGGTTGACGTTTTTATGACACTACCTGCTCCATTTCCGGTCGTGTTCAGAGAATCGCGGGTATGCTTTCTGACTCATGACCCGTGGAATCGACACAGATTGTCGATCGGGAAATCTTAAAGCCATTACCTTTCATAGAGTAGGTTTCTCATTCAATTGGCCCAATAACCTCTGCATTTAAAATGTTGAGAGGTCGACCGCAATGATTCATAACACAGGCGGTCTGCGTTGCATTGTATACTGGCTGTCATAATTGAAAATTAAAAAGCCTAGTGAGAAATCCTCGGTTCACATGTAATCTTATTCATGGCATCAAAAATGTCGAGTTCGACTGTCAAACATAAGCGTTCAATGAATGTACTACTACATTAAATTTTATAAGTAACTTTTAAAGAGATTCAACTTACCTAAGACATTATATTTTTTATAGAAAGATTTTGTAAAAACAACAACTATACATATCTAGTTCAAATATACACATGTCACCTTCTAAAGTTTGGTGTAGTCCTAAGCCATTCTCCACGGAGATCAATAGAATCAATAGGTAAGGTTGGTAAAAGGTTTACGATTTCGAACAAGAACATTAATTGAAGTTTTGATGAAGCCTTCATGTTAATAGTGCATGCAATTATACCCTTTTCACATATTTACGTACAACGTCCTTTTGTACATGTGTATACACTAATTTGTCATTTTACTTTTTCATTACGTACTATACGTACTTCGTCTCATCATCATCATATCAACATTGTATTTTCATCATACGTACCTCATCGTCTCAAAGTGACCCATGCTCGCAGGGGATGCGTTGAGATATATAATAGATAGAGCCCGGAAGTTCAGGTATTTATTTGACCTAAAATAGGCAGGCAAAATGGCATTTATTTTCACTAAAATAAGCACTCAAAACAGGCATTTATTGTGGCTAAAGTAGAGGTGTAAAACGCCGGCAACATTGCAAAATCATGATTTAAAAGTAATTATTGTAAAAACAATAGTTAAAATGATTCACCTTTTTATTCTAAAATTCACATTACCAGTACATGGAAACAAACTATCTTTTCTTGGTAATCTTGATTGCATCTGACTATCCAGTAAGACGATTAAGAATTTATTTTACTGGTAACACTGTATCTACGAAATCTTAATGTGGACTCTCTTTTGAATCTTGAAATGCTATCATTGAAAACGGAATTATAGATTTCAGATACAGAGCTCTGTCCTTAAAAGGGATCTGAGGCCATACTCAAAACATAGAGCGGTTTCCTCGTGAGCGAACAAGTCTGTTAACATCAATGAAACATACCACAAATCTTCACTAGTATCATCTTCCTTTTCCTTTTAAATTTGTAATACAGCTTGACACTGGAGCATCCGCGTCTACTGAAAGTCAATACACGACCATGCCTTCATGTTGTCCAGGCTTGTACAAGATTTCAACTTGATATAGGTGGCAGGAGGGGGGGGGAAGGGAAAACGACAAAAAAGGCACAATAAGGCAAAATGCCAAAAAATAGGCATCAGAAGCTAAAATAAGGCAAAATGGAAATTTACTAAAGCAACTTCAGAAGTATAATTAAGTGATTCCTATTGTCAAAAGTCTTAAAAGCGTAGCAATAATACAAAGGCATTTTGCCAAACTTCGGGCTCTAATCATAGGCTTCTGTAATGTGTTAATTATCACCTAAGAGTGTAATAGTTCCTACAGACAAGCATTCTTTTTGGGCTTGAAGGGCTTTTTCGGGTGAATTATGATACACAGAAGTATTCAGCGGCAAATTAAATAAAGTCTACACAAAAATGTTACCCAAAAATGTTACAAAATTAAGTGGAAATGCATAGGATACACAGATGGAAGCATCTAATCAAGATGTTCCGATTCTCGTCACTTACGACATAATCTCGACATAATTATAATTACAAGGTGAACTACATTTGCCTCTTTCACAATAACTGCGTAGGACTGCCGTGCCTAGGTAATGACGTGTTAGCGACTCTCCAAACCCCTTGGGACGAAATAACTCCATTTGCTGCAATCCAGCATGCCATTTTACATGTTCGCTTAGATTTTCTCCCTCTTCCCTCTAACCATGAAGAGCGCACGGGAGAAACCACCTATCTATGTGGATTGCTACTGCTCTCGCTCTGCGTTTAGTGGATTGCAGTACTAGTGACTAGCTGGCATTAGTAAGCGACAGACTAGAGCTCAAGCAACTCTCAAGTGAGGTTTCTTTGTGAAAAGATCGGTTACGCGTTTAGTCGGAGATGGAATTTCGCCGAGGAAATCCTCTCCGGTTAGGGTCACACATTTTTCTGGAAACTTTACAGAGGAGTGTGGACCATCTAGTCGACTTCAGAACTTACATTAACAATTCACGTACACCGAAATATGTCTAAGTGCAATTTAAAGATGCAGAATGATTGCATACATGATAATGAAATAAAATTGTTTTGGCACGTTCCATAACCTTGTAGATATGGGTGTATCGAGTATGAAATGTGGAAATTGTGTCTTGCAGTATAATAACAGTTCACTAATGAGTAATGACACTTCGTTCAGTATTTTCGACAGTGACTAATGACATTTATTTCGTCCCAACGAAATGGAAGGCGGTTCGGCTTCCTCGTTAATGTTATACTATATTCCGTGTCATCCCTAGGATTGTGATCCGAGGCGATTCGATTTTATGTTGACTCAGCACAGCACCATGAGAACAATTCGGGAGCGTCCGAAACACGATAGACAGCGAAATGTAGTCAAGAGGAGCAAACGAATCTGCAGCCGTTTCAATGGCTATGCGTCATTCGGCAAAACTTCCGTTAGCACGTCTTAGATCTCGATAAGCTTACACAGCCAAGTTCGCTGGGTTTTCAAGTAGGACAATGTGTAGTAAATGAATAGAGATTGATGAGCGCTTGCCTTGGATAAGAAAGAATACAGTCATCTTCAAATTTATTCATCCTCACATATACTAGAATTAATGGATGCAGTAACGTAAACCATGAGAGGTGAAAAATAATTTGTCCCCATTTTTATTGTCGCACGACTGACTCGTATCGACAGCGCACAAAAGAAATGGCACAACTCAAAATCCTTCATAATTTTACAGGTGAAAGCACTCGGTTAGTCACAAGACATCTTGTATATTTAGTTAAACACTGTTTTTGGCCAAAAAATAAACGACGTCACTCCAATTCTTTACTAATGACAAATTTTCAGACGTATCACTTTTCTTGTGCGATACTGATATTTGGAATCAATTCGTTCGTTCGTTAACACTTATGATTGTTTACGTAAATGATTTTTGATTAATAGAAACAAATTTTTGCATATTTTTGCAAATGCAAGGCGGATAAAAACGCTTATTTTCATCCTTTAAGAGAGTAGTAATGTACCAATCCGTTTCTCATTCCTGAGAGACACCTCTTTGTATCGGCCGCCCGTACTCTGTGGGGTAGCGCGAAAAACTGCCGTCCGGCGACAGGAACTGCGGTCCGCGTTCAAGTGGCGATAAAGTGCGTGCAGAGCGGCGCGCACTTGCAACGGCGACGGCGGAGGCGGCGCGCAGCGCCTTTCTTTGCAGGTGGCGCAGCGGCGGTGGCGGTGGCGGTGGCGGTGGCGCTCTTAAGAACTCCCTCCCCTCCCCTCCCCGCCTCCGGCCGCGGGGATCTCCGCGCCACCACGGCAAAAACTTCCCCCGCGCGGCGTATGAATAGGCCCGTGTTAGTGGCACGCCGCGGGAGCAGCACGCTCCCTTGAGTTTCAATTACCGCCCTTCGGTCTCCACTTCCCTCATCACCATCACCACCACCACCACCACCACCGCTTTCGCCGCCGCCGCCGCCGCCTCCCCGGTCGTTCCCGCTCCTGTCCCCCTGACCCCCCCTCCATCGAGATTCCGACCGGGCAGGCGAGTGGCTTGCCGCCGCGTTTTGTAAGGGTCAAAGTCAACAGAAAATCTCTCGCTACAAAAGTGGCCTTTTTACCCTCATCCTGTGAAGGCCATTACTCCTGCCTCGTACGTGGCCGACCGGAAGGTTCTGTGGGAGGGGGCGCGGGGCAAAGGGGTTCGAGGGCTTTCGGCCTCTGCCCGAAGGGATAAAAAAGACGCGCCGACGGCAATAAAAGCGTCAGGACAGGAGCCGACGTGTAAGAGTATAAAAGTGGTGCTTGTTCCGGCAAGCTTCGCCTCCAGATGCTCTTTGTTTTTGTTGACGAGAAAGACTGGGCACATAACTCATATCGTGGATAGGTTAGTTTTAATTCATCTTGGAAATCAGTGTCAACACTGCTGTTGTAAGCCGTCTTTCCAGGGCATTTGTTTTCGTTTTCGTCAGCTCTGTCCCTTCTGATTAGTCGCGTCGTTTGTTTTACTGTGCCGAAGGCTGGTGTACTATTGGTAAGCAGGGAGAGAGAGAGGGGCTTCGTTCCCGAACTTGTTTAACTTCCTCCAATTGCTTCGCCCATAATCGACAAATGGACAAACCTCTCAGCCAAGTACACACTCCAGCGCGAGGCCCTACAAATTACTCGTTTCGCCCGGACACTAAACGCCTATAAAATACATGAAGAGGCGGGTCAGGCGCACGTGGGACGTAGGTTAGGAACGTCGAGGCAGGGCACGCGGACCAGAAAGGCGCACGGTTGTCGGATGAACGCGTTCCACCGACCTGCCATATCTTTTGCTGAGAGCTGGGAAGCAACACGAAACAGAATACAGTATACGACCAACGTAACTGAAAACGCCAATGTGCAGTGCGCTATTACGTAAACCGTGATTAAGTTCGGAAGGCTTTCTCAAACTTCGCTGTTGACGAAAAAGTAAAAGAATCATATTACACATTCTCATGTATAAATAAACTACTTCCGGAGAACCGATATTCACCAAAATAGCGAGAGCATCATTAGAAGAAGGACGTTACGGAGTTGAATTAATGGGTGCTGGATTTTCGAAATCATAGTGAGGCTACGAGAAAGTCATCAAACTTCTCATCGTGTTTCAAGGCTCGAGATATTTTATGAGATCTTGAAAACACGATATATTTGTCACGACGCCCGTGGAGTTTAACGAAGCAATTTGCAAGCGAGTTAAGACGCAATGCGATCTTCAAATGTTTTAGGGTAAAAACGTATCACATGAATAAGATAGACGCTGGAAAAAGTTATTATTACCTAAGTGGGCGCCGATAAATTGTTTTTAGTCTAACGAGCTATTTTCACTTTATTTGATAATTGTTTATGAGTGTATCCGCTGAATCAGGGAAAGAAGCTAACATGGATCATATTAAAAGTTTTAATATATTTCTAGCCATAAATTCCGTTCCTTAACGAAACTGCTGTTATTAGCTCAATACAAGCGTAACATTTCATGTGGCTGTAGTCAAACGACTTCTTTCCTTGTTTTTATTTCGATTTAGCCACTCTATAAATATTTCACCATGCCTATGCGTCACGCCGACCACTTTTAATTAGCTGATTAAGATAAATTGGGAGGAGTTATTTCCAAGGCTTTGCATTAAAGTTACTATTGAGTGGATGTGGTAAGACCTTCGAGATACCAGAAAAGTAGAGGAGCAGTGCTCCGGTGGACCAGAAAGCGCGTGTGGGTTCTGGTATGTCTTTAGAAACCGCTGCAGTGGGCAATTACACTATTGCATTGCGCCATCTAGTGGCGGGAAAGCGCGATTTAGAGATCTAATCTACGCGTAAGGCAATGTGGCGTCAAACGGTTGAGCCCGGCGACGCGCGCGTGCGTACGTGTGAAGTTGTGAGCGTGTATGTGTGATTTCAGCGGGTCATCGCGAACGCCTTTTAGAGTAATGACTCTTGATAATAAAGTGCATCCAAGAGGTCCTGTGGTGGCGATGGGAGAGCGGGAGGGGGTGAGCCACAATATATATTAGGAAACCAGGAAAATAGAGTGAAATGGGGGCGGCAGGTAAAACGCTTTTTTTTTTTTTTATCAAAACCTTAGGAGAAACCTCCATAGGTACTGTCCATACATACGTGAGGGGTTGTGGGTTGTACTGCAGGCCATTACAGGAAGATTGATTCTCTTGTGTGTGTGTGTTTGACGCTACCCTTAATAAATACCGCTTGCAGCACCCGCCATTATCGACCCTACCTAACTACGCCACCGGTCCGTGCGTGCTTATGAGTGCCCCTGTGCCTGTGGCCAAGTCGAAGAGGACGATGACTGCTGCCGCGCCGTCCCAACTGCCTTCACCGCAGCCACAACCACCTCCGTCGCCACCACACTGGCCGTGTGCGCTACCAGACGCTTGCATGTTTCGGGTTTTGTAACAGACGCCCGATAGCCATAAATCTTAGTGCAGGTTGAGCGTTGGGAAATGAGATAAAGCAAGTATTTAAACCTTGTTTCAAAACCCAGGCGTAGGTATGCGTTTTCATTCATGTGTTGCCTTCGCGACTGTTGCGGTGACGGCGGCAGCGGCGGCGGCGGCGGCGGCGCCTTCAAGTGGTACACGCGAACGTGGCCGCGCGACCTCCGGCGACCGAGTGGGCGGGAAGCGAGGGGCGGCGGAACTCAAGTTACACGGCGCCTATATTCCCTATTGAGGCCACCGGGGATGGGACGTGCGCTGGGAGGTGGCGGCAGCGGTGGCGGTGGGGCCACCGGGAAAAGGGGTGCGGGAGGGGGCTGGGCAGGGGTGTGGCGTTGCGGGCCCCACACGCGCTTCCGGAATCGCGAGCCTGGTGGCGCCCGCGCTGCCTGCGGCCCCATGGCATCTGCCGGTCGCTGACCTCCTGGATTGATGGCGGGATTCGCTTCGTAGGGTTGGAGCCAACGTTACCAACGTTCACCTTATCCTTATTCTCGCGCTCCTCTTGCGTAAAGAACGGGCGCCCATTGCGGACTTCGCAAGCGTCGCGGCGGTGACCTCTCACAGGCGTTTAGAGTGCGTACGTGGATGGAGCAAGAAGTAGAATCGAATATACGACTCTACGCAATGCACCGCTCATCCAGAGAAGCAATCTACTTCAACTCTTAAGTGAAGAAACTCATGGTCGCCTAAATGGTTGAAAGGTATTTATGTACATTGAAAAAACGTTACAGTCATTTTAATGAAACGCGTAATAATTCACCTAAAGAACTGAACACGGAATATATCATTTTTACACTGGTTAAATTCACTTCTTCCTATAAATTTGTATTAATTAGCGATTCCATTACAATTCTTATGGACAATGTAGGATTCGTACAAGTGTTTGCTACTGGAATACTTTTCTAGACACTAGGAATGTAATATTCATAATGGATACCCTACACTAGCACTATTCACAAGATAGACAAAATCCATAATGATTTTAATGAACGAATATTACTCCCCATTAGTATATCAACTAAAGAATACTATATTTACTTAATTCGGTGTGCCACATTACGCAACAGTTGTTGTTTAGGGCAATCTCGGAAGACAAATAATGGTTCTCCTCGAAATCGACGTAAGAACAGCGAGTTGACAAGTGACACTTTCGGTTAGGAAACAAGCACTCAAATCACGCACGTGGATACGCTTTTCCGTTGTGAAGAATAGCGAGCCGAAAGCTGTTGAACACACAATTTTCTGATGGCAGACAGGACCGTCGTCTACACAGATTTATGACCCAGTCTAGGAACTCCGTCCACGTCAGGCGCGCCATAAGAATGTTGTAACTCCCGCCTCGACGCGAGTCTCCCCGTCTCTCCTTCTCTTTATGACAGCGCGGTCAAATGTAGAAGAGTGTACGTTCGTCTTGCAAAAGTCCGCAGAGACAACAAGCAACAGATATGAATTAAATTATGTAAACTTTAAAGTCTTGTTGAATAATTCACTTTAAACGCTGACACTTGGAAAATTGTGTCGCATGACGGCATCGCATGGACTAACTCGTTTTGACTACTACGGATTTTCCAACTGTTGAAACATGAGCGAATGTAAGCAGTGTTCCGCTCTCTGGGCAGGAAACTGATAAGATTCTTCACGCTTCCGTGGGCACATTAACCATGTGTAGTTTACACGTTCGTTCTGAACTTATGTGGAGTACTAATTTACTGACGATAAGGCGCGAAGTGTTGACGATTCAGAAAGCGAGATAAAGAATAAATAACGTCGCTACAAATTACAACCTTGAATCTTCCTATTAGGAGGCGTTAGATGACACCTGGAACAAGTAAAAAGGGTAAAATATTCTTAAAAATTACACTTCTGAAGATGCCAAGTTGCGATGTAGTATGCTTCCGCGAAAGAGAGAGAGAGGGGACAAGCAAAGCCACACCTCGGCTCACAGGCTGGGCGTTGCGGGGAGTGTGGCTCACAGTTTTTGTCACGAAGTTACGCACAATGTTTAATTTGCAAAGTTACACACACTTGCAATTAGCATGTGTTACAGAGTGTATCGTAAGTAAATTATGCATGTTAGTACAGCTTAGCTAACTACCTTCCGTAAGTCTACAATCCATTTTTGGGAGATTTGGGTGGGTCATTCATCGCTTCTGTCACCGTACACTATTGGACACTCTACCTTAGGAGGACACGACGTACGCTATGAGTAGTATCCATTAAGAGAGGAAGCCGCCTCTGCACGTTGTCGGAGACAACCTTCCAAAGCAATCCACGTGTGCACATAAAGCATAGTAAGGAATGTCCTGAGGGTGTTGTTGAATGGACGAGAAAAAAGGCGAGTCGACTATCTTATTTCGTGATGGCAGTAATGATAGTCCTTTACTTATATTTAAAGTTTCAGCAAATCAAACAGTTGTTTGACTAGCTGAAATCGAAAATAAAAACTTGAAATATAAACCTATGCACATGTCACTATTACTACTCATTCCTTATATTTAGCCATCGTTATTTCGTAGTTCGTCATTCAGTCGAGGAATGTGCAAGAATAATACTTCACGGGAGGTAGAAAGATTTTTGGATTAGGGAAATTCTTAGTGAAAAATTACACCGAAGAGTAAATAAATTCACGCTAATATTTTAAATTTATTGTTTGCGAGAGAAATCTATAAAGAAGTCAGTCATTAAAATTCACAAGACGCATCGTCCCCGAAGTTTAAATGAAGCTGTGATACCTGTGGAGAACGGGTCGGATGGCTCCAGTCGCATCGCTTCAAATTGAGAAAACAAATTACAATATAATTACAGCGAATAGCTCGTTGGTTTTCTGCCATTTTAGCCGCTTACGAGTCACTCGTAACTGTCACGAAGTCCGCGGCAGGGACCGGTGCCGGTGCCGCCGAGCACGTCCACCTCGAAGGGATGCGACATCGCCAAGAAAATATGGATGTTTCTAATCATCGATGCTCGAAAAAAAAAAACACATCGACCCAACACCATCAATGTAATTAAACATCGATGATTTTAGAACTGGATTAGTGACCAATGAAGTCCACACGAAGATTTAATATAAAAGCGTCCTCGTTTATTAATTTTTAACGGAGGTTTAACTGACAAAATAAAAAAATCGTAACTTAGATTAACTGATTCAATAATGAAAAAAATTATATAGGATTCTTTATTGACGAAAACTAGATTTTTTTTATTTTTCACCCTTCGACACTTGTCTGAAGAATATTCAAATTATAGATATCTGGAAATTATTATAGAACTTTGTTATGATGGACATTTTTCATTTTAAAAAATATCGACCACGTAAAAATATGTTAAAAAGCATCGGCTTAAAAAATCGATGTTAAAGACATCGATACTTCTAAAAAAACATCCATGTTTTGCATACATCAACATCGCAACCCTACCACGTCGACAGCAGTGTCGGCGTTTGCGTCGGCACCGGCGTCGGTTGCCCAGGACAACGCAGCGGCACACACTGGTTGAATCCGGCCAAAAATCTGGCCATAATGACAAAATTCAAAGTGTGCGTTCGGAATTCTGACTTAGCAAATTTCGTTCGGAAGACATTGGAGTACACTACTTCAGCTCCATAACGTTATTTCAATCATTTTGATATACATTTTTGGAATGATAACAATATTAACCCGCGACCGCGAGAACTATTGTATCTCGATTGTATAATACATCGATGCTTTTATAAGAACATAGATGTTGTGGAAACTTGAGCATCGCATCCCTACCACGTCGACGGCAGTGTCGGCGTCCGCGTCTGCCCCGGCGTTGCCCCGCGCGGCGCGGCGGCGCTTCGTTCTGCTCCTGCGAGCAGCAGCCCCGCCGGCGCGGCGCGGCGCACACTTCCTGTCGTCGTAAGCTAGCGGCCGCTGGCGGCCGCTGCCTTCCTTGCCCTAGGCGCCCCTGATCCTGTTATCACCTTGGTGCCACTTCTCACGCTGCTCCTCTCTGTCATCACCTTCATTACACATTGTAACTAATTTATGCTTTTTATTAGTACATCTGAATTATGATTATGAGGAATAACATAAATAATAATCGAAGTCATAAGACATAATATGCAATATAGTTGTTAGTATTATACAGTATAGTGAGTCTACCTAATTCTCGAATCATTCGCCATTAATTCATCTAACTGATTAAACAAATGTTCGAAATTCTCTCGTAAAACAAACACTGTGCGTTTAGGACGGTATTTCTCCAGAAGCGAATCCTTCTTACCCACTGAATGGGAACATTTATATTTCGAACTGTTAGCTCTTTCCGAAAAATATAATTACACACACACACACTAAAGGCCGGCAACCCATATTAGCCGATCGCATACATGCAAGTGGAAAATGCTCCTAATTTATGAATTGCAAATCGGGTCGGTCTCTTATCAATGGGTTTGTTTTAAAATGGCGTTGTATATTCTGCTACAGCCGCCTCTGACATACCCTAAACTCTGATCTGCCGCCACAACCCCGTATAAACTCTCCGTGCGGCCGCTGCCAGCGCGAGCTCCCGCAACTACTGGCAGCGTCACCATCCCCGCCACCGCCACCGGCACCGCCGCTGACGCCAAGAGGAGAGATGAGGGCCGGGTTGAGTGGATGCCTCCGAGGGACGCGGACCCCTCGGGTTATCTGGCGAGCTCGTCAGCACCCGCGGCGCGGCGCGGCGTGGCACGGCGAGGCGCCAGCGGTGGCTGGAGGGGGCGGCGGGAAAGTGTATGCACGTTAAAAGTCGATTAGACGGATCTTGTCTTGTCCTTGATACGGACAGTCATCAACCTTGCTCCAGTTCCGAGGGCCCCGCGCGCGTTGCTTCGGAGTGAGTTTCGTGCGCGCGCGCGGTCCCGTTCGGACGGTTGCCACACTGCTGTCGGAGCGCCGCCGCGCGCCCGCGGGGGCGGCCCAGCGAATGGGGGGAGCGGGGAAGGGGGCTCGATGGGAAGGGAGAGGAGGAGGAGGGCTGGGGCCACGGAAGGCGGCAGACGTAGGCGGCGCGCCTGAGGAAGTGTAGCAAGCGGTTCACAGCAACACGCATTTTCTATTTCGTATTCAGGGTACGCTCCATCACATTCGAAATGATTTTGCAGCGTCGTTTTTCAGGCATGATCGCGTTTGCTTCCGCTGAATATAACCGGATAAAGTTACGATGCATCTGGCAAGTAATGGCAACAGTGGGGTTGTGATGCAATGCTATCCAGCTGCCAACATGAATATTGCATACTAGCCGTGAATTGCATTTTCTCGATACATAAAGAATACATTGCAACGAAGAAACATGTAACGAAGATGCAATACGTTTATAAAATTAGCACAAAATCCTGGGCGTAGGTTGGCGAGCTGAGAATAGATGAGGGTCACTTCCGCGAGCGAGGAGAATTTGGAAACTGGTTTACACTGACATTAACAATAGTTAATGCGCGGTGGTGTTGCTTGCCTATTGCTCTCCGCAGGTGGTATACTCGACTGTAACTCAAGGCGGAGTGTTTCCTAGTGCCTACTGCCTACTCGCACCGGTTTCCCCGCCTCGTCACGTACGGGCAGAAGCAGGATGGATAGCCCCACCTGACAGGTTTCTCCTGATACAACTTCAAGAAACTTTACTGTTCATGGAACAGAGCCTCCGGTGTGACTACATTAAGCTCAAAAGTATACATATCGGGCAGAGGGATAAGGCAACAAGGGAAGCTTCGGCGCAAAGAATGAAGAGAAAAGGGAACACGAGGCAAGGCGGACATTGTATGAGGCAGCGAAGGAGAGTGAGCGGCTGATTACGACGGGATAGATGGCGTCGCGATGCGAACGGTGGCGTAGAGCAGAAGGAATTCAGTGCCTCGGGAGTGATGATTTTTTTGGGGGTGGGGGTGATACTTTGTGTTAAGATCGACCACGTTGAAGAACCTCCACAAAATTATTTCAATGAAAGTAAAATCTGTCCCTCAACACAAGAAAACATTTGGCGCTTACCGGCCTAATTTTCCAAATTAGTACCGGCTTCTTTGAAAAAACTTGCGCAGGCATATGCTTTTTGAAGTTATTGAAGTTATATGGTCGAAGTACCTTTTGTTTTATTAAACACATACACATTTTTGTGGATTCAGATGATATTAAACTTAACATTCATTCCTCACCGTGCAGTCTGAGGGGCATTGATAAAAAAACTGCTGCGAAATGTTTGGCAACCAGAAATGCTGACTTTAGTTCTAGGGCCTACGCTACACAAATGATGTTACTGTCAGCTTTTATGTAAGTTATCTAAATTTATTATTAAACGTCGTTTTTGTAGGGCAACAATACAATTCGTCTCTTAACTATTTCCAAACAATTATTTAAATTCTCCATTCACATTTACTAGCAATTATTGTTAATTGATACATGTATTCGTAAAAAGTCCAGCATTTGACTGGCTCAAATATACAACTTTTATTTTTCGTTCTTGCCACGCGTTTTCCATGTCCCGTGGCAATATAATGGTTCAAATGGGCTCTTAAATGCTCCCACATAGTGGTTTTTATGTAACGAATTTGAACTCCTGAAACCTATTGTACGGTTACATCTCAAAAGCTTTCCCTTGTGGAATACCATGGTATACACCCGAAACCTTCAATTAAAACAGTATCAATAAAAATATCGCGAATTTGTATACGATCGTGAAGCTAATGATTTTATTAACGCATATTTACCAAGCTATAGATTATTCATTGTTCTTGGTAGCCAACAGCATTTCCGATATATTATATCGTGTAAACATTATTACGTTTTAATGTGCAATTAATACTCTGTTTTTGTGACATTGGCGCGTCATCTATTCCGATAATACGGATTTTCCTATGCGCCATACTTTTAGTAACTCATAGAAAATAGAGGCTATTAAAAAGTTTCCAGGAGTAACTCTTTTCTGCCGTTTATCAAGGCCTCGACCCCACTGGGAGTGGGTGGGAATAGGGTGTAGGCTCAGACGACGTCGCCGCCTCGTGAGTCGAACCGAACCGAACATCACCTCCGGTCCCGCCGCGCCGTGCTGTGCCGCTCGTTTCGTTGCGTTGCGTTGCGTGACTGCCCGGCGCGGAAATGACCTGCCGAATAATTCATAATGGCCTTGGGCGGAAGACGTAATGTGGACCTCGGAGGAGACACTTCGGACCACGGATTAGTGCGCTGACGCAGTGAATGACCGAATGGCCGACGCACACGGAACACGTGACCTGGAATGTAGAACTGCGGCGCGGACCAACGGATAATCAGGAGTTCCCAGTATTTATTGGAGATGCAAATGTTCCCGGTATTTACATTTATGATTACTTAACATGGATATTTTGGGCCGAATTTACAATTCCAATGGTAACAAAAAACGCCATAAACATTCCATTTATTTGTCTCATTTTGTTAAAGAAATTCTATTCTCGTCAACATAGCACTGGTAGTATATTTACACATACGTTACTTCAACGACATTAACATTTCTATGCGTCTTCGAAATGCCTCTCAGCAAGTATCAGACAACGCGCATGTAATGTTCACAATACAAAACATGTTCAAATAATGCCGGACAGCAAAGAGACGGCGCAAATTGCATTTGAGTTGAGAAGCCTGTTGAAACGAAACGAGACAAAAAAAATCCGGCGGCCGTATTAACCTCTGGAGGAAGAGTAATTAATTTTAATTACGTTTTCTACGCTCTATATTAGAGTGTCGGAGGAAATAAAACGACAGCCATGCAATTGCTTGGGGCGTAGAAACAAAAGCATTGTGTTGAAGACGAGATGGAAGACTGTTAGAGAAGGGAGTCGAGGGGGACCGCGTCGGATTGCATAATGCGTGTGTTGTATCAACCTCATGGTTGGCGAGATTCGTGGACTAAGAGTTCTGTGAGCCTCCGGTAATATATTAAAAAAATAAACACACAAACAAAAGCAGCAACTACAAACACTCCCTCGAAACTGTTTCTCATGATGACAGGAAAAAGCGCAATATTTCTTATAAGGATATCACGTTATATGCTACCTCTTCATACTCTCTTCTTATTGATTGTATGTATAAAATACAAGAACGAAAAAAATACAGTAAACATAATTCATGAGCTACGTATAATTTTGGTCGGTCTAATAAGAATAAAAATTGATACGTAGCACGTCATCCATCACAGTTTTGAAGCATTCCTTCTTTAGTTTGATCTTCTGAATTTGCATATTATTTATTTTGGGGGCCTTAATTGGTATCGTATACGTAAAATTTATCATTGCTACATCATATTTATCCCCACGTCATGCCCATGCCATAAGGAGCAAAGTTATTTCGAATCTTCTAGACGATCGTGTTCGAATTTTCGGCTTTTTTTCTCGAGACCTCTGAGCCACTACCCCTTAAAGCCAGTGCCTGAATCTTGCACCGGTCAGTCTCCACACGCCTTGACGGCCATCACATTCGCTTGGTGGGTAGCAAGGCGGTGGCGGCGGCAACGGGGGCGATGGTGGCAGGGAAGGACGCGGCGGAGGCGGCCGAGCGAATGACCTACCGCTCCGCGAGGAGCACCTGCTGTGACGCGCTGGGAAGAGAGAGGGGAAAGCGGGCACGCCAGAGATCGCGCGCGCGGCGGTGGCGGCGGCCGCTGGGAAATCTCGGAAGAGACAGGTGAAGGCGCCGCTCGTGGACCGGGGCGCGTGGGGGCCAGGCGGCCGACCGGATGGAGAAGTGGCCGCCGCTGCCGCCACGATGGATTGGCATGACACGCACGAAAAGATGGGCGGCAGATGAACATTGGCCGATGGCGGAGTATGAGTGATTGGCAGTTGGAAATACCGGGAAAGAGGATGGGCTGCGATCAACTCGAGTGACGTATTTCAGTTTATGGGGAATCGATGATACTATTGCTGCTATTGCGAAGATGCTATTGCTGCTCGCGTTCTTGTGCCAGAATTGAGTTTAGAGTCAGCATTGTCGCGGTTTTTGTAGCGACTCGAATCGGAAGGTCCTAGAGTTCGTATCCCGACTGTGACGGATTTTCGACACTAGCTAGAGAGCCGCTGTCTGAAGGGAGTATTCTTAATTTCAGCTGCTGTCTGAAGGAGAATACTAGTAGCTGGCAGCTATGAACCGCAGTTTTCCGTCGTTTCTCCAAACGATACCAGAATAATGTCGGTGCAGAACCTTAGCAAGCAGGCCACGGACCGCGCGCGATCTTACCTTCCCCTTCCATGATGTTGGGGGACTACACATGTGAGGGGCTAAGAGCTTGTCCCGGCTTGGACGGTGCTCTGCTCGGGGAGATACCTGGAGGAGGAAACCCCCCGCAACCCGAGGTGTAGGTCAACCCCACATATCATCCAGCAGAGGAGGAACAACAGCACCTCCCGAAATATAATGTACACTGCACGAATGTGACTAATGAACATAGCAGTTGACGTCCCGGAAACCGCAATCAATCGCGTCAGTTCCTTTGCAAAAATACATTCAAGAATTCTCGTATTTGGAAGTGCTTCGGAGATGTGAATAATAAAAAGTCTAAATCTCGTTTAAGTTTTAAACATTTCAGACCTTTTGACGTTTCATCAGCTGTTAATGGTATGTGCGTATAACGTGTTGCACAAGAGAAATAAAGATTTTCTTAATGTTATCGAATGTACATTTCTCAAGCCGAAAGCGGGCGATCTTATTAACTGTTCTTTAGTAATTGTATTTACGTGAGGACTCCTGACGTCTGGTAAACCCGAAAGTGTTAACCAGATGGGACAGACCTCAGAAGCATTGCCTTAACCACTGTACGCTGCTCTGCTGCGATTTTATTCTACAAACTTACTTTCATACTTCATTGGATTTGGTCTCTGTACTTGGACTTCGCTCACCATCACCATCCTCCACAGGACTTACATAGCTTTCTTGCAATTCCAATATTTTGCATCGTGTAGGGAATTACGTAATTGTTACCTGCAGTTGCTTTGAAGCACTGCCGGATGCATCTCATACCGCGAGCAAAAGGCAGTACAACTCAAATTTACCCACGTGTTTTTGATACCTAGACGCTGGTGGAACTCACTGAAAATAACAAATAAAACAAAAACAACGTAAAAGCCAATGTATGCTACTGCGATACCAAATTTTTAATAACATCAATCGAAATTTAAAGTGTTATATTCTAGCCAGTAACGATTTGCCCAAACGTAATTAGAAAGAAAAGTGAACTGGAACAGAAACTACAGTGGACGATATGCAAAATAATATCGTGGAAGAGGTTTTCAACAATAATATCCGTTAACTGGGCTATGGACAATAGGAATTTCGGAATTGCGCGATTCTTGTTGGCCAAGATACTGTAACACGTGATGGCACATAAAGGTATTCGGAATACCAGGATGTGAGGATGGCTAAAGGCGAAACCAGGTAAGGTTCTAAAGTCCCAGAAAGAGAGGACGTGACGAGTGATTGATGATGGATAATTATGAGCAAACAAGATAGTTGACAGAAGACGATGGGAAAGTGTTCGGGGAAAATGGCCCAATGCGGCGCGGCAGGGTTGGATGCAACGACGTTGTAAGCTATCGATGATATTCGAGGGTCGGAGAGGCGGGGTGCAGGTCTTTGGCGAAAAGAAGCGTGTTGAACGGGCGGGCCGTAAGCTGGCCGCGGATCGCGTATCAAACGCTGCGGTTTCCTGCGGATCCGGCACTTGAAAGGTTTCCGCCTGGGGGCAAATACCCAGACGACCGCTAAAAACTCTCCCAATATCGCCTTCCTCCGTAACTGCGGCGGTAGCGGTGGCGGCGGCGTCGACGGCGTACGTGTTGTGGCGCAGGTGCAGGCGGCGCGGTCGTGGAGGGAGGGCGCTCTGCTTTCGTCTCGAGCTCTTGGGGGCACGCATGCGAGTTGGTGGGTTGATTGGTTGGTTAGTGATTCCGGGCGCGTCAAAAGCTTAGGTCATTAGTCCCGTAAGTGTAGTGTATGTTTTTCCTTGGGAGATGGCGGTGATCTTTCCCCGCTCGGTGGCGAGATCTGGTGCTGACCTACCGTTGGCTAGCGGGGTTTCCCTCTAACCAGGACTCTCCCACCAGCGGGTCACCGCCCTAGCCGGGACAAGTTCTAAGCTCCCGACCGGTCTCCCGGAATATATGGTAGTGTAGTGCATGTTAGTGTAAGTGTGTGTGTGTGTGTGTGTGTGTGTGTGTGTGTGTGTAAGGGGAGAGGATAGGACAAGGAAGAGGAAGGAAAGATCGCGCGCGGTCCGTGGCCCGTTTGTTAGGGTACTGCTCCGGCATTCGCCTGGTGTTGATCGGAGAAACCACGGAAAACTACCGATCAGAGCAGTTGGCCGCTAGAATTCTCCTCCAGACACTCTTACAAATGTCAATTCCCCGGCGAAGCCGTCGTAAGACTCATATGAAAGGTTTTAAAGCGGTCCATTCCCAGGCAAGCCGTGCTTGAACGAGCCTGAGAGGCGCTGGTTCGTCGCAGCCCTCATTCATTTTGCGAACAATGAAGCTGGTAGCAACTGCGAGAGTTAATGAACCGGTGAGTCGCAAACTCGTCAAGCCACAAGCTAGGTGACTTCACATTAGTGAACTCTTGGAATTTTGTGCACATACTGTAGGACACACTAATTCATCCATTATCTTTTGCACATCCATAAAAATTTCGCACTATACTGCGAGTGTTACTTCAATTTCTCATACTCAGGAAGCGCTTCTTTTTTTAAAAATCCAGCTGGATAGTTTCTGTATAATTGAAAACATTCACGTGAATCTCATCCACTACTCTTCCGAACTACAGTTTTTCACTATTGCATTGGCAAGAAAGAGAAGTGATTCCTGCGAAAAGTAAAGTGTATATGCCTTTTCATAATATGGTAGATGTCTTTTAAAATCACGCTGAAGTCTATCAATGAAAAGATCGATCAGCAATTAATAAAAACAATTACATCAAACTCCTACATCTAAAAAAAGACGCGAAGTATTCAAATAAATCCAGGAGAGGCAGAATTTGTCTCTCAGGATGTAGGAGAATTTCTATAAAGTCAGACAGGCGCATCGCTTTAAGTGAGGGGATACGGAAGTAATCCACTCTATGAACATGATCAGAAATGTTCGGTGATGAATGCAAAAACGAAACACTCTACTACAAATTATAACTATCGATGTGAATCTCATCAACTATCCGCTCCGAATTTCCATTTCTCACTATAGTATTGGCGAGAAAAAATAAAGTCGTAAATGTTTAAAACGAATACTGATGTTAATGAATTAAATTATCGGTCGGAAATTAATTGGTACATGAGAATCTTACAACTCCAGAAAAGCGCGAGGTATTCAAATACTTCGAGGACTTGTAGAATTTGTCTCGCAGGGTCTCGGAGAAATTCTATAAAAATTATTAGACAGACGCATCGCTCTAAATAATATGACAGGGATTTAATTTAGTGTGAAAAAAAATGAAACTTGTCAGTAGGGAGGTCAAGTATTCAAACCCCAAAACGATAAACGCAGGCTTACCCCAAGGATCCCCTCTCTCACCCACTCTTTTTAACATGCAGACATTCCGAAGTTGAACCCCATACAAATAGCCTAGTTTGATGACGACACAGCAATTTACTCATACGAAACCTCATTCACAGCAATCAAAAATATATTGCAAATATATATAAATCTAATTGAAAGCTGGGCAGCAAAGTCAAAAATAAAACTTAATCCAATTAAAACTGCAGCTAAGATATTCACACTAAGACCATATACCTCTCCTTCCCCATTAACATTTAACAATGAAACGATAACCTGGTACCCATCAAACAAGCCAATAAAATTGATAACTCTCTAAACATTAATACTAAACTAAACTGGAAACATCACATAGGCAATAAAGTAATACAGGCCAAAAACAAACTATTACAATTAAAACCATTAATCAAAGAAACAGCCATCTACCATATGACACCGCACTCGCAATATATAAAAAATAGACCCCTCCTACTTATGCATGCCCAATATGGCTAAATACAGCTAGAACCAATCTTAACAAAATCCAAATTATTCAAAATCAGTTCCTAAGGACAATTACCAACGCACCATGGTTCATATCTAATGCATAGCTCCATAAAGAATTAATCTCCAACCCATAACCCAGCACATTCTATACCTATCCACCCAATTATTCTCCAATCTAATGCAGATACCAAATTTAACCGGATTCAACTTAGCCAGAAACCCCATCTATTCCACAATAATCAAAAATAAGTACCCTTTCCATATATTCCTACAACAATTTTCCGAAATGGAACCGACGAAGTGACATTTGGTTTCCTCGACCACAATGCTAGTTGTAAGATTCATTTTAGATTAGTAAGTCATCAAACCTACGTAGAGTTAATGTAATTGAGCTATGTAAATATCATCAAGGAAAACAATAAATTGAAGAAAAAAAGGTCATGTAAACGTGCACTGATTTCACTGTTTCTACATAGTTCGTCAGTACAATGGGAACAATACATACACTTCTGACTGTTTTTGACGATGAATAAATAAATGAGATATAAATTCTGAAAGAAACAATAAAACCGTTGAATGGTGGGAACAAAGTATGAACCGACTTTCTCGTCGAGACTCATTATTGGCACATTTCAAACACGTGAATTAAATATTTTCGAACCACATGTACTATTGATACAAACAAGTCGAACAATCGCAAATCATTTTCCAATTAAATAAATGTTCTGTTTTTCGTATCACATTACTGAAGATTTGTGTAATTTTAAAAAAATAGATCTATTTCTGTTTTAGGACCGCCCATGTGGTCATGACGCCGTTCAGTTCTACATAGCTCCGTCGCTGGTAGTCCGATTTCTTTCCCGCTATCCTTAAATAAACAACCGTGGCGACATCATTTCCCGACCCCGCGTGCTTGCGGACGCTGCCGGGACTGTAATTAGTATCTAATGAAACGATGCCGGAGCCGTAAAAATAACAATAACCTCCTACGGCCTGTTGTGAACTCGGTGTATTCGCCGGCACGACCGGCACGCCGCGCCGGAGCGCCGGGCACGTGACTGCGCGTCGCCAGCGGGGGCGGCACGCTTGGACGGCGCCACTGCGGCGGGCCGTGACAGCGCGTGCCTCATTTGGCGGGATTCGAGCACGAGTTCCTTGGTTCAACCACCCATGTCTGGCGTTGCGACGGAAGTCAAGTGGGCGAACGCCACAGGCTACAAGTTGGACGGTGGGGCTGGGAGGAAATCAAGGAGTTACGCAAGTTTTAAACGGAACCTTAGCAATACGCAATTGCATATGCATTAATTTTTTGTAAGTTTGTCACTGAGTCAATGGACTTGCCTTAAAATCGCATTTCGACATCTCTGTATTTCATTTTGGGAGTGTTTAAAATCAGAAATTATCTTTAACAATTTAACATGTATGCCCCCCCTAAATAAGAAGTGCAAACAGATTTTAAACCTTGAAATATATAAAATTATCCAATGCATTTCCCAGGTGTGCTGTGTGCACTGAACCGGAAGACTCGTAAAATATATCTCACTCTTTAAATTTCTTTTCCAATATGATTTGTATAAGCAGTGTGTACTTTCCTTGAGAAAATATGAGAAGAAACTTGAATTCTTCATACGCTATTTTGTATGTTGCATTCTGGGAACTGACCCCACTTTTCTCCTCGGCACTCCCCCTGCCCTCGTCGAACCCAGGCCCCTTGAGCAAGGCGGTAACGCGTCGGCCCGCTCGAATCTGATCTCCATGTTGATCAACATCCCAAATTTGGATTGCAATGTTTCCCTGCCGGCCTGCCAGGCCGCCGGGCCCCTTTCCGTCGTCCGCAGCCCGACAGCGGCTCCATCATTCCGCTTGACACTCGATCAGGTCCCGATAGGCCGCTCGTGCGCCGACCACCCCTGAGCCGGCCGGCCCCCCAGCCGCCTGCCCGCCCGAGCGAGCGTCCGCACCGACCGGGGGTCTTCGCGCCGATCGGCCTGGTCCCGCTTGACCCAACCGGCTGGGGGGGGCGGTAGGAGGCGTGCCGCGCCGCGCCGCGCCGCGCGGCGACGGGGGCGTGATCCCCGCGGGTAGGCACGGGGTCCGCCCCAGTCGACGTCGGCGGCCGCGGCCCACCCGTTGGTTTCCTGCGCTCCCCCCCCCCCCCTCCGTGCCGTGCACCGATCCGTATCCACGCCCCCGGCGAGGCCTGTTCAATCTCCCCCGGGACCGGCGCTCGGGATTTATATCTCGTCCGCCGTGTGTGTACTTGGTTTTAACAGCACCGCCGATGACGCGTGCCATCCAGCTCGCAGTGTAATTTCCCCCGAAAATTTGTGTATCGACGCGTTAGTTTTAGACACGCAGACGGCGTGGATTCCGAGTCCTACCGAGAACGCGTATATACCCCTTGTTGACGGTGCCGTTCACGTGCACACGAAGCTGTCACAACAAAACGATGTTGCGAGGGATCGAATATACTCATCGACGAGGGGAGGTCGTAAAAATACTCCCTCTCTCCGCCCGACATAGCGCCTCCCTGTGTGTCCGAGCGCGTGCGTACGTGCGTGCGTGCAAGGTGACCCTGTGTGACTGCCGGGCATTGTACGGCGTCTCTGGCGCCGGTAACTCACCTGCCGGCTCGCCTTATACGGCGGCCTCTGATTAATTTGGAACACAGCTCTGATTAACATAATGATAACTCCTCATTTGTCAATCAAGGTAGGATCTTCCCAAGATGGGAGCTGGCGCGAACGGCGCCGCGCCAGCCCCGGTGTTCTAGTCCTTATAGGGGGCGCGATGCTTTATGGCAGCGATGAGGTCTGCCCCTCGGCGTGACGTCAGTAGTCCATCAAGATGCTGCAGCGGGCGGCAGCGTCAGAGGCAGGCGTATTCAACTCGCCCATTCTTCCCATGTGAAATGCTTTTCACAGACGGGGAGCAAGTACCGACTGTTCTGTCAGATTGCTTACACTGGGTCGGGAATACTACAGTCAATTCCGTTTACAGTGAACTCGGATATAGTGAACCCTCGGTTATAGTAAGTCACTGGTTCCGTTTCACTTACATTACAAATAAGCGTAAGAAGATTCGGTTATAGCGAACCTGAACCTCGGCTAGAGTGAACGTAGGAAATACGTACAACGTCCTGGAAATTAATGCTCTCCTAGAAAAGAATATGTCGCCTCAGTGCCACAAATTCCAATACTTGGCTGCTTGAAAAAAATATCCTCGGCCTAAAGTCATAATCGAAGAAGTCTCTCCTGAGCTGAAGGTAGCGGACCAGAAAGGGGCATCTTAGAGATGACCTTATGCCATTCAGTTTTACTGCGGAAACGAAGGCCGTTTCCTGCGTGGGCTACAACTGGCGGCGGTGACGCGCTATTGCTTGCTTGAGTTTCAATCTTGGTGTTACTTAATATTCCGCGAGACAAAGAGCATTGAGTTGTATGTAGGCGGCAGGAAGCACGCGACTGCCACAGCCTGGCGACATCCGGGGGCCGCGCGGAAAAGCGATCAGTTTCAGTAGCCACTTGCGCCATTCCGCTACCGAAAGCACCGCGTATGTTATTAGGGGAGTAAATGGGTCTTCGGACAGTGGGACTGTGTTCCAATAGGGAAGAGGCATTTAAGAGTGACTAGTCTGAATTACGATTCTTAGACAAAGAGGACAACGCAGAATCAAGTATGTGGAGAGCACGAACTCTGTAGAAAGTTCTACAGGAATTACTAATGGAAAAAGTACGAATCAAACAACTTTTTTAAGGACAAATCAAGATTTTGAAATTTTCAGTTCGTGCTCTTAATGTATTTGCTTTATCTCTATATTAATAAAGTATATTATTATGGGGAAATTCTATTTAATTTTGACAACTTCTGATATAGTGAACCTCGGATATAGTGTATCAAAAATGTTAGTCCCCAGAAGTTCACTGTAACCGGAGTCCACTGTATTTCATATGGATTCTTTCTGAAGGTGTATGTTTGCGTTTGGACTCTAAACGTAATTGTAAACTTTAAGCATCATCTGTAGTATATTTACTTTCTTCATAATGTATCTTATTTGATAGGATTTTGAGAGAAAATCACAATCTCGTTCAATTTCTGCGGAGTTCTTTTGCTGAAACCGTTTATCGACGAAGAATCTACGAGCTTCATTTCGGACATGCAATTGGTATCGATCCGGAATTGCTAAACTCATTATCGTATCAAATTAATTCTTATCTTACCGCCCTTCCTGATACGACCCGATAGGGCACGTGGTATTACAAAACTTCGTTCATGATATTAGGACAGGTGAATCGTTGAGCAGTGAAGTTAAATAGGGCCGGGTGTTGGTTGCCGGCGGCACGAGACAAGAGAGAGAATGTCTCCGCAGCCACCACTTCCTGTGGGCAAGAAATCTCTGGCCGAAGCCGCAGCGGCGTCGCCACCGCCACCACCGCGCCGCCGCAACGGTCGCGGCCGCAGGCGCCGCTACCGCCACCAATTTCAACACCGCCGCCGCCGCCGCCGCCGCCGCCACGCGGTCACGACATCGCGCCAGCGCCTGGACCCCGCACACGTCCCATGATGACAAAGCAAGAGTGATGCGAGCTTGTCTCACAAGGAGCCCCCCCCCCCCCCCCGAGATGAAAGGATTTAGCTACTTGAGTTAGTTGCTACCGGGCATAGCAGGCATTCATTATTCCGACGTTCAAAAGATTAATACAGCTTTGCGTTTGATGGATACAGGTATTAAACAGGAGACTCGCGTATTAACCTCCATTCAGATGAGTCAATCGCCTCTTGAGTGACAGCGCCCGCCAATAAAACACTGGGCCCGCCGGACATCATAAGCAATTATCCGGGAAACCGCTGGAGGAGAAGGGCGATGTGAAGGAGAGAAGAGGGCCTTCCCGGCAATTCGGTGCAATGACAGAGCGCAGAGTGCGTACCAAGGCGGCTCGAGCGGGGCGGGAGCGGTCTTCGCCGCCGCCGCTGCCGCCGTCGGCGCGATGCAGTTAAAACGTGCTGCGCAGGTGTGGCCCCGCGGGCGAGTGGGGCGCGCGCGCGCGCGCGCGCACGCGTCGCTTGCTTGTCGAACGAAGGGTCGAGCGGAGGCGCGGCGACGACGCGCGCGTGTTCCACGCCGCATGCGTCGGAAGCGACCGCTCACTGCAGAGGCTCTGACCCTCTTACTTACACATATCTACAGTCACATCCACTACACTACTTCCCTTGTGAGCTTAGAGCTAGTCCCGGCTGGGGCGGTACACCTCTGCTGGTGGGAGATAGCTGGTTGGGTAAACCCGCATGCCGTCGTACGTTGGGACCGGAGGTCGCCCTCCAGCGGGGGAAGATAACCCACCTCCCGCGATAAAACATGCACTACACTTACGGGACTAATGACCGTATCTGTTGACGCATCCGGAATCACTTATCCAAAATTACTTGAAAATTTCATATATCACATATTCTAGTGATAGCATGTCTCGTTGTTCTAGGTGTAAATTTGATCATGTTTGCAGAGAATGTTCTACCATATTGTGGAAAGGGTTTGCATTCTAAATTGTTTTTGTCTTTTGACTGAACATTGTCTGTATCATCCTCGCTTTCTGTAGTATAGCATTCATACTCCGAGTTATGTTTTACGTTGTCATTACGTAGATGTATGCTGTCATCACCTGTACGATTTTCTTGTTCCGATAAATCTTCCTCACTATCCGACGCATTCAGTAAAGTCACCATATCATCTTCAGAAAGATGTCGAGCTTCCATGCAAATCACTGATCCCAATATCCACTATAACTGATTAACTGATATTCTAGAAAAAACAGTAATTTCTACGGAGCGAGAAAAGTAACTGGATTATGTGCAGAGGCATGTTATGCAGTGCATACGGAATCTCAGACGTAAGTTTGAACTTGTTTCACCTTGTCGCACATTTGACTAGTACGCGCAGAAACACATTTCAAGTACATTCCGCAATACCAAATCGTATTCTCCTACAGAAAGTTCCCGAAATAAAATGAGAAAATTGGATACCACAAGCAACCGGGTCACAGTGACCCGAGGAACACAAGTGTAACATTTTTGTTTTCAGAAGAAAGAAACAAACAACAACAAACTGATTTCCAGATTTTAGGAAGAGAAGAATACTAACAAAAATTAAGACACGAAGTACCAAGCACTAACATTAGAGAACAAGAAATTATGTGGGGTGAAAGTTTGATTCGAGTCGTATTGACCCAAGAACAGCAAGGTTAAGTTGTCCCGTACCTCTTGGATCTCATCGTACTACTGCTTCGTCATTGTATCGTATTATAATCACATATTGAGAAGAAATTAACTGCTGACGCTCTCCAAAGAGTTCAAAATGCGTGTGTTAGGTTTCAATATAATATCAGAAAATATGATCACATATCGGGATACTACAAAGCTAATAACTTACTAAACTTGAAAGCCCGACGCATGTCTCATAGTTTGTGCCTTTTCTACAAAATATTAAATACGGGTGTACCTACTTACCTCTCTCATAAAATTTCATATCTTAAAACAAGAAGATTCGAGAAATATTTGCTATGCAATATTCCTAAAAGCAACAATAACCTTTACAATAAATCTTACTTAGTAGCAACGACTAAAGTGGAATAGCCTTCCAGTAAATGTTAGGAAATGTAAAACTCTGCGATCATTCAAAAAACATTTAAATACTCTTTTTCTGAGCTTCTATTGTATGATGTGAAAGTGTGTACTAAATGTGTTTAGAAATTGTAAAGTAAATGTAATTTTTTATATCGCTTTTTAACAGTTTTTCTCCATTTCTTGTATTTTCTTAAGTTGGTTCTTAAGTGAGTTCAAAATTGTAAGTTAAATTAATTTTTATAGGGTTTTTAACAGTTTTGTTCTTTTCTTTGTTTTCTTAAGTTAGTTCTAATTTAATTAACAATAGTATAATTAGTCTAAATTAAGTATATTATAGGGTTAGAAGGTTTTTTTGTGTTATCTACTAGTATTTTTCTAATTCATTACTGTTTAACTTTGTCATGGCTCTGACAATGCGTCTTTTCCCTTGGTACATAATGTTGAAATCTAAAATCGACCCTAAGCCGTCGTCTTGGCCGGGTGGTTGTGTGCATTCTCATATTACTTTTTGATTAATGAATGTATTTGAGATTTTTGTTAACTTTTGATAAGTATTGCTCAATTAATATCTCTCAGAATTTATATTTTCGGGCAAACCTTTAGAGTTTTCCAGAGTCAGTAATGATTGTTTGTTTTTAAAATTATCTTAAATATATTATTTTGTTGCTCAATGTTGAAGAGCATGCACACTTCCTTTGTTTTCCCTGGTTTTCCCCGGTCGCTTAAGACAAATGCTGGGACGTTGTATTTTTGTCGCGTTTGTGAGCTCAGGGGCATGACATCTATAAGTTGTATTATTTACTTATTACTAAGTATTATTATTTACTTGTTTTTATTTACTAAATGTATCTTAATTCAAGTCTTATCCATAAAGTTATGTATTACGTGGTTAGGCGGAAGAGCGGGCCTGATGGCCCGAGTCTCGCCACATAAATAAAGTTATTATTATTATTATTATTATTATTATTATTATTATATTGATCAAACTCAAAGGCTTAGACACTGGAATCTTCATAAATAGATAAAACAATTGTTCGACATCGGGGAACATTGGGCCAAGTTCTCAAGACAGGCCCAGTCTTCCAATTCCCTGGAGAGCTAGTCGTGTGTGGAGGCTACGCGCAGTTATATTCTGTAATTGTAGGGTAAGAGAGATTATCCCATCGAATCTTCCGATTCATCATTCGTTATGGCACATTTACAAAAGAGAATCGAAATTTAAGGCATTGCATACGTACTTGGTCGCTCGTATCCCGAAATGCATGTTGAGAAAAAGAAACGTGAAAAGTTACAGTACATACACGATCCTACCACTTCATTTTGTTCCCCGTATAATCGTAGTCATCAAGGGCGTAATTCTATTGAGGCAGCTCCGTATGATGTTTGAAGATTATGAAATGACATCGAGACAGCAACCGGGGAACGAATGCACCGCAAATAGATCAGCTTGTTCAGTCCATCGTGATTTGTAATTGACATAGGATATCATGTATGAAACAGAATGCGATTTACAACCGGCAATAAAAGTCAACAAGAAGGAAGTCACAACAATCGACCTATTTGTCTTCCATCATAAAGTCTGCCCTGGTTTCCTAGCCTGTATACACACAGAATCTACGCATAGAAACACAGCGTTAATGCTTTAAATGCTTGGTTTTCATGTAATAGGTTCACCAACAGAAAGTGACAGAATTGATGAACGATTTCACGAAGGCGGAAGAAAAATATTTCGTGATTTCTCCTTCATGAAATTCAGAATAGATGTAAAAACGTTTCAACCCTGCAGATATCAAAAACAATATACTGGAATCGTGGAATTACAGAAGACAAAAAGTTTTTATTACTGTGAAAGCGATGAATCATTTACACAATTTTATTCATTCATTCGATCGCTGTTTCCGATCCCGTTTCACTCCGTGCTCTCCTGTTCTCCGAGGCTGTCCAGGAGCGTTCAGTGAACCAAATAATATTGGTTTTCCGAGAAGTCATGTAGGTCCGAGCCGTTCATCGACCAGTAGAAAGCAACTATATTTAGACGAGAGGGTGGTTAGCAGGGAGGGCGGCGTGCCGCGACGCGGTTCGCCAGCGGCCAACAGCGCGGGCGACGGCGACGGAGACGGAGACGGAGACGGAGACGGAGACGGAGACGGAGACGGAGACGGAGACGGAGACGGAGACGGAGACGGAGACGGCGACGGGCGGCGACGGAGACGGCGACGGAGACGGCGACGGAGACGGCGACGGAGACGGCGACGGAGACGGCGACGGAGACGGCGACGGAGACGGCGACGGAGACGGCGACGGAGACGGCGACGGAGACGGGACGGAGACGGAGACGGAGACGGAGACGGCGACGGGACGGCGACGGAGACGGCGACGGAGACGGCGACGGAGACGGCGACGGAGACGGCGACGGAGACGGCGACGGAGACGGCGACGGAGACGGCGACGGAGACGCGCAGACGGCGACGAGACGGCGACGGAGACGGCGACGAGACGGCGACGGAGACGGCGACAGCGGAGACGACGATGGGAGGTTTCGCGTCTGGTTGAACCCGTCGACGGACGCGGCGGAGCGCGGACGCAGAAATGGCAAACGTGGCTGCACTGCGAACGAGGCGCTCGGGAGTCGCAGGCGACGGCCCGCGCAGCGGGGTGAGGGGGAGCAGGAACGCGCGCGGATGCAGAACTGGGTTGCGCTGGCTCTGCCCCGCGTTGCTACCGAAAGTGCTCCGCCGCTGGATAAGTAGGCGGCATTAAATCATAAAATGAAAACGAATTAAATTATAAAATGATAAATATAAAATTATAAGATGACAATTTTGTCGAAAAACAGAAACAAAATTGGTACGCTCATATTGTAAGAATGAACGAAGCCAAACTCGCTAAACAAATAATAAATTATGTACCGGCTGGCAGAAGAAGAGTTGGAAAACCGAAGACTCGGTGGATTGATGATATCAATGTTGAAAAGGACGGAAGAGGCCTTCGGACGGAATAGGCTTAATCCTTGATGTTGAAGATGATAATTTTATATTTATCTCATATCAGTCTCCTTTACTCAGGATATGGTTGCCGATCAATGAAGAGTTAAAAATGAAATGTTACGATTTTTAATTTTATAATTATGATTTTACAAATTTCAAGGTAGATAATAGGCTTACCTACTTCAATCTATCAAGACATTTTCTGACACCTCATGAAGCACACAAATCAGGCGTGCGAAACATTATGCGTAAGAAAGTGTAATCTTAAAATGCAACAACCAACGTGTATAAAACATTTATATTGATGGTGTATAACAAGTAAGGAGAGCCCATGATATAAAACGACGAAAATTACATCATTTGTATTACTTTCCATAACCATAGTATAAGTTTACGAAAGTAAGGGAAATAACTCTTCTATATTCTAAAGCAGTCACGGCAACACAGCACAATCGCACAGCAATCTTATCGTCGGAATATTCGAAATATCTTTTGTTGCTTGACAACGACATTGTTTGTATCAGTTGCCCGAAAGTGACAATTATTATTACATTTTACTCCGCAACTTTTAGACACGCTTGTTGACCTCATTCTCTTCATACTCCCCTTGCTCTCAAGCAATTGGCCATTAGGAAATAAGCAATAGCAAACCGAACATATTTTTTCCCGAAATCAATTTTCTGAAAACAGATTTAATTTTCTTTGTTTAAAAAATTTCATAATTTGTATTACGTTTTGATAATCATAGTAGACATCAAGGAAAGTAAACGAATAAATAATTTTATCGACTAAAGAAGCTACTGCAACACACCGCAACACGCAGCAATTTTTCTTCGATATATTCGAAATTCATTTTGTTAGTTATATAAAACGACTAAAATTACTTCATTTGTATCACGTTTCGATAATCATACTAGACGTTTACGATAGTAAGTGATATATTTCTTCTATATTCTAAAGCAGCCACTGCAACACAGAACATACACGCTCCAATCGTATCCTCGAGATATTCGAAACATAGTTTGTTACTTCAGAATTATAAACTTACACTCTGTTTATACCAGCTGCCCGAGAGTAACAAGTATTGTTACATTTTACTCTTATACTTTTTGAAACGCTTGTTAACCTACATCTCTTCATACTGTATTTCCTACTATTGAAAATTCAAGTAGTGTATGGTTTAGGGTAGGGATCACAGAATTCATTTTTTCACATTGCACGTCACACATAGTTTTTAATTGTTTTTGACGTAAAATAAATAAATAAAATAAATAAATAAGTAAATACATACTGTTCTCGCTCGTCTCAAATAAATTGTTACTTGGGAAAAAGCAATTGCAAGATCGCATAAACATTTTATCTTCAATAGCAATTTACTTTAAACGCATGTACGTTGCTTTTGTCAAAATTACATCATTTGTATCACGTTTCGATAACCATAGTATACGTTTACGAAAGTGATATGTTTCTTATATATTCTAAACCAGCCACTGAAACACGGAACATACACGCACCAATCTTATCCTCGAGATATTCGAAATATAGTTTGTTACTTCACAATTATAAACTTACACTCTCTTTATAACAGCTATCCGGGAGTAACAAGTATTGTAACATTTTACTTCTATACGTTTAGAAACGCGTGTTAACCTATATGTTCTACATTTCTTCCTCTTCTCAATAAATTGGCAATTGGGAAATAAGCAATAACAGATCGGAGAACCATATTTTTCCCACAATCAATTTAATGGAAACCCATTTACGTTGCTTTGTCAAAATTACATCATTTATATCACATTTCAATAATCGTTGTAGATGTTATCGAAAATAAGGGATATTATTCTTCTGCATTCTAAAGTAGCCATGGCAACAGAGTAATCTTATCATCGAGAATTCAGAATGTATTTTCTTACTTGAAAATTATAACCTTGCACTCTTTGTATACCAGTTATCCGAGAGTGTCAAGTATTATTTCATTTTAGCCCTAAACTTTAAGAAATGCGTGTTAACATAAATCTCCCACAACACCTCCTGGCCCTCTGAATAAGTTGCCCATTGCGAAAAAGGAATACCCGACGGAATAAACATATATTTGTCAACTATCAATTTAGTGCAACGCATTTACGTTGCTTTTTTTCAAAATTACATCATTTGTATCACGTTTCGAAAAGCATGTTTGACGTTGACGTAAGTAAAGTAAATATATATTATATCGTACTAATGCAGCCCGTGCAACAGAGTTCAACCACTCAGCCATTTTCTCGTCGAGATCTTCGAATTGCTTTCTGTTACTTAGCGATACATCATCTGTATCACTTACGAAAATCATGAAAGTAAAGATAATATATATATATATATATATATATATATATATATATATATATATATATATATATATCGTTACACAAATTATATACCGTTACACACAAAGCAATTTTGTCGTCGAGATATTCGAAATGCTTTCTGTTACATAGCGATAATCAAGTTACACTCTGATTACACCAGTTGTCCGCCAGTGATAAGTACGTATTATTTCATTTTACTTCTACAGTTTTACAAAAGTTTCAGAAAACTTAGCTACATTGCTCTTTGATATTTTTAAAACGAAAGTCTCAATGTAAAGCGTTTTGCGACCAATACAAATAAAGACAGAGTAATTATTAAATTTCATAATTTAACGATAGTTCATTTGAAAGTTTTGAGATTGGTGTGTGTTTCTCCTTACCAATTAGTTCGCGAAACATTTAGTATTTTGTGGTTTTAGTCATACCACAAATGATTGAGGCTCTTCTCTATCGCTTTTCATCGCAATGTCAGAATGAAGCGAGAATGGTGGTAGACGCAGTGTGACGGAAGTTATTGGGAAACACAGGAAATGTTAAAACGATTATGTCACTCATGGGAACACCGAAAGACCCTGTGGAGAAAATGGCGGGATTAACATGTCGTTGTTGACTTAATATATTAGAAATGGAATATATACATTATGGAAAAATAATTAAACATACAAGATTTCTTTTTGTGCAGAATTCGTCAGGAAAGTAGTACGGGTTCAATATTCCCAAAAAGTAATCCTAAATACTTAAATCGGAAAATTTACAGCCGCAATGATAAATTACAAAATAGTATGAGTATTTACTGTTGAACATAAGATACACAGAGCACAAGTTTTTGTTTCTTTGAATTATTCACGTACATAATTTTGACATTACACAGGGACATGAATCTTCATATCACCGGGAGCCTTCATATAAAAACTTGCATTCTACACTTGTTTCTCACTATGATAAGAACACAGGATATCACTTGCCGACTCTTGTTACACAGTGCAGATTAGCCTGTACGAATGCATACAAGTTATATTATGTACAGAGTCGTTATATTATATTATGTACAGAGTCGTTGCACGCTATGAATATGAATAAAACTGACAACGTTAATACTCCCAACCCATAATTACTTTGCAGGTCTCTCCCGCTCTATCTCTGTCTCTTTAGGCGTGGAACTCAATCATGTCCCGATGTAGTGGGAATAAATAACGAAAAGTAAATATTTTTAGGATGTATCTGTTGTAATTGACGTTTTGTTTGTGATCGTACGCCTAGAGGTGATTCTCGGGGTCCATTTAGCGATACTTATGCAAGTCAGTGTCTAATGGACCAACTCCCCTCTGCACGATTTGGTGTGCGGCGTCTACGATCAAACCACACGAACCACGCAAGACACCCTCCTCCCCATCCACCTGCGTCGGCTTACTTAGCATATCTGCTGCTACTGACAGGCCGGCTCGCAGGAAGGCGAAAGAACGAAGAAATAGTTTGAAATGAATTGCATTTAGTTCCTACATCTCGTATTTACACTTTCATAAAATGTCGGAATTACTTACTACGCTCACGAAAACCACATAGAATTTTTATGTGTGAAAGATATTAAACTTTTGGTTTTGTTCATTAAAACAGTTGAACAATTGCATTTGCAATTTTCAAAAATTCATCTTGGTTGTTAGTGATTTCGGGAGCGTCAACAGCTTAGGGCATTGGTCCCGTAAGTGCAGTGCATATTTTTTCCTCGGGAGATGGCGGTGATCTTCCCCCGCTGAATGACGAGATCCGACGCCGACCTACCGTCGGCTACCGTGGGTTTTTCCCTAACCAGGACTTTCCCACCAGCGGGGCACCGGCGCAGCCGGGACAAGCGCTAAGCTCCCACCGGACTCCCGTAATATGTGGTAGTGTAGTGCATGTTCGTGTACGTGTGTATCGGGGGTACAGGATAGGACAAGGAAGTGGTAGATCGCGCGCGGTCTGTGGTTTGTTAGGGTACTGCCTCGGCATTCGTCTGGTGTTGATCGTAGAAACCATGGAAAACTACCCATCAGAATCGCCAGTCGCTAGAATTCTCCTCCAGACATCTACTGAATTTGATCTAGCTGACATAAAAAATTCAGACATTTTCATTATTTCCATACGTAGTTAAAGATTTTTTTTTTGTTTTTAAGGTTGCATCAACATCTAGGTCATTAGCGACTACTATTGGAGTTAACGTTATGGTAATTGTGGAGATGAAACGATATGGGGATGATGTGGGGTGAAATGACGAACACAAATTCAACCATGCCCGAGGCGGGATTCGATACCGGGATCCTTCGGTCCGAGATTGCTACGATCAAGTTCATCCATAAATCTTGACAAACATGGAAGTCTATCTGTCATTTGCAAGCATTATATTATAGTACAAAAAATATAATTGGGTGCAGTTTTTTTCCACATTGTACAATCACTGTAACATTGTAACAAAGTTGGTATTTCTCATTCGTTGGAAATTGGGGTGATTCAAATAGACGATGCATATATTAAATAAGTCCTAATCGAGTACCATAAGACACGCTAAAACGCTACAAGACAAAGAAATTAATATATTTTAACGCATTTTAGTGTTTTCTAAGTGGCATTCTGAATCTCCAACTGCAGCAACGGATGCAGTGATCAAAATTAAGGACCGTGAATTATGACAAGTATCGCTACCAGCTAGTTAATCGGTTCGTAGGTGGGAGAGAGTCGGCCGCGTTCTTATGAGCTATTTCAGGAGAAATATTGACCATTATAATTGCCAAGCGAGTTGTGTTCGTTTTATTGTGGACTATATAAAATGGGACTTTCCTTGGGAAGTGTTATAAATAGTATAGTCACATAAAGCACATGTAAGTTCGGCATTTAGTATCGCGCAAAATCTACTGCCGGAAAGAGCGTTCTACTTTCTTTCCTGCATTGAAGGAAGTGTGCGTTCGTTAATAAATTCAATTTATACTACCTATCGTATTGACTTAACGTTTGTATCTCTTGCTTTAGGATGATTATACAGCTTCACACCCATCCCTTCACTTATTTGATATACACGTATTTCCGTCAAGTGATACAGTGGGTAAACGTTTCCTCCTGCATGAAACTATGAAGACGTCATTGAACTCCATTTCCTAAACAAGGAAGAAAATAATAAAGTCTTAAGAGCCGAGGTTTCGTGTCTTTCCGGCATCCCAGCTGTGGGTATGAATTCGCTCAAAATGCTTTTGGAAGTTTATATTAATTGGAACATTGCTAATCCATAATTTTTATGGTATTATAATACGTAAATTTCGTGATAGAAGCAAATGTGCTTCGACCTCGAGTTTGCTGTGAAATTACTGTCACGTTCCCGCAATAACTGCATCAGAAGAAGAAACTTGCTCGTCTGCGAAGAAACAATGGCCTACCGCTTTAACATTTTGAAACTACTGTTTTGTCTCATTCTTTGCTTTTAGTCTTCTATGTAACGACACCTGTCAAGTAGCTTTGCCAAGTTCCCAGGAAGCGAGCGACAGTAAATGCAGCACTGAACTTTAAAACGTCTGTACTGCCGCCCAGAAAGCTCATTAATCTCTCAAACAGGTTTCATCGAATTACACCACTCTTGTTTTGAACTCCAGGAATTCGCCACATCACTAAATCTCTAAGCCACTCACTCGCTCGCGCGCGGCACACGAGTTCACGTCAGGTGGTGACCTCACGAACAGGGTTCACCGGGAGAAGCGAACGGCCGTGTCTTCTCGAAACCGATTACGCGAGGAGCCCGCGGGATTCCGCTGAAGCAACGTCGCGACAAGTCTCCCTCGCCCAAGGGCGTGCCTACCCGCACGCTGGGCGTTCGAACCCGCACTTCCAAACTGGGTGCATAATAACCACCGGCTGAGTTTGCCCAGGGCACTGCTGCCGCGATACAGCGACTCGCGGGGTTCTAGTCCTAGGGTTCGAGTCCCGACGGTGGCGGAAGTTTTCAATAGTTGGGTCAAGTTCATCCATTGTCTGGAGGAGAATTCTAACAGACCGCGCCACGTCTTTCCTTCCTTATCATCCTCATCTCTACCTCTCTCCCTTAACATTCACACACACACACACACGCACGCGCGCGCGCACACACACACACACACACACACACACACGCGCGCGCGCGCACTACACCGCACATGTCGAAGGCTAACGAGCGCTTAGACCTTGTCCCGGCTGGGGAGATGTTCTGCCGCGGGGAGATACTTGGATGAGGGAGCACCATCACCTCCCTGGATGTAACAAGCACAGCACGTATGGGACTAATGAGCATGGCAGTTGACGAGCCCAACAATATCAATCGCATAATCCAATTTCTGAGAACAAAGGTCACATTCAAGTTTTGGCTGCTATTGTTGAATGGATTGCTTATAAATACGTGAAGCCTGTAAAAAGTTCTCACTTGACACCATTTTTTAAAATGCTGCCTTGATATTGCGATGAAGGTATTTATACGCAAAGGCTATTTTCAAATAAATAAATAAATCACATTTTTAAAAAAATCTCAGGTGAGGTGGTACACCCATACAAGAAAGCAGTTTCATATGTGTTAGGACTAGACCTAGAACCGAAGTACGAGAAGTGAATTTCACCGATAAACATTGCAAAAATATAGAAGTTTTAAGCCGAAGATTTTTTCGTATGTGGTAACTTCTCCTTAAAACCATATAAGTTTCAGGTACTTTCCTGGCATTTTCTATAATCAGTACCTTGTGTATCACGAGTAGCATTGACAATGCAAATTACTTTTATTTATTAGAGATATGTCCGCGTCATTGTAATTTATTTAAACTAGTACTCAAAGTATCATGTGGCAAATTTGCATCGGTCTGACGAAAGAGTATCATTCAAGGTTGAACCTGCTTAGATGTCCTCACCAGTTGCGCGTCGCTATCGGATTCAAATGACTTCGACGATGGCTCTGTCGCCGTCTGGGTCGTGTGCGCCGTCGGCGGGCGTGCCCGCGAACGCACGTCGGTTCCGGCGGCAGCTCGTTTCCGACTGGGGCGTCGATTTCCATTTGGCGTCTCGTAAGTAGGCGGCCATTAGGCTTCGGAGGGCGGGCCCGCGCTGCCGCCGCCGCGCCGCGCCGCCTCGCCTCGTGGAGCGTCGTCCCGCGCGTTCGAACACGTGTGCGCAGCGGGAAGCGCCCCTGGGCCGGGACTACCACCGCCTCCGCCGCCCCCGTCTGGGTCCCGGGCGAGGGGAGGGGGGGGGCACAAAGGAAGAAAAATAACCGGTCTCTTGTCAATCGACTTGAAGCCATTTTTTTAGGTTGGCTTCTATAATCCTCCCAAAGCCGTCGCCTCCTCTGGCTGCGCCGCAGCCGCCACCGCCGCTGCTGCGACATCCGCGGACTCCAGGCCGTGAACCCTCTTATGCAAAAACATCGCCGACCGACACAGTTGTAGTCGTGTAAGGGAGTCCACTAGATCCGCAATTTGGCTACTGAAAAGATCTCCTGAAAGAGCAGCCGGCTTTCGAACATATAAATCGGATTCCGCCCTCCGTAATTCGACAGATACTCGTGCTTAATGTCACGAACTGTACGCTGAAGTTGCCTTTGTGTAAACATATGAGAGTATGCACTTCAGAATAGTAAGTTTCAAAACATCTTGCATATCTAAAAATTTAACATACTATAAGCTATAAGATACGGGGCCACAATTTAATTACATACCACAATAGGGCTTATTTTTAACAGCTAGATCACAAAGAATGTGACTTATAATAGTAAAAGAACCCTCGAACGCCATTCGAGATAGTAGGCACTAATATAATGCAAACCAATGCTTCGGAAGAGTAGGTTTAAAACATCTCTAATTTGTTAAATTCGATATTCTGCATTCCATAACATAATAGCTACAGTATTGGCTACAAATATGTCGTAGTTTTGACTGCTACATCATTAAAACAAGCGAATGCAGCGAATGGAGGGGATGAAATACCGAACGCGGAAACGTTCAAAGATTGCATTCTAAACGACTTCTCTCCCAGGTGCCTGCGAGTATAATACGAGGCTCATTGTGGTTCCCGGGTGACTCCGGCGGGCTCTCGTGGCGATAAGCCTCCCAGACAATTGATCGATGCCTGTTTAAAAAGCGAGCGAGCAGGGGGATCGAAGAGCATCGGGCTTTGAGTCGGGGTGCGTGAGAGTGGGTGGGCGGGGATCGTTGAGGCAAAGAGCAGCCCGCCCCGCCAGAAGTGGACTGGGAGGCAGGCAAGCAGGCAAGCAAGCAGGCAGGCGGCCAGGTAGGAAACCGAACAGCAGCTCGCCCACCGTCTTAACCGTGGATAAACCGCTTAAAAAGATGCAAAAATCGATTGGCTGCTTAGCGCGCCTATGCTCTCCATTGAAAGCGGCGCACGTGCGACGCGCAGTGCCGCGAGCGTGTGGCAGCGACGTCTCGTGTCGTGTGTCGTATCGTGTCGTGTATCGTGTCGTGTCGTGTCGCAGCGCGACGCGTCGAGTCTTCCGGCCCACCGATTGCGGCTGGGGATTCTCCCTTTCCGGTGGAGCTTCTTTTTTCCTTCCTCCGCGGTCGCCGTGCTGGCGCGGTGGTCGACCGGCGGACAGCCCGCAGGCCGCGAAGCTCAAAACAAGCCCAGGAAGGAAGCACCGGGAAGTCCTTCCTCTTAATGCGGGAGTGAGGTTGGCTGCTCGTTTCGTATTCTTCTCGTTATTCTCTCCTTTTCGTCCCCTTGTCTATATTTGCATTCGTCTTCTGGACATCTATTTATAATCACTTGGCTTTCTCTTCATACATTGGTCATTGTTTCACTACTATTTGTCTTAGTCTCTTTATGTATATTTGTTTCTCGGTCTCTGTCAGTCTCTCATTATTTCATCTCTTGCCAACAACTCTACATTAGCTAGTCCGCTCGTCTGTTTTCTTCTCCCTCTGTCAGACGGTTGGTTGTCTGTTCGTCTGCTTCGCTGTCCCCCTCCGTCTCGGTCCCCGTCCCGCCCCGCGCGTGCCTAACAGGTGGGTTGTCCGCGCAGAGGTCTCGCGGGCGGCCGCCCTTACCAAGGACGCACGTGACGACGTCCTCCGAAGCAGATGAGGCAGGACAGATAGCGGGAACAATGACGGCGTGCACAATGTGCAGGGACAGCGGGCGGCCGCCGCCCCCTCCGGCCTCTTCCCCTTCCCTCCCAACCCGTCGCGCTACCCCCTCTCCCGCTCCTCTCCCCGGCGTCCCACCCACGCTCCTTCCAGTGCTCGCATTCATAAATAAATACTCCCTTGTGATTCAGCGCGACGCGTTCGTTTATTATGGACTCCCGCTAGCTCGTTCCTCCGGCCGCATGATTATCTCTTGGTTGGAGTGACCAGTTAGGCATTAGCGAAAGGCATCTCCTAAAACGCTGCGCGGAGAATAACGCAAAGCGAGGTCTCCCTCTGCCCGTTCTCCGCGTTGTTATTTATTTAAATAAAATTCAGAATGCTCTAAGGTCGCCACCTACAAGTAAGTCCTTTTATAGAAAGTCGTGGGGAGCGAGTTCGTTCGACTCGTGACTGATTAAGACGTATTTTCGCGGCGGTGGCGGTGAAGTCGACGGCGGTGGAGTTGGAGGCGGAGGCGCGGGACGCGAGCGGCTCCGTGTGCACCCGTACCCATAAAAAATCGAAACGCGTCCCCCGAGAGAGCGCTGCTGATTTATGTGAACGGCTCCGACGCGCTAAAAACAGATAAACACTGAGACAAGTTTTGGGTGGCACAACTGGTTCAACAGCAATTTATATAATGGAACTTCTTCTTCCCCGTCCTCTTCGCGGCATTGGATCGTGTCGCGTATCGTCGTAACGCTGCGCTCCCCCGCAGGGGTGCACAAAAACAAACCAGATGTTTATCGAAACAGTTTTCTCTCCTGGCGTGGGACGCTACCTATTCTGGTGCAAGCGGACCGACTGAGATGAATGTGAAGTTTGCGTTTGTTCGTTATTGCGCGAGATGTGTCTAACGAATCACGAGACACCTGACTTCCGGTGAACGTCGACATTCGAGTAACAACCAGGCTACATCACTGGGAAATGTATACGTAACTAAGAGGACAATATGCAGGGAAATATAGTTTCTTAAGTTAGTCGATCTGACTAGTTAAGTTTATTATTTCACATACCGTAGTACTTCAAAAGGAATACCTTACAAAGAATGTTGAAAAGTACTAAAGATACTTGATCGAGGAGCCGAAGGTTATCCGTATATCAGAGAGCTCCCAACAAATTTTCGGTTTCGGGTCTTCAAGAAAGGAGCGTGAAGAAGTTTCGGGTCTTCAAGAAAGGTGGTGAAAGGAGCGTATCGAAATTTGCGTGGTTAGACGGAAGAGCGGGCCTGATGGCCCGAGTCTCGCCACGTAAAATAAGGCACTAACTAAACTAAACTAAACAAGAAAGCAGTATCGCCTGCTTCAGACCGCAGTATTGTTCCGTGTCCGCGAAGGCACTTCCCTAGGTAAGGAGCGTTAAAAAAAGGCGTTCGTAAATTTGTGTTTTTCAACCCCTCCCCATGTAAAATTTATTACGCTAACACCTCCATGAAATAGCACATGAAGGATTTGACTCACATCAACGGAAAATTGCGTTCTAATTTTGAGAAGACCGTTGTAATGGAATGGCAAATCCAATGGCAACTATTGTAGAGAGAATAGTATCTTTTGTCTTCAATTTTTTTCGTTTTCGCCCACGTATAATTTTTACAATCATGAATATTTTTTCCTCAAACTTCAGATTTCTTTTTCCCAAAAATTAACATAAGGCACGAGCTTAATGGAGAGATAACAGACCGGTAACGCTCATTAAAAAAGTTGTATATGGGAAACATTTATTCAGATTCCAGAGACCACAATATTAGCATTTATTTGAGTCGAGTCGAGAATAGACGAAAATCTAGTATTTTATTGGAATATCGCAATTTTCCTTCTTAAATAGTCCAGATCATAGAATTACTAAAACCCAAACTTACTGCTTCTGAAGAGGTTGATATACATGCATGAAGCGCGAGTGCATCCTGTACATGCACTCGTAAAAGTTAAGTGTCCTGGTGCGGCGATTTAATAGAGAGCTTTAGCCAGGGAGACCGCAGCACACGCTTACGACGTGTGCCAGAATGGACCGACGAGCTTAATGGAGAGATAACAGACCGGTAACGTTTCAGAGGACGACAGCATTGTCGTAAAAATAAGCGAGGTCGAAAAATCAATAGAAACGGCGCCCGAGATCAAGAGCAACCAAACCACAAGTGGTTCCGAGGCGGTAATGACGCACTCTCCAGCGCAGCTCTGTAGTGGATAATGAGTACACGCAGGAGAGGCTGATCCCACCAGAGGGAGACGATGCCTTCATTGAAAGGAAGGCGGAGAGTTGGAACCATTGTCAACAATCTTACGCGTAGATGTTCGTAAACACCATCAGCTAATTCGCCATACTTCACGCCCGTAATTTGTTTCTCACTTGAGGAAAAAGCTTTTTGCTCTTTCTCAAATTTCGTCAGCTCCTGACTTTTGCGGAGTCTATATAAAGCGATCTGTTTGCATTTTTGGAACACTGCTATTGAAATCTTGGATTTCGCTGGGGGGAACCGGTATGTCGTAATGTCCTCTGCCGAGACGGCGCGGCACGGAGCATTCGAAATTCTCGCCGTAGGTGGCGAAAGTCCACGTTAAGAGGAGTTCCTGGCGAGAGTCTGACACGAGAAGAGGCAAAGGAGGAGGAGGAGGAGGAGGAGGAGGTGGTGGTAGTGGTGGTGATGGTGGTAACAGCAGCGACGACGGAGATGGGCGCGTCTTTGCGCGTGGGCGAAGTCCTCCCGGGACACTTCCTTTCACGGGAAACATACTAATGGAGAACGAAAATCGTACGCTTCCCGGTGTTAAAAGCGCGTTGTAACTGCTTGTCGCGAGAAACTGCGTCGCTGTTTGATGGAGGAAAGCGAGGAAAAGGAGTGGGCGAAACTTACGAATTCATGATACGAAAAAGTGGTAATGTCTATTGTAGCGACGTGTACTTCATATTATAGATCGTATTGTTAACGAAATTGTTAACGCCCATTAATATATATAAGGGCGAAATAATCTGGGTTCTTGGTATGAAAATTATATTATCCGTGATTTATATATATACTTATTACTTCGTTTCTTTGGCGAGACCCAAATTTTGTTCGTTTTACGCGAGTTCGTGCTAACGATGGTTTACTATATATTTATATATCGAATAGAACGCTCGATATCACATCACACGTTGCGCTGCAAAGCATATATCATCGAACATCTCTCTGAAACGATGTGTTGAAGACCTTGAAATCCGTGTTTCTTAAGCCGTTTTCTACAAAATTGGATGTTTTTGAAACTCCAATTACATTTATTTCGATTTAGTTCTTCAGGTCACGTCCCCTCCGTAGCTTGAGTATTCAGAAGCAGAATAGAAATCTATGTGAACTTCGTAAATTGGAGGAATAGAGGATACACGGAAGCGAGGGCTTCAGAGCATCAGGGTTGCAGATCTTACACTACCTGTCTGAGATCAGTATTCTTCATTTAAGGCTCCCACAGACCGGCGCGGAACATCCCCTGACTACGCGGAACGTCCGCAGCGGAAATTTCGCGTCACGGGTTGACTTATGAGCACGTTCAGACCTGCGCGGTAGCGGATTGGCAGAGTTTTACTCGCGGCGGATTTCCATTCGCGGTCGGACAAATTTTTTCCAGCTGCCGCTCCAGTTTCGCTGTGAAAACCAAGGCAAAGTCTCGTCAGATCTCGAATATTTTCAGCTGGTCAGTGAATTTGCCACGACAGAATGGCCAGAAAAATTACTTTTAATGGTGTTCAGTAATTTAATTAATTTCAAATAACATTAAACTTCGATTTTTTAAATTTTTTTGTTCCTAAAATCTTCTTAAACAAATTCTTAATAGATTCTGTCACCAAACGCAGACTCATAATTGACGCTCCGGTGTGAATGGACCAGCGAATTTCGCCGCCGCGCCTAGCGCGGAACTTTCCGCGCCGCATCCGCTGCGGATATTCCACGCCGATCTACGGGAGCATTTTAAGCGAATCATTTGAGCACGCCTACTGAGAGTTCTTTCCTGCAGTGTGGCAATAAACAGAAATAACCTCCGAAAACCGATACAGCAATTGTGAAAACGGATAACACACGGCTCACAACGACGTTTCCCAATGGAGCTCGACAAAGTGAAACATCATCCAGCGATTCTCCTTGTGAGCTGTCACAGGAGCATGGCGAGTGAGCTATCTTAGAGCAAAAACTGTTATCACTGAAGGGTGTGTGACTGTGGCGTCAGAAGTTTCGAGTTTAGACGGTGTGGCGGATAGGTTGAGTGCAACTGGCGGCTAAATTCCACTCGCGCACGCACACACACAAACAAACACACACAGTCACGCGCACACACGCACTACCATTTGGCAGCTTAGACCTTATTACAACAAATGCGGTGGCACGCTGGACGATACCTGTAGGGCGGAGATATCGGGAGGGGTAATTTCGAAAACAGTTCTCTTGAGAACATCCCACACTGAAAACTTTCAAAGAAGCTCCACCGCCCTCCAAAGCGTGACACACCACCCACGGCTCTCTTCGGAACTCCGAGGAATACGGAACCAAAGCACCGTATTCAAACAGGCTGTTCACAAGATACTCTCAATTGTGTCCCCAAACATCAGTGTGGGGTGGTATCTTATTTTTCCACATTACTTAAATTTGTGAAACACTGAAAATTACTGTGTCATTCAGACTAAATAAGTTATTCCTGTTGTTCAAGAGGAAAACAGAATGTCACATACATTTTCAATAAAACAATATAGAAGCAGGTTATAAAATTGAATAACCCGGTGATTGATCAATAATCATTCTTCCGTAATCAATACGACAGAAACATTAGTTGAAAACACAATTATCGATGATGAGTCATCAGAATTAGATAAAGGTCTACCTAACATATTGAATCGAGAAGGATTGTTGTGATGGACATTCTAAAAGAAAATCAATATTTGTGAATTCGCTCAGTTGTAATTATTCGTGAACGAATGTCGTAAAGGGATTTTTCAACTATTATCTCAATAATAATATAAGGGATCAACATCTATAATTAGTAGGACCAGTGTGATCAGGGTTGTATCTAACGACGGCTATGGAAAGTTGAGAAGCTCTGTAACAAGCGAAATTTCTAATGAAGTTCAATTTTATACTCTGATTTATTTAAAGTGGTACCTGAAGGTCACGAGCTCGAAGGACAGGGAGAACGGGTCATCCAATTGGTAGCTCTAATACCAAAATATTTAAATTCTAAAGAAACTCCCCATTGAATAACAGTGTCCCCATCTTCGTCCACCTCGTGGCCATGAGGCGCAACTATGTTTAAATCGGAGTGTAGAGCAGTACTCTCAGAAGGCTTCAACAAGCACTCCACCGCGCCCCAAAACGTTACACACCGGCTCGCTTGTAAAGAAACACGAAATGAATGAACCGTATTCAAAGCAAGGGGATCACAAGATATCTTTTGAATAAGTCCCGGATCGTCAGTAAAGGGTGCATTATATTTCCGTATCTTTCTCTTTGTTATCCGCAATTCGTATAGGCACATTTCGTATATTTGTCCATTACAAAGAAACCTAACAGAGCAATTCGTAACATATACAAATGAATACAAAAGACGAAACTGAATAACGCGAACTTCACGTAATTAATAAGTTCGTACAAATAAAATACATTTAAAGAAAATGTGGGGACAGCCATGACTACTAGCTGAAAAATAATTACGCTTTAATGAATGAGGCGAAGACTTTCCACCTTCTCACTCTCTCTCTGTAATCGTACCTAGAATACACTTTCTTTTATTATTCGGTAAAGCTCAAGATTGTATGTAGCGAAGGCCGCAGCAAGTAGAGATAGCCTTGAAACCGGTGAAATTGCAGAGGATGTTCACATGGAGAGCAAGCAGCCCGCTCTGAAGGCAACCTGTGGAGCTCCACCGCGCCCCAAAGCGTGACACACCACCCAGCGGCTCTCTTGTGAACTCCAAGGAATATGGTGCGAACGCACTGTATTAAAACAGGTAGTTCACAAGAAAAGTCAATTTGTGTCCCCGGCCTTCAGTGTAGGTTGCTCTGTTGTTGCCTCATAAGTGATATTACGTACGCCATCACCGTTCTTCCGTATAGGCGAATTGCATAGGAATTAATACGGCCACACTACTGTCAGAATGACTCAATATTTTGCGACATTCTCCTGGGCTACTTTAATGTTATATTTTTACTCACGTTTCTACTTTGATTTATTAATAGTGGTACCTCAAGGTCACGAGCTCGAAATAGAGGCGGACGTTATCACCCAATCGCTGGATCCAATACCAAAATAATAAATTCTAATGAAGGTCTGATTGGATGACAGTGTCCCCCTCGACGTCCAGCTCGTGGCCATGAGGCGCAACTATGTTTAAATCGGAGTGTAGAGCAGTACTCACTGAAGGCTTCCACAGAAAACCACCGCGCCCCAAATCGTGACACACCAGCTCGCTTGTGAACTCCTAAGAAACACGAAATGAATGAACCGTATTCAAAGCAGGGAGTTCACAAGTTACCTTTTAAATGTACCCGACCGTCAATATAGAGTGCATTATATTTCCGTATCTTTCTCTTTGTTGTTATCCGCGATTCATATGGGCACATATCGTATATTTGTCGATTACAAAGAAACCTACCACAGCAATTCGTAACATACACAAATGAATACCGAAGACGAAAGTGAATAACGCGAACTACACGTAATTAATAAGTTCGTACAAATAAAATACATCCAATACCAAAATAATAAATTCTAATGAAGCTCCGATTGGATGACAGTGTCCCCTTCGATGTCCAGCTCGTGGCCGTTAGGCGCAACTATGTTTAAATCGAGTGTAGAGCGGTACTCTCTGAAGGCTTCCACAGAATTCACAGCGCCCCAAAGCGTGACACCAGCTCGCTTGTGAACTCGTAAAAACACGAAATGAATGAACCGTATTCAAAGCAGGAGTACACAAGATATCTTTTAAATGTACCCGACTGTCAATATAGAGTGCATTTTATTTTCGTAACTTTCTCCTTCTTGTTATCCGCAATTCATATGGCACATTTCATATATTTGTCCATTACTAAGAAACCTACCAGAGCAATTCGTAACATATACAAATGAATACAAAGACGAAACTGAATAACGCGAACTCTACGTAATTAATAAGATCGTACAAACAAAATACATTTAGAGAAAATGTACGGACAGCCATGACTACTAGCTGAAAAATAATTATGCTTTTATGAATGTTTTAGAGACTTTCCAACTTCTCTCTCTCTCTTTTTAATCGTACCTGGCATACACTTTCTTTAATTATTCGGTACAGCTCAAGGTTGTATGTAGCGACGACCACAGCAAGTAGAAATAGCCTTGAAACCGGTGAAATTGCAGAGGATGTTCACATGGAGCTCAAGCAGCCCGCTCTGAAGGCAACCTGTGGAGCTCCACCGCGCCCAAGCGTGACACACCACCAGCGGCTCTCTTGTGAACTCCAAGGAATATGGTGCGACGCACTGTATTCAAATAGGTAGTTCACAAGAAAAGTCAATTTGTGTCCCCGGCCTTCAGTGTGGGTTGCTCTGTTGTTGTGTCATAAGTGATATTACGTATGCCATCACCGTTCTTACGTATAGGTGAATTACATGGAATTAATACGGCCACACTACTGTCAGAATGACTCAATATTTTGCGACATTTTCCTGGGCTACTTTAATGTTATATTTTTACTCACGTTTCTACTTTGATTTATTAATAGTGGTACCTCAAGTCACGAGCTCGAATTAGAGGCGGACGTTATCACCCAATCGCTGGTTCAAATACCAAAATAATAAATTCTAATGAAGTCCGATTAGAGTCCCCTGAGTCAGCTGGTGAGCACTATTTTAACGGTGTAGAGTACCTCTGAAGGCTTCACAGCACGGCCAACGTGAACACCAGCTCTGTTAAAACGAAATGAATGAACGTATTCAAGCAAGGATCCAGATATCTTTAAAGCCGACCGCATAAGGTGCATTATATTTCCGTATCATTCTTGTTGTATCCAAATTCTTGGGAATTTCTATTGTCATTACAAAGAAACTACCACATTCTACATACAAATGAATACCGAACAAAGTGAATAACCGAATTCCGTAATTAATAAGTCTACAAATAAATACATCCAAACAAAATATAAATTCAAATGAAAAACAGATGATGACAGCCACTTCATGTAATTATACAGTTCTTTAACGAAACTAAATACATTTAAGAGAAAATGTGCGACAGCCATGACTATAGCTGAAAAAAAATTAAGCTTTATTGAATGAGGCAAGATTGCTTTCTCTGTCTCTGTAATCGTACCTGTAATACACTTTCTTTTATTATTCGTAAAGCTCAGTTGTATGCGAAGGCCGCAGCAAGTAGAGATAGCCTTGAAACCGGTGAAATTGCAGAGGATGTTCACATGGAGAGCAAGCAGCCCGCTCTGAGGCAACCTGTGGAGCTCCACGCGCCCCAAAGCGTGACACACCACCCAGCGGTCTCTTGTGAACTCCAAGGAATATGGTGCGAACGCACTGTATTAAAACAGGTAGTTACAAGAAAAGTCAATTTGTGTCCCCGGCCTTCAGTGTGGTTGCTCTGTTGTTGCTCATAAGTGATATTACGTAGCCATCACCGTTCTTCCGTATAGGGAATTCTGGAATTAATACGCCCACTACTGTCAGAATGACTCAATATTTTGCGACATTCTCCTGGGCTACTTTAATGTTATATTTTACTCACGTTTCTACTTTGATTTATTAATAGTGGTACCTCAAGGTCACGAGCTCGAAATAGAGGCGGACGTTATCACCCAATCGCTGGATCCAATACCAAAATAATAAATTCTAATGAAGGTCCGATTGGATGACAGTGTCCCCCTCGACGTCCAGCTCGTGGCCATGAGGCGCAACTATGTTTAAATCGGAGTGTAGAGCAGTACTCTCTGAAGGCTTCACAGAACACCACCGCGCCCCAAAATCGTGACACACCAGCTCGCTTGTGAACTCCTAAGAAACACGAAATGAATGAACCGTATTCAAAGCAGGGAGTTCACAAGTTACCTTTTAAATGTACCCGACCGTCAATATAGAGTGCATTATATTTCCGTATATTTCTCTTTGTTGTCATCCACAATTCATATGGGCACATTTCGTATATTTGTCGATTACAAAGAAACCTACCACAGCAATTCGTAACATACACAAATGAATACCGAAGACGAAAGTGAATAACGCGAACTACACGTAATTAATAAGTTCGTACAAATAAAATACATCCAATACCAAAATAATAAATTCTAATGAAGCTCCGATTGGATGACAGTGTCCCCTTCGATGTCCAGCTCGTGGCCGTTAGGCGCAACTATGTTTAAATCGGAGTGTAGAGCGGTACTCTCTGAAGGCTTCCACAGAATTCACAGCGCCCCAAAGCGTGACACACCAGCTCGCTTGTGAACTCGTAAGAAACACGAAATGAATGAACCGTATTCAAAGCAGGGAGTACACAAGATATCTTTTAAATGTACCCGACTGTCAATATAGAGTGCATTTTATTTTCGTATCTTTCTCCTTCTTGTTATCCGCAATTCATATGGGCACATTTCATATATTTGTCCATTACTAAGAAACCTACCAGAGCAATTCGTAACATATACAAATGAATACAAAAGACGAAATGAATAACGCGAAAATACATTTAAAGAAAATGTACGGACAGCCATGACTACTAGCTGAAAAATAATTATGCTTTTATGAATGTTTTAGAGACTTTCCAACTTCTCTCTCTCTCTTTTTAATCGTACCTGGCATACACTTTCTTTAATTATTCGGTACAGCTCAAGGTTGTATGTAGCGACGGCCACAGCAAGTAGAAATAGCCTTGAAACCGGTGAAATTGCAGAGGATGTTCACATGGAGCGCAAGCAGCCCGCTCTGAAGGCAACCTGTGGAGCTCCACCGCGCCCCAAAGCGTGACACACCACCCAGCGGCTCTCTTGTGAACTCCAAGGAATATGGTGCGAACGCACTGTATTCAAATAGGTAATTTACAAGAAAAGTCAATTTGTGTCCCAGGCCTTCAGTGTGGGTTGCTCTGTTGTTGTGTCATAAGTGATATTACGTATGCCATCACCGTTCTTACGTTTTGGTGAATTACATGGGAATTAATACGGCCACACTACTGTCAGAATGACTCAATATTTTGCGACATTTTCCTGGGCTACTTTAATGTTATATTTTTACTCACGTTTCTACTTTGATTTATTAATAGTGGTACCTCAAAGTCACGAGCTCGATTTAGAGGCGGACGTTATCACCCAATCGCTGGTTCCAATACCAAAATAATAAATTCTAATGAAGCTCCGATTGGATGACCGTGTCCCCTTCGACGTCCAGCTCGTGGCCGTGAGGCGCAACTATGTTTAAATCGGAGTGTAGAGCAGTACTCTCTGAAGGCTTCAACAAGCACTGCACCGCGCCCCAAAGCGTTACACACCAGCTCGCTTGTAAAGAAACACGAAATTAATGAACCAGCAAGGGGATCGCAAGATATCTTTTGAATAAGTCCCGGATCGTCAGTATAGGGTGCATTATATTTCCGTATCTTTCTATTTGTTTTTATCCGCAATTCGTATAGGCACATTTCGTATATTTGTCGATTACAAAGAAACCTACCAGAGCAATTCGTAACATACACAAATAAATACCGAAGACGAAAGTGAATAACGCGAACTTTACGTAATTAATAAGTTCGTACAAATAAAATACATTTAAAGAAAATGTGGGGACAGCCATGACTACTAGCTGAAAAATAATTACGCTTTAATGAATGAGGCGAAGACTTTCCACCTTCTCACTCTCTCTCTGTAATCGTACCTAGAATACACTTTCTTTTATTATTCGGTAAAGCTCAAGATTGTATGTAGCGAAGGCCGCAGCAAGTAGAGATAGCCTTGAAACCGGTGAAATTGCAGAGGATGTTCACATGGAGAGCAAGCAGCCCGCTCTGAAGGCAACCTGTGGAGCTCCACCGCGCCCCAAAGCGTGACACACACCAGCGGCTCTCTTGTGAACTCAAGGAATATGGTGCAAACGCACTGTATTAAAACAGATAGTTCACAAGAAAAGTCAATTTGTGTCCCCGGCCTTCAGTGTAGGTTGCTCTGTTGTTGCCTCATAAGTGATATTACGTACGCCATCACCGTTCTTCCGTATAGGCGAATGGCATAGGAATTAATACGGCCACACTACTGTCAGAATGACTCAATATTTTGCGACATTCTCCTGGGCTACTTTAATGTTATATTTTTACTCACGTTTCTACTTTGATTTATAAATAGTGGTACCTCAAGGTCACGAGCTCGAATGAGAGTGGGACATTATCACCCAATCGCTAGCTCCAATACCAAAATAAAAAATTCTAATGAAGCTCCGATTGGATGACAGTGTCCCCTCGACGTCAGCTCGTGGCTGAACACAACTATGTTTAAATCGGAGTGTAGAACAGTACTCACTGAAGGCTTCCACAGAAAACCACCGCGCCCCAAATCGTGACACACCAGCTCGCTTGTGAACTCCTAAGAAACACGAAATGAATGAACCGTATTCAAAGCAGGGAGTTCACAAGTTACCTTTTAAATGTACCCGACCGTCAATATAGAGTGCATTATATTTCCGTATATTTCTCTTTGTTGTTATCCGCGATTCATATGGGCACATATCGTATATTTGTCGATTACAAAGAAACCTACCACAGCAATTCGTAACATACACAAATGAATACCGAAGACGAAAGTGAATAACGCGAACTTCACGTAATTAATAAGTTCGTACAAATAAAATACATCCAATACCAAAATAATAAATTCTAATGAAGCTCCGATTGGATGACAGTGTCCCCTTCGATGTCCAGCTCGTGGCCGTTAGGCGCAACTATGTTTAAATCGGTGTAGAGCGGTACTCTCTGAAGGCTTCCACAGAATTCACAGCGCCCCAAAGCGTGACACACCAGCTCGCTTGAACTCGTAGAAACACGAAATGAATGAACCGTATTCAAAGCAGGAGTACACAAGATATCTTTTAAATGTACCCGACTGTCAATATAGAGTGCATTTTATTTCGTATCTTTCTCCTTCTTGTTATCCGCAATTCATATGGGCACATTTCATATATTTGTCCATTACTAAGAAACCTACCAGAGCAATTCGTAACATATACAAATGAATACAAAAGACGAAACTGGGGGGGGGGGGGGGGGGGGGGGGGGGGGGGGGGGGGGGGGGGGGGGGGGGGGGGGGGGGCCCCCCCCCCCCCCCCCCCCCCCCCCCCCCCCCCCCCCCCCCCCCCTCCTCCTTCGACGTCCAGCTCGTGGCCGTGAGGCGCAACTATGTTTAAATCGGAGTGTAGAGCAGTACTTCTGAAGGCTTCAACAAGCACTCCACCGCGCCCCAAAGCGTTACACACCGGCTCGCTTGTAAAGAAACACGAAATGAATGAACCGTATTCAAAGCAAGGGGATCACAAGATATCTTTGAATAAGTCCCTGATCGTCAGTATAGGGTGCATTATATTTCCGTATCTTTCTTTTGTTGTTATCCGCAATTCGTATAGGCACATTTCGTATATTTGTCCATTACAAAGAAACCTACCAGAGCAATTCGTAACATATACAAATGAATACAAAAACGAAACTGAATAACGCGAACTTCACGTAATTAATAAGTTCGTACAAATAAAATACATTTAAAGAAAATGTGGGACAGCCATGACTACTAGCTGAAAAAATTACGCTTTATTGAATGAGGCGAAGACTTTGCACCTTCTCACTCTGTCTCTGTAATCGTACCTAGAATACACTTTCTTTAATTATTCGGTAAAGCTCAAGATTGTGTGTAGCGACGGCCGCAGCAAGTAGAGATAGCCTTGAAACCGGTGAAATTGCAGAGGATGTTCACATGGAGAGCAAGCAGCCCGCTCTGAAGGCAACCTGTGGAGCTCCACCGCGCCCAAAGCGTGACACACACCCAGCGGCCTCTTGTGAACTCCAAGGGAAAATGGTGCAAACGCACTGTATTAAAACAGATAGTTCACAAGAAAAGTCAATTTGTGTCCCCGCCTTCAGTGTAGGTTGCTCTGTTGTTGCCTCATAAGTGATATTACGACGCCATCACCGTTCTTCCGTATAGGCGAATTGCATGGAATTAATACGGCCACACTACTGTCAGAATGACTCAATATTTGCGACATTCTCCTGGGCTACTTTAATGTTATATTTTACTCACGTTTCTACTTTGATTTATAAATAGTGGTACCTCAAGGTCACGAGCTCGAATTAGAGGCGGACGTTATCACCCAATCGCTGGATCAAATACCAAAATAATAAATTCTAATGAAGGTCCGATTGATGACAGTGTCCCCTCGACGTCCAGCTCGTGGCCATGAGGCGCAACTATGTTTAAATCGGAGTGTAGAGCAGTACTCACTGAAGGCTTCCACAGAAAACCACCGCGCCCCAAATCGTGACACACCAGCTCGCTTGTGAACTCCTAAGAAACACGAAATGAATGAACCGTATTCAAAGCAGGAGTTCCAAGTTATCTTTTAAATGTATCCGACCGTCAATATAGAGTGCATTATATTTCCGTATATTTTCTTTGTTGTCATCCACAATTCATATGGGCACATTTCATATATTTGTCGATTACAAAGAAACCTACCACAGCAATTCGTAACATACACAAATGAATACCGAAGACGAAAGTGAATAACGCGAACTTCACGTAATTAATAAGTTCGTACAAACAAAATACATCAATACCAAAATAATAAATTCTAATGAAGCTCCGATTGGATGACAGTGTCCCCTTCGATGTCCAGCTCGTGGCCGTTAGGCGCAACTATGTTTAAATCGGAGTGTAGAGCGGTACTCTCTGAAGGCTTCCACAGAATTCACAGCGCCCCAAAGCGTGACACACCAGCTCGCTTGTGAACTCGTAGAAACACGAAATGAATGAACCGTATTCAAAGCAGGAGTACACAAGATATCTTTTAAATGTACCCGACTGTCAATATAGAGTGCATTTTATTTTCGTATCTTTCTCCTTCTTGTTATCCGCAATTCATATGGGCACATTTCATATATTTGTCCATTACTAAGAAACCTACCAGAGCAATTCGTAACATACACAAATGAATACCGAAGACGAAAGTGAATAACGCGAACTTTACGTAATTTATAAGTTCGTACAAACAAAATACATTTAAAGAAAATGTACGGACAGCCATGACTACTAGCTGAAAAATAATTACGCTTTAATGAATGTTGTGGAGACTTTCTAACTTCTCTCTCTCTTTTTAATCGTACCTGGCATACACTTTCTTTAATTATTCGTACAGCTCAAGGTTGTATGTAGCGACAGGCCAAGCAAGTAGAGATAGCCTTGAAACCGGTGAAATTGCAGAGGTTCACATGGAGAGCAAGCAGCCCGCTCTGAAGGCAACCTGTGGAGCTCCACCGCGCCCCAAAGCGTGACACACCACCCAGCGGCTCTCTTGTGAACTCCAAGGAATATGGTGCGAACGCACTGTATTCAAATAGGTAATTTACAAGAAAAATCAATTGTGTGCCCCGCCTTCAGTGTGGTTGCTCTGTTGTTGTGTCATAAGTGATATTACGTATGCCATCACCGTTCTTACGTATAGGTGAATTACATGGAATTAATACGGCCACACTACTGTCAGAACGACTCTATATTTTGCGACATTTTCCTGGGCTACTTTAATGTTATATTTTTACTCACGTTTCTAGTTTGATTTATTAATAGTGGTCCTAAGGTCACGAGCTCATTAGAGGTGGACGTTATCACCCAATCGCTGGTTCAATACCAAAATAATAAATTCTAATGAAGCTGATTGATGACGTTCCCTTGACGTCCAGCTCGTGGCCTGAGGCGCAACTAGTATAAATCGTGTAGAGCAGTATCTCTGAAGGCTCACAAGCACTGCACGCGCCCCAAGCGTTACACACCACTCGCTAAAGAAACACGAAATGAATTGAACCAGCAAGGGATCGCAAGTATCTTTGAATAAGTCCCGGATCGTCAGTATAGGGTGCATTATATTCGATCTTTCTTTGTTTTATCCCAATTCGTATAGGCAATTTCGTATATTTGTCGATTACAAAAACCTACCAGAGCAATTCGTAACATACACAAATAATTGAAGACGAAAGTGAATAAGGAACTTTACTAATTAATAAGTTCGTAAAACAAAATACATTTAAAGAAAATGTCGACAGCATGACTAAGCTAAAAATAATTACGCTTTAATGAATGTTGGAGAACTTTCAACTTCTCTCCGTCTCTTTAATCGTACCTGGCATACACTTTCTTTAATTATTGGTACAGCTCAAGGTTGTATGTGCGAGGCTGCAGCAAGTAGAGATAGCCGTAAACCGGTAAATTAGAGGATGTTCAATGGAGAGAAGAGCCCGCTCAAGGCAACCTGTGGACCCACCGCGCCCCAAAGCTGAACACCAGCGCTTCTTGTGAACTCCAAGAATATGGTGCAACGCACTGTATTCAAATAGGTAATTTACAAGAAAGTCAATTTGTGTCCCCGGCCTTCAGTGTGGGTTGCTCTGTTGTTGTGTCATAAGTGAATACATGCATTACCGTTCTACGTTTTGGTGAATTAATGGGAATTAATACGGCCATACTGTCAGAATGACTCAATATTTTCGACATTCTCCTGGGCTACTTAAGTTATATTTTTACTACGTTTCTACTTTGATTTATAAATAGTGGTACTCAAGTCACGAGTCGAATGAGAGTGAGAATTATCACAATCGCTAGTCAATACCAAAATAAAAATTAATGAGCGATTGATGACAGTGTCCCCTGATGTCAGCTCGGGCCGTTGGCAACTATTTTAAACGGGTAGCAGTACTTCTAGTCACAGAACTCCACCGCCATAGCCTGCCCAGCTCGCTTGTGAATCATAAGAACAGAATGAATGAACCGTATTCAAAGCAGAGTTCAAAGATATCAATTGACCGTCAATATAGGTGCTTATATTTCGTATCTTCTTTGTTGTTATCCGCGTTCATATGGGCATATCGTATATTGTCGAACAATACAACATCGGACAGCCATGACTACTAGCTGAAAAATAATTACGCTAATGAATGTTGTGGAGACTTTCTAACTTCTCTCTCTCTCTCTCTCTTTAATCGTACCTGGCATACACTTTCTTTAATTATTCGGTACAGCTCAAGGTTGTATGTAGCGACGGCCGCAGCAAGTAGAGATAGCCTTGAAACCGGTGAAATTGCAGAGGTTCACATGGAGAGCAAGCAGCCCGCTCTGAAGGCAACCTGTGGAGCTCCACCGCGCCCCAAAGCGTGACACACCACCCAGCGGCTCTCTTGTGAACTCCAAGGAATATGGTGCGAACGCACTGTATTCAAATAGGTAATTTACAAGAAAAGTCAATTTGTGTCCCCGGCCTTCAGTGTGGGTTGCTCTGTTGTGTCATAAGTGATATTACGTATGCCATCACCGTACTTACGTATAGGTGAATTACATGGGAATTAATACGCCACACTACTGTCAGAATGACTCAATATTTTGCGACATTTTCCTGGGCTACTTTAATGTTATATTTTTACTCACGTTTCTACTTTGATTTATTAATAGTGGTACCTCAAAGTCACGAGCTCGATTTAGAGGCGGACGTTATCACCCAATCGCTGGTTCCAATACCAAAATAATAAATTCTAATGAAGCTCGATTGATGACCGTGTCCCTTCGACGTCAGCTCGTGGCCGTGAGGCGCAACATGTTAAATCGGGTGTAGAGCAGTACTCTCTGAAGGCTTCAACAAGCACTGCACCGCGCCCCAAAGCGTTACACCAGCTCGCTTGTAAAAACACGAAATGAATGATCCAGCAGGATCGCAAGATATCTTTTGAATAAGTCCCGATCGTCAGTATAGGGTCATTATATTTCCGTATCTTTCTATTTGTTTTATCCGCAATTCGTATGCACATTTCGTATATTTGTCGATTACAAAGAACCTACCAGAGCAATTCGTAAAATACACAAATAAATACGAAGACGAAAGTGAATAACGAACTTTACGTAATTATAGTTCACAAACAAAATACATTGAAAATGTACGGACAGCCTTGACTACTAGCTGAAAAATAATTATGCTTTATGAATGTTTTGAGACTTTCCAACTTCTCTCTCTTTTAATCGTACCTGGCATACACTTTCTTTAATTATTCGGTACAGCTCAAGGTTGTATGTAGCGACGGCCGCAGCAAGTAGAGATAGCCTTGAAACCGGTGAAATTGCAGAGGTTCACATGGAGAGCAAGCAGCCCGCTCTGAAGGCAACCTGTGGAGCTCCACCGCGCCGCAAAGCGTGACACACCACCCAGCGCTCTCTTGTGAACTCAAGAATATGGTGCGAACGCACTGTATTCAAATTGGTAGTTCACAAGAAAAGTCAATTTGTGTCCCCGGCCTTCAGTGTGGGTTGCTCTGTTGTTGTGTCATAAGTGATATTACGTATGCCATCACCGTTCTTATGTATAGGTGAATTACATGGGAATTAATACGGCCACACTACTGTCAGAATGACTCAATATTTTGCGACATTTTCCTGGGCTACTTTAATGTTATATTTTTACTCACGTTTCTACTTTGATTTATTAATAGTGGTACCTCAAAGTCACGAGCTCGATTTAGAGGCGGACGTTATCACCCAATCGCTGGTTCCAATACCAAAATAATAAATTCTAATGAAGCTCCGATTGGATGACCGTGTCCCCTTCGACGTCCAGCTCGTGGCCGTGAGGCGCAACTATGTTTAAATCGGAGTGTAGAGCAGTACTCTCTGAAGGCTTCAACAAGCACTGCACCGCGCCCCAAAGCGTTACACACCAGCTCGCTTATAAAGAAACACGAAATGAATGAACCGTATTCAAAGCAAGGGGATCGCAAGATATCTTTCGAATAAGTCCCGGATCGTCAGTATAGGGTGCATTATATTTCCGTATCTTTCTCTTTGTTGTTATCCGCAATTCGTAACATACACAAATAAATACCGAAGACGAAAGTGAATAAAACTTCACGTAATTAAAAGTTCGTACAAAAAATTAACCAAAATAATAAATTCAATGAAGCTCCGATTGGATGACAGTGTCCCCTTCGATGTCCAGCTCGTGGCCGTTAGGCGCAATATGTTTAAATCGGAGTGTAGAGCAGTACTCTCTGAAGGCTTCCACAGAACTCCACCGCGCCCCATAGCCTGACACACCAGCTCGCTTGTGAACTCATAAGAAGCACGAAATGAATGAACCGTATTCAAAGCAGGGAGTTCACAAGATATCTTTTAAATGTACCCGACCGTCAATATAGAGTGCATTATATTTCCGTATCTTTCTCTTTGTTGTTATCCGCGATTCATATGGGCACATATCGTATATTTGTCGATTACAAAGAAACCTACCAGAGGAATCTGTAACATATACAAATGAATACAAAAGACGAAACTGAATAACGCGGACTTCACTTAATAAGTTTATACAAATAAAATACATAAAGAAAATGTACGGACAGTCATGAGTACTAGCTGAAAAATAATAACGCTTGAATGAATGTTGTAGACTCTCCAATCTCTCTGTCTCTGTCTCTCTCTCTGTCTCTCTCTGTCTCGCTCTCTTTCTCTCTCTGTCTCGCTCTCTGTCTCTCTCTCTGTTCTCTCTCTGTCTCTCTCTCTGTCTGTCTGTCTGTCTTCTCCCTCTGTCTCTCTCTCTGTCTCTCTCTCTATCTCTCTCTGTCTCTCTCTCTGTCTCTCTCTCTCTGTCTCTCTCTCTCTGTCTCTCTCTCTGTCTGTCTGTCTGTCTGTCTGTGTGTGTAATCGTACCTAGAATACACTTTCTTTAATTATTCGGTAAAGCTCAAGATTGTGTGTAGCGACGGCCGCAGCAAGTAGAGATAGCCTTGAAACCGGTGAAATTGCAGAGGATGTTCACATGGAGAGCAAGCAGCCCGCTCTGAAGGCAACCTGTGGAGCTCCACCGCGCCCCAAAGCGTGACACACCACCCAGCGGCTCTCTTGTGAACTGCAAGGAATATTGTGCGAACGCACGGTATTCCAACAGGTAGTTCACAAGAAAAGTCAATTTGTGTCGCTGGCCTTCAGTGTGGGTTGCTCTGTTGTTGCCTCATAAGTGATATTACGTACGCCATCACCGTTCTTACGTGTAGGTGAATTGCATGGGAATTAATATAGTCAAACTACTGTCAGAATGACTCAATATTTTGCGACGCCTCCCGAGGCTACTTTTATGTTCTATTTGTATCTGGAAATTTATAGTAAATAGAATTCCAAACCTAATATAGGTGCCTACTCAACCTTCGTTTATAGAAATATATTACGTAAAAAGTATGGATAAATTCGTTTCGAAAGTTCGGTGCTTAAGTATTATTATTACTAGATTAGGTTGAATTATCATATATCAGGTGAATCAAACGGTAACTATTTTTGTTTTTCGGAAAGGTAGAGGAGTAATTCTCATAGTTCCGCCGGATTGTATGTCTTGAATACCAAAATGTTCTTTTCTACAATTCTTTCAGTATGTTCTGGAAAGATTGTTTGTCACGACTTCTAGAATTTAGTGGGAAATATAGTTATTCAAATTATCGTTCCCATGTTGTTGCGGCAGGAAATATTATTCCTTGACAAAGCCTTCGAATGGATAAGAGCCCAAAATTTATTGCTTTTTTACCCTTGAAAATTATTTTATTACATGGAAGCGTTTTTTTAAATTCAAAATTCAAGTAGTATATGACTTAGTGTAGGGATCACAGAATTTTGATAACGTGCACAGAATTCACTTCTCCGCATAGCACGTCATACACACTTTTAACTGTTTTTTTGATGTAAAATAAATAGATCCGGCTTGTTAGGATTTTTGATATGGTGACGAAACGAACTCATAAATATTCTTTCTTTTGTTTCTTGAGAATGTCTGTGGCAATATCCAGGGAAATATTTTTTTTAACAAATCTTCCATGGTGGCATAATAACGTCATTCCCTACTTCACATGTCACCCACATCTTTCCGGGAGATGGATTAAGCGACGTGACGACCTCAAACGGCTTGTCTGTTTCATAACTATCTCCTGAAAGGCGCGTCATTTCAAAGGATTCGTGCTTACCCTCCGACGGTATGTTGCTTGGATGCGAGCCAATACGAGTGTTGCTTGCATGGTGAAAACTATACTCTGGCGCCAAGAATGAACGAATGATTGTGCGTTACCTCACTGCGAAAAAGTTTTAGAATGTCTTAGAACCTCTTCACACAACCATGCTTATAAACATTACAGTAATACATCTGAGATGAATTGAAGGGGTTTTCGTAGAATTTTTGGAGTGAAGTACGAAGTACCTGACTCCTCAATGTTTATGTGCAGCATCAAAAAAGTTACAATTTGAGAACGGGAAGTCATTTAAATGCTGTTGTTCTGCGTTACTCCGTGATATTGCGTAGCCTTGGCATCCTCACAGCTTGCGCGATGCTCGTGTTAGCTCCAGCCAACATGCCCGTCCGTGCCTATGTAATCATCGGCTACTTCCTAAGTGCTCGGCGACATGTTCTGAATAATAAGCTCGATAAGGCAACCGCATACAAATTTGAAGAATTCACATTTGTGTTGCCACGTCCTACATGATCAGAGTTGTAGTTGACTAGAACCCGCTAGAGGACCAACTATTTTACCCAAACATACACAATGATGTAGAATACGAAATTCTGAATTGGGAGCAGACATTTTCTGTGTTAATAAAATATGTAGTAAAATATTTAATCGCGGAAATTGCTGAATCAACGATACTAAAACAGCTTTGTAAAGAAGACTATATTTACCGTTAAAATCAACACTCTACTTCAGAATTTTACCCAATAACTGCAGGACTACCACAAGGATCAGTACTTTCTCCAACATTATTCAATATTCAAGGGGAGTCCGAAGCTTTCGGGAGTTATTGTCTGCTGTTGTAAGCTGCTGCTACTACTACAAAATTTATACACATGACATACCAATTCACGCTAATTCCAATATTGCATTATACGCGGATGACACGATGTTCTGCAAATTCTGATATCTTAGTAGCGAAAGATTAAATCCAAAATCATCTAAATGAGTACATAAACTGGACACAGAATTGGAGAGTTAAAATTAACCCAGATCAAAGTGACGCAAAAATCTTCACCCCTTGTAGACCACGAATTCCAAAACTGAGTTATCAATACTAGGAACGAAAATACCTTGGGTATCCTCACCAGTAAAATACCTTGGCATTTTATTTGATAAAGGATTAATATGGAAACCGCACATCAATTCGGTAGCAAATAAAGCAAAAGCAAAAATTTCAAAATTATTTCCAATACTAAACCAGCGCTCTAGATTGAAAATCGAATGCCTACTGCTAAGATTCAAATCATTTATCCTTCCCTACCATAACCTATGGATGCTCGATCTGGGGAGGTGCAGCTCCTAGCAATATTAACAAAATTAAAATAATCCAAAATATATTTCTAAGAAATACTCTAAATATCCCCGGTTCATTACCAATGAACAAATTAATCGAGAATTAAAAATTACATAACTAGAAGAAACCATAGCTAAATTAGCTAACAATTTTTACAACAATCTGCATACCTCACCAAGTACCATCATTTTTAACATGGGGACAAAATGCGGTCCACCCACGCATAAAGTCAAGATTTCCCGAAGACAGATTCAAACCTCCGTAAAGCACTATACCCTCAGCTCCTTAACATAATCATACTCCTTCCTCTTCATAATTAACAATCAAATTTAATCAATAATTATGTCAGAGTTCAAACCTCACTTATCTCATGGATGGCCAATCCAAAAATCTCATATACTAATCTTAGGTATTTTTAAAACTCTTGAAAGACTGTATTATCGAACAAGAAGAAATACATTTTTTAAAAAAGACGACTATTACCACGTCAGTTCTAGTTATTCAAAATTGAAATTTGTTATGGCCGATAAATTTCTGTTGAACTTCACTTTATAATTCAGACATTTTTCAGAAAATATTTGGGATTAATTAACATTTAGGAAATACGTTTATGCCCCGCACTTTTCACGCACTTTGTTTTTCGAATATCACCAGTGCTGATTCACCCTTGGAAGTTAATGTTCGAGCAAAATCGCCAATTCTAACGGTTTCGGTTATACATACGAAACAAATATAAAATTAATATTATAATTTAATCAACGCCTAAGTGATAGGCTGACGTCGTGGTGTCACCGAAACGGGTGATTGCGTTTCTCGCTGCCTTTTGGTAGCATGTTGCTTGCGCTAGAGAAAGCACGCGCGGCTAGCAGTACGCCCACGCTCGCCCGCCCGACGCGACGACTGCCGGGGCCGCCGAAAAAAGGCGTGCGAGCCGCGCGTCAGAAACCGCCGCACACGTGCTGACCCGGGCTTGGGCCCGAGGCGGAACCTGAGCCCAGTCCTGTGGACAGGGGAGAGCGAGGAACGGCATCGCCGGTCCCCCTACTACCTATACGTCGAATTTTGTATAGTAGCCGGTGGCATTAGGTTATTGTTACGCCTTCCGCCTTATACAATGAATCTTTTTTAAAATTGGTAAGCACATTTCTGAAGTCACGAGTCCCGTTGAGGACATTCGCGAATTAATTATTCATTTTATAAGGCAGGAGGCGTAACAATGACCTAATGTCATTGGCCACCTAACGCCATTGATCATTGACCAAAAATCACTCCATATGTCATATTAAACATTACTCATAACGTTATCAGAGAGATTATTCAATTAGTAGATTATGAAAATTCTTCTCAAGGTAAAGAAAACACAGTTTTTCTTGCAATTCGAACAAATTAACAGGGTAAATACTCGTAGCTGCTATGGGATTAGGTCGTGTTCCATCGCACACGCTGCAGTCTGGTCACTGTGGACGCTGCCTTGCAGTATAGAGTTCGCGGCAGACACGCCAAAATAAACAACGTGCGGGGCCGCGGAGGCGGTGGCTTCCGGTCCACGGGACCGCGTCGCCAGGCCCCACCCGCTGTCTCCAACCGCGCCCCCGTCCCCGCGGCCAGTGTGCTTGCTTCCCAGCCCGCTCAGGAGCGCAGCGTAGGGTTTCAGGTTCTCGCAACGCTTCGCTGGGAATCGCGGACGCCACCGCCCGCGAGCCGAACTGCCCTACGGATCTTCGCGGCTTGGCCACGTGATCGTATGTCAAACGCTTCCAAATGGTGGCTGCTGGAGAAATGCGTTGCGAAGTAAGGAGGTTAACTTCTCCGACCGCACCGCCAGCGATTTCTCACGTTCTCTCTGTTTTTCACTTAAGGAATAATTATATATTTACTACGAAATAGCTTCTCGAAGAACGGAGAATTATGCAAATTGGGACGATGTCAATATGTTAAAAAGTTTAGTAAGAATCGGTAGTACATTCTCTTGTATGAATTTGTAACAGAAGTACTACGAATGCACGTAAAATTGACGATCAGACGAACGTATCGAGTAATTTTAGTAATTTTCATCTAAAGAAGTGAACATTGCTTTTGATCAAATAAATATACTACATGCGTATTAAGTATACGAAATGTACTTCATATTGTTGATAATTGAGTTGATGTTTGATAAGTTGTCTAAAAATCAGTGGCCGTTTCTACGAAAATACACCTGTGTTTTGTCAGCAATGGCGGAGCTACATTTCCCAGCGACTGGGAGAAAAATTTCAAACCCCACTGTCCCAAGCATAAAGTATAGTTATAAGATAACGTAATTTTAGACACTTTAAAACACGAATCTGTTTGAATAAAAGTTTATAGTTTAAAATAGGCTAAAGATGATGGCTAATGTGCTTCAGCATCGCAGCACTTTCGGACTAACCGCCGTCATAGCTAAAAATATACGTCAATGAAGAGTAATATAGGTTACAGTATTGCACAAGATCGCGCCGCATTGTTGTGGAAAGCCGAGGGGCATGCTGCGAACTTCCGGCTCTGGTTGTAACAACATGTACAAGAATCTGTGCGACTGAGCGCTTCGCGTGACGACTAGACGGGAGAAGAGCGAATGACGGAAACACAGATAGGAGAGAGAGAAAGAGCGCGCACCGCAGCTGACGCACAAAAAGAGGGGAAAAAAGAAAATAAAAAGCCGTTCGTAGAGGCAACGCCGGCGCCGCTGCCGGCAGCTGGCTGGTATGTGGAAGTAATCAGCGCAGAAAACTCATACGGGACAAGGGCGACTTAAGCAGCCGCCGTGGTTGATACCCTGGTCAAGGCCTCGGGGTGTGCATCATCCTCACGTTGCAATGTATCTGAGTAACTCAGAGATTCAAGCCGGAACTCGGATAGTGAAACAAAACTATAGTTAATTATAGACTACATCTGAATGAAAACAAAAGCGGAATAGATACTAAAACAAATGTTTGATATTAAAAGTAATGCGCGAACATATTTCTGTTTTGTTTATTTGTTGTTGATACACATTTTACTGGTAGCAATTATTTTCTATAAACTTTCATCTGTTAAAAATCTTATATGTTCCCTAATGTATTATGTATGGAAATAAAACGCGTATGTATAGTGTACTAAATTGATCGGTGGCACATGAACATGTTACATACAATTTGGAAGCGTAATAGTAATCCGATACCGCGTAGCGATAACAGTTGATCATTTCTTTTAGTGGCTAAAACTATGTACTTAATGATTTTCGGAAGTACTATAGTGCGCAGCACGCCATATATGTTTAAACACATTACACTTACTGAGTTCTTTCCAAAAACTAGAGTGTTGGGACAGCACATACTGTCTCGCATTATTGGAAATGGTTAAGTAATGTTTTAATTTCTGCCCTACTAACACCTCAGATATCCCTTGAAAAAGTCCGATTCAACCGATGTAAACGTAGCGCCTGTGGTACATAAGTGCATTTATTTCGATAGTCAGGAACAGCAGTCATTTCTTAATTTTACAAATGAAACAAACATGAATACATTTAACTACTACTGTATATACAGCACGTTACCCAGAAAAGTAAGAGTATTCGCAAAATTGAACATGACCGTATTTAAAGATGTTTATGATTAACAAATTCCATTAAAAATTTTTCTTCATAATTGTAGTTGTAGGAACGCCGAAAAAATGAGAACTTTTCCAATTTTAAAAAATTCAGGAATTTCAACTAAAATGAGGCATACACCATACCTTTACGATATTCGAGGACAACATTTAATAAAAAAAAATTGCAGTCATTTTTTGAAAATTATGAAAATGTCTGACGGGGCTTCTTGTAAAGTACCCCTAAAACTAAAATGTCGGTTTTAAATTCAAGGAGTTGCAACATCAAGCAGACAAGATTGGGAAATATCAGTTTTGGTGCTACGGTATAGCCGCTAGCGCTGATCACAGACGGACGGACATTTCGCCGTCAATCGATTTTTCGGTGTCAAGGACCTGCAAAATATGGATTATGATAACACAACGTGTTTAAGAAAGTAATGTTTTATATACATGGACAAGATTTATCCAGTTTTTCGTTACCAGGGATAGGGAATATGTTTTTCGGTCGAAAGTTTGCCGTTTCCCCCTCCCCCGCAGCATTACTTTCTGTATACTGCGTAAGCAGTAGCGAGAAAGTAATGTTTTATTTTATTTCGCCATAAAGAGATTCAATATACAAAACAGTTTTTATACCAAACACTGACGCACTTTCTCACCAGCACTTTCTCACCATGCCTGACGATCAACTTCTTCCTCACATTCTTCTGGGACGTGAAATCAAGTGGGATGCCGAGGAGTCTGCACCATCCGGTTTGTGGGAGGAGATTGACGAACTGCCGCAGCGAAAGGAGATCGAGAGTAGTCGTGGACAACCGGCTCACCGATTTCACATGAGGAAGCGCACACTAAATCTGGAAATGAATTATGGCTCCGCCGCGTACGCGATATACACGAAATTACCTTCCCTACCCGAGCGTCACTCACGAAACGACGGAGGTGAGGGTGGGGGCTAATTACTAGATGACGCAACATCTATCTTAAGAGTTCGTACCGCAATGCGGTTCCGGATAATGTGACAGAACGGGGGTAGTCGACTCGAACATTGGCGAAATAATGGCCTTTCTAACTACCGTTACCCTAACGAGTAATAAAATTGTAACTTCTATTAGGCTGTTAAATTTCGTTCGAAGATGTGGCACGAAGGTGGTTCTAAACCTAAAACATTAACATAACTTGGTAAAACACTGAACACCGGAAATATAATATTTCTTACATTAGCCCATTTACACCACTGGCACGGTAGCTCAGTGCATCAACAGATGTGACTGCAGCGCCTCTGGCCGGGAAGTCCTAGGTTCCAGTCCTGACGGCGGCAGGATTTGCGACACTAGCTTTTCAGTTAGGTCGAATTCGGTCCCTGACTGGAGGAGAATTCTAGCGGCCGGTTGCTCTGATCGGTAGTTTACCGTGGTTTCTCCGATCAACACAAGGCGTATACCGGAGCACTAACCTAACAAAACGGGCCACGGACCGCGCGCGATCTTTCTTTCCTCTTCCTTGTTCTATCCTCTCCCCTAACACACACATTTTTACTAACATGCACTACACTACCACATATTCCGGGAGACCGGTCGGGAACTTCGAGCATGTCCCGGCTGGGGCGGTGCCCCGCAGGTGGGACAGTCCTGGTTAGGGGGGACACCCCACTAGCTGACGGTAGGTCGGCGCCGGATCTCGCCATCCAGCGGGGGAAGATCACCGCCATCTCCTGAGAAAACACATGCACTACACTTATGGGACTAATGACCAAAGCAGTTGACGTGCCCGGAAACACGAAAAAATCAATCAATAAATACACCAATGGCAAATGAAATAAAAGTATAAAATTCGGAAACTCTCCAAACGAAATCGGCAGTGTTTTTCAAGGAAGTCGTTACACAAAGATCACTACATTCAATCACATACTTGTACATAAAAACTGTTTTCATTGTGAGATATACAGGAATGGCCACATAATTAGGTCCAAAGTAATAAATCTTTTAAAAAAATAAAAAAGGTAAATAAACATTTCAGTTCTTATATTATGCTGTTATTTTTTGTTTAATAATGATGTACAGGAACAACACTCGTTGAGATTCTAACTATATTTAATGGACTTCACTGTGAATCATGACTGGGCTGATAAATATGGATAAATGATTCTGAGTGATGAATGACTCCGATGAGACTGATGTGACTCTGCTGACTCGGAGTGATGATCTATTTGAGATAAGTGGTTCAAGAAACCAAGCACGCGACAATCACATTCACTTGGTGAAAACACCGTCGACTTTCCTGGAACACGAATCCGCAGACTTCGGACCCGCGTTCTTGGGCGAATCCTTTGCGTAACAGAGGCCGGCTGTGGCTACGTAAGGAAGAACCTTATTAATTAAGATTTTCCCACAACCACTTTTCCAAATATCCATGCCTTATGCGGGACTCGAACCCGCAGCCTTCGGCCCCGCGTACTTGGGCGATTCCCCAAGCCCCTGCGTCACCGAGGCCGGCTGTGGTTAAATGAGAAAGAGCCGTATCAATTAAGCATTTCCCCACAACCACTGTTTCAATTATCCATGCCTTATGCGGGACTCGAACCCGCAGCCTTCGGCCCCGCGTACTTGGGCGATTCCCCAAGCCCCTGCGTCACCGAGGCCGGCTGTGGTTAAATGAGAAAGAGCCGTATCAATTAAGCATTTCCCACAACCACTGTTTCAAATATCCATGCCTTATGCGGGACTCGAACCCGCAGCCTTCGGCCCCGCGTACTTGGGCGATTCCCCAAGCCCCTGCGTCACCGAGGCCGGCTGTGGTTAAATGAGAAAGAGCCGCATCAATTAAGCATTTCCCACAACCACTGTTTCAAATATCCATGCCTTATGCGGGACTAACCCGCGCCTCGGCCCCGCGTACTTGGGCGATTCCCCAAGCCCCTGCGTCACCGAGGCCGGCTGTGGTTAAATGAGAAAGAACCGTATCAATGAAGCAATTTTTCACAACAATTTTATCAAATATCCATGCCTTATGCGGGACTCGAACCCGCAGCCTTCGGCCCCGCGTACTTGGGCGATTCCCAAGCCCCTGCGTCACCGAGGCCGGCTGTGGTTAAATGAGAAAGAACCATATCAATGAAGCAATTTTTCACAACAATTTTATCAAATATCCATTCCTCATGCGGGACAGCCTTCGTTTTCGCACACTAGGGCGATGTCCGAAGTCTTGTGGTTCCAAAGCAGATTGCAATTTCATAAGGGAAAAGTTATTCTAGTTTGTAGGGGACCGTTAAAATATTAAAAGCTATAAAGCAATAATTAAAACTGAGCAGATTATATATATATATATATATATATATATATATATATATATATATATATATATATATTTCGCATATTTCTACCTTCTATTAACGTTCTTCCTTACGGTTATAAAAACATCTAAAATTGTTTCATTTTCTCGTCAATATCAAAGATTAATTAAATACAGTTAAAATCTTCGAAAATAGTGCTTCTGAATGACAATTAAATGAATCACTGAATGCATAACTGAATTGCTTTTTACTCTAGTATACCAAATATTAGGGTTAGAAGGAAGGCATAATTCACGTGGGCACTACTGTATGAAATGTATAATAGAATTGCTGACATTCGACCAAATGTTAATAAATTTGTGATCACACTAATCTGCCCTTGCCTATCTAATCGTTAATAATATTTTGGCTGCACTAACAGAACAATTTGATCTGTTTAGTTTTAGATGACTTGTATATTATTTACGTTACTCCCCCAAAATATTCGAAAAAAGTTTAAATGTTCTCCCCCACTAATGTTGCAACATTCGTTTGGAGAGTAAGGAGAGACCTAAAATTACATCCCGAAAAATGACAGGACGTATTATTAGTGAATGATAACAATGAATTACAAGAATTTACGAACGTAAACTAATATTTTTGAATGTTGTGCCTGAAGACCCTTAGTGAGATCGGTAGCAATTCTCGAAAAGTATTGGTTAAAGAGATTAGCCACTGTTGCCGGATCGTTCACATTTATATCGTTATATTTTAAAACAACATTCTCTACGGGTTTTCTAGTTGATTTGGTAGTATTTTTTATTATATTCCACATTGCTTTTGTTTTATTATTTGAGTTTAAAATATCCTGATCGTTTTCATTATTTTAGCCTCCTTATGACTTTTCGTAAAATGTTTAATTTTCTCTTTTTAATAGGAAAGCATGCGTTAAAGAGAAATGAAAGCTTTGAGAAAAATAAATTATATTTTTCATTTGTGTCATTAGCGTTATAAACTGCCTCCCATGATTCTTTCAGCAAGTAGTCCGTAAATAACTTTATGTTAACTGTAGTAAATGCTCGGCACATGCGTGTTTTATTTATTGTGTCAGTATTCATGTTATTAGTAATTGTAAGAATTTGTGCATCGTGGTCACTGTAACCTAGATTATTCGTTATTATTTCATATTTAGTTGTGGTTTTGTTAATTATAATTTGATCTATTGCTGTTTGTGATTTAAGAGTATTCCGTGTAGGTACGTTCACTGTAATATCTAAATTAAAAGAATGAATTAAGTTGAGAAACTGCTCTTTTCGTGGATTCGCTCAGAAAATCAATATTGAAATCTCCACATACAACAATGGATTTAAAAGAGAGATTACTAATTTTGTTCAGAGTTATCTCTAGATTTTCTACGAAATGGAAATAATCTAAAGCTTGCTTTGTTGGAGGTCTGTAGATGCAAAGTAAGATAATTTTGAGCGTAGTAAGATGTACAACTGTTATTTCAAAAACTTTTTCAACTGCATATAAATTGAATTCTGACAAGAAGGTAGAATCAATATTATTTCTTACATAAATACACGAACCTCCGTAAGCAGGGCCTTTATTTGATTCCCTTGCTCTACAATAAGATCCTGCAAGGTAAAAACTAGGAATTTGGAGTGTGTTTAGATCATTATGAGATAACCAATGTTCTGTAAAGCAAAGAACATCTAATTGACTGAGATCACACTCTAATGCTGCCTCGATAAATTCAATTTTATTTGAAAGAGATTGCACATTATGATGCATTATTTGAATCTTTTGCATGTACCTACACGGATGCTTTTCTGCTGCATCTGACTGTAGTTGCTATTTATTTATCTCATTTTACCTCGAGTGCGTGGTCGAAGGAAGTATCGTGTCCCAGCAGTGTTTGGAGGTGAGGAAGGAGGGGTGAAGATGTAGAGGAATGAATAATGGGAAAGGTAGTAAAGGTTAGGTGGAAGAGAACTAGGAGATGTAGGTGGGGAGGAATCATGGATAGGATACTGCTGAGGTGTAAGGATGTGTTTGGCAAGTTCTCTACCGAGTGCATGTTTTCCGACAAGGTTCAAGTGAAGACCATGCCGGGTGAAGTGTTTTTCTGAGAGAAAGTTAAGCTCAAATAATTTAACATGTGTGCCTCTCAGATGCAGTTTTAATTTGTTGTTTGCGTGTCTAATTTCTTTGCACAGTGTTGGTTTGTTGTACCAGAAGGGCAGAGTCGAGATTACAATGTTCGTGTTTTGGGCGGCACGTTGTAGTTTGTCAACATGTTGCTCAGGTGTATAGTGACCACCCAAATTGATGTCATTCTGCCCTCCTATGATGATAACCTCCCTTTTCAAATATTTACAACTTTCGTCAAAGAAAACATTCCTGACATGCGATTAACAGATCATATTATTAGTATGGGAATAGCACAGATGTTCTAACGAATCTTCACAGACTAGTCTTAATGGATAACAAACATTTTTATACCAAGAGGCATTGCATGGCTCGTTGTGAAGCGGGTTAACCTAACGATGTTCGATGAGCTTCACTGCAGCTACGGTTTTTGACCCTTAGACATAAGTCACATTATAAGCTCCAGATTGTTCACATGTACCTGGACTCACGTGAATACGAATTACTCGGTTTCTGTTATCCGTGTCTTGTCTGGCGTCTTCCGAGGACTTGCTTGCACGGCGGGAAGATTAGATAACGTATGTCTTTCGTTTGTGGGCGATAGAGCGGAGGACTTCTATGTTACGCAAGGCGTGAGTGTACATTTTGCTTGAGCCGCATATAACAGGCTATTGAAGGTAAACATTGTAGGTTTCTGATGAAGAGACTGAAGACAAAACGTTGCGTCAAAGCACGCGGAGCCGGCTTTTTCACGGTCCCTGGACAGGCGTATACGCGTAAAGTGATGTTCATCCATAAGAATACCGCCGAGTGGCATCATCATGGGCTTGTGCAACTTACGGACAGACGAGGAGGGAGATCCAGGAGGAGGAGAACGAGGAAATATGGGAGGAAAGCGAGAAAGTAGCGGCAATATTAACTTAAGTTTGTTTTATTATAACTATGTATTTTGGATGGCTTGTGATTTTAAGTTCTAATGGAAGATGTAAAACTTCTAATGAATTTGTTAACGCTCTTGGTTTACTATGTACTTGTAAGAAAGTATTGTAACGCTGCGACAGAAATCAGCGATTTTTCGGCAGAAAAACTCGAATTGTGGGGCCCTGATATCGAAAAAGTGGATAAATCGTGTTCTTATATCTGGTAAAATTCTTCCTCTAACGTACTATGTAGTCAGAATTCACGGTTGTCAGGTCCTTGATACCAAAAAATCTATTGACACACGTGTCTGTTTGTGCATGACGCTAGCGCCTAAACCGTTCAGATTATTTTCTCCAAAATTGATATTCCCCTATCGATCTGGACGAACTCCAGGCTTTGCGAACATGAAACGAATATTTAGATTGTTTGAGGTACTTCACACAACACCTCACGAACATTTTGAAAATCTCTTCGGACATGGCTCTAAATTTTTTATAACTTTTTTCTTGGAAAGCAAAAAGAACGCTTAAAAATGGCGTAGGTCTGATTTTCATTGAAATCTTTAAATTTTCGAAAATTGCAAAAGTTCAGAATTTTTTGGCGTCTTCCTACAACTATTTCTTGACGAAATCAGTTCTTTCAAAGTAGAACTTAAAATAATGGGGGGAACAGGAAGGGTGAATATATGTGTTAAACTGGTGGTGTAGGAGTAACGTGAATAGCTTACTGCGTTCGAATCTCAGCGTGGCTTAAAAAAAATCTGGATGGAAACACAATTTGCAGGTTCGTGTAGTATTATAATATTGGGTAGCCGTTACAAATAATGCGAGAAAGTATATGCTGTGGAGCATTTATTTTTACATTGGATTCGTGTTCAGCGACTAAACTCTATGATACATATTTTGGGGCCAAAAACATTAAATACAAGAATGAATCATTCAGACATCACAAAAGTACGGTTTTTACGTTAATTCTCATTTAAATTTCAACCTCTCGGTATCTCGGTTATTATTATTATTATTATTATTATTATTATTATTTTTATTATCATTATTATTATTATCATCATTATCATTATCATCATCATCGAAATAGGCTGGAACTTGCGTCATAATAATGAATATGCAACAGCTGTGAGTGACCAGGTATCTCCCACCAGCGGTGCAACGCCCCAGCAGGGACAAGCTCTAAGCTCTCGAGCGATCTCCCGGCATGTGTGGTAGTGTAATGCATGTTAGTATAAGTGTGTGTAAGGGGTGAGGATATGACGAGGTAGAGGAAGGGAAGATCGCGCCGTCCGTGGCCCGTTTGTTAGGGTACTGCTTTGTCATTCACCTGGTGTTGATCGGACAAACTACGGAAAACTACCGATCAGAGCAGCCGGCCTCTAGAATACTCCTCCAGACAGCGACCGAATTCGACCTGGCTGACAAGTTAGTATCGAAAAATCTGTTGCCATCGGGACGCGAACCTAGGATCTCCCGATCAGAGGCACTGCTGTGACATCAGTTGATGCACTGAGCCACCTCTTCGTGTCCACAGAATCATTAACTGGGAAGTCCCAGAGTTCGAGTCCCGACGAAGGCGGATTTTACACTCGAGAATAGTAGCAGCCGGCTTCTCTGATCGGTAGTTTTCTGTGGTTTCTCCGGTGAATACCAAGCGAATGCCGGAGCATTATCCTAGCAAACGGTCCGTGAACCGCAGGCGATCTTTCCTTCTACTCCCTTCTCTTAAATCACATACATTCACTACACTACCAAACATATCGAGCGACAGGTCGGGATCTTAAGAGCTTGAACGGCTGGGGCGGCCCTTCGCTGGGAGAGATTCCAGGGGAGGAAAATCCTGTACGTCGACGTGCAGATCTGCGGTGGATCTCTCCTTCCAGTTGGATAGGAACATTACAACCTTCTGGGATATAGTATTCACTACTCTTACAGAATTAATGACTGAAGTAGTCGACCCGCTCAGAAACAAAAAAAAATACCCACTCGATGAGTTCAAGTAATGTATAATATCGGTTACCTCAATTTCGAAGGGAGTTCACATGGAGAGCAACTATCATGGGAGACTTCCTTTAGAGCTCCATCGCGCTCCAAAGCGAGATCCCCCCTCCCCCGCAGGCGCTCACTCGTGATCTCCGAGAAACAGGAAATGTACGAAAAGTAATTAAAGCAGTTTTGAAAACTCTTAAATGTGTACCGACCTTCAAGAGTAGGATGCTCTTAGGGTGGCCCTTATTTTCCAACTTAGAATTTTTTGAACCCTCACCCTCCAATTTTGTTCGAATGACCTTAAAATACCTATACAAAATTTTGTTGAGATCGGAGCATTCTAACCCATCCCGACTTGAGCGCGAATTCGCATGACGGACAAGTCCAAACCTACCACCCACCCCTGAGTCAGCCCCGAGACTAACAGTACAAGAACATTAATCGATCGTGTCACATGTGCTTGCAGGTCGCTTATCTAACATAATGTCATACGTTAGTGTCATAGGCAGTACCGAGGAACATGTCTATTTAATAGGAGATAATATTAATTATTAATGTAAAACACCAAATAGCTGGATAAAATTTACCATTAAATAAACAAGTGCTTGAAGTTTTATTTTATAACATACAGGAATTAAAATAAACAGTGCAAGTGCTAAACTTGTGGTTCATGACTGCCTCCTATTTTGGGAGAAAACAAGAATTACGACAAGAGCTTATCAGCCTTGTTCGCAAAATAACTTATTAACTTATATTCGGAGTGGAGAAAAGTACAACTAAAAAACGCAAACAAGTGTGAAGCTACTTTTAAGCATTATATAGTGGAGTTCAGAAATAATTTGAACAATGTATTTCATATTGCACATGCGAATACTTTACAAATGATTACGTTGGAAGAAGACAGTGTTTTTACTTCGATCAAGAGAGCCAGGACGTAAAAGCTATCTAGTACGAGTAGACCAAAGTCTCGCGGATAAAGAAGAAAAGGCGAGACTTGCAGTTTCGAAACTGTTACACGCTTATGAAATAACTTATGTTACAAAATTTGTCTGTCTATGAATATAGACCCTAATTCCTTCACAATATATGAAACATGTATCAGTAGTTTTCCACTGACTTCACACAACAAAACAATTATCCCTAACATTCAAATTTCGCGCGCAGGTCGGCACGCGTTAATATCGGCCTCTATAGATGAAATTTTTATTTTTGAATCAATTTGACCCAATGGAAAATATTTCGGGCGGGAGCCCAAAGAAATTAGCAAAATAATATATATATATATATATATATATATATATATATATATATATATATATATATATATATATATATATATATATATATTTGCAATAAGGGACAGCCTAAATACTCTATATTACCGTGTCTTTTTATTATTACTCTTGATCGATAATAACATATTCGAATATGTGAAGATGTTAAGCAACTTGAGAGCAATGTGTCACGTATGTTCCACAAACATTATTCAAGTGAAAGCTGTCAATTATGTAAATAGATAATATATTGATGCGAATAGCGAGCGATTTAAATTGCTCGAGCTGGTGTCGTGTATGGGCTTCTGAACTGGAGCCTGTGGGTAACCTTATGTGAAGTCAGCCTACTGATCTAATAAATAAATCTGCCTTTTTTTTACAGTTGCTCACTTTATTTTTTTTACGCGGTCAACCTTCTAATTCTGTTGCAGGTGAGTTACTACAATGACGAGCGCATTGTTGTCATCGCCGGGGAAATGTAGCCCTCGCACATCCAAAATGCAATATGGTGGGTGGTCTTCGGTAAGTCAACATTAATAATTACATTGCGTCCCAAACCGTGAAATAGTGCGTATAATCCAATTTCTCATGCTAAGATTGCAAACAAATAAGTTTCCTTTTACGTGGTATTAAATTTGTCTAATAATATCAGTAACGGTAAATATACTAATAAAAATACTTGACTGCCATTTCTATAGAATTTAAAAAGGTTCATTTTATGGAAATGCGTTTGTATTATTTCTTTGAGAGAAGTATTCTCTTATGGACGTCTCGTGAAAGATAAACATTTGACGTAGTTCAGTGAAAAAGAAATACCACCAGAAAGTCATTTTTCTAAGTTTAAGAATTTTCAAACACAATGACGGTTATCAATTTGGAAAAGAGATAGCAAGACTGTCCTCAGGATGAGTGAAACTAAAATGTATGTATCCCTATATCACATTGCCGGCTCGTACATTTTTCTTACGATGAGGAAAGACAAAGAAGACAATTGCATATCCTACTTCAAATGAAACACCCGACAAATTTGATCACATGCGTACATTTGCGATTGAATAAGAGAGAAACATCTATCGGTTCCATGTGGCCGTGCACACAGGTTTATGTCGGCTTCTATGCTCTTTGGGTGCTAGTGATAATGACTCAAACGTTTGGAGAAGAGAGGGGGGGAATAGAAAGTTCCGTAATAAGTGCGCGAAACAGGTGAAACGCACGCGAGTCGAGTTTGTCGCCCGAGTGTATGCGAGGGCGATGAATGACGAGAGAGCTAAATAGTGATATGGCATTTGAAAACGGTTAGTTTATGTACGAAGGGAGTTCTCATCTAGAGCAGCCCCCGCTGAAGACTTCCTGTGGAGCTCCACCGCGCTCCAAAGCGTGACACACCACCCAGCGGCTCTCTTGTGAACTCCGAGGAATATGGTAGGAACGTACCGAATTCAATGTGGCCTTCAATGTAGCGTGCTCTGCTTTTTCCCCATATACTTCCTTAATTGTTATTCTTGAATTACATAGGCTTGCAAACTCCGAGGAGTACGAAATGTGTCATATATCGAAAAGCAAATGGAGAATGGTAGTACTACAAAAATGATTCAAATCAACGCTACCAATTATGTAAGTAGATAATATTCTGATGCGGATAGTGGCCAAGTGTTGAAACGCATTATATTAAAGAACAAGTATCGTGATTGGCGGTCTCTCCGGAAACTAAAATCTTATTTAAAATTATTGGAGCTGGTGTCGTGAATGGGCATCTGAGCCGCAGTCTGTAGATATATCTGAAGTCAGCCTACTGCAATTAAACGAAACTATTAATGTGCGGCAGATCTGGTTTGTATCCGATGAGGAGACGCAGTAAGTAGCGATATCCTCCAATAACGGTTAGTATAATTGCGGAGGGAGTTTCCATCTAGAGCACCACAGAAAGTCTTCAGTGGTGAAGACTTTCTGTGGAGCTGCATCGCGCCCCAAAGCCTTACACACCACCCACCGGCTCTATGGGGAACTCCAAGTCATATCGTACAAACGCCCCGAATTCAAACAGGCAGTTCACAAGATACTCTCAATGGTGTCTCTGGCCTTTAGTGTGGGGTGCTCTGCTATTTCTTCAAATACTTCCATGATTGTTACCCTTGCTTTATATGGGTACATTTCGTTTTAACTGTCTTAGCGAAATTACGTGATAAGAACAAAATGTTGGTAAATAAAACGATAATACTATTAACATCATAAAAGTGAATAACATGACGTTCAGTGAATAATATTGATTCAACAGAACAGATTTAAAAGTTTTGTAAAAAAAGATATCAAATGTTTTAATTGTAGTAAATTAGGACATAAATCGTATCAATGAACTACATTGATATCACCAAAAAATATTATTATACAAATTATAATAGAAAATGTGAATCAACTAGCTACATAATAGATAACACAGTGAAGAAAGACGATGGCAGCCGTGATTAAATTAATTGGACAATGGATTCAGCAGCAACAAGTCATATGAATAAATATGCGGATTTATTTAGCAAGAATGAAACAAATTGTAAAGATATCGTGATGGCTGAAGAAGGAGAAATAAATAAATTTGTAGGTATTGGAGGTATGGAAATGATTACGAGAAATGATGAAAATATAAAATTTAAAAATGTTTTACATTTTCCAACAATAAACGAAAATTTATTGTCTGTGGCAAAAATTGTAAGTGATGGATTTTCTTTAAAAAAAAAAAAAAAGAAATAAAGCGGAAATTAAAAAAAGAATGTGAAATAAATTTGTTGTCCATAGAAGAAAAAAATTGGAAGAAGCAAAAGCATCATTTTTTAATGAATTAAATTGGAATTTGTATATTTTGAAATCTATGAAAAATAATATGTTCATTTATAAATTGCAAAATGTTAAATTTCAAGAAAAAATGTGAAGCATGCATTTTGGGAAAAATGACAATAAGTTGTAATAAATCAATAGAAAATCCTCAATCGAAAGATATTTCAGATCTATGGCATTTTAGATATATAGATGTAGAAAAATTATTAGAAATATCTATCAAGAATCTGGAAGGATATTAATTTCTAATTGTTATTGATGATTACAGTAATTTGGTTTTGAGACCACAATCAAGAAGAAAATGATGTAACTAGAATTGTAATTGATTTAATGATGAGAGATGATAAGAGATAAGAGATGAAATAGAGTCAAAAGACTCGGAAGTGATAATGGAGAAGAAATCGTAGGAAATAATTTAAGAAACTTGTTTAAGAAAGGGGATATTACATATGAATTAACAATGTTATACACTCCAGAAAGTAATAGAAGAATGGGAATATATATTAGAACATTGTGGAAGCAGTTAGAACATTATTGGTAGATACCACATTACTCGTTGGTAGATAATGGTACAAATTGGTAGATACCACAGAATATTGGGGTGAAAGTGAAAAAACTGCTACTCGTAAAAAAATAATGTAATTACTACAAACCAAAAGTATCATGGAAGAAAACCTAGTATTTGAAAAGATTTGGATGAAGCTTATATATTTATCAGGAAGAATGATAGTAAGATGGATAAAAAAAGCTTAAAAATAGAAAAGGTTATAGAATATATGTGCTAAGAGAAAATGTAATAATTCAATCGAGAGGTGTAAAATTTAAAAACATGAAATTATGATCTTATTTATTACATGATAAGGAAATGCAAACTAAATATCAAGACTATATATTTAATTTTATTAATTTAGAAACAAAAAATTATTATATCTTAAAAGATAGAGCAGAAGAACATCACTATAAAATCGATGAAGATAGTGAAGCATATAAGGATAAATTTTGTGAAGATGATAAATTATCACAAAATAGCAGATCTGAATGAATAAGAAATAAAAATTCTCATCAAAGTAATAAAACTAAAGAGAAATTATAAATCTTAAAAATTTCTATGTAGTAATTAATTCAGAAGAAAAAATGAAAGGATATCTGCAATGGAAAATGAAATATTATGATAGGAAAATGTTAAAGTTTGGGCATTAGTCAAAATAAAGGTTAATAATCTCGATCTTGAGCGATCGAGATTTGAATAAATTCAAAGCAAAATTATTTGCAACTTGTTATGAACAGAAGTATAAAGAAGATTATTTTGAAACTTTCCCCTCAACTTTTAAACCAGAAACTAGAAGATTTTTTTTGAAGATTGCTGGAATTAAAAATATCCATGTTTATATTACATGAGCCAAAAATTATTTTGTGTATATTGATCCACATGTAGATGAGCCTGATATCCATACTTATAAATATACGAGCAGGAGGATATTTTGAATTAATTTTTGGAAAATATTGAGAAAAAATAGAATTAAACATTTGGGGAAGTGAATCACATACAAATTATAAATGATGATATTTTGAATAAATATGTAATGAAAGAATGTAATTTAGTGAAAGCTCCATTTTCTAAATACAAAATAGCCAATTATGAAGATAGTAAAGAAGTTGACAATAATTTGTATCAAGAAATCATTGAAACATTAATTTGTTTATCTACATGAACAAGAGCAGACTTTCATTTTGCTCTAAGTAGTTTAAGCAGATATAATGCAAACCCAAAAGAGATTCACTTGTAAGCATTAAAAATAATTTTAAAATATTTCATGGGACGTCAGATTTGTTTAATTTATACCAATAAAATTATTTGTTAGAGCTTTTTTCAGATGCAAGGTGGGACAAAACTATTGATGTTAAATATATAGAGGATTTATTATTAGAATAGATGGAGTTTCTATCAATTGGAAATGTTAAGTCCAAGCAACAGTGGCTTTATCTCCTGTACAATCTGAATTGAAAGCACTGTGTCAGGGAATGAAAGATAATGTTTGAACATTTGAAATTTTAAAAGAATTAGATATAAAATGAATGAGAATTTAATTTTTTTGTTTTTATATTAAAGAATAAGATTTAAATCACATTTTAACAAAAGATATGAAGAATATTTTTTAACAAAGGCTGAGGAGTGTAAGAAATTGTTTAATGTGTGGAAAATAGTTTGGAAAGATTAAATATTATTGAAATTTGGAAAAATTTTATAGTAATATTTATGCAAAAAGTGAAGATTGGAGTAACTGGTGTGTGTTGAAGGTGTTGAAATGGAAATATTGGGCAAATATTTCACAGAGGAATCTTGTATTTTGTAATAAATAAAATATAGTATATGTTGAACAAAATTAACCGAAGTTATTAAAAGGATAATCTACAGAAAAACAAAGGTGGGTAATATATATTTTATAAATATATTAAAACCAACGAAAATTACGTATCCTGAATATAAATCGAATACAAGCAATCTGGTCTGCTTGCATCTTACTTGCAAGGTGCGAATTTAATTACATTGGAATATTCGATACTTCGTAGGAAGGAAGAGCTTATGACTATATCCAAGAGATTTTGGAGCAATCTAGCGATTTCAATTGAGTTTCATTGGAAGGACAATAAAAGCTGTGTGTTGTCCGCGTACATAATTAAAGGAGACTTGAGTCTATCACTGGGTAAATGAACTGTGTACAGAAAGTAAACAAAGGATACTTTGATCGATTTCCGTGAGACACCACAGTTCACTTGTCTAAACAATGATGAATGGATAAATCCGTCAGACAAATGTATAATAGTTGGCTGACTTCTATTTCTGAGGTAACTTTGAACACATTGAAAAAGGTGATGACTATCTCAAGTTTAACTTACGAAATAATGCTGTATGGTTTATTCTATTAAATGCCATGTATAATCCGTGTTTTGGGGGTAATGCTGTTTTGATGATATGTATTAGACGTGCAAATGCCGTGAAGGGATGATTTCTGATGATTTTAGTGATCAGATGATTTCTGAAAGTAGCTTACAGATCTTTATTCATATTTTCAATTGTATTATTCCAGTATTGCAAAACTGAGGAAGACTAAAATGATATTATTAGACTTTCCAAGTGAGACGTCTGATATTGATGAGGCAAAAAGGAGGTCGAAGATTCTAAAAGTTTACGTGACAAAAGTCTCGAAAATTATATTTCAATTTTCAAATATAATTCAATTTTTGCTATGCCCTCTTTAATTTTATACTCCCACGCGCATGTACACTTTACTGACAACTTGCCCCGCCAACGCTGCGCAAAGAATAGGAAGACTCGGCGGAGCCCAGAGGACGTTATCGGTGTCTGACATCTCTACTCCGAGAACATCGTCGTATTTCTCGCGAACGACACCCTGGAAAGCTGGGACAGGCGTGCTGTTAGACCCTTTCCATTCACTGTATAAGAGCGTCTGACCCACATCCTCTGAGCAGGCATCATCCACTTAACGACTATTCGTTCATAAACATTGGGGAGTGGTGAGACTTTCTCGATGCTTCTCCGAGGATCCGAAGACATACGTTGCAGTGTTTGTGGCGTTTTAGTTCGCAGTCGTCGCTCTCGTCGTCTACGGCAGTTCCTAATGGTGAATAGTCGTCTGGGAACATTTTGTCGTACTACTTTTCCTGCTGCTACGTAAGAGTAAAATATTTCACCTCTTCATTATAATTTGGTCCCGCGTTACAGTTTCCTTACAGTAAATTTATATTTTGCAGCATATGATGTAATTCTCACATTCAATGAATTACAACAGAGAATTTAAAAAAGCAAAACTTTCGCGTTTTGTATCGCTTCACAAGAAGATGCAATAAAAAAACTATACGTATTGAGAAAATATTGTGATTATCACGCGAATTTAAATATTATATATATGCGTGCGTGCGTGCGTGCGCGTGTGTATGTGTGTGTGTGTGTGGCTTGGCTCATAAGCAGCGTACTAGTTTCCCATGATGTGGTCCCGGGTTCGATTTCTTGTCAAAGCTTAAATAGAGTTGTAGTTTTCCTTTAAAATCGTCCCAGTTTCTGTAGCTGTGTGATGAAGAGGAGCTCAAGCAGGCGCATCTTGCCAGTTACGGTGAAGAGAATACATGTTCGCCTCATGTCGCTCTTACCCCCAAGCATGGGAAGATAACTACTACCAACTAGGCACAGGCAAGGGGGACACCGGTAGCTGGCCGGCGAAGTCGGACTACGGACTACCGACTCAATAACGTAATATATATATATATAATATATATATATATATATATATATATATATATACATACACATATATACACATACGTGTGTGTGTGTGTGTGTTTTATAATACATGCTTGTAACAGCTAATAATCGAGAGTCCACATTTCCCATTTTTATTTATCTTAGATATTTATTTTCCCGTGTAAAAGTATTGGTTCTGGCTATTTTATTGTTCATTAATTTCAACAGAATAGTATGTACTTAAAAGTATTTGTAATCTCAATGTTTTGTAGGTTGACCAATTTAACCATATGACAGAATTCTTATACAATTAAATTAGTGCCCGTCTTCATTTGAAGTTACACTGTAAACGACCGTAATGAGCTTTTTAAATAATCGCGTATAAATCCTTTCTGTGCAACTCCAACGAAAGTTCATGCGAAAATATGTACAATCCGCTCGAGTTCTAATTACCGCGGTTATCTCGGTCCATTCGTAGGGTTCGCAATATCCACAAATTCGTGGTGCTTGTGCTGGTATCAACCCGTTCCTCACGGCTTCGGTATGGATGGAATACCAAGTCAAGTAATGAAGAAAGCAAGTGCGACTCTTCCCGGTTCTGGTCGAGGACCGCTTACCCATGGGAATTTCTCTGGATCAAACATTTTCCTGCACACAGATGTTGAATTTTGCATGAATCGTAGTGTGCAGTTCATATAGTTGCGTTCTTAGTGTTCAAAACGTTACTATGAAATAGATTTCATGCGATGAACAGTGCATGCTAATCATCTCGGTAGAAAATGCTGACTAAATATGGCAGTGAAGAGAAATGAAGAGCACTATAAACAACAAGTCACTCTTTCGAAACATAGAAACGTCGAATTATTGTTGAGCGCTCCACAACGAAATGATATTAGGAAACACCTCAAACTCAGTATTCTGGGTACAGAACTTTGAAGTAAAGACGCCGCCGCAGTATCTTGGATCGCTTTTTGAGCAGAGAACGATTTTAGTCAATTAAGCCATCTCCGTGTTGTATCTCTATAATAGTGTTGTCGACCTTTTGTAGTTAAGATGTTTCGTGCCAGCGAGACAGCAAGAATGAAAGAAAAAGAGTGGAAGAAAGAATTTTAACAAACAAGATATTTGTGAAGGCCTTAACGGTGCCGTAATTTGGACCTCACGAATGCATTAGTCTCCGCTAATTTGCATCAGAGCACTCCAGACTTCGGAAATGGACGAGAAGCTTGCGGTGCAGGCAGCACGGACTCATCTTTACGTTCTCTCCGGGGCTTTCCACTTCACGAAACGTTGAACAGCACGGCGCGAGTTTCCTTCGTTCTCCGTACCAACACTCCACAAAACACACGGCCAAGAGTTTGTAGACAAGTTATGTCACTCTAAAATATTGTATGGGCACACGACCGCATTCTCCTTATTTCATTCACAGCGAGTGGATAAGATTGGAATAACACATTCATAAAAAAGTTAAATAGTACTGAAAAACAGTGAAAAACAATATGGAATTATCGATAATTAAAAATATGCAAACCCACTTCAAACATCAACTTTAATAAAAAATAATTGTTACCAATTCGTAGGAATTTTCTTTTGGAATAATAAATTTCTAAAATTTGTTTGTGATAACGAGCACTACTTTACCTTAAAAATCTGTCGAACTACATATTTTAGAGCTTGATACCATTGTGATACAGGCGAAGTCTGATGTGGAAGTCATAATTTACTAGTTTTGATTTAAACAATATGGTACAATTTGTAACTCATTTTGGATTTTGTGGAAGTAGAATCGGTCAGACCAATTTTATCGCGGGTTGCACTTGTAAATGAATTGTTCTTAATAAATTTTTCTAAAAGTGCCAATGATAGTCTTCTGATTCGACGATGATGAGGAAGTTCTACAAATAGAAGTCGAAGATTCATTAGAAATTAAAGAAGTATATTCTTTCCCATTATACACATGCATGAACGAACGGTACACATTTCGAAACGCCTAGTTGTTGAAATAAGAGAAGTTATTTCTCCTACATAAAGCGTCTTTTCAGTTAATTATTCTGAATATATTTTCTTAATAGTCAAAATGACCACCTTCTGAATTGTCGATGAGAAATCAGAGCCACTTACTTCAGAGAAAGCACAGGGCCGAAAGTATTTAAATGCATGTACGAACGTTACACATCTTGAATCGCCTTCCTAATGAAACAAGGTCGTTCGTATCGAAATTACACAAATTCTTGCGTACTATTCATACTTATACGAAAATATCCGATGCTCCTAAAACATACAGAAACGAATGCAATGTGATGAAAAAGAAATTCCACAAAATGCAATGAGATGAAGAGAGAACGAAAACGTTTTCCCGCGTTAATACCGAGTATGTATATTCTAACCTGAACATCTGACGCCTGTGGTTTCTCTTCTGCATTTTTCCATAAAACAATTCACGAAAACGCGAGACTTACGCACTTACAAGAACTAGCAAACCACATGCCTTGTGGAAATAGAAATGTAGTGCCGGAGCTACGGCATGACAGCCCTCCTGGCCAGCGAGAAGTAGGCAGCCTGTGGAAAAGGCGTCAATCAAAGGTCTGTGAGCTGAGCGGAAAGGTGTAGGCGGCTCTCGGCCACATCCGCTGCTGGCTGGCGGAGCACAGGCACTATACAAGGGCCTCTCACAGAGGATGTGTGTTTGTAATCTTGTGCTCCAAGGAGGGACTTCCGAGGCGCAGTGTTGGCTATTGACTTTACGTCGGGCAGCCGGAGAAGACTTCAAGCCCTTGCTTCCGCTGTGCGGGCGTGTCCTGCTTCCTTGGCTATGGACAAGGCGGGCGGCAGCACACGCCGCGGTGCGTCGAAACAACGAGCCGTTTGTGCTCAGTGGCCGCGTCCACTGACGAGGGATTTTTTTTTTTTCGTTTGTTTCGACGTACGCCACTTCTTTGCCTTGCCCGTTCGGTGACTGCACGGGGGGACAACGAGCCCGATACACCTGATAAAATTAAAGCACAGAAGGGGCTATCACCCATGGTGAAATCAATGTGTTTATTGTAAGGAAAAGATAATCCTTAGTATTTTGTCTGTATTCTTTTCCGAGCATAGAGAAGAGGTCTTTTGTCCTGAGAGTACTTTGGGGGACACTGACCCCTGAACAGAGATGGGTCGACTATCTGAAGATTGTACAAAATGAAAAAAATTAATCAGAGACGCACTCAGGAGTTTTCTCGGGTGTGGGAGGTGAGGGCTACGGGTATAGCGTCCAGCAGACTTGATGTTTTCTTATGAAAAATTTTTCATTTTTGCTAAATGTAAAATGTATTTTGATCTTGTTGAATTATAGTTAATATTTATAACGTAAACATTATATTGAATGACTTTTGTTACTGTAGGTAATTAATGAAAGCTATATTGTTACTACGTATCAATGGCTTCTGGACAAGGAAAGGGCCCCATTAGATAAGCCACTGAAATTAATGCATAACCAGTCAATCCTTGGGAAGCACATGCTAGCGGCGCCCGCGAGTCACCGCTGGCAACGAAGGCTGCTTTGCAACAACCTGACAATATTATGAAATTCAACGCCAGTATTATCGGATTTCTGGCGCGCTCGCCTGAAGATTCTCAATAACATATGTATTCTGCAATTCTCCACGTTTTCAAACATATTTTTTTTCTAAAATTTAGAAAAAAAAATGAAAATGGATAATAAAAGTAAGAAGGTAAAGGACACTCGAATGGTCGGTAGAGGGTGACAATTCGACTAAACAATTGGAAGTGCGATTAAATTAAAGTCAAGGCGGTACACAATATGATCTCTTCGCATAGGTTACTCACGTAATTCATTTCATTTACCATAATTCTTAGTTTGAAACAAAAATTTCGCTAATACTTTATAAAACAAGAACGCTTTGTAAAAATATTGCGGTATATTGTAACTATATACTGCTGATACTCCTCTCGTCTCTGCACGCTTCGCAGTCCTGATCTCTGAAACTCTTCCTCTCTCTTAGGCGCTTTATCTCCGTTTCTTCCCAGTAAACAGAAACCAAACAGGTCTTGGAAAGACAGGCTTGAAACTACGATCTTTAATAGCGTTGTGATGTCAAACGCCGAAGCAATGGCCCCATGAACACATTTTAACAGCGTAGCAAATGTCACGATGGACTCGTCCGTAACAAACTATCATCGGTACTTATTTTACGTCCAGATTTTTTCCTTCAAAGCAATCACTTCCACATAAAATCGATAAAGCTATTGATGCAACCTTGCGTAACTTCTAATCACGGAGTAGCGTTTTAAACCCACAAAATTTTTCGTTCATAGAATTCCCAGGCCAAAACTTGAGAAGGGTAATTATCTGGAACTGACGTAAGGCTTCAAATTGACTGCCAAGATAAATTAAAAACAACGTATTTCGTGAGTCGTGATAATGTAGGTTGGTATGTAACTGTATAAGATAATGTAAGACGTTTTTATAAGAGCTAACTTCATTGCACTGCCGGGTACTGAAAAATTTCAAATTATAACATTCGCCGTATGTTTTTCATTCTATAGATGGTGCATTATCCACAGCACATATTGTGGTAGGGATTATAGATGTCCCGTTAAAGTTTAGATATTCGAAACGCACGTTACACAAAAATATTTTATTACTTTTAGAAAATAAAATGCACAAACTCTGTATCCTTACATTTAAAATATTCGATGCGAATAAACCCCTGTAAGTCATGACCTTCATAATTCTCGTGAAGTGTAAAATTAAATATAAATAATTGATATAATTAATATTAAATATAAATATATAATTTTAAAATGTCCAGCGAACTAATTAAATGGAATAGGTGACGCATGTTCTTACCAGAGATGGTGGTGAGTAAATTTCCGCGCGACAAAAATCAAACATGGCAAACGTTTTCGCTCAGAAATCAAATAATGGTCAGATGGTTTGATTTTTTCAAAAACTCAGGGCCGAACGCAAAACGTAGCATGCGAAGTAGCCATTTATAAGAAATTGCGAATAGTATATAGTAAATTCAATGGACTTCTCGGAAAATGGATAAATTCTCATCCAACATATTCATTTGTTAAAGTTGACAAACGGTGATGGAAAACGAGAACTCATGAAAACATTTATATCTAAAGAAGAATCAGAATATTAAGGATTCGAAACATTGTAAAAGTTTCGAAGGATAAACTGTTAATAATTCGTTCTTATAGATCAATATATGTACGTGTTAATGAAAAAACTACCCATCGTAGCCATCCCACGCCTTCAAAGGGAGAGACACGAACGTTTTGGTGCGAGGGTTTTGTAATCCGGCCGTCTCCTGAGCAGAGCGGCGAGTGTTTGCGGGTATGCGTGGCTGCATGCGTGCGCCTTGAGGTGTCGGGCGACCGAGGTCACGGGGTCAGCGGCGGCGAGGAAGACTCCGTGTTTGCTGACACACACGCCTTGCGCCTAACGGTGGTTTCCCGGGCCTGCCCACGCGGACAAGGGGGAGGGGGCACCGGGCGGTAGAGAGATGAAACATGGAAAAGGGGCGGGGCACCGGGAAAAGCAACTAAACAATGCAAGCCAAATGGCCAATGCACAGTGCATAATAGTGTCTTCGCCATCAACAAAATTGCGCTGACGCAAAAACTGTGCACAAGTGTCTTCGTATTTTTTTAGAATATACGTTTGCTTACCTACGAATGTATGAGGACGAAGAAAACGTTTTAACACCAACAATCCTGTATCTTGAGTTCGTGAATACAGGCTTAGTATTTACGAAGTTAAAAAGTTAAGACAAGTCGAATTACTTAAATCATTTTCCTTTTGAAATGCCTGTTACTTTCAATAAGGAACAATTTTTTTTCGATGACGATTTCGAACATAGTTTAATTGAATAATACTCATGAAAATGCTCATGCATATGGTAATACATTGGTAAAACAAATAAATCATGCAACATAGAAAAGAGATGTGGCGCCGAGAAAAGCAACTATGCTCTGCATGCCGAATGGCGGAACTTTTCTTCAACGAACTGTGCAAAATAGATTTCGTAATTTTTCAGGTTAGTATGTATTAGTATGTATTTACATACCTACGAAAGTAAGCGGGTTTCTTTTACGAGGGACAAAGGTTTTAACACTGATACAGTAGTATATTGCGTTAGTGAATACAGGCGTAGTATTTACAAACTTAAAAAGTAAAGATAATTACGTCGACTTACTTAAAACATTTTGATTTGAAATGACTGTTATTTTCAACGAGAAACACGTTATTTTCGATGACGATTGCGATCATAATTTAATTGAATACTACTTATGTAGGACGCTCATGGATATAGAAATACTGTGCTAAAATAGCTCATGCAACATAGAAAAGGGCACCGGGAGAAGCAACTATATTCTGCGTGCCGAATGGCGAAACAATGCTCAACACACTGTGCCAAATAGTCTCTGTAGGTTTTCAGATTATGCATTTACTACGCTCGAAAGTATGGGGTTTCTTTTTACAATGAAGAAAGGTTTTAACATCGACAATCTTCTATTCGTGAATTCAGGCGTAGTACTCTTAAAGTTCAAAAGTTAAAATAATTACGTCGACTGACTTAATTCATTCTGTTGAGTAGACTGTTACGTTCAACAAGAAACACGTATTTTAAATTTCGATCATAGTTCAAATGAAAAACATTAATGAAGTATGCTCATGTCATAGTTCACAGAGGAAAATAACCTCATGCAACATAGCAAACGGGTGTGGCGCCAGAAGAAGCATCTGCTCTACGTGCCGAATGGCGGACCAATGCATCAACGCATTGTGCCAAATAGTCTTCCTAATATTTCAGATTATGCATTTACTACGCTCGAAGGTAAGGGGGTTCCTTTTGCAATGAAGGAAGCTTTTAACACCGGCATAGTAGTATCTTGTGTTCGTGAATACAGGCGTAGTATTCTTAAAGTAAAAAGTTAAAATAATTACGTCGAATGACTTAAATCATTGTTTCGAATTGACTGACATGTTCAACAAGAAACACGGTATTTTCGATCATAGTGTAATTGAATAATACTTACGTAGTACGCTCATGCATATAAAGATACTGTGTTAAAATAACTCGTGCAACATATACAAGGCGAGTGGCGCCGGGAAAAACAACTATCCTTTTAGCCGAAAGTCGAAACAATGAATCAATGCACTGTGCCAAATAGTCTTCGTAATTTTTCAGAGTATGCATTTGCTACCCACGAAGGTATGGGGAGAAGGAAGAAGGTATGGGGAATTTTACGATGAAGAGAAGGATTTAACACCGATATAGTAGTATCTTGAGTCCGTGAAAACAGGCGTAGTATTTATAAAGTTAAAAAATAAAGATAATTACGTCGACAGACTTAAATCATTCGGTTATGAATTGAATGACACGTTCAACATGAAACACGGTATTTTCGATTACGATCATAGTGTAATTGAATAATACTTATGTAATACGTCCATGCATATAAAGATACTGTGCTAAAAAAAAACTCATGCAACATATACAAGGTGGGTGGCGCCGGGAAATGCAACTATCTTTTTAGCCGAAAGTCGAAACAATGAATCAACGGACTGTGCCAAATAGTCTTCGTAATTTTTCAGACTATGCATTTACTATACTCGAAGGTATAGGTTTCCTTTTACGATGATGAAAGTTTTTAACACCGGCATAATAGTATCTTGTGTTCGTGAATACAGGCGTAGTATTTATAAAGCTATTAATTTAAAATAATTACTAACTCAAATCATTCTGTTTTGAATTGACTGATAAGTTCAACAAGAAACACGATATTTTCGATTTCGATCATAGTTTAATTAAATAATACTAATGAAGTATGCTCATGCAGGGCATAGTAAGGAGATAAAAAGAAATAACCCATATAACACCGAAAATGGGTGTGGCGTCGGGAAAAACAACTCTGCTCACTGTGCCAAATAGTCTTTGTAATTTTGCTGGTTATGCATTTACTACCCACGAAGGTATGAGGGGTACTTTCACGATGAAAAAAAAGTTTTAACACCGAAAGAGTAGTATCTCGTGATCGTGAATACAGGCGTAGTAGTTACAAAGTTAAGAAGTTAACTGATCGTCAAAAAGAAAAATAATGTTTACTTTAACAAAAACAAGATATAGTATAATGAATGAATTGGTTTTTTGCATTGTATAATTTAAAAAAAATACTCAATATGCCTGTAACAAATAATTGCCTGTAATTCTTCTTCCCGGGTCAATGACCCCCATCTCGATCGGGTTTTTGTCCAGTTTCCCTGATCCATTGAGCAAATGCTGAGATGGTCCCTTGATTTGCTTCTGGACGTAAATGTAGCTTCACTATGCGTACGTTTTGTTGAACTTTCCTTTTGCTTGTAATGGTAGTAGAGCTTAGGGTGAGTTTCTATTTTGTTAACAATACAGAAAAATCAAATTTGTTCATTCCTTTACGGTTAAAAATAAGTTTTCTATAATTTGCAAACGAAAATATCTAGTTTTTGAAATGTTAATCTCTCGCTTTTTAAAATTTATTATTATTATTATTATTATTATTATTATTATTATTATTATTATTACTATTATTTTTCATCTTTCAACTATTAATAGTTAAATTGTTGGGAAGGGATTCTGAAACTCAAGAAAGCGTGCGCAGATGATTTTCTCCCCCATACGTCACATACAGTTTTTGACTAAATAAATAAATAAATAAATAAGGTTAACATAATTATGTCGTCTTGCGTAAAACGTTCTTTTTTTAAATGATTGTTACTTTTAACGAGGAACTCGTTATTTTCGATGACGATTTCGATCATAGAGTAATTGAATAATACTTATGTAGTACGCTCATGCATATAGATTTACTGTGCTAATATAACTCATGCAGCACAGAAAAGTGGTGTGGCGCCGGAAAACGCAATTATGCTCTGTGTGCCGGATGGCGGAAAAATGCGTCAATGCACTGTGGATAATAGTCCTCTTTTTTTAAATCATACATTTACTTATCTACGAAGGTATGGTGGTTCCTTTTACGATGAAGAATAGGTTTTAACACCGGTATATTAGTGTCTTGAGTTCGTGAATACAGGCGCAATATTTACAAAGTTAAAAAGTGAAGATAATTTCATCGACTACTAAAACATACTGTTTTGAATTGACTGTTACTTGCATCAGAGGACACGTTATTTTCGATGTCAATTTCGTTCATAGTTTAATTCTAGTTAAGTATGCTTATCCGTATACTTATATTGTTAAAACAAATAACTCATGCAATACAAACATGAGTAAATTTGTGCATTATGATTAGGAATACTTCATATAATTGTAACAGTCGAAGACAATTGTCTTAACCTGTACAAACTTGTAGAACGTTATGAGTAGTGCATGATAAAGACTACTGGTCTAAAGTAAAAGTCTTATTAGAAGACGATAGCGAATGTCACTTCTTCTGAAAAGAGTGCATATCAAGATCACTTATTGGACTTGAATACTAAATCAAGCCTCGCCATGATTCACCTCAATTGAAACACTAGGACCATATGGTAGACGCCACGTATGTAATCACAGAACATTCAAATAGTGAAGTGATCGTTACATATAATTATCTATCCGCTTATGGTACAATTACATCGTAACGTGAGGCAGAAGTTACCAAAGTCGAAGCGGGAAATAATGGTCAATTTGTACGCTAATCTTAAGCATCTCATACAATGCAAGTGAAAGACATTATCCATTCGTAATTCACCCCACAGCGAAACTCGGGGGAATAAATGTTTTCTGAAATTATAAATTCACCAGGGAAAAATATACTGCCGCATAAAATATAAACTGCCGTAAAAAGTATAATACTGTATAAAATGGAGTGATCCAAAATGTTATAGTTGGATATTTTGGTGTAAATATTAATTAGCACTTACAAGGAGAAAATCAGAAAATACCCTAACAAAATAAATCTTATAATACACACACACACACACACACACACACACACACACACACACAACACACACACACACACACACAACTAGGGAACGAATGGAAACTACACTTCAATTTTTCCTGAACAGCTTTCATGGACGTTTAACACTTCCAAAGAACTTCACATAGTAACTTAATGACTTTTGTGATTGTTTGATTATTAGTAATTTTTCTTTCCAAATTATCCCAGATATTAGAAAAATATACGAACTGACACAAAACGAATGGAATAATAAATTCCCGGTTTTCAAGCTGTTCTAGTTTCATAACTAGATAATGTTCTAAATGTTCATAACTTCATAACTAGCTGACGAGAAGTCGAAACTTTTTTTCCTTTTCTATTCGCCTTCTCCTTTGAATCTCTCGCCGTTACGGTTTTGGAACAATGAAGAACCCAGTAATGTAGACTCATGTATGTGTTGTACAGGCAGTAGTGTTGCTCTGTATGCAGTGAAAGATTGGAAGGAAGTTTCGTTTAGTTTATTTTACAAGACATCAGAGGTGGGCGTAGTAAGAGTTTAAGGTTAGTGCCTTAATGTACGTCAAGTCAAATTGCGAAGTAATGCCGGCTGCGATACAATTCAGAACGGCGAAGAAGAGAAGTAATATATTATTTGTGTAATCAGGCTGGTCCTTCCATTATACATGAATGATGTCTACTAAAGGATATTCATCAACGAAATCAAGTATTTTGAAGCAGTTAGAAAGTAGGCAACCGAGATACTTTCATTAAAAAATTACCTTACTTTGGAAAAATACTCTGGAACTTAAATCGTCTGCAAAATAAAAATATTCATGAATACTATTTCTGTTTTAACGAGCATTAACGAAATACTGGTAATCAGTTCTCACTTGAGCTTCTAAAAGAAACTGCGATTGTTAGCCTGTCGGAGTCAACTATTGAAATGAAAAGCGACTATCGATTTACTAGTATCAAAACGACTACGACAAAGAGACCGAGCGAAATTGTATTTCCATGTTCATACGACTGCATATCCTAGAAACGCATTGCAGAGTAGTGGAAGGTACCAGTTCGGACAATTATTGATGATGTGTAGATTTATCTTTTCGCTTAAGTAATGTTGGCATTGAAACAAGCCCTGAATCCTTTTGCTAGATGGAAAGTAGAACGAAGATCAGCCAAGTGTATCAGGAACGAGCCTGGAACTCATTCACTCGGGTACACTCTGGAGGCGGAAAAAAGTTGAGATTACGACGTACCTGAACGTGTCACTCAGTCATCCGTGAAATGGATAAAAAGGCCAGGATGATTCTGCTATTTGAATTAATGTTTATGGAAATAAATAATTCTCGCAAACAACACACTCAATTAAGCGAAAAGAGAAGACTAACTGAATCTAATTATCATCTTTTTAAATGAATGTTTAATGTCTTTCACGAAGCATTTAGTTCTTAGAAAATATTTACAAGTACTTTGAACATTTAGTACAAGAACATTTTTCAAGAAAAAAGTGTTTCTCTAATTTCTCGACAACAGTAGTGATGTTATCGGTGGTGTGATGATGCTTTTATTATAAGATCGAGAAAAGTCAATCGGCGAAACTGAATGCAGCTTCCGTATCATTGTTGCCATGGCACGTGATGTGCAGCTTTCAAGAACACGATAGATAAATTGCAAATACCCGGATGATGGAGCTTAATGTGTGGGTAACATAAAACAGGTAAAGAAAGATCTCTTTATTGCCAGGAAGTTGTCTCTGAACTCGCGATCAGTTTTTCAGTGTTATGTTGTATCAAACTCGACACAACTCTTCTCTGGTAAATTACCCATTAAGGGACATTCGTGGTTGATGTACTCCAAAAGAAACATGTAAACTTGTCAGTTTGTACAAATTGTTTCATGGCTTCCTCACTAGTTAAGTACCATCCCCTATGATCAGCTAGCACATATGTTTAGTTGACCAGTGAAGAGGTAGGATGTTGGATGTAGGAGGTAGGAAGCCACCCCGTTGTCGAACTAGCGATGCTTTTGGCTTCGAAATGCATAAAAAAAACTTCTCTTTTACGTTTGAACACGTAAACTCTGGCAGAAGTGGGGGAGCGATCACCTCGATCACCACTTCCACTCCTACCACTACCGCAGAGGCACGCCGGGACCTCGAGGTTCGCATAGCGCACGCCTGCTCTGCCCTTGTGACAACCGCCACTTTACATGTTCCAGCAGGCCGCTAAATGTCAAGGCTGGAGCGCCGGCTCTCGGTGTTCAGCGCACCGTAAGGTACTAAAGGGTACCGGTTCGAACCCAAGACCCGGTTGCCGAGTCCAGCATACTTGGATGTGACTCGTGCGAAACGAATTATTTCTCGTTGCGCGGAAAATGCTTGAACTTCGCGTTACGCATGAAAGATAGCACTATTTTCATTGTTTGCGTTAGAGCGCCGCGGTGCCTCCGGGAAGACAGGAGAGGCATTGCGCAATTTCCACTTTCATTTTCTTTGTAGGATATTAGAAGACAACGTCAATAGATGCTTTGATGTTGACTGATTTTTTTTTAAAATGACTGCAGGCAATGCAAAATATGCAAATGGAGGTCAGTGGTGAAGACAAAGCTACCACCTGATTTTCTATTCATACATCTTGGCGAAGATGTTTATTAATGGTTGCGTCTGTTACATGCTCCATAATTATAGAGTTGTTTGGTGAGTTCATTAAATACAAAGAGTTCTTATGTTCCACCGACATATTGCTCACAAAACCTTGCAAAAATCAGATAATATAATGAAAGTGTACACTCAGACTGAAGATCACATCTAAGTATGATCGTGAACATCAACCTTAAATCACCGTCAATCCAAAGTTTGCTTGAAGTGAAATGATTCATCCGACTGAATCAACTCAAAATTCGGAAACATTATTATGAATTGTCATCATTATTTACTTTAGTCTTCACAATGACATTTTCAGAGTTTCATTTCCGTTGGGATTTTGAGCATTTCTTAAAAAATTCTTCGACGCTGGGGGTGCAATGCCCATGCCTAAAGCCTTCTTAGGAGGACTTCCGAGACCTATCTCCAGTGTCGATAGATATTAAGCGACTGAAAGGCTACGGGCACATGAGAACGCTGAAGTAAAGAGTATCACAAAAAGAAGGGAAGTTGTCACACGACCGAAAAGTACGTGAAACATGGCAATGATAGGCGACATGGAGTATACAATTTAGTGGAGAGAACGGTATATGTTCCGGAGAACAGCACTAGATTTAAAATTGCCCAATGACTAAGCTCTCATAGACGTCAATACAAGGGCAATCGTTTATACTTCAACAGCGATAAATCATGTTTCTAGAACCTCGCTGAATCTCCCTAATAATGATAGTGAGCGCGTTTTTTTTTTGTTTTTTGTTTTTTTTTCACAGAAATAATTATAGACGAGAAGAATATGAAGTGAAATGCTGTAATGAATGTAATTCGTTCTGCATAAGTATATAAGACTATTCTATTGCACTGTTACGAACGATAGCGTATGGTTCAGATGTCAGGCTACACAGTCAGAGGGGCGTGCGGCTGTGTTAGAAGATTCAGTCATACTTCATCGCGCCTTCCTTCTCTCCAACAGGAATGCCTTGAAAAAGCTGATGTGGTATCTTAATATTTCAAACTATCAGCCATTCCTTCACTCTGTCGAGATGATAAATCGAAGTTCATTATTCAGGACGCAGAAACGGTTGACGTGCAATGAAAATTACAGTACTTTGCCTTGGCCGTGCGACCCACGTCCTGCCCTTCGTCATTAGCAGAGATACGTGTATGCAAATAACAGTCAAAAGTATAATGTAAATAATGCATTGTAAATGCTTTACATTTGAGGTAGAAAATATACACAGAAATATGAGTTTGCTGAACCACTACGAAAATTAAACTAGTGGTGCTCAACAGCACATACTTTCTTGTATTATTTCTAATTTTTGCAATTTTCGAAAATCCAAAGATTTCTACGAAAATGAGACCTGCGCTATTTGTTAAACGAGACTCCCCAAAATTAAAATATCCGTTTAAAACTCGCAGAGCCATGAGTTTGGCCTTCTCGAAGAGAGAATATCAATTTAGAGAAAATCGTCTGTGGAGAAAAGGATCCGTCGCCATCTGAGGATATTTGATCAAGCCAATTGGAAATTGTTCAAAGAAGAAATTGAAACAATCACTTGTCGGCCCGGTGGCTGAGATCGCTAAGGCAGTAGTGTCGTAGTGATCTCGGGCCGAGGGGTCGCGGGTTCCAGTCGCGTCTCGGGCATGGTTGTTCTTGTGTTCGTCCTTTCACCCCTTATCATCACCCTTTCGTTTCATCTTCATAGTTACCATACCGTTAACTCAAATAGTAGTCGCTAATGACCTAGAGAGACCGTTTCTTAAGAGAAATTAAAACTATCAAAAATATGTTGAAGACTAGAAAAATTGTCTGAAGTTTAATTTTTAATCGTTATGAAATAAAATAATTAGAAAAATGTATGCTGTCTAAAAATTTTGAAGGGACGTCATTCTTAAAAGAAATAAAACATTGTATAAAACAGCGTATATAATACAGAAGATAATACAAACAAGGTCAATTCAGAAATAAAAGCAAATATGAACCAGATCGAGTACTGTCTCGGTTAGTTAATTCAAGCCTAGGTCCAGACTGTATATCAAATGTAAGGATGAAACAACTCTCAACCAGAGCACTAAAATACCTTTTATATGGAAAAGACCGGTATTTCTGGATACATGGCGGGAAGCTATTATGATTCCCATTTTAAAACTCAACAAAGTACCAAGTTCACCTTGCAACTATAGACCCATATCACCCACACCCACATCAGCAATATGCAAAATCAAGAAGAAAAGTATCAATGGAAGAAATAGTTGGTACCTGGAAGTACATAAAATGTTAGCACCACTTCAATTTGGTTTTAGAGAATCACATTCAACAATGGAATATTTAATAAATTCAGAAGTAGAGATTTACAAAGCTTTTATAAAAAACAGTCATGTAATTGCAGTTACCATAGATATAGAGAAAGCCTATGAAATAGTATGAAAATAGAGTAATAAAAATAATAGAGAATCTTAATATAAAAGGAAATATTTTGGTATTTATTAATAACTTTCTGAGTAACAGGAGTATTAGAGTTAACAATTAATAAAATCTCTAAATCTGTGTATAATGTTTTTTTTTTTTTGTATTTGTAGATGATTAAACTGTATTCTGTGCAGGAATAAATATTCAACACAGCCAGACTATTTCAAAACACCCTAAACAATTTCTAAAAGTGGTCTAAAAATGGTTTTAAATTAAAAAAGAAACAAAGACTGAATTTATAATAATTTCTAGAAAAAAAGAAGATAAAGGGGAGGTGGATCCGACATCAATCCAGGTGGCAGGCGAAGCAGTCGTGGGCAGAAGTACAAATGCAAACAAATTGTACAAGGGCAATGTTGTTACAATGTTTAATAATCACATAATAATTTGTAACCAACAGAATACATTGACGGTTTAAGTAGTGAATTGACAGTTAACGAAGTGTATAATGAACCATATTTATTATTGTGAATGTCTGATAATATTAAAAATTACCGAATTACATGAACTAATATCATGCAATTCTTTTTTGTTTCAGACGAGCGAATTAGACGCTCTCTTCTGTAAGCAAGAGTTGGAGAGGTTACAGCGGTTCGAAGAAGCTGTTGCCGCCACAGAAACAGATATAGACATTAAACCCAGGAGAGAGTCTGCGTCTCAAATCGACGAATTCTTCGACGTGCCTTCAGCGGCTGCTCTGTCCTCACACAGTTCTGTGCAACGATCGGCAGGTCCGACCGCCAACATGACCAGCTTTGTGTCGCCACGCACCATCCCATCGCACCCGGAGGACGATGTTTTTCTGAAACCACCCCTCTGGGAGGATATCACCTCCAGCATTCAGAAACTCGACCCTGAGAACGCTGACATGTTAGGCTCCCTCGCGAGTGGTGGCCCGCCTCAAGTGAAGATGGAAATTTCGGATGACCTTACGTCAAGCATGTCTTGTAGTAGTCTTTCAATGTTGAACGTTCCGAACATCAAAACGGAGAAGTTAACGACTCCCATCCCACCGCCGCCACCGGTGCATCTCTTAGGGAATCCCTCTTCACCCTTCAGCAATAGTGTCACCAACTCTCAGTTCCACCAACACAACCATCTCCACCACCATCACCACCATCACCATCACCTTCCTCCGCCTTCCCAACCATCTTCGCAGGTTGCCTCGCAGCCGCAAGGTCAATCCCCGACCCAGCCGCCCTCTGCTCACGGGGGTTTCAAGTTCCATAACGGGCTCGCGGTCAGCTCGTATCAGCAGCAGCTGCAACAGAGGTTGCAGTACGTTCCGCCGCCGACGCCGCCGATTTCCGAGCCGGGGTCGCCGGGTAACAACCTGCCGCCACGTAGGACACCCCCGCCGCCCTACCCGGCGCCCTCTCACCACGCCGGCGTGACGCCTGTGTTGACGTCGTCGGCACCAACCTTGACGCCGACCAGCGCCCCGTCCACTGCCGTCCCTACCGTAAAATACAACAGGCGCAACAACCCCGAGTTGGAGAAGCGGCGAATTCATCATTGTGATTATCCTGGTAAGAACGAAGACTTTCACTTCATAGTGATACGTTCCTTTTTGCACGATCTCTTGTCTCATAGTCATTATGTGCTGCACGATCATAAGTGAAAAAAAAATCATGTACGCATCATGAGCAACTTCTTGCTACGTCTAAATGTAGTATCAAATATTTATATTTTTTTTTTGTTTTCCAGGCTGTGTGAAGGTGTACACCAAAAGTTCTCATCTCAAGGCTCATCAGAGAATACACACAGGTGAGTTGACTCCTCTTTACACCAGTTTCGTTTATTTGTACTGAGGGAAAATTCTAAAATTCCTTGAATATTACATTTTCTTCTGCGTCTTTGTGACATATTTTAGTGTTAAATAAATAAATAACTAAATAACTAACAAAATAAATAAAAATAAATAAAGAATAAATAATGAATAAAAAATAAATAATGAATAAAAAATAATAATGAATAAAAAATAAATAATGAATAAAAAATAAATAATGAATAAAAAATAAATAATGAATAAAAAATAAATAATGAATAAATAATAAATAAAAATTAATAAATAAATGCTTCTCAATTGATAACTGTCTCGTAAAAATATTACTCGTAATGTAGCTCCGAGGCTGGAGTCTTGATGTTCTTTCCCATTAGTTACCTGACTGCACAGTGTGCTTCGAGTTCTACATTAGTCGTCTTCTCGATCTTTTCTCTTCCGCTCGGCGCTTTTATTGTCAAATAAAACTTAAACGCGGCAGGCAAGTGCTTTCCGCACGTGTGTCCTAGATGAGCAGGCTTCTCGATCAGCCAGCCGGTTCACTGGCCGAAAACTATTTCCTATGTGTAACATACATTTAAGCGTGACGTGACGGCAGGTAGAAGGGACGGAGAGTCATGTTCGTAGTCGCCGCTGTTTTCTTCCGAGAGGCTGGCGGCGGCATCTCCGCAAGTAGGGCAGCGAAAGGAAAGGACAGAAGGAAGCGGCAGCGGCGGCCACGTCGCGAGCAGGCAGGCCGTGCTAACCACCCCAACCGCCTACCGCACTGCTCTTCTTTTTTTCTTTCTTTCTTTCTTTCTTTCTTTTTTCTTTTCCACTTCGCAGAAAAATGCGACGGCACGCCGTTACTCCTCTTACACGTCACGCGCATGGACTTGTCGAGAACATTAATTGGTCTACATCGTCCCGATCGTAAGAATGTTACTTGTGTCGTGCGTTTCAAATGTGATAATTGTATGCATTTATTATCGGAATGAACAATCGACGCATCACTGAAAACATAGATCACACGAAAAAAACAATGTGGACACTTAACGCATCTTGTTACATATCAACAACCATACTTCAGAGGAATGTAATCGCGTGAAATCGGCACTGTTTGGCACGTTACAATAACGCTCAATTCAGGATGATGTAACCTCACAGCCAGAACCCACCAACCCAATAATTTGGTGAGCTTCTTTATGAGATGGTCCATATGACTTTTCCTTGGGATTGGCCTTAAGGGGAAAATTCTGTCTACATTCTCAAGGTGACCACTTCGAAGAAGGCAGTGGACGTCGGAATTCCGGTTAGCATTTTTCGTACGTGAATTCCTCGAACACCTCATTGGCAACAGTTATTTCTTTACAAAATCCTCGCTACAATAATACATTCTATCCTCAGAATATTTTTTAAATGTATGTCCAATGTTTTAAATATCCTTGTGTATGGTTACACGTATCCTCGGGACTCTTGATAAAATTGTATGCGACATAGCAAATTTAATAATGACAATGGATGTTTTGTTACATTTTGCACAATTCTTATTTATAATTGGTCACGAACATCAGGGTAACTTCTAGCTCCCACTAAATGAGAGCCGCACTGAGGTCCAACGGGCCAATTTTGAACGGGCGTTGAGCGGCAGAGTTTAATATGTCGTCGGGAAGTCTGGGGCAGAAATGCAAGTCATCCAAAACAAATTCTTAAAATCCATTACCCAAGCTCCCTGGTTCATATCTAACAAGCACTTACACACCGAATTAAACATTAAACCAATCACTCACCATATTTCCCACCTCGCCAATAACCTTTTCTCGAACCAACTGATCAACCAAAGCAGAAATTTTAAACTGGGAAAATAAACAGAACGCCAAACTCGAATTAAAAACATTAAACCAATCACTCACCATATTTCCCACCTCGCCAATAACTTTTTCTCGAACCAACTGATCAACCAAAGCAGAAATTTTAAACTGGGAAAATAAACAGAACGCCAAACTCGAATTAAAAACTGATATCCGTTACATGCATTCTTGGATATTTTCAGCAAAATTGAATAAATCATTTGAGGTGCTCTGTGAGTCCTCCCGTCAGATGTAGGTTAGTCTTAGTAGTAAGCTCGATTAAATTAAAATGTAAGCCAGATAATACAAATGTAAAGTTATGTTAAATAAACTAAACTTTGTTATTTCATCCAAAATATGCATAAATTAAAAGAAAAAAGTCCGAGGCATGGGTAGTTCGAGCTTTACACCCATAACTTTGCGATAGAGCATGTGCGCAGGTGGAGGACTGGTTGTGCCGGGCCGGAACGTTCCGCCACTTCTGAGTCTCATTATGAAGTGGCACTTATTGGGTCTGGAAGAGATTCTCAGAGAGAAAGCGAATGCACGCGTGTGCGTGAGTGACTGAGATGGAATTCTGGAGGAGAGTTGTCAGATATGGCCGTGGTCAGGATTAGTATTTGACTTTACTTGACCAAGGCGATCAGAGTTCTGATTAGACTGTGATCGTTCCTTGGTTTCTTCAAATATCGATGGAAATAGTTAATTGAAATTAACTTCAGTATAGAAGAACATTTTAGAGTTCCGCAACTCATTTCAAAGATCGATGCTTCGGTTCTAGAAATGTCAATTTAGATGTATTTTACAGTTTCGAAATCCGTCTCGATGATATTCATTGAGAAAATGAGAGTAGAAGTTGGAATAACGCGAATGAATTAGTACAAAGACGAATATATTCATTTTGACGATTACAAAGAAATAAAGTTTTCCCCATTGTTGTGTCTGGAGAATAGAACGAGAATAAATTCAGTGATTGTTGCAACGATTTTTAATATGTCGATGGAAATAACTGATGTCAATATACAAGACAATGCTCTTCTGATCCGAAATCTACCTGAAAGATTTTCATCGAAAAATGTGAATAGCAGTACCAATAATACGAATCAATTAGTACAGAGACGAAATAGATTCTTATTGACGAATACGAAAAAATAAATTTTTCGTTCTTCAGGGTCGCGAGAATTTGACGAGCTGATTAGGCACCGATTGTTGCCCTGATTCTTAAAATAATTGAAATCCGTCTTGAGGATTTTCTTCGAAAAATGAGAATAGAAGTTGGAATAACGCGAATGAAGTAGTACAGAAACGAAATATATTCATATACACGAATTCAAAGAAAAAACTGACATTATCTTGAAAATACGAACGAGCTGATTAGACACATTAGACAGTGATTTTCGTTACTTTTAAAATGTCGATGGAAGTAGTTGGAAAGTCGATGGAAATATACAAATGTTTTACGGTTCCAAAAATCCATCTTACAGATTTTCATTGAAAAATGAGAATAGCAGTTGCAATAATGCGAATGAATTAGTACAGAGACGTAATAGATTCTTATTTATGGATTAGGAAAAAATAAATTTATCGTTTTTCAGTGTCGCGAGAATTCGACGAGCTGATTAGATATACTAGGCCGTGAGTGTTGTCTCGATTCTTTAAATATCCGATAACTAACTTAAATATTTTAATCGAAAAATGAGAATACCACTTGGAATAATACGAATCAATTAGTACAGAGACGAAATTAATTCTTATTGACTATTACGAAAAAAATACATTTATCGCTTTTCGGTGTCGCAAGAATTTGACGAACTGGTTAAATACATGTGGCAGTGATTGCTGCTTCGATTCTTAAAATTTCGATTGAAATAGTTGATGTCTTTCTGCAAGAAAATATTTTACGCTTCCGAAAATCCATCTTAATGATTTTCATTAAAAAATGAGAATAGCAGTTGAAATAATTCGAATGAATTAGTACAGACACGAAATAATTACTTATTGACGATTAGAAAAAAATAAATGCATCGTTTTCAGTTTCGTGAAAATTTGACGAGCTGATTACATTACGCAGTGAATGTTGCCTCGATTCCTAAAATATCTGATATCCGTCTTAAAAATTCTCATCGAAAAATGAGAATAGCACTTGGAATAACGCGAATTAATTAGTACAGAGACGAAATATATTCATATCGACGATTACAAAGATGAAAAACTGCCATTGTTGTCTGGAGAATATGGACGAGCTGGTTACATACTGTAGACGGTGATTGTTGCTTCGATTCTTAAAATATCAATGTAAATAGTTGGTGTCAACAATTTTGAGGTTGTAGACAATTTTGAGCCAGGGACAATTCTCAAATGCAGCTTCCACTCCCACGCCCACCAAAAAAGAAAAATTTTAAAATGTGAAAGTTTAAGCTAGACAAAGTTTTGAGAAATATATTTTGAATAATATAGTGTTTAATAAAATAATTCATTGCCCTACATAAAATAATAAATATGAACTTCAGTAGAATCTATTGTACTATTAGTGTCATTTGATTCATTTCATAGAGTCGTACCTTGTAACTATAATTAACTATTTAAGGTAAAACATTAATTGAAAATTTTGTGAAATATCAGACTTCTCTACCGCGACTTATATTTACTATAAAATCACGATAACGATTTTCTCGATTTCTAATTTATTTTCAAATTTTTTAGTATTTTTTCCCATCAGTCCCGTCATCTGACCCAATGACTTGCGGGGCCTCGGGCGACCGCCCGATCAGCGCTTGCCTAGCGTCGGCCCTTGACACGAAGCGCCAGCACCTCCCGAGGGAACACGTGAGCGAAAAGGAGTGGGCGAAGGGCGCCTGCTCGGCCGCGGACGCGGGCACGCTTCCAGGAAGTGTCGCGCAACTACAAGCGGGTCGCTGTGCCGGACGAATTGACCGCGGCGGCGATGATGTCCGAAAACTTATCGGGGCTTGAATCGAGCCGGCGGTGAATCTTCCGCCTGGGGACGGGAGCAGCGCGACGCGCGCATTACTCTGACGGATCGCGGCTGTCCGAAGGCGTCGTCGGGCGTGAACTAGTGCGAGGCGCTTCTGTACAGCGACCATTTCTTCGCTTAATATATGTATTTTTTACTGTACGAGTATCATCGGATCGACAAAATGAAGTACGGGCGTTATGCGTAACATAAGAAGTGGACATAGGCAATGAAAAAAAAAAAAAAAAAAGTCGGCCGTGTCATTCGAAGCCTACCCAGAGGCAGACCAATTGGTGGTGACGACGATGGTCACAGTATGCAACTGCGGGATCGCATAAAAACCGAGGTTCCGTAGGAGGGGACGACAGAGAAGAATGTAAGCGGTAATGATGTCGCATGACCACGTGGTGATAACAATGATGAATGTTCTCCTGCGGAACATACGGATTCCACCCAACGGCTGTTTGCCGGGAAGGTCGAAAAGTTATCGGGGCTTTAATCTGAGGTTGTATGTGAAGGAAACCAAAGCCGCGGGCTAAAGAGCGGCAATGAGAAGAATCACCAGTATGCCATGCACTCGTCCCATCGAGCACGAATTTCCTCCGAAGCCCGGCGAGCGAGGTATTTATAGGCGGTTGGCAAGCGCACTGGGAGGCCGCACGCGGCTACTGGATGCACCGGGATGCGCGCAGTCCTTTCATAATATAACTCCAATTTAAGGTTCGCATCGAGAGAGGTGGTTCCTTGCATCAACTGTTGTCACTGCATTGCCTCTGACTAGGTTCGAGTCCGACGGTGGCAGGATTTTCGACACTACCTTGTCAGCTAGATCGAATTCAGTCGCTGTCTGGAGGAGAATTCTAGCGTCCGGCTGCTTTGATCGGCAGTTTTCCTTGGTTTCTCCGATCAACACCAGGCGAATGCCAGAGCAGTACCCGAACAAACGGGCCAGGAACCGCACGCGATCTTTCCTTCCTCTTCCTTGTCCTATCCTCACCCCCTTACACACACACACATGTACTACCAGCGGGACGGTGCCCCGCTGGTGGGATACCTGGTTGGGGAAAACCCCGCTAGCCGACGATAGGTCGGCGCCGGATCTCACCTGCCAGTAGATCACCGTCATCTCCCGACCAGACTAATAACCTCAGTAGTTGACGCGTACGGAATCACTAACAATCAATCAATCATATAAGGTTCGCAAACAGATTTTTAACCTCCGCGAACTACAATATCCTTAACTAACACATTATATCTAACATTGTGAATTGTGCAACATCTTTAATATCTGATATCTTTAATATATAATACTCGTGAATAAAATAAAATAAAATAAAATAACATAACATAACATACTGGCGTTTCAAGATAACGAGCTGGAAAGAGAGGGGGAAACTGTCAACAAATGGGAAGCTCAATACCGGACATTTAAGTCTTAACGAAGCTCCCGACTGGGTGACAGTGTCCCCCTCCCTGTCCAGTTCGTGACCTTGAAGTGCCACTACGTTTAATTCGGAGTATAAATAGGCAGTTTAGGCGGTGCGCCGGTCGGCCTCTGCGCGAATGAGGAGGGCGCGCGGGACGACGGTGAACTCGAGGAAGAAACGGTGTCGCGAGAGAAGTCGGGAAGCTGGCGCGCCGCGCAGGAACGAACGGACAGGTGAAAACACTCTGAACACGGTAGTGATTTATACCAGCCGCTTCCTTATATAAAACCCCGACCCGCGAGAGCCTATGTAGTAAATATCCGTTAGGCCGCCGCAGATATTTCGTAAATCATTTTTTATGGTAACCTACATCTGTCGGAGGCGAAGCAATGCGCGCGGAGCCTCGTAGCGCTGGGGGGCAGCGGCTGGCAGGGAACGGAGTGGTGCGCGGTGGGCGGGGGCAGCAGAGCGGTCAAGGAGTTGCCGCCGATGCAGTGCCCTGCTCTGCGAACTCATTTCGGCCGCTCTGAGCTGCGTGGGCAGGCGGAAAAGCGCCGCCGGCAGGGAACGCGTCGAGATCGAGTATGTCGCCCGCAGGCGTACGACTCATTTCTTTTCTCACGCGCAGGAGAATTTGGTGGTCGGCAAATGGAGTGACTCATTCCTAGTAGTGGCAGAAAGCGAATCGAAAATGAAGTTACTTTACGCGATACAAAATCAGTGGGTATTTAAAAAGCATACTATTTGAAATAAGGTTTGTTTATTCCTGACTAATTGAAGGACCCGATTGATTAATTGATGTTTCCGAGCACGTCAAATGCTAAGGTCGTTACTCCCTTTAGCGTAGTGAATGTTTGACGCCAGGTTGTGACGATTTTGTTCCTCCGCTGGATGGTGAAATCCGGCACTGACTTACACGGCGGCTTGCGAGGTTTCTCTTCTCCACGCATCTCTTCCAGAAGGTCCGTGGTCCGTTTTTAGGGTAATTGTGATAAACTACGGAGAACTACAGATTAGATCAGAGCAGCCGGCCGCTAGAGCCTTCCTCCAAACATCGACTGAATCGCCGCAGCAAACGAGTCAATGCAGCAACAGCGGCAATGCTGACTGTGCTAATCTCAATCGGTCGAAGAACCTGAGGTTACAGTTCATTAAGAAAAATAATGGTTTCCGCTTCTTACATTTAGAAATCAAATGGGGAAAATTGCAATTACTACAGGAGAATGTCGCTTGGAGGTACACAAAAATGCGAAAATACTTTAACATTTTTTTTTTTCAATTTGTTAATTGAAAGAACAAAATCCAGAAAAAAGTTCTTATCGAACAAAGACGTAGAGTTCGCATTCGTTATCTGTGCATCTCTGTGAGTATCAAAGTGCGAAATAACGCTTGCAATTTAACGGTATTGAGTGGAGAAATATCTCGTGGGAATAATAATAATAATAATAATAATAATAATAATAATAAATGAAATGATTTAAAATTCGAAACGACTACGGGAGATTGTAAGTGACAATATCACGTAAAGGTGCCATTTCAAGGATCGGAAGAATAGTGAAAAATTGAGGGGTGAGTTTCAGTAAGAACAACCGATGCCACTTGGCTGCGGCAGCAGGCACTTCCTGTCAGTTCCGTGGCGGAAGTCATCGCGGACGCACTGCGGGTGGCCTTCCGCTACCCTATTGTTTACATGAGTGGAGAGAAGGCTGTAGCGTCCCTATGAGGGTCACCCAGCCCCCGCCGTTCCCAATATGTCACCCGAATACTGGTGGCTGAAGCTTTTCTGGCAGGCAGTGGACGACATTAATGGATTACGTTCGAACGTGAATAGTATTGCTTTCCCCATCCATTCTTCTTGGACAGGAAAGTGTTCAACATTTCACTCAATTTCCCTGGCACTTCAAAAACTAGTGGGGCTAAAATAGCACGTACTTTCTCGTATTATTAGTAACGTTTGCAATTTTCGAAAATTCAGAGACTTCAAAGAAAATGGAACCTGCGCCATTTGTCCTATCCCAGAAAAAATAATTACAAAAAATTGGGGCCACTTTTGAGATAATTTTGAAAATTTTGAGATATGAAAAATACCCCCAGAACTCAAAATATTCGTTTCCAATTCGCAGGGCTGTGAGAGTTCGCATCGATCCGAAAAGATCAATTTTATAGAAAATCATCAGGGTGGTTTAGGTGTTAATATTGACCACGGATGGACAGACACAGACGTTTTGACCAATTTTAGATATCAAAAACTAACAAAATATGAATTCCGACTAAAAAAACGTGTTAGAGAGGCGAGAAGTGACACCATATGCAAAGTTGCCGCAAATCAGAGTATACACAATCCTTAGCAGCTCTCGGAGAGGCTAACTTTACTGAAGCATTTTCTAATTTTCTATTGAAGCTCTTACTATTAACAATTTTAGGTTTGTTGAGGAACACGAGGGTTCTGCAGAATCCAAGTTGCGAAACGCTACTCGAATTTTAAAAAAAAAGCCCATGTTAGAGATCCAACGCAGAGTTTCACATTTTAGTTGTGTTAAAATGTCAATTTAAGATTTCCGTGATGTTGATACGTAATTATTACCATGCGTTTAAATAATCGCATTTCTTCTCATAGTATTCTGGAGAAGAAAATAATGATCGATTAATAAATCTATTGAAGAAACGAATCTGGGCGGAAAAGTGCTATTGGACCGCCTCGATTCCCATTGATAATGAAATCCTTTCTTACAAAGAGTTGTTTTTCTGTTGTACTGCTAAACGTGTAAAGGGCGGTAATCATTAAGTGAACTTCATACTCTAGTTTAAAACCTACAATATTACATATATTCACACACCACAACACAATATATATATATATATATATATATATATATAGAGAGAGAGAGAGAAGAGATAGAGATAGATAAACTGGTGTGTAAAACGTACACAATGATATGCATTACATAGCAAAGCAGTAGCGATAAAAACGCACGATTAAATGTGGTAGTAACGATTTCGACTTCAAGAGAGCTAATTAAAAGTAAATATGTGCATGCTAGAAATGCTAGAAAGAATGTAGCTAAGGATTTAGAATAGAGTTTACGGCCATTCAGAAATACAAGTACGATGCTGTAATAAACTATATAAAAGAAACACCAGCTGACCAGGTACTCGAAACGTTCGGGGCTCATTGAAGTACAAGACATGTGGAAAGATAGTCCCACTCAGACTGCTCCCGGGCGTGAGAGAGTCTCTCTCTCTTTCTCTCTCTCTCGCTCTTTTTCTTTCCCTCCCTACCGAATTAAAGGAGGAGGGCGGGAGGAAGCAGGGGAAGGAGGGGTCGCGCGTCCAGCATAAAATGAAATTACAAGCGCGCAAACAGTGACAAATTGTGTCAACAAGTCTCGTGGAGCGCCGCCTCTCATCGGAAAGTATGACGTCGGTTGGGGGGCGTGATCGGTTTGTTTTGGAGACGCGCGCGCTTTTCGACTAATTCACACGCACGCGCGTTCTCGCCATGTTTGGAAAGTCAAGGCGACGAACGGGGCCCGTTCGTTTGTGGAAAACGTGGCACGGAGGCTTAGGAAGAAATCGTGCTAACGCGACGTTTCCGACCTTCTCCCTCACTCCCCCTTCCTCATAGGCGATGTACTCCCACAGGCTGACGTAGAACATCTCTCGCTTCCATATTGCTCGCAAAAAAACTCACTGGCTCTTTTTAAGATCTAAAAATACGTTTGAAATGGGGGGGATTTAAATGTAATCGGTGATACTATAAAATCATTGTCGAGTATGAACATAAATACATGTAAAATGCCACGTAAGGCAACTGGACAAATATGACCAATATTACGAAATATATCGCAACTACACAGAAATATTTTTGAAAATATTGCAAAAAAAAAATGCTACGCAACAATACTACAAAAACAATTATAATCAGAAGAACAACCACTATGCAAAGCAGCATTTTTTCATCGCAAATATGTGAAGTACGAATATATTTTTAACGCGGCGTAAATAGTAAGCGTTAGTAATATTAGCTAATTACATATAAAAGAATCATATGCACAATCTTTGCAGTTGTTGTCTACTCCCCAGAAAATATATAAACAAAAAATAAGACGCAACAACCATTCAAGAAATCAGTTTTCCTAAATGTTTAACCGTTTATTCCCGAAGCATGCCTGTGAATGTTTATTTACACAATCCCATTTATCGGCACTAAGAAAAATTAGAAGATCACAAATATCATAAAATTATAGTAGAAGATAACATGGAATCATAATGTCACGAGCTGATTTCCCCGCGTTTTCCAAAATTACGTCTATGATACGTTTCTAACATTTCAATAAAATAATACTATTGTTGCAAATGGCATGAACGATTTGTAATACAGCATTTTCTGATCGCAAAAATGTGAAATAAGAATGTGTTTATTAACACGACGTAAATAGTAAACGTTAGAAATATTTGCTAATTACATACGAATGACACACATCTTTGCAGTAGATGTCTACGTCACCAGAAAACATATCGAAAAATAGTTCGAAACAAGCGTTTAAGAAATTAGTTTTTCTAAATGTTTAATCGTTTATGATTCGAAATATGTGAGTGTATTTGTATATATACAATCCCGTTTATGGACGCAACGAAAAATATGAAGATCAGAAATATCAGTAATTTATTGTAGAAGATAACATGGAATCGTAATGTCGCGAGCTGATTTCCCTTTTTTTTTCATCTAAAATTACGTCTATGATGCTTTTTTAACATATCAATAAAAAATACTATTGTTGCAAATGGCTGAAACGATTTGTAATAAACCATTTTCTGATTGCAAAGATGTGAAATAAGAAAATTTTTATTAACACGAGGCAAATAGAAATCGTTTGAAATATTAGCTAATTACATAGAAATGACACATGTGCTTAATCTTTTCAGTTGATGTCTACTTCTCCAGAAAAAAATATCAAAATATAGTTGGAAACAAGCGTTTAAGAAATTCGTTTTTCCAAATGTTTAACCGTTTATGATTGGAAATATGTGTGTGAATTTGTATATATACAATTCCGTTTATCGACACAACGAAAAATATGAAAAGCAGAAATATCAGGGAATTATTGTAGAAAGTAACATGGAAAGTAATGTCGTGGACTGTTACCCAGCGTTTTCTGAAATTACGTGAAAGATACGGTTTGAATAACACTTCCATAAAATTATATTTTCTTTCAAAATGGCTTCAACCATTTGACAAATCCGCAAGTACCGTGATACAAGTAAACATTTCAAGATTAAAATATGTTCGATTAGGGGGTGTTTAATTGTAAGCGATGGTAATATAAGGTAATTGTGTAGAGAATGAACGTTTATGAGGTTTTTGGTTGCTAACATATGCGATTTATCATTACTTTATAACTTATAACATCGTTAACTGTGAAAATAGTTAATAACACGGCGTAAATAGTAAGCGTTAGAAATATTTGCTAATTACATAGGAATGACACATCTTTGCAGTAGATATCTACGTCTCCAGAAAACATATAAAAAAATAGTTCGAAACAAGAGTTTAAGAAATTCGTTTTTCTAAATGTTTAACCGTTTATTTCTCGAAACGTGTCTGTGGATTTGTATTTATACAATCCCGTTTATGGACACAACGAAAAATATGAAAATCAGAAATATCGGCAAATTATTGTTGAAGATAACATGGAATCGTAATGTCGCGAGCTGATTTCCCTGCGTTTTCTGAAATTTTGTCTATGATAGGTTTTTAACACTTAATAAATATTATTGTTGCTAATGACTTAAATGATTTGTAATAGAGCATACTCTGATCGCAAATATGTGAAATAATAATATTTTATTAACACAGGTAAATAGTAAACATTAGAAATATTTGCTAAATACATACGAATGACGCACATCTTTCCAGTAGATCTACGTCTCCAGAAAACATATCAAAAATAGTTCGAAACAAGCGTTTAAGAAATTCGTTTTTCTAAATGTTTAACCGTTTATTTCTCGAAAATGTCTGTGTATTTGTATTTAAACAATCTCGTTTATGGACACAACGAAAAATATGAAAATCAGAAATATCGGCAAATTATTGTTGAAGATAACATGGAATCGTAATGTCTGCAGCTGATTTCCTGCGTTTTCTGAAATTTTGTCTATGATACATTATTAACATTTAAATAAAATAATACTATTGTTGCAAATGGCTTGAACGATTTGAAATACAGCATTTTCTATTGCAAATATGTGGAATAAGAAAATTTTATTAACACGAGGCAAATATAAATCGTTTGAAATATTAGCTAATTACATAGAAATGACACATGTGCTAATCTTTTCAGTTGATGTCTACTTCTCCAGAAAAATATCAAAATATAGTTGAAACAAGCGTTTAAGAAATTCGTTTTTCAAATGTTTAACCGTTTATGATTGAAATATGGTGTGAATTTGTATATATACAATTCCGTTTATCGACACAACGAAAATATGAAAAGCAGAAATATCAGGAATTATTGTAGAAAGTAACATGGAAGTAATGTCGGGACTGTTGCCCAGCGTTTTCTGAAATTACGTGAAAGATACGGTTTGAATAACACTTCCATAAAATTATATTTCTTCAAATGGCTTCAACCATTTGACAAATCCGCAAGTACCGTGATACAAGTAAACATTTCAAGATTAAAATATGTTCGATTAGGGGTGTTTAATTGTAAGCGATGGTAATATAAGGTTTTTTGGTTGCTAACATATGCGATTTATCATTACTTTATAACTTATAACATCGTTAACTGTGAAAATAGTTAATAACACGGCGTAAATAGTAAGCGTTAGAAATATTTGATAATTACATAGGAATGACACATCTTTGCAGTAGATATCTACGTCTCCAGAAAACATATAAAAAAATAGTTCGAAACAAGAGTTAAAGAAATTCGTTTTTCTAAATGTTTAACCCGTTTATTTCTCGAAACGTGTCTGTGGATTTGTATTTATACAATCCCGTTTATGGACACAACGAAAAATATGAAAATCAGAAATATCGCAAATTATTGTTGAAGATAACATGGAATCGTAATGTCGCGAGCTGATTTCCCTGCGTTTTCTGAAATTTTGTCTATGATACTTATTAACATTTAATAAAATAATACTATTGTTGCAAATGGCTTGAACGATTTGAAATACAGCATTTTCATATCGCAAATATGTGGAATAAGAATACTTTTATTAACACGAGGTCAATAGTAAACGTTAGAAATATTAGCTAATTAAATAGAAATGACACATGTGCATAATCTTTTCAGTTGATGTCTACTTCTCCAGAAAAAATATAAAAAATAGTTCGATACAAGCGTTTAAGAAATTCGTTTTTCTAAATGTTTAATCGTTTATGATTCGAAATATGGATGTGAATTTGTAAATATAAAATACTGTCTATCGACACAACGAAAAATATGAAAAGCAGAAATATCTGCGAATTATTGTAGAAGTAACATGAACGAATGTCGGACTGTTGTCCAGCGTTTCTGAAATTACGTCAAGATACGTCTTGAACACTTCCATAAAATAATACTTTGGTTCAACATAGCTAACCATTTGACAAATCCCAAGTACCGTGATAAGAAATTTTAGGTTAAAATATTCGATTAGGTGTTAATTGTAACGATGGAATATAGTTTTGGTTCTAACATATCGATTTATCATTACTTTGTAACATAAATCTTAACTGTGAAAAGTTAATAACACGCGTAAATATAAGGTTAGAAATATTTGATAATTACATAGGAATGAACATCTTAGTAGATATTACTCTCAGAAACATATAAAAAAATGTTAAAAGAGTTAAAGAAATTCGTTTTCTAAATGTAACCGTTTATTTCTCAAACTGTCGGATTTGTATTTTAATCCCGTTTATGGACCAACGAAAAGTGAGATCAAAATATCACAATATTGTAGAAGATAACATGGAATCGTAATTGAGCTCATTTTCCTACGTTTTCGAAATTAGTCTATGATAGGTTTTAACACTTAATAAATATTATTGTAATGATTTAAATGGTTTGTAATGAGCTACTCTGATCAAAATGTGAAATAGAAAATTTTATTAACACGAGGTAAATAGTAACATTAAATATTTGCAATACATACGAATGACACATCTTTGCAGTAGATGTCTACGTCTCAGAAAACATATCAAAATAGTTCAAACAAGCGTTTAAGATATTCGTTTTCTAAATTTTAACCGTTTATTTCTCGAAAATGTCTGTGATTTATTTAAACAATCGTTTATGGACACAACGAAAATATGAAATCAAAATATCACAAATTATTGTTGAAATAACATGGAATCGTAATGTCGAGCTGATTTCCTCGTTTTCTGAAATTTTGTCTATGATACGTTTTAACATTTCAATAAATATACTATTGTTGCAAATGGTTGAACGATTTGAAATACAGCATTTCTATCCAATATGTAGAATAAGAATACTTTATTAACGAGGTCAATATAAATTAGAAATATTAGCTAATAAATAGAAATGACACATGTGCATAATCTTTTCAGTTGATGTCTACTTCTCCAGAAAAAATATCAAAAAATAGTTCGATACAAGCGTTTAAGAAATTCGTTTTTCTAAATGTTTAATCGTTTATTTCTGGAAAAATATCTGCGTATTTGTATTTAAACAATCTCGTTTATGGACACAACGAAAAATATGAAAATCAGAAATATCAGCAAATTATTGTTGAAGATAACATGGAACGCAATGTCGCGGACTGTTGTCCCAGCGTTTTCTGAAATTACGTCAAAGATACGTCTTGAACAACACTTCCATAAAATAATACTTTGGTTCAACATGGCTTCAACCATTTGACAAATCCGCAAGTACCGTGATACAAGTAAACATTTCAAGATTAAAATATGTTCGATTAGGGGGTGTTTAATTGTAAGCGATGGTAATATAAGGTTTTTGGTTGCTAACATATGCGATTTATCATTACTTTATAACTTATAACATCGTTAACTGTGAAAATAGTTAATAACACGGCGTAAATAGTAAGCGTTAGAAATATTTGATAATTACATAGGAATGACACATCTTTGCAGTAGATATCTACGTCTCCAGAAAACATATAAAAAAATAGTTCGAAACAAGAGTTAAAGAAATTCGTTTTTCTAAATGTTTAACCGTTTATTTCTCGAAACGTGTCTGTGGATTTGTATTTATACAATCCCGTTTATGGACACAACGAAAAAAGTGAAGATCACAAATATCAGCAAATTATTGTAGAAGATAACATGGAATCGTAATGTCGCGAGCTCATTTTCCTACGTTTTCTGAAATTACGTCTATGATAGGTTTTTAACACTTCAAAAATATTATTGTTAATGACTTAAGATTTGAATGACATACTCTGATCCAAAAATGTAAATAAGAAAATTTATTAACACGAGTAAATAGTAACATTAGAAAATTTGTATAATAGAATGAACACATCTTTGCAGTGATGTCTACGCCTAGAAAATATAAATAGTTCGAAACAAGCGTTTAAATTCGTTTCTAAATTTTAACGTTTATTTCTCGAAAATGTCTGGTATTTGTATTTAAACAACTCGTTTATGGACACAACGAAAATATGAAAATCAAATATCAGCAAATTATTGTTGAAGATAACATGGAATCGTAATGTCGCGAGCTGATTTCCTGCGTTTTCTGAAATTTTGTCTATGATACGTTATTAACATTCAATAAAATAATACTATTTTGCAAATGGCTTGAACGATTTGAAATACAGCATTTTCATATCGCAAGTGGAATAAGAATACTTTTATTAACACGAGGTCAATAGTAAACGTTAGAAATATTAGCTAATTAAATAGAATGACACAAATCTTTCAGTGATGTCTACTTCTCCAGAAAAATATCAAAAATAGTTCGAAACAAGCCTTTAAGAAATTCGTTTTCTAATGTTTAACCGTTTATGATTCGAATATGGTGTGAATTTGTAATATAAATTCCGTTATCGACACAACGAAAATATGAAGCGAAATACAGGAATTATTGTAGAAGGTAACATGAAGATGTGGACTGTTCCCAGCGTTTTCTGAAATTACGTCAAGATACGTTTGAAAACACTTCCATAAAATATTTTTTTCAAAATGGCTTCAACCATTTGACAAATCCGCAAGTCCGTGATACAAGTAAACATTTCAAGATTAAAATATGTTGATTAGGTGTTTAATTGTAAGCGGGATTTGGTAATTTTAGGTTTTGGTTGCTAACATATGCGATTTATCATTACTTTATAACTTATAACATCGTTAACTGTGAAAATAGTTAATAACACGGCGTAAATAGTAAGCGTTAGAAATATTTGCTAATTACATAGGAATGACACATCTTTGCAGTAGATATCTACGTCTCCAGAAACATATAAAAATAGTTCGAAACAAGAGTTTAAAAATTCGTTTTCTAAATGTTTAACCGTTTATTTCTCGAAACTGTCTGTGGATTTGTATTTATACAATCCGTTTATGGACAAACGAAAAATGAAATCACAAATATCACAAATTATTTGAAGTAACATGGAATCGTAATGTCGAGCTCATTTTCTACGTTTTCTGAAATTGTCTATGATAGGTTTTAACCTATAAAATTTTTAAAATTTGCTAAATACATACGAATGACACACATCTTTGCAGTAGATGTCTACGTCTCTAGAAAACATATCAAAATAGTTCGAAACAAGCGTTTAAGAAATTCGTTTTTCTAAATTTTTAACCGTTTATTTCTCGAAAAATGTCTGTGTATTTGTATTTAAACAATCTCGTTTATGGACACAACGAAAAATATGAAAATCAGAAATATCAGCAAATTATTGTTGAAGATAACATGGAATCGTAATGTCGCGAGCTGATTTCCCTGCGTTTTCTGAAATTTTGTCTATGATACGTTATTAACATTTCAATAAAATAATACTATTGTTGCAAATGGCTTGAACGATTTGAAATACAGCATTTTCATATCGCAAAGTGAATAAGAATACTTTTATTAACACGAGGCAATAGAAACGTTAGAAATATTAGCTAATTAAATAGAAATGACACATGTGCATAATCTTTTCAGTTGATGTCTACTTCTCCAGAAAAATATCAAAAAATAGTTCGAAACAAGCCTTTAAGAAATTCGTTTTTCTAAATGTTTAACCGTTTATGATTCGAATTATGTGTGCGTGAATTTGTATATATACAATTCCGTTTATCGACACAACGAAAAATATGTAGAGCAGAAATATCAGGGAATTATTGTAGAAGGTAACATGGAAAGTAGCATCGTGGACTGTTACCCAGCGTTTTCTGAAATTACGTCAAAGATACGGTTTGAATAACACTTCCATAAAATTATATTTTCTTTCAAAATGGCTTCAACCATTTGACAAATCCGCAAGTGCCGTGATACAAGTAAACATTTCAAGATTAAAATATGTTCGATTAGGGGGTGTTTAATTGTAAGCGATGGTAATATAAGGTAATTGTGTAGAGAATGAACGTTTATGAGGTTTTTGGTTGCTAACATATGCGATTTATCATTACTTTATAACTTATAACATCGTTAACTGTGAAAATAGTTAATAACACGGCGTAAATAGTAAGCGTTAGAAATATTTGCTAATTACATAGGAATGACACATCTTTGCAGTAGATATCTACGTCTCCAGAAAACATATAAAAAAATAGTTCGAAACAAGAGTTTAAAAAATTCGTTTTTCTAAATGTTTAACCGTTTATTTCTCGAAACGTGTCTGTGGATTTGTATTTATACAATCCCGTTTATGGACATAACGAAAAATATGAAAATCACAAATATCAGCAAATTATTGTTGAAGATAACATGGAATCGTAATGTCGCGAGCTGATTTCCCTGCGTTTTCTGAAATTACGTCAATGATACGTCAATGATACGTTGTTAACACTTATATAAAATAATTATATTGTTGCAAATGGCTAGAACGATTTGTAATAAAGCATTTTCTGATCGAAAATATATGAAATAAGAATTTTTTTTTAACACGACGTAAATAGTAAACGTTAAATATATTTGCTAAATACACAACAAAGACACATCTTTCCAGTAGATGTCTACGTCTCCAGAAAACATCTCAAAAATTAGTCCGAAACAAGCGTTTAAGAAATTCGTTTTCCTAAAAGTTTAACCGTTTATTTCTCGAAACATGTCTGTGGATTTGTATTTATACAATCCCGTTTATGGACACAACGAAAAATATAAAAATCACAAATATCAGCAAATTATTGTTGAAGATAACATGGAATCGTAATGTCGCGAGCTGATTTCCCAACGTTTTCTGAAATTATGTCTGTAATACGTTTTGAACAACATTTCAATAAAGTAATACTATTGTTGCAAATGGCCTCAACGATTTGACATACAGCATTTTCTGATCACAAATATAGGGAAGAGGAGAATTTTTATAAATACGATGTAAATAGTAACAGTCGAAAATATTAGCTCAATACTCATAGAAGAATCATATGCTTAAAGTTAATAGTTGGTTTCTGTTCCTTGCGGAAATATATAAAAAATAGACGTTTGCAAATTTGTATTAACACAATTTTTCATTCCAAATGGCTTCTACGATGTGACAAATCCGCATGATCCTCGATAAAAGTAAACGTTTTAAGATCCCAAAACGTTTAATTACGGGTGCCTTTAAAAGTAAGCGATGATAATATAAGCTAATTGTGTCGAGAAAGTACAATTCTAGAAGAAACTAAGCTTGAAGATTGTTTAAATCCTATACGATTTGATCCTCGTGTCTTGCAAAATTTTTTCGTTCGAAAAACGTAATACAAGTCTTTGAAATATGAACGAAGGGAATTTTGGCTAGCTTCGCGAGAGGATTATCAGTGTATTAAAAAGTAGTTTGATTAATGTTTCCGGGAACGCCAACTGCTTTGGTCATTAGTCTCCGTAGTGAATGCTTATCGCGGGCGGTGGCGATTTTACTACCCCAGTCGATGTTGAGAAATGGAGCCTACTTAGACAACTTGTGAGGGATTTCTCACCCCAGGTGTCTCCACCAGCCAGGCGTCACTCCAGTAGGTACAAACTCGAAGCTCGCGGCCGGTCTCCGATGTGTGAGATAGTTTAATTCATGTGTGTGTGAGAGAGGGGAGAGGACAAGAAAGAAGAAGGAAAGATCGCGCGCCATCCGTGGCCTGTTTGTTAAGGAACTGCTCCGGCATTCGCCTGGTATTGATTGAAGCCATGGAGAACTATCAATCAGAGCAGCCGGTCGCGAATCTTCCGCCACCGTCGAGACTTGATTCTAGCACATTCAGGTTTGAGCCACTGCAAAGTCAACGGCATTTGTGAGTCTGAGCTAAACTCAGCCGGTGAGTTAAAACTCACAGATAATATGAAATCATAAAGTTGGCAACTGATACCGCATCGTTTTCCGAAAATGAATCAAAGAATAGTTTGAACAAATTTGAAGAAAATACTCAGTAGTATTCAAAATGACTGACGATTGGATGAATCTACATAAACCTCGGAGTAAGGATACATCTTCAGTTACTCAATACGTTTTAATAGATATATTTTATGAATTCAAAGTGTAGGTTGAGAGAAGGTAATATCAATTAATTAAAGCAGATGAAATTCAGTAATGTAAGGGTCAAGCTGATATCCTAGCTCTGACACGACATTTCAAAGACATTTCGAACCTAACCTATAGAATTTTAATTTTATTTCTAACAATTTACGACGAGTCAGTAATCAACACGATGTGTATATTAAACAAAAGTAGTATTAGCTAAATGTTTCGACAATTAACAAATATTAACATTATTTCGAGCTGATATCCCAAGTATGTTGGAAAAGTTTTTGAAAATATATCGAAATATTGCTAAAAACAAGAAAATTTTATTATCCACCATATAATACAGCATTTTCTGATGTGAAATGTGAGAATGTTTACAAACACGATGTAAATACTATGCCTTGGAAATATAAGATAATTATGTGGAGAAGAGACATGCATAATCTTGGCAGTTGATGTCTCTACTCCTCGGGAATATATAACAATCGTTTTAGAAAGTAGTTTTTTTTCTACATGCTTAACCGATATATAACAATCGTTTTAGAAAGTAGTTTTTTTTCTACATGCTTAACCGTTTATGTTTCGAAACATTTTATGTGTGTGAATTTGTATTAATACAAACCCATTTATCGACACAAAGAGAAATATGGAGAGCAGAAATATCAGCAAATTAAAGTAAGTATAACATGGAATCGTAATGTCGCGAACTGTTGTCCCTGCGTTTTCTGAAAATAAGTCAAAGAGTTCATCCATGTAAATATTAAGCAAACATGGGATTAGGTAACTGTATCGAGATTGAACAAATATGGACCGTATATGGAGCTGATAATCCAGCTATTTAAGAAAAAAAATTGAGAATATTTCGAAACAAAGGTGAAGACTACAATTTTACACAATTTTACAGATTTACAATTTTTTACACAACAGGACAACCTCCAAGAAAGGCAACATTTTCTGATGGCAAATAAATATTAATACGTGCAGTTTTAAAAACACAATGTAAAGAGCAAGAGAATGTAGTAATTGCTTATTGAATTTAAAATAAAATGAAATAAATTGAAGTAGAATAATTTCGCAAGTTCGGTGTAATAGAAGTATGTTTATAAAGAAGTGGGAACGAATCGACTTATAAATCTACAAAACATCTTATAAACATAATGTCTGGGGCTGACATTCTTAACTTGGATACCATATCAAAGAATACTTCGAACCAAACATTTAAGAAAGTAATAATTTTGTTTCTAACGTTTTAAGACAGCTTGATTCATAAACATGATGTGAATATTATGCAAACGATACTTTGGATAATTGTGAAGAAAACAATTGATACTTAATCTTAAGTCGATTTTTAGGATGCTACTTGCCCACAACTATTTGGGAAACTATAACTAAGTATATATAAATCAAAACATTAAAAATTTTATTCCAATCATTTTTGACGATACGAACATGGGTATGCGAGTATGGGAACTTCGCTGTAAGGGACAATTTTCTCATCTGATACAGGAGACTGATATACGAGAATATTGTCTGATAGCAAATATTTTCTATTTCTTGACTCTTTGAAACAATCATTTTGAAGAAATGAAATGTAGATATATTTTCGTAAAATCATACCATTTAAAAAATAAAAAAAAATAAAAATCTAGTCGTTGAAGGTTCGTGTGTAATTTAATACAATATCCCACAAACCTTGACAAACGGCGTTTCCGTCTGGAATACGCAGTCTTCCTGTTTGTTACATTTCGCAAATGGTAAGAGAGGAAGTTTTTAATGAGCGTGGTGTATTGGTCACAAAATAAGTTGGCAACACCGCTTGGGGTAAATTGTGTATGAATGAGGGTCCAGAATGAGCGTGAGTTAGAGGGAGAGGAAGAGGGGGGAAACCCTCTCAAGTCGAGGCGAACCACATTCTTTAGTTGTCTCTTTGTCCCCACCACGCGTCCCTCGTCGAGGTGAAGCCTTTTTGAATGAGACCCGTGGATGTGTGTGTGTGTGTCTCGCGCCAAACATTAAAAAGAGAACCATGTCGTTCCTCACCGAACAGGTACACATAAACCACACCGTGTGTGTGTGTGTGTGTGTGTGTGTGTGTGTGTGTGTGTGTGAGAGAGAGAAAAGGGGGTGGGGGGGTGTTGGTGGTGGGGGGGGGGGGGAGACGTCAGGGAAGGAGCGTTGCGGGGGTGCGCGCGGAGAAGCGAGGGCGTGAGAAGGGGCTGGGCTTAGTGAAAGGAGATGGGGGAGTGGAAGTTGGCAGGACGGCTCGGAAGCGGAGAGATTGTGTGTGCTGCAAATGGCCTTACCTAGAACCGAGCCTTCTTGGTGCTATGCAGTCGCAGAGCTGTTTAATGGAAACATGATGTTATTGCCGATGCACACGCATGAGTAATAAAAATGTTAAGAGACGAAAATTTCACTAATTGTAGAAAAAATATTTTTGATCAGATGCGATTCTACTAGGTGGAAACTACTGGATTTTGAAACTTTGTAATGGGATTAGCGATTCTGATTGATCACTTCAGTGGTCAGAGTCTAAAGAGACGTCTAGCAACGCTGTGTTGACCGACAGAGAAGAGCTAAAAGGCCGGCCTAGAGTGACCTTTTGATTCCTAATCTGCGAGTGGAAACAAGAGTTCGGTCGGGAGAGGACATGAATGGGCAGGCCTTCCTAATGAACACTCGAGTCTAAAGCAAACAAGAAAAATCGCAGTGAATGGGCAGAGAGGCCGGTGAGCCAGTAGTTTATGAGCGAGCTGAAGGTGTAGTTAAAAAAAAAAAAAAAAAAAAAAAACAAACAAACAAAAAACAACAACTTGCGGACGTGACTGGAACCGTAAAAAGGAGGATTCTTACCCCACCCCCACTGACATAGTCGTAGCACTCTGCTCTCCCCGCACCGTTTAATATCTATTGCACAATTTGATATCTATACTAATAAAAGTAAATTTAATGGACATGTAACCAAGATTTATACCATAAAAAGCAGTATATGCATAGATACGAAATTTTTACAGGTTCTTCAGAATTGTCGAAATGTCCTTGCAAAGTCTGGCAAAAGTTAATACACAAATGCGGAAAATAAATAATTTAAATAATATATTGATAGATGCACCATTGTCATTATTTTTCGCTTCTCGCTAAGAGCACGTGGTTTTTAATATATTCCGCCAGAGGCCAGTAGAGGTGCAGCAGAACTAGTACCTAATAGATTCGCTAGAGGCCAGAAGCAATGCGTACATTTATTTATTTATTTATTTTACGTAAAAAAACAGTCATTTACTTATTTTACGTCAAAAAGAAAAAGCTCCCATGTAATAAAATCTATTTTCAAGGATAAATAAGCAATAAATTTTGGGATCTTATCCATGTTGTCCTTCGGAATAATATTTCCTGCCGCGACAACATGGAAACAATAACTTGAATAATTGTATTTCCCACTGAATTCTAGATTTCCCATTTAATTTAACAGTACTGTACTGTAAAATAAAATGAAAGAAAAAATAACAAGCTTAAACTCCGTGGTTTATATAAAATTGATCTTTCAAAAGGATTAGACACGAAGAAAGCTCGAGCCACATATTTTTCTAGTTTAGTATACATAGTGAACGAATATCGATAAGTGATTTTTCAACTAGCCTTGGTAATGATATCAGGGATCAACATCTTTAATTGGTCGGAACAGTGTGCTCAGGGTTGTTTCTAACATCGGCCACGGAAAGTAGAGACAGCTCTAAAACAGGTGAAATTTCGAATGAAGTTCACATTTAAAGCAACACACTCTGAAGGTTTCCTAAGGAGCTCCACCGCGCTCCAAAGCGTGACACACCACCCAGCAACCCTCTTGTGAACTCCAAGGAATATGGTACGAACGCACTGTATTCAAACAGGAAGTTCACAAGATCTCCCTACTGTGTCCCCGGCCTTTAGTGTGTGTTACCGTATTTCTACATTATATTCTTTGTGAATTTTTGATGATTTATACTGAGTAATCAGCGGATAGAACTGAAAGCGTACAGAAATATTAATAATGTTGTAACTGCTTGTAGTGAAAAATCTTAGTTGTTTTACTGATAATGAATACTTCTTCAAATGCATTAGTGTAGCAGTGCATCAGTATACAGAAAACGTCACTTTATGGCTAAAAGAAGCTGAAAGTTCATAACCCTATCCAGTATTTTAATTAACTCTTGGGAAAGATTCTGGTAACATGAATAATTGCATTCCAAGTGTAAACAAAATTCACAATTTTACATTTTGAATTGGAAGAACATTATGACATCTACTACATTACAAACTTTACTCATACTGCTCTGCACACTCTAATAGAGAATTAGAAAATAAGAACGGAACTCACTTTTTTATCCTTGAAAGTCCTTTGTCTTATTAATTTCTTCTAATTATACTTACATGTCTCAGAGTAATGGAAGTAAGAATGTGTATTGAAATGATCTTAGAAATAGTTAATAATAATATTAAATAACAATAATTTCGACATTTTTGATTGCGCGCGGCAGATTTAGCTCAGCGCCAGAATTGCCGCCGTCTCTGCAACGTAACCGCAAACAATGGAGGATTTTCGAAACTAGCAGTATATCTAAGTAGAATTAAGTAGCTGCCATGAGGAGATCCCTAGCGGCCGGCTGCTCTGCCGGGTAGTTTTCCGTGGTGTCTCCGATCAATGCCAGGCGAATGCCGGAGCTGTACCCTAACAAACGGGCCACAGACCGCGCACGATCTCTTCCTTGACCTCCCTCCCTCTCGGTGCTGGTGCTAGAGCTGGTCTGGGCTGGAGCGGTGCCCCTCTGGGGTAGACAAGGAGGGGTAAATCCCTTGCAAGACGACGTGTTGGTCGGCGCCAATCTCACAATCGAATGAGAGTAACACTGCCACCTCCTGGGATCATTTACTACACTAACGGTACTAATTAACAAAGCAGTTGACGCGGTCGGAATCAATGAATCAATCAACTGTCGAATTTGATATTCAAGAAGAAAACCGTGCCACTTCCTGTACAAGGAAACGAAAATCAAGTACAATACTGAATTGAATAATGCGTGCCATACAGAAGTAATATCTGAACTAGTTCATTATCAATACGAAAAAAATAATAGATGAAAAATATTGTCGATGATCTGTAATAAGAAAAGCGTGACACACCACCCATCAGCTTCCTCGTGAACTCCCTGGAATACCCCTTAAACGAACCGTATTCAAACAGGGGTTCCCGGTCTTTAGTGTGGTATGCTCTCCTATTATTCTGTTTGTTTTTTGTTTTTTTTGTTAATATTATTGATTTTTACGGGCTGAAGTTATCTTCTTAGTCGAAGTGAAAACTCAAGAGGAAAACATCTTCTCACCTAGTCACAAAGAAACGAATAAAGAAATATTAATTAGAAAAATGCGTTCGATGGAGAAATAATACGACAAAAATATTATTTGAAAAATATGTCGAAGATCGGTAAATAATTGGATACAAGTTTATATTGTGTACAAAAAAAGAATATTACAAATAATTTGTACTTTTTTAATTCGGTATGTTACGGGTATATACAGAATGAGTAATTTCAGGTGAAAAAAATGTTCCTCGCAATCTTAGTATTAAATTATTCCTTTGCAGTAGGAAGGAAGAAAGTGTTTGTGTAATTTTTCGACTTCTTCGCATCGTGGATATTACCGCAATTTTATAAGCATTTCCAAGACTTGAAGCACTAAGAGTCGGGAGTTCAATCGCCGTCATTTGTGAACGAGAGCACAGCAATTCTGACAGCCTAAAATCGGCGTTAAAAGAAAACACCGCTCCCAATGCAAGGCTGTCGAAATTTGCGTCATAATTTCGTAAATTCACAAATTTGAGATTTTTGTCCTTTGAAAGTAGATTTTTTCTTTGGCAATATTTAGACCTTCGATTCACAACGTTCTGGAGGTGGGTTTAAGAGGGGAGAAATCGCCAAGAAACTACTGTGCAGAAACGAAGCGTTTCTGAGCAAAATGACTTAGGAAACATTTGTTCATCGGAGGAGAACACGATGGTGCACTTTTGAGACCACCTGAAATGGCTCATCCTCTGTATATACCCGTAACATACAGACTCAGAAAGTGACAAATTATGTGAAAGCAAAGGAATATAAATGGTAAGTACTTTCTGAAATGCGAATCTAATTACGAACGAAAAACGTAACGGGAAATTCTTTATCGAACTGAAGTATTACAAATATGCGTTGTGTGTGTACTTGAACGCGTGCGTTGTGCTCGAAATATGCGGTGCGTATGTGCGCGAGCTCAAGGAAACAGTATGCACATCAGTGCGTTTAGACACAGTAGTAACTCGAATTTCCCACGGAAGCCTTGAAACAACTGACAAGGTATTGTTTGAGTATAAAAAAATACGCATTATGCATTCCAGTCGCGATGTCTGTAAAGGTCTTTGACCGTATTATGAATGGAACCTGGAATTCCGAGGCATTCTGCTGCGTAGCACAGCCAAAGTTGTTTTCTCGTTTGCTACGCGGAAGGCACCTGCCCATGACTCATGACCTTGATCTCGACCCTTCTACAAGAACTTAACAGTCTAGTAGCGTTTACAGTCTATGTAAATCTTCGAGAAATAGCTTGCAGAATCTAGTTCCATATACATTTTTTAAGTTCAATGGATCTCACAACACACCCAATTGTCGCGTTTTCAAATTTGTTTGAGATGCAGTACTGTCATCACGAATATACAGCATGCGCTACCGTTGAGCGCGTACGTACATAAATCAATTAAAACAACCGCAATAAAAACCGTGTGATTAAAAAGGAAAATGACGGTGAAGAAATTACTGAAGCTACTAGAAAGCCCTTGAAAAGTAAATGCGAATTGCAATTCCGTATATACCCAGGAAATCTGTGGGGAAAAAAAAAAGAGTCATACAATCGTGCAAAAGACTATCACCGGAAAAAAACGGGACTGGAATGAAAGCTGTGCTATTGGGAAGCCGGCGAGAAGGAAGGACGCAAAACGGGCCGCCCTCGGAGTCAACACTGTCGCTCGTTACCCAGTCCACGCGCAACGGAAGACTTCGGACAAGGTGTGTCTTCAGCTGGGAAGACGTCGTGCTGTTCGGCAGCTGTCGTGAGGCTTTTGTTAACAGTGCGTTCGCTCGACACGAGCTCGCGGAGGGCTCGGCAGCAGTGCTGGCATGCAGGGGGAGGTGGGACGGGCGGCACGGGGGCGGCGCGGGGGCGGCAGCGGGTGGGGCGCGCGCGCGCGGCAGCGGGTGGGAGCGCGCGCACGCGCTGGCGACCAGGGTCTGGCCGATTGGCCGGTCGCTGTTGACTCGCGCGCGCACAAAGAAGCCCTGGGTTCCGCGCTGCCGCGGCGTGACATTTGCGGGTGGTTCAAGGTTCTCGGGCGATGTGGGGACGGCGGGCGGGCGCCGCGCTCGCCGCGTCGACACCCCCTGGCCGACCCCAGCCCGTGCCCGTGGGGGCGAAGGGGTCTCCGAAGACGCTGTGCACCCACACAGCGACGAATCGGCGTCGACGAGCTGCACTTCGTTAGGCGATAATCCTCGTTGATTAGATGCCGCTCTTGTAAGGCCATGTGGGGGTAAGCAGCATTCGTTACTTCTTTATTCGAATACGATACGTAGTCGTTGTACCAGCATTTACATATAAAAACACGTTTCACGATTCACCCGAGCTGCGTTAAAATCACTTTTTGTGTGCTGAAAATGCGACACCGAAATGAATCATCGATGATTTATGTTCGTTGGGTTGGTGTTTCTCTATTCGCCAGTTCTCCGTTCCCGGGTCCCGGCGCGCGTGTTCGTACTACGTAATCACGAGAGGCGCTCGATTGCCATGCGTGGGACGGCCGCGCAAGGACCTTCCTGACAAGAAGACGGGGAGGGGCGCGGCGAGGGCCGCCGCAGGGCGAGCTATCATACCCACATGCACTCACATAAGCCCACATACGCCGCGCATGTTTGATTCTTGCGCGTCCGCGTACGTATGCACGCGTGCCGTGTTGCCGCTTGTACTCGAGCCTGCAGTGTGTGTGTGTGTGTGTGTGTGTGTGTGTGTGTGTGTGTGTGTGTGTGTACGTCGATCGGTTGATGGACGAGGTCCGTCACTTGGGCAACGACCCCAAGACGTAGCCACAACGCTACCGCCTTCGGAATTGCGATAACGTAGCATTGCTGATACTATATGAATTCTCGACGACCTAGCACCTTGTGGTCGCTGCCCAAGTCACGAGCTAACATGACAACGAAGTAAACAAAAAATTTAGTTCTACAATACTATAAACTTTCTCGCATTATTTATAACTTTTGCAATTTTCGAAAAGTCAGATAGTTCAATGAAAATGAGATATGTGCCATTTTTTAAAGCGATCTTTTCTCTATCCCAGGAGAAAGCGTAATTACAAGTTTTGAGCCATTTTTTATAAAATTGTGAAAATGTTGAGATGTCATGTAAAGTGACCCCAAAATGGAAAATTTTCCGGTTGAAACTCTCAGGGTCTCGAGTTCGTTCTGATCAATCAGGAAATATCAGTTTGGGGTAAAACTGGCTGAACGGTTTAAGTGCAAGCGTTGACGGACGAACTTTTTGCCGTCAGTCAAATTTTCGATATCGAGGACCCGCACAATTTTCTATATGCTACATTAAATAGCATACACTTCCCACTTAAAGTCGTGGTAACTAAGTATATTCTAGGCATTGTCGGATCCCCTTGGTTCTCTAGACTTCTCCACGGGACCAAGAAGTTCATTTTCTGCATTTACTGCCAGCAATGCTAAATTGCTCCATCGTAATTTACAAATTGTGTGTAAATCTGAATAGAGCATCTGAGAGCAATTAACGAGATAGTCTGTAAATCTCCTCGAGACATGATCCCCAACGTATTGAGGGCACAGACTGTTGATCGTGGCATTGCCCCAGAGGTTCCAACCACCACAGGCAGGATTCTGGCGTTGGGCACTCCATGAAGTTGGGCTGCCAGGGGAATGACTGGTTGGTACTTTACCACTTTTTCCTCCCCTGCTTTTAGAAGGTGGCGGACAGTGACATCGACCACATGGACCCCCTCCCGGCTTTTTATTACCAGGTCAGGTTTGAGTCTAACCCCTTCGGCAACAGAGAAAGTGGCTTCCGTGGACACGACAGTGTCTGATTTCCGGAGCATCTTCCCCATGTGAGAGGGAGTAATTTACTACATATAGGAATAAGATTTGTCCACTTTTTCGACACCAGGTCCCCACAATACGAATGTTTCTGTCGAAAAATTGCCGTTTTTTTTCGCAGCATTACCATACTCTCTATACTATTTAATTAGTTTCCGAGAAAGAGTAAATTAACATAAATTTTACTAGAATTATCAACTTTATACCTTTTATATCTTTTCCCGCAAAATTAACTCTTAGATTATTATTTTTTTAAATTTTATTTATTTTACGTCAAAAACAGTCAAAACGACGAAAATATAGTATTATAAAAATTTCAGCGATAATAAAACAATGCATCGTAAACATTTGGATAAGTTGTCCTTTTTATATTCAATATAAATTATCACTGCTGCACTCGCACAATTTTCAAAAGGTATCATCACTAACCACCGCTCCTCTCACAAACAAAAAGAGCGATGTTTCGACAGAAGCTATACTTCGATAGAGGGCGAAGAACGCATGGCGTTCACCCTTGAAGATCGTGAACTAAAGCTGAATGGACAATTCTTTTATTTGTCAGTTGCAGTTCGTCAAGTCCCAAGGCACTCATTGATTTGCGTCTCAGAGCTGCCTGTAATCGGAAACTTATCTACCGATATAAAGTATCAACTGTCTTAATAATGAAAAATGAAATATGTCGGTTCATTTCTTGCAAGGAGAGAACATATCGCAAGACATTTTTACTTCTCAGGAACGAGAAGTATCGTACTATACTAGTGCGTAATTATATGGTTGTATAGGATTTGTAGGAATTCTGATGTAGTGTTGTTGATGATCTTATGAGAAGAAATAAAGGAGGTCAGAGGTAATATGTTGACGAAGATAACCTCTTTTATTTCTTCTGTATAGAATTTGTTATCGCGGAAGACGTATGGAAAATATCACAAAGTAAAGCGTAAAGTAAAATGATTTTTTAAAAAAATTACGACTATTGATAGCAGGTCTATAAAATGACTGAATACGTATTGAATTACGAATATCGAAACATTTAAAGCCTATTTGGAAGTGTACGAGAATGGTTATACAAAACCCATTCTAAGAAATCAATATTTAATAAGATTCGAGCCGTAAAAGAGGAGCTGTAGAGAAAGTAAAAGCGAGCTTTTATAAAACGTCGCACAATTATTACAAAATATTTCTGTGATTAATTCAAGTTATGATGAAGGCCGACATGTTTTTCGTACAATCCAAGTTCATATCCCGCAATTAACGGATACAAGCCTTCGCACTGTTCTTTTGCTAAGAGTCCGCTAGCGTTGACGTAGAACGCAAATTCAAGAAAAAAATTCCGAGAGTAAGTTTACAAAAAAAAAAAAACCAGCAAAGGTACTAAAAAGGACAATGATGATTATTCAAATAGAATCCATTGTCATTGAAATGAAATTTCCTTAATATTAAAACCCTAATATTTTCATGTTCAATCAATAACTTTTTTCTCGATTATATGAAGTTCACCAGCAGAGAATGCCTAAATGTTTTCGGGATGTCACGCTTAGGGAGCGAAACGAGAATGGTTGTACAAACCCGTTTAAGACACCAGTATTTAATGAAGTAAACAAAAGCAACGCGAGCTTTTATAAAAACTTTGCATAATTATTGCAAAATATTTGAGCGATTAATTCAAGATACGATTGTGATATAAGTCGACATGTTTTTCGTACAATTCAAGTTCAGGTCCCGCACTCTCTTTGCGAAGGGTCTGCAGGTTTTGTTGTGGAACAAAAGAGTCCAAGGAAAAAACCGAGAGCGTGGAATTAATAAAAAACCGGAAAACGAACTTTCAGAAAATAAAATCAGGATTATTCAGATAAAAAACAATTACTATTGAAATAAAATGTCCTGAATATTAAAACCGAAATATTTCCTTAATCGTAAATTTATTTAATAAAAAAATCAATAATACTCTCTCGAATATCGTTTTCACCCATGTTTCGCTGGTATACATGGGTGTGAGGACTGCAATTGTCGAGTAAAACTTAAGCCGTGACTCCTTTCGGGTTCGGTTTCTGAGATACTGATGTATCGTTCCACAAACGTTCCGGAATTTGAGTAGCTTATCTTCCACGTCATGATCTGCATTAAAGGATGTATCACAGCCTAAGTATTTGAAGTTGCTTACTTGTTCTAGACAGTAGTTTCCTATTGTTATTTTAGATCTAACTGTATATTTTCCTCAAAATGCCATGACTATTGATTTTTGAGCCGACATTTTAAGTCCATATTCTTCGAGGGGTTTCTTTAATATAAAAAGGATATTTGAAGTTTGTTTTCACTCTCTTGCATCACCACTTTGTCATCAACGTATAAAATAGAATTAATGTAAAAATAACCTTTTAATTCATTGTACACCTCTACTGATTTATTTTTCCATATTCGTTTATATAATTGTCATCTTGCCCGTTATACATACAAGGAGCGATAATCGCGCTCGTGAAAACTGTTCAAAGGGTTGGTTGTCGCGGTAGCTTAGGGGTTAGAGCAGCTGGGCGTAAACCAGAAGGTCCGAGTTCGAACCCAGGTCGAGGTGACCAATTCTTCAACTAATTTAATTGTGTGCGTGTGTGTGCGGCGTGCGTGTGCGCGCGTGCGCGTGCGCGTGTGTGTGTGTGTGTGTTAAAAAGTGTTGGTGATATTGAATAGCCTTGCGTAACTCCTTTATTTGTAAGAATAATGTTATTAGTTTCACTGTTTCCTAACAAATATACTGACGCACGTATTACAGTGGACGAAGGTTGATAATACTGAGAATTGTATTACGCGTGAAAAAAAAACGAATCAAAATCAGTAGCTAGCTGCCGCTGGATCTGCAAAACGCCACGTTCTATTATGAATGATTTGGAATTAGGCGACGAAATTAATGTACCAAAAGATGTGGAAGAGACAGTAGCAACGCGAGAAGTAAAAATTTGGAAGGTATCGTCGTTATATTGCAGGCGTACGCTACGCCACAAATATTTGCTTAGGCATCCATTCCTTTCCTCTCCTAGACTTTTCGTTTCATGTGTTTTATTATATAGTAAATGGAACAGCAGTTACTTATAGCTAGTTGCAGCTTAAGTTAGAAACATTGGAAACGAGTAATACAAAACAACGCCTCCCTTTACAAATGAATTGCAACAGCCATTTGAAGGGAGGCAAGTTAACAACAGCTAGTATTTAGTTCTGCTATTGTCGCATGTTCGCAACGACAGCGCATTACGCCATTACATTTTTCATCTCAATGATTTTGAAATGTTTGTCTGTGTTCACAGGAGAGAAACCGTATAAATGTCACTGGCCGGAGTGCGAGTGGCGCTTCGCCAGGTCTGACGAACTCACCCGCCATTACCGGAAGCATACAGGAGCAAAACCATTCAAGTGCAACGTGTGTGAGCGGTCTTTTGCCCGATCAGATCATCTGGCGCTCCACATGAAGAGGCACCAACCCAAAACTCCCAAATGAAAGACAACGTGCGGCGTCTGCGATGGTGACTGCGGCAACCTGGGCTGTGCCAGCTACGACTTTCAGGAGTCTCGGTTGCGAGCCTGCGACAGCGAACGAATCGATCCGAAGCTATAAACGGGTAGTTCTCGACAGCTAGCGGGCTGAACTACGTCTGCTTTGCAACCGTCGCACAGCTCCACATGCAACACCGTTGTCCACTGTCGCCCGAAATGATGCATCAGATTGCGACCTACAAAGTTACCACTCGCACATCGCTGACTGATGTAAAGGACATTGCGGCTCGGCTTGGCGAAGAACAACGCGAGATAGACTGGGGCGAGTACTTCGCGTACCAATAGCGCTCGACTAATGGAGTACAATCGAACACTCTTTTTTCAGGTTCCCTGGTTCGATAATGGGAATCGTTTATGTGGAGGACTCCCGTTCTCGAACGTCCTGTCCACTTGCAAAACTGGAGAAGTTCAAATTCATGTGCCAATTAGTGATATGCACTCAAGTGATATACTAGACTAGGAGGAAAATTGTTTGGTGATACTAGACGTTTTAATGTGTTTTCAGTTTGTGTCGCCGAAACGATGTTATTTCGGTTTTCCTTCTCCAACTTCTAATGTGGGCTAAATCAAAGTACGACTTTGGCAAACAAGTAAGAGGATACGAACGGTGAATATTATTTTGTCTTGGATTTTGAAATTGCCATAAGCATGTTGTACACCAAAATGATTAGACAAATATTTGCATCATATTCAAAATGTGGGAATTTCCCTCTTTATAACATAAGGACATATTAGAAGTGAATCAAGTGCCAAACAGCGTGCCTCATTCTGACCAAGTTAAGAATTCTCCCGTGTTTTCCACTCAAAATGCAATTTCTTTATTCCCTATCCCAACCTTCAATTTTTGAGGTGTAATCCATTTAAACTGAGTGTTCTCAGTGAACTCTTTAGTGCTCAGCAGTGGGGAGTTTACATCTTATTAAAAAGACCATTTTGTAAATCACATAAATAAAATTGATTGTATCAAATATTTATAAAATGTATTAACCCATTAACAGGTTCGGGAAAAACTGAACATAAACACTGTATTTTGTATAATTGTACAATATTCTTTTCTTAGAGATGCAATAATATACTGATTGTTAATTTTGATACTTGTGCAGATGTGAAAATCCAATGAAATGAATGTTAAAATATATTTTTTGTGTTGATGTTTTCATTATCTAGCAAAAGTTGCTGCTGTAGTTACCAAGATTTGAAAGACGTCAGAAAGAAAACAAAAAACAAAAACAAAACAAAAATCTGTCTGAAATTGTTGAATAAACTCTGTTCCACTCGATCATGCGAGTGTTCTCACATACACGAGGTGTTATTCAATGTTCTTAATCAATTCAGTATTTTCTTTCTACTATAAGAAGACGCAAAAATTATTATTGTAAAAAATGTACAAATGTATTAGGGACCCAAGAATTTGCATAATATAAATAATCAATAATATATTGGCAGTTAATTCCACTTTTCTGATATAATTTCTTATTGTTCAAATCAATGAAGCAATTAAATTATATTATGAGTTATAAAGCAACAACATTTGCTAGAATATGACTTCCAGTTTGATAATGACACTATTCTTAAATGTACAGATAAATAATGCTATATTTTGTTAAATATTTTTCATAAAAAGAGTATGTTGAAATGCAGACTAAGCAATTTGTTACCTCTGAAAAGTATTTTATAAGCGGAGATTGCCTATGCACAATTTAATGCAAAGTTTCATTTGATGCTCGAATGCTCCAAACAGCAGTTTTCCTATTACAAGAATGTAGACTAAAGTGTTTCATAGCAGCTGTATTCAGCGACTATGTTAAATTATTATTATAATATCCTTGGAGGATTGCCATTAATTCCTAAATTTCATCTCCTGTTTTACTATGTATTTGTCATTACAAGGGCCTTCAGAAAACATCTGTAGTACCCTAGAAATATTATTTCTGTTTTCAGATGGAATTTTTATAAATATTTAAGTAGAGTAACCAAAATACATTCCTTGAATTCACAGTATTATGTCTTTTACTTTGAAATTTGATTCATAACCTGTATTTCTCCTCAAAATACATATTGGTCTTTCTATTAACAGTGTTTTTATTTTTACCTTTCCTACAATCCTGCAGTAAATTAAACATTGAAAATTTGAATTCATGAATTTTTCTTTTATTCATTTATTTATTTATTTATTTAGTTATGTATTTGATAAAGCATTTGTTCTTCACTAATTTGAACCTTTTTATACAAAGATATTCAATACACCAAATGATTTCTGTTTCCTTTCAGATTCAAGGTAGCAATTTTACATTGCCGTATGTTCTTATAAAATGCATAAATCTCGTATATATTCAATTCTTCTATGCATGTAATGCACACTTTTACTAATACTAATACTAAGTTTAACTATTCAAGAATTCCATCCAGGTGAATTTACTTTACATTCATAATCGTGTGCAGAGAGGGTGGGGGCAGGGTGACTCCCCTCAATGTTTCCAAAGAGGCCCAGTAGCCTCTAATAAAACATTTTATTTCCCTAGATATGATGAATTCCTGATTTTCCCCTTTTTTAAGCTGACATTTGGGGAATTGATATACGACTTTTAGAGAAGACTCTCCCAAACTATCTGGTATCTCAGTAAATTATTCAAAATCAAATCAATAATGTTATTAATGTCATTCTCCTTGAAGTATATTTGACTTCCTGGAATGTTGTCATAGTTAAAAACAGTTTAATGGAAAAGGGGGTTCAGAAATGTAGTTGCCTCCCTTCTCTTGTTTTAGGCTGCACACGCTTGTTAACATTTCATGAGTTATATTACACAAATTATTTCAGACAAAGACCCTACAATTATTATTTTTTTAAATTTTTTATTAAAAAATATTTACTTATTTATTTAACATCAAAAACCGTTTAAAACAGTGTGACACACTATGAGGGAGAAGTGCAATCTCTGCATTTTTTCTTGAGCTCCAGAATCCCTACTCTCGCTATTAGACTATACTAATCCTGGTTTTAGAATAAACTTGAAAATATACACTCCCGTATAATAAAACTATCTGCATCTAAGCTACAGATTTTGGCTTTTATCTCTTATCGTGCTCCACGTGAAGGACGCGACTCGCTACCATGCGAACACCGAGAATGATTATATTAATGAAATAACTATATTACCTACTAACACCCTAAGGAGCTCAATAAAATGTGCGCAGATACCTTTACTGTTTAGAAACGAAGTAACGGCACGTCTCAGTATTTGCTCAATGGAAAAGGGAAACTACGAAAAACCAGATCGAGATGGTTATTGATCCCAATGCTGGAGTACAATACTTGTTTTGTACTCCTTTGATTTTTACGTTAATGAAGAAAAAAATGTTAAATGATTCAAGTGAAGAAACAAAATTAGATTGTGAAAAGGAGAAAGAATTTGGGGCAGGGATTAAGAAAACTATTGTGTTGAACGACAATCTGCAATGTAATGGTGTAACCAACACAAGTTCTTCCGTGGGCTTTCGTAACCCAACCTGCCCATAAAGCGAATAAATAAATAAATTCAATCCCTAGGCCCTCTCGCAGTTCCGACATGCAAGTGGATGAAAACGGTAGCAGCACTCATTTACCTGTGGTAACCGCTGCCTCTAATGAAAATGCAAGATATTCACAAGTAATAATGGCGGGATTATCCAATTATTGGAAACTTGAAAATTATTGGAGGCAACCAGAATCGGAACGATTACGTTACGGTAAGTGGGCTACTACCAGGACCAGAAATCACCAGCATTCAAATACATTCATGAATAAAGGGATTCATATATTGCTGTGTGTGTCCGCGCGCGTATGTGTCGGAGCACCAAGCTCTGAACAGAGATAGAATTATAACCGGGAGGCATTGAACTACAGGAACGATTTGATTATTCCATACTTAATAACCGGACGTCGGTACTTTAAACATACATCTCAAGGGTAAGCGCGCCCACTGCAACCCAGTGCGATGTACACAAAAGAATAAATAAAGACGTGATACGTTTTGATGAAAGATTCATGCGCGTAACTACTGATTATTAGTTTCTGAAGTCGACATTACATTTTACATGACAATAGATCGGTAATAGTCGTTAGCAAGTGTTCTAATTCAATAAATTTCCCACTTCAACGATTAACATGATAAGTGTGTGTTTGAATTCTCTCATAATTTCCAATAAATCTTTTCATTCAATGAAAATATTCTACAACTGTACTGTCTAGTGTATTTTATTTATTTATTTATTTTACGTCAAAAAAAAAACAGTTAAAAACTGCGTATGACGTCCTATGGGGAAAAGTGAATTGTGTGCACATTTTCAAAATTCTGTGATCCCTACCAAGTCATATACACTTAAATCTATTTTCAAGGATAAATAAGCAATAAATTTTGGCTCTTATTACTTCCTGCCGCGACAACATGGAAACGATAATTTCAAGAATTGTATTTCCCACTGAATTCTAGAAGACGTGCACAGAAAATGAAGTTACATTTATGTCCAGAAGCAAAACAAGGGGCCATCTCAGCATTTGCTCAATGGATCAGGGAAACTGGACGAAAAACCTGATCGAGATGGGGATTTTCAATTGCGATCTACACTCCCGATTCCGATGCCGAGAGAGAGAGCCGAAAGCTTGTCACTTAAATATTTTTTCATAGTACCGTAAAACTTGCTCAATGAAGAATCGGAAGGGACCAATTTTTTTCCGTATGACAAGATTCTGCATTATGCAATGTAATACTGTAGAAATTGTGTTTGGCTGGTCCGCGATTTATGTTCACATTAGACAGATTTCTGCCTTATACACGTTCCGTATTGAGCAAGTTTTACTGTACTACGTTCAGTTCTGAAAAAAAAAAACATGGGCAGTTCTGTTATAGGGGATTCAGGCGTAGACCTGGTTATGCGCAGGGCGGGCGCTGTTCTCGTCTACCAAAGCAGCATCACAGTGTAAGGGTGTCCGACTTTACTTACTATATTGTCTTGCTACCTTCGAGTGCATCGTGATGCAAACTGTGTTTTCTAGCTTCCTAATTGTGGTTTTTGGCGGAGATTTCTCGTGAAATCTAAAGAAAATTATGCTATGGACATCTCAAGGATGTTTATGTTAATCGCAGAGACCGAAGTGTGTTGAACTTCGACACGCGTTGCGAAGAGTTAAGTGTGACGTAAAAGTGTTGGGCAAAAAAGTATTTGGAAATAACACGAGTTGGAAATTTTGCGTTGGATAGGCTAGAGAATGTTTTATATTAGTCGCCTAGACCGAAGGTCGGAGACTTGTCATGAGTAGCGACGTGTGAAAACTCGGATATTATAAATAAATTCGACGCAATTTCGCTTGCGAATTTGCCACGTTCTCATGGAAGTAAGCCGATTTCGTCTTGCTCATTATGGCAAGGGAGAATGTGTTAATAAGGAGATTATGCCAATTTTATATTTCCTATTTTTGCGCTAAGGTTGGCCCTAAGAAAGCGAACAGAAATCGAGTTATGTCAGCGAATAATCAAACAAACAAACATTGCACTCTGTTCATAAACAGATCTGTCAAGGCAAGTTCAATGCAGGGGGACTAGCCACAAATATCCATAACTGCCATCATCCTGTTCAGACTATTTCTATAAAAGACTATCTCAGTGAAATTCAACCTGCAATATTTTAGGAGCAATCCCACATCTGCGGTTGAAATGTGTAATATACAGCTCTTCCCCTATTTACCTACACTAATGAAAATGACTTTTTATGTAAGAGGATTAGGTCTAGAATGTTTTATGCTAAATTGAAACACACTACAAGCCTCATTTGACTTTTGAGCAAGAAACTTAACAATTTCCCTAATAAAAAAAAAAAAAAATAGTGATAATCTTTTCCATATTTTTAGATTATTTTTCATTCTATTGGTCACAATTATCGTCAATAGAACTAGGTCCCTCACAGTGCTCATTAAATGCAATACCATCATAACTTAAAAATCATTTGTAAGAAAATGTGTTTGGGTATCAAGATACCTCTTCACTCTAAAAACAAATAGTTTGAGATTATCTCATCAACATTTTGATTCAGTAGCTTCAAATTTAATGCTTTGTGCAGTGAAAAGTAAAAGTATATTTCACTGAAAGATATAAATAAAGATTTGATTTTTCAGTTCTTACATTGCACTTAATTAGCAATATGTACTTCTCTGCCTGTGAGATGATGCAAAATGAAATCTCTATACAGTAGTGATGCAGCCAGAAAATATTACTGTGTAAGGGTTGATAAGGAGAGGATTTGTAAGTTGATATATTTTTTGAAATACACATATATTTTTGAAATAATGTTGTTCTTAATTAGTGTTAAATAAAAACAATGCACAAGTATATTCATAATGGGAAGACTGCTTTCGATATGATGAGATCTACGTGTGGATATTATATCGAATAAATTGAGTAAAATTACAAAAAATCTTCTACTGGGGTGGTGGTGGTGGTGTGACCCTGTGCCCTGGATCTGTCACTACTGTAGAGTATGTCATTTACCATGTCTATGTAAATACCTAAAAAATTGCAGAAATACTCAATTTCATTGTCTTACAAAGTTGTAAAATGGAGAATAATGGTGTCTTATTCAAATAAACACTCACAAAAAAGGTGGTAGCCTCCACTTACATAGCATTATTAATATGATCAAATTTCTGTTGTACATCATACAACTGAAGTTTGTTAAGAGCAAATTTCATTACTATCAGTATTTAATTCAAAAATGGAAATTATTTGTAAAAACAATCAATGCCAAGCAAGTCATTCACCAGATTATGTGCCAATTTAAAACATGAAAACAAATCATATATAAAATAGTCATCGTTCTTTGACATTTAATTTTTTGAAGTAAGTTTAGGTACTAAATTCAAATATCTTGATGATGGTTATAGTGATTACCTCTAGCCAGTTACATTTTCACATTTAAGTCAAGTAAACATCATTTAATCAGATGCATATTAACATACTTCTTACAACATTCAGCAAAATTACATGCAGGGGTGCCCAGAGAAAACCCGAGACCTGGGGCAGTTGATCCAAGTGGGCCTCTTATTTCAAAAAAAAAAAAAAAAAATTTTCTCCCCCAATTCATAAACAGAATTAATTTCTCCATGCATCAGATATGACTGAGAATTAAATTTGGATTAGAGGTAAATATATTTTTCATTTCTTTTGAATGTGAGAAAAAATTCAGGTCCCAATTAAGTCAGGGACAGGGGGAACTTCGCCCCTGGTGCCCCCCACCCTTCTGGATACCCCTGACCACATAGAGAATAATAATGTTTGCCATGTATGGTTACTTGTAGTTGAGATTAGACTGATCACAATTGTCTTTAAATATAATTCAATACAATCGAGGTCATAATTTGACAGTTAAGGAACACCTTGTTGTTACCTTCAATGAGTCGTATGTTAAGTTTACAGTCAAGCTAATAATTAATATTTGTTGTCAGCTTTAAATTTTATTCTTATACAATGCAAATATATTTTAACAAAATTACAAAATCAGAATTTCAGCTTAAGTCATTAAATTCAATAAAAACAGTATTTTTAATGGTATTTTTGTAATTGACTTCATTTCTAATTGATAAACTTCAAAAGTACAGTTATCATACATACAAACATAATTATCTTGCATTATTTGTCATACAGTTCTTCTGGCTGTTTCTTAAATCCTTTACATCACAGTTTATTAATTCTCATTGTAAAGAATATTTTCCTGTGTGTAAATGTACTTATTTTATCCAGTCTTGCAGATGGTCTTCTTTCCTTTGTCAATGGTCTCAAGAGTTTCTATTCACTTCACTTGTAATTTCAATGTCTGTAATTCACTATAACGTAATTTCATTTTTGAAAGTCTATTCTCAATGCTCAAATCAATCTTTTCATGAGTTAGTACCATACAATAGGGCAAATTATGTTAAATATTTTGTTATTTTATTTTTTCTCATTTTAATACAGAATTTAGCTTGATTGTGGAATGTGAATCACATGTGGTGTTTCATTGCTGTTTACTGATTTTCATTTATGATAGATCATCTCGAATACTAATAAACTTTGCTACCATCAGTGGCTAATCCATTTATGATTTTTGCATTACCATGGTATCCAAAACATCATTATAATTTATAAGTTGGTGCATTCACAGAGATAAAACTTTGTTTAGTCTGATTTGGTTTCATGTCAAATAGCCCTTTTGGCAATGTTACAGCCATTTGCTAAGCTAGTGGCAGGTACAATCCTTTATTATCCTCTGCACACCACAGCAGAGTTCATCTTTGATTTCTCATTCATCTTTCATCTTTCCAAAATTCATTCCATCCTACCTTTCATTTAGTGTTGCCTGGAAACATACTTATATTTTTAACATAAGCAACCATGTTTCATATTCCAGAATTATAACTCCTTTTCATACTTTATTGGGAAGATTTTAATAGTAAAAGTGAAGAAAAGCATTATATTACTTGCTTTTTTGTTTATAATATTTTTCCTCTAGATGAACTAAGCAAGAAGTTACTTTCCTATCTGCAGGGCAAACAAAACTTCTTTTTTTTTTTATTTTCTTTTTGAGAAGTTTTTGCTATAATTCTAAAAATTGTTCTTTTGAATGCATTTTAAAAATATTCTTTAACCAAGAGTTAAATAATGAATTTGCATTTTATTTTTCATCATCGTGATAGAATACAAACATTCTTGTTTCATGATCTTTTACAAAAAAAAAAATTTCCAGCATTTAGCACTTCCAGTGTAATTTAAATGTTATTCCAGTTGTATCAGACTTGTGAATAATGCTGTACCAGTAAATATAAAACCTTTGTGGAGTTTTGCCAAAAGTAAGAAGATTAACTCGGAAACTTCTCACATTTTTGTGTAAAATGATCATTCTGTAATCTGAAAAGGTGTGCAATTTGCTTACATAATACTTTTCATCTGTATTCCATAAATGTAATATTACACCTTGTAATATATTACATTTATTTTATTGACATGAATAAATGTCAATAGCTGTATTTTGAAAACAAGATAAACATTAACATTCTAGTTCTAATAGGTTTAAAAGTGTGGGCCCAGATGAATTATTCTGTTTCATACTCGAACAGTGCAGAAAGTTTCAGCTCTAGAATATTTAAATTCTTAACATGTAATAGTCACTTCTTCAACATGGATATCCTCTGCTGCCTCACTGATGACCAGATACTTTGTCTTATATAAATTATTGTTTTTTGAACTTGAAGATGTTTTATCTTCAATGTCATTTGCTATTAGTACTGGATCATTGGCAAATAACAAGTGGTATAAATACTTGTTTCCTATTTGGATACCCATTTTCAAGCACATTCTGTGCATAAGCAACCACATTTTGTTGCATGTATTTCAAAAAAGGGTAAGTGACAAAGGATGCCGTTACTTTAGGACTTTTATCATTTTTATTTCTTTTGATAACTCTTTTCCATTTACAGCATAACACATTATTTTTCTTTACAGATTTTCAATGTATTTTTTTATTGGTTGGATTTATTGCACTGTTTCTTAGTATTTTGAAGAGTTTTACAGAGGACTACTGCCCTATACTTTTTCCAAATCAAGGAAAATCAAGTGGGTTCCTAAATTTCTGTCAATTTTTTTCAATAAGCCAATTCAAAATGAAGATGGTTTCAAGACACCTGCCTACTCTAAAGTCACTTTGTTCTTCAATGTCTGGTAATAAAGCTTTGTTTCTTCTTACTCTACCATACAACCTTCCGATTGAGCTTATGACACCAATTCCTCAATAATTCACACCCACTTCTTTGTTTCCCCTTTTAAAAAATGGAGTGCCACTTTCCATTTCTAGGGCACTTCTTGCTCAAGGAACTATTTAGTAGTTTTAGTAGCAAATTCATCAATTCTTCTTTCAGGACTTTTGGTCCGTTTCACAATTGGAATGTCTCTGGTTCAAATGATTTCCTGTTTTTCATTTGAGAGAGCAATTTCTCTCATTCTTCAGTCATTTATTGGTGGTACATTGGCAATTTCTATGTACCTTACATGTTTTTGCCTGCTCCATTTGAATTCTTTTTGATCTCTGTGAAAAGTATCTCATAGTACTTAAACCAATCGTCAGTATTTGCTAACTGTAAAATGACACTTTCTCATTTGTCTTTTCTGATGGTCTTTATAGTTTTCCATGCTGTTATTATTTCAGAGCATCCCATCAACCTATTTACTATTTTTACCAACCTATTTTCTCCCATTCCATACTTGATTTTTAACTGTATTACCTCTCTCTTAATGTCTTTTTTTCTCACAAATAGTTTTCTGTCTTCCTCGTTTTGAGTCCTCAGTTACTTTTAATAACACCCATTTTTTAATATGTATAATTTCTTCCACTTCTCTTGTTCATTATTGTGGATACTTTTAGCTCTCGCCCTTCTCCTCTTTATTAATTTTCTCTGTCCTTTTTTCACTTTTTTCGTGATCACATACAGATCTATATTACGCTTGCCAATCTTTTGAAAAACTTCTCTAGATTTTGTGCCAAGACCTTGTATGTTCCAATTTACCTCACAGAATGTTTATTTTCTTAATCTTCATTTATTCTGAAGCTGGTTGTTGAGATTTTTAGCGTTTACATATTTTTACAGGGGTTGAGGGCTAGCCCATCACCTCCAACCTGGAGCACCAGAGATGTATTTTTCAGGGTATACTGCCCATAATAGGCTGGCTTCCCTTTTGTTTCAAGAGCCCTATCCCTCCATTTCCTTGTGAATGTGGAGGAAATAAGGATTTGTTCCCCAATTTTGGAAATAGGACAAGGATAAGTAATAATGAGGAAGGAAAGCTTGTGATTGGTACCAGGAGCTTCTGAGCTACTCAATCCACCCATTGGTTCCTGGGATAGGGAAGGAAAAATAGGTGTGGCAAGGAGTATATTCTTACAGCAATGGGGAATTAGTTGCCTCTTATAACAGGCAGAACACTCGTGCTAGCCTGCGAAATCTGTAGATTTTCAATTTCACCATTTTTATTTATCTCTCTTATCCATTCTGATTATATATTTTCTTGATGCAGTTGAATTGCTCCTGATGTTTGTATAAGGATACTTGTATTGATAAAACAATAAGAAAACAATGTTTTCAAAGACAACCATTCATCCTGTCCTGGTCATCATCAAATACACATCATCACCACACTTGATATTGAAGATAATGGCAATATACAATCTCCTGCACCAAAATTCACTGTCTTCAAAATTAACCTTTTTTCTTTTCAATTTTAATCTTTGATATCTTTCCATAAGCCCTTCCCAAACTTGTTGGTACAATTCCATTCATTATTAATTTACTTTTCACAGATATTACAAATAAAAATTTTGAAGTGATCGCAAATATTCTCCTTTAGAAGTTACTCCTTGAAGAAGTTATTGTCTGTAATAACTTCTTTAACATAGTGTTCAATGGACCAATATTATAACTGTTTGGGTCAAAGGTTTATTCTTGGAAGTTTTCAAGACTTCTAAAACAGTTATTTCACAAAAGAACTCATTTCTTAACTTTGTGCTGTGTTAATATTGTCAATATAATATGTATTGTAACTGCTCTACTTTCCTACATTAGCTTTACATAATAACACCATCTCTTATTATCAATAGGACATGTGGTCATGTTTGATTTCTTTTAAGATGCTTTATAATTTTCCAAATCAGTCTCTTCCTGCCTTATTCTGCTGGACCATTTCTTGATGTAAATATGTCGTATATCTATATTACCTACTTAAAATTTTCATAGGTTTTCTCATGATTTTACTTCACTACTGAAAATAGTTCACAGTGTAGTATTATCTTTCTGGTTCAATTTTGTGGCTGCTTTCAATTTATGTTGGACTGACACCAAAGGATCTTTCAAAAGATCCAATTAATTTTTGCAGTTGTTGGGTTTCTTAATGTACCTATATGTAGCTATTTACATTTCATTGGCAGAATTAATTAAGAATATTGCATTAACTCTTGCTTTTGCTTCAGATAATATTTTAGTTCGTTCAAATTGAATTTTGTCAGAACACCAAAATGACATAATTAATGTATAACCAAAGTATAACTTAACAGAACATTTATCCAAAATAAGAGAAATTAAAACATGAATATTTTAATGTGCTGAGTGCATGTGGTGACATTTTACATCTTAATCTCTCTGTTGTTCTGTAGTATTCTCAGTGTTAATTTTTATTCTCATTTATTTTCTTAAAGCGATGATGTTTGTGTTCAATGAAATTCAGAAATATTTGAACATTTAAATCTGATACAGTACTAATAATGATAATTTTATCTGAGGATACCATTTAAATGATGGATGAAATAGATATGACAGAATCATAGTACTTTATTCTTCCATTTTACTACCTATCTATATTTTCAGTAAAGAGTAGATAAAAAGACAACATAAGCTTATTAACAAAAGTTTTTTAATTAAAAAACAAATGTTTCAAAAAGTGTAATAAACATGAATTGATTTTTTTCACAATTCTCATTCTTCAACACAGCTGCATAATGCATTGATTATTTCTTAATATAAAAAACAATTAGAAAGAGATCATTTTGCTTGAAAAAGTAACAAGAAAACAATTGTCAAACTATATAAACCAGTATATCATAAATTCAATTACCTATATACATGATTTGAAGACCATTTTCCACATCATGATTAGTTTTCAATTATGTGTGGTTAAACAATGGTTCCCACCTTCAGGATTTCTTTGTTTCAGTGTTTCAATATGGAATTCCAGTATATTTCAGCAGAATTAACCCAAAAAATAAGTGTGAAAAGGCTAATTAGGTTATAAAGTTCATAATACAAAAATATAATATTTATAATAAATGTCACATGCATAAATGCTTACAAATTTTTAAAATTCTTGAGAGGTGTTTTGCAAAAATGAGCCAGCCTACCAAGCAGTAGATTTAAGGGTATTGAGTCCAAAGCTGAACTCTTTTCTAAAATCAGTAATAAGTGGCTATACCTTTTTTAAATGCACTATTTTAGAGTATAAAGACAGGGCATAGAAAGAGGGTTGGCTGTTTTTTTTCTTATTTTCCTTTCATTGCACGTTAATAAGGAAGCGAATTAAGTCACTACTGAGTATTTTATTTTATTGTGAAGTCTGAAACTTGAATTTAATACCCTCCTATGGAAATTAAATAAAGACAATAATAATAAATTGCATCAGTGTTAAAGTCTTTAAATAATGTTGAACATAAATAGAATTTTATACACAAACATTAAAAAAAGAAATTCAAATACTGTTGTTATTGGCTTCATTTGTTGAAATACGAAAACTTACCAAACCAAGAAAATGCACTACTTGTTAAAATGTGTTTCATCAGCAAATCTGAAATTACTCTACAGATGTATTATTTTCCTCATTTCCATTTTCATTATCATAACCAATGCACACACCATTGCCAAAACCTTTGTCGTCAACCAAGTGCCCTTGTAATACATTCTTTAGAAAGTTAAAAAAGATAGTTAAGCTAATTTAGCTAATTTAATCACTTCTTTCAAATCTTTAATCTTTACTTTTGACAGCTTCTTTCCGTTTAGCCACAAATTATGCAATTGAATATTCATCAATGGTGACCAAATAACACTCTACTTTCTGTGAGCATGTGGGTTAACTGTTTTAGTTGAAAACAAAATTTTCAGTACTTTGGAAGTGGGCTGACAGTTTGGTCACTACATACAATAATAATAAAAAAATTAATAAATAATTTTGCTTTCATTAGAGTGCCTTTAATCTAGGAGCAATGACAGTAACTCTTTTCTTTTTTTGTTGTTATTGGATGACACATTTTTGCATAACACTGTCCACTTAATAATAATAAGATTTGAAACATTCTTCACAATTCTCATTCTTCAACACAGCCTCAAACTACATTGCGTTTTAATGTTCATTCACAAACACACGCTGATATTTTTAATGATTTCAACTTCTTCCACATGTGATATGATAAAATAAATGACATAATTATATAACTAGGACTAAATGGTACCAATGTGCACAAAAATAAAGTTGAAAAATGTGACTACAATTATGCAGTTTATTCACATTTGTAAACGTTAGGCACCATTTTTATCTTTTCACAAATGCATGCAACTATATTACTTGTTATGCCATCATATTTCAAAATCTGTAATTGTTGTACTCTTCATCAGGGATATTTACTTTTCATATTCTGTATGTTTCTTTTCACAGATTATATCTTTTTTCTTTACCTCTGGCAGTTTTGCCTTCTATCTTCCATCACTTTTTAATTTTAGAAGGAAATACATTTCACTTCTTACATATCCAAAGTTGGGAGCTATTTCCTTTTAATCATTATTGCTAATTCTCATTTTAAATTGACTGCTCTTGGTATTTCAATGGTGAACTGGTCGTTCCATAGAAATTTTATCATGCACATTTATTTTTAACATTACACTTTTTGCATAGACCAAAGGAACGGAGAGTTGGAAATCCTGAAGTAAGATGGCAAATCTAGGATCTCCTTCATCAAAAAAGGAAATACTGACTTAAAAGGAATAGGGCATACAAAACTAAACTTTAAATGTTAATCATAATGTTGACATTTTATCATCATACAAAATGGGTGACCACAGAAAATGTTTTAACGTTGGCTGCCTCCAGGCAATATTGAGCGATTTACAACAAAATAACATCATCAAGTTCCAAGTATCACAATCAAGCTCCCAAGTATCCTGCGTGTTAGTAAAGCACACAATTTTCACATCATCCTCTCATGATTCTCATAAGACATTGCAAATGGTAGGTGTACAGATATTATTTTATAAATAGTATTTACCCTGTAAATCATTTACATTAAACTTATGTGAGTGGTGATTGACTGGATATAATAAACTTCATTTTCATCACATAGGTTCTACTTCTCCACTGCAATAATTTACAGTAACAAAGATAATCTGAAATCTTTGTAAAAGTCTTCTCAGATATCTATCAGGACCAATGTCATCAGTAAACATGACAGTATAAATTAGAAATTAATTGGCTTAGCTTCCATACACAGATCTCCTTGAAGCTGCCTTAAATGTAAAGTCCAAATATAAGTTGAGGAACTTGGAAGAGACTCGGGAGTACAAAACATTTGTTTGCAATTTCTCACCATTAAATCTTACTGTGAGTAGATTATCTCATTATTTTCCATTGTGATATCTGTATAAATCACCAAATACTGAAGATTCGGATATTATTAAAAGCTGTCTCATACAGGAGTAGGAGTTAAATGTTCTCCATTTTCACAGTAACTCTGCATCAAGGGCCCTTTTCCTTGACACTGACCCAGAGCCAGCACAATCCATGTTTATTCTGGAGGTAAGTTCAAATTCTCACATCAATTAGCTCGTCGGACTGTATTTTCTCATTTGTCATTTCTTTTGCTTACCTCTCAAGAAACCTATTTGCTTAGAACACAACATTTTGCATCTTTCGCTGCAAATTTCCGGGAGAGACAATTACGACTTCGTGGCCCAACATGACTTTAATGTGTTTGCTACATTTAACTCGTCTTTTCTTTTTGCCCTCTTATCATAATACATCTTCGCCAGCCCGGGCGGCCGAAATCGTCAAGGCAGTCCGGTGGCGATCTCGGAGAGAAGGGTCGCGGGTTCGAATTCCGCTTGGGTTACCCTTGTGTAGTGGATTCTCCCACCCACCGCACAATACCTTTCCACATTTATCTATCTTCCTTGGCCTTCTGGGTGGCGTAGAAGCATTTCTAAGGCATGTACACATTGGACCTGGACACTGCCGTTATCTTCTGCCTGCCGGTAACGGTGCGGGACAGGTGCTGCAACGTTGTGCACAGTACGGACCTCCGGGCCACAGTTGGCGCTACTTGGGTGCGGCCATGTACCTAGGTGTCCTATTCCGCCAATATCAGATGGGCCCGCGGGACACTGGCTTCCAGGACGAACTGGTCTCAACCGGCAGGGAGAACGTTAGGCACCCTCCACCTAACCAGTGCATATCTTCTGGAAAGATATCACTTTTGACAGGAGGTGGATTTTCCTTTCAAAGATTACATTTTCGATCTCTAACTATATACTTTAGGTACTCTTCGATTGACATGGAGGCGATACATTCGCAATGAATACAGCGAGAGGCTACTTTGAACAAATATTGCTTGGAAATTAGGTTCCTATTCTTCATATGAAGCTGCTGTTCTAAACAATGATACTCCACCGTAACCATCATCAGTTTATTTGAATCATTCTTTCCCCCTTATTTAAAAGAGCTATCACGATATTCTAAGCTGGTGAAGATCTCTTTGAGAAAACAGTTTTTCTCAGAGTTTATTAAAAAGACTAGACACGAATTTCTTGGAAAATGTCAGTTTCCAGAAAATTCGAAACAACTCGCAAGAAAGTTTATAAATGTTTATGGTTATTTAGCACGATACATGGAGTTGTAAAACTTGCCCTTCCACTAATTTCCACGTATTTAGGCGGCAATCAATCAACAATTATTTCTCCTTCTGAAAGTTGTGTGTTATTGGTCTTTGGTTGTCTTTACAGAGTTGCATTGAAAGTAGAGGGCACAAAACGTAAAATAATTTATCAATGTCTTCACAGTTTATTTAGATGAAAATATGTCGAACTTCATAACTGGATTCCTCGAAATGTGAGAACGAGTTTCTGTCAGTATAATATTGAAAGTTCGTTGGTTAAACGTTTACTTGCCGAGATCCCTGGAAAGCAAATTCTGATTACATTGGCTTCCTATTAGGACGAATAACGCGTCACCATCCCGTATTTCTCAAATAGCTGGACGAAATGGGACTCAAATTACATGAATGTGCTGATATCAAGGAAACCATTTAAAAAAATGGTAAAACATGCAAAGAACAATTTGCTGCAGTCAAATGCAAGTTACTCCCAGAGCTGTTTGTTTCGGCGCACCAACCGCGCCTAAACCCAAGATAAAGCAGATAGCGGGTAACTACCGGAGAACCGTGACCTGATGAGGTCATCCGTACCCGTGCCCATGTTGGGCGTGAAGCGTGATTTATCTGCTTTATAGCGCTCGCGCCGAGGCAGTCGCGGTTTATTGCTTTACGGCTGTTAAGAAACGCGGCAGAGCTAGGAAGGCCCCTTCGCTCCAATTTAATCGTGTTTCATTGTGTAGTCGCACATTGGTCTTTCTTATGTCAGGCATTTTGTTATTTTTGAAAAACCGTACATTACGATACGAAATATTATGTGGAAGATCGAAATTCATGATTGTTTTTTAAACAATCAATAAATAGAAAGGCCCTAAATAGAGCCTAAACATATCCGTGTTCACAGAGACAAGTCTTCTCAGTTTGGGTTATGTGCCAGGTAGATACCTTTGGAAGTCGTAGAAAGAATAATAAGAACGAGACATGATTTACCCCGTCATATTTTATGTACAATCAGTTAAAACATTTACTTCTAAAAGTGGAATGTCATATTAACTTATTACAATTCAAACACACAATACATTGGAAGCAAGTCATGAGCGAATACACCTAATGAAGTTACAAAATTACTGAAAAAATATCATTAGTATCAGAAAAATACAACTCGTTTCTAAAAAAAAAAATTACATTCACGATTAACACCCTTACACCCTTAAAAATAAAACATCTCAAATCATCGTCTTTCCTTTGAAAGTGCGAGGCAAAATGATGTTATATATTGAACGTAATAATACACAAGGCAGCTAAAAATAAGTTATTTCGTTTTTCAAAAGAGTCATAATTTCGTCTTCTTAGCAATTTTCTTAATTTGAATAAATCTTTATTTAAAACAAGCCAAGATTCTGCGAATATATTAATTAATACTTAAGATACGAAACGTATTTGTAAATACGAAACTGTTAATTGTAAATATCGTCTACTTTTCAGAGATAACTTGTGCAGCCCTACGCCTCTTAACAGAACGGAAGGTATATAATTAATGATTAGAGGCAGAGTTGTCGTCTTTGCCAACATTATTGTTGACAAAGGCAACGCCTCCACCTCTTAATCATTTTATTTGGGATGCCAACGACAAATCACCGCTAAACCAATATAATTACTCACCGATACCCTTGCACATTTCAGTTTATTTCGATAATCGCTTCAATCTCACAATGCCTTATGATTAAAACTTGCTGTCAAAGCCCTGTAAACGTGAGACCCAAGGATACTGCATTCTAAACGTATGAGTAACCACGAAACTGACAATTTGTAAACATTCTCTACTTTTTTGAGATAACTAGTATAGCCATATGTAATACATCTATCCTCCTATTCGTAAGAAATATATTTATTAACAGCTTCACTTCGATTTCACATTTCAGTTCATTTCGGTACACTTCAATCCTAGGAGACATTAAATAAAACACGCTGTTAATGCCATATCAACTACCTTAAATAAGGTATTTATGTTGTACAATAGAGGAGGCTACCCTTCATCTTAATTGGAGTATATGTTCCTTATAACTTTGTAACTATGGTCAATACATTTTGAAGTGCGACAAACGAACGAGATGTATTTGGCAAGCAAGCAAACATCCAAATTATAACAAAACAGCAACAATTTTTTAAAAAATCGCATTTGTTTTACACATATTAATTTCGTTTCTAAAGTATTAATTTAGACTGACGCTTCTATGTCGTTGAAAACGAAGAAAAAACTAAAAGAACAAAACAAACAAACGCGGCTTACAAAAGAGAATACATCGATGAGAAGACTTAAAAAGTTCAAAAAATCTAGAGGGGTCGAAGATAATCACTTTTTGCCAATTAACATGTGGAAAATTTCGTATGGAAACGAAGTTACGAAAGTGACATTAGCCCCTGATTGTTAGGCAATTTCTCACACAATGATGTCCTGCAGATCACTGTCTTTCATTTACTCGCAGTACAGCAGCGCATAAAGAGTAGCAAAAAATCAAGCGCAAATGTCACATAGTATGTAATTTTGTTCTATGGAATCACATGTTCATTGTCAAATCACCCCCCTTACATTCCCAACAAGAGTGTAACATTTTTTTCTCTGACACCCAGTGTCCAGCCGTAGCCGATTTGCTAAGAGAATTGTATTTCAGTTTCGAAAGAAATGAAAGAATCTTAATTCAGTTTCGAAAGAGAAGAAACATCCTAGAATATTACGAAATTGAAAGAAAGAAACAAACAACTGAGTCGTAAAGGAACAGATCGCTTGTATTCTTTTTCAACTTTAAATTGAGACCTGCCATATTCAAATTGAGACACGGCAAGAAGGGAGAGAAAGAGAAGAGCGAAGTCACGTAGGATGAAGAAGAGGAAGGAAGAGAGAGGAAGAAGAGGAAGAGAAGAGGGAAAGGAGAGGAAGGAGAGAGAAGGAAGGAGAGGAGGAGGAGGAGAAGGAGGAGGAGGAGAGGAGGAGGAGGAGGAGAGGAGGAGGAGGAGGGGAGGAGGAGGAGGAGAGGAGGAGGAGGAGGAGGAGAGTAGGAGGAGAGTAGGAGGAGGAGGAGAGTAGGAGGAGGAGGAGAGTAGGAGGAGGAGAGGAGGAGGAGGAGAGTAGTAGAGTAGGAGGAGGAGGAGGAGAGTAGGAGGAGGAGAAAGAGAAGAAGGAAAGAATGAGAAAGAAAAGAATAAAAGAGAAGAACAGAAAAATCAATGATTTTCAATGCCAATTGACGCCAATGAATTTCATAAACGAACAAGATTGTTAAACGGTGGTATATTACACAATTTCTTATTTATGCTGGTATATTTTGTATTTCAACGTGCCTGGACTTAATTTCAGTGCGTTTGTCATCGAGCTAATTGTCATCAGTCACAATTTGAATGTATTTGGATTTACTTTAGAGTTGACGGGGTGGAAAAAATGTAATACTTCTGAAAACGCAACATCGTGCGAGAATATCCTGAAATTGATAATAAGCATCGCAAGCTAACATGGTAAAAAAAATCGAATTAATATTTCGTAGAAATATAATGGTTCAAAGATTTCCTTTAAGAAGCTTGTTTCCAAAAACTACCAAATAAAAAAAAAGTTGAAAACTGAGTTAGAGACGACGTCGTATACTTTTACTTTCTCACACTTAATCCGTAAGAGAAAATACTCTAATTGTGCGTCGGAAAATGGCGAATTTTCGACAGCAAAACTTTTATTGCCGAGCCCTGGTAATGAAAAAGTGGATAAATCTTTTCCTATACATAGTAAATTAATTTATCACGTTGTGTACTCACAATCCATGTTTTATGGGTCTTTGACACAGACAAATCGACATTCGTAAAATACAGTAATGTACAATTTTTCGAAATTATGAATAGTTTTTGAGTAATTTGCGTGAAGAAAGACAATTTTTAAACAATTATTTTTCACAAAGGTTCAAAATTGGTGCTAGTCTCATTTCCGGCGAACTCTATTTTCGAAAATTGCAAAAATGTTATTTCAAAACTAAAAGATTGAAGACAGAGATTGTTGTTTTAAACAAAATTTCTTCTAAAACTAACAGCTCTTTAAAAAAGGTCATGTACAATTTTTTGAAAAAACGAGTAGTTTTCATGTAACTTCTGCTTGAAATGAATGATAATTATAACACGAAAAAATCTTAAAAACCACTCCAAATTTTTTCTTTAATTTTTTTTTCATGAATAAAAAAAGGGATGCTTAAAGAATGGCAAGCTCTCATTCTTATTGAATTCTCTGAATTTTTTGAAAATTGTGTCTTGGAAATATTGGGAGAGACAATTATATTTTAAGTGTGAGCTCAAGTGAGTATGTCAGAGCGAATGCATGGTGTAGCAGTAAAGCACATGGCAAGGTAAAATTGATGGACCTGAGTTCGAGTCTCGGCAGGGAAAAAAATTGTCTGTTTGAAAACACTTTTCCAGGTTCATGTTATGGAGCCATTACAAATTATGCAAGAAAGTATGTGCAGTAGGTGCACTACTAGTTTATGCTTGCAGTAGTTCTATGAGGATGTAATTTCCAAGTATGTATATATTCTTTTAATTCAAGACTTTGAAAATCAAGTTTTACGACAAAAAATACCGCATCCACCATGCTTTTTATGACAAAAAATTCTAATCCACTTGAACATCTTCACTGTCTATTTGAACAAACATATTGGCACATCACAAATTCAGAGAATGTTCTCATTTTAACTTTGACGAAAGTTGGAGTGATAAGACCGTCGGTTGACTTGTACACTCATTGCAAAACAAAGCTGTAATAAAGATAGGTACCTACCTGTATGCCCTTTGATAATTAAGGTAGTGATAAGAAAAGTGTGTCCTTTGATAATTCCTGCTTGAAATTAATGATCCTTTCTATATGCAGAGATAAATTAGAACTTTAGGTAGAGCATATTGGCAAGTTATTTATACTAATTTTTTATACTTAGAAAAATAGTAAAGAATCTGCCTTGGACCCTTTTTATTTCCAAAATTAACATTAAAGTGACCAAAGGTAGCCGAACAAATACTTCAAAAAGCCAAGTTGGCATTACAAATTGACAGAACATACCTTTAAAACTAAAAATCTGCAACTAATATTTGTTTTGTATCACTTTTCGCTAAAATTTCATAATAAAATTTTAAAGGCAAAAATAATGATTTTAATTTTCCATGTGGGTTTTAAAATGATAATGACCTTTTTTCAAATACATATTGCTATCTTGTTTGAACTGTTTTTTAATTTCCCCTCTCCTAACAAAATAGATGAAGCTACAGGATTAATGAATAATTGATAAAATATAAAAGTATATCAATTTCAAGAGGGAGACTTTCATAAAACTTCATGATCCTTGAAATTGAATTTGTGACTTCTCCAACATCTTATTACAACCTACCTAAGAAACCCAACCCACCAAAATCTTCCTTTCACCTAGACTGTCTGTACATGGAATTTGTTATCAACACCTTGGCAGAAAACAAAATACAATGTTTAACCAAATATATAAAATGGTCAGAGTTTTCTAAACTTAGTATCAAGGTTACACAGCTTTTTGTATAACTTATTTGTTATTTTACTGTTTTGACTATGTCTTTTGGATTGAATATGTCACAAATTAATTTCAGAATATACTATTCATTGCCTCACTATCAGCCAAGGATTAATATTTTTTGCATGAATGTGGATATTATTCCTTCCAAAAAGTGCATTTTTATTGTTTTATGCTAACTTAAATATTTAATTTTGTTCTCTTAACAATCATGAGTAATCTTGTTTAGAAAATTTTGCATTGGGCTGCAAAAGAAAATCTACTTGTATATCACTGTCAGAGCCATCTTAACAAATAGGCTTATGAATTTTAAGGGTGCTGCAATATGACTTTGAAAATAAAATTAATTAGGTAAAAATACAAACTTTATAACAATAATTAATAGAAATATTTTATAGACCAAAATGATTGTGAGATAACATATTTTAATTGAATTACTTTATTTATACAGGGGCCACTAAAATGATTTCTGAAGTTGGTGTATCTATTTCTTTTAAAAAAATCAATCAATTATGTTGCAAACCATTTGTGCCACTGGAATGCCAATGAGAATCATTCAACAATATTTTTTCAGTTTCTTTTCAAGTATTAAAAACAATAATTTCATAATAATTAATTGGTTGATTTAAAATTAGATTCATTACAAAGAAAAAATAATCAAAGCAATGACACAAAAATAGGATTGGAAATTTAAAAAAGGTCTTCATTTCTAAATCAGCTTCAGATGTGCATAGTTCTTAAGAAGGTTCTGTGCAGTTAGAGCAATTGTCCTGCCAATTAAAGAAAATACGAGTACTTACCCTGATGTGGTCGCACTGCATCGAGAGCAGAGTACTGAACAGGAACAGAGTTTGTTGCAACAAGCGTTTCATATTCCTCTTTCCATCTTTTTCTTTCAATATGTTCCTAAAAGAAATATTGTAAATATCTCGTGATTTATACTACACAAAATAGTACAAGCTCAGAGAAACTTATTTTTGAAAAGTACACCAGAAAATGAAACTTGCAATAGTATGTCATCAATTATTTCGACAGCCTCTGCTCTTACATCGACTGCACGAATTCGCTCGAACCTCATGAAACCGGTAAAGTTTCGCATAAAGGGGGAAAGGTTACTTGGGTACCGATGGGTCACTGTTCTGAGCCTTCCGTTCCCATTATTACGACGAGTTTAATCTCGAGACAGGTTTAAGTGCACGAAGATAGCGGTGCTTGCAAGAACAATGGATCGAGAGGACGTGGTTTTGGGTAACTGTTTCAGAACAAAGACTCTTCATTATCTTAATGCGGCACGCTTGACTCTGCGCTGCAACAAAGCACACCAACGCGCCTGATACTTTAGCTGGCAGACATGCTATAAGGATCTGGAGATGAATTAAGAAAGGGAAGGCTCTCAGTACGGGAAAATAATTTAATTTAAAGTACTTAATTTGGATTATACTGTAGTGTTAACAATAATCAACACAGTAGTGTTGTTTCATCATGCGTAACTACAAGTAATTTAGGCAGCACTTTAGGCAGCAAACTGAGGTGTATGTTCATTAATGCGTCATCATGTACATTAAACAGTTTGTCACACATTTGTTGTACGCGATATACTGTACTCATTCAAAATAATTTTTGTACGAATGCAAATTTATTGAATTACAATTTTTCGAAACAAATATTTTTTTAGATGCCTTGGCTTTTGGTTGAGGGGAAAAATCGAAAAATGTTTTTCGAGAGAGCGGTCGAACTATGCACGTTACAACTTAAAATTCAAGAATATATTGTTTTGTGATTCTCCACAACACTGCGGCTCTCGTTTCAATTTTCTGCTGGCAGTGATGCGATCGGTAGCTTCATTTGAAGAGCAGAACAAGCGTGACCAAACTTCAAGAAAGTATGCGGCGAAGTTTCGTACTATCTCTTTCTGTTTTGTAGCGCGAGAAGATTAGTCAGACGGCGCGACGTTCGCTCGCATAGAAATGACGACAAATACGTTCGAATTGCATCTTCTGAGAACCAGAAGGCAAACTGACATAAGTTTTCACGCCCTTGAGGATCTAGCAGCAACCGCGATTTATCGAAAAGTCTCCAATGCGGTTACTGAGAGAGGCACGTGGGAACTGTGAAGAAAAATTTCTAAAAAAATGTCATTTGATATCAAGATTAATTTAAGTAACAAATAATTTTAAAAAATGAACATTCCGAGAAACCGAAATGAACTTGTTTCTTTAAAAAGTAGTTTTGATGTGTTCATTAGAGAAGCTAAATTTAATGTTAGCACATGAACCTGCATTTGCCAAATTCTGATATGATTTCGAACAGCGAATAAAAGAACGGTTAACACAATGGATAGGAAAATAAAAAATCAAAGAAGAGAATATAACTTCTCCTGCATTACGAAGTTTCATTCACTGGGGAACCGTGTTAGGAAAGGAGCACTCGACAAATAAACAAAAGCGCATAAAATGGACAGCTAAATAAATTAAAGAAGTAGTTTAATTCCTGTCCACATTTCAAAGGGAACGCCCTAGCAATTAAACTGTGAATGCGACTTCTCCAAAGCAAGCTGCCGTAAAAGAAGTGTTATACAGCGTTGGTATTATAAGGCAGGTATTATAACCCTCTATTGATTGTTAGCACACGAGGGAACTGTTAAGAAATAATTGAGACGGACCTTGGGCCTAGCTTCCATTCAGATCCACAATGAGAAGGCCAAAGACAACGGTCAGTCGATGGATTAGTTCCGATACACCACGGGGCCCGTCGTCCACACGCGGCTCTACGAAAAGGTTCCACGCAAATGAGTTTCTCGCCCACGGATCTCGTTAGAACGTAGTCTGACTACGCGTCCCGCTTCGATTGGAGATTTGACACTGATTACATGTACTTCGTCGTTAACCGCCTACTGGCTGGAGTACTACAACCTCCTCGATCAGATTAACGATAGCTTCGACGGTTTAGAACCTTCGTCTGCATACGGGAGGTTGGTGGCGACGCATATGTGATGACGCGTTGTAGATATTGCGGGACGTGCAAGAGTCATCCAAGAAAGAAAAATAAGGTAAAGAGCAGAATTCACAGATGAAAATCAAAAGCACTGATATAACAAGAACGTCGAGAAATTGAGATTAGTGAACTTGCATTTCAATATCTCAGCATGAGTTTAATATTACAATAAATGTGTGGTATAGCAACATGAAATTCTACAGATGCTATAAAGTACTACGGGACTGCTCGTAAAATACGTAACGCAAATTTGAAATACCCCTCTCCCCCTGTAACGCGCGCTTGATATAAATAATAATGTAACGCTCCAAATAATCATGTAACGCTTGTGACAACATCCCCCCCAGACACATTTGTAAATACTAGAAGTTAAAATAAATTATAGCACAATAAAAGTAATTTGTATTCATTTTAATTCTGTTGTATGTTAAAATGTATGATAATTAAAGTCGGAATTAGTTGATCATGCAGATTGCCCCTAACAATAAGATTGGGGGCAAGTTGTTGAAAGAAGGACGCATATGCGAGAAAATTTTTGATCACAAGCCTTGCACACGCCGTCATAGACGACGCAAGGGACTGTCTCATACGCTAATTTAAATGGATTCTAGAATACACTACATATCAGTTTTGAATATGTTCTTCGTAATCTTAAAGATTCCACAAAAATGATGAGAAATGTCCATTTTTGGTAACAATTTACATTTAATAACTTTAATTTATTTATGTTTAAGTAAATGCATTAGTTAATATTTTAATGTTTTGGTACAAGACTAAAAAAAGAATTATTTCACACATGTTGAAAAATGAATGAATATATATCAGTGATACGTAACAATAAACTAATACCCCCTACCCTTATGTAACGCAGCGCATCGCTGCTTCAAACCCCTTCCCTCCTCTCTTTAGCGTTACGTAATTTATGGACGACCCCTCAGCAAAAGACAAAAAGCCTTGGATTGTTTCCTGATCTTTGATATGTAGAAAGATAAACATCAAACTACCGCAGCGGTTTTCACTGAGTTGTTTCGACATGCATATATGCAACTAAAATTGTACTTCGATGTCGTTTCGTTTATCGCTGCTGAGTGCCTGCCCAGTCAAGTATAGCGATCATTTCCAATGAACCTCGTAAATATATAATAGGATTATACAAATAGTTCTTATACAAACGTAGTATAAGAACCAAGAGTGACCCAGAAGTTACTGTGTCAGCTTGTGCGCGTCGTGTAGTTCGTCCCAATGTGAGCGCAACTTAATGACCGAAAAGAGTGTCCCATCCTCGAAAGTTGTTTGCGTATCCGCGACAGACGCCAAGACCAAGTCCTTCCCCGAGATCTTTCAGTGGGAGGCGCGAGAAGGGTAGGTGCTGCGCAGTTCTTATAAAATTAGTTTTCTTATAAATATTAAAGGAACTAAATCTAATGTACGTAAATGAACCTGCATATCCCAAATTCTGATATAATTTCGAACAGAGAACGAAACTTTTAATTCTGTGTATTTCCACGTCGCTGAAAAATTAAGATTACTTTTGTCCCAATGTAGGCGTAACTTTACGACCGAAAAGAGAGTCCCACTCTCGGGAGTTGTTTGTGTATCCGCGAACGATGGCAAGACCAAGACCTCCTTCCCCGAGAGCTTGCAGTGGGAGGCGCGAGAAGGGCACGTGCGGCGCGGCGCGGCGCGGCGCGGCGCGGCTCGGCTCGGCTCGGTCCTCATGGGGGAGCGTGCGCGACACTCCTACTAGCGCTTGCTAATTGTTTTGGCGTGGCCGGCCAGCCGGCCTGCCAGTCGGCTCCGGCGAGAGGAAGGACGTCGTTCACGGCGTGGGAGGCGGCGGGCGGGCGGGCGGGCGGGCGGGCGGGCGGGCGGGCGGGCGGGCGGGCGGACAGACACCGGGAGGGGCCGAGAGAGCTTCGAGTGCCTGCTGCACGCTCACCCATGTTAATGGCTCCGGCGTAGTTTTTCGTGAGTGGGCGGACCGCCCGTGGCCATTCATGAGTCGCTGAGCTGCGCAGCCGCGGGTAAAAAGTAAGCAGGAGCGTCCGAACTGAAATGTTAAAATGATAATGAGGTTCATTGTTAAAACTTCCTCCTACTGTGCTAACCCTGAAAGGGCGAGTGTTTGTTCAAGATGGACAAATCAAATACACGCCTACTGCACTCGCACAATACATCCCGTCACTGGTCTTATGAGAGCACGGCTGGGCTTGGGAGGAAACGTGCTACTGCTACTTCGAGAAGTGGGATGCTGTCATCGGTGTTAAAGCGTTATGAACGGTGACAGGTGTATTCAAATCAGTTATTTCTCGTCGAAAGATTTCTCCTAATGTTTCCACTCAATGAGATGCCATTTAATTGAACTTAAAAAATCATAATAAACTCGATACGGCAGTTTTCGAGTATTCTAGGTGAGGAAAGAAAGATGAATTCTAACTTTGAAGCCGCAAGCGAGACTAATACTCTTGGAGTCAATGAAAACGGCATCGTTTCTTATTTTCCTGCGAAAGTAGTGGGAAAGGGAATGAATAAAGAAATCGGACTAAGGATTCATTTACTTCCTAGGACACTATTAATACGCAAAAATACATAATAACAATGTTCATTTCAATATTGATTGTGCACGGTAGAGAACGTCTTTCGTTAATGACTGAAACATTTGTAAGCAAAGAAATCTTATCTAAAATTCCGTGGGATGGTCATCGATGAATACGAAGGGTTCCATATTGTGATAGTTCTCATAATTCACTCATGGTCACCAATACATGAATACACGAAAAAATATAATTCTTGCTTACATGTAACACATTTTCAAATCTAAACCTTCAGTCGGAGACAACTAGGCATTGGTTTCATTATCACCTGAAGGGCAAAACCAGCTCCACTTTTTGCGAACTTTTCATTCTTAAAATGTGAAAAGAGCCTATGTATGTTGTTATTAATTTATCATAATATCATTGTATATAAACCATGGGTACGGCTGATGTCGCGGTTCCTTGAATTTGAATTGGTTATTTCAATTTTTGGTGGTATCTATGGGTACGTTGGGACATAGCCAGTTCTAAAACAGCTGAGTGTTCAGAGACCAAAGAAAAACAAGGAACGCTACAACTGCACATACTTTATCGTATAGGTAATTGTTAGTCTTTCTCGTTGCTGTTGTGATTGTCATTATTATATTATTATTATTATTATTTATTATTATTATTATTATTATTATGTTCATTATTGGATTACTAATATTAAAAAAGTGCACAAGAAATGATTGTAGGTTAATATTGCAAAATTAATTGCTTTAAGGAATAAATCTTTAACTTCAATGTTAATGGTTCGTCACAAATAGTTTTTAATGAATTTTGACGGAAAGCAAATAAATAAAATTTAGAAGGTTCCATGAAACTCGGACATGCGTCACTTCTCTTAGAGCCTATAAGCGCACCTCTCTTCGAGCAAAAAAATTATAATAAAAAATTGGAGACATCTTTAATAAAATTTTGAAAATGTCGTTAGGTGCTTCGTGTAAGGTACCACCAAAAATTGAATAACCATTTCAAATTCAAGGGACCGCGACATTAGCCAAGTCGATCGGACAATAAGCTTCGATGAAAATCGGGCGAACGGTTAGGCAGTGATGTTCGCGATGTTCGCAGAACGCCCGCCCGCCGGCCGGCCGGCCGGCCAGCCGGCCAGCCGGCCAGCCGACCAGCCAGCTGTTTTGGAGGGGGGAAAAAAGGTATCAGGGAGCCTCGAAATGTGTATTTCCGTTGAAATCTCTACATCGATTTTTGGCAGCATTACATAACTTTCACTACACTATGTTTATGAGAAAGTACGAAGGTGCCTTTCTGGAAACGACAATAAAATAATAATAATAATAATAATAATAATAATAATAATAATAATAATAATAATAATGAAACCGGGAGCGGTAGCTCAGCGTATCAACTGATGTCACTGCAGCGCCTCTGACCGGGAGGTCCTAGGTTCGAGTCCTGACGGCGGCAGGATTTTCGACACTAGCTTTTCAGCTAGGTCGAATTCAGTTGCTGTCTGGAGGAGAATTCTAGCAGCCGGCTGCTCTGATCGGTAGTTTTCGTGGTTTCTAGGCGAATGCCGGAGCAGTACCCTACCAAACGGGCCACGGACCGCGCGCGATGTCCTTCCTCTTCCTTGTCCTATCCTCTCCCCTTACACGCACACTTACACTAACATGCGCTACACTACCACATATTGCGGGAGATCGGTCGGGAGCTTAGAGCGTGTCCCGGCTGGGGCGGTGCCCCGCTGGTGGGAGTCCTGGTTAGGGGGAAACCCCACTAGCCGACGCTTGGTCGGCTCTGCGCCGGATCTCGCCATCCAGCGGGGGAAGATCACCGCCATCTCCCGCGAAAAAACAAACATGCACTACACTAACGGGACTAATGACCAAAGCAGTTGACGCCCCCGGAAACACGATAAAATCAAAAATCAATCAATCAATAATAATAAAGAACAGAAGAGAATAAAAGAAAAGGAGAAGAAATGAAAAAAGAAGAAAAAAAAGAAGAAAAAAAAGGAAGAAGAAAAAAAAGAAAAGAAAGAAAAAAGAAAAGATGAAGAAGAAAAGAACAAGAAAAGAAAAAGTTTGGGAGGAGTTCTATGATTCAGAAGACAAATTTTATTTTAACCAGACAGCAAACAAAATGTTAATATCAATATTTGGAGTGAAGAGGAAGAAGGCCTGGATGATACAAACTATTTCCCAAAAAGAGTCCAAACACTATTAGCCCATGAATAAGACAAGAGACAAAAATTTGACAGAAACATCCGTAATTATTTTATTATATTTTCCTTACATTATTGTGTACACAATGTACGTACTCGCTCTAGACAAGGCTTACCCACCTGCCGTTGCAGTGGTCTCTTTTCACACAAGTTTACCAGCAGACACTTAAAGTGATATGCAGATATAAGAGAGAAATACATCAGAATAGTCACTAAACATTCACAAATTATCTACTTTTTTGTATAATAAACCAAATATTTATTTGCATTTGGTGACAGACATTCCTCCAATAGGCCTACTATCAAATAATATTTCAATAAGGAAGAAGGTGCCAAGTTAATACGTGTCCCATTTTTGTGAATAAATTTATTTTATGAAGCTTTGCCAATATTGAAACAAGGATACATGTGGTACATGCCACTAATATGCATTTTTCAAATAAAAACTAATACCTGATGCGTCAATTCACTCGTTAAACATCTGGAACTACTGAGTTTTGAGTTGTATTGAAAAGTATACATCACTTCCTTTTCAGAAAAATGAAACTTATTAACCTATTGGCAAATGACTAACAATGTATTTTATATTTATTGTAATATAAAGTAAAACTAGCAAGTCATGTGATATTTAGGTTTATTTGTGTCACACAGTTTTTAAGAACAATATTTCAATACTGCTCCCATCTTTTCACTATCATTTAATTATAAGTGTCTTTTAGATATAACCTTTTTACACACAACTTCCTGATGTAATAAAAAATCTTACCTTTTTCGCTGAATGTGCATGTCAAAGAATTACGTGTATATTCAAACATTTGATCCAAAAATTTCAAACCTGAGAATCGGCAACATTAATAGTTTTCAGGAGTTTTTTCTTTACACCACAATATATGAATTCTTAAATTTAGAAGATCAGGAAGATTGCTCTGTACAGCCTGAAAAAAATGTTTTCTTGTCAGATGAAGCATTTTGGTAATGCTCTCAATGGCAATGAATTAACATCTCCAGAGGACTTATTGTATACATAAATATTATTATTATATTATATAAATATTATAGAGGACTTATTCTTAAAAGTATATTTATAAAATCATTATTCTCCAATATCAGCCTTAATCATCACACAATTTGACAACAACACTTGCATGTTTTTTTCAATTATCCTTTACACTACAAATTCTTACCTTTTGATGAACATATACGTTCCATTGAGATCCCCACCACCATTGGTTTATCTAAAACATGTCTTCCTTTTCAACCATTTCCATTACTTCGCAATTTGTTGGTTTGTGAAATATGTGCATGAATAAAAAGGGAATTTTGGTCTGTCTGAAGAACCTGCAAACAGTAAAACATGCAACTTAATGGGTTTTATTTATTTAATGTCAAAAAATAGTTATTAAAATAGTATCATTAGCTTCTATGAGAGGGCTGAAGCCCCATGACTCCCCCGCGCCCCTGGGTGTGTCATCATACTCGCATAATAAAAAATATTTGCAAAGGCAAATCAACAATAGTTTTTGACTATTATCTCTCATCAGGTCCTACATGAAGGAATCAACTTACTGTCATAAGAATATGGAGAACGATTATTTAAATAAATATATTTCCCACTGAATTCAAGAAAGCATGCCCATATAGAAAAGCTACATTTACGACCAAAAGCAAAACAAGAGCCCAACTCAGCATTTGCTCAAAGGATCACAGAAACAAGATGAAAAATTAGATCAAGATGAGGGGATTGACTCAGAAGCTGAGGTACAATACTTGTACCTCATATTTCGTCTCTAAGATTATAATATGCCTAATATTTAGACATATTTAGTCTAAAAATTATACAGAACAAATGGTAACTAATGCATTACATATCATTGTAAAAAAACAATATTATTTTCCTTTTAGATGGTCAGTATAGGCTCTAATTATATGGAAACAACTATGCAACTGAAAATATTTTATTTGATACTTAAACTCAATTTGTATGTGTATTAATTTGAATTGTTTAATGTCATCTGACCATGTGTTGTAAGATACTGTACATGTACGAGCATTTTTGATAGTGAGCAGTTGATACTGACATCTAATGAATATGATTATTGTGCTGAGTTTTATAATTATAGATATCTGTATTGGCTAACAAGACGTTCCCACACTTGAGTAAGTTATTTTTAACAAAAATACACTGATTTGTAAATCATGAGAAAAGGCAATACCTCACTTATCTCATTCATCTTGGAAAAAAATATTCAATTAAAAGGCAGCTTAGAATATTTGTGGCCTCTGTAACGGTCCTTTTAATTGTTATTTAATTGTTTTTTAACCTTTTTTTATAAATTTTAGGTTTCATACATTCCTTGTTTTCATTATTTAATGTTTTAATGCAATGAAACCTATCATTGTATTTCATAATGTTAATTATATACAATGAAATATATTGCAACCTGATGATGAACAACCACATCAAAATATTGTTTTAATAAGTGGAAAAAATTGAATGAATAATTTCATCTTACCTGATTGTCACTAATACAAGGAGAAAATTGGAATAATTATATTAATTGGACAATCAAATTTTAACATTAAATGGTTAATTTGGAACAGAAAACTGCATTGAAATGATTTTCCCTTTATTTCATATTAATTTGTTATTACAAAACCAATTTGAAACATCTATTTATATTGTACTATTTACTGTTTCTTTATTGCAAGGAATATTCATATCATCAGCAATGAAAATGTATTTAATTTTGAATCACCGAAGGCATATAATTTACTTACAGTAGGAAGAAAATTGGGCCTGAAATCAAACCTTACAGGACCCTGTGAGCAACTGGCAATGAATTAGAAGGGTGAGTAAAAATTGACTTTTCATTTCAGTACAGTACTTTCTAAGATGATTGTTTAAGGTATGGACGTAATCAATTTACAATACCATGAATTCCATACAAAGGTAATTTTGAGAGTAAAATGTTCTGATCAGTGATGTCAAATGCTTTTGAGAGAACTAAAAATAATCCAATAGGTTCTTCATTTTGATTCAATGATGAAGCAGCATATTTAAGAAAAGAAAATATAGCTATTTCTATAGATTTTCTAAATTCATTTTGGCATTTGGAAATTTACTGTCAAAGGTTTCCATTTGTATGTAGAAAAGTTTGTCTAATATTTTTGAAAAAAACAGACAAAAGAGAAATGGGCTGATAAATTTCAATTTAATTTTAGTTGTCTTTTTTAAAGAAATGCCTAATCCTAGCTGTTTTGAAAATATTCAGAAATAATCTGGTACATAAGGATGCATTAAATGTGGGAAGTAACGAGTGTATGTCAGACACACAAGTCTTATTTATATCGATGTGATACAGGCCTATCTAGAGCAAAGACTTTGAATTTATTCTTCTCTTTTTATTTAGTTGATAATAATAAATGATTTTGATGATTTTGCATCTGATTTTATCATTTCAGTTTGCTTTATAGGGTAGGGAATTTTGCTCATTAATATGATCACATAGATGCCACAAAAAATGCTAAGAAACAACAATCTAAGCAAATGGTAATACATTTAAATTTGTATATATGAGGGAAAAGAAACTACTTAAATTATGGAACTATAAGATGTTATGATGCGTCTTATGTTTGATGTGAATGAAAAAAAGAATTTACAATCAAATCTAAATGGAAACAAAATACTGGACCCTGCTCCCATCTCGATCAGGTTTTTCGTCCAGTTTCCCTAATCCTTTGAGCAAATACTGAGATGGCCCCTTGTTTTGCTTCTGGACATTAATGTAACTTCATTATCTGTACACATCTTCTAGAACTCAGTGGGAAATACAGTTATTCAAATTATTGTTCTCCATGTTATCTCGGCAGGAAGTATTATTCCTTCACAAAGGACATTATGGAAGGATAAGAGCCCAAATTTATAGCTGATTTACTCTAGAAAATAGATTTTATTTTTTAGTGCGAATATTTTGTTAACAATCCTTGCAAAAAATGCTCATTTCTTTCTGTATTCAAAATTCAAGAAGCCTAATGGCTTAGGGTAGGGATCACACATTATGAAAACGTGCACAAAATTCACTTCTCCCCATGGCATGTCACACACAGTTTTTAACTGTATTTGATATAAAACAAATAAATAAATGCTGTATCTTTGAGAATGTGTTCCTTTGAATACATCGACTTTAAAATCATATCAATTTTGCCTTCTGGTTGCCATTAATGTTAGTTTGTCAAGTACAGGATAGAATACTCTAAGAGTTCTGATATATACTTGTCAAGAAGCCATTTAATTCTCACAGCTATGTTTTCATTTTTGAGCAGAGAAAAGTAGTGTTTTTTGTGTTAATTATTTTTGTGTTGAATGGTGAAATTGAACACATCTGACAGATGAAGTTGACGTCTATAATATTTTGAGGATTTATCTGAAATTATTGAGCCTTCAGTGGCTCGCAGGTTAGCATGCTTGCTTATCATGATGCAACCCCACGTTCGATTCTGGTCAGGGCAAAAATTAACTGTGCGCTTCCCTTGCAATGGCGCAGTATCTGTTGCTGTGTGACGATAAGAAAGCTCACTTCTCACATTGAGAAGACCAGAGATACGGAGTAAGGATTGCAATGTGCTATCCACACGTACTCCGCAATCCATGGCCTAAATGCCAGGATGTCACTGGTAGGCCTTAGCTCATGAAGAGCTGTTCTGCCAAAGTACATACACACATCTGAAATTATTTTTGTTTTTAATATAATTAATAATTGTGTAGCATGACTATATTCTGAACTAGACATCACCTTGTACCTAGGAGCAGTTTTACATAATGTACCTGGAAACACCACATTAGAAAACCAGTTCATCAGAGTTATTTTGAAGATGTTTTTTAATGATCCTCCAAGATAGATGTGATGCAGATGTTGAAACGAGGATTGATATCTTGAAGGATGTTGGTAAAATCGTAATGCATGCATGTACTAATTTTGAAATTGGCGATGTGCGAGTCCAGTATAAAAGCAGAAAAGCTGTGCCAATTACATAAAAAATAATAGATGTTGATAGTTACACTTTTCAATATCATGTGAAGTATTTGAAACTGCTTTCTGAAACAAATTTTTTTTTATGCTAGTGAGGAAATAGTTGACTTTCACGAATTTGAATCATGAATACTTGGTAAACAACCATATCAGTGAATTCATGATGTCAGAATAAATAAATTGTTGAAGTTAATTTTTGCAATAGTTCAAAATATAATATGCACTAATGTTGGTTGTATGACAATTAAAAATATACTATAGTTTCTAACTGTAAATGTCGTAATGAGTGTCTCTTCCATCCTTAATCTTATCGTATCATTATCGTCGCAACTCGGCTATTCGCTTCTTGTCGAGTATTGAGCGCGGAGTAATCCTCGCTTATTATCTCGTATATATTTATTTTCATGGATGTCTCGTCTGTCGGTTGTCAAGAGGACCGCCAGGTAGGATCTCTGTGTATGTGCTCCTGTATCACTACCCAGTGGCCAGAAATGAGAAAGAATGAGGAAAGGGTTTAGGACACTTCACAGGGTTTCTTCACTAGCCTTTGTGAAGCAGCCACACTCGTTTTGTTGGAACAAATTTCACATGAGATTTGATGGGAATTGAACCTCGACCTCAGTGGTGAAAGGCTAGCAACTTTGCTATGAGCCATGAGTGAGCCAAGTAAATTCTGTTATAAATTTTCATATTGTAGTATTTTAAATTTTATGATAATCAAGAGTATAAATTAGGGAGCATTAGGAACAAGTTCTTTATTTTGTTTAATATGTGGTCATAGGTGGAAGTGAACATATTGCACTCATGATTGGAGTTCATGGTATTATTGATTTTTATGAAAAGGGTTTCAGTAATTAGTCGAGCTTGTGTTTGAGGTTCTCTATCTAATGTTAGTAGATTGTTGAAGTTAAAGGTGTGTGAAAACTGTTATCTATGTTTAGAAATTGTGTTCAATTTATCATTGATTTCAATGATGTTTATGAGTCCTTCCATTCTCTGTTTTGCTTTTTGTTTGGTTTGACCTATAAATGATTGATTGCAATCTTAAAACAAATATACTATATTTCATTTTAATTTTTTAAAATCTGGTAACATTAAAAGTTACCTTAAACAATTATGATGTGAAGTGAACAATTTTCCGAACGTTTTCTTTAAATTCACTCAAAAAATAGGTATTCACTGGTACAATACGGTTGTGATCAATAGTACAAGACCATCATGTACTTAAACAACTCTCCAAATGTTTTTTCTTTCAAAGGCAGAAAATACATTACATGTTATTCACATTAAGGTTCAATTCAATGGGTGCATGCAAGAACCTGATATGTTACATTTTTAAAGTTTTGACAAAAGATTTTGAATTACAATTTATTTTTATTAGTGGTAAAATATTACAGAATTGTTGCAAATAATTGTTTTTTTTAGAAATATGGTGACAAGCAATTTTTATAAATTTTGACACTAGCGTCATACAGTGACTTGAGTGCAAGAACCTGATATGTTACAATTCATTAAGCTTAATCCTGATTTTCTTCATTATCTGGTTCCTCTACTTCACTTTATTCTCTAATCCTAAACCAAGTTGTTGCTCTTGAAATCTTAACTTTTAGGCTTGGTGTACACTTTGAATGCTTTCATAGTACTCCGAAACTCACATGGAATGACGAAAATAGCTTTCTCAAATCTTGCATTTGTGCAGCTGAATGCTTCCCTTCTTGGCAGAGAAAAAGGCAGATAACATTGAATATTCATTTTACCCTGCTTGGAGACGTTTACTTCTTGCCAGTCAGCTAAATCAGTGTACGAGTAAGCAAAGAAAATGGAACCTGGTCTGTCTTATTTCAACTTTCGAAATTTTCTGAATTTGCACCGAGGTTTACGGAAGACTAGGGACGAGACAATAGGACTGAGGGAAAAAACATATCTCTCTCTCTCTTCATTTTTGTTACACGAGAATGTTTATTTTGTTTCACTTCTTGATAATGTTTACCCACTACTGTGCAGAGTTAACTGCTAATGTGGACCTCTTTTTCTTCTCAATAATCTCCAAATCTTTGTCACAATAAAGAAAGGTATGTTCTGGGAGAGGGAATTTATGCTGCACTTCATCAAGGTGACATAGATCATGTACTAAGTAATAAAAAAATAATATTTTATTCTTGTTCTGACCACCAAAGAATCAGACCAAGCTATTAACTTTCTGCTAGCATTTCAGAGTTGTTTAAAATAAAATCAAACATGATGCATTTCTTGCGATCTCCTATTAGCTAAGTCCTCTGCCAAGACTTGCATTGAACCTTCATATGCATCATGGTCTCTGAGGTTGTAAGTCCACAGTTGCCTGGAGTAGAAAACCACTTTAGTATGGATATGAGGTGTTGGGAGTGCCTGTTGCATATCAAACACTATTGTCCATGTATTTGAGTCATTCTGTAAAGCTAGAAAATAATTTTCCATGATAGTTTGAGCTGCTTCGACTTTTCGTAAATGCAGTTCTTTCTCTTCCTTTTTCTTTGTTTTTGTTTCTTCGTCACATAAATTCTTGATATCTATAGCAAGCTTGTCACAAGTTTTGCATATGGCCAAAGTGAGGATTAAATTCCATAACAAATACTTTTTCTGAAGGTTTCGAAGATTTCTGGTTGAATCGTTGAAAATAAATAGTAATAAACTCTTGACTTACCAGTAATTTCCACTAGAATCTTCAAATAACTTCTTCTCTAGTGTGGAATGTTTGAAAAAATAAAATAAAATAAAAACTCATAACTTACCAGTAATATTTCCAATAGAATCATCAAATAACTTCTTCTTTACACCTCTATCACCCATTATCACAAATGTACACAATGCACTTCACCAACCTTTAACCTAGAACTTGCGAGAAGGATAATATATATCAGGTTCTTGCATGCACAAAGGCAAAAGCTTTGTTCCTGCCCAATGACATTTTTATCTATTGAGAGATTCGTGAATCGCTTAGAGCTTTGAGTTTTTGTGGGAAAATAGAGGGACACATGTTAGATTTTTGAATGGTAAAAACTATTTTTTTTTTTTAAATGTAACATATCAGGTTTTTGTATGCACCCATTAAATTCTGTGTATTCTTTTTTCAATACATATATATTTAAAAAATGAAACAAAAGTGAATTGTACTTAAAATCAAAGGTACTTACAACTCAAATGTACAGTAGTCTTCCCTATTCCACAAGCTGAAATATTCCATCACAATTATTTCATGTATAATGTCATTGTAAAAACAATTTCCAACTCACGTCAAAGGCTGCCTTGTATAAATGTACATTTTCTTATACATTTTTAGTCTTATTCACCCCTATGATGTAGTAAGAATATTAGAAAATGAAGCTACTGATACCAATGTCTGCATCAACAGAGTAATATTTTTGCAAATTCTTTTCACAGAACTCTGTTATGGTGAAACCTGCAAAAGAAAATAATGTCATATTATATATAATGATACCCTTTAAAGTAATGAAACGTTTCATAAAATAATGTACTAATGTTTTATGAAACTTGAATTTACTACTACTGTACTGTTTTATGAAACTATATTGAAAGAAACAAAAGCAAAGAAGAGCAGCACACTTTTGCAGGAAAACATCTTTGTTTTATTCAGTAAATGATCATTTACTAATTATGTGTTTATTTGCTCTGAGTAAATGTGATATTTCATAACTAACTACAACATAATATTTTATATCAGATTATAATGGATTTCTTTGTCTTGCATACACTAAAACTGATATCAAACATAAGACACAGACCTGACGTAACTTTACTCACACATAAATTGGTATTCTGATAAATGACATTATTTTATAAATAGTATCAAGAAAATCCAGTAAATAAAATTTAAATATTAGTCAAATTAACTTAAATTTTCACTAATTTTTTCCTAGGTTGTAACTGCATGTGCTACATGGTAAAATTGATTTTCAACAGTAAATACAAATGCTAGTTACATAAGGAATAAACAACATTGAGTTTTACTATATATCTTTTAAATTATATAGCCTAGCTGCTGATTTAACTTTATTTTATGCAAGACTCTGCTCTGTCATTGGGGAAAAAATGACCTACCACTCATTGTAGACATACTTCCTGACATCCTTAACTAACATGATAATCACAAAAATATTGTTCCATAATTTAAAATAAGAATAATGAATATTTTTAAAGGAATATAGACTCAGTAGGAGTAAACAATTGATTGCAATTGTTTCTAAATACCACTGACACAATGGCATTCGTTTATTTTAAGAAAATTATGCTACTAATTTTTATTAGACTACAACCTAAATTTCGAATGACAATGACAATAACGAATTGCCTAATTTTATGAATAAAGAAATGAGTTACGACAAAATAATTTGCGCGAGTTGGACTTCGAAGTTCCTTTACAAGTCTACGTATTACTTTATGAATGAAAAAGAATATTAAGTACCTACGCTAGCGAAAGAAAAACTTGCTCCACATAAAATAAGTACTTTCCAACGCCATGTCGTTGCCGCGAACGAACTTCAACGGCTGAAGTTCATCTGTTTACTAATGCCAATGTTGCCAACGCATGAGACAAAACTTCGCTTGTTTGAAAGCAATACATGGCTTTAACGGAAACGCGGGATGGATGTAGGCTATCCGGCCTATTAATTAGAGGATGAATGTCTTGAATAAGCTAAGAATATTCAAATCACAAATGTAATTGTAAGTTTTTGCAGTGTAATCAGTAATTAGTCACTAAATTAGGTGGACTAGTGTTTTCCACTATCATTTTAGTGTAACATGAACATCCGCGCATGCGCAGAGGCCCAAAAGAATTATAGCGTATATGCCAAAGTTCTTCACAATATTATACAGTCGTATACACAGAACACTTTTGTGGAGAGTCGAACAAATGCGAATCAATTACGGTACATTCTGTCACAATTTGGAACTATTTCCATTTAGGACGAAACTTTGTCCAACGCCAAAACTTTTTATCGCTCTTTACTCGCGATTGGTCACGTGGTTGCCTAATAACGTATTCCACTTCGTTTAGCAAATACAAACAACCTTCTATTAGCTCGCATTTTCTCCGTTGCGTAATTTCCATTGATGGAGTTAAAAATACAATGATTTGCGTGTTTACAAAAACTTATTCAACTCATTAAAGATGTTCGCAGAAATTCATTGTCTACACTAGTGTCTCTGGACAGGTGGGCGCGGGGGATGCAGACCCCCACTCCCAATATTCTTAACTACATCCAGTAGTTTTATTATAAGTCATTCTAACTAAAGGCATTTTCGGTATGACTTTATAACTAGACAAACTAACTTTATAATCTTCTGCTACTTCTTTTGCTTCTGGTGTTGCAGTTTCTGCATTGTCGTGGCCAAAGTCAATTTTTTAGGCACTAACCAATATGATTTTAGAAAGGCATTTCATTGAAAATAAGATTTATAATATTATGTAAGGTAAGTTGGGGTAACTGGGCCCAGGTGGTAAGTGGGCCATACTTTTTTCGGAAAACTTGTGACAGGAATTTCACTTTAAGCAATGAGCAGCATTGATGGACAATGGCGTCTTCCTTAAACAATGTGCCTTGTGTATTGGCTGTTGGGTGTTGTGGCTTTCGCATACCAATTTTTTGAATTTTTTAGTGAAAGGTGTCCATAACAACATGGTGACATCTTGAGTTTAAGAAATATCTACAGGTTTGCTGCAAGTGTTATCAATATTATAGTTAATTCAGCATGCATTAGAAGCATAATAGAACCCTGAAATGTTACAGCCAGCACCTGTTCTTTTTTAAGTTATTAACTTAAATGGATGGCCCAGTTACCCACAAAATATTTTTAAAATGGGGTAAGTGGGCCAGGTGTTGGAGTAACTGGACCTGGCTAGGATCCAGTTACGCCAACCACATTAATTACCATAATTATTGTTAGGTATTTTAAAGAAAGATAAGAAATGTTATGTTAAATAGTGGGTAAAAAGTGTAAAAGACTTGTGACAGTGAGATTATTACGTCCAAAGAATATTTATTAATGAACAAAAATAGAAACAGGAGAAAGCTAACAGGAAGAATGTCAAACAGAAAAGAAAGAAAAAATGAGATAGGAGAACATTTCCAAGCCTGATGGTAGAAACATAGGTCTGCTAGATTTAAATATATGCTCAGCTCCACTAATGATTTGAGTGACTTATTGACTTTTATTATGATTTGTTACCTATTTATAAGATTATACTGTATTAGTATTATTAACTTAAAACATTTTTTTCTTCCTTTTTCACCACTTGTACCTTAATAAATTTTGTGATTATACCAAAAATTAAGTTAATTTCAGTCCCAATAGTTAGGATGGAGTTCTTACATCGTTGATAACTCAATACGGTATGGTTCATATGACTTGATTTATTTATTTTTTGTTGTTGTTGTTGTTGTTTACATGTTTCTCAACAGGCTCACATACGCCAATTCAAATAACAATAGTTTGTATGAATCCAAGACCTCTATGGTACAGTTGTCCCAATTTCTAGGGGTAAATGGGCCCCATCAGGCTGTTTTTTCTTCAATTTTTAAATACAATAAAAATTAAATGCAACTTTGGATCTGACTATAGATATTTGAAAACTGTTCATTGAATTATAAATAAAAAATACTTTGAATATTGATATTTTATATTGGAGGTTTCCTGGTCAGTACAAAGTTGTAACTTACATGCTGACGTAAAATCAAGGCCCAGTTATCCCAACTTACCTTATTTTTCCAACAGTTATATATCCATTAACTTTCTCTCACTCTATATTGTTTTAGACATTCTGTTAATTTTAGTCATATGTGCAAAAAAATTCATGCTTTTTGCCTCCATCTTAACATGAATTTAGCAATATTTTGAAAATAACCTTCTGTTCTAAAAATGTTGTATCTTATAATAATGTAACTTATCTTAATATTATGCTCCATTAGAATCAAAGGAAGATTTACTACCATAACAATGATCAGTGTGCACATGCCTAAGAAAGAGATGGAAAAAAGAAATTTCTATTGTCAATTAAAAATATTTACATTTAAAGTCCAAAACACAACATTAAACATATTATGAGGAATTTTAATGCAAAAATAGGTGAAGATCATATGATGACCCAGTTTGTATGGCAAGAGATATCCCATAACATTACTAATGGAAATGGATGGAATTTAATTGACTTTGCATCAACTAAGAAAATAGTTATGAGCAGCACAACCTTCCCTCATAAAAAAAGAAGGTACATCTAGAAACATGGAGATCCCTCAGGGTAACAGATTCCAGACAGGGTAACATGCAATCAAATAGATTATTTATTATTTGATAGTAGGTAGACAGTATGTAGTAATTTATAGATGTGAGAACATATAGAGGTGATTGTGATTGTAACTACTACCTGGTGTTGGTGAAATTACGACAGCGAATCTCATCAGTTGGTAGGACTACAGGACAGAGTTAAAAGATGATGGGAAAAAAAAATTATAGCAAAGGATTACAAAGTAAGCATAAAAGACACACTGAAGGAATCACCAGAATATCAGGAAGAGGATAGTGTCGAAAGAATGGGGAGAGGTATTAAAAATCCATAATTGATGTACGTCAAAATAGAGTGGGGAAAGTGGAAACAACTGGATTGCTGAAGAATGTAAAATAGCTTAGGATAACAAGAATAAAACATGGCAAAAAATGCTGCAAAGAGAGACGTGTTATAATTCTTACAATTATAAAGCAAGAAATCTGGCAAAAAAATGTGTAAAAAGAAGCAAAAATTATATGAAGACAAAAACTTGAGAAATTGCGGGATTAGTTTAGAAACAATGTTAGCCGAAAGTTCTATGAAAGAATAAAAAATATAAAAGAGAGTTTCCCTGCGAACAAGTTTTTGTAGAAATAACAATGGAGAACTAGTAAGCAGAGAGAATGATGTGTTAAATGCATGGAAAAACTATTTTGAAGTACCCTCCAGCAGGAGGAACAGCCTTCTAAACTGAATGTGGTTTATTATGGACCTGAATGATTTCAATCACCACCATATCAAGAAATAATGAAAGTAATAAGAAATATGAAGGGAAATTGAAAATCAGGAGAATGTATAATCTCAGCAGAGTTGATTAAATTTGGAGGCATCTTTGGAAACAACTGTGGTTTATTATTTATGCCAAAAAACTTGGGAGATGGAAACAATGCCAGAGAAATAGAGTACTGCAATAATTTGTCCTGTTTACAGGAGTGGTGATAAACTAAAATGAATGAATTATAGTGGAATATCTCTTCTCAATATAACATTTAAATTATTTACAATTGTATTATCATAGCAGCTGGAACCAAATATGAAGGAATGCTTTGGATATTATCAGTGCAGATTTAGGAAAAATAGGTCTACAATGAATCAAATCAAATTAGAACAATTTTGGAGAAAACATGGGAACAATATTGAAATACATCAGTTATATATTGATTTTAAACAAGCCTATGACTGAGATAAGAGGAAAAATTTCCTACAAATTAGAATTAGAATTCGTGTCACAAGTAAATTTCAAAGGCTAGTCAAAATTACTTTAAAAAACACAAACACAAAGTTAAAATACAAAACATGTTATCAGACATTTTTTAATCTATGGCTGGTGTCTGCCAAGATGATTCACTGTTCACACCACTAGTATTTAATATATGCTTGGAAAAAGTAATTAGAGCCATCAAAATAAACCCAAGAGGTACTCTATTTAGTAGAACTGTATAACTTTCAGTTTATGCAGATGCCATCTTAAGTAGAACACAGAAATATTATACTGAAAGTGTAGATGAATTAACAACTACTGCCAATGTAAGTGCATTCAAAATTAACAGTAATAAAAGAAAATAGGCCTAAATGGAATGAGCAAAGAATGAACCACCCTCAAACTTCTAAATAGCTAAATAAAAACATGAAAGAGTAGAGGTTCTCAAATATTTGGGATCTCTCAATATTTTGGTCCTGTTTACAAGAGTGGTGATAAATTAAACTGTATAAATTATTGAGGAATATCTCTTCTCAACATAACATAAATTATTTGCAGCTGTTATTGTCACGATGGCTGGAACCATAAGTGGAGGAATGCTTTGGAGATTATCAGTGCAGATTTAGCAAAAATATATCTACTACTGATCAAATCTACGCACTTAACTATGAACAAACTAGAAATGGAAATAAAAGCATGTAGTATGGTCCGAGCTAATCATTTCTTTCAGAGCACTGAGATAAATATTAAGAAAGAGAAATATACATAGATACCTCAAGATCAAAGTATATATTACGATAAGACCAGGAATATTGTATGGTACTGAGAGTTGGACATCAACAAATAAACTTGAATGTATGTTCATGTCCTGGGAAAAGAAAAACTTATGATGCATTTTCAGCCCCACGTTCGAAAATGGGCATTGGAGGATAAAGAGTATTTTAAAACTGGCTAATATGTATAAAACAACAGACATTGTTGCAGAAATTAAAGTCAGAAAATTACATTGGCACAGAAATTCCAAAAATTATTTTCTGTAAAGAATTTATGGGAGAAGAAAGAAAGGAAGACCCCATTTAAGATGACTATATGATGTTGAGATGTATTTCAGATCAATGGGAGTGAGGGGGTTGAAAAGAAAGGCAAAAGAGAGAAATGAATGGCTACTGATCATTTCAGACGCCAAATCTAAACATAAAGGGCTCTAGGGCGACAGAGGAAATCTCATTTCTAGTGAACTCTCTGTCTTTTCAAAAATTGCAAAAAGGAAACATTCCAAAACTACAAATTTTAAGATAGAGATTTTAACCGTATACAAAATGTTCTAAAAAATTATTCATGACTTGTTTTAGGTCATGAACGATTTTTTGAAACAATGAGTAATTTTCTGCCTGAAGTTGTTGCAAATTATTAAAAAAGAATTCTCAAAAATCACTCCAAATTTTTTCTTTAATTTTTGTTTCCATAGAAGGAATGCTAAAATGAATGATCCAGGTCACTTTTTCATTGAACACACTGAATTTGCGAAAAGAGCAAATTTAGAAATAATGTGAGAAAGTATGTGCTGTCGCAGCGCTACTAGTTTATAAAAATTACAGGAGCAGGGATGAGGTAACAAGATGAAGGAGGCAACAAACATCATTTAGTCATCGGCTGCTTGGATAGAAAAATTTTATGGGTGAAGTTATAAACAATAGCAACAATATCATTTTCTGTTTGAAGTAATTTAAATAATTACAGTTTATCCCTTATTTTAGATATTGTCTACATAATGATACTGTTGCAATTATGTTTATAACTTTACAAGTTTTTCTAACTAAATCACCAGTGAGTAAACAGTATTTGTTGCTTCTTCCTATCTTGTTTCCTCATAATTACGTGTTATTTTAGTAAAAGAAAAATTGTAAAAAATATTGTGTTGTTATTTTATTGCATTACAGTTTTGCACCCTCCATGACCATCATGTACTTTGACAGGATGCCCACTGGTTATTTTCCCTGGATTTTTCCTTTGGTTTCCCGATTTCTCATCTTATCCCATGTTGTAAAAATTGCCTCAAAACTAAATGAAGTAAAATTATTTGAACAGTATTTCCAAACATTTGAATTTTTCCACCAATTTCCATCTCAAAATCTTTTAGCTTTTCTACATAATGGAAAAAATGCCCAGTTACAATTCACTGTGACATTATGTTTGAAATAAAAATTATTTACAGTTAGGAAATATATATTTGTGGTTAATATTTTTCAATGTAGTATTCTTCATAACACTACATTGAGGGGCTTGAGTATCCTCATGACCCTGAGAGCGAAGTCGGCAGTAGCAAAGCTACTGGTAGGGCCTCCCTTACCAGACAGGTCGAAGGGTAGGGATCCAAGAAGTACTCCAGAAGAGGACCTCAATGGCAAGTTCTAGATAAGAAGAGGAACTCTAGACACGGAGAGAGACCTCAAAGCCATGGAAAAGGCGATCCCTCTAGGACAAGGGAAGTCTGAAATACCCTCCTCCTCCTCTTCGGGACAGAGGTTGTGCAAAGAGGGCTGGTAACCCACTCATGTAAAAACTGATTTACTAGCACAGTCCAGAATGATGGCCTCAGAATGAAAACTATGATGATTAATGCAATGAAAATGGGAGTACGTAAACGGATAACAGACTATTTTAAAACCGCTAACTGCAATGCAAGAGGTATATCAGGGAAAAGTAGTGAACTGGCTAATCTTTTGAAAAGATAATGTCAACCTAGCTGTTGTAACAGAAATGAAAAAGAAATCAAAAGGAGTAAAATCTGTAGAAAATTATGCCATGTTTTCAGCAAGAGAGAACTGCAAAAGGTGTAGCCATATTTTTAGACAGAAAGTGGGAATCAAGAATAAAGGAGGTTCAATATGTAAACAACCTGATAATTATGCTAAAATTAAAACACGAAAGAGGACATCTCGTTATTGGAGTTTATGCCCGGAAGGAAGGAAAGAAAGAAGAAGCAGAGGAATTTTACAGAACCATACAGATACTACTAAACAGGTACTATTCAAGATATGAAGTCCTTCTTGTAGGGGATCTAAATGCAAGAGTGGGAAATGAGCGTATACCAGACTGTAGGGAAGTGGGGAGAAAGTGTAAAAAAATTACTACAGAGAAGAAGTATATCTTTTAGAAGACGAAAGCGTGAGAAACCTATATCAAAATAGAAAAATAAAATTCAAAAATCAAAAAAAAAAAGGAAAATAAACAAAAAAAAGGAAAAAAAAAATAAAAATTAAAAAATTAATCCTATTAAAAATAACAAAATAAAGGAAGAATACAAGAAAGTTAAGAGCAAAGTAAAAACAATTATTAGAAAAGTACCACAGTATAAATAAGCTGTCGCAGATTCATGGGAAAGATTTATTTGAAGAATAGAACAGAGTATATACAGGATACAAACATTAGCCTACAAGGTTATGAAAACATTGAATAGTAATGAAAGAGAGAATGTACAAATTAATGCAATTGAAAAGGAAGAATGGGTGAAAACTATAGAAACTTCTGGAAGGGGAGACCGTTGTACCTACGAACAGGTGTACATATGAACACAGCTCCTGAAATCTCAGGTAAACTTGTCAAGCATGTGGGTGGAGGCCAGGAGTATGGCTTGACAAGAGTCAGGTGCACGTGTGGTCTCAGGAGAATCAAACAAAGGGGGAAGTCACTATTCCATTTTCTCATTTTTTGGGTGTACCTACAAACAAGTATCATTCCAAAACTTATGTTTTTCTCATGTTTGTAGTTAGTGTGATGCATAAAAGTCATGTTCACTTCAGTGTGGCATGAATAGGAAAAGAAAGAAAGAAGAAAAAGAGGTATAGGGATAGAAATTGGAATTGGGATGGGATGGGAACTGGGATCGGAATGGGCTCGGGCTTGGGGCTCATTATCGTAATCGTTTTAGTCTTTTAGTGTTTTTTTCTTTTCAATAATTACCCTTTAAAATTCACAGAAAAAATTATATCTAAAAGACTAAAATTGATTAAATATGGAAAATCTAGCAGTAACACTACCACAATTTTTAGGTGAAGAATTTACAAATAATTTGATATGTTTACCTTACATCCCCCAAATAAATCACATTCTCAAAAATGAACTTTTAACTAAATTAAAATTTAAACTCGTAAACAGAGTGATAAATTGGTGTCTTATAGTCTAAAACTTGAAAGATACTAGAGGGAAATTAGACACTAACAGTGCAGTCTTTCAAATCAATTGTACAGAATGCAATAGATCATAAATTGGTTGAAAAGAATTTGCAAAATTATTATTGTATGTATGTACGCATGTATGCATGTATGCGTACATGCATGCATGCATGCATGCATGCATGCATATAAAATGCATATGTGTTTTTAGGATAATGAAACATTTTAGGATAATGAAACATTTCATTAAACAATGGAATATTACTTCTTGAAACAACAATTATATTGAGAGAAACAAAAGCAAAGGCGAGATTTTTGTAATTGTTTTAAACGCTTTTGTAAAAAAGGGCTTCGTTTTATTCAGTAAATGATCGTAGTTTGTACTCATTTACACTGAGTCAAAGTGATATTGATATTTCGTAATTATCTGCAACGCAATATTTCATCGCCTTGAGGGGAAGGGTCCTAACCAACAAAATTTAAATTTTGGAATATTCTCATTTACAGAATCTAGAGGCTCTAGTTATTATGTTGGCTAAATACCCTATGCATTTAGTTCATTAGAAACTTGATAAAATTAAAAATTGTTAAATATCTATGCCAGATTTACAGAGAAGTGAACAGTTCTGGGTGCCTAACATCTATTTACAATTTTATATTAAGAAAGGAAGATCTTGCTAAGACTGTGTCTGAACAACTCAGACTGTCTTAGAGCAAATTATCCAAAAAAGAAGAGAATTCAATCTCTCAACATTTATCCTCTTTGTGGATTATGAAAAAGCTTTTGATTCCATTTACAGAGAAAAGCAATGTGATGTAATGTATGCCAAAGGCTATCCTAGCCATCTTATTAAAACCATACAAAACCTTCATAAAAACAAAAATAAAACAAATAAATGACAAGTTTAGCAATACATCTTTTGTCAATCAAGACCTCAAACAAAGATGTTCATTATCACCAACATTGTTTAATATATACTTAGATTTGGCTAAAGAAGAATCGCAAACATCATTACCACCTGAAATAAATATAGATAATATGCCCTTCATGATTATACTACTTGCAGATGATCAACTACTTGTTGGAGAATCTGAAAATGTCTTACAAATAGCAGCTTAAAAATTACAAAAATTAATGGAGTAATATCATCTTAAGATATCTGTAACCAAATCTAAAATCGTGGCTTTTGGGGGTCTAGAGCATGCCAAGTGCAAAATCGTTCTAAATAATGAAAGTTTAGTACAAGTTTGCAAGACCCAGCAAAATGGAAACCTAATGTTCAGAAGAAATTGCAAATGGAGAGTAAACCATATACAACTGAAAAATGAAAAGCTAAAAGAGGAAAGAGCATGAAAGATACCACTACATGACATTGTCACTACAAATGTAATACAAAATTCACAAAGGACCACAGAGAGGATATTTTTGGACAGTTTCTGCATTTAGACACTAAAGAATTAAGGTGGAATATATCGGACATGTAAAGCATTTTCCAAAAAAATGGAGTTATGCACCCACTGAAAGCCACAGAAAATTTAATAACATTTACACATTAATGTCAGGCCACATTTCTCATCAAGTGTGCCAACATTTATTCCTTTCAGCTTTGGATATTTTAAGTAAAATTAATTTTGAAAAATACTTTTAATACTTGTGAAAAATATTTTATTTTTTAATTTTTAAATACTCAAAAAAAAAAACAAAATATAATTTAAATTATAGTAAAAGTAAATATGAATGAGTTCAATAAAATGGTTTGCAGCTTGGAACAGAAGGATTCTTAACAAAATCTAATTTTAAAAAGAATTCTTAACAAAACCTGAATTTTGAGTTTAAATTCAAACTTATATTTTGAAATTTATCAGAATGTAAGAACATTCATTTTGTGGGAATAAATTATCTTATAATTGAAATATTTTTGGTTTGGTTATTTAAAATATGATATATCTTGTCATTTTTTGTAAAATATTTATATTTTTGTATTATTCTGTGTTGAGTTAGAACTGTTAATTTCTTACAAAACTCACTTCTAAAGGAAGTGAAGGGTTCTAACCCGCATAAAAAAAAAAAAAAAAAAAAACAAAAACAAACAAACAAACAAACAACAACTTAAGTTTTGATGTTTGTTCTAAAACACAGCACATTATTCTTTCTGAATAGCTTTTAACATAAAATTTAGATTTAACTGAAAAGAGAACTTTCTAGAATTAAAAATATTGTTTTTATAAGTGCATGAATATTTCAAATCGCTGTATCTTGAAACATCCTCAGAGTGGAATAGGCCCATTCACCTCCAAAGCGGCAGTTTGAATCCAGTTTAAGTTGATTTCTTTGTCCTGCATATGTAGCATCCAGTCACACTAATATAAAATGCAATTTACAGGCCCATTATAATTTCATTAACACGGTAGGTTAATGTATTCTGTTAAGCATTATATTATTGCATAAATAGTATCCTAGATTCCATTCTTTAAAAAAATGTTTGTTTCAATTTTTGCCAACTATTTCCTTGAATATAACTGCATATACAGAGAGGTGAAAATGATTATCAATGGCAAATGTAAATATACATTATGTTTCAATGTTGCCTTACTAAACAACAGATATTCTAAAAATTATACAGTCAATTTGTTGAAATTACTGAATTTCATTCATATCTGATCTGTATATCACTGGAAAAAGTCAATTACTGCTCATTGTAAGCGCTATTGCCGACAACCTGAACTGACACAATAATAACAAAATTATGGTTCCACAATTTAAAATAAAAATGAGGAACATTTTTAAAGATACATAATATAATAAAACATAATTGCAATTTTTTCTAATTTCCTTGGATGAAATGACAGTACATATAGTATTTTACGAAAAATATTCTACTAATTTGTAGTAGTTTATAACTTAAATTCCGTCCGACGATAACAACAATTAACTGCTCAAATTTATCAATAAAGAAACAAGTTATGACAAATGAATTCGCGCGAGCTGTATTTCAAAGTTTCTACATGAATCTACATACTCATTTATAATGAAAAGATATGAAAGTACTTACTCTGGCAAACAATAAAACGTACACAACATGAAACGTAATTTTCGAACTTTCGCAAATGGACTTGCCGCGAACGATGTCCAATGACTTAAGTTCAACTGTTTATAATGCCAATGTTGCCATCTTTAGTCATATAACTTTGAACGTTTCGAAGTCCTGTGGGGCTACAACGAATATGAAATAACTGCGTTTTGCATATTAATAAAAGAGAAAAACGACTTTAATAAGCAAAGAATATTTAAAATCGCGTTGGATAAGTCAAGTGAATTGAATGAAATCTTCTGTTGGCACTTCGTATTTTTGAATTTTTCCCTGGTGGGCAATTGACAATTATAAAATATAAGGTTCTGTAGGACGAATAAAATTAGAATGTAGCATAGTTGAGATTTGGGTGTTGAGGGGGCGGCGTTGCCGCATACTGCACCTGCATCGGAAGCGCGCTAACAGAAGAAAAGAATTCTGAGAAACTCGTAACAAGTGAAAGATAAGAAAGACGAAATTTCCTTTTCTGATCCTTCGCCAATTATTCCCAAACTACACTGTTAGTAGTTGACAAAGTAATACATTTCGTAAATATTTGAGAACACTACACCGTGTGCACTGTCAACAAAAATGCAGTTTTTTTTGTTTTTTTTTTTTTGTTGTTTTTTTTTCTTTACGAGATGATTCCTCGGGCGACACGACCGCGTTTGCCCTTTCTTCTGACATGTCAGAAGACACAGCACTAACGAAACGATACCCATAGGCAATAACAAAGTAGTAATAACAAACAACGATAACAAAATAGTACAGTTACGTACAGTTCGGTTCCGAGTTCTCCGGCCCTGTGAGAGGGGTCTAAGTTTCTCCGCGGGGTGGAGGGATCGCGATAAGGTGATGAGCTGTAGGATTTGTTTGACAGACGTCCGTGAGTCACACATGGGCTGTAGGAAAGGGCCAGCGCCTGCTTGGTCAATGCATTGGTTTCGCAAACATCAGCTCAATTTTGATTTGAATTCGACAATTCAGTGAAGGTAGGGAGATCATAGCGAGTGTAATTGAGGCGTGTGATAAAGAAAAGAGACAAAATCATCTGCTAGTTCCTCTGACAAAATCTACAGAAAGAGCAGTGGCATACACGGGTGTTGGTGTAAGTAGTATTAAAACAATTCGTAAAGAAAATACTACACGAAATGAAACAAGTGCTGACAGACGACTAATTTCACCTGGTAAGAAAAGAACAGTGACTCGTCAAAACGCTGTGAAAATCGATGAATTTGACATGTGCGTTATCAGAAATGCTGTTTTCAATTTTTATGTCCGTGAAAAGCAAATGCCTGTGGTATCAAAAATGCTGCCAATAATAAAAGAAAAGATTAATTTTCCTTGGGGAGAAAAGTCACTATGGAGATTGATGAAGCAGATGGGATTCAGATGGAAAAACTTTAATTCAAAACGCAGTGTTGGTCGAGAGAACATTGTTGATTGGAGAGCAAGGTTTCGTGCAAATGAGAAAGTTAAGGGAAGAAGGCCGAGAAATAGTGTATACTGACGAAACATGGATTGACAACAGCTTAGTAGTTAAAAAGTGCTGGCAGCATGATGATATAATAGAGTAACCGCAAATATAAGCGCATCAGTTCGACTAATTGTAGTTCATGCTGGTGGAAACATTGGTTTCATTAATGGCGCAGAACTAATTTTCAAAGCTGGTTCTGCATCAGGCGACTACCATGGTATGATGAATCAAGATTTTGAAAAGTGGGTGAGAGAAAAATTATTACAAAAACTGCCTTCTAAGGCAGTAATTGTTCTTGATAATGCTGTGTTAGCCATAATGCTGTGTTAGCTTGATAATAGTGTGTTAGCCAATGAAACCCCAACTGCATATGCATTAAAGTGCGACATGATTCAATGGTTGAATGCAAAAGGAATTCATGTTAATGAAAACCTGTGGAAGCCTGAATTATACCAACTAGTTCTGCAACTAAAACCTCAGAACAAGACTTACAAAATTGATGAGCTTTTTACCAGTAGGGATTATTCTGTCATCCGCCTTCCTCCTTACATTTGTGAACTGAATCCCATTGAAATGGCATGGGCAAAAATGAAAAGACTTATAAAGGAAAGAAATGTATCTCGGGACACGTCGACAACAAAATTGTTAGAGCTTATGGACTGGGCTATCACTGAAGTCACTATTTGGAAGGGTTACTGCGCTCATGTCATTAAACTTGAAAATAAATACTGCGAATGGGATGGTATTGTGCCAGATATTATAGACAATGATGTTATAAATATGGACTCGGATATCGAGTGTGAAGACACTGAAAATAGCGATAGTTCATCGGCGGACAATGATTAGGTAAGGTCAATGTCTTTAACTCACACTTACACACTCTCACACTTACTGGGAGCCCCTGCCCCTGTCATCCCACATGCATCTCCCACCCATCCTTCCACCTCTCCATCCACACCCCACTTGCCCACTCCACTTCTCTCACCAGCCTCCAGTCCTCTCTTACCCTCACCAGTACCTCGTCTGATCTCCATACCTTGTTTACCCACTCCTTCGCCAACTCCTACACATCCTACTCCCCATCCCTTCCGTAAGTACAACTTCCGCTGCAACCGTAAACCCACTCCTGTTTATAACCTGTAGCAGCAAACATCAGCAGGAAAGCAAACAATACACAAAAATAAAAACTATCTTCACATTCTTCATCAAAACGTACAGTCACTGAAAAACAAACTCAGTGACATAGAAGTATTACTAGAGAAGAAGCTCAACCACATTTCAATACTATGCTTTACAGAACACTGGCTGACCAAGGAACAATTAGACAACACACATATACCAGGCTTCTCTTTAGCTAGCAGCTCATGTTGAAATATTAACAACGCACATCATGCATATGGTGGGACATGCATTTTTATTAAAGATAAAATTAGTTTTGCACCCTACAGCAATCACACTCACCTCATAAAAGAAAAAGACTTTGAAATATCTATCACAGACTTACCTGGAATAAAAACATGGGTCCTATGCACGTATCGCAGCCCAACTGGAAATCTGAAAATCTTCTTAATAGATCTCGAAATTATTCTACCAAAACTTAAAAAAACGCAGACAGTATAAAATTATTCTTTGCGGTGACTTCAACATACATTACCTCACTCAATCCAGTAACGAAAATCTATTTAAAGACTTACTAAAATCATACAATCTACAAACAACCATAAATACACCAAGCAGAATATCCAAAAATAGTAGCACTGCAATAGATCAAATAATAATAGATGCAAATAATATAGTTTTTCTGTTGCTACATTTATTACCGGCTTCAGTGACCACACTGCCCAGATTCTAACACTTCAAATAGAAACAAAAATCACAGAACAGACAACTTACCAAGAAACTCGAAACTATTCCCAAGGAAACATAATAAAATTCCAAAACTTACTCAGATTACAAAATTGGAATGAAGTATTTAAGGCAACTGACACAAACGATAGGTTTAACTCATTCATAAATATATACTTAAGACATTTTAATGAACGTTTCCTCAAAACTCAGAAAGATTCAAAATAATAAAACCAAAGCGTGGATTAATAAAGGCACCAAATTGTCTTGTGAAGAAAATAACATGTATAAAATACTAGCACTGAACAATGTAACCCCAGCTTCATTTCATACTACAAAACATACAATTCAATCTAAAAAGTAATCAAACAAGCGAAAATTATGACAAATGACAAGTACATTGCAAATGCACTAACAAAGCAAAAGCTATGTGGGACATTATTAAAAAGACAACAGCACCAATTAACAATAACAGAAAAAATATAGAGCTCCATTTCAAAACCCAAACTTTACAAGACCCACAAGAAATTGCTGACATATTCCATGAACACTTTTCACAAATTGGTAAAAAGTTAGTATCTCAACATTCCTAAACAATAAAACACCAGACAAACACTAATGTTTCACAAATTGCAAATTCCATATATTTTTATGAAACACACCTCTGAAATTTTTAAAATCATTGGACAAATGGAGAATAAATTCTCAGCAGGCCTGGACAACATTCAGATTTTCTTATCAAACACTGCTCCATATATAGTGCAACGCTGTCTCATATTTGCAATTACTCTCTAAAAACAGGCATATTTCCAAATGTATTCAAAATGGCAAAATTAAACCGTTGTTTAAAAGGGCAATAGTTATGATCCAATGAACTACAGATCTATCTTCGTGCTATCAGGATTTTCAAAAATTCTGGAAAGCTTTCAATGATAGACTCAAACACTTTCTCAATGCAAATAATATCCTTACAAATGCACAACATGGTTTCAGGTGTAATAGATCCACAGAGACAGCCATTTTCTCCTTTTTAAATGACATACTTACTGCACTAAATCAGAAGAAATTCCATTGGCCTTTTCTTAGGTTTGTCAAAGCCTTTGACATTATTGATCATCACATACTTTTAACAAAACTAGAAATGCTAGGGATCGAGGCATTGCAGGCCAGTGGATTAAATCATATTTATCAAACCGTAGCAAGTAGTTACCTCCAGCACTCTAAAGATAACTAAATCTCCTTGTACTACACCAACCCTCAGATGATAAATTGTAGTCCATGAGGATCCATCCTAGGCCAATATTATTCCTTATATACATAAATGACATGCCTTTGGCTTTAAAAATAACAAAACAATTTTGTTTGCAGATGACACAAACATAATCATAAAAGCAAAACGCAACAATTATTAAAAACAGAAACTCAAGAAATGTTGCATGCACTAGTAAAATGGTTTCAAGACAACAAACTCATCATAAACACCAGCAAGATAGTCTCTCTAAATTTCATGAATCCCGATCCAAGAAAATCTCTCCACAATTTGCTCATAAATAATAATCCTGTAAAATATCACAGGAAACTACCTTCTTGGTCTAACAATCCAAGAAACCTAAACGGAATGTTACATTTCAAATCTTAATAAGAAGCTCACCAAATCTTGATATGCCCTATACACCCTTAGGTCAAGCTCCAACATTGAGACCCTCAGAAATAGTATTATGCAAATGTGCACTCACACTTGTAATATAAATTAATATTTTGGGGAAATGCCCCTGAAAGCACTCATACAATTATAATCCAAAAAAGAATACTGCGAACAATGACCAGCAATCATAAGCTGGAGTCTTGCAAACCCTTGTTCAAAAAACTAAGGATTCTTCCACTACCGGCATGTACATATTTGAAATAGCTGTCTTCAGAAGAAGATTCTCATGGAAAACAAGACATTTCCACTCTAAATTCTGATGTACAACTATAACACCCGACAAAGGATAACCTACATGTCCCCATTCTGAAACTACACTTTATTGTCGCCGTTCTTTTACGTTTTCCGATTCTCATGTACCAGACGTTAAAGAAATACAGAAGATGAGTACTCTTCAACTTACGTGCGGATTTCAACGTCGTGGAGCAAATAGTTAAAAAGTTACAGCCAGTCAAAAAAAACCTATTTTGGAAATACTAAAAAACATGAAAATGAAAAAACCTCTGGAAACCGTATTTTCGTCCGAATTAAAGCCAGCATCCTGACTCGAAATTTAACGGCGATTTCAATGGTGCAGGTCTTTTTTCTGTTTAAAACTTCGTTTACTTGCAATTCGCGAAAACATTCATAAAATACGCCATTTTTTGATCAAAATGCCACCTATATTGTCGCCGTTTTTTTTACGTTTACCTATCTTCATGTACCAGTCTTTAACACAAATACATAGAGAAGGGTACTCTTTTCTTTACGTGCGAATTTAAACGCCGTGGAGCCAATAGCTTCGATGATACAGCCAGTCAAAAATGACGTATTTTGGAAATATTGAAAATACATGAAAATGAGGAAAAACCCTCTGAAACCGTATTTTTCGTCCGAATTGGACAAATGACCATATACTCTGAAAGCCCAGAATCCAAGGAGCACGCCAGTGGCTTCAGAATTTACAAATTCGCGTTATTGTAGGAGATATGATCGTTTAAAGCCGATCTTGTTTTCTTTGGCAAAACCGAGAAAATTCATAATACCCCTGTTGATTTTTAAATTTTGACCGCACACGGATTCTTCTGAAAGCAGGCATCCTGAGTCGAAATGTAACGGCGATTTCAATGGTGCAGGTTTTTTCTGTTTAAGGCTTCGTTTTCATGCAATTGCGAAAACATTCATAAAATACCTCATTTTCAACCAAAAGCCACCTATATTGTCGCCGTTTTTACGTTTCCCTATCTTCATGTACCAGTCTTTAACAATTAACAAATGACCACATATTCTGAAAGCCCAGAGTCCAAGGAATTGAAAATCATAAAATGAGGGAAAACCTCTGGAAACCGTATTTTTCGTCCGAATTAACAAATGACCACATATTCCGAAAGCCCAGAGTCCAAGGAACACGCCAGTGGCTTCAGAATGCAAAACTTCGCATTATTGTAGGAGATATGATCGTTTAAAGCCGATCCTGTTTTCCTTGGCAAAACCGAGAAAATTCATGATACCCCTCTATGTTGAATTTTTCAAATTTCGACCGGACACGGACTCTTCTGAAAGCCAGCATCCTGCCTCGAAATTTTTAACGGCGATTTCAATGGTGCAGGTCTTTTTCTGTTTAAGGCTTCGTTTTCTTGCAATTCGCGAAAACAGTCATAAAATACCCCATTTTCAACCAAAATGCCACCTATATTGTCGCCGTTTTTTTTACGTTTCCCTATCTTCATGTACCAGTCTTTAACAGAAATACACGATTATAAAACACATTTAGTCGGATTTAAGCCGGGACCAATAGCTTCGATGATCAGCCAGTCAAAAATGACTATTTTGGAAATATTGAAAATACATGAAAATGAGGAAAAACCCTCTGAAATCCGTATTTTTAGACTAAATTGGACAAATGACCTTATATTCCAAAGGCCCAGAATCCGAGGAACACGCCAGTGGCTTTAGAATGCCCGAATTCGCATTATTGTAGGATATATGATCGTTTAAAATCGATCTTGTTTTCCTTGCCAAAACCGAGAAAATTCATAATACCCCACCTGTTTAATTTTTAAAATTTCGACCGGACACGGATTCTTCTGAAAGCCAGCATCCTGACTCGAAATTTAACGGCGATTTCAATGGTGCAGGTCTTTTTTTCTGTTTAAGTCTTCGTTTTCTTGCAATTCGCGAAAACATTCATTTTATATGCCATTTTCGCAACCAATGCCACCTATATTGTCGTCGTTTTTACGTTTCCCTATTTCATGTACCAGTTTTTAACAGAAATACATAGAAAAAAGTACTATTTTGTTTACGTGCGGATTTCAACGCCGTGGACCCAATAGCTTCGATGATACAGCCAGTCAAAAATGACCTATTTTGGAAATATTGAAAATACATAAAATGACTCCGCCTAGGAGTACATGACCTTGCAGTTGGTGGTGGAGCTTGAGTATCCCAGTGATCCTGAGAGCTATGCCGGCGGTAGCGTAGCTACTGGTAGGGCCTCCCTTGCCGGACTGGTCAAAGGTTAGGGATGAGACGAAGAAGTACTCCAGAAGAGGAAGCAGTGCATACTTCCCAGAATAGGAGGATGCCAACGAGGAAGGCCAACGGCGGAAGAGCCAACACCTTAAGCTTTCTCTAATCCTTGGGTAGATGCGGCCCAATATCTGCGGTATTGCAACGAACGCAGTGAAGCAATGCATCTAGGATGGTGCTCGAATAACGCACTCTGCCAGCTTGAGGCAGTTAAGATGGCAGCCCCATCCAAGCTAGTCCGCGCAGTGCTCGTAACACGGCCGGAGACAAACCCATTACTGGTGACCATCAAGAGAATAGCCGGACTAATCATATGACAGAACTTAAACCTAGCTACTTGGAACGTAAGAGGATTGACCCCTGCAAAGAAAAGGAATAGAAAAAGGAATTTGGAAAACTTAAACCTAGCTACTTGGAACGTAAGAGGATTGACGCAAAAAGAAGAAATACTACAAAAAGAATTAGAAAACATTAATGTAGATATATGTCTGATTACTGAAACAAAGAAAAAATTAAAAGGCACATTGGAATACCTAAATTACGTACTTTTATATAGTGGAGTCCCTCAAAATAAAAGAGCATCATCAGGGTAGGAATGATGATTAAATCTTCCTTAAAAATAGGACACGTGTTTAACAAAAGAAGAGGGCGTAAAGAAGAAAGTATAAACTTTTATGAATCCCTCCAGTCCCATTTAAACACTATGAATAAGACAGATTTCTAGCAATTGGAGGTGATTTTAATGCACGTGTTGGACAACAAATTATGGGAAATCTAATTGGAGATAATGGAGAACAAACTCTAAATGAGAATGGAATAGCCCTGAGAAATTTTGTTAGTTTTAATGAGTTTAAAATAACTAATACCCTCTTCCGCCATAAAGATATACATAAATACACATGGTCAGCAAGAGGCACGAGATCAATAATCGACTACAACCTATCCAACAAGAAACTTTCCCCATGTGAATGATACACGAGTATATAGGAGCTGTGACGATAGTACATGTCACTTCTTAGTTCTTTGTAAACTTAAAATCCCTAAGAAATGGATCCACAGGAAAAAACGAGCGTTACCAAAATAAAACCAATTTTAAAATATACCTGCTACAACAAGAGTATAAGAAGATTATACTGCTCACGATTGCTAACTTATCTAGATCAAAGAGCAATTAGTACAGATGTAAATGTTGAATGGCAAGATTTTAAAGAGCTAATATTACAAGTAGCAGAAGAAGTCTTAGGTAAAAGACCAAAAGCAAAGAATAAGAAGGGTGTTCAAAATTGGAACGAAAAAATACAGGAAATTATTGATCAAAAGAAAAAGGCTTACCTGCGGTATCTCCAATCACATTCTGTAGAAGACAAAATAGCATATAAAAATAAAAGTGCGATTGCTAAGAGAAATTAGAAAGATGAAGCGGAAAGTTGGGATAGGTATATAAGTGAGATTGAACACGACTGTCATGGATCACAAGACACTGCCTATAAAATAATGAAGTATCTAAATTCGACAGAAAGAGATACACTAAAATTAACCACATCTCCGAGAAAGAATGAACACATACTATCAGTTGCTGTCGACAAATACAGAGACTCCTGAAAACCCTGATCGGAAACAATAATGAAGCGGACCCCATTGAACTCGACGAACTGAACAATATACTTAAAACGTTCATTAATAAGAACTCACCAGAAACTGACTTGCATAAATGCTGAACTACTAAAGTATGCACCGAATGAAATAAGGAGGAGATTCCTCGAAATAATTAATATGTGTTGGAGGAGATATACCATTCCCGAAGATTGGAGGAAAGGAATTATATACCCTATCTTCAAGAAATGTTGCAGACAGGATTGTCAAAATTATAGAGGAATAAGTCTTCTCAACACAGCCTATAAGATATATGCTAAGATAATAACTCGGAGATTGAATATAATTAATGAGCATATGTTATTAGAGGAACAGTGCGGTTTTAGGAAAGGTCGCTCATGTTCCGACTGCATATTTGTAGTGGAACAGCTAATACAGAAGAGACGAGAATTTAACTTACCGACATATATACTATTTATAGACTATGTAAAAGCCTTCGACAAAGTGTCTGAAAGAAACTCTGGGAGATAATGCATAAAAAAGGATTCCCAGCCCACCTAATAAGAGCAATACAAAGCCTCTACTTCGACACTAAAATATGCATTGATAAAGGATCTCAAGGAAGTAATAAATTTGTAGAAATAAATCAAGGAGTCAAACAAGGGTGCCCACTTTCGCCAGCTCTATTTAGTATATATATAGACGAGATTGTCCGGCAATGGCGAGGCAATTGAAAACACATTTTAATATAAATGACAAATCTCTAAATACGATATTGTTTGCAGACGACCAAGTTATTTTTAGTAGCTCAGAAGATGAATTACAAATTGCAGCTCACAAACTAAATGAACAGGCAACCAAATACAATATGCAAATCTCCACTAGGAAAACAAAATCAATGGGCTTTGAAGGAACAAACCATATGAGATGTAAAATTGTGATTAATAATGAACCCATAGAACAGACCAACAATTTTACCTATTTAGGCTTCAATGTGTCTTACTGCCAGAAAAATGACATAAGTAGGAAACTAAATAGATTCTACAACATGTATGGGTCAATCAGAAGAAGATTAAAAACAAGACTTTAAAACCACGCAACTCAAATACTACAAAGCAATGGCAGTACCCATGCTAACTTATGCATGCGAAAACTGGACAATAAATAGGACAGAAGAAAATAGAAAGCGCCGAAATGAAGTTCTTACGTTCAGTAGCAGGTTACAATATCTTGGATAGACAATATAATGACATCAGAACTGAACTGAATATATTCAATCTGATGGACAGAATCCAATCATTTAGAGGTAACTGGCATGATCATATACAACCATGCCTCCAAACAGAATTCCCAAAATAATGTACACATATAATCCTAAAGGAAGAAGAAATGTTGGCCGCCCTTAACAAGATGGAGAGACTCACTCTCTTGATGTGGAAACAGGCCTTAAGGCCTAAATCCATGAAGCAGAAGAAGAAGAAGAAGAAGAAGACATAAAAATGAGGAAAAACCCTCTGTAATCCGTACTTTTCTTCCAAATTCAACATGTGACCTTATATTCTGAAAGCCCAGAATCCAAGGAACACGCCAGTGGCTTTAGAATGACCGAAATCTCATTATTGTAGGAGATATGATCGTTTAAACCAGATCTTGTTTTCCTTGGCAAACCGAAAAAATTCATAATACCCCCTGTTGAATTTTCAAATTTCGACCGGACACGGATTCTTCGGAAAGCCAGCATCCTGATTTGAAATTTAACGGCGATTTCAATAGTGCAGGCCTTTTACTGTTTAAGGCTTCGTTTTCTTGCAATTCGCGAAAACATTCATAAATTACGCCATTTTCAACCAAATTGCCACCTATATTGTCGCCGTTTTTTTTACGTTTCCCTATCTTCATGTACCAGTCTTTAACAGAAATACATAGAGAAGGGTACTCTTTTCTTTACGTGCGGATATCAACACCGTGGAGCCAATAGCTTCGATGATACAGCCAGTCAAATATAACCTATTTTGGAAATATTGAAAATACATGAAAATGAGGAAAAACCTTCTGAAATCCGTGTTTTCTTCCGAATTAGACAAATGGCCTTATATTCCGAAACCCCAGAATCCGAGGAACACGCCAGTGGCTATGAAATGACCAAAACGCATTATTGTAGGAGATATGATCGTTTAAATATTTCATTTTCTGATAGCCCTTGATCCCAGGAACACGCCGGTGGTTTCAGAATGCCAAAATTCGCATTCGTTTAGGCGATATGGTCGCATGGCCAAATCGTAAAGTTGATAATACCCCCATGTTGAATTTTTCAAATTTCGACCGGAACAAATTCTTCTGAAAGCCAGCACCTGACTCGAAATTTAACGGCGGTTTCAATGGTGCAGAGTCATTTTTCTCGCTGAGGCTTCGTTTTCTGGCAATTTGGGAAAACATTCATAAAATACGCCATTTTCAGCCAAAATACCACCTACATTGCCGCCTTTTTTACGTTTCCCTATCGTCACGTACCAGTCTATGCAGGAATGCATAGAAAAGTATTCTTCAATTTACGTGCGGATTTCAGAGTCATATAGCTAATAGTTTAGAAGATACAGGCAGTCAAAGATGACCTATTTTGAAAAGATTGAAAATGCATTAAAATGACGAAAACCCTCTAAAAACCGTTGTTTTCTTCCGAATTGGACCAACGTCCACATTGTCTGATGGCCCTTGACCCCAAGAACACGTCGGTGGTTTCAGAATGCCAAAATTCGCATTGGTTTAGGAGATATGGTCGCATGGCCAAATCGTAAAAGTTGATGATCCCCCCCATGTTGAATTTTTCAAATGTCGACCGGACACGGATTCTTCTGAAAGCCAGCACCCTGACTCGAAATTTAACGGCGGTTTCAATGGTGCAGGTCATTTTTCTCGCTGAGACTTCGTTTTCTGGCAATTTGCAAAATATTAATAGAATACGTTATTTTCAGCCAAAATGCCACTACATTCCGCCGTTTCTTTCCGTTTCCCTATCGTCATGTACCAGTCGTTAGCAGGAATGCATAGAAAAGTATTCTTCAATTTACGTGCGGATTTCAGAGTCATATAGCTAATAGTTTAGAAGATACAGGCAGTCAAATATGACCAATTTTGGAAAGATTGATTATGCATTAAAATGAGGAAAACCCTCGAGAAACCGTTGTTTTCTTCCGAATTGGACCAATTTCCATTGTCTGATGGCCCTTGACCCCAAGAACACGTCGGTGGTTCCAGAATGTCGAAATTCGCATTCGTTTAGCAGATATGGTCGCATGGCCAAATCGTAAAGTTGATAATACCCCCATGTTGAATTTTCAAATTTCGACCGGACACGGATTCTCCTGAAAGCCAGCACCTGACTCGAAATTTAACGGCGGTTTCAATGGTGCAGGTATTTTTAGCTGAGGGTTCGTTTTCTGGCAATTTGCGAAAATATTAATAAATACGCCATTTTCAGCCAAATGCCACCTACATTGCGCCGTTTTTACGTCTCCTATCGTCATGTACAGTCGTTAGCAGGAATGCATAGAAAAGTATTCTTCAATTTACATGCGGATATCAGAGTCATATAGCTAATAATTTAGAAGATACAGGCTGTCAAAGATGACCTATTTTGGAAAGATTGAAAATGCATTAAAATGAGGAAAACCTCGAAAAACCGTTGTTTCTTCCGAATTGGACCAATGTCCACATTGTCTGATGGCCCTTGACCCCAAGAACACGTCGGTGGTTTCAGAATGTCAAAATTCGCATTCGTTTAGGAGATATGGTCGCATTACCAAATTGTAAAAGTTGATAATACCCCATGTTGAATTTTTCGAATGTCGACCGGACACGGATTCTTCTGAAAGCCAGCACCCTGACTCGAAATTTTACGGCGGTTTCCATGGTTGCAGGTCATTTTCTCGCTGAGGCTTCGTTTTCTGGCAATTTGCAATACATTAATAAAATACGCCATTTTCAGCCAAAATGCCACCTACATAGCCGCCGTTTTTTTACGTTTCCTATCGTCATGTACCAGTCGTTAGCAGGAATGCATAGAAATGTATTCTTCAATTTACGTGCGGATTTCAGAATCATATAGCTAATAGTTTAGAAGATACAGGCAGTCAAACATGACCTATTTTGGAAATATTGAAAATGCAATAAAATGAGAAAACCCTCTAAAAACCGTAGTTTTTTCCGAATTGGACAAATGACCACATTTTCTGATAGCCCTTGATCCCAGGAACACGCCGGTGGTTTCAGAATCAAAGTTCGCATTCGTTTAGGAGATATGGTCTCATGGCCAAATCGTAAAAGTTGATAATACCCCATTTTGAATTTTTCAAATTTCGACCGGACACGGATTCTTCTGAAAACCAGCATCCTGACTCGAAATTTAACGGCGATTTCAGTGGTGAAGGTCATTTTCGGTTTAAGGCTTCGTTTTCTGCAATTCGCGAAAACATTCATAAAATACGCCATTTACACCAAATTGAGTGGCTTCAGAATGCCAGAATTCGCATTATTGTAGGAGATATGATCGTTTTAATCCGATCCTGATTTCCTTGGCAAAATCGGAAAAGTTCAACGTACCCCACCTGTTGAATTTTTCAAATTTCGACCGGACACGGATTCTTCTGAAAACCAGCATCCTGACTCGAAATTTAACGGCGATTTCAGTGGTGAAGGTATTTTCGGTTTAAGGCTTCGTTTTCTTGCAATTCGCGAAAACATTCATAAAAACGCCATTTTACACCAAATTGCCACCTAAATTGTGTGTTTCTTTTACGTTTCCCTATCTTCATGTACCAGTCTTTAACAGAAATACATAGAGAAGGGTACTATTTTCTTTACTTGCGGATTTCAACGTCGTGGAGCAAATAGTTTAGAAGATACAGCCAGTCAAAGATGACCTATTTTTGGATAATTGAAAATACTTGAAAATGAGGAAAAAACCTCTGGAGACCGTATTTTTAGGCCGAGTTTAACAAATGACCATATATTCTGAAAGCCCAGAATCCAAGGAACACGCCAGTGGCTTCAGAATGCCAAAATTCGCATTATTGTAGGAGATATGATCGTTTTAATCCGATCCTGATTTCCTTGGCAAAATCGGAAAAGTTCAACCTACCCCACCTATTGAATTTTCAAATTTCGACCGGACACGGATTCTTCTGAAAACCAGCATCCTGACTCGAATTAACGGCGATTTCAGTGGTGAAGGTCATTTTCGTTTAGGCTTCGTTTTCTGGCAATTTGCGAATACATTAATAAAATACGCCATTTTCAGCCAAAATGCCACCTACATAGCCGCCGGTTTTTTTTTACGTTTCCCTATCGTCATGTACCAGACGTTAGCAGGAATGCATAGAAAATGTATTCTTCAATTTACGTGCGGATTTCAGAATCATATAGCTAATAGTATAGAAGATGCAGGCAGTCAAAGATGACCTATTTTGGAAATATTGAAAATGCATTAAAATGAGGAAAACCCTCTAAAACCGTAGTTTTCTTCCGAATTGGACGAATGACCACATTTTCTGATAGCCCTTGATCCCGGGAACACGCCGGTGGCTTCAGAATGCAAACTTCGCATTCGTTTACGAGATATGGTCTCATGGCCAAATCGTAAAAGTTGATAATACCCCTATTTTGAATTTTTCAAATTTCGACCGGACACGGATTCTTCTGAAAACCAGCATCCTGACTCGAAATTTAACGGCGATTTCAGTGGTGAAGGTCATTTTTCGGTTTAAGGCTTCGTTTTCTTGCAATTCGCGAAAACATTCATAAAATACGCCATTTTACACCAAATTGCCACCTAAATTGTCGGTGTTTCTTTTACGTTTCCCTATCTTCATGTACCAGTCTTTAACAGAAATACATTGAGAAGGGTATATTTTCTTTACTTGCGGATTTCAACGTCGTGGAGCAAATAGTTTAGAAGATACAGCCAGTCAAAGATGACCTATTTTTGGATAATTGAAAATACTTGAAAATGAGGAAAAAAACTCTGGAGACCGTATTTTTAGGCCGAGTTTAACAAATGACCATATATTCTGAAAGCCCAGAATCCAAGAAACACGCCAGCGGCTTCAGAATGCCAGAATTCGCATTATTGTAGGAGATATGATCGTTTTAATCCGATCCTGATTTCCTTGGCAAAATCGGAAAAGTTCAACCTACCCCCACCTGTTGAATTTTTCAAATTTCGACCGGACACAGATTCTTCTGAAAACCAGCATCCTGACTCGAAATTTAACGGCGATTTCAGTGGTGAAGGTCATTTTCGGTTTAAGGCTTTGTTTTCTTGCAATTCGCGAAAACATTCATAAAATACGCCATTTTACACCAAATTGCCACCTAAATTGTCGGTGTTTTTTTACGTTTCCCTATCTTCATGTATGGAGACGTATTTTTAGCGAGTTTAACAAATGACCATAATTCTGAAACCCAGAATCCAAGGAACACGCCAGTGGCTTCAGAATGACAAAATTCGCATAATTGTAGGAGATATGATCGTTTTAATCCGATCCTGATTTCCTTGGCAAAATCGGAAAAGTTCAACGTACCCCTGTTGAATTTTCAAATTTCGACCGGACACAGATTCCTCTGAAAACCAGCATCCTGACTCGAAATTTAACGGCGATTTCAGTGGTGAAGGTCATTTTCGGTTTAAGGCTTTGTTTTCTTGCAATTCGCGAAAACATTCATAAAATACGCCATTTTACACAAATTGCCACCTAAATTGTCGGTGTTTTTTTACGTTTCCCTATCTTCATGTACCAGTCATAACAGATTTGGATAATTGAAAATACTTGAAATTTTTTTACTTGCGGATTTCAACGTCGTGGAGCAAATAGTTTAGAAGATACAGCCAGTCAAAATGACCTATTTTTGGATAATTGAAAATACTTGAAAATGAGGGAAAAACCTCTGGAGACCGTATTTTTAGTCCGAGATTAACAAATGACCATATATTCTGAAAGCCCAGAATCCAAGGAACACGCCAGTGGCTTCAGAACGACAAAATTCGCATAATTGTAGGAGATATGATCGTTTTAATCCGATCCTGATTTCCTGGCAAAATCGGAAAAGTTCAACGTACCCCCTGTTGAATTTTTCAAATTTCGTCCGACATGGATTCATCTGAAAACCAGCCTCCTGACTCGAAATTTAACGGCGAATTCAGTGGTGAAGGTCATTTTTCGGTTTAAGGCTTCGTTTTCTTGCAATTCGCGAAAACATTCATAAAATACGCCATTTTACACCAAATTGCCACCTAAATTGTCGTTTCTTTTACGTTTCCCTATCTTCATGTACCAGTCATACAGAAATACATAGAGAAGGGTAATGAAAAACCTCTGGAGACCGTATTTTTAGTCCGAGTTTAACAAATGACAAATTGAAAATAGGAAACCTGGAGACCGTATTTTTACCGAGTTAACAAATGACATATATTCTGAAAGCCCAGAATCCAAGGAACACGCCAGTGGCTTCAGAATGACAAAATTCGCATTATTGTAGGAGATATGATCGTTTTAATCCGATCCTGATTTCCTTGGCAAAATCGGAAAAGTTCAACGTACCCCACCTGTTGAATTTTTCAAATTTCGACCGGACACGGATTCTTCTGAAAACCAGCATCCTGACTCGAAATTTAACGGCGATTTCAGTGGTGAAGGTCATTTTTCGGTTTAAGGCTTCGTTTTCTTGCAATTCGCGAAAACATTCATAAAATACGCCATTTTACACCAAATTGCCACCTAAATTGTCGGTGTGTTTTTACGTTTCCCTATCTTCATGTACCAGTCTTTAACAGAAATACATAGAGAAGGGTACTATTTTCTTTACTTGCGGATTTCAACGTCGTGGAGCAAATAGTTTAGAAGAGACAGCCAGTCAAAATTACCTATTTTTGGATAATAGAAAATACTTGAAAATGAGGAAAAACCTCTGGAGACCGTATTTTTAGTCCGAAATTAACAAATGACCATATTTTCTGAAAGCCAGGAATCCAAGGAACACGCCAGTGGCTTCAGAACGACAAAATTCGCATAATTGTAGGAGATATGATCGTTTTAATCATATCCTGATTTCCTTGGCAAAATCGGAAAAGTTCAACGTACCTGTTGAATTTTTCAAATTTCGACCGGACACGGATTCTTCTGAAAACCAGCATCCTGACTCGAAATTTAACGGCGATTTCAGTGGTGAAGGTCATTTTCGGTTTAAGGCTTCGTTTTCTTGCAATTCGCGAAAACATTCATACAATACGCCATTTACACCAAATTGCCACCTAAATTGTCGGTGTTTTTTTACGTTTCCCTATCTTCATGTACCAGTCTTTAACAGAAATACATAGAGAAGGGTACTATTTTCTTTACTTGCGGATTTCAACGTCGTGGAGCAAATAGTTTAGAAGATACAGCCAGTCAAAAATTACCTATTTTTGGATAATTGAAAATACTTGAAAATGAGGGAAAAACCTCTGGAGACCGTATTTTTAGTCCGAGATTAACAAATGACCATATATTCTGAAAGCCCAGAATCCAAGGAACACGCCAGTGGCTTCAGAATGCCAAAATTCGCATTATTGTAGGAGATATGATCGTTTTAATCCGATCCTGATTTCCTTGGCAAAATCGGAAAAGTTCAACGTACCCCCACCTGTTGAATTTTTCAAATTTCGACCGGACACGGATTCTTCTGAAAACCAGCATCCTGACTCGAAATTTAACGGCGATTTCAGTGGTGAAGGTCATTTTTCGGTTTAAGGCTTCGTTTTCTTGCAATTCGCGAAAACATTCATAAATACGCCATTTTACACCAAATTGCCACCTAAATTGTCGGTGTGTTTTTTACGTTTCCCTATCTTCATGTACCAGTCTATCGCAAAATTGTAGGAGATATGATCGTTTTAAGGAAAACCGGCCTTTGGAATTAACAAATGACCAATATTCTGAAACCCAGAATCCAAGGAACACGCCAGTGCTTCAGAATGCCAAAATTCGCATTATTGTAGGAGATATGATCGTTTTAATCCGATCCTGATTTCCTTGGCAAAATCGGAAAAGTTCAACGTACCCTGTTGAATTTTTCAAATTTCGACCGGACACGGATTCTTCTGAAAACCAGCATCCTGACTCGAAATTTAACGGCGATTTCAGTGGTGAAGGTCATTTTTCGGTTTAAGGCTTCGTTTTCTTGCAATTCGCGAAAACATTCATAAAATACGCCATTTTACACCAAATTGCCACATAAATTGTCGGTGTGTTTTTACGTTTCCCTATCTTCATGTACCAGTCTTTAACAGAAATACATAGAGAAGGTACTATTTTCTTTACTTGCGGATTTCAACGTCGTGGAGCAAATAGTTTAGAAGATACAGCCAGTCAAAGATGACCTATTTTTGAATAATTGAAAATACTTGAAAATGAGGAAAACCTCTGGAGACCGTATTTTTAGTCCGAGATTAACAAATGACCATATATTCTGAAAGCCCAGAATCCAAGGAACACGCCAGTGGCTTCAGAATGACAAAATTCGCATAATTGTAGGAGATATGATCGTTTTAATCCGATCCTGATTTCCTTGGCAAAATCGGAAAAGTTCAACGTACCCCCACCTGTTGAATTTTTCAAATTTCGACCGGACACGGATTCTTCTGAAAACCAGCATCTCGAAATTTAACGGCGATTTCAGTGGTGAAGGTCATTTTTCGGTTTAAGGCTTCGTTTCCTTGCAATTCGCGAAAACATTCATAAAATACGCCATTTTACACCAAATTGCCACCTAAATTTTCGGTGTTTTTTGTTTAGGTTTCCCTATCTCCATGTACCAGTCTTTAACAGAAATACATAGAGAAAGGGTACTATTTTCTTTACTTGCAGTTTCAACGTCGTGGAGCAAATAGTTTAGAAGATGCAGCCAGTCAAAAGATGACCTATTTTTGGATAATTGAAAATACTTGAAAATGAGGAAAAAGACCCTGGAGACCGTATTTTTTAGTCCGAGGTTAACAAATGACCATATGTTCTGAAATCCCAGAATCCAAGGAACACGCCAGGAGACTTCAGAATGCCAAAATCTCGCATTATTGTAGGAGATATGATCGTTTTAATCCATCCTGATTTCCTTGGCAAAATCGGAAAAGTTCAACGTACCCCCACCTGTTGAATTTTTCAAATTTCGACCGGACACGGATTCTTCTGAAAACCAGCATCCTGACTCGAAATTAACGGCGATTTCAGTGGTGAAGGTCATTTTCGGTTTAAGGCTTCGTTTTCTTGCAATTCGCGAAAACATTCATAAAATACGCCATTTTACACCAAATTGCCACCTAAATTTTCGGTGTTTTTTTTTAGTTTCCCTATCTTCATGTACCAGTCTTTAACAGAAATACATAGAGAAGGGTACTATTTTCTTTACTTGCGGATTTCAACGTCGTGGAGCAAATAGTTTAGAAGATACAGCCAGTCAAAGATGACCTATTTCTGGATAATTGAAAATACTTGAAAATGAGGAAAAACCTCTGGAGACCGTATTTTAGGCCAAGTTTAACAAATGACCATATATTCTGAAATCCCAGAATCAAGGAACACGCCAGTGACTTCAGAATGCCAAATTCGCATTATTGTAGGAGATATGATGGTTTAAATCCGACCTAGATTTCCTTGGCAAAATCGAAAAGTTCAACGTACCTGTTGAATTTTCAATTTCGACCGGACACGGATTCTTTGAAAACCAGCATCCTGACTCAAATTTAACGGCGATTTCAGTGGTGAAGTCATTTTTCGGTTTAAGGCTTCGTTTTCTTGCAATTCCGAAACATTCAAAACATTTACCCTGCCACCTAAATTTCGTGTGTTTTACGTCCTACCCATTCCAGTCTTGAACAGAAATACATAGAAGTGCTTTTCTCGCGATTTCAACGTCGTGGAGCAAATAGTTTAGAAGATACCAGTCAAATGACCTATTTGAATAATTGAAAATACTTAAATGGAAAACCTCGACGTATTTTAGTCAGTAACAAATGACCATATATTCAGAGCCAGAATCAAGGAACACGCCGTGCTTCAGAATGCATAATTCGCATTTTGTAGGAGATATGATCGTTTAAAGCCGATCCTAATTTCCTTGGCAAAATCGGAAAAGTTCAACGTACCTGTTGATTTTCAATTTCGACCGGACACGGATTTTTACAACCAGGATCCGACTCGGGAAAATTTTAAAGGCGATTTCAGTAGTGCAAGTCATTTTTCTGTGTATGGCTTCGTTTTCGTGCAATTCGGAAACTCTAAAATACGCCATTTTTTAAGTAGAAGCCTCTGCAAACCGTACTCTCCGTCCGAACGTAACAAATGACCATATATTTTGAAAGCCCAGAGCCTGAGAACACGCCCGTCCTTCCAGAATGCAAAAATTCGCATTTTTGTAGGAGATATGATCGTTTAAGCCCATCCTAATTTCCTTGGCAAAACCGGAAAAGTTCAACGTTCCCCCCCCTGTTGAATTTTTCAAATTTCGACCGGACACGGATTTTTATGAAAACCAGGATCCTGACTCGAAATTTACGGCGATTTCAGTGGTGCAAGTCATTTTTCTGTTTATGGCTTCGTTTTCGTGCAATTCGCGAAAACTCCTAAAATACGCCATTTTTAAAGTAAAACCTCTGCAAACCGTACTCTGCGTCCGAACGTAACAAATGACCATATATTTTGAAAGCCCCGAGAATGAACACGCTCGTAGCTTCAGAATGCAAAAATTCGCATTTTTGTAGGAGATATGATCGTTTAAAGCCGATCCTAATTTCCTTGGCAAAATCGGAAAGTTCAACGTACCCCACCTGTTGAATTTTTCAAATTACGACCGGACACGGATTTTTATTAAAACCAGGATCCTGACTCGAAATTTAACGGCGATTTCAGTGGTGCAAGTCATTTTTCTGTTTATGGCTTCGTTTTCCTGCAATTCCGAAAAATCCTAAAATACGCCATTTTAAAGTAAGAGCCTCTGAAACCGTACTCTGCGTCCGAATTTAACAAATGACCATGTATTTTGAAGCCCAGAGCCTGGGGAAAACGCCTGTTGTTTCAGAATGCAAAAATTCGCATTTTGTAGGAGATATGATCGTTTAAAGCCGATCCTAATTTCTGGCAAAATCGGAAAAGTTCAACGTACCCCTGTTGAATTTTTCAAATTTCGACCGGACACGGATTTTTATGAAAACCAGGATCCTGACTCGAAATTTAACGGCGATTTCAGTGGTGCAAGTCATTTTTCTGTTTATGGCTTCGTTTTCCCTGCAATTCGCGAAAACTCCCAAAATACGCCATTTTTAAAGTAAAAACCTCTGGAAACCGTACTCTGCGTCCGAATTTAACAAATGACCATGTATTTTGAAAGCCCAGAGCCTGGGGAACACGCCCGTAGCTTCAGAATGCAAAAATTCGCATTTTTGTAAGAGATATGATCGATAAAAGCCGATTCTAATTTCCTTGGCAAAATCGGAAAAGTTCAACGTACCCCACCTGTTGAATTTTTCAAATTTCGACCGGACACGGATTTTATGACAACCAGGATCCCGACTCGAAATTTAACGCGATTTCAGTAGTGCAAATCATTTTTCTGTTTATGGCTTCGTTTTCGTGCAATTCGCGAAAACTCCTAAAATACGCCATTTTTAAAGTAAAAGCCTCTGCAAACAGTACTCTCCGTCCGAACGTAACAAATGACCATTATTTTGAAAGCCCAGAGCCTGGGGGAAAACGCCCGTCCTTCAGAATGCAAAAATTCGCATTTTTGTAGGAGATATGATCGTTTAAAGCCGATCCTAATTTCCTTGGCAAAATCGGAAAAGTTCAACGTACCCCCACCTGTTGAATTTTTCAAATTCGACCGGACACGGATTTTTATGAAAACCAGGATCCTGACTCGAAATTTAACGGCGATTTCAGTGGTGCAAGTCATTTTTCTGTTTATGGCTTCGTTTTCGTGCAATTCGCGAAAACTCCTAAAATACGCCATTTTTAAAGTAAAAGCCTCTGCAAACCGTACTCTGCGTCCGAACGTAACAAATGACCATATATTTTGAAAGCCCAGAGGCTGGGAACACGCCCGTAGTTCAGAATGCAAAAATTCGCATTTTTGTAGGAGATATGATCGTTTAAAAGCCGATCCTAATTTCCATGGCAAAATCGGAAAAGTTCAACGTACCCCCACCTGTTGAATTTTTCAAATTTCGACCGGACACGGATTTTTTTGAAAACCAGGATCCTGACTCCGAAATTTAACGGCGATTTCAGTGAGTGCAAGTCATTTTTTTTGTTATGGCTTCGTTTTCGTGCAATTCGCGAAAACTCCCAAAATCGCCATTTTTAAAGTAAAGCCTCTGCAAACCGTACTCTGCGTCCGAACGTAACAAATGACCATATATTTTGAAAGCCCAGAGCCTGGGAACACGCCCGTAGCTTCAGAATGCAAAAATTCGCATTTTTGTAGGAGATATGATCGTTTAAAGCCGATCCTAATTTCCTTGGCAAAATCGGAAAAGTTCAACGTACCCCCACCTGTTGAATTTTTCAAATTTCGACCGGACACGGATTTTTATGAAAACCAGGATCCTGACTCGAAATTTAACGGCGATTTCAGTGGTGCAATCATTTTCTGTTTATGGCTTCGTTTTCGTGCAATTCGCGAAAACTCCCAAATAACGCCATTTTTAAAGTAAAAGCCTCTGCAAACCGTACTCTGCGTCGAACGTAACAAATGACCATATATTTTGAAAGCCCAGAGCCTGGGGGAACACGCCCGTAGCTTCAGAATGCAAAAATTCGCATTTTTGTAGGAGATATGATCGTTTAAAGCCGATCCTAATTTCCTTGGCAAAATCGGAAAAGTTCAACGTACCCCCACCTGTTGAATTTTTCAAATTTCGACCGGACACGGATTTTTATGAAAACCAGGATCCTGACTCGAAATTTAACGCGATTTCAGTGGTGCAAGTCATTTTCTGTTTATGGCTTCGTTTTCGTGCAATTCGCGAAAACTCTAAAATACGCCATTTTTAAAGTAAAAGCCTCTGCAAACCGTACTCTGCGTCCGAACGTAACAAATGAACATATATTTTGAAGCCCAGAGCCTGGGGAACACGCCCGTAGCTTCAGAATGCAAAAATTCGCATTTTTGTAGGAGATATGATCGTTTAAAGCCGATCCTAATTTCCTTGGCAAAATCGGAAAAGTTCAACGTACCCCCACCTGTTGAATTTTTCAAATTTCGACCGGACACGGATTTTTATGAAAACCAGGATCCTGACTCGAAATTTAACGGCGATTTCAGTGGTGCAAGTCATTTTTCTGTTTATGGCTTCGTTTTCGTGCAATTCGCGAAAACTCCCAAAATCGCCATTTTTAAAGTAAAGCCTCTGCAAACCGTACTCTGCGTCGAACGTAACAAATGACCATATATTTTGAAAGCCGAGGCCTGGGAACCGCCCGTAGCTTCAGAATGCAATAATTCGCATTTTTTTATGAGATATGATCGTTTAAAGCCGATCCTAATTTCCCTTGGCAAAATCGGAAAAGTTCAACGTACCCCACCTGTTGAATTTTCAAATTACGACCGGACACGGATTTTTATTAAAACCAGGATCTGACTCGAGAATTTAACGGCGATTTCAGTGGTGCAAGTCATTTTCTGTTTAATGCTTCGTTTTCTGCAATTCGCGAAAACTCCTCAAATACGCCATTTTTAAAGTAAAAGCCTCTGGAAACCGTGTACTGCGTCGGAATTTAACAAATGACGATATATTTTGAAAGCCCAGAGCCTGGGGAACACGCCTGTTGCTTCAGAATGCAAAAATTCGCATTTTTGTAGGAGATATGATCGTTTAAAGCCGATCCTAATTTCCTTGGCAAAATCGGAAAAGTTCAACGTACCCCTGTTGAATTTTCAAATTTCGACCGGACACGGATTTTTATGAAAACCAGGATCTGACTCGAAATTTAACGGCGATTTCAGTGGTGCAAGTCATTTTTCTGAGTAATGGCTTCGTTTTCGTGCAATTCCGAAAACTCTAAAATACGCCATTTTTAAAGTAAAGCCTCTACAACCGTACTCTGCGTCCGAACGTAACAAATGACCATATATTTTAAAGCCCAGAGCCTGGGAACACGCCCGTAGCTTCAGAATGAAAAATTCGCATTTTTGTAGGAGATATGATCGTTTAACCCGATCCTAATATCCTTGGCAAAATCGGAAAAGTTCAACGTGCCCCACCTGTTGAATTTTCAAATTTCGACCGACACGGATTTTATGAAAACCAGGATCCTGACTCGAAATTTAACGGCGATTTCAGTGGTGCAAGTCATTTTCTGTTTATGGCTTCGTTTTCGTGCAATTCGCGAAAACTCCTAAAACACGCCATTCTTAAAGTAAAAGCCTCTGCAAACCGTACTCTGCGTCCGAACGTAACAAATGACCATATATTTTAAAAGCCCAGAGCTGGGGAACACGCTCGTAGCTTCAGAATGAAAAATTCGCATTTTTGTAGGAGATATGATCGTTTAAAGCCGATCCTAATTTCCTTGGCAAAATCGAAAAGTTCAACGTACCCCCACCTGTTGAATTTTTCAAATTTCGACCGGACACGGATTTTTATGAAAACCAGGATCCTGACTCGAAATTTAACGGCGATTTCAGTAGTGCAAGTCATTTTCTGTTTATGGCTTCGTTTTCGTCAATTCGCGAAAACTCTGAAATACGCATTTTTAAAGTAAAGCCTCTGCAAACCGTACTCTACGTCCGAACGTAACAAATGACCATATATTTTGAAAGCCCAGAGCCTGGGGAACACGCCCGTAGCTTCAGAATGCAAAAATTCGCATTTTTGTAGGAGATATGATCGTTTAAAGCCAATCCTAATTTCCTTGGCAAAATCGGAAAAGTTCAACGTACCCCCACCTGTTGAATTTTTCAAATTTCGACCGGACACGGATTTTTATGAAAACCAGGATCCGACTCGAAATTTAACGCAGATTTCAGTGGTGCAGTCATTTTTCTGTTTATGGCTTCGTTTTCGTGCAATTCGCGAAAACTCCTAAAATACGCCATTTTAAAGTAAAGCCTCTGCAAACCGTACTCTGCGTCGAACGTAACAAATGACAATATATTTTGAAAGCCGAGCCTGGGAACACGCCCGTGCTTCAGAATGCAAAAATTCGCATTTTTGTAGGAGATATGATCGTTTAAAGCCGATCCTAATTTCCTTGGAAATATCGGAAAAGTTCAACGTACCTGTTGAATTTTTCAAATTTCGACCGGACACGGATTTTATGAAAACCAGGATCTGACTCGAAATTTAACGGCGATTTCAGTGGTGCAAGTCATTTTCTGTTTATGGCTTCGTTTTCGTAATTCGCGAAAACTCTAAAATACGCCATTTTTAGTAAAGCATCTGAAAACCGTCTCTGCGTCCGAATTAACAAATGACCATGTATTTTGAAAGCCCAAGAGCCGGGGAACACGCCTGTAGCTTCAGAATGCAAAAATTCGCATTTGTGTAGGAGATTTGATCGTTTAAAGCCGATCCTAATTTCCTTGGCAAAATCGGAAAAGTTCAACGTACCCCCACCTGTTGAATTTTCAAATTTTGACCGGACACGATTTTTATAAAACCAGGATCCTGACTCGAAATTTAACGGCGATTTCAGTGAGTGCAAGTCATTTTCTGTTTATGGCTTCGTTTTCGTACAATTCGGAAAACTCTAAAATCGCCATTTTTACAGTAAAGCCTCTGCAAACCGTACTCTGCGTCGAACTAACAAATGACCATATATTTTGAAAGCCAGAGCCTGGGATAACGCCCGTAGCTTCAGAATGCAAAAATTCGCATTTTTGTAGGAGATATGATCGTTTAAAGCCGATCCTAATTTCCTTGGCAAAATCGGAGAAGTTCAACGTACCTGTTGAATTTTCAAATTTCGACCGGACACGGATTTTTATGAAAACCAGGATCCTGACTCCAAATTAACGGCGATTTCAGTGGTGCAAGTCATTTTCTGTTTATGCTTCGTTTTCGTGCAATTCGCGAAAACTCCTAAAATACGCCATTTTAAAGTAAAAGCCTCTGCAAACCGTACTCTGCGTCCGAATAACAAATGACCATATATTTTGAAAGCCAGAGCCTTGGGAACACGCCTGTTGCTTCAGAATGCAAAATTCGCAATTTTGTAGGAGATATGATCGTTTAAAGCCGATCCTAATTTCCTTGCAAAATCGGAAAAGTTCAACGTACCCCGCTGTTGAATTTTCAAATTTCGACACAGACACGGATTTTTATGAAACCAGGATCCTGAATCGAAATTTAACGGCGATTTCAGTGGTGCAAGTCATTTTTCTGTTTATGGCTTCGTTTTCATTCAATTCGCGTAAACTCCTAAAATACGCCATTTTTAAAGTAAAAGCCTCTGCAAACCGTACTCTGCGTCGAACGTAACAAATGACCATATATTTTGAAAGCCCAGAGCCTGGGAACACGCCTATTTTCAGAATGCAAAAATTCGCATTTTTGTAGGAGATATGATCGTTTAAACCGATCCTAATTTCCTTGGCAAAATCGGAAGAAGTTCAAGCGTACCTGTTGAATTTTTCAAATTTCGACCGGACACGGATTTTATGAAAACCAGGATCCTGAATCGAAATTTAACGAGCGATTTCAGTGGTGCAATCATTTTCTGTTTATGGCTTCGTTTTCGTGCAATTCCGAAAACTCCTGAAATACGCCATTTTTAAAGTAAAAGCCTCTGCAAACCGTACTCTGCGGCCGAACATAACAAATGACCATATATTTTGAAAGCCCAGAGCCTGGGGAACACGCTCGTAGCTTCAGAATGCAAAAATTCGCATTTTTGTAGGAGATATGATCGTTTAAAGCCGATCCTAATTTCCTTGGCAAAATCGGAAAGTTCAGCAATACCCCCCACCTGTTGAATTTTCAAATTTCGACCGGACACGGATTTTATGAAAACCAGGATCCTGACTCGCTGGTGCGGCGATTTCAGTGGTGCAAGTCATTTTTCTGTTTATGGCTGTTTCGTGCAATTCGCAAAAATTCTAAATAACGCCATTTTAAAAAGTAAAGCCTCGACCGTACTCTGCGTCCGAACGTAACAAATGACCATATATTTTGGCCAGAGGCTGGGCATCATGTTCAGATAAAAATTCGCATTTTTGCGGAGATGTGATCGTTTAAAGCCGATCCTAATTTCGCCCGGCAAAATCGGAAAGTTCAACGTACCCCACCTGTTGGATTGCAAATTTCGACGGACACGGATTTTATGAAACCAGGATCCGGCTCGAAATTTAACGGCGATTTCAGTAGTGCAAGTCATTTTCTGTTTATGGCTTCGTTTTCGTGCATTCGCGGCTTTCTGCAAAATACGCCATTTTTAAAGTAAAGCTGCAAACCATGCTCGCATTAAGACGTAACAAATGACCATATATTTTGAAAGCCGAGAGCCTGGGAACACGCCCGTAGCTTCAGAATGCAAGTGCGCATTTTTAGCATGAGATATGATCGTTTAAAGCCGATCTAATTTCCTTGGCAAAATCGGATAAGTTCAACGTACCCACACCTGTTGAATTTTTCAAATTACGACCGGACACGGATTTTATTAAACCAGGATCTGACAAATTTAACAGATTCAGTAATTTGCAAGTCATTTTCTGTTATGGCTTCGTTTCCAGTGCAATTCGAAAACTCTAAAATACGCCATTTTAGTAAAGCCTCTGGAAACCGTACTCCCATCCAGATTAACAGTAGCGTATATTTTGAAAGCCCAGAGCCTGGGAACACGCCTGTTGTTTCAAGATCTAAAGAATTCGCATTTTTATGCAGGAGATATGATCGTTAGCCGATCTAATTTCCTTGGCAAAATCGGAAAAGTTTCTTCGCCTTTGTTGAATTTTTCAAATTTCGATATTTTTGATTTTTATGAAAACAGGATGCTGACTCGAAATTTAACGGCGATTTCAGTGGTGCAAGTCATTTTTCTGTTGTGGCTTCGTTTCGTGCAATTCGCGAAAACTCCTGATCTGCCATTTTAAAGTAAAAGCCTCTGGCCATGCTCTCGTCCGAACGTAACAAATGACCATATTTTAAAGCCCAGAGCCTGAGAGGAGACACGCCCGTAAACTAGAATGAAAAAATTCGCGTTTTTGCTAGGAGATATGATCGATTCAAGCCCGATCCTAATATATGGCAAAATCGGAAAAGTTCAACGTACACCTGTTGAATTTTCAAATTTCGACCGGACACGGATTTTTAGCGAAACCGGGATCTGACTCGGGAATTCGCGGCGATTTCAGTGGTGCAAGTCATTTTTCTGTTTATGACGATTTTTCGTGCAATTCGCGAAAACTCTAAATAACATGTTTGAAAGTAAAGCCTCTGCAAACCGTACTCTGCGTCCGAACGTAACAAAATGACCATATATTTTGCCAGAGCTGGGGAACACGCTCAACTAGCTTCAGAATGCAAAAATTCGCATTTTGTAGGAGATATGATCGTTCAAAGCCGATCCTAATTTCCTTGGCAAAATCGGAAAAGTTCAACGTACACACCTGTTGAATTTTCAAATTTCGACTTCGGACACGGATTTTGCAAACCAGGATCTAATGAAATTTAACGGCGATTTCAAGTAGTGCAAGTCATTTTTTCTGTTTATGGCTTCGTTTCGTGCAATTCGCGAAAACTCCTGGGGAAAATACGCTATTTTAAAGTAAAAGCCTCTGCAAGCCGTACTCTACGTCCGAACGTAACAAATGACCGCCTGTTTGAAAGCCCAGAGCCTGGGAACACGCCCGTAACTTCAGAATGCAAATTCATTTTGTGAGATGTGATCGTTTAAGTAATCCTAATTTCCTTGGCAAAATCAGGAAAAGTTCATACCCCCACCTGTAAATTTTCCAGAGTGCCTACGACTTGGACACGGATTTTTATGAAAACCAGGATCCTGACTCGAAATTTAACGCGAGTTTCAGTAATTACGATCATTTTCTGTTTGTAAACCGTTTTTCGTGCAATTTCAACAACTCCTACATTCTGCCATTTTTAAAGTAAAGCCTCTACAAATAACCTCTCTGCGTCGAACATAACAAATGACAATATATTTTAATAGAGCCTGGGAACACGCCCGTAAGCTTCAGAATGCAAAAAATTCGCATTTTTGTAGGAGATATGATCGTTTAAAGCCGATCCTAATTTCCTTGGCCAAATCAGAAAGTTCAACATGCCTGTTGATTTTTTAATTCCGACAGGACACGGTTTTATGAAAACCAGGATCCTGACTCGAGGAATTTAACGGCGATTTCAGTGGTACGAGTCATTTTTCTGTTTATGGCTTCGTTTCGTGCAATTCGCGAAAACTCTAAAATACGCCATTTTAAAGTAAAAGCATCTGAAAACCGTACTCTGCGTCCGAATTTAACAGCGGCCATGTATTTTGAAGCCTAGAGCCTGGGAACACGCCTGTTTATTCAGAATGCAAAATTCGCATTTTTATGGAAATTCGATCATTCAAGGCCGATCTAATTTCCTTACTTGGAAATCGGAAAAGTTCAACATGCCCCCTGTTGAATTTTTGAAATTCGACCAGACACGGATTTTTATGAAAGCCGGATCTGACTCGAAATTTAACGGCGATTTCAGTAGTGCAAGTCATTTTTCTGTTTGTGGCTTCGTTTTGTTTCAATTCAGCGAAAACTCCTAAATACCTTTTTTAAGTAAAAACCTCACAAACCGTACTCTGCGTCCGAACGTAACAAATATGAACATATATTTTGAAAGCCCAGAGCCTGGGAACACGCCCGTTCTTCAGAATGCGAAATTTCGCATTTTGCCAGGAGATATAATCGTTTAAAGCCGATTCTAATTTTCTTGCTTAAAAATCGGAAGGGTTCAACATGCCCCACCTGTTGAATTTTCAAATTTTGACCGGACACGATTTTATTAAAACCAGGATCTGACTCGAAGAAATTTAACGGCGATTTCAGTGGTGTCATTTTCTGTTTATGGCTTCGTTTTTTCGTGCAATCATAAAAACTCTACAAAATACGCCATTTTACGATGAAAGCCTCTACCAAACCGTACTCTGCGTCAGAACTTAACAAATGGTACATATATTTTGAAAGCGGAAGCCTGAGGATAACGCCCGTAGCTTCAGAATGCAAAAATTCGCATTTTTGTAGGAGATATAGTGATTTAAATGATCCTAATTTCCTTGGCAAAATCGGAAAAGTTCAACGTACCTGTTTGAATTTTTCAAATTTCGACTGGACACAGTTTTATGAAAACCAGGATCTGACTCCAAATTTAACGGCGATTTCAGTGGTGCAAGTCAGTATACTAATTTTATGAAAGCTACGTTTCGTGCAATTCATGAAACTCCACCATCTGCCATTTTAAAGTAAAGCCTCACAAACCGTACTCTTAAGTCCAGACGTAATAATGACCATATATTTTTGGCTTAGGCCTTGGGAACACGCCTGTTGTAGAATGCAAAATTCATATTTTGTAGGAATATGATCATTTTAAGCCGATCCTGTTCATGCAAAAAATCGGAAAAGTTCAACGTACCCCCCCAGCTGTTGAATTTTTTCAAATTTCGCCGGACGGATTTTTATGAAAACCAGGATCCTGAATCGAAATTTAACGCAGCGATTTCAGTGGTGCAAGTCATTTTTCTGTTATGTTCGTTTTCGTACAATTCGCGTAAACTCCTAAAATACGCCATTTTAAAGTAAGCCTCTGCAAACCGTACTCTGCGTCCGAACTTAACAAATGACCATATATTTTGAAAATGACCTGGGAACACGCCTGTTGCTTCAGAATGCAAAAAGTCGCATTTTGTAGGAGATATGATCGTTTAAAGCCGATCTAATTTCCTTGGCAAAATCGGAAAAGTTCAACGTACCTGTTGAATTTTTCAAATTTCGACGGACACAGCGGATTTTATGAAAACCAGGATCCTGAGTCCAAATTTAACGGCAATTTCAGTGGTGCAAGTCATTTTTCTGTTTATGTAAGCCTTCGTTTCGTGCAATTCATGAAAGCTCCTAATCTAGCATTTTAAAGTAAAGCCTCTGCAAACCGTACTCTGCGTCGAACGTAACAAATGACCATTAATTTTGAAAGCCCAGAGCCTGGGGATTACGCCCAATAGCTTCAGAATGCAAAGAAGTCGCATTTTATAGGAATATGATCGTTTAAAGCCGATCCTAATTTCCTTGGCAAAATCGGAAAAGTTCAACGTACCCCCACCTGTTGAATTTTTCAGAATTTCGACCGGACACGGATTTTATGAAAACCAGGATCCTGACTGGAGATTTAACGCTGATTTCAGTAGTGCAGTCATTTTTCTGTTTATGGCTTCGTTTTCGTGCAATTCGCGAAAACTCTAAAATACGCCATTTTAAAGTAAAGCCTCTGCGACCGTACTCTGCGTCCGAACGTAACAAATGACCATATATTTTGAAAGCCCAGAGCCTGGGGAACACGCCCGTAGCTTCAGAATGCAAAAATTCGCATTTTGTAGAATATGATCGTTTAGCCGATCCTAAATTTCCTTGGCAAAATCGGAAAAGTTCAACGTGCCCCCACCTGTTGGGTACCATAAATTTCGACCGGACACGGATTTTTACTTTGAAAACCAGGATCCTGACTCGAATTTAACGGCGTTTATAATTAATTTTAAGTCATTTTTCTGTTTATGGCTTCGTTTCAATGCAATTCGCATGAAAACTCCTAAAATACGCCATTTTTAAAGTAAAAGCCTCTGCAAACCGTACTCTGCGTCGAACGTAAACAAATGACCATATATTTTGACAGCCAAAAGCCTGGGGAACACGCCTGTTGTACAGAATACAAAAATTCGCATTTTGTAGGAGATATGATCGTTTAAAGCCGATCCTAATTTCCTTGGCAAAATCGGAAAAGTTCAACATGCCCCCGCCTCCTGAATTTTTTCAAATTGCCGACAGGACACGGATCTTTACGAAAACCAGGATCGTGACTCGAAATTTAACGGCGATTTCAGTGGTGCAAGTCATTTTTTCTGTTTATGGCTTCGTTTTCGTGCAGTTGAAAACTCCTAAGAAAAATACGCCATTTTAAAGTAAGCCTCTGCAAACCGTACTCTGCGGCCGAACGTAACAAATGACCATATATTTTGAAAGCCCCAGAGCCTGAGGAACACGCCCGTAGCTTCAAGATGCAAAAATTCGCATTTTGTAGGGAGATATGATCGTTTAAAGCCGATCCTAATTTCCTTGGCAAAATCGGAAAAGTTAAACGTACCCCTGTTGAATTTTTAATTTCGACGGACACGATTTTATTAAAACCAGGATCTGACTCGAGATTTAACGGCGATTCAGTGGTGCAGAAGTCATTTTCTGTTTATGGCTTCGTTTTCGTGCATTCATGAAAACTCTAAAATACGCCATTTTTAAAGTAAAAGCCTCTGCAAACCGTACTCTGCGTCGAACTTAACAAATGACCATATATTTTGAAAGCCATAGGCCTGCAGGAACTGCCTGTTGCTTCCAGAATGCAAAAAGTCGCATTTTTGTAGGAGATATGATCATTTAAAGCCGATCCTAATTTCCTTGGCAAAATCGGAAAGAAGTTCAACGTACCTGTTGAATTTTTCAAATTTCGACCAGACACGGATTTTTGAAAACCAGGATCCGCAAAGTCCAATTTAACGCTTAATTTCAGTGGTGCAAGTCATTTTTTTCTGTTTATGGCTGTTTTCATTGCAATTCACTTATGAAAACTCCTAAAATCACTCATTTTAAAGTAAGCCTCTGCAAACCATCTCGTCGAACGTAACAAATGACCATTAATTTTGAAAGCCCAGGCCTGGGGATTACCGCCCCGTAGCTTCAGAATGCAAAATTCGCATTTTGTAGGAGATATGATCGTTTAAAGCCGATCCTAATTTCCTTGGCAAAATCGGAAAAGTTCAACGCACCCCACCTGTTAGATTTTCAAATTTCGACCGGACACAGTTTTTATGAAAACCAGGATCTGACTCGAATTTAACGGCGATTTCAGTGGTGCAAGTCATTTTTCTGTTTTATGGCTTCGTTTCGTGCAGTTGTAAATCTAAAATATTTGCGCCATTTTTAAAGTAAAAGCCTCTGCAAACCGTACTCGGCGTCCGAACGTAACAAATGACCATATATTTTTGGCCCAGAGCCTGGAAACACGCCCGTTGCTTCAGAATGCAAAAATTCGCATTTTGTAGGAGATATGATCGTTTAAAGCCGATCCATTTCCTTGCTTAAAATCGGAAAAGTTCAACGTATCCCCACCTGTTGGTGCCAGAAATTTCCACGGACACAGATTTTTATGAAAACCAGGATCCTGACTCCGGGAATTGCGGCGATTTCAGTGGTGCAAGTCATTTTTCTGTTTATGGCTTCGTTTTCGTGCAATTCGCGAAACTCCTAAAATACATATTTTAAAGTAAAGCCTTTGCAAATCGTACTCTGCGTCGTTGTAACAAATGACCATATATTTTGAAAGCCCAGAGCCCGGGAACACGCCGTAGCTTCAGAATGCAAAATTCGCATTTTGTAGGAGATATGATCGTTCGGCCCGATCTTAATTTCGCCAGCAAAATCGGAAGAAGTTCAACGTACCCCACCTGTTGAATTTTCAGAATTTCGACCGGACACGGATTTTTATGAAAACCAGGATCCTGACTCGAAATTTAACGGCGATTTCAGTGGTGCAAAGTCATTTTTCTGTTTATGGCTTCGTTTTCGTGCAATTCGCGAAAACTCTAAAATACCGCCATTTTTAAGTACAAAGCCTTTGCAAATCGTACTCTGCGTCGAACGTAACTGTGTATATATTTTAGCCCAGAGCCAGGAACACGCCCAAGCTTCAGAATGCAAAAATTCGCATTTTTGTAGGAGATATGATCGTTTAAAGCCGATCCTAATTTCCTTGGCAAAATCGGAAAAGTTCAACGTACCCCCACCCTGTTGAATTTTTCAAATTTCGACCGGACACGGATTTTTATGAAAACCAGGATCCTGACTCGAAATTTAACGGCGATTTCAGTGGTGCAAGTCATTTTTTCTGTTTATGGCTTCGTTTCGTGCAATTCGCGAAAACTCCTTAAATACGCCATTTTTAAAGTGATAAATATAAAACCGTACTCTGCGTCGAATTTAACAAATGACCATATATTTTAAGCCCAGAGCCTGGGAACACGCCTATTGCTTCAAATTCAAAAATTCACATTTTGCAGCCAGGAGATATGATCGTTTAAAGCCGATCCTAATTTTCATGCTCCAAATCGGAAAAGTTCAACGTACCCGTTGAATTTTTAATTTCGACCGGACACGGATTTTTATGAAAACCAGGTCCTGACTCGAAATTTAACGGCGATTTCAGTGGTGCAAGTCTCTTTTCTGTTTATGGCTTCGTTTTCGTGCAATTCGCGAAAACTCCTAAAATACGCCATTTTTAAAGTAAAAACCTCTGAAACCAATACTCTGCGTCGGAATTTAACAAATGACCATATATTTGAAAGCCCAGAGCCTAGAACACTTCTGTTGCTTGGAATTCAAAAATTCGCATTTTTGTGGAATATATGGTCATTTAAAGCCGTCCTAATTTCATGGCAAAATCGGAAAAGTTCAACGTACCGTTGAAATTTTCAAATTTCGACCGGACACGGATTTTATGAAAACCAGGATCGTAATCGAAATTTAACGGCGATTTCAGTGGTGCAAGTCATTTTTCTGTTTATGGCTTCGTTTTTCAGTGCAGACTCGCGTAAACTCTAAAATGCGCCATTTTTAAAGGAAAAGCCTCTGCAAACCGTACTCTGCGTCGAGCCTTAACAAATGACGCATATATTTTGAAAGCCCAGAGGCTGGGAACACGCTCGTAGCTTCAGAATGCAAAAATTCGCATTTGCTTAGGAAGATATGATCGTTAAAGCCGATCCTAATAATTTCCTTGGCAAAATCAGAAAAGTTCAACGTACCCCACTGTTGAATTTTTCAGAATTTCGACCGGACACGGATTTTATGAAAACCAGGATCCTGACTCGAAATTTAATGGCAGTTCAGTGGTGCAAGTCATTTTTCTGTTTATGGCTTCGTTTTCGTGCAATTCAAAACTCTAAAATACGCCATTTTAAAGTAAAGCCTCTGCAAACCGTACTCTGCGTCCGAACGTAACAAATAATATATATTTTGACGGCCAAAAGCCTGGGAACATATGTTGCTTCCAGAATGCAAAATTCGCATTTTGTAGGAGATATGATCGTTTAAAGCCGATCCTAATTTCGCTTGGCAAAATCGGAAAAGTTCAACGTACCCCGCCTGTTGTTGAATTTTTCAAATTTCGATGGACACAGTTTCTATGAAAACCAGGATCTGACTCGAAATTTAACGGCGATTTCAGTGGTGCAAGTCATTTTCTGTTGTAAGCCGTTTCGTGCAATTCGCGAAAGCTCCTAAAATACGCCATTTTTTAAAGTAAAAGCCCTCTGCAAACCGTACTCTGCGTCCGAACGTAACAAATGTATATATTTTGAAAGCCTTAGAGCCTGGGGAACGCCCGTAACTTCAGAATGCAAAGGGTCGCATTTTGTAGGAGATATGATCGTTTAAACCGATCCTAATTTCCCTGGCAAAATCGGAAAAGTTCAACGTACCCCCACCTGTTGAATTTTCAAAATTTCGACCGGACACACGGATTTTATGAGAAACCAGGATCTGACTCGAAATTTAACGGCAGCGATTTCAGTAGTGCAAGTCATTTTCTGTTTATGGCTTCGTTTTTTCGTGCAATTCAGAAAACTCTAAAATACGCCATTTTAAAGTAAGCATCTACCGACCGTACTCTACGTCCAGATTTAACAATTGACCACTTCTCTTTAAAGCCCAGAGCCTGGGAACACATATGTTGCTTCAGAATGCAAAAATTCGCATTTTGTAGGAGATATCGATCGTTTAAAGCCGATCTAATTTCCTTGGCAAAATCGGAAAAGTTCAACGTACCCCCACCTTATTTGCATTTTCCAAATTTCGACCGGATAGATTTTTATGAAAACCAGGATCTGACTCGAAATTTAACGGCGATTTCAGTGGTGCAAGTCATTTTCTGTTTATGGCTTCGTTTTCCATTACGATTCACTTTGAAAACTCTAAAATACGCCATTTTAAAGTAAAAGCCTCTACCAAACCATGCTCCGTCGAGCGTAACGAATGACCATATATTTTGAAAGCCCAGAGCCTGGGGAACACGCCTGTTGCTTCAGAATGCAAAAATTCCGCATTTTGTAGGAGATATGATCGTTTAAATGATCTAATTTCGCCAACAAAATCGGAAAAGTTCGGCAATGCCGTTGAATTTTCAAATTTCGACCGGACACGGATTTTTTATAGAAACCAGGATCCTGAATCGAATTTAACGGCGATTTCAGTGGTGCAAGTCATTTTCTGTTTATGGCTTCGTTTCGTGCAATTCGCGAAAACTCCTAAATAACGCCATTTTAAAGTAGCCTCTGCAAACCGTACTCTGCGTCCGAACGTAACAAATGACCATATATTTTGAAAGCCCAGAGGCTGGGGAACTACGCCCGTAGCTTCAGAATGCAAAAATTACATTTTTGTAGGAGATATGATCGTTTAAAGCCGATCCTATTTCCTTAGCAAAATCGGAAAAGTTCAACGTACCCCCACCTGTTAGATTTTTCAAATTTCGACCGGACACGGATTTTTATGAAACCAGGATCTGGCTGATTGCGGCGATTTTATTAATTACCAAGTCATTTTCTGTTTATGGCTTCGTTTTTCATGCAATTCGCGCGAAAACTCCTGGAAATACGCTATTTTTTAAAGTAAAAGCCTCTGCAAACCGTACTCTACGTCTGAACGCGTAACAAATGACCATATATTTGAAAGCCCAGAGCCTGGGGAACTTACGCCCGTAGCTTCAGAATGCAAAAATTCGCATTTTTGTAGAATATAATCCATTTAAAGCTCAATCCTATGTTCTTGCAAAATCAGGAAAAGTTCAACGTACCCCCCACCTGTTGAATTTTTTCCAAATTTCGACCGGACACGGATTTTATGAAAACCAGGATCCTGACTCAGCCCAACGGCGATTTCAGTGGTGCAAGTCATTTTTCTGTTTATGGCTTCGTTTCGTGCAATTCATAAAACTCCTAAAATACGCCATTTTAAAAAGTAAAAGCCTCTACCAAACCGTACTCTGCGTCCGAACGTAACAAATGACAATATATTTTGAAAGCTAAGGCCTGGGAACACGCCCGTAACTGAATGCAAAAATTCGCATTTTTGTAGGAGATATGATCGTTTAAAGCCGATCCTAATTTCCTTGGCAAATCGGAAAAGTTCAACGTACCTGTTGAATTTTTCAAATTTCGACCGGACACGGATTTTTATGAAAACCAGGATCCTGGCTCAAGTACGGCGACAGCGGTCAGTGGTGCAAGTCATTTTTCTGTTTATGGCTTCGTTTTCATTAAGATTCATGAAAACTCCTAAAATACGCCATTTTTAAAATACAAAAGCATCTGAAAACCGCATCTCTGCGTCCGAATTTAACAAATGACCATGTATTTTAAGCTGACCTGAGGAACACGCCCTACTTGCTTCCAGATACAAAATTCGCATTTTGTAGGAGATTTGATCGTTTAAAGCCGATCCTAATTTCCTTGGCAAAATCGGAAAGGATTCAACAGCGCCCCTGTTGAATTTTTAAGAATTTCGACCGGACGTTTTATGAAAACCAGGATCCTGACTCGAAATTGCTTTTGGCAGTCCCCTAAATGGTGCAAGTCATTTTCTGTTTATGGCTTCGTTTTCGTACGAATTCGCGAAAACTCTAAATCGCCTTTTAAGTAAAAGCCTCTGCAAACCGTACTCTGCGTCGAACGTAACAAATGAACATATATTTTGAAAGCCCCAGAGCCTGGGAACACGCCCGTTTCTTCAGAATGCAAGAATTCGCATTTTTGTAGGAGATATAATCGTTAAAGCCGATTCTAATTTCCTTGGCAAAATCGGAAAAGTTCAACGTACCCCACCTGTTGAATTTTTTCAAATTTTGACGGACACAGATTTTTATTAAAACCAGGATCCTGACTCGAAATTGCGGCGATTTCAGTGGTGCAAGTCATTTTCTGTTTATGGCTTCGTTTTTCGTGCAATTCGCGAGAAACTCCTAAAATACGCCATTTTACAGTAGAAGCCTCTCTGCAAACCGTACTCTGCGTCCGAACTTAACAAATGACCATATATTTTGAAAGCCCAGAGCCTGGGGATAACGCCCGTAGCTTCAGAATAAAGAATTCGCATTTTTGTAGGAGATACTCGATCGTTTTAAAGCCGATCTAATTTCCTTAGCAAATCGGAAAAGTTCAACATCACCTGTTGAATTTTCAAATTTGACCGGACACGGATTTTTATGAGAAACCGGGATCCTGACCAAATTGTAGCGATTTCAGTGGTGCAAGTCATTTTTCTGTTTGTAAACTTCGTTTTCTAGTGCAATTCGCGAAAACTCTAAAATACGCCATTTTTAAAAGTAAAAGCCTCTACCGACCGTACTGCGTCCGAACGTAACAAATGACCATATATTTTGAAAGCCCAGGCCTTGGGAACACGCCTGTTGCTTCCAGAATGCAGGAATTCACAATTTTGTAGAATATGATCATTTAAAGCCGATCCTAATTTCCTTGGCAAAATCGGAAAAGTTCAACGTACTTACCCCCAGCTGTTGAATTTTCAATTTCGACCGGACACGGATTTTTATGAAAACCAGGATCTGAATCGAAATTTAACGGCGATTTCAGTGGTGCAAGTCATTTTTCTGTTTATGGCTTCGTTTTCGTGCAATTCGCGAAACTCCTAAAATACGCCATTTTTAAAGTAAAAGCCTCTGCAAACCGTACTCTGCGTCAAATTTAACAAATGACCATTTATTTTTGAAAGCCGCCAGGCCTGCGGAACACGCCTGTTGCTTTAGAATGCAAAAAAGTCGCATTTTGGAGATATGATCATTTAAAGCCGATCCTAATTTCCTTGGCAAAATCGGAAAAGTTCAAGCAGCACCTGTTAGATTTTCCGTTTCGACCGGACACGGATTTTTTATGAAAACCAGGATCCTGAGTCCAAATTTAACGGCAATTTCAGTGAATTTTAAGTCATTTTTTCTGTTTATGGCTTCGTTTTCGTGCAATTCATGAAAACTCTAAAATACGCCATTTTAAAAGTAAGCCTCACCAAGCCGTACTCTGCGTCCGAACGTAACAAATGATATTAATTTTGAAAGCCCAGAGCCTGGGGATTACGCCCGTAGCTTCAGAATGCATTCGCATTTTGTAGGAGATATGATCGTTTAAAGCCGATCCTAATTTCGCCAGCCAAAATCGGAAAAGTTCAACGTACCCCCACCTGTTGAGATTTTCAAATTTCGAGAAAGCCGGACACGGATTTTTATGAAAACCAGGATCTGACTCGAGTAACGGCGATTCAGTGGTGCAAGTCATTTTTTCTGTTTATGGCTTCCGTTTTCGTGCAATTCGCGAAAAAACTCTAAAATACCGCCATTTTTAAAGTAAACCTCTGCAAACCGTGCTCTGCGTCGCAACGTAACAAATGACCATATATTTTGAAAGCCCAGAGCCTGGGGAAACACGCCCGTTAGCAGAGATAAAAATTCGCATTTTTGGCAGGAGATATGATCGTTTAAAGCCGATCCTAATTTCCTTGGCAAAATCGGAAAAGTTCAACATGCCCCCAACTGTTGAATTTTTCAAATTTCCACCGGACACGGATTTTTATGAAAACCAGGATCGGCTCGAAATTTAACGGCGATTTCAGTGGTGCAAGTCATTTTCTGTTTATGGCTTCGTTTTCATTGCAATTCGCGAAAACTCCTAAAATACGCCATTTTTAAAGTAAAAAGCCTCTGCAAACCGTACTCTGCACGTCCGAACGTAACAAATGACCATATATTTTGACAGCCGAAGCCTGGGGAACACGCCTGTTGCTTCAGAATGCAAAAATTCTAGCATTTTTGTAGGAGATATGATCGTTTTAAAGCGATCCTAATTTCCTTAGCAAAATCGGAAAAGTTCAATACCACCTGTTGAATTTTCAAATTTCGACGGACACGGATTTTTATGAAAACCAGGATCCTGGCTCGAAATTTAACGGCAGTTTCAGTGGTGCAAGTCATTTTTCTGTTTGGCTACGTTTTCATTGCAATTCGCGAAAACTCCTAAAATACGCCATTTTTAAAGTAAAAGCCTCTGCAAACCGTATCCTGCGTCCAGAACGTAACAAATGACCATATATTTTGAAAGCCCGACCTAGGATCTCGCCCGTAGCTTCAGAATGCAAAAATTGCATTTTTGTAGGAAATATGATCATTTAAACCGATCCTACATTTCCTTAGCAAAATCGTAAAAGTTCAACGTACCCCCACCTGTTAAGATTTTCAAATTTCGACCGGACACGAATTTTTATGAAAACCAGGATCTGACTCGAAATTTAACGGCGGTTCAGTGGTGCAAGTCATTTTTTCTGTTTATGGCTTCGTTTGCATTGCAATTCAACGAAACTCTAAAATACGCCATTTTTAGTAAAGCATCCCCAGAAAAACCGTACTCTGCATCCGGAATTTAACAAATGACCACTTATATTTTAAAAGCCCAGGCCTGGGAACACGCCCGATGCTTCAGAACGCAAAAATTCGCATTTTTGTAGGAGATATGATCGTTTAAAGCCGATCCTAATTTCCTTCGGCGAATCGGAAAAGTTCAACGTACCCCACCTGCTGCGTTTTCGTTTCGACCGGACACGGATTTTTATGAAAACCAGGATCCTGACTCGGGAATTTAACGGCGATTTCAGTGGTACCAAGTCATTTTCTATTTGCGGCTTTGTTTTTTCGTGCAATTCGCGAAAACTCCTAAAATACGCCATTTTTAAAGTAAAAACACTCCTGCAAACCACGTACTCTGCGTCCGGAACGTAACAAATGACTATATATTTTGAAAGCCAGAGCCTGGGAAACGCCCGTTGCTTCAGAATGCAAAATTTCGCATTTTTGTAGGAGATATGATCGTTTAAAGCCGATCCAATTTCCTTGGCAAAATCGGAAAAGTTCAACGTACCTTTACCTGTTGAATTTTTCAAATTTCGATAGACACGGATTTAATGAAAACCAGGATCTGACTCGAAATTTAACAGCGATTTCAGTAGATTGCAAGTCATTTCTGTTTATGCTTCGTTTTCGTGCAATTCTTGAAACTCTAAAATACGCCATTTTTAAAGTAAAAGCCTTTTGCAAATCGTACTCTGCGTCAGACGTAACAAATGACCATATATTTTGAAGCCCAGAGCCCGAGGAACACGCCCGTAGCTTCAAGTGAAATTCGCATTTTTGTAGGAGATATGATCGTTTAAAGCCGATCTTAATTTCCTTCAACCCAAAATCGGAAAAGAAAGTTCAGCGTACCCCACCTATTGAATTTTCAAATTTCGACCGGACACGGATTTTTATGAAAACCAGGATCCTGACTCGGAAATTTAACGGCGATTTCAGTGGTGCAAGTCATTTTCTGTTTATGGCTTCGTTTTCGTGCAATTCGCGAAAACTCTGGAAATACGCCATTTTAAAAAAGTAAAAGCCTTTGCAAAATCGTACTCTGCGTCCGAACGCTAACAAATGACCATATATTTTGAAAGCCCCAGAGCCGGGAACACGCCCGTAGCTTCAGAGATACAAGAATTCGCATTTGTAGGAGATATGATCGTTTAAAGCCGATCCTAATTTCCTTGGCAAAATCAGGAAAAGTTCAACGTACCACCTGTTGAATTTTCAAATTTCGACCGGACACGGATTTTTATGAAAACCAGGATCCTGACTCGAAATTTAACGGCGATTTCAGTAGTGCAAGTCATTTTTTCTGTTTATGGCTTCGTTTTCGTGCAGTTCGCGAAAACTCCATAAATCGCCATTTTTAAAAAGAGTAAAAGCCTCTGGAAACCATGCTACTGCGTCGGAATTTAACAAATGACGATTATATTTTGAAAGCACAGAGCCTGGGGAACACGCCTGTTGCTTCAGAATGCAAAAATTCGCATTTTTGTAGGAGATATGATCGTTTAAAGCCGATCCTGTTCCTTGGCAAAATCGGAAAGTTCAACGTACCCGTAGAATTTTTAATTTCGACCGGACACGGATTTTTATGAAAACCAGGATCCTGACTCGAAATTTAACGGCGATTTCAGTGGTGCAAGTCATTTTTCTGTTTATGGCTTCGTTTTCGTTCAATTCGCGAAAACTCCTTAAATACGCCATTTTTAAAGTAAAAGCCTCTGAAACCGTACTCTGCGTCCGAATTTAACAAATGACCATATATTTTGGAAAGCCCAGAGCCTAGAGGAACACTTCTGTTGCTTCAGAATTCAAAAATTCGCATTTTTGTAGGAGATATGATCGTTTAAAGCCGATCCTAATTTCCTTGGCAAAATCCAGGAAAAGTTCAACGTGCCGTTGAAATTTTCAATTTCGACCGGACACGGATTTTATGAAAACCAGGATCATAATCAGAAATTTAACGGCGATTTCAGTGGTGCAATCATTTTGTGTTTATGGCTTCGTTTTTCGTGCAATTCGTAAACCCTAAAATACGCGCCATTTTTAAAGGAAAAGCCTCTGCAAACCGTACTCTGCGTCGAACGTAACAAATGACCATATATTTTGAAAGCCAGAGGCTGGGGAACACGCTCGTAGCTTCCAGAATGCAAATTCGCATTTTTGTAGGAATATGATCGTTTAAAGCCGATCCTAATTTCCTTGGCAAAATCGGAAAGTTCAACGTACTGCCCCACCTGTTGAATTTTTAATTTCGACTTCGGACACGGATTTTATGAAAACCCGGATCACGGCTCGAAATTTAATGGCGATTTCAGTGGTGCAGTCATTTTCTGTTTATGGCTTCGTTTTTCGTGCAATTCGCGAAAACTCCTAAAATACGCCATTTTTAAAGTAAAAGCCTCTGCAAACCGTACTCTGCGTCCGGAACGTAACAAATGACCATATATTTGACAGCCAAAAGCCTGAGAACACCTGTTGCCAGAATGCAAAATTCGCATTTTTGTAGGGAGATATGATCGTTTAAGCCGATCCTAATTTCCTTGGCAAAATCGGAAAAGTTCAACGTACCCCCGCCTGTTGGATTTTTCAAATTTCGACCAGACACGGATTTTTATGAAAACCAGGATCCTGACTCGAAATTTAACGGCGATTTCAGTGCAAGTCATTTTCTGTTTATGGCTTCGTTTTCGTGCAATTCGCGAAACTCCTAAAATACCTTGCATTTTTAAAAGTAAAAGCCTCTGCAAACCGTACTCTGCGTCAGACGTAACAAATGACCATATATTTTGAAAGCCCAGAGCCTGGGGAACACGCCCGTAGCTTCGGAATGCAAAAATTCGCATTTTTGTAGGAGATATGATCGTTTAAACCGATCCCATAATTTCCTAGCAAAATCGGAAAGTTCAACGTACCCCCACCTGTTGAATTTTTCAAATTTCGACCAGACACAGATTTTTATGAAAACCAGGATCCTGACTCGAAATTTAACGGCGATTTCAGTGGTGCAAGTCATTTCTGTTTATGGCTTCGTTTTTCGTGCAATTCCATAAAAACTCCTAAAATCACCCATTTTTAAAGTAAAAGCATCTACTAATTACGTACTCTGCGTCCGAATTTAACAATTGACCATATATTTTAAAAGCCCCGAGCGAGGAACACGCCTATTTTGCTTCCAGAATGCAAAATTCGCATTTTGTGGAATATGATCGTTTAAAGCCGATCCTAATTTCCTTGGCAAAATCAGGAAAAGTTAACGTACCCCACCTGTTGCATATTCAAATTTCCGACCGGACACGGATTTTTATGAAAACCAGGATCCTGACTCGGGAATTTAACGGCGATTTCAGTGGTGCAAGTCATTTTTCTGTTTATGGCTTCGTTTTCGTGCAATTCGCGAAAACTCCAAACTCACGCCATTTTAAAGTAAAGCCTCTGCAAACCGTACTCTGCGTCCGAACGTAACGAATGACCATATATTTTGGCTTAGAGCCTGGGGAGACACGCCTGTTGCTTAGAATGCAAAGTGCATTTTTGTAGGAGAATATGATCGTTTAAAGCCGATCCTAATTTCCTTGGCAAAATGGAAAAAGTTCAACGTACCCGTTGAATTTTTCAAATTTCGACCAGACACGGATTTTATGAAAACCAGGATCCTGAATCGAAATTTAACGGCGATTTTCAGTGGTGCAAGTCATTTTCTGTTTATGGCTTCGTTTTCGTGCAATTCGCATAAACTCCTAAAATACGCCATTTTTAAAGGAAAAGCCTCTGCAAACCGGCGCGTACTCTGCGTCGAACGTAACAATGACCATATAATTTGAAAGCCCAGAGGCTGGGAACGCTCGTAGCTTCAGAATGCAAAAATTCGCATTTTTGTAGGAGATATGATCGTTTAAAGCCGATCCTAATTTTAACCAGCAAAATCGGAAGAAGCTTGAACGTACGCCTGTTGCATTTTCAATTTCGACCGGACACGGATTTTATGAAAACCAGGATCCTGACTCGAAATTTAATAGCGATTTAAGTGGTGCCAAAGTCATTTTTTCTGTTTATGGCTTCGTTTTCGTGCAATTCGCGAAAACTCTAAATACACCATTTTAAAGTAAAAGCCTCTGCAAGCCGTACTCCAGCGTCAGAACGTAACAAATGACCATATATTTTGACAGCCAAAAGCCTGGGAACACGCCTGTTGCTTCAGAATGCAAAAAATTCGCATTTTTGCCCAGGAGAGATATGATCGTTTAAAGCCGATCCTAATTTCCTTGTAAATCCGGAAAAGTTCAGCATGCCCCATATCTGTTGAATTTTCAAATTTCGACCGGACACGGATTTCTATGAAAACCAGGATCCTGACTCGGGAAATTTAACGCTTGATTTCAATGGTGCAAGTCATTTTTCTGTTTATGGCTTCGTTTTCGTGCAATTCGCGAAAACTCCTAAAATACGCCATTTTAAAGTAAAGCATCTGCAAGCCGTACTCTGCGTCGGGCATAACAGAATTACCATATATTTTGGCCCAGGCCTGGGGAACACGCCCGTAGCTTCCAGAATGCAAAAATTCGCATTTTTGTAGGAGAGTATGTGATCGTTTAAGAAAGCCGATCCTAATTTCCTTGGCAAAATCGGAAAAGTTCAGCATGCACCCCACCTGTTAGATTTTCAGAATTTCGACCGGACACGGATTTTTATGAAAACCGGATCCTGACTCGAAATTATCGGCGATTTCAGTGGTGCAGTCATTTTCTGTTTTGGCTTCGTTTTCGTGCAATTCAAAATAAAATACGCCATTTTTAAAGTAAAAGCATCCTGCAAACCGTACTCTGCGTCAATTTAACAAATGACCATATATTTTAAAGCCCAGAGCCTAGAGACACGCCTGTTGCTTCAGAATGCAAAATTCGCATTTTTGTAGGAGATATGATCGTTTAAAGCCGATCCTAATTTCGCCAGCAAAATCGGAAAAGTTCAACGTACCCCCCATAATTTGAATTTTCTGTAAATTTCGACCGGACACGGATTTTTATGAAAACCAGGATCTGACTCGGGAAATTTAACGCGGCGATTTCAATTAGTGCAAGTCATTTTTCTTTTTTGTAAGCCGTTTTCCGGGCAATTCTTAGCTCTAAAATACGCCATTTTTAAAGTAAAAGCCTCTGCGAGCCGTACTCTGCGTCGAACGTAACAAATGACCATATATTTTGAAAGACTGGTGCCTGAGGAACTTGCCCGTAACTAGAATGCAAAAATTCGCATTTTTGCTTAGGAGATATGATCGTTTAGCCGATCCTAATTTCCTTGGCAAAATGGAAAGTTCAGCATGCCCCCACCTGTTGAATTTTCAAATTTCGACCGGACACGGATTTTATGAAAACCAGGATCCTGGCTCGAAATTTAGCAGCGATTTCTCAGTGGTGCAAGTCATTTTCTGTTTGTAGCTTCGTTTTCTGTGCAATTCATGAAAACTCCTAAAATACGCCATTTTAAAAAGTAAAAGCCTCTTTAAACCGTGCTCTGCGTCCAGAACTTGTAACAAATGACCATATATTTTGAAAGCCCAGAGCCTGAAACACGCCCGTTGCTTTAGATAAAAATTCGCATTTTTAATAGGAGAGATATGATCGTTTAAAGCCGATCCTAATTTCCTTGCTTAAAATCGGAAAAGTTCAAACATGCCCCCACCTGTTGAATTTTTCAGAATTTCGACCGGACACGGATTTTTATGAAAACCAGGATCCTGACTCGAAATTTAACGGCGATTTCAGTGGTGCAAGTCATTTTTCTGTTTATGGCTTCGTTTTTTTTTATTGCAATTCGCGAAAACTCTAAAATACGCCATTTTTAAAGTAAAAGCATCTACCAAACCGTATCTGCGTCGGGTAACAAATGACCATATATTTTAAAGCCCCAGAGCCTGGGGAACACGCCTGTTGCTTCAGAATGCAAAAATTCGCATTTTTGTAGGAGATATGATCGTTTAAAGCCGATCCTAATTTCCTTGGCAAAATCGGAAAAGTTCAACGCGTTGAATTTTTCAAATTTCGACCGGACACGGATTTTTATGAAAACCAGGATCCTGACTCAGAGATTTAACGGCGATTTCAGTGGTGCAAGTCATTTTCTTATTTATGGCTTCGTTTCGTACGAATTCGCGAAAACTCCTAAAATACGCCATTTTAGTAAAGCCTCCCAAACCGTACTCTGCGTCCGAACGTAACCGATGACCATATATTTTGAAAGCCCAGAGCCTGAGGGAACACGCCATGGCTTCAGAATGCAAAAATTCGCATTTTTGTAGGAGATATGATCGTTTAAAGCCGATCTAATTTCCTTCAGCAGTGCATAATTTTAAATTAGCCTAAAATACGCCAATTTTAAAAGTAAAAGCCTCTGGAAACCGTACTCTGCACGTCGAATTTAACAAATGACATATATTTTGAAAGCCCAGAGCCGCGAGGAACACGCCCTGTTGCTTCAGAATTTCAAAAATTCGCATTTTTGTAGAGATATGATCGTTTAAGCCGATCCTAATTTCCCTTGGCAAAATCGAAATGTTCAACATCCTCCCCACCTGTTCGAATTTTTCAAATTTCGACCGGACACGGATTTCTGAAAACCAGGATCCTGACTCGAAAAATTTAACGGCATTCAGTAGTGCAAGTCATTTTTCTGTTTATGGCCGTTTTCGTGCAATTCATGAAAACTCTAAAATACGCCATTTTAAAGTAAAAGCCTCTGCAAACCATGCTCAACGTCAGAACGTAACAAATGACCATATATTTTGAGAAGCCCACAGAGCTGCAGGGAACACGCCGTAGCATCAGAATGCAAAATTCGCATTTTTGCTTAGGAGATATGATCGTTTTAAAGCCGATTTTTAATTTCATGGCAAAATCGGAAAAGTTCAACAATACCCCCACCTGTTGAATTTTTCAAATTTCCGACCGGACACGGATTTTTATGAGAAACCAGGATTCTGACTCGAAAGAATTTAACGGCGATTTCAAAGGTGCAAGTCATTTTTCTGTTTATGGCTTCGTTTTCGTGCAATTCATGAAAACTCCTAAAATACGCCATTTTTAAAGTAAAAGCCTCTACCAAACCGTACTCTGCGTCCGAACGTAACGAATGACCATATATTTTGAAAGCCCAGAGCCTGGGAATACGCCTGTTGCTTCCAGAATCACAAAAATTCATTTTTGTAGGAGATATGATCGTTTAAAGCCGATCCTAATTTCCTTGGCAAAAATCGGAAAAGTTCAACGTACCCCCACCTGTTGAATTTTTCAAATTTCGACCGGACACGGATTTTTATGAAAACCAGGATCCTGACTCAGAAACTTAACGGCGATGTCAGGGGTGCAAGTCATTTTCTGTTTATGAAAGCTTCGTTTCGGAGCAATTCGCGAAAACTCCTAAAATACGCCATTTTTAAAGTAAAAGCCTCTGCAAACCGTACTCTGCGTCGAACGTAACAAATGACCATATATTTTGAAAGACCAGTGCCTGAGAACACGCCCGTAGCTTCAGAATGCAAAGTGCATTTTGTAGGAGATATGATCGTTTAAAGCCGATCCTAATTTCGTAGCTTAAAATCGGAAAAGTTCAACGTACCCCACCTGTTGCATTTTCAAATTTCGACCGGACACGGATTTTTATGAAAACCAGGATCCTGACTCGAAATTTAACGGCGATTTCAGTGGTGCAAGTCATTTTCTGTTTATGGCTTCGTTTCGTACGGTCGCGAAAACTCTAAAATACGCCATTTAAAGTAAAAGCCTCTACAAACCGTACTCTGCGTCAGACATGCTGAAACAACCATATAATAGCCCCCAAGCAGAAACCTAGAAATTACACCTATTGCTTTGAAGTGCAAAAATTCGCATTTTGTAGGAGATATGATCGTTTAAAAAGCCGATCCTAATTTTCGCCCGGCAAAATCGGAAAAGTTCAATGCCCCCACCTGTTGAATTTTCAATTTCGACCGGACACGGATTTTTATGAAAACCAGGATCCTGACTCGAAATTTAACGGCGATTTCAGTGGTGCAAGTCATTTTCTGTTTATGGCTTCGTTTCCGGGCAATTCGCGAGAAAACTCCTAAAATACTGCCATTTTAAAAAGTAAAGCCTCTGCAAGCCGTACTCTGCGTCCAACGTAACAAATGACCATATATTTTGAAAGACCAGTGCCTGGGAACACGCCGTAGCTTCAGAATGCAAGAAATTCGCATTTTGTAGGAATATGATCGTTTTAAAGCCGATCTAATTTCGCCAGCAAAATCGGAAAAGTTCAGCATGCCCCACCTGTTGAATTTTTCAAATTTCGACCAGACACGGATTTTTGAAAACCAGGATCCTGACTCGAGGGGTGCGGCGATTTCAGTGGTGCAAGTCATTTTTTCTGTTTATGCCTTCGGTTTCGTGAAATTCGCGAAAACTCCAAAAATACGCCATTTTTAAAAGTAAGCATCTGCAAACCGTACTCTGCGTCGAATTTAACAAATGACCATATATTTTTAAAAACCCCAGAGCCTGGGGAACACGCCTGTTGCTTCGAATGCAAAAGAAGTTCGCATTTTATGGAGATATGATCGTTTAAAAGCCGATCCTAATTTCCTTGGCAAAATCAGGAAAAGTTCAACGTGCCATTGAATTTTTCAAATTTCGACCGGACGCACGGATTTTATGAAAACCAGGATCTGACTCGAAATTTAACGGCGATTTCAGTGGTGCAAGTCATTTTTTCTGTTTATGGCTTCGTTTCGTACAATTCGCGAAAACTCCTAAAATACGCCATTTTAAAGTAAAAGCCTCTGCAAACCGTACTCGTCGAACGTAACAAATGACCATATATTATGAAAGCCAGAGCCTGGGAACTTACGCCCGTAGCCCAGAATGCAAAAATTCGCATTTTTGTAGGAGATATGATCGTTTTAAAGCCGATCCTAATTTCCTTGGCAGTCGCCAATTTTAATTGGCCTAAAATACGCGCCAATTTTAAAGTAAAGCGCTCAAACCGTACTCTGCGTCGGGTTAACAAATGACCATATATTTTGAAAGCCCAGAGCCTGGGAACACGCCTGTTGCTTCAGAATTCAAAATTCGCATTTTGTAGGAGATATGATCGTTTAAGCCGATCCTAATTTCATGGCAAAATCGGAAATGTTCAACGTATCCCCCACCTGTTGAATTTCTAGTTCGCCAGGCACGAATTTCTAAAGCAAGATCTAGCTCAAAATTGCTGCAATTTCAATGGTACAAATCATTTTTCTGTTTATGGCTTCGTTTTTCATTAATTCGAAAACTCTAAAATACGCCGTTTTTGAAGTAAAGAAGCCTCTTTTAAACCGTATCGGCGTCAGAACGTAACAAATGATATATTTTGAAAACCCAGAGCCTGGGGAACACGCCCGTAGCATCAGATAAAAAATTCGCATTTTGTAGGAGATATGATCGTTTAAAGCCGATTTTAATTTCCTGGCAAAATCGGAAAAATTCAACGTACCCCACCTGTTGAATTTTCAAATTTCGACCGGACACGGATTTTATGAAAACCAGGATCTGACTCGAATTAACGGCGATTTCAGTGGTTTCAAGTCATTTTTCTGTTTATGGCTTCGTTTTCGTGCAATTCGCGAAAACTCCCAAAAAACGCCATTTTAAAGTAAAGCCTCTGCAAACCGTCTCTGCGTCCCATTTAAAAAATGACCATATATTTTAAAAACCCAGAGCCTGGGGAAAACGCCGTTGCTTGAATGCAAAAAATTTGCATTTTTAGGAGAAAATGATCGTTTAAAGCCGATCCTAATTTCCTTGGGAAAATCGGAAAAGTTCAACTCCCCATGTTGAATTTTCCCAAAATTTTGAGGACACTTTCTGAAAACCAGGATCCTGACTCGAAATTTAACGGCGATTTCAGTGGTGCAAAGTCATTTTTTCTGTTTATGGCTCCGGTTTCGTGCAATTCGCGAAAACTCCTAAAATACGCCATTTTTAAAGTAAAAGCCTCTGCAAACCGTACTCTTCGTCAGAACGTAACAAATGACCATATATTTTGAAAGCCCAGAGCCTGGGGAACACGCCCGTAGCATCAGAATGCAAAAATTCGCATTTTTGGAATATGATCGTTTAAACCGATTTTAATTTCCTTGGCAAAATCGGAAAAGTTCCAACATTACCCCACCTATTTGTATTTTCACTCAAATTTCGACCGGACACGGATTTTATGAAAACCAGGATCCTGACTCAAGAAATTTAACAGCGATTCAGTGGTGCAAGTCATTTTTCTGTTTATGGCTTCGTTTTCGTGCAATTCGCGAAAACTCCTAAAATACGCCATTTTAAAGTAAAAGCCTCTGCAAACCGTACTCTACTCCGAACGTAACAAATGACCATATATTTTGAAAGCCAGAGCCTGGGGAACACGCCCGTAACTAGAATGCAAAAAATTCTTTTTATGGAGATATGATCGTTTAAAGCCGTCCTAATTTCCTTGGCAAAATCGGAAAAGTTCAACATGTCCCCACCTGTTAAATTTTTCAAATTTCGATGGACACAGATTTTATGAAAACCAGGATCCTGACTCGAATTTAACGGCATTCAGTGATGCAAGTCATTTTTCTGTTTATGGCTTCGTTTTCGTGCAATTCGCGAAAACTCTAAAATACGCCATTTTTAAAAGTAAAAGCCTCTGCAAACCGTACTCTGCGTCCAGGCACAACAAATGTCATATATTTTAAAAGCCCAGAGCCTGGAACCGCCCATCTTCAGAATGCAAAAATTCGCATTTTTGTGGGAATATGATCGTTTAAAGCCGATCCTGTTTCATAGCAAAATCAGAAGTTCAACGTACCCACCTGTTAGATTTTCAGAATTTCGACCGGACACGGATTTTTATGAAAACCAGGATCCTGACTCGAAATTTGCTGGCGATTTCAGTGGTGCAAGTCATTTTTCTGTTTTATGGCTACGTTTTCGTGCAATTCGCGAGAAACTCCTAAAATACCGCCATTTTAAAGTAGAGCCTCTGCAAACCGTACTCCGCGTCGAACGTAACAAATGACAATATATTTTGAAAGCCCAGAGCCTGGGAACGCCCGTAGCTTCAGGGTAAAATTCGCATTTTGTAGGAGATATGATCGTTTAAAGCCGATCCTAATTTTCTTGGCAAAATCGGAAGGATTCAACGTACCCCCACCAGTTGATTTTCAAATTTCGACCAGTTACAGTTTTAATGAAAACCAGGATCTGACTCGAAATTTAACGGCGATTTCAGTGGTGCAAGTCATTTTCTGTTTATTTCTTCGTTTTCGTGCAATTCGCGAAAACTCCTAAAATCGCAATTTTTAAAGTAAAAGCCTCTGCAAACCGTACTCTGCGTCCGGGCATAACAAATGACCATATATTTGGCCAGAGCCTGGGAACACGCCCGTAACTTCAGTCACAAGAATTCGCATTTTTGTAGGGAGATAAGATCGTTTAAAGCCGATCCTAATTTCCTTGGCAAAATCGGAAAAGTTCAACGTATCCCCACCTGTTGAATTTTCAAATTTCGACTTCGGACACGGATTTTTATGAAAACCAGGATCCTGACTCGAAATTTAACAGCGATTCCAGTAGTGCAAGTCATTTTCTGTTTATAGCTTCGTTTTCGTACAATTCGCGAAACTCTAAAATACGCCATTTTAAGTAAAAGCCTCTACCGAAGCCGTACTCTGCGTCGAACGCTAACAAATGACCATATATTTTGAAAGCCCAGAGCCTGGGAACGCCCGTAACTTCAGAATGCAAAAATTCGCTTTTGTAGAATATGATCGTTAAAGCCGATCCTAATTTCCTTGGCAAAATCAGGAAAAGTTCAGCATGCCCCCACCTGTTGAATTTTTCAAATTTCGACCGGACACGGATTTTTATGAAAACCAGGATCCTGACTCGAGAATTTAACAAGTCATTTTCTGTTTATGGCTTCGTTTTCGTGCAATTCGCGAAAACTCCTAAAATACGCCATTTTAAAGTAAAGCCTCTGCAAACCGTACTCTGCGTCCGAACGTAACAAATGTCCATATATTTTAAAGCCCAGAGCGCAGAACACGCTCGTAGCTTCAGAATGCAAAATTCGCATTTTTGTAGGAGATATGATCGTTTAAAGCCGATCTAATTTCCTTGTAAAATCGGAAAAGTTCAACGTACCCCCCACCTGTTGAATGTTTCAAATTTCGACCGGACACGGATTTGCTTTATGAAAACCAGGATCCTGACTCGAAATTTAACGGCGATTTCAGTGGTGCAAGTCATTTTTCTGTTTATGGCGTCGTATTCGTGCAATTCGCGAAAACTCCTAAAATACGCCATTTTTAAAGTAAAGCCTCTACCAAACCATACTCTGCGTCGAACGTAACAAATGACCATATATTTTGAAAGCCCAGAGCCTGGGGAACACGCCCGTAGCTTCAGAATGCAAAAATTCGCATTTTTGCAGGAGATATGATCGTTTAAAGCCGATCCTAATTTCCTTGGCAAAAATCGGAAAAGTTAAACGGACCCCCACCTGTTGAATTTTCCAATTTCGACCGGACACGGATTTTTATGAAAACCAGGATCTGACTCGAAATTTAACGGCGATTTCAGTGGTGCAAGTCATTTTCTGTTTATGGCTTCGTTTTCATTTTGGTGCGAAACTCCTAAAATACGCCATTTTTTAAAGTAAAAGCCTCTGCAAACCGTACTCGGCGTCAGAACCTTAACAAATGACCATATATTTTGAAAGCCCAGGCCTGGGAACACGCCCGTAGCATCAGAATGCAAAATTCGCATTTTGTAGGAGATATGATCGTTTAAACCGATTTTAATTTCCTTGGCAAAATCGGAAAAGTTCAACGTGCCCCCCACCTGTTGAATTTTCAAATTTCGACCGGACACGGATTTTTATGAAAACCAGGATCTGACTCGGGAATTAACGGCATTTCAGTGGTGCAAGTCATTTTTCTGTTTATGCAGCCGTTTCCGTGCAATTCGAAAACTCTAAAATACGCCATTTTTAAAGTAAAAGCCTCTGCAAACCGTACTCTGCATGCGAACGTAACAAATGACCATATATTTTGAAAGCCCAGAGCCTGGGAACACGCCCGTAGCTTCAGAATGCAAATTCCTTTTTTTGTAGGAGAGATATGATCGTTTAAAAAAAGCCGATCCTAATTTCCTTGGCAAAATCGGAAAAGTTCAACGTATCCCCACCTGTTAAATTTTTCAAATTTCGACCCGGACACGGATTTTATGAAAACCAGGATCTGACTCGAAATTTAACGGCATTTCAGTGATGCAGTCATTTTTCTGTTTATGGCTTCGTTTTCGTGCAATTCGCGAAAACTCCTAAAATACGCCATTTTTAAAGTAAAGCCTCTACCGACCGTACTCTGCGTCCCGAACGCAACAAATGTCCAAATATTTTAAAAAGCCCAGGCCTGAGAACACGCCCGTAGCTTCAGAATGCAAAAATTCGCATTTTGTAGGAGGAATATGATCGTTTAAAGCCGATCCTAATTTCCTTAGCAAAATCGGAAAAGTTCAACGTACCCCCACCTGTTGAATTTTCAAATTCGATCGGACACAGATTTTATGAAAACCAGGATCCTGACTCGGAGTTTAACGGCATTCAGTGGTGCAAGTCATTTTCTGTTTATGGCTTCGTTTTTCGTGCAATTCGCGAAAACTCTAAAATCGCCATTTTAAAGTAAAAGCCTCTACCGACCGTACTCTGCGCGTCAAACGTAACAAATGACCATATATTTTTGAAAGCCCAGAGCCTGGGAACACGCCCGTAGCTGGAATGCAAAATTCGCTTTTTTGTAGGAGATATGATCGTTTCAAAGCCGATCCCTAATTTCCTTGGCAAAATCAGAAAAGTTCAGCATGCCCCACCTGTTGAATTTTTCAAATTTCGACGGACACGGATTGTTATGAAAACCAGGATCCTGACTCAGGAATTTAACGGCGATTTCAGTGGTGCAAGTCATTTTTCTGTTTATGGCTTCGTTTTTCGTGCAATTCGCGAAAACTCCTAAAATACACGCCATTTTTAAAGTAAGGCCTCTGCAAACCGTACTCGGCGTCCGAACGTAACAAATGACAATATATTTTGAAAGCCCAGAGCCTGGAGAACACGCCCGTAGCTTCAGAATGCAAAATTCGCATTTTTGTAGGAGATATGATCGTTTAAAGCCGATCCTAATTTTCTTGGCAAAATCGGAAAGTTCAGCGTACCCCCCCACCAGTTGAATTTTTCAGAATTTCGACCGGACACGGATTTTAGGTAAAACCCAGGATCCTGACTCGAGAATTTGCTGGCGATTTCAGTGGTGAAGTCATTTTTCTGTTTATTTCTTCGTTTTTTTCGTGCAATTCGCAGAAACTCCTAAAATACGCAATTTTCAAAGTAAACTCACTGCAAACCGTACTCTACTGCGTCGAACGTAACAAATGACCATATATTTTGAAAGCCCAGAGCCTGGGGAACACGCCCGTAGCTTCAGAATGCAAAAATTCGCATTTTGTAGGAGTAGATCGTTAAAGCCGATCCTAATTTCCTTGGCAAAATCGGAAAAGTTCAACGTACCCCCACCTGTTGAATTTTCAAATTTCGACCAGACACGGATTTTACTATGAAAACCAGGATCCTGACTCGAGAATTTAACGGCGATTTCCAGTGGTGCAAGTCATTTTTCTGTTTATGGCTTCGTTTTCCTGCAATTTGCGAAAACTCCTAAAATACGCCATTTTTAAAGTAAAAGCCTCTACAAACCGTACTCTGCGTCAGAACGTAACAAATGACCATATATTTTGAAAGCCCAGAGCCTGGGAACACGCCCGTAGCTTTCCAGAATGCAAAAATTCGCTTTTTGTAGGAGATATGATCGTTTAAAGCCGATCCTAATTTCCTTGGCAAAATCAGAAAAGTTCAACGTACCCCCACCTGTTGCATTTTCCAAATTTCGACCGGACACGGATTTTTATGAAACCAGGATCCTGACTCGAAATTTAACGGTGATTTCAGTGGTGCAAGTCATTTTTTTCTGTTTATGGCTTCGTTTTCGTGCAATTCGCGAAAACTCTAAAATACGCCATTTTTAAAGTAAAGCCTCTGCAAACCGTACTCTGCGTCAGACGTAACAAATGTCATATATTTTAAGAAGCCCAGAGCCTGGGGGTAGCGCTCGGAGCTTGCAGAATGCAAAAATTCGCATTTTTGTAGGAGATATGATCGTTTAAAGCCGATCCTAATTTCCTTGCTTAAGAAATCGGAAAAGTTCAACGTACCCCTGTTGAATTTTCAGAATTTTGACGGACACGGGCCTATGAAACCAGGATCCTGACTCAGGAATTTAGCAGCGATTTCAGTGGTGCAAGTCATTTTTTCTGTTTATGGCTTCGTTTTCGTGCAATTCGCGAAAACTCTATAATACATACCATTTTAAAGTAAAGCCTCTGCAAACCGTTCTCTGCGTCAGGTTTAACAAATGACCATATATTTTGAAAGCCCCAGAGCCTTGGTGGGGACACGCTGTTGCTAGAGATGCAAAAATTCGCATGTTGTAGGAGATATGATCGATTTTAAAGCCGATCCTATTAATTTCCTTAGCAAAATCGGAAAAGTTCAACGTACCCCCACCTGTTGAATTTTCAAATTTCGGTGGACACAGTTGTTATGAAAACCGGGATCTGAGCTCGAAATTTGGCGATTTCAGTAGTGCAAATCATTTTCTGTTTAGTAAGCTACGTTTTTGATACGGTGTGAAAACTCCTAAAATACGCCATTTTAAAGTAAAAGCCTCTGCAAGCCGTACTCTGCGTCCGAACGTAATAAATGACCATATATTTTTGACAGCCCAGAGCCGCAGAACGTTCGTAGCAGAATGCAAAAATTCGCATTTTTGTAGGAGACCTTATGATCGTTTAAGCCGATCCTAATTTCCTTAACTTAAAATCGGAAAAGAAGTTCAGCAATACCCCACCTGTTGAATTTTTCAAATTTCGACCGGACGCACAGTTTTATGAAAACCAGGATCCTGACTCGAGAATTTAACGGCATTCAGTGGTGCAAGTCATTTTTCTGTTTATGGCTTCGTTTTCGTGCAATTCCATGAAAACTCTAAATCCCCGCCATTTTAAAGTAAAAGCCTCTGACCGTACTCCTCCGTCCGAACGCAACAAATGACCACCTATATTTTGAAAGCCCAGAGCCTTGGGAACCTCCGTAGCTTCAGAATGCAAAAATTCGCATTTTGTAGGAGATATGATCGTTTAAATCGATCCTAATTTCGCTTGGCAAAATCGGAAAGAGTTCAACGTACCGTTGAATTTTTTCAAATTTCGACCGGACACGGATTTTTATGAGAAACCAGGATCCTGACTCGAAATTGCAGCGATTTCAATGGTGCAAGTCATTTTCTGTTTATGGCTTCGTTTTCATTGCAATTCGCGAAAACTCTAAAACCGCCATTTTAAAGTAAAAAGCCTCTGGAAACCGTTCTCTGCGTCCAGAATTTAACAAATGACCATGTATTTTGAAAGCCCAGAGCCTTGGGAACACGCCTGTATCTTCAGAGTTCAAAAATTCGCATTTTTGTAGAATATGATCGTTTAAAGCCGATCCTAATTTCCTTGGCAAAATCGGAAAAGTTCAACGTACCACCTGTTAGATTTTCAAATTTCGACCAGACACGGATTTTATGAAAACCAGGATCCTGACTCGAAATTTAACAGCGATTTCAGTGGTGCAAGTCATTTTCTGTTTATGCTTCGTTTTCGTGCAATTCACGAAAACTCTAAAATACGCCATTTTAAAGTAAAGCCTCTGCAAACCGTACTCTGCGTCCGAACGTAACAAATGACCATATATTTTGAAAGCCCAGAGCCTGGGAACGCCCCGTAACTTCAGAATGCAAAAATTCGCATTTTGTAGGAATATGATCGTTTTAAAGCCGATCCTAATTTTCTTGGCAAAATCGGAAAAGTTCAACGTACCCCCAGCTGTTGAATTTTGAAATTTCGGCCGGACACGGATTTTAATGAAAACCAGGATCCTGACTCGGAAATTTAACGGCGATTTCAGTAATTGCAAGTCATTTTTCTGTTTATGGCTTCGTTTTCGTGCAATTCGCGAAAACTCTAAAATACGCCATTTTAAAGTAAAAGCCTCTGGAAACCGTACTCTGCGTCAGGAATTTAACAAATGACCATATATTTTGAAAGCCGACCTAGGGAACACGCCTGTTATTCAGAATTCAAAATTCGCACATTTTTGTAGGAGATATGATCGTTTAAATGATCCTAATTTCCTTGGCAAAATCGGAAAGTTCAACGTACCCCACCTGTTGAATTTTCAATTTCGACCGGACACGGTTTTATGAAAACCAGGATCCTGACTCGAAATTTAACGGCGATTTCAGTGGTGCAAGTCATTTTTTCATTTATGGCTTCGTTTTTCATTTTGATTCGAAAACTCCTAAAATCGCCATTTTAAAGTAAAAGCCTCTGCAAACCGTACTCTGCGTCGAATTTAACAAATGACCATATATTTTCGAAGCCAGAGCCTGGGGACACGCCTGTTGCTTCAGAATGCAAAAATTCGCATATTTGTACAGGAGATATGATCGTTTATCCGATCTAGTTTCGCGCCCGCTAAAATCGGAAAAGTTCAACGTACCCCCCACCTGTTGAATTTTTCAAATTTCGACCGACACGGATTTTTATGAAGACCAGGATCCTGACTCGAAATTTAACGGCCAACACAGTGCTGCAAGTCTCATTTCTGTTTATGGCTTCGTTTTCGTGCAATTCGCGAAAACTCCTAAAATCACCCGCCATTTTTAAAATACAAAAGCCTCTGCAAACCGTACTCTGCGTCCGAACGTAAACAAATGACCATATATTTTGAAAGCCAGAGCCTGGGAACACGCCCGTAAGCTTCAGAATGCAAGAATTCGCATTTTGTAGGAGATATGATCGTTTAATGCCGATCCTAATTTCCTTGGCAAAATCAGAAGAAGTTCAAGCATGCCCGTTGAATTTTCAAATTTCGACCAGACACGGATTTTATGAAAGCCAGGATCACGACGCCGAATTTAACGGCGTTTCAGTGAACACAAGTCATTTTTCTGTTATGGCTTCGTTTCCATTGCCAATTCATAAACTCACAAATACGCCATTTTTAAAAGTAAAAGCCTCTACCGACGTACTCTGCGTCCGGGTAACAAATGACCATATGTTTGAAAACCCAGAGCCTGGGAACACGCCTGTTGCTTCGAATGCAAAATTCGCATTTTTGTAGGAGATATGATCGTTTTAAAGCCGATCCTAATTTATGCTTAAAATCTAAAAAGTTCAACGTACACACATTGAATTTTTCAGAATTTCGACGGACACAGTTTTATGAAAACCAGGATCCTGACTCGGAATTTAACGGCGATTCAGTGGTTTACGATCATTTTTTCTGTTTATGGCTTCGTTTTCCCGTGCAATTCGCGAAAACTCTAAAATACGCCATTTTTAAGTAAAAGCCTCTGCAAACCGTACTCACGTCCGGAATTAACAAATGACCATATATTTTAAGCCCCAGAGCCTGGGGACACGCCTGTTGCTTCAGAATGCAAAATTCGCATATTTGTAGGAGATATGATCGTTTTAAAGCCGATCCTAATTTCCTTGGCAAAATCGGAAAAGTTTCAACGTACCCCCACCTGTTAGATTTTCAAATTTCGATGAACACGGATTTTATGAAAACCAGGATCCTGACTCGAAATTTAACAGCGATTTCAGTGGTGCAAGTCATTTTTTCTGTTTATGGCTTCGTTTTTCGATGCAATTCGCGAAAACTCCTAAAATACGCCATTTTAAAGTAAAGCCTCTGAAACCGTACTCGGCGTCGAACGTAACAAATGACAATATATTTTGAAAGCCCAGAGCCTACCAGGGAACACGCCCAGCGGCACAGAGTGCAAAATTCGCATTTTTGTAGGAGGTATGATCCGAAAGTTCAACGTACCCCAGCTGTTGAATTTTGAAATTTCAGCGGACACGGATTTTTAATGAAAACCAGGATCCTGACTCGAGAATTTAACGGCGATTTCAGTGGTGCAAGTCATTTTTCTGTTTATGGCTTCGTTTTCGTGCAATTCGCGAAAACTCCTAAAATACGCCATTTTTAAAGTAAAAGCCTCTGGAAACCGTACTCTGCGTCAAATTTAACAAATGACCAATATATTTTGAAAGCCCAGAGCCTGGGGGAACACGCCTGTTGCTTCCAGAATTCAAAATTCGCATTTTGTAGGAAATATGATCGTTAAAGCCGATCCTAATTTCCTTAGCAAATCGGAAAAGTTCAACGTACCCCCACCTGTTAGATTTTTCAGAATTTCGACCGGACACAGTTTTATGAAAACCAGGATCTGACTCAAGGAAATTTAACGGCGATTTCAGTGGTGCAAATCATTTTTTCTGTTTATGGCTTCGTTTTCGTGCAATTCGCGAAAACTCCTAAAAATACACCATTTTTAAAGTAAATATCTGCAAAACCGTACTCGGCGTCGAACGTAACAAATGACAATATATTTTGAAAGCCCAGAGCCTGGGAACGCCCAGCTTCAGAGTGCAAGGTCGCATTTTTGTAGAGGTTATGATCCGTTTAAAGCCGATCCTAATTTTTTCTTGGCAAAATCGGAAAAGTTTAACGTACCCCACCTGTTGGGTACGCAAATTTCGACTTCGGACACGGATTTTAATGAAGAGCAGGATCTGACTCGAAATTTAACGGCGATTTCGGTGGTGCAAATGGCATTTCTGTTTATGGCTTCGTTTTCGTGCAATTCGCGAAAACTCCTAAAATACGCCATTTTAAAAGTAAAAGCCTCTGCAAACCGTACTCTGCGTCCGAACGTAACAAATGTCCATATATTTTGAAAGCCCAGAGCCTGGGAACACGCCCGTATGCTTCAGAATGCAAAAATTCGCATTTTGTAGGAATATGATCGTTTAAAGCCGATCCTAATTTCCTTGGCAAAATCGGAAAATTCAGCATTACCCCCACCTGTTGAATTTTTAGATTTCGACCAGACTGGATTTTAGAAACCAGGATCCTGACGAAATTTAACGGCGATTTAAGTGGTGCAAGTCATTTTTCTGTTTATGGCTTCGTTTTCGTGCAATTCATGAAAACTCTAAAATCACGCCATTTTTTTAAAGTAAAAGCCTCTGCAAACCGTACTCGGCGTCAGACGTAACAAATGACCATATATTTTGAAAGCCCAGAGCCATAGAACGCGCCCGTAGCATCAGAATGCAAAAATTCGCATTTTGTAGATATGATCGTTTTAAAGCCGATTTTAATTTCCTTAGCCCAAAATCGGAAAAGTTCAACGTACCCCACCTGTTGAATTTTCAAATTTCGACCGGACACGGATTTTTATGAAAACCAGGATCTGACTCGAAATTTAACGGCATTTCAGTCGGTGCAAGTCATTTTTCTGTTTATGGCTTCGTTTCGTGCAATTCGCGAAAACTCTAAAATACGCAATTTTTAAAGTAAAAGCCTCTGCAAACCGTACTCTGCGTCCAGATAACAACAAATGACCATATATTTTGAAAGCCCAGAGCCTGGGGAACACGCCTTAGCATCAGAATGCAAATTCGCTTTTGTAGAAGATATGATCGTTTAAAAGCCGATCCTAATTTCATGGCAAAATCGGAAAAGTTCAACGTACCCCACCTGTTGAATTTTTCCAAATTTCGACCGGACACGGATTTTATGAAACCAGTATCCTGACAAAAATTTAACGGCGATTCAGTGGTGCAAGTCATTTTTCTGTTTTATGGCTTCGTTTTCGTACAATTCGCAAAACTCCTTAAATACGCCATTTTTAAAGTAAAGCCTCTGGAAACCGTACTCTGCGTCCGAATTTAACAAATGACATATGTTTGAAAGCCCAGAGCCTGGGGAACACGCCTGTTGCTTCAGGGTCAAAAATTCGCATTTTTGTGGAGATATGATCGTTTAAAGCCGATCCTAATTTCCTTCAGCAAAATCGGAAAGGATTCAACATTACCCGTTGAATTTTTCAAATTCGACAGACACGGATTTTATGAAAACCAGGATCTGACTGAAATTTAACGGCGATTTCAGTGGTGCAAGTCATTTTTTCTGTTTATGAAAACTGCGATTTTCGTGCAATTCGCGAAAACTCCTAAAATCACATAATTTTTAAAGTAAAAGCCTCTGCAAACCGTACTCTGCGTCCGAACGTAACAAATGACCATATATTTTTACGAGGCCAGAGCCTTGGGAACACGCCCGTAGCTTAAGAATGCAAAAATTCGCATTTTGTAGGAGAGATATGATCGTTTAAGTTGATCCTAATTTCCTTGGCAAAATCGGAAAGGATTCAACGTACCCCACCTGTTGAATTTTTCAAATTTCGACCGGACACAGATTTTATGAAAACCAGGATCCTGACTCGAAATTTAACGGCGATTTCAGTGGTGCAAGTCATTTTCTGTTTATGGCTTCGTTTTCCTTGCAATTCGCAAAACTCCTAAATCTACAAATCCACCAAATACATAGCTCCTACAAAAATGCAATTTTGCATTCTGAAACTACGGGCGTGTTCCTCAGGCTCTGGGCTTTCAAATATACGGTCTTTTGTTCGTTCGGGCATACGGTTTCAAGTTTTTATTTTAAAAATGGCTTTTTAAGAGTTTCGCGATTACAAAAGCCATAACAAAAAAATGACACCACTAAATGCCTTTAAAACGAGTCAGGATCTGGTTTCCAAAATCCGTGTCCGGTCGAAATTTAAAAAATTCAACAATACTTAACTTTTCGATTTTCCCAAAGAAATTAGGATCGCTTACGATCTATCTCCTAAAAATGCAAATTTTTGCATTCTGAACTCACCGTGTTCGGCTTTCAAAATAAAGATCATTTGTTACGTTGGGACATAATACTTTGAGGCTTTACTTAAAAATGGCGTTTTTTGGAAGTTTTTTTGACGCAGGATAACAGAAAAATGACTTGCACCACTAAAATGCCGTTAAATTTAGTCGGATCTGGTTTCTGAAATCCGTGTCGTTCAAGGAAAATTCGGGAAAAGTAACTTTCCGTTTTTCCAGAAAAGGTCGGCTTAACGTCATATCCCCTAAAAATGCGAATTTGCATTCTGAAGCCGGGCGTTTTCCCCAGGCTCGGGTTTTCAAATATGTCATTTGTTGCGTTCGACATACTTTTGAAGAGCTTACTTTAAATGGCTTATTTAGGAGTTTTGCGATTGGTGAAAACGAAAATAAACGAAAATGACTTGCACCACTAATCCCCGTTAACAGTCGATATCTGGTTTTCTAACCCGTGTCGTCGAAAAAAAAAAAGAACGGTGGGGTGCGTTGAACCGGTTTTGCCTAAAATTGGGATCGGCTTTAAACGATTCTCTACAAAAATTTCATTCAAAACTCAGGCGTTTCGGCTTTGCTTTCAAAATTATGGTCATTTGTTCTTCGGCCAAGGCAACTTTTCAAAAAAGATTTTGGGTTTTCGCGATTTGGGAAGCCCAAAAAGAAAAAAAAATTCCTTTAAGCCTTAGGTCGGGGTTGGCAAAAAAACGTGTCCCGTTAAAAAATTTGGGAGTCGGCCCCCTTTGCCAAAAAAATCGGCCCGTCTATTCCCCAAAAATGCGAATTTTTTCTGAAACCGGGGCCCATCTGGGCTTTCAAATATTTCATTTGTACGTTCGGACCAGTCGATTTTAACTTTACTTAAAAATGGCGTATTAGGAGTTTTCATGGTAGGCAAGCCATAAACGAAAAATGACTTCCCTAAATCTTATTTGAAATCAGGGGGTTTTTGGTTTTCAAAATCCGTCGTCCTCGAAATTTAAAATCACAGGTGAGTTGTTGACTTTCAGAAAAATAGTCGGCTTTAACCGATCATATCTCCTACAAAAATGCAAATTTGCATTCTGGCTGACGTGTTCACAGGCTCTGGCCAAAAATTTGGCATTGGGACTTTGACGGATCGGTTTCAGGACGCTTAAAATCTTTGAGTTTTCGGCTGAAAGAATCCCTAAACAGAAAAATGACCCCTGAATGCCGTTAGAATTTTGAGTCGGATTTTTCAAAATCCTGGTCGAAATTGAATTCCAGGTGAAATTTTCCAGAAACAGGATCGACTCGATCTATCTCTACAAAAATGCGGAAGCTTCTAACTACGGGCGTGTTCAGGCTCTGGCTTTAATATATGGTCATTTGTTACGTTAGACGCGAGTACGTTTCAACTTGCTTAAAAATGGCGTATTTAGGAATTTTCGCAATTCAAAGCAAGCCATAAAGAAAAATGACTTGCACCACTGAAATCGCCGTTAAATTTCAGTCGGGGTCTGTTTCATAAAATCGTGTCGGGCGAAATTGAAAAATTTTAACAGGTGACGTTTAACTTTCCCATTTTTCCAGGGAAAATTTGGATCGGCCAAAAAGATCATATCTCACAAAATGAATTTTCAATTTTACCAATTCTGAATCGTAAATAAATAGGCAAGGCAATGGTAAAATTCCAAACTAAATGAATAGAGGCTTGCAGGGATCACGTGGATGGCATTTTTTCATTATTCGGATAATTTTCTTTTGCAATTTAAATGTCTGAGCACTAAGGAATGAGCTTCTTCAGAATATTATGCCATAGCTCAGGCGGGAATGTACATTTGCAAATTATATATTATAGATGGGATGATGCTAAATTAAGCGGCCCACGACATAGCCACGTGATGATATCATTAGTATGTACCAAGGGACTGCCGCCTTCGTCTCCACGTATTTGGACACTGCTCCAAGCTCCGGCGCTACCTGGACCGGCTCAATACCCTTATAATCACTTTATAATTTTGTTTTCTTCATGAGTTCAACGAAAAATATTTTGCAGGCTTGTCACACATTGAAGGGCGACAAACTGTCTTCGAATTGAGGCATGTATAAAGAAAAAAATTACGTAAATAAGATAGAGTATAAATTATTAATATTTGTAAAGGATAATCTCAAGCATACATTTTTTTGGTCGCCGTTTCCGTCTGCTTATTTCTAGCGCTAACTTTTTTCTCAATCGATACTAAAATATCGATATTTATTATTGATATCGATATTTCTTTTTGAAGAAATCGAAACTGGCTATGGACGTGACAGGGACGTGATACTGACACTGCTCTTCCAATGGTGTTTGCATATTTTTTTGTTTTTTCTTTTCATGGTATTATAAATTTGGGAAGTTTTTATGCGCTTATAGTACCACGGAAATAATAACATCAGTTTAATTCCTTTTTGTTATGTGTCTGTTGGTTGTGCTATAGTGTCTCCCTTTCCCCTAGAATGGGGTGTTACTTTCATAAAGCAAGATTTGACAGCCGCAAGGCAGATAATTCTGAAAAGAAAGAATATTCATGGTTTGTTTTAGTTATAATGTACATTTGAATTATAATATATGGCAACAGGTAAATTAAAGTGTTTGTATCTATGTAGGGACAAACGAGGCAAAGTTAACAGTTCTGATTACCTAGTTCAAGATATAGTTGATAGCGAAGTTTTTAGATTACCAGGATCTGTGAATGGGCAGCAGTTTATTATACAAAACTGCAAAAATTCTACATTTTATATTTTGGACCATATGAATGCTGTGGTAATTGATGATTGCCTTGATTGTAAAATTGTATTGGGAGCTGTTAAAGGAAGGTATTCAAGTATGATTTTTCATTGCTGATAAAGTGCTTTCACCTTAAGCTTAACATACAAAATCGTGTTCATGCATGTTTTGGTTTATTTATGATACGTAATAATATCGAAAAAAAATTGTTGCGACTGTGAATGCTCATGAATGAAACTGCTTTTACATTTTCTTTGTATTATCCCTTATGTGTTTTTCATTCATTATGACTGAAATTATCCTTTAATTCAGAGTACTCAAAAAATGCATGAAGTAATATGTGAACGACCATTGCCTTTTGGTGAGTCAGAGTATGGTGTAAGTGCAGAATCGTGTTATTTCTCTTTGTTATAATTTTGCAAAGTAATGCATGGCATTTTTTGGTGCTTTTTATTTTAAACTTAACTTCAATAGCACAACATATTGGTTCTTTTATTTTTTCAGACAAATTAAGGGTTATTGGTCTTGTAAGTGTTAATGATAATGAAAATAAGATGGTATTTATTTTTAGGTGGCATTTATTTAAGAAGTAATGCTTTTTGAAACATTTTAGGCTTTCAAAGTCATAATGGAAATACTGATACATTTGTAAGTAGGTAGTGTTTGGTAATACAATTTTGAACAACATTTCTAATACATTTCTTATTTTTCAGAGGATTTTGTTTGTCCAATCTTGTTTTAAGATTGTAAAAAGCAAAAACACTCAATGTGATGATATTCCTATATTATTATCTTGTACTGAAGGATAATAGGCATATTGCCTGTTCTGGTTTCTTACTAGATATGGTGGCTAATCCTCTGATTTAACCGTATTAGTTATGGGCACACTACATCTCTTTAACTATTGGTTTATATCTCAACAGTGCCTTCAGTAGTCTCTTCTCCTTTCTGTTGATATGAATCATTGCTTTTGACACTCCCTTATCTGTTTACCTTGTTTACCTTGAGTCATTTGTTCTGTGATATCTTCAATTCTTTGCCAATCCATCAGAGTGACTCCTTCAAGGAGGGAAACTCATCTGTAGGTCTTCAGCCTGTGGCTATCCCTTTGTTTTCATTGTCCAAAATTCTAATCCAAACCGGTATTAGCTTGGATGTCACTTATTCTTAATTTTGTTTCTTGTGACATCTTTTCTGAAATGTTATTTGATTCTTCCATTTGTTGTGTTACATTATGAACATTCTTTTGCACGCACATCATTTTGATCAAATCACAATCAGGTGAGCGTCTGCACATGTAGTTACTATACAGTGAGCTAATATTTACCTCTGCCCCTATATCATTCATGTAATATAAAAAGTAAGTGTTTTTGGAAAGGCTGTTGTGGATGTAAATTCAAAATGCATCATCCTCTCTAGGCCTGCATCATTATATAATGTTCAATAAGAATTGTTTTGTTTGGCTTTTTCTTTTCATGCATTTTTTTTTTATTCCTTTGCTGCCCTGTTTCTTTATTATGTTTGGGTGGTCCACACATATTACATCTGACTTAAGATTCTAAATTGTGAAATCATAGTAACATTCAAGGCTTTGGGCTCCTTATTTTCTCATGTATTTTTGATATGCATGTATTATGCTCCACTCAGTCTTGTTTTGTGTGCATGTAGTGCCAGTATGAAACTGTATTTTGTTTTTTTGGTGATATACATTTAAAAAAGCTTGCTTCACAAAATAAGTATAATAGAAGTACTGCAGAAGGAAGGCAAGATGTACAAATTCAGATTGTTAATATTATTAATTGTCGAAGATTTGAATTTATTTACATTATGAATAAATCACATAGCATTGTAAAATACTTGTGCATACATGATGGAAAAATTAATTGTTAGATTGATTCAGATATGGAGGTAAATGCTTGTAAGAAGTGGAAGCCATTCATTTTGATGTGAGATGAGCATACTGCTATTAAAAGTTCTTTTTTTTATATTTATATGGTTCTTTACATTGCCATTATGGATAGTCAAATTTTTACATAGCTTCATTGCATTCTTCTGTGTGAAAATAATATGTAATTTGATTTCTTTAAATCATTATTTATAATTACCTTCTTTGGTGCTTCATTATTTTGGTTTTGAATTTTGTTTGTAGAAAATTTCTTTGAAGTTATTACAAACAAAATCCTCTTATCTTTGATGTTAAGAAATTTTATCTGTGAAGTGTGTAGTACATAACAGTATTAATGTTTGTGCTTCAATAAGTTTATGTATTTATTATAAATTGTTATTAAGGTTCAAGGTTATTAGACCATTTTTATCTCTTTAAATTTTCATACATAAATACTGATGTAAGCATGCTTCTCAGGTATCATTAAAATTATTTTGCCAGTTGTACTGTTTCAAACTGGAGAAATAAAAGACTAGTTATCTCTCTGAGTGTCTTTTCATTCTCATTGCACACTACACCCTTCCACATTTTTTTCCTTTATATTGCACAAGTAAGCTTTGCTGCACATCACATCAAGACACTGCAAATTGCAAAGTACTGACAGAGAAATAAAAAAATTATATTAATGCAATCTATATACTTCTTTACACTAAAAAAGGGGTTGTTTAAATATTTAATGGAATGTTTTTAAATATTGAAAGTACGTTATCACATTTGCATAAAATTAAACTAGAGACTCGCTAGCCTTCAATTGCAAAAAGAATCAGAGAAAGGTATTAATTGGGAATGTAAAAACTATTCACAAACACTAGTGAACTATTATGAAATATCTAGCTTAATAATTGTAATGAAAAGTAAAATTTACTTTCTTCTTTCTCAAAGAAAGTATGGTTTGAATCCAATAAAATAGTCAAGCCTCATCTTGGTGTGGTAGTCGGGCAAGAGAACTATAAAAAACCAAACCTCACGTTAGCGGATTATATCTGAAAATTGTAATTTTTATTGGCATTAACTTGAGTAATACTATGAATTAGGAAAGTAACTGTACTGTGCTGACTAAGAGATCAGTAGGAGTGAAGTATTAAGCATTACTTTTGTTTATTTTACAAACAAATACCATTACATCTTTCAGTAAAAGACGAGTCCCCGTACTGTCTTAATCATTCTGAACAATACAAGAACTTGCCAGAAGTATACTGATGTAAAAATTATTATCATTCTTGTTGTTGCTGATCCTAAACTTATTTAGGATACATTCTATATAATATGGTTTGTGGTAAAAAGGGAGAAACATGTTAAGTGGACTAAAGATAGCATTGTGAAAATGCTTTTAACAGAGGAATTAATCCTATTTCTTCTGCTAGATATTAAATTTTTTTCTGGTCTTATTTGTCACAAACTTAGTGCTTTAATTTTTATTCTGGATGGCTTCCATCAATAAATTCTAAGTTCTTTTGTATTCTGTATTTAATTCTGCAATAAACATTCAGCCTACATGCATCTGGTTTGCACATTGAAATAAATTGAAATTTCTCTTTAAATAGTAAGGATTGAATTTAAATTTTCTTAAGAAAGAAAATTTAACTTAATGTTCCAATTATCAAATTTAAGATTTGTGAATCATGACATAATGTAATAATTTTTAATTACTTCTTAAAATGTAAGTTTCTTCAAGTTTGTTTATTTTCTGTTCTGTTTAATGTCTGCTCATATACTGTTGCCATTAATGTTTTCACAATGTTTTTTAAATGTTTCTAATCTTAGTTTGAATTATGAAACTACTACTTTACTTCTAAACTAAACTATACTTTCGCAAACTTCTAAAGAAACAACAGCTATGTTCATTCACACTAAGTAATGTGTTACATCTCAAAGACTTTTTAATACATTTTTGTTTATTTATTAATAAACAGTTTCCTTTGAAAACATTTGTTTATACATTTTGTTCTAGTGTTTTCTTACGAGATTGCAAAGAATGTGTTTGTATTGTGGCTTGTGGGCAATTTCGTGCTCGGGATTGTAGGAAATTGGATGTTTTTTTATGCTGTCCTACTAGACCTGTACTTGAGTCATCTGGAAGCATTCATTTTGGATGTTATCAACTGTTCTATTCAGGACTTGAAGGTATAATGTTTTGTTGTTGTTTTTTGTTTTGTTTTTATTAAATGAATAATTGCAGTGTTCAAGAGGCAGACTTATCCTCACTTATAACTTACAATTGAAAGTAGATACGCTATTTTATAATTTTCTAAGAATAGCATGAGATGTCATTTAAATTCTTGCAGATCATTTTTCTAAAACCAACTTAAGTCCTTTTAATAATGAGTGGAGTAACATTCATGACTTCACTCCTATTGATGGTGAAGATAATTGGTGTCTTTTACCTGATACTTTAAGTATAAATGATTACATCTCAACTCCAGGGTCAGAAAAGACAGCACAGTGAGTACAAAATTGGACTCCATATTATTATATATTAGACTCCATATATGAATTATATGGTTCTTTACAAAAGCCTATAACAGTTGTTTTTACAGATTAGGGTTAACATTTTCTGCTGAGAAAAGTGTAGTACCCCATACATGGGGACCGCACAAAATAATTTCTGGGCAGGTGTGCTTAGTAACATTTTTCTTTGATGGATACCAAAGTTTACGAGTCAACAAATTTATAAACAAAATGAAGATGGACAATGTAATGATAAGTATTTATATAGTAGGCTCGCGATTATCCGAGTCCTCCTCATCTGGGACTCGAGGCTCTGGGTTACAATCAGATAAAACAGCAACAAAATAATCCATTGAAAATCGGAACACAAAAGTGCCCTATAAAGGAGGTGCTGCAGTAGCAAGTCATGGCACAAGCCTGCGGCATATACCCTGGGCATTGTCGATTGGGTTATTGGGACCCCAAATTCAAGAATCGTCTCGTGTGTGTGGAAGATGTTTGTCATTTATCATATGCACTCATAGTTGTCCCCGTGATTGTGGTAACAGCTTTTATTCATTTATATTGTGTCCTGTAAATTACATTTTTACAGTGTAGATAGTTCTTTATCGAAATAAAATGTACAAAATTCATTACCAATGCTCTCTGAATTATCCATGTTTTTTCGTATCCCAGATAGCGATCCCAATTAAACTCAGATAATCGCGTGTCTACAGTATTTTTTGTTAGCTCCACAACTTTTCCTTCTTAAATTTTAATCTAGAAGAAAGACTAGGTCAATCTCATGAAAGAAATATATGAAATTTTGTGATATTGAGTGTTTATTTTCTAGAGAACTTGTAATTTCTATTATTAAGAGATTTTTGGCTATACATTTTTGCAATTTTGAAAATTTATACTCTTTTTTACCTTTTAATTTTTAATTTATATTCTAGGAATTGTGTAGCATTTTCCATATTGTTTTGTTTGCATCTTGACCCTTTTGCAGTATTCTTTACTTTTTTCATATGTTCTAGTTCTTTTATTTCTAGAATGATCTACAATTATACAGCCACTTCTTACATGTTTTCATGCTCACTGTGTAATCTTGAAGAGAATCTTGTTATCTTTTCCTTCTTGAATGTGTCTAAAAATTATTTTCTAATTTTATTGACTTTTCTTGAATTTGTTTTGATAAAAAGGATCATTGGATAAATAAGTAATATTTTCTGTAAAGTAAATTAGTTGTGAAGTAATGTCTGGAGAGGAAATTGTGAGGATATATTAATTAGAAAGCATTGTGACAAATGCACCTATTCATGATTATCACAGAAAATAGCATAGTTATTGAGTCATGCTTAATTCATGAGGTAATTGCAACTTACTCAGTTCCCATCCTAACAACAAAACTCTGAAATGTAATTATATTTTGCAAACTTTGTCAAATTAATTTACTGTTACATTTATGTACAGTCTTATGAAAACTTTTTATGATCGTTGAAGTATATGAAGTACCTCAAGAAATTTTTTTTTTATTTGCTTTGTTTTTATATTTTTAAAGAAGTCTTTGAATTTGGTAAAGTTATATTGAAGTCATTAAGGTGAAGTTAATGATTTCAACAAAATGTTAATTTTCAATAACTTTTTGTAGCAAACTTCAATTTCCTTTTAACTGTTCACCTGCTTTCTTGATGCTCATAGCATTCTGTTTGACATGAATTACCTTTAAAATGGTTATTGCTGTGAATGCACACCCTTTTAACTCCTTTTTTTTTTTTTTTTTGGTACAACTACAGTGAAATTTTGATTTTTGTTTCCGCGATTTTTTGTTTTTCTCGACTTTACGTTTTCCTTGATTTTACATCTGAGTTGTGAAGTCCTACTGTGTATTAAAACACCGATATTATGATTTTTGCACGGCAGGACTCTTTAATTTAGATGGACATTTTGAAAGAAAAGGCGACGATGACTGTGTCAGTTTCGGTAAGGGTAGTGGGGAAACAAATAAATGATATTTGATTCGCTATTTGCTAATAGTATACCTTGGTGAATGTTCTGAATTGATTGGTTGAGTAATTTACCAGAACTAAGCCCACGTGTTTCGTTTCCAGTGTTTGTTGAGTTAGTTTGTCGTCAGTGATAAGTCAGTTGCTGGATTTTACTTTCTCGCTACCGCTACCGTACAGAGAAAATTATGTAATGTTTGAAAACAAGTGGCGCAATTTTCGGCAGAAAAACTTTTTTTGTCGGGCCCTGGTACCGAAAAAGTGAAATCCAGTAGCTAAATTTAGAAAAAAAATCTAATACGTGGTTTAGCCAGAATCCATGTCTGAGGCTCCTTGATATTGAAAAATCGATTTATGCCTAATGTCTGTCCGTCTGTGAACAACGCTAGCGGATAAACCGTGTAGCTAATTTTCTCCAAAATTGATATTCCCCAATCAATCTGACTGATGTCGCGGCCCCTCGAATTTGAAACCGATATTGTAATTTTGATACTTTACATGAAGCCACTCGGCATTTTCCAAAAAAAAAAAAAAAAAGGTTATATCGTTTTTGATAAAATTTTGTTCTTGGGTAGTGTGAAGGACATTAAAGAGAATGGTGTAGGTCTCATTTTCATTGAAAACTCTGATTTTTTCGAAAATTGCAAATGTTCAAACTTTTTTCTGTGTCTTTTTACAACTACAATTATGAAAATAGAGATTTTTTACTTTAATGAAATTTGTTCCTTAAAAATATATTTTGAAATAAGGTCATGCACTGTTTTTCGAAAATTTTAGTACTTTTCACGTAATTTTGCGTGAAAGTGCGGACGAAAAAGTACGTGCCATTTTATCACCACTAGTTGCTATTGATTTCTTTTCATTGAAGTTTTAATGTATTATTTATTATTTTTAGAATTACTATGAGTGTTAGAACAAAATCCGCGCAAAAATATAATTTTCTCAATTTTACACTTTTTTTGACCAGTCCATAGAGCGACATAAAATAAGGGTTTCACTGTACTTCATTTTTCAAGTTTGAGATATAGGATATCAAGGGTCTTATACAAATCCTTCTTCTAAGTTTATCCCTATATTTCAAATTTGTATGGAAAGGAAATTCTATTTCTGGCCTGATTTTGTAGGCAATAAAGAAACATTAAAATTATTTTCTAATGCACATTTATGATGGTTGAAACATTATTTGAGTAATTAACAAAACTTGGGAAAGAATTAAAATGACAATCTGACTTTAAAGGGCCATTAATGTAGTAAAGTCTCCAAAGTACCATTAAAGTAGATGAAACTATGTTGTAGTAGTTTAGTAGAAGATGAAACTATTTGCTAGTTTAGTTGATAAATATATGTGAAAATTTCATGATTAAAAAGTATTTTGAGATACAAACATTCTGTCTTTTTGGAAATAATAAAAAAATGTTTGGGATGCACACAAAAGTTCTAACAACTCCAACTATCTGTATGAATTTTTTAAAATTAAAAAGGACACGGCCCATAAGAGCTTAGAAGACAACTTGGTCAATTCTGATAACACTAAAGGATTTCATAAATATAAGAAAAATCAATAGGCAGCCCACGGAAGCAGTCTTGCAATTATCCAAGATGTCCATCGAAATACTCTACATACAAAGCCACTGGAAATAGGTGAAGAATTCTTAAATTTTTAGAATGTAAACCTATATAACATTATACCATCTATGTGCCATGACACAAATGAAATTACATCTACACATTTTAAACAAAATGAAGGCAGCAAAATTCTCCCAAATCTATTGATTCTTTCCTGGATCCAATGAAATTCCCACATTGTTTTCAAAAATGTAATTTTACCTATTGAAGCAAAACTGATCTTCTAAATCCTCTCAGATTCATCACTTTAAAATCCAAAATATAACTCCAGTATATAGAAAAGGAGATGAAACTCTTCCTTCAAAGGTCAAATTATCAACTGATATCAATCATCTCTAAATGTAAGGAAAAACTTTATTCTTTTAATATCAGAGAATTCTTGATTGAGAAACATCTGATATCTGTTGGTCACCATGGTTTCCTTTCTGACACTTACTGTGACTAATTTTCTGGTATATTTAATCCATTGGACAAAGGAGCCAAATAAAGGATAATCAATTGATATTATTTATCTTGATTATGATAAAAAAGCTTTTGATAGGATCCTACATATACTATTTTGCAACCTTGAAGCTTTCAAGGTAAGCTCTTGAGCTGAATTACTGTTTTAACTTTCTTGCTATCACTTACGCTGTTGAAAGTTATGTATTGCTGCACCAAAAAATGGCGAATTTTCTGCAGAAAAACTATTACAAGGCTGTGGTAAGGAAAAAGCGGATAAATCCAGTTGCTACATTTAGAAAAAATCCTACAGCATGAAGTGTAGCCAGAATTCATGTTTTGTGGGTCCTTGATACTGAAAAATCGAATGACAGCAAAACGTCCGTCCGTATCTGAACAACGCGAGCAGCTAAACAGTTCAGCCGATTTTCTTCAAAATTGATATTCCTCAATCGATCTGGCTGATCTCGCAGCCCCTTGAATTTCACACCAATATTTTAATTTTGGGGGTACTTAAAATGAAGCCCCTGGTATATTTTCAAAATTAAAACAAAAAAAAAACCTCCATCGATTTTGATTAAATTTTGTTGTTGTATAGTGTGAAGGACGTTTAAGAAAATGGTACAGGTCTCATTTTTGATGAAAACTCTTGATTTTTCGAAAATTGCAAAAATTGACATTTTTTTCAGCATCTTCCTACAACTATAATTATGAAGATAGAGATTTTTTTCCCTTAATGAAATCTGTTTCTTAAAGATAGATTTTCAAATAAGATAATGTACAATATTTCGAAAATTTGATTACTTTTCGCGTAATTTTACATGAAAGTACATGCGAGAAAGTGTGTGCAGTTTTAGAACCACTAGTTTCTTGAAAACAAAACTTTGAAAGTTTGAGTTGGTAAAGTCATCTCAATTTTATGTAATGTATGTATCATAGTAACTGTTAGTACATAGTTTGCAGTTCCAAGGCTCCCTGTTAGGTGTATTATTTCCATTGAAATAGTGGAATGACATGGATAGAGAACTTACATCAATTACGACCTTCTGTGTTAATGCCACTAAAATTTATGGTAATCCATTGCAATTGCAATTTACAAAACAAAAACGTAGAATGATCAAGAAAATGGAATGTGATGTTGAATCCCACAAAATGTGTAGTTCTTCTTCTTGGGAGAAATAAACCTCACACTCAATACATTATTGGAAATTCCATTCTCGAACCAGTTTCATTTAAGAAAGACTTGAGAATTACTATCACTAATCATCTTAAAAGAAATAGCCTGTGCAGATTTTCAGTTCAAAAATCCAGACTTATTTACAAAAATTTACAAAACTCATATCCACTCAGTACTGGAACATGGATCTCTGATCTGGTCTCTTTCACTAAGACATTGTTTTGCTACAGAATACCCAATGACTAGAAAAAAAGAAGAGAAAAAAAAAAAACAACAACAACAACAACAACAACAAACTTCTCAGTATGCCATTTGAAACTCAAGGAACGACTGGAGCTTCTTCAACTTACTACTTTGCAGTATAGACAAGCAATCATTGATCTTGTTGCAATAAGACTTACACAATTATTGTAAGATAGCTAATTTCCTCAAGATTTTCATCTTCAGCTCTAATCCAACCTTACAAGGCCACTTTTTAAAGCTGGAAAGAACTCCCAGAATACTCTCCCTAACTGGAACCTTAGAATGTTGTCTACTTTAAAAGGTAACTGCCAACCCATAGCATTGCATAAGGGCTTGGTAGTCTGTACTGGAGAAATGATACTGGGGTGAACTGAATAGCTTCAGCTTTCTTATCCCTGGTAAACAATGCTGTGTCTATCATTTGTTCCTCTGAGGATATTACTGCTAGAACAAAACCATTAGTATTGTGTGCAGAATAACCTTATTGTCAGTTTTTATTTGAAAATGGCCTGAACCAGATCCTCATCCAGATACATTTTTCCTGGGATTCATATAGGCCGACAGGTGTATCCGAATAAATGTTACAAACGTCTTGGGCAAGGATCCCCAATTTTTCTTTTTTTAACGACCCCTTTTAAAAGAGTTGTTTGCCCCAATCTCGACCCCCTTGTTATTCTATATAATATACAGCATATATAATCATATCACAAGGATTGTATATACGTGTCTTAAAGATAACAATTTCTTACACCAATATTTTGGTAAATATCCAGATTTTCAGTTATCGAAGGTACTTTCACTGCAGCTAAGACTAATTGTTGTGATGATTATTAAATGTTGAGCATTTTTTACTGGCCTTAATATTTCTCCAGTGTATATTGCAGGCTGTATTTTCTTTTGCGATATAGTATCATTGTGTATAGTTATTATAGGATTTGGGTTTTCTAAATAATTGAAGCTGTTGCGTAGCTAGGTTTTCAGATGCTCTGATGCAGAAAGCTGAAATGGGACCCCCTATCCACATTCAACCTAAAATTAAGAGTTTTAAATTTAATCAATTGAAGAATATGGGTGGCACAATGAAGAAATTAAGTCTGTAGTGTGATTTGTTGTATTCTTTGCCAATATCTGGGATTGTTTTTAAGGGGCCCTTACTTTTGGAGGCCCAGTGCAATGTCCCAATTGCACTGGTTGCAAAAGAGAGGAGTGATTTTGTAATTTATTATTAAATGTTTTATTGATTTATATCCAATAACAATTTATTAACAAGTTTATAAACAATGGGATCTTGATTACACCTATCAATCGCTGGTCCATATTCGGCTATAGAACCCCGATTGTCCCCTTGATCGTCACTGGCCCCCTTCAGAGTTTCATTGACTCCCAAGGGTTTGATACTGACCCTGTTTGAAACCACTATTTTATGACTTGTAGAGGGCTTGAAAATGATAACTTTTCCATGAACATATAGTGGAAAGTTGCGTAATACAAAGTTATAAGCACATATACATTGACATTTGCCCCTGTTGCTAGGCAATCTCGAATGCCCTGATGTTTCGCAGGTACAGAAAATCTTGATGGGGGCAGAACGTGACCTGCCAAATATTGAGAACAAAGAATTGCCTAAAAATGAAAAGAAAAGAAAAAGAAAGAAAACAATAACAACTTGAGATGGCGTTTTGGAAAACTGTTTTAAATTTTTTTTTTATCATAAGACAGACTAATACAGTAAATTGCATTTGCAGATATTTTGGAAGAAAACAGAACATAAAGTATTAGAAATGTACTCATATTTAACAATAAATATGAATAATAATTTTAATTCTTCTTCTCCTTCTTCCTTCTTAAACTTCTTCTTTTTGTTCTTCTTCCTCCTCCTCCTCCTCCTCCTCCTCCTCTTCTACTTCTTCTCATTATTATTATTATTATTATTATTATATTATTGTTATTATTATTATTACTATGTTTTTAGGTTATTATCTATTAAATGCACACTTTCCATGAAGAAATGAGTAGTCAGTTATGACTAAGTAGATGTAGGAAAATATATTTTCTCAAAGAAATCTATCCTGTTTTATTTTCTAATAATGAGAATAAATTGTTGACGAAACGAAAGGTCAAATCCAATACCACTATCTGGCGAATATATTTCCCTTGAATGGCTTGTAAAAGAAGTTCTAAGGCACGTGTATGTTCTTTTTTTTTATTAACAAATGGGTACCTTCTTATTTTTTACTAATTGTGACTACACAAAAGATTCTCAAAGAATGTGATTGTACAAAATTACTCCCATGTTGAAGAATGGATTTGAATTTCCTTATTAAATTTTATAAAATTATAATATTATTCAACTGAAGTAATTTATACTTTGACATTCTTGTAGCCTGAATGTTTGCTGTTACTAAGTAAAGAGAAAGAGATGTCATCTAGAGATGCGGAACTTGTGTTCAAGTCAAGTGCCTATAATAATGTTGTTACTGATGGCCGTGTTGTTGGTTTGCAATTCTGTGGACCAAATTGTATTCACGTGTGAGAAGGTGAGTTTTGTGCTTTGTACAGAAAAATGAATTTGAGTTGAAACTTGTATAATTTGTCTGTCCTGTTGTGGAAGCTATATTTTGCTCACAACTTTATATTATGTGAATGTGAAAATGTCTGAAAGAGTATTTGTGTTACATAATTACTTAGCTGCAGATTTTATTGAAGTAAACATATTAACTTGACTATTTTGTGTATGTATTAATGAGAAGATACAAAAAAATATTAAGAGTTTAAACTGTACTATTCATTTTGTATACCTTAAAGTTTCTTTTTATGTTGTAGATTATATCACGTTTAAACAAAGCAGAATCAGATTTAATGCATATCACAACAAATGCTACAACATCTCATCAACAAGCTGATTCATTTTTTAATGCCAGTATGAATGCGATCTGTTCCTGAATTAACAAAAGTTGAAAAACTCTAGATTGGCATGTTGCACTCTGTGCAGTATCATCTATTCACTGATTGTAACTATCTTGTCAATTTGTTGCTACGATGAAAATTTCTTTTTAATTTGAAAATGGTGCTTATTTGGTGGAATGTCCACCGAACCCAACTTACATAAGGAATCTCTAGTCAACTTTTTATTTTTTTATAATTTACTTGTAGTAACTGAATGCTGCTGCTTTTGTGGATTTTAAAATGTTGAAAAATCAATATCTGAATGTTATGAATAAGTGACATCTCAAAGAACATAAAGCAATGAAAATTTTACAAAAGAAATGTGACTGAATGACTTGGCACATTGCTAATTGAATGTTTGTCATTACATTTTTAAATAATTGAAATTTTTTTAAATGTGTGGAGCTTGAAAACAGAGACTACCACTTATTTTAAGTGATTATTCACCTTCTGTATGGTTATTGATTGATCGATTTTAAATATTTAATGATAAAAAAAGACATGTTTATGATATTCTTTATATAAAAACACATAAGTGACATAACTGCACATTGATGAAATTAGCAAAATCATAAGTGAAAAGTACATGTATTAAAGAAGACTCAGGGCAAGGTGTCTTAAAAGTACATTTTTAAATTGAATATATTTTAGGCAAGGTAATGAAATGCATTGAAAACTGTTGCCAATTTTGTTGAAAATTTGGACTGACTTGTGGTTGAGTTATATCTTTTCATTGAAGTAAGGTGTCACTCTGTTGCAATTATTGTAAATAAAACAGTTTTAGTTTTTAATTTATTACTTCACTAAGTAAGATCTAAATCTGTACATATTTTGCCATATCATCTTTAGGTTATAGCATTTGAAAGAATAGATATCAAATCTAGTATTTTCCAATACAAGGAATAAATCCAGATTTTTAACTGTATCACAAGTTTACCGCTTTAGTTTCTTTGACTCATATTCTTACAAAATAATTATGTATCCCTCGCTTATATATATTTATTTTTCAATTAGAGCCATAAGAATATTTTTAAGCAGACATAAAATTCCTTATTTCCTCTCCATTGCAATTTGACAACTTTTCTATCAAAACAAATGGGACCAGCATGTACTACTTAAGATTACACACAAAGACATGAAGTATTTTTCAAATTTTAACTAGATATTTCTTTAATTTCAAACACCTTCTTTCAAAGCACTAAAGCCTGATAAAAGATGGGGACCTGGGCTATCTTAATGATCCACATTAGTTTCCCTCTTCTTTCAAACTTCTCTCATCATCTGAATAATTTTCTTCATCAGTTTATCCACAACATCTTTGATCCATTTTCTCTTGGCTCTACCACATTTTCTTACTTCAATAATTTCATTTTCAAACATGTATTAACATTTATTTCGAAAAGGGTGAGATGAACATAATGGCTAGTGCAAACATCTTTTACTGCTGAGATCCGGGTTTGGGTCCCCATCAATCCATACAGAATTTATAGTGAACAAAATGAGATTCTCCCATTTTCCCCTGCTTTTCATTGTTTCTTTATCAAACTAGAAATACTAGAATTACTAGAGAAGAGACAGGTGCTGGGTCACTTCTGGTTAAGAAGGAATCAGATTTCATTAGTGATTAGTCATTTTAATGAGAAATGTTTCTGCTCACCTTGCAAATTCTGGAGCAGTAACAGATAGATTCATGCTGTTCAAGTGATTTTTCAGGTCCGTCCTTCCAATTAGGCCAAATATGGAACTGATAACATAATAGACTACAATTTAATAGTCCCATAATGAGCTAAGTTCATAATATATGTTGGGTTGAAACATTATTGTTGTTTAGGTTGCAATCTTTGAATTAAGACATTTAAAGAATATGTTCTGCAGCAAGGTAATGATAAATGCCAAAATGAAGATATTGAGAATATAACAATGCCAAACATTCACATTAATGTGATTCTCAACATGCTATACATGTTTTGAATAACATTAATACAGCCATTTCAATAATAGCCCACAATCTTCAACTTGGAAATGAATGCTTACCTGCCAGACTTCATCATTCTGATGTTGCTCAGTATTAATTTCATAGCAAGAACTGTCCAGAACAGAGACTATGGAATAACCATTCTCTTACTCAAGTGATTATTACTTACAAATCGGAAGAGTTAATTTAGAGTTTAGTATGTTATCTGAAATACTTATTTTTGCAGAATTCATAAAACTTATTATTATATAATGTAATAAAGAATAACACTACAGATAAAGATAATATATTAGAATTTCATCAGGATTCATAATGCGTTCTAATAGATATTGTAACAGAACAAATTTAAAGATTAGTTTTTTCTTATCAAAAACAAGAAATATTTTACGTTTAATAATCCAAATAATGTTTAATATATATTTGGTAATACCAAAGGGTGCCCATATTTACACTTTTTTTTCTTTTATTCTTCATTGTATGCGTCTTCTTCTTCATAATTAGGAATGATGTTCTTGATAATTAAGACCAGAGAACTAAAGGGAAGAAAACTCTTGAAAGAGTACCTGATATATTTGGTGTGAATTCAATTAATATTGTGGCTCATCCATTTATTTTCTGCAGAGCTTTTCATGCCATCATTCAACGTGTAATGGTTATCTGGAACTGAAAGTAATGATATGTGCTAGCTGAAAATAAACTGACACTGAGCCTGCTGCTTCCAGTTAAAGTCTGATCGGTGACACAGAGAAAGTAGGCATGCCTTGAAGATGGCATAATGTGATACTTTCATTACCTGATCACATGGACTTGGCAGGAGCCATTTTCAAGTGCATGTGTTTGTTTTGTTGCATTGTTTCCTTAAAAACCAAGCTGATCTATGATATGAGTTTGACAATGAATTTTCCAAAATAAAAATTGAGTTTCTACAGTTAGTTTCATATTACTGGAGTCCAATTTTGAAATTCTTTATTTACAATATTCTTTCAAAACTTCTAGCCCCCATTAATTGCCATCAATTCAGTTTCTATTGTAAGTTTTATAAACCATATCAGTCACAAGCATGACAGTATTTACATGTAGCAATTAAATGAAATTGTGTTTATCATTGTCTTGCTGCATATCACAGAATAATTTATAAAACCGAATGTAATACAATACAATTTTTCATTCACATCCATAATTTTCTAGATTCATTTTTCAGGTTTCATCCTAATTTATATTTTCATTAATATTGGAATCTTCAGCTTTTGAAAAAAATTTTTTACTTGAAAAAAATTTTCATAACTATTTGAGTCAGAGAATGTTTTAATTCAGAATTTTGCATGTGTTTCCTGTGTGTAACCATTTACATACTATAATGCTCATATTATATAAAAGAGAGCATATCGAAACAGAAATAATTGCACTTTCACTGAACTCATATTCTTATAAATGTTGCTATTACATGAGGTTTTCTTTTGTAGAATAATAATGTGATTTGCTTAACATTTTATAATGAAGATAATTTACATAGTGTGTTGTGCAAGTATCGAATAACCAACAAGTTCTTAAACATTTAATGCAGAATATGAAAATTTGAAATACAAAGGTTAAAAATGAGAGTGGTAAGCACTTTTTTTAAAAATGTTTTTGAAATAAATGTGTACAACATTATTTAAAATAGGTCGCAATTCTTGTTTTCTTTATATGAAATGCATTTTATTGTACATGCAAAATGAAAAACATCAAAATAATAAAAACTAGCTAAAATGTGAATTGTGGGAAGGAAAAACATTTTTACTGCCAAAGAACATTTGTGCTACTCAAGATGCTATGTACTTTATTAGGTCCAAATAATATTGAAAAAACAGAATTAATCCATAATACTATTTCATTTTGAATTTTTTTGAGAGAAAATGCTACTTTTCTCAAAATTGTTGTAATATTGCCTTATTAATTTGTTTCATGATAATTTATTTACTGATAAATGTAGTATTACATGGACATTCTACCTCACTGGAAACTGAAAGTACTATGAACTACTTTTCTAAAGATTGTATGATTTTAAAAACTTATATTTCAATAATAACATCAAAAAAGTAGGCTATGGGAAGTGAAATATTTACGAGGAATGTATTAAAACAGATCAAATCAGTTAAAATATTCCTTGGATTGTTAATTAATGGAAAACATGTCAATTTAATTTTCTCTCTACTGTTGAACGTTGTTGAACAACTAATAAGATAGACTTATTTTATTCTTTACTAGGTATTAAGTTTATTAATGTTAATGTAAACAGTTCTACTGAAAAGAACATTTTAATATATTTTTTTTAACATCTTTAAAGTTGTGTGTAAAGGTAATTGTAGTAAGGTGACATACTATTTCGCCTGAAAGGAATTCTACTTCATCTCAATTGGTTTAAATCAAATTAAATTAATGTAGTCTTTACAAAATTACAAATGAAATGTATTCTGGAAAAAAATTAAAATCCATGGGAAATATGAGAAATATTAAACATGTGATAAGTTAAAGTTAAAAAGTATAAGCATCTTAAGTAGTACCCTGTTGTAAGAAATATTAGATTAATAAACACATTTATTGGAATGTAATTCAAGATATATTTAGAGTGGGCTGAATGGCAAAAAGATAAGCAATTGTAAGTAAGAAATCAATGATTTTATAAATGTTACTGCATATTAAAAATCCATGTGATACACATAGAGGGCAAATGCTAAATGTTTTGTAATGCTTCTAAAAATGTTGAAGGGTTTTATAACCTGAATATTGTGCTGCCTTATTACAAATGTTTTAATTTTTCTAGTAGTAATTCTGAGTATTCAGAAACAGAATTACATAATAGTAGTTAGTGTAACTATCCTCTCACAGACTTATGGTTTGAAAAATTATAGTGATTTAAAGTGGTTGAAATGTTTTAAATTACTGGGACTTGGTATGCAGTATAGTATTTTATTATTTTGTCAAAATTGGAATTGGCAGCTAATTGTGACAAATTTGTATTACAGAATACAAGGGAAATGAACTTGGAAAAAGCTGAACCCATACTTGTGTGAAATTTCATAATATTAAGGGAGTTGAAATTTTAATGAAAAATAATTCCCTTTTTTTTAAACACTTACGTATAAACTTTTTTTTTTTCAAGGATAGGTCGTAATGGGATAGCATGAGAATCTAAATGAAACTTCATTCATTCGAAAGACTTTGATAAACATTTCAAATTTAAAAAAATTAAAAACTTGTTCCCCTTATGGCCTCCTTAGATCTGTTTTCTTATCTCTAAATAACAACTAAAAGTCTGTGTTTTGGGGCACTAAAAGAAGCTTTTCCAGTCTGTGGGTAGAACTCATATTAAGCAACTGTGTAATATGTAATTATGTAGGAGATCTTGTAAAAATAGAGCAAAATTGTATATATCCTTTGAAAGGCTAGATTGTATTTGTGATGTTGGGTGAATTAAATCTCCCAACCAAGAGATTTCAAGTGGCTGGCCATTTCCTTTTGTTACGTTTTCAGATGGATGTCTGAAAAGAGTACTGTACATTTTTTGGAGCCACCTTCATAAATAACCATTTTTGTAGAAAGCTCAATCAGACTTCTAAACACTGCTGCTAAAAACTGAAAGCAGACGATGACTGTTGGTGCAGGAAATAATCTCTCTATGAAAAGTTATTGTCTAAATCAATTAAAAATACATTCCTCTTAAAATATTCCATTCCATAGGTTTGTCAAGGTGAAAAAAAATATGTCTGTAGGTTGAATTAGGCAGTTATTATTATTATTTACTTTTTCAAGGAATTATTATCTATTTACTTATTTTCCAGAAATAAGTTTGTAGATGAGTCATACACTTAGAGGAATTATTGTTGAATTATTCGTCAATCATGGTTTCCAAGAATCCAGCAATAACAGACATGTTTGCAATCACTGAACATTTGGTCACAGAACATCATTTAGAAATGTCTTAAGATTTGCCTTCTTATGGGTAAATATAATCTAGCTTTACTATTAGATTTCACTAACAGATTTCCTGTGTACTTCCATATTCTGCATTTCAGTTGCTCAATGTGCGCTCTGCCTACAAAATATGGAAGTTTGTATTAGTAGTCTCAAAGACAGACTTATATTTATAGGGTTTATAGGGTAATGGAAAATGGGATCTATTTCAGGTCACATGTAACTGTGGCATTCAATTCTAGTGTCAAGATAGGCATTTCACTGTTTATTTTTAACCCTAGAAAACATAGTTTCAAAAATATACATAAATGCATAAGCAGGACCTCGAAGGCCCTATGTTTTGTTTTATATATTTCAATGATTTTTTGAACCAATTTTTAATGTATTATTTTGGAGATGGCAGCGGTGAATAAAAACCTTACATACTGTTAATATTGCAGAAAATTTTATTTTTATTAATGCACAAAAACGACCAGAATAATATTCGAAAGTAAACTTGTTAAATCAGGACATGATTATTCATATTTTACAGACAACTTTTACAAACTATGAAGCTGTGTTCTTTGCAAGTAGAAGTTTTGCATTTTTCACATACCATTTTACTTTTTCTGTGCCTTATAAATGGGCAGAAGGAACACCTTTTTCTCAGAAGTAAACCTTGTGTTTGTAGATTTCCGGTATGTGGTTTTATACCACATCTGGCCATTGCGTCTCGTGTCTTCTGAGGAAGGTTGGGGATTTTTTACCTTTCTTCCATATAGTCTTGAATAAGATGAAATGACAGATCTTTTAAAAAAATTCTGCATTTGTCTGATCTGTTTGAATTGTACTCCGGATGCTGCATACAGAATAGCACTTGACTATTCAAGGCTGCAACATCCATGATATTCATCCTTAAAGCAAATGGCCACCTATGGGTTTGCCGTTTGCATGTGTCATTTCTTACCATCTGATCCATATTATCAACACCCCCTTTGGTCTAGTTGTAAAATTGTACAATGTGTGGCTTTTTCTTTGCATTATTTTCATCTACTGCTTGATCATGGTGCATGGCACTGAGTAGTATTACTACTTTATTTTTCTTTGTAGTGTAGCTGACCATAGTAGTACTATCCTTGAAACAAAAAATTGAAGAATTTACTTAACGAGAAGCAGTGACTTTCATATCATTGGGAATTTCAGGTTTGTGTGGTCTAAGTGTGCCAACAATTGCAATTTTCTTTTGGAGAAGATCTTGGGCCAAGGAAAAACTGGTAAAGAAATTGTCCATTGTTACGTTTCTCGACAATCCTTCAATGGTTTTCACTAAATTCTTCACAACATTGGCACCCAAATTCTTTTGTACAGGCTCATTCGGTTTCCTTCCCGTGTAGATGCAGCCATCAATGGCATGTTGTGAGGTATTTGCTTCACAAATCAAAAATATCTTTACTCCATATTTTGCTGGTTTGTTGGGCATATACTGAATAAAGTAACATCTCCTCCTAAAAGGCATTAGTTGCTCATCATCTGTTAGAAAGGTCGCTGGAATAATTAGATATTCTAGAATAGAAAAATAGAATTTCTGCCATTTTCAAGAAATTTATCCCAAATGTAAGAAATTGCGGCACGTTTATCATTTTCGGCGCAAATCTGTCTTGTTCTGCGATCATCAAATCTTATTGCTTTTCTAATGCTTTCAAATGTATTTACAGACATTGCAGCTCTGTATACAGGATTTCCTTTTTCATCTAAAAATAACTCTCTGATAGGTACATCCCAGTTTTTTTCCACACCAGCTAATAAAAGAATTCCTAAGAAAGCACTCATTTCATTCACAGAAACGTTTTTCCAGATTTTACTTTTCTGTTCCAAATTTGTACAGAGGACAATTTCTTCTATAATTTCATTAGAAATAAAGTAATTCTAAGCTTGTTTTGGATTCACAGTAGTAACACCTTTCTTGGGGCCAGGGAGATATCTTACAATGTTATGCGATGGAGTGCGAGAAGAAACTGGAGTTTCACGATTCCAAGCAGTTCCATTGCAACTTATAAAAGGAGCTGGATTTCAATAGCTAGGATTATTACTCACATATGTGCCATCATCAGAATCGGAAGTTGCAGTGCTGTCATCTTCACTCGCAGACTCAAAGGGAACATAGTTCTCATCTACTTCTGAAACTTCACTTTCCCCATCAGTAAATACATCTTCCTCCTCAAGCCACTCTGTCGCAATCTCTTCAAAATTTTTAGAAGCCATGATTCTAATCAAATTGACACTCACAACCGCACTTCTATTACTACTGCTCTCACACAAAGCTCAGTTACCTCTAAATTGTAAAAGTGTTGCGTCAACAATCGGTGGCTATCAACCTCAGTTCTAGGGAAATATAATGTGGAAACAAAGATAAGGAGTATGCATCGTTCCCCGAATTTTTACAGGTCAGTTGACAATGGAATATAGAGAACACCACCTAGGGTCCCAAAGGCCCTGCTTATGCGTTCATGTAGTAAAGATGAAAATTTCACTATTACTCGGAAATAAATAAACCAATCCTGACGATTATGCAATCTAATTGTAGAAGGAAGATAATGGCAGGAATACCTAAGAAGCAAAGCAGTTAGGATTAAAACGTTTTAAGTAATTTCCCAAATAATATTTCACAGGGCCTTAGAGACCCTGCTTATGTGTTCTAGGGTTAACAAGACTTCATCTGTTAATTATATGTTGTTGTAGGACAGCAATAGTGACTATAAAATCTCTATCAAAAAAGCCAGATTTCTGTTTTGGCAGTATATTTTAATTCAGTGCCTCTTAAATCAACATAATCATTTAAGTAAAAAAAATAAGCATGAAATCAACAAATTTTCTTTTTAAAATTTCAACCCAAATTTATTTTTGTCACAAATTTGGAATCAGCTTTGCTAAACTTACTTTGTTTGGACTAATATTGCAGTAGAAATGTAAATATTTCAGTTTTTTGAAAATTAGAACACCTGTTTGTTGTGCGAGATGTTTTTATCACAACTCATTGTGTTAATGAAGAAAGCTACATACATTACAGAAGTGCATAAATTATGGAAATGCAGTAAACCCTCATTGCAGTAACACGAATTCCGAAGACTGAAATAATCAATGTTTTTGTTATAAAAATTCATGTTATCCAAGTTTTATATATATCATCATTATGATGTTTCTTTGGCAGGACCCAAATTGTGTTCTTTTGATGACAAATTTTGTGTTAAGCGAGTTCGTGCTAACAAGGGTTTTCTGTAGTTTCCAATACAACAGAAAATTTACAGGGTTTAAATACAAATTTTGAAGTGTGATTTCACAAAATTCATACCGTAGTTTGATGTCTTACAGAATTTGAAAGAAATAAATTGATATTATAAGGAAATTTAATGAAATAAACTTTATTTGATATAATATTTAAGTTTTGAAATTTCAAAATTAGTATTTCCATGTGAACTTTCACAGAGACAGCTTTAATTGTGCTGTTTTAGCAATTATTACAACAACTGCCTTAATGTTGAGCAGCATGTCTGCTCACATATATATATATACATATATATATATATATATATATATATATATATATATATATATATATATATATATATATATATATATTATTCAAGAGACATAAAATTGGTTTATCGTTATGTCATAATGTAGATGATTTTTTCAATAAAGAAATATCTGAATTTCCATCTTTTATCTTTTATAAACATAATTTTTCATGCGACATAAAATTGGTTGATAATTACTATAATAACGGTAATAATATTTAATTATTTCTTCTCCTTCTCTTTCTTTTCCCTCTCCTTTTTCTCCTACTTCTCCTCCCCCACCTTCTTCTCTTCCTTTTTCTTTCAAATGAGTTATTATTTAATATTTTATTATTTGATAATTATAAATTAATAAAATAATTGTATATTATTTAATAATTAAAAATTAAAGAATTTAAATTCATGGTCAGTTTCAACTTCCCTTTTTGCATTCTCTGACTGCAAAAGAAAAGTTTAGGGGATTAAGACTGCAGTTATTTTTTCTCTCCCAATCAACAGAAACAAAGTTGAAATTCCATCAACCTATGATATGTATTTGAGTGTTATAAAGGTAATACTTTCTCACATTCCATACATTGAAATTCCAACATTAATCTGCATTAGGATAAATATGGATGACATTAAAACGAAAAACAGTCCTACACAATATTTTCCTGTTTCTGTTTTAACATATATTTTTCATTATAATAAAGATGGAAATCTTAGTCAAGGTTTTACCCAGATCGTTAAGTGGACATTTTTTCTTAAAAATGCATTTTATGTTTGAGTGTTGATAAAATTGAAATTGGTTAATGATTGTGAGAATCAGACTCACAATTGTGTTCAAATCACTTCATTTGTTTTTCACTCACCTGAAATTTTTAATTAAATTACAAAAACTTGTGTTGTGGAACTCTAAAATCAAAAAAGGAGATAAATCTGGTTCCTACGTGTAGTAAATTACTTCTAACACATTTTGTAGGCAGAATTCACGTTTTCTGAGTTCTTGATACCTAAAAAATTGGTTTTCATTGAAACGTCTCTGTGTTAATCCACCTGACCATCTGTGGTCAATGCTAGGGACCGAATTCTTCAGATGATTGTCTCCAAACCTGATATTCCCCTAATGTTTGGCCAAACTCGAAGACCTAGGAATTTGAAATGTATATTTTGAGATTTGGGGGTACTTTACATAGAGCATTAATATTTTCAAAATTTTCTCAAAAACTGTTCCAAATTTTTGAGATTATTTTTTTCTCAGAAGGAACAAAAATATATGGTGCAAGTCTTATTTTCTTTGTATTATTTGTATTTTGTAAATTACCAAAGTGCAAAATGTTTTTGCAGTAATCTACAACTACAATATTGAAGATAGACATATTTCTTTAATGAAATCTGTTCTCAAAATTTTAAACAAGGCCATGTTCAATTTTTTGGAAAAAAAAAAGTATGCATAATTTTTGTTTGAATGAAAGGGAATTTGTATAAAAAATTCTCAAAAACAGCTCAAATTTTTTTATTTCATATTTTTTCTCTTGTAAAGCAATAGTCGCTTAAAAAGTGGGGCAGGTCTCATTTTTGTTTAATTCTCCAAATTTTTGAAAATTGTAAAAGTGTAAAGTGATAAGAGAAAGTATGTTATGTGTCGCCATCGGTTTCACAAAAGTGCCAATGTGTTATCAGGGGTGTTATTGATGCATAAGCATGGATAACAAATTGTTAAATAAAGTTTTCTATTAGTTTATAACATGGAGACATTTTAACATTAGAGTGTTTAGTTGCACAGATTATAGTTTAATTTCATTATTAACATTAATTATCTTATTTACTGGTGTAGAAGACGCACCTTTTTCCCCTTCAAAAACTCCTCAAAGAACAGGATGCGTCTTATACAACGGATGGAAATGTTTGTAACTGTTTGAATGTTTAGTATTGAGCATTACGGAAATCAAATTTTTGTACACTAAAAACAGGAATTTGTATTTTTACAGAAGCTAAAAGTATTGCAAGAAGAAAGAATGCTGGAAATTTCGTTGGGTCAACGTCATGGTGTAGATTTACGAAAAGGCAGGGCCGTTCCATACGTATGGTACTAGGAAAATATGAAGACTCCTGGCAGAATATGAAGAAATAACCATTGCTTTTCATGGGTCAAAATTCCCATTCCTTTCATAAAAATAAAAATCAAGTATACAATTTAACATTAAAGAATGAAATCCTTCTTGAAAATAGGAGTGTGTCTTATACACTGGCAAATAAGGTACATAGGAATACATAGTTGTATTTATAGTTCCATGATACCTACCTTTTTTTTATTATTTATTTTACATCAAAAAAAGTTAAAAACCTGCGTATGACGTGCTATGGGGAAAAGTGAATTGTGTGCACATTTTCAAAATTCTGTGATCCCTACACTAAGTCATATACTACTTAAATTTTGGGAAAAAAAAGAGCTCCCATGTAATAAAATCTATTTTCAAGGATAAAAAGGCAATAAATTTTGGCTCTTATCCATGTTGTAATAAAATAAATAAATAAATAAGGCTATTACAATTTTGACAATTAACGAAATGCTCATAGAAGCTGAAATAGTATATTGGTGCGCCGAGCATTTTTTAATACGATTTATTTATACTACCACTTATTGAATATATTTACGATCTTTAAATTTCAGTTTTATAAATATTTAACGGTTTGCTACAAAAAAATTAAAAAACAAGTTTTTACAAACGAGAAAGAAATACAATGTATCTTAATAATCTTGTGAGTTCACGTCCACATTGTCTTATTTTTAACCATTACCCCACCAATTCGACGTGTTGCTAAATTTTTGGCTCTTG